>CM057459.1:436850000-438100000 GCA_016271365.2 Neoceratodus forsteri | reverse complement strand
TGGGAAGGGCAACCCTTGGGGAAGATGGTTGGCAAGGCCCAGTGGACATCAGGGGGGACAGGACTGGGGCACCTTCCAAAACGAGGGCCGTTGGAGAGGGGAAGAAACAGAATAGCAAAAAAGTAAATAATAAACTCTGGAAGTCAACTATGGTTATGCCACAGATAGTGCCAGATAGCCCTGCCAAGGCAGAACTGCTTAAACCTGCCTGTGCTGGCCTAGATACTGGTAAGCATTTACTAAGGTCGGCATGTGGTGCCTTAGATGCTGCTGATAGATCAGCCGTCTCTAGTATCTGTCTCAGAAGATACTCCTGTGGCAGGATTTTCTTCAGATGTGCAACAGGCCATGCTGCGTTCTCCCTCTTGGGGCTCTAAGTTGTTCGGCCTGGATGTTGAAAATGCACTGAAAGACAGACATGCAGTCATCCAAAATAACTCTAGGGCCATAGTAGGGGTTCTTTTTGGAAGTCTGCCAGCTGAGGAGGCTGTGACTGCCATCAGCCCTACCATGGCAGAGGAGGCAATCCCCCAGCTGGACCTGCTGTCCTGAGTGGCCACTCCAAGGTACCCAACGGTTCCTGTCCATGTGGCTCTGGTGCTCCTGGCACCGTCTGACTCTCCACTTCTTCCCCCTCCACAGCTGCCGGTAGGGGGTATAAGTGGGGGGAAGGATCTCCCGTCACCAGCAAAAATGGAGGGAGATCACCTCAGACAAATGGGTCCTGGAAATAGTGGAAAGATGGCATGCACTGAAACTGCTTTCAAAACCTCAGGTGCACCATTCTCATTACCCTCCCTGACACCTATCCCTGTTGAAGGAAGAAGTTCAGTCCCTGCTTCTGAAAAAGGCCATAGCGGAGAAAGCCTTCTCCTCTAAAGTAAAGGAACAGAGGGTTTTACTCAAGTTACTTTCTGGTCCCAAAAGCCACAGGAGACTTGCATACTGTGTTGGACCTCAGAGCCCTGAACAAATTCACTGAATACAAAAAGTTTTGAATAGTGTCTCTAAAGGCTCTCATTCTCCTTCTGCACAAAGGGGATTGGCTTTGTGCTCTGGACATGAAGAATGCCTACCTTCTTATCAGAATCAGAGCATGCCACAGGCAGTACCTTAGATGCACTCTGGACGATTGCCAGTATTGGTTCCGAGTCTTGGCCTTTGGCTTATCCTCGGCACTGTGGGTATTTACCAAATGCTTCGCAGTTGTGGCAGCAGCCCTCCAGAGGGAAGGGCTTTATATCTTCCCCCATTTGAATGACTGGCTCTTACAGGGCTTGTCCAGAGAAGTGGTCCAATGCACAGTGTCTTGAACACAGCAGTTGTTCAAGGAACTGGGTATCATAGTCAGTGTACCGAAATCTGTTCTCAGTGACAGTGTCTCCAGTATATTGGAGTGGTACTGGACACAGCAGTGGGCAGTATGTTCCTGCCCCAGGACAGAGCAGAGACCTTGATTGCTCAGGCCCGTCTCATGCACAGGAGTCGCTGTGTGTCTGTCAGGAGTATGCTCCATTCCTGGTCCTTATGGTAGCTGCCCTTGTCACTGTACCATGTGCACCCCTTCATACGAGAATCTTGCAGTGGATTCTTTGGGTGCAGTGGGATCAGCTCATGCATGAATTTGAAAGAACGATCCTCGTCACTTCCCTTCTAAGAACGTCTCTACTGTGGTGGATGGTGCCCCTGTAATTGCTACAGGGTTTCCTCTTCTTTATCACAACTCTGGAGCACGTCCTCACAATGGATGCCTCTGGATGGGGTGTCCACCTGGGCCTTTACCAGATCCAGAAGTTGTGAACAGATTGGGATTCAGATCTCGACATTAATGTTCTCGAGATGAAGGTTGTTCTTTTTGGGCATCAGGCCTTCAAAGAGCCTCTCTCTCTCTCCAGGTCATCAGTGTGATGCACTATATCAGTAAGTAAGGAGGCACTCACTCGTACCCTCGGTGCAGAGAAACAGTGAGATTATGGCAGTGGGCACTCTCTCACGACCTGCAGTTGATGGCTGTTTTCCCTAGGAATCTAAATGTGTTAGTAGACAGACTAAGTCGGTCCCAGTCTCTGGTACACAAGTGGGAACTACAGACCTCTGTGGTAAATGACCTTTTTGCAAGATGGGGTGGTCATACAGAGTTTGACCTTCTTGCATCACTACACAATGCAGAACTGCAGTTTTCTGCTCCCTTGCTCCAGGGCTTGACGTTTTTTGGTAAGAGACATTGTCCCTGTCGGGGTTGGGGGGTGGTCTTTACACATTCCTTCCGATCCATCATCTAGAGGGTCCTTCTTTTTTTTTTTCCCATACAGATTTTTATGGGTTTTTTTTTCTTTTTCTCCCCAATCCCAGGTCCCTACCTTGGACATGCGCGTATGTGGAGGCATGTGCATGCCACGTCTCATGGTGCCCTCCCTTCATGTTGCCCCTGCAGCCTACACTAACCACCGGACCTCCACCCTGGGGAGGCGATGACCACCCACAGGAGAGGAGAGCTGCCTTCCGGCTTGCATTCCTGCTCTGACACCCCGTGCCAACACCCCGATGACCTGAGTCCGTTCCCAAACCTGGGTCACCGGCGTAGCGTGAGGTAAGGCATCCAGAGCCTCAGTCCTCAGCGCCACCAGGCCAGCTCAAGAGGGTCCTTCTAACGTTGCGGCACCCTGGCACTGATTGCCCCCTTTTGGCCTGTAGACCCTTTGGTTTAGTTGTCCTTTTGCCAATTCTGCTGTCCCAGGATGGGGGGCCCCTAGTCCTTCTGGACCTCAGGTCCCTCCACCTGCATGCTTGGCTCCTGAGGACATAGTTGTTTCTCATTTTGGGGTTCCCCCCAAGTGATTGATGCCTTGCTGGCAGCTAGGAAGCCTTCCTCCTTACATATGTATTTGTCAGAATGGAAGCATTTCACTGTTTGGTGTGGTTCCCGCTCTGAGGACCCTTTTATTTCTCTTGATAATATGGTACTTCCCTGCCTCTGGTCTCTATCAGATTCTGGTCTGTAGTACCTCTCTATTAAGGTTCACTTGGTTGCCATTTTGGCTTTCCATGCCCCTATTGATAGGCACACGGTGGCACAACTGGATGTGTCCTGTAACTTCTTAATGGGTATTTGGCACATGCATCCCCTGATTTGTAATCTGGTTCCACCACGTGACCTTAATTTTATACTTGAAAGTTGACTTTGGCTCCTTTTGAGCCTGCTGCAGCTTGCAAACTATGCTTCCTTTCTTGGAAAGCACTTTTTCTGGTTGGAAACACTTCAACCAGAAAGATTTCTGACCTTCAGGCTTTTATGAGTTCTACCCCTACTGATTTTCCACAAGGATAGGGTATCACTGCATACAAATCCTCATGTTCTACCTAAGGTGGTGTCTGAGTTCACATTGAATCAGACTATCAACCTACCAGTGTATTATTCTAACAAGGTTGAGGAATTACTCTATGCCCTTGATGTACACAGAACATGGCATTTCTATCTGGAGTGCACAGAGGCCTGCAGGAAGTCCCCCCCCCCAGCTGTTTGTATTGTTTGCCATGGAAGAGAGGGTGCCAGTGACCAAGCAGTGCCTGTCCAAATGGCTGGCTAACTGTATTACATTTTTTTATAGGAAATACAGTAAGCAACTTCATGGTGATGTACTTCGCCACTCTATTCAAGGTATGGCCACCTCTGTTGCCTGTTCCCAGGGAGTGTCTGCTGCTGACATTTGTGCTGCTGCTATCCACACTTTTACCAAACATTACAGTCTGGACATTATCTCATGCAGATGTGCTGGCTTTGGTCTTGCTGTTCTGCAAGGCCTTGTGTCCTGATTGCATATACTCTGGGCCCCTAGTGCTCCGCGGCAGAATTTTCTAATTTCACGGCAGGGCTCTTTGGCTTCTGCGGCAGCATTTTTTGATTTCTGCGGCATGATTTATTCATTTCTCTTGCAGAATGAGGTCCTGCCATTGGCTAAATATGATGTGATGTCATTGATGACATCACATGCTAAGCACAGAGGAGGGGCTTCAGGATAAACGAGATGGGAAAGAAAGCCTGACACTATGGAAAAACTGTATATCTGAATGAAAATTTATGAAAAACAATTAATTCTGCAGCACCATATATATTCTGCAGCATGATGTAAATTCTGCAGAAAATTCCACAAATGCTGAATCGTAGAATTCCAGGGGCCTTGCATATACTTTGCCAGCCTCCCTAGGTACTTTGTATTCCTTGGAAATCATTCCAAAGGTGTGGTCCAAAGGAGGAGATATCCTTGATAAAGACAGAACAGATACCTACCAGTAACAGTTGATCATTGAGAGATCTCCTCTACTGGGCCACAGTGCACCCACCCTCCTTCCTGCTTTGTGAGGCACCAGCTGGCAGGCTGTCCTACTGCTTTTGTGAAGGTATGGTTATTTGTGCTTATGTCTTCTGTCACCAGTCCCAGCCTCTCCTTGTCTCCTTGGTCCTGGTGTGTTCTCCCAGTTCCTCGCTGTAAGTTGCCCTCCTAGCTAATCTCCAGTGGGAAATGAGGAGTGAAGGGGGCATCCATGTTAAATAGGTGCCAGCGTTGTATGTCATCGGGGTGGCCCCCACCTAGGAGAAGGTTTCCGGATGGTCCTTACACCGATGGCTCACAGTTCCAAAGGTGTCCCCAATGGAGGAGATTTTCTCGAAGATCTGCTACTACTGGTAGGTAACTGTTCTTTTCTAATCCATGCCTTTTCAAGTGGTTGGCCTCCTGAATTTCCTTCTGTTACCAGCAGCATGGTGAAGAGATTCCTGGTCCTGTTAGTGTATATTACTCATGGTATGGCCACTTCTGTGACTTTCTTCCATTCTGTTTTGGAAGCCTGCATATGCTCTGCTGCTACATGAAGTTGGAGCCATACTTTCATAAAACATTACAGTCTGGATTTCTCCAAATAGATGAGCTGGCTTTGGCCTTGCCATTCTCCTAGGGCTACTGGCTTAGAAAGCTAAATGTGCTGGCTCTGTGGCGCCAGGTGATGCGGGATCACCTGTCACGCTGTTGACCCGGGTTCATGCCCGAGCCTGGAGCGTCAGGAGCGGAGGCTGGCAGGAAGGGCTCAAGAGCATCCCTTGGACGCTCTCCTCCTGGGGGGGGAGTTTCATGGAGACATTGCCCTTCAGCAGCTCCTCGTGGCCTTGTGCTTTGCGGCGTGGGTGACCACACGCCGCATGTGCAGGAAACGAGGACGCCGCAGTGTGCCTCCTAAGGGGGCAGGGGAAACGGAACAAGGAAAGTTTAGTTTCTTATCAGTAACAGTAGATCTTCTTTAAGGATATCTCCTTCATCAGGTTCTGATTCTAGAACTCTGAGCTGAGTGGCTGTGTTTAAGAAGAGCTCCCAAAGCTAAGTGCTTTTTGATATAATTTTTAGGTTAAAAATAGTTTTGTTCTATGTAAATTTAGGTGATTGTGAAAGACAACCCTGTAGGCTCCAGGAAGATATAAAATTTGTGCAGTAGATATTCGTTGGAAGTCAGAAGGATCAACACATTTATTTAGTGTGATCTTTCTACTCTGATGTGGTTAATTTTAGTACTATTTTAATACTATAGTTTAAACTCTTTCTGAATGTGCCTTTGGTGGTGTCTGATATTGAGAACCTAAGTGTCATTTGTGGGTGTCCTGTCTGTTTTGGTAGGTACTTTATTTTCTCTGTTAAACAACTGAGTATACCTATTGCCTAATACTTTATAGTACATTGTATCTTTTGCTCAGTCTCTAATTTTTCTCTTCTTTTCTCAATGTTTTAGAACTGTTTAGTTATTGTGGCAGAGGTGTGGTACTGTGTTCTTTCTTGTAGTTCAAGGTGCTTTTGGAACTGCTGATTTCTATTGGTTTAAACAATTACATTTTTCTTTTCTATTTTAAAAAGCTACATCAACTTGGTATGTTGTCACCTGTTTGTTGTTGCTAAGTAGCAGAATGTTTTGCATTGTGCTCTGATTCTGTGATAGAATCTGTATTAGTAGAAGGTAGATTATTGTGATTGTAGTTACCTTTTGATTGTAAGGATAAAGAGCTTAGATAGAAGTATGTATTTTCAAATATTATAGGGGAACAGTGGCAGGATTTTAGGACAGTAAATTAATAAAAAGGGAACTAGGAGAGACTTCAGTAGCAGACATGTAGTGGAATTGCAGTATAATGTGGGAGTGGTGCAATACAGTGGCTGTGGGGCAGCCATATTCAGGGCAGACCTTCTGACACTGAGGTGCTGCCCTCATCTGCATGATCTATCTGACTGCGGGATGAGGTAGCCAGACTCAGAGCGAAGTAACTGGGTCAGGAGTACCATCACCCCTATCCAGGGACCACCCAGTCCAATGCAACTGCCTCAAAGGATGCCGAGGCGAGGAGCACTTGGATGACAGTGGGCTCAGGGAGGGTTAGAGCAGTCAGGCAGAGGCACATCCCAGATCCTATTCTACTCAAGAACTCATATGCCACACTGGCAAACGAGGACAACCAAATACAGGTACCCAGAGAAGTGGAAGGAAAGGATGTGGAGGTTAGCCTGGAGGTGACCCCTGAAGGGAAAGCAGTGGACCCCAGAGGAGGAGGAAGCGAATCCTGGTGGGGGACTCCATCATAAGAGGGATCCAGCTAGGAACACAGGTGGGGAGGACAGGGAGGTGAGGTGCCTACCAGGTGCCACGGCATGGAGGGATGGAAGGAAGATCCTGGGGATCACTGGTAAGGCAAGACGGGAGGGTGAGCTGGATGTCATTATCCACCTAGGTACTAATGACGTGGCAAATGGGGAGCCAAAGGAAGTTCAGGAAGAGTTTAGAAAACTGGGGAGGGGTCTCACAAGTAGCTACTTTGTCACTTTCAGAAGTACTACCTGTGAGAGGCAAGGGAGAGCATAGGAGTGCATGCACCAGGAACTTTAACTCATGGTTGAAGAACTGGTGCTGTGAGGAAGGGTTTGGATTCATTGGTGACTGGGGACCCACCTGGAGGGATGGAGGTTTGTTCAAGCCTGACGGCCTGCATCCATCCTGGAGGGGAATCCAAGCACTCAATGATAAGTTTAATTGCTACATTGACAAGCATTTAAACTAGCAAAGAGGGGTGGCAGGCCAGCAAGGAGGGTACCTACTTGCTCACCCCCCACAGCTAGCAGTGGAACCAGTGAACCAGAGGAGTGGCTATCTCTGCAAAGCAGTGTGCAAAAGATGGAGATTAGTGCCCAAGAGGTGGATAAGCAGAAAAGGGGCAAAATTCAGCAGACTGGCAGACAGCAAGGAGAACCAGGGATAAATGACAACCAAGGAAGGGGCTGGAGTAGAACAGTGAGACAGTCTAGGGAGGTCAAATCATGGAAAGCCATGTGTGCAAATGCCAGGAGCCTTAGCAACAAGATGGAAGATCTGGAGGCTGTCATGGTGCAGTCAGACCTGGACATTGTGGCCATCACTGAAACCTGGTGTAATGATAACCACGACTGGGAGATGGCCATACCTGGCTACAACATATTCAGAAGAGACAGACAGAGCAGGAAGGGAGGAGGAGTGGCACTGTATGTGAAAAATGACATAAGGGCCACAGAGATCCAGGAGGAACAAAATGGGGGAGAGATACTGTGGGTTAAGCTGGAAAGGAAAATGGGGACAGCCATCCGCACAGGTGTGGTCTATAGACCACCAGCCCGGGAGGAAGAAACAGATAGGGAGCTGATGCTAGCCATCCAAAGGATGGCAGACAAGGGTGAGGTAGTACTGGTTGGAGACTTCAATATTCCAGACGTGGACTGGAGCATCCCAGCAGCAGCATCAACTAGGAGCAGATTTATCCTGGACTCCCTTCAAGGTGTCTTCCTCAAGCAACTGGTCATGGAACCAACTCGGCAGAAGGCAATACTGGACCTTGTGATCACAAACAGGGACAGTGTGATGGGGGTAACAGTGGGGAGCACCTGGGAAACAGTGACCACCAGTCATTGTGGTTGAAATCACAGAAAGAGCAGAACCAAACCACACAAAACACGATCCTGGATTTTAGGGGGCAGACTTTGGGAAAATGGGGAGATACTTGAAAGAGGCATTAAGGGAATGGGACAGGAATCAGGGGTTGAGGAACAGTGGGCAGTATTTAAAATGGGATTACAGAACAACAGAATTATGTATTAAGCAGGTTAGCAAGAGGAAAAGGAAGGAGACCATTATGGTTTTCCAAAGAGGTAGCAAAGGTGAAAGCCAAAAGATTGCATTCAGGCAATACAAAAAGACACAGGCAGAAGGGGATAGGAGAAGTACCAGGAGAAGCAAGGGAGGCAGGGAGGTCAGTAAGGAAGCCAAAGCTCAGACAGAAGAACACATTGCAAAATCAGTGGGTAGAGGACAAAACCTTTACAGGTACATAAGTGAAAAAGAAAGACAACGGAGGGATAGTGAGACTGAAGGGGAGGATGGGGGCTGTGGAGGATGACAACAGTAAAGCTGACATACTGAACAGGTATTTCTGCTCAGTCTTTACTGAGGAAGAGGAGGGTAATGGGTCTGAAGGAGTACAAGGGTGAGAATGTTCAGAAATGGACACAAGTCCCTTTACAAGAAAGGGTCCTGAAGGAACTGGAAGTAATAAGAGTTGATAAAGCAATGGGGCCAGATGGGTGCACCCAGGTCCTTAAAGAACTAAGAGAGGTGGTGGCTGAACCTCTGGCTATCCTGTTTAGCCGATCACTGGAAACAGGGAGGTACCCAAAGACTGGAGGACAGCAGATGTAGTCCCCTTATACAAAAGTGGGAACAAAGAGAAACAGGGAACTACAGACCAGTCAGCCTCACCTCGGTAGTGGGGAAGATCATGGAAGCACTACTGAAGGAGAGATTGGTGGAACATCTGGTTGTCAATGGACTACAGGACCCAAGGCAGCATGGTTTCACCAGGGGAGGTCATGTCAGACCAACCTCATTGAATTTTTGACTGGGTGACTAGGAGGTGGATCAGGGAGGGCAGTGGACATGGCCTATCTGGACTTCAACAAGGCCTTTGACACTGTGCCACATAGAGACTATTACACAAACTGGGGAATATGGGTGTGGGCAGGGCAGTAGTGTGGTGGGTAGGTAACTGGCTGGGTGGCAGGACACAGAGGGTGGTGGTAAATGGCTGTCACTCCACAGAGGAAGAGTGATCAGTGGGGTACCACAGGGATCAGTGCTCGGACCGGTCCTATTCAACATCTTCATCAGTGACATGGCGCAGGACCTGAAGGCGAATTTCACTGTTCATTGATGACACAAGCTCTGTATAGAGTAGACACACCAGAGGGTGTAGACAGAATGAGAAGTACCTGCAGAAACTTGAAGAATGGTCAGGGTTTTGGCAGTTGAAATTCAATGCAAAGAAGTGCAAGATAATGCATATGGGACAAAAAACCTGGCACAATATATCAGTTGGGGGTGAGGATATAGCATGCACCAAGCAGGAAAGGGATCTTGGGGTTATCATCTCTGATGACCTCAAGGTAGGGAAACAGTGTGACAAGGCAGCAGGTAAGCAAATAGGATGCTGGGATGTATGAGCAGGGCATTACCAGCAGGAAAAGGGAGGTCATAATTCGCTATACAAGACACTAGTGAGGCCCACCTGGAGTGCAGTGTACAGTTCTGAGACCATACCACGTAAGGACATAGACAGGGTAGAGAAGGTTCAGAGGAGGGCAACAAAGATGGTGCATGGATTGCATCACAAGTCCTATGAAGTCAGGTTGAAGGAACTGAACATGTACTCCCTGGAGGAGAGGAGGGAGAGAGGGGATATGATAGAGACATACAAGTATCTTACAGGGAGGAACAGGGTGCAGGAAAACACTAATTTTAAGCGACAAAGATGTTCCAGGACTAGAGGGCATGGGATGAAGTTGGAGGGAGGACGATTCAGAGGAAACATGAGAAAGAATTTCTTCACAGAACGGGTGGTGGACAAGTGGAACACCCTGCCAGAGGAAGTGGTGGGGGCTGAAACAATCACGGGATTTAAGAATGCATGGGATAGACATAAAGGAATTCTGGAGGTCAGGGTTAAGGTGCAACAGACTTCTAGGAAGACAAACTGAACTTACAAGCTCAAATGGGCAGACTGGGTGGGCCATAGGCCCTTATCTGCCGACACTGTCTATGTATCTATGTATGTATGTATCAGGCCACACCTATAGAACTTAACAGGCGTTAGGACCACACGGAAACTTTTGCAAGTAGTCCACCAGGTCTGCCTAAGATGACGCCACACTCGGGTTGCCATTATAAATGTACGCCCTTCCTCCTCAGTTCTTTTCTGCTGTCGGCCATACTTGTCAGACTGCTAATGGAAACACCGCTTTTTCTCTCCATAGTAAAGCATTCACTTGAATAAGTGATTTTCGATGGTGTGTATGTCATTGAAGGAACCATCAAAGCTGTTCCAATAATGTGAATGCGGTGTGAAGATTTACACACTGATGATTCTCACAACATCTGCGTCTTTTGCCTCGGTCCAGACCATAACGTGCAAGCTGCTCCCGCTACTACAAGCAGGGAATTAAACTTGTTCCCTCAACATGAAGGATGCCTACCTTCATATCAAAATTCACAAAACCTCTCAGAAAGTATTCGAGGTTCCTGTTTCAGGGGAACACTACCAATTCAGAGCATTACCCTTTGGCTTGTCCTCTGCACCACAGATCTTCACCAAATGCTTGGCAGTAGTGGCAGCAGCCCTTCGCAGGGAAGGCCTCTATGTCTGTCGTGGACCACTGGCTATTGAAAGCCTGTTCCAAGGATCAGCTCCTGCACACCTTAGCTCAAATGAGGCAGATGTTCAATGCTGTGGGGGTTACTATCGACATACCCAAGTCTGTCTTGACACCTTGTCAGTGCCTATAGTACATAGGCGCAGTCTTGGACACAGCCCAAGGCTCAGCATTTCTGCTTCTGGACAGGGCCGAATGTCTGACTGCCCAGGCCCAAATGATCCACAACAGCTGGTATGTCTCAGTCAGGACATTCCCTTGGCTCCTGGGCCTGATGGCAGCAGCCATTGTCACGGCACTTCTGTTCCAAACTTCACATGAGGATCCCTCAGTGGACCCTAAGAGTCCAGTGGTATCAGTTCACAGATGATCTAGAACAAAGGTTTGTAGTGACGTCTCCTGTACGGAAAGTGCTGAAGTGATGGATGGAACCCAGCAGCCTGTTAAAGGGGTTCCCTTCCTGATCCTCTCCTCTCCTCTCCCCTCCCCAGATGTTAACTACAGATGCCTCAGGGATGGACTGGGGGGCACACTTAGGGCCCCATCAGACGCAGGGTACATGGAACACAGTGGAGAGCACTTTACACATAAATGTTCTAGAAATGCAAACTGTCCTGTATGGCTTACAGGCCTTCTAGGCTCATCTGTCCTGGGTCCTCTGTGTGTACAGGAGGACAACGTCAGTGTGATGCATTACATCAGCAAGCTAAGGGGATATCACTGTTTTCCCTCTGCAGGAAAGCAATGAGAGTTTGGCATTGGGCTTGGGAACACAGTCTAGAACTGTCAGCAGTACATGTTCCAGGTGACCAAAACGTCTTGACAGACAGGCTAAGCAGGTCACAGTCCAGAATGTACGCATGGGAACTGCTGACCTCAATGGTAGATGACCTGTTGGACAGATGATTGTCCTGAATTGAACCTTTTGGCGCCCCCACACAACGCAAAACTGCCATTTTTCTGCTCCCTTGCTCCAGGGACTGGAGTTTTCTGGCAAGACAGTTGTCCCTCTTTTGGAAGGGGAGGTTCATGTACACCTTCCCTCTAATTCAGAGAGTGCTACTCAAGCTCCAGATGGAGGGGGCAACTCTGATTTTCATTGCTCCCCTGTAACCTCGCCAGATTTGGTTTCCATTACTACAACAGCTGGCACTGGAACCACCAGTACCTCTGCCCTTATGCCAGGGCCTACTGTCACAGGAACAGGGAACCCTGGTCCACATCTAGACCTCAGATCACTTCATCTTCATGCATGGCTCCTGAAAACATAGCCATTGCCAGGTTTGGGGTTTGCCAAAAAGTGGCTGATGTCCTGGTGCCTACCAGAAAGCCTTCCATCAGGTCCACTTATTTCATAGAGTGGAAGCGGTTTGTTTTGTGGGACACTTCTCATTGCTTAGATCCATTTACCTATTCAGTTAATCAGGTTATAGAGTATCTACTGTCCTTATCAGATGCAGGCCTGCGGTATTCTTCTATCAGAGTGCACATGGCTTTCATTTCAGCTTTCCACATGCCTGTTGAGGGCCATACGGTTGCCCAGCTGGAGGTGGTCCGTACATTCTTTTTTTTTTCTTTCAACTCTTTTCCCTCCGGTCACTGCTCGTGGAACCTCTCTCAGGCATCCTGTCCAGTTCCTCCCCACCTGAGGCCCCTCTGTGCTGTGCCTCCTCTCTCCCCTCCCTTCCTGCAGCCAGCACCCCCAGTTTAACCCGCCCGGGTTGGGTCACCCCTTCTCTTGGGTGCTCTTGCACATCAGACTCCAGTATGCAGGTAAGAACCCAGGTGGAGGACCTGGAAGGCCAGTCGGGAGAGGGCACGGCGGTGGGCATGGGGGACAGGTGCCGTCGCCACCAGTCAGTGTATTCACAATCTCGCTCTCCCTCCTGATCGCGGTGCACCCCGGCGCACTGGCGCGCTGGCACCGCCTCACGTCGGCCATGCTGGTTACGTGCCGCCTGGCTAACTGTAACGCCTGCGCTCTCCATTGGGGGTCGCTGACATGCTGAGTCGTTCCCCCCCCTTGAATCCCGGGGAGGAGAGCACCATAAGGGCACTCATTCTAACATACTAATTGCCAGCAGATTAGGCCTTACGGTCTATCGAGTCTGCTCGAACCTCAGATCCCTAGCTGGGTGCCGAGGCCCTCCCCCACCTTGTGTTCCAGAAACCCCTATCATCCATCCCCACCCCTGCTGGGCCAGGCCATCATCTGGTGCATCCGCTTTCTGTGTCTGTCCCACCCTCTCTTGAAGCCCTCCACTGTTGATCTCTGAATCAGCTCGCCAGGCAGCGCATTCCAAGGGTCCACCACCCTCTCAGTGAAAAACCTCCTCCTCTTTTCCCTCCTCACCCTTCCACATTCCAACTTCAAACCATGCCCTTTGGTGATACCTCCCTGCTTTAGTCTAAAGATCCCCTCCATGTTTACCCTATTTACTCCCTTGAGGTACTTGAAGACCTCAATCATGTCCCCCCATCTCTCCTCTCCTCTCCTCCAATGAAAACAGGCAGAGCTCCTCAAGTCTGTCCTCATACGTCAAATCTCCTAGTCCTCATATAATCTTAGTTGCCCTCCTCTGTACCCTCTCCAGGAGCTGTATGTCCCTCTTCAAGTGTGGTCTCCAGTACTGTACACAGTACTCAAGGTGTGGTCTAACCAGTCCATTGTACAGCGGCAGAATCACTTCCCTGCTGCAACTTGTGGCTTATGTGTTCATCCTCAACCCTACCCCTGTCGACCACCAGCACCCTGAGTTCGCTTCGAACCCGATTCGCCGGAGTAGTGCGAGGTGTGGCATCCCGTCCCTCAGCACCACTGGGCCAGCATGGTCCGTACGTTCTTGAGAGGCATGCTACACTTGAAGCCTCCTATCCACAAACCAGTCACAGCTTGGGACCTGAATTTTGTTTTGAAACAGCTTACTTTGGCTTCTTTTGAGCCAGCTGCATCTTGTGGCTTATGTATTCTTGTTTTACTGGATTTACTGGATTTGTAAGGACTAAAGAAGGCCGAGGCCCATCGAGATTGTCCCCCTCAATAGAGGCACATTTCCATATTTATAAATGTAACCACAGATCGAGATTTATTTTAAATGTGCGAAAGTTGGCAACATCTACTAATTCTTGTGGCAAGGAATTCCATTGTTTAGAGGCCCTAATACAAAAATATTTATCCCGTTTATTGGTATTTGCCCATTCAACAGTAAGTTGTTTATCATGACATCTGCCCACTGTTCGCTTATTTGAAAATGACAATCCACATTGTTTCATTAATTGTGGTGTTTTTAAAATTTTATGAGTAAACAAGATATCTCCTCTAAGTCTTCTCATGTCGAGTGGGTGTAATTTGGTTTCCTTAAGACATAGTTCATAGGTTTTGTCTAAGGTTTGGTATCATTCTTTTGGATCATTTCTGAATTTATTCTAGTCTTTTTATATCACCTTTCAGATACAGATTCCAAAATGGGGTTCCATAATCCAAATGTGGCCTAATGTATGATCTATACAATGGAACTAAACACTGTTTAGATTTATTTATAAATGATTTATTGATTTGTCTTAATAATATATTAGTTGTTCTTGCTACCTTATTGCAGTGTGAGAAAGAAGATAATTTATTATTAACCAGGATACCCAGGTCTCTTTTACAATTAGTTTTTCTTAGAAGTGTACCATTTAAAAAAATAGTTTGTTTGAGGGTTTTTTTTACGGAAGTGTAAAACCATACATTTATCTGTATTAAATGTCATCAGATTTTTTTTTTTTGCCCATATTTCAATAGTAGTGAGATCTTGTGTTAAGAAGTATGACTGTTGTAATGTATCCACTCTACCACCTAGTTTTGTATCATCAGCAAATTTTGCTATGTGATTAAATGATGAGATGTTAAGGTCACTAATAAAGATGTTAGAGTGGGACCCAGAACAGAGCCCTGTGGTATTCCACTTGTTACTCAGCCCTCTTCAGATAGTACTCCATTTATTTTTACCATCTGGGTCCTGTTACATAACCAGCTTGTTACCCAGTTAATCAGATACTGGGAAAAACCAAGTGAATTTAGTTTTTCAACTAGCAATGTGTGGGACACTTTATGAAAGGCTTTACTGTAATCCAACAGGATTACATCTAATGGAATATGTTTGTCCAAATAACTACTAATGTTATTACAGAATGATATCAGGTTTGTAGTACAAGAGGAACCTGGTTTAAAACCATGTTGAGATATATTTTCAGTACCCAGTTGTTGCATTTCAGACTCTGTTAGTGATTTAACCAGTCATTCCATAGTTTTTCCTATAATAGATATCAGACTAATAGGTCTGTCATTTTGAGTACTTGATTTATTACCTTTCTTGAATATAGGAATTACTGTGGCCTTTCGCCAATCCATTGGAATGTCATTTTCCATAAGTGACTTATTAAAAAGTAAAGTAAGTGGTAAAGCTAAGGAGTTAGCCGTTTCCACCAGAAATCTGGATTGGATATCGTCAGGTCCTGGGCTAGTTGATTTTTTAATATTTATCAATACCTTCCTTATCTCTGAACATTCAAATTTATAAGAATTAAGTACTATATTAGGTACTGGAGAAGATAAGACTGTTTTATTGAAAACAGAGCAGAAATATTGATTAAATAAGTTTGCTGTTAAAAGATTATCCATTATGATTTTTCCATTTTCTATCAAAGGCCCTATTGTTTTAGTATTACCTTTTTTACTGTTTATATATGAAAAAAAAGATTTCTGATTGGATTTAGTATGGGCTAGTTTAAATTCAAATTTACACTTAGCTTGTTTTATTGATTTTTTTAATAAGGACATTGTTTTGTATTTATATATATATTGCTCATTGTATAGTTTATTTTAATTTTTTTAAAAAGACGTTCTTTTTCTATAATCAGTCTATGAATTGGTTTATTGAACCACATAGGAAAGCATTGATCTTCTCTGTGTCAATCTTCACCATTCATCACCTTTGGGTTATCGTCCGGAGGTCATGACCCCACAGGAGCTTCTTTTTTTTTTTTTTTTGGATCGGCGGAGCCAACGCAGCATCGGCGCCACCCTCGAGGCTGACGCACTGCGTGGCGCTCACGGGTTGGCCATTAGGTGTTGTCAACTCCACCCTCCTGCCAGTTCTTCGTCTCCCGTCATTGAGGTCAGCTCGTGGGACACTTCGAGACAGAGATTGTGAGGCCTACCTTGCTACACAGCAAACTGAATCCATTTTCGACTCCATATCCATTATTTTGTTTTATCTGTGACGTTGAGTCTTGTTTGTTGTTTTTTCCCCCGTAGGTCATGTCTAGGTTGGAGGGCAAGAAGACTTCTAAGACAGAACGGCCCCCCATGCGATGGGCCAATGCGGCCGTAAGTTTTCTGTCACCGACCAGCACAACTGTTGCCTCATGTGTCTTGGCCCACTTCACGACATGTATTCGTACGATGCCTGCTTCTTCATGGACCGCTGGGTCATCGACGAACACGTGCGGAAAGTGAGGCAAGCTCCGCCGACTTTCGGGGGTCTGGTGCACACTCGTCGGGCCAAAGCCGCGTTCTCTCAGCCTTTCCTCTGAGTCCCCTCCCGGTTCTATATGGACCGGGGAGGAGGGGACCTCTGCCTCTTTAGCCTAGCCGTGGCAGAGACCCCTCTCGTGGTGCAAGAGGCCCTTCCCATTCGCTCCGGGGGACGGGCGGGAGGCACCGCCTTGGCAATCACTCCCTCGGGGGCAAAGGCTCCCCCAGTGTCAGACCCATGGCTCAGAAGGCCTGGGTCGGTGCCGTCCTTGACGCCGTCGGTCGGCGCCGTCTTGGGCCTTGGCGTCATTCACGGTGCCATCGTCGGCATCTTGGCTGCTGTTGGCACCATTCGCATTGCTGATAGTGCTAGTGGCACTGTGGGAGGTCCTATGGTGCCGTCCCGGACTGTTTGAACGGCGCCGAGGTTGAGCACGGCGCCATGTCTGCAGTCATTCGTGGCCTCAGCCACGGTCATGGCACCGTGGGGGTTTCGGATCTCGGCGCTGAGAGCGCTGTCAGGACCATCGTCAGTGCCGTGTCTGTTCTTGGTGCCGCTCACGGTGCCGTGGTGCAGGTCGGCGCTGAGAGTGCTGTTGGGGCTGTCGGCACGTGTCTGGTTTGGGCGCTGCTCGTGGCGCCGTGGACTGACATGGCGCCATGTCATGCTTCAGCTCCGAGGCTGCTGCCGTTGTTGGAGCCATATCCTCTTCTTTCACCGCTTGCAGTGCTGTGGGGGATGTTGGTACTGACTCTGGTGCAGTCTTGGTTCCTGGTGCCCCTTTCGGTCGGGAAGGTGTCCACGTACCATTTGGCACAGGGCTTCGGTCTCCACCTCTTCGGAGGGGGAGTGGGACTCTGAGTCAGACAGGCAGTCTGGCTCCTTGGAGTTAGCTGCTCATGTGGATACCTTGGTGGTGTCCTTGATGGACCGGGTCCATCCCCCCACAGGGGAGCGGGCAGTGACCCCTAAGACCAGGGTCAGGGATGCTGACCAGCAGGCAATGGTGCAGGCCTCCATTGCTCTGCAGCCTGGTCTTGGAGGGTTCTCTGACCCCTCAGCGGTGGTACCCCCTCAGGTGGCGTGCCTGGATCGCCCAACTTTGGGGCCGATCAGAGCACCCACAGGAGGGGAGGGTGCTGCTCCCTGGATAGCCCCTATGGGAGCCAACCAGGGTTGTCAGCTGCCTAGGCTGGCTTTTTCGAGGAGGAGGAGGGCACTCTCAGATTCCAAGGGGTCGAGAGGTAGGGGGTCCGTGTGGAGGCCTTTTTCCGGAGCCTACCCTGGTTCTGGGAGAAGCCATAGTGCAGATCTCTGCCTTTCCCTTTTGGTCTCCTCGAGATGGCCCCATTCTTTGGAGGTAGGGGACCATCCTTCTGGATCTACATGGCCCCGGTCACCTCACGGGGGGGGGATTCTTCAGGGCGCAGCCTAGGCAGTTCCAGTGTGGTTGATCAGCTGTCGGCTGTGGAGTTTTCGGGGGCTCCTTCTTTCCCTACGGCTCCTTGTGCGCTCCCTAGCACAGGCAGAGGTCAGCTGATTTCTGTTGTCGGTTCTGTCCCCTCTCCTCTTCCACGTTCTCCTGCGCTCCCAGGAATCCTTGGTCCTAGTGGTCCTCTCTCCTGGGAGCAGTTTAGAGCAGTAGCTGCTCAATTTCCTGCTTATGTCAGAGCTATGGAAAGACAGGTTTTCCAACTGCTCCCTGAGCAGCAAGCTACTGAACCTCCGAGGTCCTCCAGCACCTCATCCCCCTCTTCTGGGGGAGAGGAGCCATCTGTCCACATCTCTCCAGCTGCTGATCTTGCGAGTATCAGCGATTCCTTGTGAGGATGTTGGAGGATCTGTGCATCGCCCCACCCACTCAAGACAATCCGGAGCACTTGACACGCGCCTTTTTGGGTGATTTCAGTGCAGACACCCTGGTGGTGCCTCCCTGGCCTGCTCCTTTTTAGGGAGGCATCGATGCGTTTCTGGCAGAGACCTTTCTCCGGAGTCCCAGCACCTAGGGATCTCTGCCAGAGGTATTGTCCCCGGAGTCTCCAGGTAATCGGCCTCATCCTACCTCAGGACTGACGCACCTGGATACTCCCAATGGGCCTCGCGCCCTTCACCATGACTGGCCCCCAGATACGGACTCCATGGATTTTGATTTCTGGGGTAGAAGGACTTTTTACTCGGCATGGTTGCAGCTATCTGTAGCTGCTCATCAGGCCCACTACGCTCCCTATGACAGGTTCTTGTGGTCCATGCTAGGTCAGCTCCTAGCCTCAGTGCCTGACATGGAGGAAACCAGACAAGCCATTGCACTTTCTGCACGTGGCCTGAAGCTAGCAAGGCACAAAGCAAGGGCATCTTACGATGCCAGTGAGGTAGCTATCAGAGTCAATCAATCAATCAATCAGTATCTTTATTTATCCAGGCGGGCCCCATTGAGCAAGCTCATTTACAAGGTGGGCCTGCGATCCTACAGTAATAATACAGAAAGACAAGTTACAATAGTACAAACAGTAAAAATAGCTGCTATTATAGTAAAAATGCACATTTACAGGTAATATACATTGAGCATAGAACTACAAGGAGTCGTGGATAATGAACTTGTGCTGAATCCAAGCCCAAAAACTGTGCATTTTGTAGTGGGAAATGTTAGGGAGAGGATAGGCATACCAGATAGAAGATATCAAGTGCATAATGTAGGAGAGGTGGGAATAGGCATAGCGAAGAGGACCCAATTGTTAGAGCAGAGTGAGGGATTGGGGGGGCGGAGGACTGTACAAAAGGCAATGAAGCGATTTTTGCCCAAAAACGTGGCGACATATGGGGGAGAAAAGCTGCCGTTGTAGTAAGAGCAAGAGGAGGAATATAGTAGCAGGGCCATAACTGGGAGGGTCCTGGAGGTTGGGGCAGAGGGAGGTGTTGGATGGACAAGGGACCGAATATTTTTTTGGGCGAAAGACGATAATTATCCCCAAGTGTGGTAGCATGTGCTAGAATCAGGCTGCAGCTGTTCAGAGTGTCAAAGAATAAGATATGGGAGTTCGGCAATAAATCCTGTGGATCTGTTGGTGGACATGCTAGAGGCAGAGGCACACATTTCAGCTGGGGGGCCGCCATTTGAGGGAGGGAGGTTAGTTAGTGTCTGGTAAAGCAGTTGCACATTTTCATAATGCCATGACGGTAAAGCCTTTTGAACAAAAGGGTACTTACTGTGGTTTTCAGCTTAAGTATTTTTTGGGTTTTATTCCATATTGATGGGAGTACGAATCCAAAGGCGGCTCTCCCGACTCATGTGAGTGCCCTGGGTATATTTAGCAGGAGTTGTGAGCAGCTTCTAAGGGAATAATTCCTGGGCACAATCGGAGACAGTCAATGATGTATTGAGGGAGTTTGCCACTGAGGGCTGTAAGTGTCCAGAGTGCTGCATTAAAGTTGCGCCTATAGTGAAGTGAGGTCCAGCCCGTGGCGGCATATAGTGCGCAATGATGGGTAGAGAAGGGGAGGTCAGTGATGAAGCGTATAGCTCTGTGGTAGAGCGTATCCAATTTTCCAAGATAGGAAGCCGCACAGCTACTGTATATGAAGTCTGCGTAGTCAATTAAAGACAGGAACATGGCTTGGACTAGTCGTTTCTTTGCGTCTGCTGTAAGAAGTCTTCTTATCCTGTAAAATGGCCAAGTCTTTGCCTTAATTTTTTCAGCAAGTCTTCCAGATGGTCAGTGAAGGAGAGTTTACAGTCGATCCAGACCCCAAGATATCCGAATTTCGGAACATACTCTAAGCACTCTCCCCGTGTCGTGGTTATTGGGGGCAGGGAGTCAGTAGTGCTTGTGTAGTTTGCGGGGGAAAATAACATGGCTTTAGTTTTCTTGGTGTTTAATAGCAGTTTTTTATTGATTAGTTGGAGTTGCAGGAGGTTGAAATCTTTTTGTAGGTCAGTACAAGCTTCTTTTGGTGTGAGACGACTCAAGTACAGCACTGTGTCATCCGCGAATAAGTGAATACTTGCATCCTTGATTCCCTCATCAATATTGTTGATATACACTGCGAAGAGGAGGGGACCTAATATGGATCCCTGAGGGACACCTCTTTGTAAGAGTTTTAGGGCAGATAGTTGCCATCCGTTTCACCTGCTGGTATCTGTCTGTCAGATATTCAGAGAACCAGTTTAGAGAAGTAGCATCCAATCCTAGTGTTTTTAGTGAGTTGAGGAGCAGGTCGTGGTCGACTGTGTCGAATGCTTTGCTGTGGTCATGAAACACAGCACGCTTATGCTCTAACTCCAGTTGCCAGTTGTTGGTTACTTTAGCTAAATGCCGAGACTGTACTGTGGTTGGCTCTGAAACCGGATTGAAGGGGGTTTAATAATTTTTCTCTGTCGATGAAGGATCTTGGCCATTTGCTATTTTTTCCAGTAGCTTCGAGAGTGTGGGTAGGAGAGAAATTGGCCTATAGTTATTAAGGTCGCAAGGGTCTCCAGATTTAAATAGTGGGATAACGTGTGCGATCTTCCATATTTGAAGGAGGGTACTTTGTGTTAGGGATAGGTTGAATAAATGAGTAATAGGCACTGCCAATACGTGGCATGCTATCTTTAGGAAGTATGGTTCAACTGCATCTGTGCCAAAGTATCCAGGTGGAGAATCAAGTCTTCCACTTCCTTGAGGGAAACCGATGAGAATGAGAAATGTTGACTAACGGAGCCAACATTTGGTGGGGTCATACCAAGTTGGGTGCGCGGGCTACATGCAAGCGAGTTATCGAAAGCTAAGCCTGCTGTGGCGAAGTGTGTGTTGAATGCCTGCAGTATCTCTTTTTTGTCATTGATTACTGTATTGTCAGAGGTAATTTTTGTAGGGAGCATATTTTGTGACGTGGCTTCCGCCAGTTCTTTGATTGTGGCCCAGAATTTGGAGGGGCAGTTGGCTGCAGTATCTAGTTCTGCTTGGTAATAGCAGGCTTTAGCTTCCCTAATCAGTTTGGTGCAGCAATTTCTGGCTGTTCTAAAGAGGCACCAATCTTCCTCTTTTTGGAATTTGCGGGCAGTTTTCCAGAGTTTATCCCTGGACAGTAGTGCAGCCTTGAGATCTTGAGTGAACCAACGGCATTTCTAGTCTTTATGCGTGTTTTTGACAGAGGCATGTAGATTCATAAGCGTGGTAATGATTTCATGTAGTATAGAATATGCAGTTTCACTGTTTTAGCAGGTAAAAACTCTGCCACAAGGGGAAGTTTTTAGGTCAAATAGGTATGCCTTTGGGTCCAAATGACCTGGTTGACCTTTTGTTGGAGAATTTGGCCGTAGTTGGCACTTGATTGGCTGCCCAAACTCCAGCTATTAGGCAATGGTCACTAATATCCGTGTCAAAGGTTCCAACGTGGGAGAAGGAATGGGGTTTATTCACAAGCAGGACATCCAGAAGGGTACTTTTGGTTGTATTCTGTTTGTTGATACGGGTGGGCTCTTCGTTGACTAGGGTGAAACCAAGGGTGTCACAGAAAGATTTAAGCAGGTGACTGCTTCTGACAGCCAATCTTAGTTTAGATCCCCAAGGATAATTGTTTCCAGGGGGCCAGTGTCCAAGATAGTTGTAAGATAGGACAAGAGTTGAGTACCGGCAGATGGTGGTCTATAGCATCATATGACTCTGAGTGCTAACGGTGGGGATAGGTCGACTTTTATGTCCAGGCATTCAAATCCCGCTACCAGTGAGTTAGAATTAAGTGTTGATGCCACAAATCTATCTTTGATGTAGATGGCGACCCCACCTCCTCTGGATTGCCTATCGCATCTAAAGATCTGGTAGTTAGGTACATTAATCATACTGTTTGGCATAGAGGGCTGAAGCCAGGATTCTGAGATAACAAGCACATCTGGCATTGTATGGGCGGTCCAAGCCTGGATAAAGGTGATTTTTTCAGCAGGCTGCAGACGTTAATGTGCATAAAACTAATACCTTTAAGAGATAGTGACTCAGAAGGGGGACGTGAGTCACTGTTCAGAGTCGAGGGGACAGCAATCTGCGTTAGGCGGATGGCATGGCTACGCCTCACCTGGTTGTCACCCATGGCCCGGCATAGGGTGATTACCTCCGGTTACCAGAGAACCCATCTCTTCTCCCATAGTGTGAGGCGGTGTCTGTCGGGGCATCTTCCTTCTCCCTCCAGGGAGTCCCCGTCTCACTCTCCCCGCTCTTGGGACTCTTCAGGCCCTGAAGGTTCTCCCCCTTAGTGTGTCACCACTGAGGCTAAGGGACTCTGTCCTGGGTTGGCTGAAAAACACCATTGGGGGGTGTTCGGCACTCACCAAGGTGATGAATAGTGAAAGATTGACACAGATCCAGATATGAAAATTATGTACCTACACGTAATTATGATCTTTCTGTGTATCTTCACCATTCATCTAATCCTCCCGCCATCTCCTAGGACCTCCAGTCTCTGGGTCCCCTCCCTCTGTGTCAATTCCTCGCCCCCCTCCTTTCTGTTAGTCAGGGGCGGGGTGAGGCAGGGACACATAGGGGATAATGTTTTAGAGGGAGAGTGGTCAGGATGGAGGGCACTCTTTCTCCAGTGCTTTGGCTCCACCCCGTGGGGTGGAAGTTGATAGTTGCCCTCTATTCTTGCCGCCTCCTTTTTCCTGTCAATCCTTAGTTTCCTTGTCCTTTGGACGTATCCTTAATTTCCTTAAGAAACTAAATTTTCTTACACTGAAAATCTTTTCCCCTGAGAGGGGGAGAGAATTCCCTGTGTCCTGTCTTTCTTCCAGAATGTCCGTTTTCTGCTTTTTGGAGTTACCAGTCATTCTGTGCCTTGAATTCTGACAGTGAGCCTTTTGGCTACTCCTTGGAGTTCCTGTACAATCTGGAGACAAGTCAAGGTCCCAGGGTATGGTTGTTACCTTTCTCCCCTCCTCTCAAACTTATCCTAATTCCTTCCTCTCTCCTTTTTCTATTTCCAGAGATTGGGGCCCCTATCCAATCCCCTTAGTCTTCTTTCTTCTTCTGTCCTCTCAGTCATTTATTTCTCCTCTTGGTTTATATATCCTTTCCTTTGTCTGTCCCTTGGACTTCCTTGCCGCACCCTCCCAACCCTTTTCCTCACCTCTCCGGCAACTCAGAACTGGCGGGAGGCCGGAGTCGACAGCACCTAATGGCCAACCCACGAGTGCCACGCAGTGCGTCGGCCTCGAGGGCTGCACCGATGCTGCATCGGCTCCGCCCATCCAAAAAAAAAAAAAATGGCTCCTGCAGGGTCATGACCTCCAGCCGATAACCCAAAGGTGATGAATGGTGAAGATACACAGAAAGATCATAATTACGGCAGATATGTCATTTTCATTTTTTGGTTGCTATTACTTCTGCTTGAAGGATTTCAGAGCTCCAGGCTCTAATGTGTGAGCCTCCTTATTTGATTTTCCACAAAGATAGGGTATCTCTGCATACTAATCACAAGTTTTTACCAAAGGTGGTGACTGAGTTTACTTTAAATCAAACCATCCACCAGCTAGTTAATTTTTCTGAACATGCCAATCCAGGGGAAGCATTGCTCCATACTCTAGATGTACATAGAATACTGAGTACTGTACACTGCACAAAGGACTGCAGGAAGTCCTCGCAGTTTTTGTTTCATTCACCCCTGGGAAGAGGAGCCCCAGTTTCTAAGCAGTGCCTGTTCAAATGGTTAGTAGACTGTATTTCTGTTATAGGAAATATGATAAGGAACTTCCTGGGGTTGATCATGGTCATTCCACTAGAGGCATGGTCACATCTATTGCCTGTTTCAAAAATGTGTCTGCTGCACAGATCTGTGCAGCTGCCACCTAGAGTACTGTCCTCACTTTCACGAAACACTGGACATTGCCTCTCGAAAAAGGTCTCGCTTTGGCCTAGCTGTGCTTCGAGGCCTAATTTCTTAGGCATTTAGGCTATAGCCACCCGGACCGTTTATGATCAGTACTGCTTGGTACTCCTTCCATAGGTGTGGCCTGATGAAAGAGATATCCTCAAAGAAGATAGAGAAGATCTTACTTGGAGAAACAGCTCTTGCAGCAGGTTACACTATTAGGACTGAAGCCGGCAGGCGCCAGGACCCCACAGAAATTTTCTAGCTAGCAGTATTCAGCGGGGACTGCCTCCAACGTCGGTCCCGCCCCTGACGTCAGGCATAGTACATAAGGAGGTGGTCCCCCAGAATCCCCAGTTCTTTTCCCGCCATCGACTCGCCAGCATTGGCCTCTTGGTCTATACCTAGCGTATGACGACTACAGAACTTTCTGTGAATTTTTTGCACAACTGATGTCCTCTCCAACTCCATCGCTTGAGGGTCACCTTTCGAAGTGTGCCTGTGGAAAACAGATCCCTTTCAAGGATCCTCACTCTTCCTGCGTGCGTTGCCTAGGCCTGGACCACGATACCAAGGCCTGCACCTTTTGCCAAGGGTTCAATAGCCGCACCAGGATCCATCGTCAGAAGGCACTACAGGCATATCTCCTTGAAGAGAAATTGAAAAGGATGGACCAAGAACCTTCCTCCAGGGGAGAATCTTCCACTAAGGCCCATAAACACCGGGACAAGCACCGGGAGAAGGTGAGGTCCAGGTCCCCAACTCAGGCCTCGGACTCCCGCAGCTCAAGCTCCAGATTGGACGCTCTCCCTCAGGGCTCAGTCACAGCCCCAGTTAAGGTCCGGACTTCAGGCGGCTCTTCCTCGCTCCAGCCGATCAAGACATTGAGGCCCTCTGCTTCCTCCACCCCATCCAAGGCCTCTTCAAAGTCTTCTGAGTGCCGTAAGTCCTCTTCTTCCACCTGACATCAGAACACCGACTCCAGGTCAGTCTCCCAACTACCCAGAGGTCCTGATCCAGCACTCAGAAAGACCAAGGACCTGACGTCCCTGAAAAGGGCGTCGGACCCGACGTCGGCTAAACATTCGAAATCAGTCAGGCGCTCACAGGAACAGATGGCACCAGCCAGACACCAGTTGCCGGCTGGGCGTTCGCCGGATCGGAAGGCGTCGGCCAGGAGACGACAGCATCTGGAGGCGGAAGCCACCCCGTCACGGCGGACGCCAGTCTGAAAGAGTGTGGAGGAGGACACCCCACTGCCTGAAGCCAGGCGGGCGTTGCCGAGGATGCGGGCTCCCACGGAACCCTCCCGGACCGGGAGACACCCGAGGACCCGCGCCTGACCCGGCGACAGACCACGGCGCCAGGCCCGTCGTCAGTATGAATATCAAAAAGTAAAGGAACTCTTTACTTTTGGTGGGACACCATCAAAAGGATGTGGTCCCGTTAAACCTCCTCCTCCTACTCTCCTCCTCCTCCTCCTCTACTCCCTCACCTCCTCGCCCTTCTCCACCTAAGGGGCCAGCAGGATGACCACCAACCCCCAAGGAACAGACTCCACCTCCTGGGGCAGATCTAAAGACAGGAGAAGGCCTCCTCAGATCTCCATCAGGGTCTCCCAGCCTAAGCAACAGGCAGGCGTCAGTATACTCCGTCGGGGAGGATTCCAGATCGGACACCTCGGACTACTCCAGATCTCCTTCTCCACTCAGCATCTCCTCTCCTGACCCACATGACCTCCCCACGTCTCCACCAGATGATCCCTCTTTCGCTGAGATCATGGGGCACATCCAGGACAACATGGGGTGGGATGCTGAAGACCTTGACCCCGAACGACGACGCCTTGCTCGCTATCTTCGGCAGAAAGACCCAAAGCCTGTGGTAGTCCCACCCTTGGTGGACACCTTTGCGGACGTCACCAAGGCTGCGTGGAAGCGCCCACACTCCACTCCTGCAGTGCCGAAGAAGGCCGACCACCTGTACAAGGCTCTGAGAGAGGACCAGTACTTGGCGAAGTACCTCTGGCAGACTCCCTGGTCATCACGGCCTCACATGACCAGTCTCAAAGACCCCAACATATGAACACTCAGCCACTGGACCAGGAATCCAAGCAATTGGATGCCCTGGGGAGGTGCACGTACGCGGCTGCTACATATGCCATCAGGTCTCTGAACTACCTTACCCACATGGTACAGTTTCAGAACGCCCTGTGGGAACAGGGCCAAGACCTGGTTGACAAGCTTCCGATGGCGACCAGAAAGCGGAGCTCCTTAACCTACTCTGCACAGGGTCAGATGTGGGGACCCAAGTGCTTAGAGCCGCATACGATTCTGCGGATTCTTCTGCCAGAGCTGCAGCTTCAGACGTTTGTCTCCGGCGACACTCCTGGCTCCGTGTCTCCGGCTTCACCCTGGACGTACAGAAGAATATTCTAGACGTCCCGTACAATGGCGAGGTACTATTTGGTGAATCCTCTGAGAAGGTCATCACCAAACTCCAGGACGCAGGGAAGGCAGTCCAATCTGTACAGGCCATGTACAGATCCAGGCCTAGTTCCTTTCATAGGAACCAGAGCCGCTTTCGCAGCTGGCAGCAAAGGCAGCAGCCACATTCCGGCCAGCAGCAAAGGGGCACTTTCCATCGTAAAGCCCAGGCCAAGTCGTCCCCAGGCAGAGGCCAGCGTTACACAAAACTGGCCCTGCCCACAGGGACCAGTGCTGCTCCAGCATGACTCTTTCCCGGCCCCTGCCCCTCCTCTGGATCAACGAACAAGAAAGGTCGGGGTCGCATCGCTCGCCACTTTTTAGGGTGGCAGTCGATCACCACTGACAGGTGGGTTCTCTAGTTGGTCAAGAAAGGCCATTTAATAGAATTTCTAGACCACCCACCTACAAGACCTCCCCTGCTGTCCCGTTACTCGGGTCAGCATGCCCTGCTCATACAGCAGGAGGTGCTCGCGCTTCTGGGAATAGAAGCCATAGAGCACGTACCAAGGAACCAGAGTGGACTAGGATATTATTCTCACTTCTTTCTGGTTCCAAAGAAGACAGGGGACCTCTGTCCGATACTGGACCTCAGCGACCTCAACGACTCTGTCCTGTACAAACGCTTCGGCATGGTGACCCTCCCAGGGCTGATTCCCATGCTAAAGCAGGGCGCTTTTCTAGCATCCCTAGACATGCAGGATGCCTACCTGCATATTCCTGTTGCTCAGACGCACAGGAAGTTTCTGCGCTTCGAGTTTCAGGGTCGCCATTATCAATCCCGAGCTCTCCCTTTCGGGCTGTCATCTGCACCTCGGGTGTTCACGAAGTGCATGGCGGTCGTAGCGGCATCTCTGAGGAGACAAGGCCACTACGTGTTCCCCTACCTGGATGATTGGCTTCTCATGGCACCCTCCCGGGAGACCCTGATGTCTGCCATTCACTGCACACAGTCTCTGTTCAAGATGTTGGGCATTATCATCAATTACGAGAAGTCACGTCTGGTTCCGTCCCAGACTCTGCAATTCATAGGTGCAGTCCTGGACACTGTCCAAGGGAAAGCTTTCCTCCTCCCGTACAGAGCGGAATGCATCTGATCCCTCATCAGGGACATTTTGGCGAAGAAGACCATTCCTGCCAGACTGGTCCTTTGCCTGCTCAGACACATGGCTGCAGCCACTGCAACAGTCCCGCTAGCCCGTTTCTACATGGGGGTAACCCAGTGGATGTTAAGGGTCCAATGGGACCAAAAGCAAGACCATCTACAGCATCCAATCCGGATCACAAAGGCCGTAATTCGAGATTGGCAATGGTGGCTAGATTCGAGGAATCTCTCGGCGTGAGTCCCCTTCATAGCGCCATTCCCGACTGTGACACTCTCCGCAGATGCCTCAGGGTTCGGTTGGGCAGCACACCTCGACGATGTCCAGTCTCAGGGCCTGTGGACAGACCAAGAGTCTCATCTCCACATAAATATCCTGGAAATGCGGGCAGTTCTTTACGCCCTGCAGGCCTTCCAGTCGGAGATTCCACCTGGTACACTTCTGTTACAAACAGACAATTCCGCGGTGATGTATTACCTCAACAAACAAGGAGGCACCCATTCCTACCCACTTTGCAGGGAGGCCATGAGAGTGTGGGATTGGGTCTTGCAACACGGCGCGAACCTCATTGCCGTTCATGTTCCGGGAGTGGACAAGGTCATCGCAGACAGCCTGAGCCGCTCTCAGGCCAGAGTCCTCGAATGGGAACTACTTCAGGAGGTAGCAGAGGATCTGTTTTGCAGATGGGGTACTCCAGAACTAGACCTTTTCGTCCCCATCCAGCACAAAACTGCCCAATTTTTGCTCGCTAGATTCAGGGCCTGGTGTTTTCTGGCGAGCGTTGTCCCTCTCCTGGGCAGGCAGATTCCTCTATGCCTTCCCCTTTCCCGTTGATCAGAGGTCCTTCTAAAACTTGAGGGAGCAAGCGACGCTTATACTGATCGCGCCCTTTTGGCCCAGACAGATCTGGTTCCCTCTCTTGCATCAGCTATCCCGGGAACCACCAGTGCCGTTGCCAGTCAGCTCCCACTTGCTGTCACAGGAGGTGGGTTCTTTGGTCCATCCAGACCTACATTCCCTGAACCTGCATGCTTGGCTCCTAGAGACATAGCCATGATGCGACATGGGGTCTCGCAAGAGGTGGCAGACATTCTCACTGCCACCAGAAAACCGGCTATCCACATGACCTATGCCATGAAATGGCGCAGGTTTTGCTTATGGGTTCAAGCACGCGGCTTATTGCCTTTGGACTATCCAGAGAAGCTGGTATTGGACTACCTGCTGTCCCTTTTCCACTCTGGTTTGGCTTACTCCTCAATTAAGGTACATCTCTGTGCCATTTCAGCCTATCACGTCCCTATAGGCCAATGCACTATAGCTCAATTGGACATGACACGTGCCTTCCTGAGGGGTGGCCTCCGATTAAGGATCCGATTCCACCATGGGATCTACCCTTTGTCCTGGAGCAGCTCACGCTGCCATCTTTTGAACCAGCCGCAGATTGCGAGCTACATCTTCTCTCTTGGAAGACATTGTTTTTAGTTACCGTTACCTCAGCCAGAAGAATTTCTGAACTACATGCACTTATGTGCGAAGAACCTTATTTGGTTTTCCACCAAGACAGGGTATCCCTAAGGACTAATCCTAAATTTCTGCCTAAGGTTGTCTCAGCACTCACTCTTAATCAGGATATTGATTTACCAGTGTATTTCCCAAAACACTCTACTCGAGGAGAAGCCCTCCTGCACACTCTGGATGTGCACAGGTGTCTCAGATACTACCTGACCAGAACCAAACACCACCGAAAATCGGACAAGCTTTTTGTCTCCTTTGCCCACAGGATGATGGGAGCTCCTGTTTCAGAACAGTCGCTGTCCAGGTGGCTCATCCAGTGTATTACGTTCTGTTACCAGAAGCGCAACAAACCCCTACTGGGCATGGTTAAGGGTCATTCCACCAGAGGGGTGGCTACCTCTTTTGCAGCTTTGAAGAACGTATCCACCTCAGCTATTTGTGCTGCAGCTACTTGGAGCTCCGTCCACCCTTTCATCAGGCATTATAGCCTGGATATCGCATCGAGGCGAAGAGCAGATTTTGGTCTAGCAGTCCTTCAGGGACTTCTGTCCTAGGCTCGATGTAATTCGGGGACTTCTGCCTTTCCTCCACCCGATGGTGTGTGATTTCTAGGATTGCTTGGGAATCAGTCCTAATGGTGTAAACTGCTGCAAGAGCTGTTTCTCGAAGTAAGATAGTACAGTTACGTAAGAACTTACCATAACAGTAGATCTTCAAGAACAGCTCTTGCAGCAGGTACTTTCCCTCCCACCATCCCCATGGAGGTGGATTCTAGTTGTAACATCCTTCTCATAGGATAAGGCGTTTACAGCCTCTTTGTTTGCCATTTAATAGCGGATCCTCAGTCTCCTCTTCTGATGTCATCCAGCGGCCGGGAGTCTCCGCCGGGAGAACTGGAGATTCTGGGGGACCGCCTCCTTATGTACTACACCTGACGTTGGGGGCGGGACCGACGTCTGGGGCAGGACCGACGTCAGAGGCGGTCCCCGCTGAATACTGCTAGCTAGAAAATTTCCGTGGGGTCCTGGCACCTGCGGGCTTCAGTCCTAATGGTGTAACCTGCAGCAAGAGCTGTTCTCGAAGATCTGCTGTTACGGTAAGTTCTTATGTAACTGTACTTTACATACTCACCATAACAGTAGATCTTCAAGAGAATCTCTTTCATCAAGCCATGCTGTCCCACCCTCCTTCCCCTATAGGGTTCTGAGACTATACTTAGTGCTGTCTCCTTCTTCATCAGGATCTACAGGTTGTTGTCTGCCTTGCCTGGTTGGCAGAGAATTAAGTTCTCTCCTGGTTCCCTGCAGGGAGGTCTTCTAGCATGATCTCTGCAGGGAACTGAGGAGGGAAGGGACCACCCATGTTTATGAAACAGCCAATGGCTGATGTTGTCGTGGGCGACCCCTGGTGGACTGCTTGCAAAAGTTTGTGTGGTCCTGGCGCCTGGTGGCTATACATTCCATAGGTGTGACCTGATGAAAGAGAGTCTCTCAAAGATGTACTGTTACGGTGAGTACGTAACTGTTACATCTTCCAAGAATCAATCTTCACCATTGATTTATACTAGTGGGTGTTCTCTGGAGGCTCTAGGAACCTGCAGGAACCAGAAACTTTCAGGAAGATTGGCGCCAAGATAAGCTGTGTGCATGCTCGGCGCCGCGAGACTGAGCTCGTGGGCACAGGCTTACCTCGGTACCAGCCGTCAACCACCTCAGTTCCTTTCTTTACCACCATACATTGCACATCAGTGATGACATCGCTTGCCTGCTAGGAGTCAGAACTTCATGTCTGTATGACAAAGCATTCAGATCTTCTCAGTTTTAGTGTTTCAAGCTAGAGTTTGTTGTCTTTGTGTCAGTTTAGTGTATTTTAACAAAAAATTCCATCAGCTTCGCTGAGCCCTACCAAATGTCTGCAGTCGAAGGCCATGGAGGATGGTAGGGTGCTTTTTTCTACAGGGAGACGACATTGGCTACTGACATTGCCTACACACCTCATGTGGTGCTACGCCCACTAGCCAATATTCATCATTGGCTCCCTCATGCACCTCCATTCTATTCTTCCTGCTATTGAGTGCACACCATGGGAGCGACAGTGTTTCAGTTCCACTATCGTAGACCAAATTTCTTCTGTGTAACTGCTGAAAAGTTTTTTCATAAACAGTTGTCACCTTTTTTTATTTGTGATGTCCAAATCTGAGAAAATTAAAAAAGGGGCAGAAAAGAGCATCAGCCCCAGGGGTGTGTGTGGCCTAGCCACTGACAATGGAGGACGTTAGTTAGCGGGGCTCCTGCTGGCATTTAAGTATTTTGGCAGAAACAACATTCTTCTAGATTCTTCTTACAGGCAAAACTGAAGTTAAAATATAGGTAAACACCATGGGTTCTTCCAAGTCAACAAAAAAACAAGCTACACTTTCTTTTGAGCCGCAGGAGAGATCGGGTAGCGGAGGTGCTGTGGGCTGCACCAGATCGCAATCAGCAACTGTGGAGACTGGCCCTGGCAGAGAGAACTTGGATCCTAAGATCGCAGCTTTACCAGCAGTGATAACAAACCTCCAGCAAGAGGTTAAAGCCAGATTTACAAATATTACTGTACAGATTTCGCATTTACAGACAGTAGTTACTGGCCTAGCAGAGACACTGACTGCCCACACTGTACGCTTAGTTGAACAGGAAAAAAGGATCAGCTAGCTTGAGGATGTGGTGGCAGATCTTTCCTGGGACAAACAATTTCAGAAAGAGCAAATTGACAGTCTTCTTGTAAGAGCGGAGGACCAAGAGAACAGGGCTCGGTGCTCCAACATTTGGATTACCGGGCTGCCAGAAGGGCTAGAGGTCAGAGAAGGTGGTCGGGCAGTGCAGAGGTGGTTGACTGAGAAACTGGGAATGGAGGCAGCTGTGGTGGACTACGAGATCCAAAGAGCGCACCTCACTGGTCCAGCCCCCAAACTGGGAGACAGACAGAGACATTATCTTATAAAATATTTAATGTTCCCAGAAAAGGAGAAGGTACTGAGAGTGGCCAGAGCTCAGTGACTGATCCTGGTACATGGCGGTCGTGTGTCAGTCTTCCAGGACTACTCCAGGGATGTGCAATTGAAATGCCAAAAATTTGCAGGGTTAGAGGCGACACTACATCGTCGTGGCTGGAATTATGCACTGTTATTCCCAGCGAAGCTAAAGATCATGAAACCAGGTTACCAGCCAAGATTCTTTATTACACAATCGTGAGAACATTTGTGGTATCCTGACTGGTCAGTGTGTGCCTGGGACAGTGGTGTTATTTAACAACATCACTGTATGAAGTCCAGGCACACACATGACCAAGCATAAAACCATGCTCCTGCCCAGAGGTTACTGGAGCTCCAATCAGCCTGCTTGAAAAGACTTCACCCCCCCAAAAAGGATGTCACCACCCCAAAACACCACTTCCACCAACAACTGAGGCACACAAAATACATCACTGTAGGATAAAAACTATTTAACCTTCATGACCGTTTTTTTTACTGTTCTTTTTTGTTTTGTGTCCGAAGTGAGCGGCTTCAGTGAACTGTGAAGACCATAACTGCTGGTCGCGGGGTTCACTGAAGCCACTCACTTCACTCGTAGTCTATCATCTGCTACAGTAGCACTGCTGCAACAACTGAAAATACGCACAAAAACATCAAATTAATTTTCTGTCCCAGAAAACGGAGTAGCAGAACAGGTTTCTTCAGCTGCACAATGTTCATGGCTCTGTCAGCGCATGCATGCTCAGTCTTTACACTCAGTCATTCCCCCACACATTAGGATTCAAAACACAGTAAAATCAAGTACCAAAACTGCCTCAATTAAATACGTGACCACAGACAACTGTGTGTGTGTCTGTCTGTCTCGGGGGCACGTGCACAAGCTAAGACCGAGTGAATGACAAAGACTTGGGGGACATGAAGGACCAGCACCGCTTACTGGACATAGAAACATAGACTTTGACAGCAGATAAGGACTGCTTGGCCCACCTAGTCTGCCCATTTCCCTACCTACAGGATAAGCTGCAGATCCTAGTTAACCAACAGCCTATTTCTTCCTACCCACCACAAAAATTGCCTTATGTCTGTCCCATGCATTCTTGAATTCTCCCACAGTTTTGGACCCCACAACCTCTTCAGGAAGGCTGTTCCATGTGTCCACCACCCTCTGTGAAAATACTTCCTCACATTGCCCTGAACTATCCCCTCTATTTTCAAATTGTGTCCCTTGTTCTTGCACATCTCTTTTCTGAGAGATGCTACCTCTTGGACTTTGTTGATTCCTCTGAGGTACTTAAAAGTTTCTGTCATGTCCCCCCTCCTCCTTTCCTCAAGGGTATACATATTAAGTTCCTTTAGTCTCTCCTCGTATGACTTCTCTTGCAGACCTTGCACCATTTTGGTTGCCCTCCTCTGGACTTCCTCCATCCTGTCTGTGTCCTTGCGGAGATGGGGTTTCCAGAACTGGATGCAGTACTCTAGATGGGGGTCTCACCAACTGTCTGTACAGAGGGATAACAACTTCCTGTTTTCTGCTGGTGATGCCTCTCCCTATACATCCCAGTATCCCCCCAGCCCTCCCCACTGCCTTCTCATATCGCTTGCTAACCTTAAGGTCATCTGATCGATTACCCCAGGTCCCTTTCCATTTTGTTGTTGTTACTACCCCCCATTCTGTAATCTTCCCTGGTTTTTGTTTCCCAGGTGCATTATTTGCACTTCTTTGCATTGAATCCAAGCTGCCATACTTGACCATTCCTCCAACCTTGCCAAGTCCCTTCTCATCCTTCCACACCTCCTTGTGTATCAACCCTGTTGCAGATCTTTGTGTCATCTGCAAAGAGGCATACTTTTACTTCCAGTCCCTCTGCAATGTCACTTATAAATACATTAAAAAGGACTGGACCTAGTACTGAACCCTGTGGTACCCCACTAGTAACCCCTCTTTCTTCAGAGTGGACTCCATTTACAATTACCTTCTGTGTCCTGTTGTCCAGCCAATATTTTGCCCAGGATACAACCCTGGGACCCACTCACCGGCTGGTTAATCTGATTATTAATCTTTTATGTGGGACTGTGTCAAATGCCTTGCTAAAGTCTAGGTAGGCCATGTTCACAGCCCCTACCTGGTCTACTACTTTGGTCACCCAGTCAAAGAAATCTATTAGAATCATCTGACATGACCTTCCCACTGTGAACCCATGCTGCCTTGGGTCCTGTGCCCTACTGGCCTCTAGGTACTCGACAGTTCTTTCCTTCAGAAGTGATTCCATCGCTTTCCCTACCACAGAGGTCAAACTGACAGGTCTGTAGTTTCCTGCCTCTGACTTGCTCCCACTTTTGTGAAGGGGAATCACATCCTCCTTCCTCCAGTCCTCCGGTACCACACCATCCTCCCCATGATTTGTTAAACAGGGTAGTCAGTGGTGTCACTAGTTCTCCCCTAAATTCTTTTAGAATTCTGGGGTGAATTAAGTCAGGCCCCATTGCTTTGTCCACCTTCAGTTTTAGGAGTTCTTTTAGAACCCTTTCTTCTATGAAAGGACTGGGATCGACCCCCTATCCAGAGTGCTTCTGTTAATTGGATTAGGCACTTCCCCTTCCTCCTATTCTGTGAATACTGAGCAGAAGTATTTGTTCAGTATCCCTGCTTTTTCACTGTCCCTCTCTGACCACCCACTGTCCATTCTATTCAGCCTCACTATCCCTTCCTTTGTCTTTCTACGCTCCCTGATGTACCTATAAAAAGTTTTATCCCCCTTCTTAACTGAGCTGGCTATCTTTTCCTCAGTTTGGGCCTTTGCTATTCTGACTTCCTTCCCTTCCTGCTTCCTTCTGCCTTAACTGGTACAGTTCTCTGTCCTGCTCCTTCTGTGTTTCCTTATACTTTTTAAATGCTGTCTTTTTCTCCCTAACCTTCCCCACCACCTCTTTTGAAAACCATAGTGACTTTTCCTTTCGTTTTGATTTGTTTATTTGCTTCACACAAAGGCTTGTTGCCTCTGTGGTGGCAGTTTTTGATGTTTCCCCATTGTTGCTCCACCCCTCCTTCTAGCCTGTTTGCTAGTGCTTTTCTAAGGCACTCTCCCATCTTGCCAAAGTCAGCCCTCCTGAAGTCCAGTACCCTCCCTTTTGTATGGCTTGACTCTGTAGTTGAGTTTATCGTAAACCACACTGTTTGGTGGTCACTTGTTCCCAGATGGCTACCCACTTCTGGATCTGAGATCCTCTCACTGTCCCCATTTGAGAGTACAAGGTATAAGATTGCTCCCTCATGAGTGGGTTCCAAAACTAGCTGTCTGAGGCATGCCACCTGTAGGGCATCGAGAATGGCCCTGCTCTTGGATGTGGCTGCAGCAAAGGTGCACTAGTTAACATCTGGCATATTCAGGTCCCCCATCAACAGTATCTCCCCTTTCTCTGCCATCCTAAGGATGCCTTCTATCATATCCTTGTTCATTCCTTCCCCCTGACATGGGGGTCTGTATACAACCCCTGTGTGGATTGTGGTGCCATTTCCAATCTCTAAGGTGACCCACAGTGCCTCCTCTCCTCCCTGTTTACTCTTTTGTTCCATTGCTTTTCTCCTTCCCTTACATAGAGAGCTACTCCTCCCCTCTTCTCCCCTCCCTGTCTCTCCTGTAGGTTGTGTACCCTGGTATGTTAACATCCCCGTCATGGTTCTCTGTGTACCATGTTTCTGTGACTGCTACAATATCCAGGCATCCCTCTTCCATCAAGGCCACCAGTTCAGGGAGATTGTTGCCCAGACAATGAGCATTGGTACGCATTACCCTCCATTTCTTGATGGCCTTACCCCTTTTTGCCCATCCCTGTCCTTATTTCTCCATTTACTCCTGCCCTTCTCCCTATCAACATCTTTATCTTGGTGTTTACCTCACTTACTACCCTGATTTTATTGGGGGGCTAGGATTTCCCTGCTCCTTTCCAGTGCCTCCCCCGTTGGCTAGTTTAAATGCTTGCCAGTGAAGCATTTAAACCTATCACCTAGGATCCTGGTTCCCCTCCTGGACAGATGCAGACCATCACACCAGTATAGGCCTGCATCACTCCAGGTGGACCCCCAGTCCCCAGTGAAGCCTGAGCTCTGCACCAGTTTTTCAACCACTTATTAAATCCCTTGGTGTGGAGTGTCACAACCCCACTCAGCAGGTCAGGCCCTCTGCTCCCACAGTGTCAGCCTCCGAGCGCAGTATTGTGAACAGGGTAACCCTCCTGTCTGTTTTGTGGGTCCGAATCACCTTTGGTCTCAAGTGCTGGAGGGATTCAGACTGTGAACTTTATGCTAGCGTTCCCCAAATGTACAGGCTCAGATAATTCTGCTCTTCGGGAATTGCCAGATATCTTTCGCCAAGGGCACCTAACCAGGTACAAAATGAACCCTTAAAAAAACTCTATGAAAGACCTTAGATAAATTCTTACCTTTTCCCAGTTTGGTATACTATTAAGCTTAAGAACAGTGTTGTCAAAATCTTAACCATCCGTGCATCACAGGCAAAAGAATTTCGAAGACACAGGTAGTCTCTTTAAAATAAGAGGTTTACTTAAAAAATGGATAAAAATGTAAAATGTAACCAAAGAACAATATATCACAAAACATACAATCACTTAAAAGAACAAGGTTACAAATACAAACATAATCTCCTACCACAGTACACTTAGACTTGTCTATCTAATGTATACCTTCTTACAGTGCTATAGTTAGATTTTCTTGTCAAGAGAGTCCAAACAGGAATGTCAGTAAGTGGAAATACAGAATACAGTTTAAACCCTGTGTCTCCACCCCTTCTATGACGCCACCTAGCTCCTCCTTTTAAAATATTAAAAATTTTACAACCAGGATGTCTTATCACTCAGGAGGTATTTTAAATAGGTGACATCAGCAAAAACTCATTTCTCAATATGACTTCCCAATCAGGTCTGTGATTTTCCAGTTCCTTTCTTTCATCCATGAGCAGCATCCTGCTTTTCAAAGACATCAAAGAACATTTATGACTTACTCTGCCAGATCTCACTGAGGCGTAATATGCTTTGTAACACCAGGTAAAATTAACTGTGCTTCCTCTGAAGACATCATAAAATGGATATTTTAGTTTCTGGCTTCAAAGCAAACTGGGAAGTCAATCACCTTACAGAGATCTGCCGTTTAGCATATCCTGTCATTTAGAACCGAAACCTGGGGGGTCATCCCAGGAGCACAGCATGTCTCATGAGAGGCACTCAATAACACATTTTTATATTACAAAAAGCATAGCGTAATCAGAACCAGCTGTCCAAGTGTTACATGGAGCACCCTAGCCTCACCCATGCCATAGACAGGCAGCACCTCCGAGAAGGTTACCGTGCGTGCTACTTGTCTAAGGCCCCTCCACAAACTCTTCCTGCCCTGCTCTGATCCCTTTCTCAGCCAGGTCATTTGTCCCTAGGTGGACAATGACATCCAGCTCCCTCTCCCGTGCAGCTGCTCTGGCAATCCTAAGAATTCGCTCCCTGTCCCTCCAAGCCATGGCGCCAGGCAGGCACCTTACCTCCCTCTCCCCTTCCTCCCCCAGTTCTACCCCCCCAACAATGGAGTCCCCTACCATGAGTTGTCTTCTTCCCTTGTGGGGTCCCATGCCACCCTCCTGTGGGTCTCCTTTGTGGAGGTTCCCAGCATCCTCCTTGGTCTCCACTGCGGGTGCCTCCATAGAGGAACTACACTTTGCCAGAACAGCATATAAATTGCGGAGAGGTACAACTGGAGGGATGCGCCTCTGTTCCACCACTCTCACCCTCCCTGAGCCCACTGTGGTCCAACCACTCCTCTTTCTTGGCAACCTCTGAGGCAACGGCAGTGGTCCTGGTGGTCCCTGGGTGGACTACTTTTTCTTATATATACAATATATGCCTCCAACACAAACCATTGTATAATAGCAATAAGACACTCCAGGGTGTGTGTTACTTAAGCAATAAGGCACAACAGGTTGTGGGTTATTGGTGTTTAACCCACACCTTGTGTGGTGTGTCACGAGGCGCTGCCAAGTGACTTAACTACACAAGAAGTGGGTAAATCTCCAATAACTCACACCTTGGAGTGCCTTATTGCGATTATACAATGGACCCATGTGTAAAATAAATGTAAAATGTGTTTAATTGTTTTTTATAAATGCAATTCCTCAGCTGTGGGTAATGCAGGATTTACCCACGGTCATGTGACATGTTTTGACCAGTGAGGTTACAGGATTTTCACACACCATTGTATAATGTGTAATAATGTCACTCCTCGGGTGGTGGAAGCACTCGTCTTGCCACGTGCTTCAGCCCACCTGGGAAGTGACGTTATTACACAATAACACACACACTGTCATGCCTTATTGCTTAAATAAACTGCAAGATGCAGAACATTATGTGAACACAATTGAGGCAACAGCAGAAGGTGGAACACAATCTAGAGAGAGCTGTAGCAACTACTTGAATGCAGAAGCATAACCAGCTAGTTTGGCTTGACTTGGAAGTGTTCTCGGGACAGTGGGATCAAGGTCTCAATTGATGAGGTACTTTGGGGTATAGTCAGAGTCAAATATGTTCACTTCAATGTTTAAAACACTCTTGCAGCTAATATAGATGTAAACCAGGTGTTTTTACAAGATAATGGAGGTAAATCTTTGAGCGCTTTGAATATCGCCCTCACAACTGATAGTTTTAAAATGGCCACAGCCACATGGCATATGGTTCCTGAGTACAGCATGGCAGAGCAGCTTCGTGGGCATCTGCCAGTTGTCTTGCTACTTTGGCGCCTAACCTAGATTTGACAGCTTCTGAAACTGACTAAGTGGGTACTGGCCAATCAGAATACATGTTTTGGGACAGCTCCCTCCCATAGTTGCTGTCAATGAACCCTGCACGAATTGAGTTGCTATAGCAACCTAAGCAGAAATGAAATGTCTGCAACAGTGTGCACCCTTTCTAATAATTTAATCAACAACTTTAATCAGCAGCATCAACACAGTTAAAGAACATGTTTGTGTATTACAGTTTTACTAAGCCGGACAGACTATCTGTCTCTTAACATCTTTTTTCTATTTTACATCCACAGTCAGGTACAAGACATATTGAGGAGGAGCAGTCAGCATGGAGAGTATTGGTTGGAATACTGTCTCCTTCATTTTACACAGCTCCAATGCTTGTTTTCATTTATTATTAATTTGGTCAGTGATGTGAGCCTTTACCTTATTCTACCCTAAAGTACCCGCCCTTTATGTTCCATTGATAAGAAGCTGTTCCCAAGTGGCTCTCGTGCTCGCTTCCTCGACCTCAGCTTGGGCTGGGGGTATCAGTGAGAGGGCAGCATGGTATTATGCGGATGTCTTCACACTTAACGAAGATTCAGTAATCTTCCTTCACCTCTAGCAGCAATCATGGATATCCTTAGTTGTTACATGAGTCATGCTGAACTATTTAATAATCCCCTGACAAGACAGGAGTCTGCAGCTCCTTTACCTTTGAACATAAGAACACAGGTCCAAATTATCCTAGCTGCACCCAGCCACTAGATATCCTTTTCCCTTGCCATCATATGCCTTGTTACCGGAATCACTCAACTCTGTTGTCAGAATAGATGGTACTTGCCTGTGGTAACAGGCTAGGCTCCCACCAGTCACCAACTTCTGTGGTAAATGCATTTGACCTCAACAAGGGCTGGTGGTTTTGATGAAAGTATCAAGGTGACTGTGCCTAGTGGACAATAGGGCAAGGGGACTGGGCCCACGGTTGGTTTAAGACGTGTTATTTTAATGCTCCTCACTCCCATAGATCTCCAGATCATGCCACAAGATTCTCTGTGATCAACAGGGATGAGTAAATGATCCAGCTGTGTGCTTGTTGCCAGCATAATGGGTCAGCTTGTGAAACTAACCAATCAAAGGTTTGACCTCACCAGGTTATATGCTTTTTTATCTTTCCCTCTCAGTGGAAGAAACCTTTGTTACAACTATTAATAGAGGGACAGTGTGAAATGTTCTAGATGTAAGGGATTAGAAACAAGGGTTAAGTATTTTTGATGAGTGGAGATCTATCTTATACTGTATGCTGGCTGAGCACCAGCCCAGGGAGGAAGAAGAAAAAAAAATTCTTCATGAGAGTGTTGACATTTGCTGTCGTGTTAAGATTAGTATGTTATGACAGCTGCACCTCTTTACACAATTCTGCATTACTGGGTGAAATTCTCCTCACCCATGTTGTAACACAATTGCGGCATGACCTTGCAGTGCCAACCGCTGTTATGGGTAAACACTTAAATATGTCCAATAAAAAGTCTAGTGATGGAATACTGCAAAACGTTTACATGTTGTGAATGGGAACGTTCCCTCAAGCTGCCAGGTTGTTAATGGGCTTGGCACTGTAAACAGGTGAGCAGGCTGTGGTGCAGTTTACTTGCTACAATTAGCCGGAAGTTTCTACACAGAAAATAATTCTGATCTCCTTTAACCTTACGTCCCATGGGTGTGGGTGGGTTTAAGCGATAAGAATTTGTTTAATATTTTACTGCCACTAAATGATTAGTGGTTTTTCTTTAAGTAAAGTAAGATGCCATTAAAGGTATGGATTACCAAGAGACTGTTGTGATATTTTATTTATTTATTTACGAGATTTACCAGGAAGGCATATGGAGTTAAGAGCTCAATTCCAGATGCGACCTGGGGGCCGAGACCCAAATACATACATGAAATATATACATATGCAGTACATTTTGGGAAGCCAAGGCTTTCCTATAAGCATTTGGTTGAAATGAATACAGACAGGGGTGGATACATACAGTGTAAAGAATGAGTGGGTAGTATACATTACATATACATTTATAGTACAACAAGCATAGTGGTAAGTTGTTAGTTATAACAGAAGCAGCTGGAGGAGAAATGGGCTCTAAGTAGAAGGTTGCGATGGTAGGGGTTCTGTACATGTCTTATGGGGGCCGGCAGGGCATTCCAAATCTGTGGGATTCAGTAGTTAAAGGCAGCCTGGCCTTTGGTTGTGCACATAAACGGGACATGTAGTAGTCTGGGGTTCGTGTTCCTGAGGGAGTACGCAGGTGGGGATTGTTGGGAGAGGGTAGAGGCCAGATAAAGTGGGGGGGAGAGGGACCAGAATTTGGCAGAGAACCTAGCGCAGTTTATTTGTCTGCGATCATGGAGGGACGGCAGGGTTAAGGAGCTGTATAGGTTGCAATGGTGAGTGGATTGCGGGCAGTCTAGAATGAAATGGCAGAAGGAGTGGAACAGGGTGTCTAGGCTGGCCAGAGCAGACGTGGGGGCAATGGAGTAAACTATGTCACTGTAGTCGAGTACAGGAAGAATAATTTTTTGGGCAATGGCGTGCCTAGTTTGTGTGGGGAGGCAGTTTTTGTTGCGGAATAGAGCACCTAGTTTGGGGAGTAGCCTCTTGTGTAGTGAGTCGATGTGTGAGGTGAAATCTAGGTGCTGATCTAGCCAGATGTCTAGATATCTGAAGCTAGTACAATTGTCCAGGGGAGTCCCGTCCGAGGTTTTGAAAGGAGGACTGGGGGCTTGGCGGGAGAGTTTTTGTTGGGAGCCAAATGTTTGGATACTTTTTTTTTGGGGGGTTTAGGAATAGCTGGTTTGTCCTGAACCAGCTTTGGATGGCATAGAAATCCTCCTGGAGGAGGGTTGCTACGCTTTGTGTGGTGGGACCGGAGGAATACAGGACAGTGTCATCCACATACATTTGGATGGATGAATGGGAACATGCTGATGGGAGGTCATTTAGAAACATGGAAAAAAGTAGTGGACCTAGGACAGATCCTTGGGGGACTCCGGCAGTGATTGGCAGTGGGTTTGAGGTGTGAGAGGCCAGTTTAACTGTTTGTTTCCTTCCCACCAGGTAGTCATGGAACCATTCAGTGGCTGGATCTGAGAACCCTGCTTCGGTGAGTTTAGAGAGGAGTAGGGAGTGTGAGACGGTATCGAAGGCCTTGGCTAGGTCTATAAAGATGGCCGAGGTGACGTGTCCTTTGTCCATGCCGGTGAGAATGTCACCAGTGACACGTAGCAGGGAGGTGGTGGTGGAGTGGGATTTATGGAAGCCCGATTGAAACAGAGTGAAGGAGGGGAGGAGGCATGCAGTTAAGGGGTGAGCTGGGACATGACTAGACGTTCCTGTATTTTGGCCAGGACAGGGAGTAGGGAGATGGGTCTGTCATTTTCTGGGGAGGAGGGGTCACCACCGTTTGGCAGGGGTATAACTGAAGCCAACTTCCAGGCTGTGGGTACCTTGCCCAGAGAGAAAGAGAGGTTGAAAAGGGCTGCAAGAAGGGCGGCTATGGCTGGGGCAGACAGAAAAAGCATCTTGGCATCCAGGGACGTAGGGCATTTGCCTTTGTTTGGGTTCAGGGCCCGAAGGGAGCAGAAGACTTCTGCTCAAGGTTACTGGGCGGAATGAGAATGGCAGGACTGGGGGGCAGGTTTTGAGGCATGTGCGTTGTTGGGGGCGGTGTCACAGGGAGGGAGGATAGGAGCTTGGCAGCGCAGCTGGAGAAATGTGTATTGAAGGCTTCAGCTATGCAGACGGGGTTGGAAATGTGGGAGCCCTGAGCTGATAGTGTAGGGAGTGGGGGGGGGAGCAGGGATTTGAGTGATTTCCAGAAATCAGTCGGGTGGTTAATGTTCTTGCTAAAAGCCGATAGGAAATAAGTCTTTTTGGCTTGGCAGATGGTGTTTGTGCATGCGTTTCGGAGGGTTCTATACGTGGTGAGGGATACCTGTGTTCCTGTTTTCTTGTATGTTTTCGAGGCGTGGTCCCTGGAGTGGCATTTTCTGATTGTCAGCCGAGATCCAGGGGAGATGTGCACCTCTAACTCTTTTTGTACGTAGGAGGGCGTGTTCATCCCAGACTTAAAGGAAACAGGTTTTGAAACCCTCAAAGACTGTGTCAATGGAGGGTGCCTCGGGTATGAAAGACCAGTTTTCGTGTCCTGAGTCTGACAGGAGAGATGCTAAGATGAGGGAGTTATAGGACCTGGTGCGCAGTGTCTTTGGGGGGGGGGGGCAGAGGGGCTATGCACCTTCCTGATCAGGAAGATCATGTGATGATCATTCATAGAATCGGGTAGTAGGCCTGTACTTAGGATCCTGTGGGGGTGGGAGGTGAGAGCCCAATCTAGTAAACAGTGGATCTACTTCGAGATACAGCTTTTGCAGCAGGTTACACCATTAGGACTGAAGCCGGCAGGCGTCAGGACCCCACGGAAATCTTCTAGCTAGCAGTCTTCAGCAGGGACCGCCTCTGACGTCGGTCCGGCCCCCGACGTCAGGCATAGTACATAAGGAGGCGGTCCCGCCAGAATCTCCAGTTCTTTCCCGCCGTCAACTTGCATGTCTCGACCCTCCGGTCAGTATCTAGCGCGCGACGTTTGGAAAAGTTCTTTTTCCGTTTCTTCGTCAAGAAACTACTACTTCTTTGGTCGTCTGCCATTTGATGTCCTCACCAACATCCGCGGAGGGCCATCCGTCTAAGTGTGCCTGTGGGAAGCAAATTCCCTTCAAAGATCCACACTCAGCCTGCGTGCGGTGCCTAGGCCCGGACCACGACACCCAGGCCTGCCCCTTTTGTTAAGGCTTCAACAGTTGGACCCGGATCCATCGTCAGAAGGCCCTCCAAGCTTACCTTCTGGAAGAAAGATTGAAGGCCATGGAACCTGCCTCAAAGGGGGAATCTTCCGAAAAAGCCCACAGGCACCTCGAAAAACACAGGGAGAGGGTGAGAACTAGATCCCCTTCTAGGGCCTCAGACTCCCGCAGCTCCGGCTCCCAGTCCGACCGCTCTCCATCCTGGGCCCGCTCTCAGCCTCCCCCGGTCGTAGTCAAGTCTTCTACCGGTTCCTCCTCTCTGTAGCCTGTTAAGACCCCCAGGCCGCCTTCTTCTTCGTCTAAGGCCTCGCCGAGGTCAGGGGACCACCATCACCACAAGTCTGTCTCCCGCCACTCGGCCCCCGACGTCCGGTTGGTCTCCTTGCCTCCTCCTCCCCAACGGAAAACCAAGGAGCTGACCTCGCTTAAACGGACGTCGGACCCGACGTCAGCCCACCTGACATCGGCCAGACACCACCGGTCCCGGGACCTGACGACAGCTAGACGCCCGTCGCTGGTCAGGCTCTCACCACCGCGGATGCCAGCCGGGGAACCGGCGCCCGTTCCAGCAGATGGAGGAACCCCAACGCCGCCTACCGACGTCGGCCAGGAGGCACTCACGGAGGAGGAGGAGGAGTCTACCCAGCCCGAAGACCAGGCAGGCGACCCCGGTCCTGTTGAGCCCCCGAGGGAACCCTCTTCTGAACCAGGGACCCCCGGGGTGCCGATGCCAGTTCCCGGCCACCGGCGCCCGGCCCGTCATCGGGCCTGAATCCTGCTGAGGTGAAGGAGTTATTCACTTTCTGGTGGGACACCATTAAAAAGGATGTGGTCTCCACACCCTCTCCTCTTCCTCCACCCGTGACTCCACCGGCCCCAGCGCCCCCCACTCCATCTGGGGCAGCAGGCCGAGTACCTTCCCCCCAGGATCCTGCTGAATCTCCTAGGGGCAGACCATTGGACAAGAGGAGACCTCCGTCCAGATCTTCTTCAGGGTCACCAAGCCCCAAGAGACCCAGAAGACGCCGCTACTCGCCGTCGACGGAGGACTCAGGATCGGACATCTCTGATAGATCCAGATCCCCTTCTCCCATCAGCGTCCCCTCTCCGGACCCACGTGAACTCCCAAGATCTCCTCCAGATGACCCATCGTTCTCAGAGATTATGAGGCATATCCAGGAGAACATGGGCTGGGACGCAGAAGACCTTGACCCCGAGAGGCTACGCCTTGCGCGTTATCTTCGTCAAAAGGACCCAAAGCCTGTGGTAGTACCACCCTTGGTGGACACCTTTGTGGACGTCACCAAGGCAGCGTGGAAACATCCACACTCGCTCGGCGATGCCGAAGAAGGCTGACTGCCTGTACAAGGCCCCTAGGGAGGACCAGTACCAGCATCTCATCCTCTTGCCGATTCCCTGGTCATCACAGCTTCACATGACCGGTCCCAAAGGCATCAACATCTGAGCACCAGCCACTGGACCCGGTCAAGCAATTGGACACAATGGGTAGGCGCATGTACGCAGCTGCGACCTGCGCCATTAGGTCCCTCAATTATCTTACCCACATGGTTCAGTTTCAGAATGCCCTGTGGGAGCAGGGACAAGAGATGGCAGAAAAGCTGCCAGAAGGTGAGCAGAAGGAGGAGCTACTTCAGCTCCTCCGCACGGGTTCAGACGTGGGAACCCAGGTGCTTCGAGCCGTGTATGACTCCTCGGCCAGAGCGGCAGCCTCAGGCGTATGCCTCCAGACACACTCATGGCTCCGTGTCTCTGGATTCACCCCAGACATCCAGAAGAACATACTGGATGCCCCCTTTCACTGCGAAGTTCTCTTTGGTGAGTCCTCGGAGAAGGTCATCACCAAGCTTCAGGAGGCCGGGAAGGCTGTGAGATCTGTCCAGGCCATGTACAGATCCAGGTCCGTTCCTTTCGTAGGAACCAGAGCCGTTTTAGCTGCCGGACCCAGAGGCAACAGTCTTGTTCCGGCCTGCAACAGAGGGGCTCCTTCCCTCGGAAAGCCCAGGGCAAGTTGTCCTCAGGCAGAGGCCAACGTCCCACCAAGTCGTCCCAACCTGCAGGACCCACAGCTGCCACAACATGACTCCTTCCCGGCCCCCGCCCCTCAGGATCAACGGGATACCAAGGTCGGGGGTCGCATTGCAGACTACCTGCCAGGGTGGCAGTCGATCACCATCGACAGGTGGGTACTCCAGTTGGTCAAAAAAGGCCACTTTATGGAGTTCACAGACCAGCCACCCACAAGGCCTCCCCTGCTGTCCCGCTATTCGGGTCAGCACAGGTTGCTCATCAGGCAAGAAGTACTCTCGCTTCTGCACAAAGAAGCCATGGAGTACGTCCCGGGGAACCAGAGAGGAACAGGCTACTATTCCCACTTCTTCCTGGTTCCAAAGAAAACAGGGGACCTCCGTCCAATCTTGGACCTCAGCAACCTCAACATGTCGGTCGCTTACAAACGGTTCCGCATGGTGACCCTCCAGGGCCTTATACCCATGCTGAAGAAGAACGCGTTTCTGGCTTCCCTGGACATGCAGGACACTTACCTGCACATCCCCATAGCTCAAGCGCACAGGAGGTTCCTGCACTTCGAGTTTCTCGGCCACCACTACCAGTTCTGAGCGCTTCCTTTCAGGCTGTCATCGGCCCCCAGGGTCTTTACCAAGTGCATGGCAGTCGTGGCAGCGTCTCTAAGGAGACAGGGCCACTACGTGTTCCCGTACCTGGACGACTGGCTTCTCATGACCGCCTCCCAGGAGGCGCTGTTGATGGCTATCCAGCACACCCTGGCTCTTTTTCAGTCGCTGGGCATACTTATCAACTCCGAGAAGTCTCTCCTGGTACTGTCCCAGAAGCTGCAATTCATAGGCGCAGTTCTGAACACCGTCCAAGGGAAAGCCTTTCTTCCCGAGGACAGAGCGGAATGCATCAGGTCCCTCATCAGGGACCTTTCGGCAAAGAAGACCGTCCCAGCCAGACTGGTCCTTTGCCTGCTTGGACACATGGCTGCAGCTTTTCCAACCATCCCGATGGCAAGGCTCCACATGCAGGTAACCCAGTGGATGCTCAGAGTGCAATGGGACCAGAAGCAAGACCATATGCAGCAGCCAGTCAGAATCACGAGGGCCGTGATTCAGGATTGGCAATGGTGGTTAGACCCGGGGACCCTCTCTGTGGGGGTCCCATTCGTAGCGCCGTCCCCGGAGGTAATCCTCTCCACAGATGCCTCAGGGCTGGGGTGGGGGGCACACTTGAATGGGGTGAGGTCTCAGGGAACATGGACCCCTCAAGAAGCCCACCTCCACATCAGTATTCTGGAGATGAGGGCAGTCCCGTATGCCCTGCAAGCCTTCCAGTCAGACATTCCACCGAGTACTCTTCTGCTTCAAACACACAATACGGCGGTGATGTATTAGCTCAACAAACGAGGAGGCACACACTCCTGCCCCCTCTGCAGGGAGGCCATGAGAGTGTGGGAATGGGTAATTCGACACGGCGCAAACCTGATCGCAGTTCACGTTCCCGGAGTGGACAACACGGTCGCAGACGGCCTGAGTCACTCCCAGGCCAGAGTCCACAAGTGGGAACTTCTTCAGGAGGTGGCAGAGGATCTGTTTCATCGATGGGGCACTCCAGAATTGGACTTGTTCCCTTCCACATCCAACGCAAAACTGCCCAATTTTTGCTCGCTAGATCCAGGGCCTGGTGTTTTCTGGCGAGACACATTGTCCCTCTCCTGGGCGGGCAGATTCCTCTACGCTTTTCCTCCCTTCCCATTGATCCAGAGAATCCTTCTCAAGCTTCGCAGGGAGCATGCAACGATGATGTTGGTAGTGCCTTTCTGACCCAGACAGATTTGGTTCCCGCTCTTGACTCAATTGTCCCGGGAACCTCCACTTCCTTTACCAATCAGCTCCCATTTGCTGTCTCAAGAGGAGGGTTCGCTAGTCCACCCGGACTTGTGCTCACTGAACCTGCATGCCTGGCTCCTCGAGACATAGCCATTCTGCGACATGGGGTTTCGCAAGAGGTGGCGGAAGTCCTTTCTGCTGCCAGAAAACCGGCAACGCATGCTACATACGCCATGAAATGGCGTAGGTTTTGCCTGTGGTCTCAGGCACGCGGTCTCTCCCCCCTTTAGACTGCCCAGAAAAATTAGTTCTGGAATACCTGCTTTCCCTTTCATTCAGGTCTGGCCTACTTCTCAATTAAGATACACCTCTGTACGATTTCAGCCTACCATTCCCCTATAGGCCAACGCACAGTGGCACAACTCGACACTTCTCGTGACTTTTTGAGGGGGGTGCTCCACCCTAGACCACCCATTAAGGATCCCGTCCCTCCTTGGGACCTGCTTTTTGTCCTGGAGCAGCTTACGCTGCCACCCTTTGAACCTGCCGCAGATTGCGAGCTACATTTTCTGTCATGGAAAATGTTATTTTTGGGTTGCTGTTACTTTGGCGAGGAGAATCTCCGAGCTACATGCCCTCATGTGTAAGGAACCTTACTTGATTTTTCACTAGGACAGGGTGTCCCTGAGGACAAATCCAAAATTCCTGCCTAAGGTGGTCTCAGCCCTTACCCTTAATCAGGACATTGATTTGCCGGTGTACTTCCCTAAGTACACCAGTAGAGGAGGCACTGCTTCACACCCTGGATGTTCACCGCTCTTTAAGATACTACTTGACCAGGACCAAACAGCATCGCAAATCCGAGCAGCTGTTTATTTGTTTCACTGAGAGGATGTTGGGCCAACCAGTCTCAAAGCAAACTCTTTCTTGCTGGCTTGTCCAGTGCATTTCCCTTTGCTACAACAACAGACAGAAGCCCCTTCCAGGTACCGTTAGGGGCCATTCGACAAGGGGGGTGGCCACTTCCTTTGCAGCACTGAAAAACTTCTCCATTTCGGCCATCTGTGCTGCAGCCACCTGGAGCTCAGTGCACACCTTCATTAGGCACTACAGCCTCGACATCGCCTCACGGCAGAGAGCTGGTTTTGGCCTCGCCATTCTGCAGGGCCTCCTCTCCTAGAATCAGGACTTCCCAGGATCTCTGTTTCTGCCTCCTCCCTAGGGCGTTTCTAGGCGCCATTGCTTGGGAATCAGTCCTAATGGTGTAACCTGCTGCAAGAGCTGTATCTCAAAGAAGATAGTATAGTTACGTAAGAACTTACTGTAACAGTAGATCTTCGAGAACAGCTCTTGCAGCAGGCCCTCCGCCACCATTCCCCTTGGAGAGGTAAGTCCTAGCCTATGCTTCGGCAGATTGTCCTCAACCTTGACCTTCTGATGGCGGGTCCTCGGTCTCCCTTTCTGATATCATCCAGTGGCCGGGAGTCTCCGGCGGGAGAACTGGGGATTCTGGCGGTACCACCTCCTTATGTACTACGCCTGACATCGGGGTCGGGACCGACGTCAGAGGCGGTCCCCGCTGAAGACTGCTAGCTAGAAGATTTCCGTGGGGTCCTGACACCTGCCGGCTTCAGTCCTAATGGTGTAACCTGCTGCAAGAGCTGTTCTCGAAGGTCTACTGTTATGGTAAGTTCTTACGTAACTGTACTGTTTTGTCTCATGATTGAGTCTGGTGGGATCTGTAATGAGCTGGGTTAGGTTCAGAGCCTTAATTTTGGTCTTCAAGTGGGCTTTATCTGTACCTAACCAGTTTGTGTTAAAATCACTGGTGACGTGTAGCTCACCCCCCGACCGCTAGGGATTGTAGGGAGATTAGGTGGGAAAAGATATCCTCGTAGTGCTGACTAGGAGGAGGGGGGGATAAGTTTGCTTTAAGAATTCTTGCTTCAAAATGGGGGTGACGGGAGGAAAAGATTCATTGGGTAAGTTTTGTTACTGTTATGTTAGATCTTACTTCAAGAGATTGCTCATGCAGCAGGTAACACATATAGGGCTGTAGCCAGCCGGCGACAGGACCCCATGGCAAACTTCTTTCCAGCAGTACCAAGCGGGGACCACCCCCCAACGTCGGCCCCCCCGACGTCCCACGTGGTATAAGAGGAGGCGGTCCCCAGCATGCTCCAGTTCTTTTCCCACCGTCAGCACACGCTCATCGGCTCCATGGCCTGACTCACGCCAGTTGGGTAGCTTTCTTTGCCTTTTCAAAATATTCAGTCACCTTTTTCACTTTATTCATCGATTGTTCCTGCATGTCTTCTCCCTCGCCAAGGCACACAAACAAGTGCACCTGTGGGAAACAGATCCCTGCCAAGGACAGCCATGTGGCCTTCTTGTTGTGCGTAGGCCCAGACCACGACACCCAGTCCTGCTCCCACTGCCAGGCCTCAATAGCCAGACTTGAATTCGTCGCCAGAATTACGTCCAGGCCTTTCTCGCAGAGCAGCAGTTGGCAGCCATGGAGAGGGGTTCCTCCTCTGAAAGGGAATCTTCCCACCATCCCCATAAGAGCGCTGAGAAACATCGCTCCTCAAAGTCCAAGGAGAAGCACAGGGAGAAGGAAAAAGAAAGGGAGAAATCTCACTCCAGGTAGTGATCCTCCAGATCTCTTACTGCCTCTAGGTCTGAGTCATCAGGCCATGACTCCCAGTTGACAGTAGTCAAAGCCCTGGCTGCCTCTGGTGGTTTGGGTGCGAAAGAAAAGATGCTGGGGTCCTCTGGTGTGATGATCCAGCCGATTAAGATTCAGCCTCCAACTCTGATGTCGGGCCAGTCGTCGGACCCAGGTAAGGACTCCTGGGAGAAGGCTAAATCCTCAGGCCAGATGGCAGGGAGGGCCTCTTCTCTCCCACCTAAACAGGCCTCAGAATCGGCAGAGAAACACCCTATTCCGCTGTCGGATAGGCGCAAATCTCTCAGAAAAACCTTCCAAGTTCATGTTGGACCCTCACCGACGTCAGTCTGTGGATGGCGCCCCTAAGGACTCCCAAATGCTGCTGCCACCGGCTGGATCTGTGTCACCACTGGCGTTCCACCCTCCATCGGACGACAGGGTGGATGACACATTGGTGCAGGAGGACCCAACGCTGGCTCATGGAGTTGCTTCTGGACCCAACGATGGTCTCGATACCCTGTCGTCACCTCCAGTACATCCACTGACACTGGCCAAGACCAGTATCGGTACTGGTGGCCCCAGCGTCGGAACCAGTTACAGGTTCTGTGAAACTGAAACTGAACCTGAGCCAGGTGAAGGACTTTTTCTGGTAGGAGACTGTAAAGCCTGACATCCTGCCACTGAAACCTCTGCTGGTGACAGTGCCCCCACCCCTGAAAGCGTGCTCCTCCAACCCCACTTGGATGAGGATCGGGAAATCAGCCTACTCCCCCTCCCCGAGAGGCCACGCAAGAGACTAGCCAAAGAAAGGACCACAGATCCAGGTTGAGGAGCCCCAGTTCTTCCGGCTCCTCAGGCAGATATCACCACAAACGCAGGAGGTGCAGGTCCCCATCAGTCTCCTCCTCAGATTCATATCACCTGTCGGACTCGTCCTTCGAGGAGCCACCTTTTGGGGAGCCTGAGGATACGCCCAAGTCATTTCCAGACGACCCGTCTTTTATGGAGGTCATGCGGCACATTCAGGCTAACGTGGGCTGGGACACAGAAGATCTGGACCCTTAACGTATGAGATTTGCCAAATACCTCAGACAGAAGGATCCTAAGCCGGTAGTCATTCCCCTCATGGTCGACACCTTTGAGGATGTCACTCAGGCCACATAGAGATGCCCTCACTTTTCCACAGCTGTCCCTAAGAAGGTGGACCATTTATACAGGGCATCCAAGGAGCAACCCTTTTTTAGCTGAGCACCCTGCTGAGGATCGGTGGTCATCTCAGCATCTCACAACCGTTCACAGAGGCCCAAACATCTGAGCACCCAGCCTCCGGACAGAGAGTCTAGACAGCTGGATTCTATGGGCAGAAAGGTGTACTCGTCTACCACCTGCAGTATCAGGAGCCTAAACTTCCTGACTCATATGGTCCAATTCCAGAACGCCCTGTGGGAACAGGGAATGGACATCTTGCAGGGTGTGCCTGACTGCCCCCAAAAGGCAGAACTCTGCAAGCTATTACAGACCGGCTCAGACATAGGCACGCATGTGCTACGATCTGCCTATGACTCTGTGGACACAGCGGCAAGGGCAGCAGCCACAGGCATTTGTTTACGGTGCCATTCCTGGCTCCGTGTGTCTGGGTTTGCTCAGGATGTCCAGTCTAACATCCTAGATGCACCCTTCAAAGGCTCCATCCACTTCGGTGAGGATACGGAGAGGATTATCAGCAAATTACAGGACTCTGGTAAGGATGTCCGCACCATGCAGTCCATGTATCGCCTGAAACAGACAGTTTTGAAGGTCTCATTTTCATGGCCGAGGGGGGTCAGCAGCCTCAAACTCAACAGGGAGGCTTCGGTCGGAGAGGCGGTCCCAGAGGATTGACGTGCTCCACCTCTTGCTGGACTAAATCTGCCCACGCCACCTTCCCTCACCCTCCAACAACATGTCTCTCAGAGCAACCCACCTCTCCATGACGTCTTGTTGGGAGAGGAGGTAGGAGGTAATTTTTCTCTTAATGCAGAGGCCTGGGGAAAGGTGACCTCCGCCCAGTGGGTCCTCGAACTCGTATAGCACGGGCACTGTATACAGTTTGCAGACATTCCACCAGACAGGCCCCCACCCCCATCCTGCCACTCCATGGGACATGCAGGCCTGACTCAGTAGGAGATACAGGCCTAACTTTCCAAGAAGACCATAGAACCCATTCCCCCGAGTGAGAGGGGACCAGGTTTCTGTTCTCACTTCCTCCTGGCCCTGAAGAAGTCAGGAGACTTGAGGCCCATCCTTGACCTCAGCGATCTCAATTGATCAGTCGAGTATGAAAAGTTCAGGATGGTTACTCTGTTCAGAGCCTGCCCCCCATGGTTCGTCAGGGAGACTGACTAGAATCTCTGGATATGCAGGACGCCTACCTCCACATCCTGATAGCCAAACATCACAGGAAATACCTCCGGTTCGCTTTCCAAGGCAGGCATTTCCAGTTCAGGGCATTGCCTTTTGGCATCTCCTCAGCTCCGAGGGTGTTCACGAAGTGGCTGGTGGTGGTGGCAGCAGCGCTTCAGAGGAAGGGGACAGTATGTGTTTCCATACTTGGATGATTGGCTCCTGTTGGCCCAGTCCAGGGAATGCCTTCAGAGTGCCATTCAGGATACTTGCACTCTCTTTCAGAGCCTGGGGATCACCATCAGCTCAGCAAAGTCATCCCTGATCCTCTTATAACTCCTGTCGTTCATAGGGGCTCTTCTAGACATGGTCAAAGGAAGGGCTTTTCTGCCGCAGGACAGGGCAGACCGCATTCGGGCTCTAGCCAGGCAGATTTGTTCGGCCTCCATCATGCCAGCCAGGCTTCTGCTCTGGTTGCTGGGTCACATGGCAGCATCCATCATCACAGTCCCTTTCGCGAGACTTCAGATGAGGACAATCCACTGGACCCTTCAGGTCCAGTGGGACCAGAGATGGGATGACCTGGACCTGCCAGTCTCAGTCACAGAAACAGTTTGCTCGGAACTACGCTGGTGGATGATGTCATCCACCCTGCGGGTAGGGACTCCCCTTCAGAGAGAAGTTTCCAACCAGGTCCTTACCACGGACGCTTCAAACTCGGGATGGAGCATGCACCTAGGCGTTCACAAGACCCAGGGATCTTGGTCCTCGACCAAGGAGTCCCTCCATATCAACGTCCTAGAGATGAGAGCTGTTCTAGATGCTCTCTAAGCCTTGGACATGGTGCTCAAGCCAGGACACCTCCTTGTTCAGACGTACAACCCGTCGGTGTTTTTTTTTTATCTCAGCAAGCAATGAGGCACACACTCATCCCCTGTGCAGGGAATCTATGAGGGTGTGGGATTGGGCCATAGCCCACTAGATTACTATCTCAGCGGTCCATGTCCCCAGTGTTCAAAACACACTGGCAGACACCCTTAGCAGAACAAGGTAGAAGGCGCACGAATGGTTGATTCTCCAGTCACTGGTCAACGACCTATTCGCCGTGTGGGGGACACCAGAATTGGACTTTTTCGCTTCTGCCACCAATGCAAAACTGCCCAGTTTTTGCGCACTAGATCCTGAGCCTGGTGCGTTCTGGCAAGATGTGTTGTCCCTTTCCTGGAAGGGGAGGTTCCTTTCCTCCTTTTCTGCTCCTTCAGAGAGTTCTGCTCAAGGCGCAGATGGAGGGGACAACAATGATCCTGATAGCCCTGCTGTGGCCCCATCAAATTTGGTTTCCCCTATTGCAGCAGTTAGCAGTGGAACTACCAGTCTCACTTCCAATGAGCACTCACTCACTTTCTCAGAACAACGGGAGCTTGGTTCATCCGAACTTGCAATCCCTGCATCTTCACACATGGCTCCTGAAGTCCTAGTCGGACTTTGCTTCGGAGTTTTGGACAAGGTCCCGGAAGTCCTGGTTTAGGCTAGAAAACCCCCCACGAAGTGCTGGTGGAGGCTATGAAACTCTCCACAAGAGCTGCATATGCCATGAAGTGGAATAGGTTCTGTCTTTAGGCCATAGCGCACCATCTGGATCCTCTGACCTGCCCGGTTAACATCATGCTGGAATACCTGTTATCCCTGTTGGAGTCAGGGTTGTTAGTCCTCCATAAAGGTACACCTGGCCACCCTTTGTGCCTATCACACCCCTGTTCAGGGCAGAACGGTGGCTCAATTGGAGGTGACCTGCACCTTTCTCGGAGGTTTACTCCAAATAAAGTCCCCTATTTTTGCTCCTCTTCCCCCTTGGGCTCTTCTGTTTGTTTTGGAGAAGCTGATCCTTCCCCCATTTGAACCCACCGCGGATTGCAAGCTACATTTCCTTTCCTGGAAAACATTGTTTTTAGTTGCTGTCATTTCTGCTCCAAAGATTTCCGATCTCCAGGCCCTGATGTGTAAGGAGTCTTATTTAGTGTTCCGCAAAGACAGGGTAGCTTTGCATACCAATCCTAAGTTTCTTCCAAAAGTTGTTTCAGAAATTACGTTGAACTAAGATGTCCAAGTACCTGTCTACTACCCTAACCACTCCAGTCGGTGAGAGGCACTTCTCCATACCTTGGATGTTCATCGCACGTTGCGATATTATTTATCCAGAACCAGGGAGATCAGAAAATCTGACCAGTTTGTATCCTTTGCTCCATGGTCTTTGGGTAGCCCTGTATCGAAGCAGACTGTCTCATGGTGGCTGGTGCATTGCATCACTTTCTGGTACCAAAAGCATGACAAACTTCTGTCAGGTACGGTATTCCATGAGAGGCATTGCTGCCTCTTTCGCAGCCCTCAAAAAGGTCTCTGTTCGGATATTTTTGCAGCAGCTGCATGGCACATGGTCCACACCTTCATTAGACACTACAGTCTGGATGTTGCCTCAAGGCGCAGAGCCAGCTTCGGTCTGGCAGGCCTGCAGGGTCTGATCTCTTAAGGCTCTCCTCCTTCCTTTTACCTCTCCTACCACCTAAGGAGTTATCTTCAGCTTATACTGTTTGGGAGTCAGTCCTATATGTGTTACCTGCTACAAGAGCCATCTCTCGAAGTAAGATAGTACAGTTACGTAGGAACTTACCGTAGCAGTAGATCTTCGAGAGAAGCTCTTGCAGCAGGTATACTTCCCACTCTCGATTCTTCTGCGGCCCACCCCTCCCCCCAGACCTTGGGTCAAAAACATCTTAAGCGATTATTTAAAGACATAGGACTAATAGACACCTGGTGGCAACTTCATCCCCAACAGCGTAAATTCACTTTCTACTCCCATGCCCATAAGCACTACTCAAGGCTTGATTGTATTTGTATTAATAAAGAAAGTGTTGAAGTTCTTCATCATGCAGATATTTTGAATATAGCACTCTCTGACCACGCCCCCACTACATTGACTATACGTTTGGGAGAGAAAGGGAGGAAGACCTCTTTATGGAAGTTTAACCCCTCCCTATTCTGGGATAAGGAGTTTCAGGAATTAATAAAGGCAAAAATCCCGGAGATTATTAGAGATAGTCAATCTCCACACATATCTCCTCAGTTGCTCTGGGATACGATTAAAGTAGTCCTTCTGGGCTACATTATCTCATATGCAGCACAGAGGAAAAAGCGACAAGACTCTCAACTGAATCTACTTCAAGAAAAACTGAGGTTCCTCCAAGAGGCCCACATGCAAGGAGATAAAGAGATATACCCCCTACTCCTACAGACACAAGCATTTGTCCAGAAATTGTTAACCGACAGGACCGAGCAGGCCCTAATGTGGCTGAGGCAAAGATATTATTGGGGAGAGCCGCAAGACTGCTGGCCTACCACCTCCATAGGCAAATGCAAATTTCTACCATTCCCAAGATAAAGGACCCCAACACAAGGCAAACCTACTATTCTACAGAAAAAGATATTGATGGCATTTCGCACCTTCTTTCAAAAAACTGTACTCATCTCCAACTAATAATGACCCCTGCATCATAGAAGACTTTTTATCTAAGGTTCAGCTACCTTCCTTTTCAAACGCTCAACAAACTAAAATCCTCTCTCCTATCACGGAACCAGAACGTCAATAAACTATAAAATCTCTTAAAAAAAAAAAAAAAAATGGCAAAAGCCCTGGCCCAGATGGGTTTGGCCCAGAATTCTACAAAACAAACTGGGACTAAATCCATGAACCCTTATTAACAGCCTTACAGGCGACACATAAAATGACTTCTTGCCCAGTTTCTTGGAGACAGGCTACAGTCTCAACAATACTGAAACCCGCCCCCAACTTTGTGAATCTTACCGGCTCATTTCAGTTCTAAATCAAGATTACAAAATCTACACTAGCATTTTGGCATACAGACTAGACGATATCCTCCCCACCTTAATTCATACAGACCAATCTGGCTTCATTAAATCTAGAAGAACCCCAGATAATATAAAACATACCCTATTCCTAATGAATCATGCTAATCTCACTAAAATCACACTAATATTACGAGTTTAGATGCTCAAAAAGCTTTCAATACGGTAAATTGGAACTTTTTATTAGCCACTTTGTCTAAATTTGCGTTACCCTCCTCTTTCCTTAGAAATAATTCAGGTAATCTATATGGTCCCAGAAGCTACAGTTAAAGTAAATGGCTCACATTCCACACAATTTCAGCTATTCAGAGGTACCAGACAGAACTGCCCCTTATCCCCCATACGTCTTTGCACAATTCGTTGATCCCATAGCTCAACTCCTTAGACAAACAGGGTAACTGCATGGCTACCATATAGGAGGGGTGGAACATAAAGTAGAATATTATGCTGATGACTTATTTCTCTACCTAACTCACCCTGAAGAATCCCTTCAAACATTATTTACACTCCTATCAGAAATAGAAGTAGCTACTGGATATACCATTAATCAAGGAAAATCAGAAGCACTCCTAATTCAAGAAACCCTCTCCCCTGCAATAATATCCGAACATAATTATACATGGAAGAAACCTACCATTACATGCTTAGGAATCCAGATTCCTTGCAGCCTTAAAGATCTATATAAAGTTAATTATCAGACCCTAACTAAACAAATCTATTCTGACTTAGATCGATGGCTTCCGCTACCTCTCTCCCTTTTCACACGAGTACAGTCTATACAGATGACCATATTACCCAAAATCCTTTATCTTATGCATACCCACCAGAAGGCCCTACAGGGCTGCAACAAAGCTATTAGTAAATACATTTGGGCTGACGAGTCTGAGGATAGCCCTCACTGAACTTCAACACCATAAAGAAAGAAGGGGACTGGCACTCCCCAACATATATTTATATTGAACAGCTGCATTAATATCACATTTTGTGGTGTGGGTTCTCCCTAACTCAGATGCCCCAATTTGGGCCACCTTGGAAAAATCTATGGCCTCCCTCCGCTGAGATGTGTCTATAATTTCTCAGTCCTCTTTACTTACTCAAACTAATGACAGTTTCATCTTTACCAGAGCTATAATGGGTAGCTGGCACAGATTCTTAACACTACCAGAAAATGCCTTTCTAGCGAGCTAGATTGGGATTCAAGCACAAAATCCAGCATTAACACCTGCATTGGTGGACACCACCTTCCGCAAGTGGAACACCCGTGGGCTATCTTGTGCCCATCAGTTTTACGAAGCAGGCGTATTTCGAACATTTGCACAACTCCAAGAAATATACCATCTCCCACACCAAGATTTCTTTAGATATCTACAGATTAGACACTATTTACAGCAAAAGCTTAGTCTGGATGTCGCCCAGGGGGAAATTCCACCCTTAAATAACATAATAAATAATCTTCCAGATTTTAACTCCCAGAGCCACTTGATATCTAGGGCACACTCGGTCCTTCAGAGCTCAATTCCAGATCAGTTGGAGCTGGTACAGTTTCACTGGGAGGCGGAGCTCTCGGCAGAGCTAACCCCTCGAGATTGGTTAAATATATGGAGGAGACAACATAAAACTACCAATTCCTACACCTGGAGAGAATTCTCCTGGAATCCATATGCCTCAAATCACAGCCAAGTATTCATGTTCAGGGGACTCCTCATGCTGGAGATTATGTGAATGTGAAGTCTCTACACATTCGCATGTCTTCTGGTCCTGTCCGGTACTGGAGCAGTTCTGGACTGAGTTTGAGAGCACAATACAGGAATTGTTTCCCCATATTGGACCCCTCACCCCAGAAATAGCCCTACTCCTTCACTGCCCTAGGCAAATTAAACATAAACAACATAAATATCTCTTGGATTTTTTCCTGACTGCAGCTAAGAAATGCATCACTAGACACTGGCTAAGTCCAGTACCTCCTGATGCTGCCACATGGGGAAAACACTGTTTATGAGATCTATAGGATTGAAAGTCTAATGGCTAGACTACAAGACAGGACCCAAGAGCTAATGACGTGTTGGAACCACTGTTTTTTATATATCACACAGTCAAGGGAAGATATTGTTCCTTGAGACGGGGATTAGATCTTCTCACCATCTATTTGTTCTCTCCAGTTTTTCTGGGTTCTGCTGTAATATTCAACTACTGGCCAGGCAAGACAGATAATAGTTAAAAATAGAAAGGTTATCTCCCTGCCCTCTTCCCTGCACCTTTTTTACTGTAAATATTTCCTCTCCAAATATCTAATGCACAGTATAAAATAATATATTAATTTTGGAGCTACGAGATGAGACTAGATACTATGTAACATTGATCTTTTCATTATATTGTACATTGTGATCTTTAGCTTTATTCAGCTTTTTACTGCCATGCTCATTATATGTAATTCGACATGACAGATGCTACTTCTATGAACCTGTACCTACTAAGTGCTGACTGAAACATGTAAAAATTGAAGTAAAAAAAAAAAAAATAATTCCCACCCTCCTTCCCCCTGGAGGCCTCCTGCTGCGTGTGTCTAGCGCCATACTGCCTATCTGCTGGATAAGAAATTGACAATTGTTTTCCTGGATGGTTTTCAGGTGATTCGACTGTCTGTGTCTCCAGCGGTGCAAGAACTGGGGCACGCTGGAGACCGTCGCCTCTTATGCCACATGGGACGTTGGGGGGTGGGCCGACGTTGGGGGGCGGTCCCCACTTGGTACTGCTGGAAAGAAGTTTGCTGTCTGGTTCTGTCGCCAGATGGCTAATATTGTGTTACCTGCTGCAAGAGCTTCTCTCGAAGATCTACTGTTATGGTAAGTTCTTACATAACTGTACTTTCTGCTTCACAAGGTTATTTGAGGCAGAAGGTTCTATTTCTAGTTATAGTTTATAAACTAAGGCTTCTTAAATGTAAAGGCATAGAAAAATATATCACAGTGCAGTTAATTACAGAAGGTAACATTCTCATACTGTTATTTAATGGATAATAAGCTAACTATAAGTTCATGGAATATTAATGGGTTGAAATCTCTAAAAGAAAAAAGATTATGGGAAGAGTAAAAACCTTGCATTCTTATGTGTGTCTGCAGGAAACCCACATGACAAATAAAGAGGGGGGTACACATGGCAAAACATTGGGGAGGGGAGTGGTGTGGCTCCTATTTCACCTCCAAAACCAGGGGAGCGTCGATTTGTCACCCCTTTTGAAGACTCGTGAGATTCGAAGTGGGACTTTGCCCACAGCTGTTGCTACGAACTGTGCATTAAAGCTTTTGAATTCTATCGACTTTGCCTTTGTGCTCCTTCGGTGTGTTACCACATCTCTTGGTGTGTTCGTTTGGTATTGGGGGTCAGTCGCCCCTTCAGTGGTAAGCACCAGTCATCACTTGTGAATTGTGGCTGTTCTTTTGGATTTGTTAATTACATGAGTAACCAGTGACAGTGGGGGAAGATGCTTCCTTCTGGAAATTCAGCTCAACACTGGACTATCTATTGCAGCTGGATCAGTCTATGCGCTCAATATAGGCAATTCTGTTTTATTTAATCATCTGTCGGTGGAGATGACTAATTTCACAGGCCCCTGGCAATTAAACAGAGTGGATGGACTGGCTACCAGGACTGTGACTGCACTGCAGAACTTAATCAGAGACCATAGGTTGGTTGACTCATGGAGACATCTAAATCCCAGTGGAAAGGAATACACCTTTTATTCCCATTCCGCTAAAAGTTATGCTTGGTTAGACATGTCCCTGATTTCTCAGTTACTCCTGCAGACACTAACATCAGTAACTCATGGCCCTATACAGGTTTCTGATCAAGCTTACATTCAGGTGATATTGGTGGCACCTGGTTCTCCATATGTTTGTCGGGCGTGGAGGCTAGATCCTGTCCTACTTAAGTGTCAAGATTTCAGAGATTATATCGGACTACAAGTTTCAGACTTTTTGTCAAACAACCCCTTGGGAGAAAGATTCGCCCTGATGTGATGCACTAAAAGCCGTGTTGAGAGGAGGTATAATCTTGTATTCTGCCCATAAAAAGAAAATAGATGGCCAGTGCTTAGCCACCCTGGAGGAGCAAATAGTAAAAGCTGAAAAAACTCACATTGCCTGCCCCACTCCTGATAATTATCATACTTTATAAAAACTAAAATGGCAGTACAACTCCACTAACACTGCTATCTTAGAGCTATACTGCTCACCCAAACTTGGGCTTACTTCAAAGGTGATTCCTGTGGAAAGTGGTTGGCCTGGCAGCTCTGCAGCAGACAAGGCAATAAAAATATAGCACAGATCAGGGATGGAGCTGGTAATATTCAGTTTGATTGACAATGACATTGGGGAATGTTTCTGCACCTATTATAAGAAATTACATAAGTCAGAGGTAACACCTGTAGACCCCCAGCTTGACTCCTTTTTTTAAGAAGGCTAAATTACCAATAATAAGTGACCATAAAAGAGAACAACTGGATGCTTCTATTCAGTGAGAAGGTATTAGAAAACTCACTAACCATCTAAAAGGGGGAAAGACCCCCGGCTTCGACAGCTACCCTATAGACTTTTTCAAAATATTTTGTCTCAAGCTGCAAATTCCCCTCCAGGATATGATAGTTGAGTGCTTTAAATAGTGGGGCTCTACCACCTTCAGTACAGGCTGCCACTATAACTGTGCTCCGGAAACAGGCAAGGACCCTATGCAATGCTCCTCTTATCGACCCCTATACCTTTTAACAGTCGATATATAAAATACTAGCTAGAATTATGGCTAGCAGACTGGATCAAGTCCTCCCTATAATTATACATGAAGATCAATCAGAGTTTGTCAGGGGTTAATGAGGAAAGCTGAACTTCTGAAGAATGTTGACTGTTGCTTGGAGATGGTCGGTGGCGAGGAGGCAGGGAAGCCCTGTGTACTAGCCCTTGATGCCGAGAGAAGGCATTTGATAGTGTAGAATGGAAATATTTATTTGAAACATTGCACAGATTTGGGCTGGGCGATAATATGATTAAATGGATATCAACATTATATAACCAACCATCAGCCCAGGTCTTAGTCAATGGTATATTGACCATGTCTTTCCTGCTTAACTGTGGCACTTGTCAGGGCTGCCCACTGTCGCCCTTAATATATGCAATGTTCCTGGAAACTTTGGCTGCAGTAATTAGGAATGACTCAGAACTTTGAGGATATGTCTCAGGTGGCAAATACCACAAACTAGCCTTATTTGCAGATGACCTTCTGGTCTACCTCCAAGACCCACAAAGGAGTCTCCCAGCACTGCATGATGTGTTGTCAGAATATGGAGCCTTAGCAGGCAGGCCACAAAATAAACAGGACTAAGAGTGAGATGATGATTCTGGGGAAAGGTGACTTGAATTGCATGTTAAACACACCCTTTAAATTAAAGTGGGTGAAAACTCTTGAATATTTAAGCATAGTAATACCTAAAAACTTTACAAACCTATACAAGAAAAACTACATTAACTTGCTCTTCAACATCAAGAAAGACTGTGGTAGGTGGGAGGGACTACCAATTAGCTTGATAGGCATTCAATAAAAATGAATATTCTCCCCAAGTGCCTTTATTTATTTCAAAATCTACCAATAAGGGTCCCAGAACATTTTTTTTGGCAAACAGATGATGCCTTGAATAGGTTCATGTGGAGCAGGAGATCTGCATATATCAAGAAGGCAGTACTAGAGCTCCCACTGAGTCTAGCACTCCCTAACTTCAAGTTCTACTACTGGGCCACACAGCTAACCTTCCTGGAGAAACCACTACAAGACCCTGCCCCTGCATGGAGACTCCTGAAGGAAGAGGTGGTGATCGGGGTTCTTACTAGGGGCATGCTGTCATATTCCGTGAATCAATATGGGCCCTTAAAGTGTAAAAATCCCTTTACCAGAACTTTGGCCAGGCTGTGGATTTGGGGTCAATAAATATATCAGACACCCTCGGGACTCTCCCCAAACACTGTGTTGCATAAAGGTTTTATAGGCCGGAAAAGATGCAGTGTTTTTATTCGTCAGACATCACTTCGATAGTGAAAGATGAGTCTTTCTACAGTGGGGGATTTGAGATATGGAGGCAGGTTGAAGTTTTTTCTTGAAATGCAGAAGCAATTCAAAATACCTTCCAGGGTTTTGCCTGCCTACCTAAGAATCCGAGACTACGTAACACAGATCTTAGAATGTCCCCTATTGAAGAGATACTTTATCAGCTTCAGCCTGGTTCCTCACCACTTTCAGCTTTCTTTAAGCTTTTCCTGGGGTCTGCCCCAGAACCAGTTCTCAGTTGCAGCGCAGCCTGGGAGACTGATCTCGATATAATGATCAGTGACTCCAGTGGTCTGAAATCATTAAACATGTGCATCACTGTTCCAACAAACTAAGGCGAATTCAATTAAATGTTGTTTATTAAACTAATTTAACTCTGTGCAGGCTACATAAATACACATCCAGTAGGCCCAAAATGCCAAGTGGAAGAGAGTGATTTTCTGCATATGGCCCTAACTTGTAACAAGGTGGCTCCCTTCTTGAAAGAAGTTTATACAGTCATGCAGAAAATTCTGAACTTCACAATTCCAAACACTTCGCTAGAATTCATGCTGGGGGCTGAGAAAACCCTAAATCCCAGAGTTAAGCATAGACTAATGGCCGATCTTACTTCGAGAGGGCTCTTGCAGTAGGTAATTACATATAGGACTGACGCCGGCCGGCGGCAGGACCCCACGGAAAAATTTCTAGCTAGCAGTCCCTGGCGAGGGACCGCCCCCATGTCAGGTGACCGGCGTCATGCAACGTCGGTATAAAGTGGCAGCCCCGGATGCCCGCCTTCCAGTTCTTTCCCACCGTTAGCTCGTGTAGCACCTCGCGGTAAAGTTCGTGCTTAGTCAGCCCTGTTCTTTCGTCGGTTTTACAGAGATTTTCAGTATTTTTTCTTTTCATCATCAGGTCATCGTCGGGGTATGTCGGCCCCTACACCTTCCGAGCACAAAAACAAGTGCGACTCGTGCAGCGTCCAACTGCCACACAAGGATGGCCATTCCCTCTGCCTATTTTGCCTAGGCCCCGACCACCCGGTCGACAAGTGCCCGCATTGCCTGCACTTCAACGCGGCTACCCGCAGACGATGTCAACAGTCCCTAGAAGCCCATCTTCTAAAGAAAAAGATGTCTTCGATGGAAAAAGAATTGAAGAAGCTCACGCAGGCATCGACTTCTCCAGAAGGGCATCGTAAAAAGTGGGACAAAGAAAGGCACCGGGAGAAGGCCTCCTCGCCCCCGAGACTCCGGCTGAAGTCGCAGCCCAGGTGATATCCCCTCCGGGGGACCGTCCGACGGCAGCCTCAAGGTTTTGGAGGGCGTCGGCCCGCTCCCGTTAAACTCGGCCTTTCCGGGCCCTTCGCGGGCGCCTCAACAGGGCCTCTCCCCAGTTCCGCCATGCAGGCTACTGTGTGGGCGACTCCCATAAGTCGGACGTCGGCTCCTCCGGCGTCCGCCGAGAAAGGTTGATAAGATCCCGACCCTTGGTGGCGCTACCTCGCCCCCTCGGACGGGCAGCTCCTCCCTCGGCCTGCCTCCGGCGAGGACCCTGTAAGATGGGCGCCCGGCTCCTCGGCGCCGCCGAACCAGCCCCTAAGTCGCACGTTGGCCCCCAGCGTGCGCCCGGCGATGGAACCTAGCGGACCTCCAACCCCCGTCGTACCCGGTTCCCCGCAGCCTTCGCTGCCGTCCGGGGAGCCCGAGTCACCCCTGCCTGACCCCGAGGACTTTTCCCCTCCGTCCCAGGGCGATGCGGGGGATATTCCACCCCCGTCAGACCCTCCTCCTCCTAGGGAACAGGATCTGACGCCGGCTCCAACGCCGGTCCCGCTGATGCTGGTTCCGACGCCAGCCCCACCGATGCTGGCGGGGGATATTCCTATTCCGTTGGGCCCAGCTCCCCCCGGGCCTCTCAATGTTGACCCGCCCGTGGGACCACCTTCCGGGCCGTCTGCTCCAGCAGCTCCTCCGGCGCCCGGGTACCCGCTGTCTTATCCGACGCCGCCATACCCGGGTCCACAGTATCCAGCGCCGCTGTACCTGACACCAGTCCCTCCAACGCCGCAGTACCCGACGCCTCAATATCCGGCACCGGTTTTCCCGCAGCCGGGTTTCAGATCCTTGCCTTACGGATACAATCCGTATACTTATCCCCCTCCTCCTCCACCTCCACGGCCCCCTCGGACGCCGGTGGATCTGCAGGAGACTCTGGCTTCCTGGTGGGCTGAGGCCAAGGCTCAGCTCACCAAGGAAGTAGAGAGCATATACAGCGACAGTGCCGCCCCAGCCCCGTCGCCCGAGGCGGCACACTCCTCACCGCCTCGGACTCCAGAGCCCTTCCCTCTGGATCCCGAGAGGGGCAGGACATGCGTCCAGGGATCCCCCCTAAGGAACCCGTTCCTCCCCCTAGACGTGTTAGGGAGTCTTATTCTGCTTCTGATTCTTCTTCTTGGCTCTCAGATTCCTCGGATTCCTCCGATTCATGTTCCAGGAGAGACAACGAGCCTCGCTCTCCGTCCAAGCCCCGGCTGAGGACCCCTCCGAAGTCTCCTCCGAAGGACCCTTCCTTCACGGAGTTGCTCAGAAAGATCCAGGAAGTACATCAGTGGCGCTCATTGGAACCAGATCCTCAGCGGGTCAAACTCGCCGAACATCTGGACCTGCCCCTGACAGCTCCTACTTTAGTGCCACCCTGGATCGAACCTCATGCCCACCTTGTTTCCACTATTTGGAAACAACCGTCGGCTTTAGCCCCGCTTCCTAGGAAGTGTAACAGGCTATACCAAGCTCCGGAGGGTGTAGACTTTTTGGACTCTCACCCTCGTGCAGACTCAGTCATGATTAGCGCCGCTCACGGCCGGTCAGCGCATCCCAGACATCTAAGCTTGTCTCCTCCGGATAAGGAATGTCGCCTCCTGGACCAGTATGGAAGAAAAATATATGCCTCTTCCACACTGGGAATTCGGGCCCTTAATTATGTCGCTCATATGGGGGATTACCAGAAGGCTATCCTTACCCAGGCAGAATCCAAGATTGACTCCTTACCTGACTCCCAAGTCAAGCAGGAGTTAGCTGACTTAGTCCATTCTGCTCGTTCGGCCAGTCGTCGCATCCTGCGGACGACATATGATACAGTGGACACTGCCGGGCGGAGCTCCGCTTTTGTCGTAAGTCTTCGGCATCATGCCTGGCTCTGCGTGTCAAGTTTGGTCCCGGAGGTGCAGTCAGCAATCCAGGAAGCACCTTTCAGGGGTTCAGTGCTTTTCGGCGGTGATGCCAAGGATATCATCACCGACTTGCAGGAGAAGGGGACGGCTCTGAAATCCGTGGATTCCATGTACCGTCCCCATCCCCCACAGCGCCGTCCTTTCATGAGCGATGCGATACAAACAAAACCCCAAGGAAGGCGGGCCACTAAGCGTTGAGGCCCCAACCACCCCAAAAAAAGCAGCGGGTGCCCCAGCTGCGGCTGCCCACACCACCTGACTCCTCCCCTCTCCCACCGCCTCCGGACACACCGGAGGAACCGGTAGGAGGGAGGTTCTCCCTCCACCTTCCGGGTTGGGAGAGGATAACAACGGATTCATGGGTGCTTCAGATTATAGCGGAGGGGCACTCCATAGAGTTTCTACAGAAACCACCCCTCTGAAGTCGTCCTATGCAGGGACCATCTTCCTTTGGTCGGGAAGAGATCTCTGCCCTTCTCATGAAGCAGAGCCATAGAACCCGTTCCCCTCACCTTCAGGGATGGGTTACTATTCTCATTTCTTCCTGGTCCCAAAGAAGGCGGGAGATCTCAGACCCATTCTCGATCTCAGCTCTTTGAACCTTACGTGGAATACAAAGGTTCAGGATGCTCTCCTACAGACCCTTCTGCCCTTCTTGGCCGGGTCAATGGCTTTGTCGCTGGATATGCATGGCGCATATCTGCACATCCCCATTCGTCCTCTCATCGCAAGTACCTCTGGTTTGCTTTCCAGGGGGACCATTACCAGTTCCGGGCACTCCTGTTTGGTCTTTCCTCGGCACCCCGAGTTTTTACCAAATGCCTGGCTGTGGTAGTGGCCCACCTGCGTACTATGGGAGTTCAGGTGTTCCCCTACCTGGACGACTGGCTCCTGGCGGCCTCATCCAGGGAGGAGCTCCTGCATTTTCTCTCCCTCACCCAGCAGGTTTTCACTTGCCTGGGTATTACCATCAACCATTCCAAGTCTCATCTGGATCCCTCCCAGAGACTACAGTTTATCTGGGCCATCCTCGATACGATGGTGAGCAAGGCCTTCCTGCCTCCGGACAGGGCGACCTCTCTTCAGTCACAGATTTCCCTGCTATCAGAACACAGGAAGGTTCTGGCGAGGTCGGTCCTACGTCTCTTGGGGCTTATTGGCGGCCGCCATCCCGACAGTTCCCCACGCTCGGCTCCACATGAGGATCTCTCAGTGGACTCTTCACTCACAGTGGGATCAACTTGTAGATGACCTAGATCATCTAGTTCTGATCTCCTCGCCGATGGCATGAGACTTGCAATGGTGGATGGTTTGAGAGAACCTATTTGGGGTCCCCTTCTGTCATCCTCCCCCCTCCCAGACTCTGACCACAGACGCATCAGGCGAAGGTTGGGGAGCCCATCTGGGTCCTCACCGAACCCAGGGTTTATGGTCCAGATTGGAGCTAGCTCTCCAGATCAATGTGCTCGAGCTTCGAGCAGTACTATATGCTCTCCAAGCCCTTCACCAATGCATTCTTCCCTGTCACCTAGCTGTCCAGACGGACAACATGTGCGTGGTGTGGTACATCAACAAGCAGGGAGGGACTGTATCCTACCCTCTATGCAGGGAAGCAATGAGGGTTTGGGACTGAGCGACACTTCACAACCTTCACCTCACTGCGATTCCTGTTCCAGGAGTCGACAATACCTAACAGACAAGCTAAGCCACTCCTCTGCCTGCCTACACGTGGGAGTTGGACAAAAGGTGCTAGAGCGACATCTTCCAGCTTTGGGGACTCCACAGGTAGAACCTGTTCGCCTCTTCCCAAAGCGCAAAACTTCCCACCTTTTGCTCGCTCGCTCCAGAGCAAGGCGCTTTCTGGAGCGATGCTCTGTCTCTAAACTGGAAGGACAGATTCGTCTATGCTTTTCCCCAATTCCTCTGGTCCCTCGTGTATTGCAGAAACTAACAACAGAAGGAGCGAGAATGATTCTGATCGCTCCTTTCTGGCCCAGGCAAATCTGGTTCTCTTCTACAACAATACTCAGAGGTTCCTCCTCTTCCTCTTCCTTTATCTCGAGGATTGCTGACCCAGGATCAGGGGACCCTGGTCCATCCAGGCCTCAAGTCCCTACAACTTCATGCATGGCTCCTGCAGACCTAGCCCAATCTCGCTTTGGTGTCTCTCAAAAGTGGCGAGATTCTGGTGGAAACTAGAAAACCCTCCACTAGGTCCACTTATGCCATGAAATGGAAGAGATTTTCTATTTGGGCCACTTCTAGGAGCGTGGAGCCTTTCTCCTGTTCAGTGGCGTTCTGCTTGAATATCTCGTCATCTCTTGACCTGGGTCTCAGTCATTTCCTTCTTGAAAGTGCACATGGCGCTATTTCAGTGTATCATGTTCCTTTCGCTGATAAAACCTTTGCCCAATTAAAGTGTCTAAGACTTTTCTTAGAGGGTCCTTCATCTGAGACCCCCATCCGAACTCCTGCTCCCCTTGGGACTTGAACTTTGTTCTCAAAAGCGTACCCTTCTCCCTTGAACCTGCGGCATCCGCAGAATCTGGAATTTCTTTAGTGAAGGCGCTCTTCTTGGTGGCCATTACTTCGCTCGAAGAATTTCGAGCTCTAGGCCCTTATGTGTAAAATCCCCTATTTGATTTTTCACAAAGAACGAGTGGCTCTTCGCACGAACCCTAAGTTTCTGCCTAAAGTGGTAGCGGAGTCTACCTTAAATCAGTCTATAGAGTTACCTGCCTTTTTCACGCAGTACCCCAACCAAGGAGAATATTTACTCCATACCATGGATGTTCACCGGATTCTGAGATACTACACCGATAGGACAAAGCATCTCAGAAAAACTGATCAGTTGTTCGTCTCTTTTGCTCACAAAAGGGAAGGCAATGCTGTTTCCAAGCAATGCCTGTCGAAGTGGTTGGCTCATTGCATCACTTTCTGTTATGATAAGTACAACAAGACCCTTCGGGTCAAGTCAGAGTCACTCCACCGCGTGGAGTAGCGGCCTCGCGACTTGTTTTCAAGTGTGTCTCGCGGCAGACATGTCTTGCTGCATCACCTGGACTTCAGTCCATACCTTCTGAGGCTACATTACAGTTTGGACATTGCCTCTCGCCATAGAGCAGGCTTCGGGTTAGCTGTTTTGCAAGGCCTCCTGTCTTGAGGTTTGCAAGGATTTTGCTACTTCTTGGAGTAGTTCCTCCTCCAGTGCCTTTCATTTGTACCAGACTGCTTGGGATTCAGTCCTATATGTAATTACCTACTGCAAGAGCCCTCTCGAAGTAAGATAGTACAGTTACGTAAGAACTTACCGTAACAGTAGATCTTGAGAGGCTCTTACAATAAACTCTACTCTGCCGTCCATCCCCTAGGCTTTTCAGCTCCTTTTCCAGGAAGGAAAACATCTGCTTCTCTCTCTTCCGGGCCTTCCGGGCCTGGCAGTAGGAAAAACTGGGCGGGCGTCCGGGACGCCCCTTTATAAGCGTCATGACACCGGTCACCTGGCGGGAAGCGGTCCTCGCCAGGACTGCTAGCTAGAAATTTTCTGTAGTCCTGACGCCGGCCGGCGTCAGTCCTATATGTAGTTATCTACTGCAAGAGCCTCTCTCGAAGATCTACTGTTACGGTAAGTTCTTATGTAACTGTACTTTACTGTGGTCAATGCCAGGAAAACTAACGCAGCGCTGGATCAGCAGTACTGCTATAAGTATATCACACAGGTTGAACAATCTAATCATGTGTATGAGATTGGAGAAGTACAGTATCAAATGACTGCCAATGGCCTCGAGCCTTTATTCCAGAAAACCTGACAACGTCTTATGGAAGCCATAGTGTCTGGTTTAATTTCATGGACGAAATTGGTGTTTGGAGGAGACAGCGCAACAGTGCATAGTATTTTATAATCGTGTTACTTATCAAGTCTTAGGCCTATGTTTTGGGCCCAATTCTCCATAATCTATAACACCCCAAAATATATGAGAATTGATTGTGTTTAAGAACTCCAGAACTATAAAGTGTGGTAAAGTGTGGAAGATGTTAGTTTAACTATGTTTAATACTGTAACTATACAAATGTATGATTATTATCTGCGTGACTTTATAATTTGAATGAAGCCTTTTCAATAAAAATGTTTATAACAGGAGAAAAAAAAAAAAAGAACGTCAGTCCCCATTATGTGTTGGTACCCCTGTGGGAACCAGATCGTGGAGACAGACCGACATCAAGTTTGCTGGACCTGCTTTGGCCCGACTCTGGACATGGATTCATGTGAATGCTTGCTTCTCTCTTGGCTCCCGCACACTACAAGTTTGGGAGTTGAAGTGGGGTCGCCTGATCCCCTGTTTTGGAGACAGGCAGCACACGCATGAGGCCTAACCCATGTCTCTGGGCCCTTTTCCTGGTTCCCTTCCCTGTGCCTCTGGTACTGAGGGAGAACAGTGTCCTCCTCAGCCTTGCCTTACTGAAGCGTGGAAACCCTGGGAAAGGGGGGTCGGGGTCTTGTGGATAGCTGACTACAGGCAGCTGGCTGAGCAACTCCTCCCACCCAAAGTCTGTTTGCCCTGGGCAAGAGATGTCCCCAGTGGTGAGGACAAAGCTGTGCACTTGGTCTACCCCAGTGGACACCTCGATCTTGCAGCCTGATGCCACCCCAGCTCCTGACACCATCCGCAGTATTGGTGAGTGGGGTGGTACCGGCTGTGACTTCTGGCCTCGTCCTGATACCGTTTTGAGTACTGTGAGAGGAACCAGCACTGGGGCTGTGCTGAATCCGGTCGCTGAGGTGGAGGTGGTGATCTTTTTTTTTTCTTTTCTCGAACATATTTTTCCCCCAGGGTTTTGGTAGCATCCTCCCTTCCACCCATGCCAATCCCAGTTCCTGTTCTTCTCCGAGAGCCAACCACTCACTTGGCCAGATTTCCATGGCCCATCTGTAGCGCACCCTAGGGTCAGGGTCACCTTCTGCCACTGCAGTTTATTTCCCTGCTGTCTATCTCGCCACCCGCAGTGAAGGTGAAGACCTGTAGGATTCCTGGTTGGCAGTGGTGTGGATCCAGTTTTGAATGTGGTGGATGATGGGCAGAGGTTTTCTCTGTCCTCATCCAGTCCCGGGTTTTGTTCCCTGGTTAGTCCCGCCCTGCCCCCAAGGGTGTGTCGCATCATTGGATGCCAGCAAGCTGAAGCAGCCCCACAACCCGATGCTTGCGCCACCCGTGGTCATCCAGGTGGTAGTGGTAGAGCAGTGAGTCTCCCCTCCCTGGTGGAGTAGAGCATCCTCTGAGATGCCCGATCTTTCTTCCCCCAACCAGCCCTCTGACAGCCCTGGAAGAGGTAGTGATTTCAGCCCCAAGCAGCCATTATGGCTCCTGGGAGGAGGTCAGTGTCAGACTGTCTCTCTACGTTGCTTGCAGTGACTGGGATGAGGTGGGACACTGCGATGGCATCAAAACTTACACCGGTCCCAGCACTGAGGGTGGCACTGGTCCCAGGGCTGGAAAGTGAACCTTGTCTAGGCCAGTCCCTGACCCTGGGTCTGGTGCCGGAGGTGGCATCGACTTGGAGTTGGAGGATGGCTGAGAAATAGAGTTATCTCTGGACTCACAGGCTTAGCCTGCCACTGGTGATGACCAGAGCTGCACTGAGGGGACTGAATGGCTCCCCTCTCCTCACATGGGGGTCTTGCACCATGGGCACTGACCTGGTCATTTTTCTTTTGTAGGTTGACCTGTTTGGGTTGTTTCAGTGGCTTTGCCAGAAGCTCCACTTGAATGAGGTCTGCTGAGCATTCCTGCAGCTCAGGAGAATAGGCTCTGGACCTTCTGGCTCCTGTTTTCCTCCCGGATCTGTACTCCCTCTGCCCGAGTCTCTAGGGATCATGAGCCCTTCGGTACCAATCACCTGGATCCAGCATGGAAGTGCAGTTGGTGTCTTGTACCAGTACCACAAAAATGCCAACTGGATCCAGCCCCATCCTGGTCCCCCAGCACCACACTTCCATGTCTGTCATCTCCTCTCCATCATCATCATCATCATCATCCTCCTCCTCTGAGGGCATGGAGTCTTCCTTCCACATGTCCTCGTTCTCAGAGTACTCCCTGTACCAAAGATTCCTGGCAGACATGTTGCAGGTACTGGATATTGGCACTGTTGCCACCCACACTATCCTGTCCTTACAGTTGGGTCTCCTAGGAGCTTTCAGCAATGCTAAGTTTGTCACCCCCACCCCAGCCCAGGGCCTTTGAGGAACATTGAAAGATGCTCTCCCTCCAGCCCCGAGGGATGTCAATCAGTGGTTGAACACCCTTGGGCTCTGCTGGTATAGTGCCACACAACGCTTTAGGGATTCAGGTTATGCAGACCCCGGTGGGGCCTCATTGCCTGGTGCATAACCGACTTGCTGAAGCTGACTGCTCAGGCAGACACTTTGGGCAGGAAGGTATTTTCCTTGGCATGCACCATGGTATGCATTGCTGCATATCAGGCACACTTAGCAGTTTACATCAGGCACCTGTGACTGCAGCTAGGACAGCTCCTAGCTGCCATGCTTCATTCAGAGTTAGTTGAGCAAGCCATCTGCCTTTCCAACAAAGGCCCGGAGTTGGGGAGACACCAGACAAGAGCATTGTACAGTGCCAGTGAGGAGGCCTCTAGGCTGGTGGGAACCTAAACTGTATTCAGCAGACAGCAGGTTTCACCTCTCTTGACTGGCACCTATTGTCCTGTGAAAGGTTCTTAACTCCCACTTCCAAGGGTCTCACTTCTTTTCCCATAGGGTCAGATGGGAGCTATCCATGCACTCTTCTGCTCATCCATCTGACTCAGACCAATGAGGAGCCCCTGTCCTCAGGTGTTGTCCCCCGATCAGAGACCCAAGGGTACCTTAAGTTGTGTAAATGAAAATTATGTACTCACCGTAATTGTTGATCCTTCAGAAAATCTTCATCATTGATTCAGACGCCTGGCCACCATCCCTCACTCAGCTGAGAGCCAGGGTCTCTGGTACCTCACCCTGTGGGCGCTGGCAGCAGACCTGATTGTCTCCTCTCCCATAGTCCTGTAGTGGTGGTCCCTGTTGTTTATTAAACTTTGTTTTTATGCTTTCAGCAATAAAGACAAGTAAAAAAAAAATCTACAACTACAAATCATAGGAAACATGTCAAGCTACGAATAATTATTACAGGATATGACACTTTATAGTCCATAATGTTAAAACATTGAGAGGCGGACCTTTAAGTTCTAATAGTCCCATCAGGCTAGTCCAAAGGGAACTGCAGTGCAGCAAGACTGTGGAAGTATGCACAGCACTGTATTATCCATCAGAGTTCAAAACTAAACTACCAGATGTGGTTGTAACATCCACCACAATACATTGTGAGCACCCAAGTTATGCATTCTGGTATTTTCCAGTAGCATTTGCAGAACATGTCACAAATATTAAACAATGTAATTTGTAAACTCTTTACCATTGTCTTTGCAAACAAGAACAGAGAGAAACACTTCCTCTTTCACAAATTAAAGTGTGAGCACTCCAAGCCATATTTCAGTATGCAGTCAAACATAGTGTATGTATTTATTTATTTACATTTGCTTGAGATATTTACCTCCAAGGGAGTCATTCAAGGAGGAAAATCATCATTTCCTAGGATATGCTGCTGAACTCGGCACATAGCCTACACAAGGTCTGTGCGGCTTCGAGGAGCTCTGTAACAGTTTAATGTCCTGCATGGTCTAGGAAGCGACCAACACTCACTTTCCCCGTCCCTTCTCCTACAAGGAAAACCGTTCGCCACCACGTGGAGTACCATGCCTCCAAACTGTAGCTTTGTGGGTATAAAACCCATTTCTTATAACCTTTTGTTTATCAAGTCTAGGATTACAAATACCTTTGAGCCTTGGCTCTTTTACAAAGGTTCCATGTCAGAGAAATACCAATTATGGGGAACATCAAGACAGACATTACAACAATGTGGATATTGCAAGCAGAGTACAGATTAATACAATTCAAGGGTAGCATTGTAACAAAGCAGCCAGCGGCATTTGTCAGAGAAAATATACAGCAGATAAGAAGTGCCAGAGTTATAGGGAGAGGGAAGCGGGGGGGAAGGAATGTAGGAAGGGTGGGGAGAGGGTGAAAAGTGCAGCATTGGGTATACCAAGATGTGAGGGTAGAATCTGGGGACAACTAGGGCAGAAGGGAAGTGGAGAAACAAGGTTAAGTTGGGCAGTCACAGGAGCTGTTGGTAGTGAGATAGTCCCGGAGCCTAGTTTTAAACATACCAATTGTTGGGGCAGAGGAGATGGTTGGGCTGAGGCCATTGAACCAGAGTGGCGCTCGATAAGCAAAAGAGCATTGTCCCTGTGAAGTGTGACAGTGGGGGACTTTCAGTAGCTGTAGCGTGGATCTCCTAAGGCACCATTTGTTAATTCGGTGTTGTAACAGAGCTGAGACCCCAGAAGGTGCAAGGCCAAGGTAGATTTTTTTTTCGCCATGGAACAGGTGAGAAACTTTATGCGGTTTGATGGTTGGAGCCATCCGGTCTGAGTGTACAGGTCACATGTGTGGGTGAGATGGTGAGCACCAGTGATGAGTCGACATGCTTTCTTTAAGGCAGCTGAGAAGCATCTAAGGGTTGTGGTTGTGGCTGAGACATAAATGATGAGACCATAGTCTATTACAGAGATCACAGAGCTCAGGACTGCAACTTTCAAAGCTTCTGGCGTGAGGTGTGGTCTGTGTTTGTAGAGGAGACCAAGCCGTGTATTAGCAGCTCTAGCTACATTATCTACATGAAGTCCATAGGAGAGATTAGGGTCAAGCTGTATCCCTAAGTATTTAAAGGACCCCACCTGATCTAGAGTGCTCCTTAAAACTACATAGCCCGCATACAAGAATGACCAACTGTAGCTACACAGATAGAAGATACCGCTGCCAAGCACTTGGCTGCACACTTCATCACCCCCTTGCAGCAAGACCCAGCCATGAAAAGTACTAGAGGCACACTTTAAGTCTTTTACCCTGAAGAAACAGGCACATTTTAATAAATCTTTTACTCAACAGAAACAGGTATTAATAATAAGAGCATATAACCATTAATGATTTTTTTAAACACACAGCTTAAAATGCCATAATCTTCCTGGACTCTGGTCTTCACCATTTATTCACACTTCTGGGTTCTAGCTGGAGGTGCTAGGACCCTGTGGGAGCCAAAAATCTTCAGAAGGGCTGGGGCCGAGATAGAACCACACATGTATGGCGCCGCGAGACTGCCTTGCACCATATAGGCTATCTCGGTGTCAACCCTCCAACCACCTCAGTTCCTTTTTCCCACTGTCAAGTGCACTTCAGTGACATCGCTCACCCACTGGGAGTCAAATCTCAACGTCTGTATTCCGTTTTGTTGTTTTAGTTTAGTTTTAAAAAAAAAAAAAAGGATGCTTTTGTTTTTTTTTCTTCTTCAGCCCTACTGATCGAGGGAGTCGACCATGGATGGAAACTGTGATGGTAGAGACTCTTCATTGGAAGGCTGATCTGGCAGCTGGGCTGTGTCCGGTCCGCCGCCCTCTGTGGAGAAGGGTCTGACAATGGGCAGTCCAGGGCTTGGGAAGAAGGACAGTCCTCTTGTAGATACAAAAAGAAGTGGACCCGTTCCCGATCCAGGTCAGGGGCCCGGCACCGCTCTGCCTCAGGTTCTTCTAGGAGGCAGTATAGCATAGCGGTTAAGAGCACTGAGTTGCAAACCTGGAGACCTGGGTTTGAATCCCATCAGCTCCCACTTGCATACTGTGTGACCCTGAGCAAGTCACTTAACTTCCTTGTGCTCCCAAGTCACACCTGGAAACAAGCTGTGGCTTAGCATCCCTTCCTGGTTAAACAGTTTCCCCTTTCCCCTTCTTCTTCCTGTCAGTAGAAGAGGTACCATTTGAGGTCGCCCTCTGGTATGTCTGCTAAGAGGTCGGTGGTTGAGAGTGGTAGTAGGTCATCCCCTGGTTTCCCACGCTTCTCCAGCGGCTGACGCTCTTGATGATTGCGTTGATGTTCGACGCTGGAGCCCCTCTCTGTCCTCTGGCCAGGTTTCTAGTGGGCATTTTCACCAGTGGGCGCTCTTATAGAGCAGTGGGTACAGCATCTGTCCTGATTGCCCCATCCCACCGATCCGGTTCAAGGCCCTCAGTCTTAGGAGCCTCAGAGTCGCAGTTGGGGCCTTCGGGGCTCAATGCGTGTGCGATAACGGCAACAAATTCTTTCCCCTTGCCGGTGTTGTCACCTCCGATGCCAGTTCCACGTGCCCTACCTCTTCTTGCTCTTTCCTTGAAGGGGCCGGCACAGGTACCACTCCCTTCCCCTTCTAGGTCTGTTTTGGATTCTCAGACGGTGCCAGTGTCATGCTCAGTGCTGTCTCCCTGGGGAGTGGTGTTGTCACGGTGCCAGGTTCTTCAGCGCCACTTGCGGTACCGGGATACGTAGCGCTGGGTTTGGTGCAGGGGGCTGCGGTGCCGAGGATTGTGCTAGGGGATGCAGAACCGAGAATGGTGCCAGGGATAGCAGTGCGGCATTTTACGGTTCTGGGTGTAATGTCAGGTGCGGTGCAGAGATCTTCAGGGCCGGGATCCTTGACGGTGGGTCTGTTGTCTCTCCCAATGTCCACGGTTTTTCCTTTGCCCAGACCAGGTGAGGGCCTTTTTGGGATAGCCCCTGCTTATTCTGATGGTTACCTAAATTAAGGTGAGTCAGACCCTGATTTCTTACTTTCTGAACAGGGCAATGAGGAAAAACTTCCTCTTCCAGTTGAGGCACTGGTAGAGGACCTCTCTTTCCAGTCTCTGCTTAAGAAAATGGGGGCTAGCCTAGATTTACAGATTTCATCCATAGATCCAGGTAGGCTTATGCGCCTGAAGTTTATTTATTGAAATGTTTTACTGGGAAGGCACACTGAGCGACAAGTCGCTAATCTCCCAGTGCGACCTGAGGGGAAGCGGTACAATAAGAATGAGACTTCAAACATTCAAGTTACAAGATCAAGATTAACATACAGTTTTAAGACAGGTGTTACAAACAGTGTTACAACAGTGTTCCTCATAATAGATAGAAAGAGTGGATAATAATAAGTGCTGGGTTAATGAGTAAACAAATGCTTACATGAAAGAAAAGGGGGAAAGAAGAGGGAGGGGGAAGGGGGAAGAGTCGTGTCCCTGGAAACCCCTTCAGGATACGAGGAACCCTGCAAGGGGACTTGGGTAGACCAGAGAGAAGGGGATAAGGCAGTGTCCCAGAGAGACCCCTTCAGGATGTGGGGAACCCTGCAAGGGGGCTGTGGGGATAGACAGAAAGAGGGATAAGGTTTTAGGGATTTAAAGAGGGAGGAGAGAGAAGGAGGAGGTGTGACTTAATGCTAGGAGGGGGAATAGGACCTAACTCAAGAGAGGACCCTTCAGGATGCGGGGTACCCTGCAAGGGGGTTGGGGAAGATCAGTAGATGGGGATTAAGAGAGTAATAGGAGAGGGAGGGAGTGAGAATAGAACCCTTGTGGGGAAGAGAATTCGCACCTTTTGAGAGGATGGGGCCTAATCAGTAGTCCAGTAGGATGCACTGGACCCTGCTTGTAGTCATGGAAAGCCAAGATAGTGGCTAAACAGAAGAAGAGAGATATGCTTATGCTCAGTTGGACCCCTTCAGGATGCTGAGAACCCTGCAAGGGGACTGCGATAGCAAGGGAGAAAGGTATATGGGGAAGGGAAGGAGGGGAGACAAGACTAGGCACAGTAGGACCTTCTCAGGATGCTGAGAACCCTGCAAGGAGGACTGCGAAGACTAGGGAGAAAGGTAGATGGGGAGGGGAAGGAGAGGAGACATGCCTAGGCACAGTAGGGCCCCTTCAGGATGCTGTGAACCCTGCAAAGGGACTGCAGAGGCTAGGGGGACAGGTAGATGGGGGAGGGGGAAGAGAGGAGACAAGCCTAGATGCAGTAGGACCCCTTCAGGATGCTAAGAATTCTACAAGAGGACTGCAAGTCTAGGGAGAAAGGAGGGATGGTGGAGGAAGGGAGTAAATGAGAGATACAAACCCTTGGGGAGGTAGGAGAGGGACCCATGGAAAGCATTCGGTGACCCTTACATTCTGTGAGAGGTCAAGGGAGGCCAGTAAGAGGGAACAATTTGGGGGAAGGTGAGGAGAGCTAGAAATTTGGGGGGTGGGGACGCACAGGGTAAAATGAAGGTGATGGTAGACGGGTAGGGTTTGTCCAGGGCTTAGAGGAGGGAATTGGGGAGGGATATGGCAGGAGCAGCTAGGTGCAAGGTAGTTATTGAGGGCAGAGCTGATGGAGTAGGCATTGGATGAGTGCCGGATTTGAGGGGGAGGGAGTTCCAAATTTTTGGGAGGCAGTGGGAGTAACCGGTTTGGCCAGTTTGGGTGGATCTGCGGGGGGATTGCCAGGGTGCGAGATTCTGTTGATCTAAGGGAATGGGAGGATGGGGGGTGTTATAAAGGAGGAGGTGAGGTAGGAAGGGAGCTCACCCGAGTGCTTGGAGGTGAATTTAGCACAGTGGAAGAGTCACCTGTTTGTAAGAGAGGGGAAGGATAGGGCACGATAAAGATCACAGTGGTGGGTGCGAGGGGGGCATCCAGGGCAAAACGCCAAAAGGAATTGAAGAGGGTGTCCAGTCTGGCCAGGGATGACTTAGGGGCAGCACCATAGACTACATCGCAGTAGTAAAAAATGGGCAGTATCGTCTTCTGAACTAGTTCACGCCTAGCTGTAGGAGAGATGCAACTACAGTTCCTGAACAGGGCACTAATCTTGGGGTGCAGTTTTTTTTGGATGGCGTCAATATGTCCAGAGAAGTTTAGGTGTTGATCCAACCAGACACCTAAGTACCTGAAGGAGGATGTGTCCTCAAGTAAAGTCCCATCAATCATGTGGAAAGTGGGTAGGAAGGGAAGCCTAGAGATTATCTGCCTTGTGTCAAAGCTCATGGAGAAAGTCTTCTTGGTGTTGAGGAAAAGTTGATGGTTAGCAAACCAGAGCTGAACCTTGTTGATGTCTTGCTGTAAGCTGGTTGTAACCTCAGCAGAACAGGAGCCAGATGCATACAGGACTGTATCACCGGCATACATATGTATAACGGAGGAGGGGGAGCAAACAGAGGGAAGGTCATTTAAGAAGATGGAGAATAAGAGGGGCCCTAATACAGAGCCCTGGGGGATGCCATTGCTAATCGGGAGGGAAGGGGAAGTGTCGTCCAAGATCTTAACAGATTGGGTTCTGCCAGTAAGGTAGGCCTTGAACCAGTGTGTGGTGGAGGGAGATAGGCCAGCTGCTGGGAGTGATTTGAGGAGAAGGGAGTGAGAGATGGTGTCGAAGGCCTTTGCCAGGTCGACAAAAATGGCAGAGGTGATTTGGCCATTGTCCACCCTGGTTAGGATGGAGTCTGTGAGCTGTAGGAGAGAAGTGGTGGTTGAGTAGTTTTTCCTGAAACCAGACTGGAACGGGGTGGTAAAAGAGGTGTCAGATAAAAAAGAGATGAATTGGGAGAGGACAATGTGTTCTTAGAGCTTGGCAAGGGTAGGGAGGAGAGAAATGGGGTGATAGTTGCCAGGGGATGAGGGATCACCCCCTTTGGGTAGAGGGAGGACCACTGCATGTTTCCATGAAGAGGGGACCGAGGCAGTAGAGAATGAGAGATTTAGGATTATTGAGAAGGGGTAGGCAGTGGCTGTAGCAGAGAGGGAGAGGAGTTTTGGGTCGAGGCCATCAGGGGAGGCACCTTTAGATGGGTTGATGGTGAGGAGGGCACTTAGGGCATCGTTTGGGGTTACAGTAGTGAAAGAGAAGGGGAGGTGGGAGGGTGGTGGAGGGAACACACCGGTAGAGGGTGGGGAGGTATTTCAGTAGCTCAGTGGTGCAGGAGGTATAGTAGGAGTTAAATTTTGCAGCTATGGCTGGTGGGTCGGACACTAATGAGCTATTTATTTTAAGTACTGGTGGTGGGTGGGCGGGATGATGGGTAACTAGAGCATGGACCACCTTTCAGAACTTTGAAGAGGAATTTATGTTGGTGATGAAGGCAGATTTGAAAAATTCGGACTTGGCTAACTTTGTAGCCCTGGTGCAAGCATTTAGGACCATGGGGTAGTTCGCAAGTTCACTAGGATGCTGGTTAGCTTAATGACACTTCCAGGCTCGATCTTTAGCCCTGAGGCAGGCCAGAAGTTCAGGAGTTATCCAAGGAAAGTGGTTACCTCTGACTCTGGTTTGTTTGAGTGTGGCAAAGGTGTTCCAGTTTACAAGAAAGATTTATTTGAAGTAGGCAAGGGCTTTATCAACTGAGGGGAGGGAGGGAGGTTAGTGGGGACCAGTCAGAAGTGGCAAGGTTACCCAGGAGAGGTTCAAGGTCAAGAGACTTGAAAGAATGTAATTGTATGGTTTTGTGTGGTGATTTAATTCTGTGGACTTTCCTAACTATGACTATTGGATTATGGTCACTAAGAGTATCGGGGAGGATGCCAGAGGTGATGACATGGTGGGGGTGAGAGGTAAGGGCACAGTCGAGTAGGAAGTGTTGTTGTGTCTTGTGGTTTGGGTGGGTGGGTTCTGAGATCAGTTGGGAGAGGTTTAGGGCTCCAATTTCGTTTTTAGTTTTGGTAGTTTTAGGTGACAACCAATTTATACTGAAGTCGCCTAGGATGAATAATTCTCCAGAGCAAGCAAGGGAAATGATGGAGGTTAGGAGGTCTAGCGCAACCAAAGGATGGACATTTGGGCGGCAGTATATACTGGCTATGAAAATAGGAAGAGTGAAGGGGAGGGTCAGGATTGGAGGATGAGTAGGTGATGGAATATTGGATGGAGGCTAGGACATAATTGGCCACACCACCACCCCCCCCCGCCAGCACGATCTTGCCTTAGCATTGAGTAGCCAGGAATTGAGACCGAGTGGTCAGGGAAAGTGCTCTTTAGCCAAGTTTCTGAGATGATTAGAATGTCTGGTTTTAGAGTGCACACCATGGTCTGAATGTGGTCCAATTTTTGCAGCAAGCTGCGGGTGTTTAGATATAGGATCTTTAAGCCCTTTGGGAGGGCTGAGAGAGGAGAGTGGGGGAGGTAGTAGAGAAGGAAGCACCAGAGGAGCTAGAAGCAATAGGGCCTGAGTTGGGATGGATATTCCCGTCGGAGAGCGAGTATGAGAAAGTGGAGCTTAGGGCATTTTGAAGGGGTTGGTGAGGAGGTTGGGAGTTTTGAGGAGAAGGGAGTTGATGAGTGAGGAAGCAGAAGGTGGAGAACCGCAGTGAAAGTGGACGCCGTTATCAAAGCCGCATGAGGAATAGTGGTAGAGTGAGACTATTTAAAATGGGGGGAGGAAGTGTTAGCATGGATGTGAGTAGGGGATTGGAGATATAAAACTGATGGGAGTGGGAGAGTTATTAGGAATAGATGAGTAATGAGCAAGTGGAGGTGGTAGAGAGTGATATGAGCAGAACAAGGGGGAGAGGGGAGAGTAGGGAATGCACTGTTCATAAAGGCAGAGAAATTAGTGAGCAATTGATTTAGAAGCAGGAAGAATTTGTAAGCAGGGAGCGTGGTGGGGGTGCTGTTCAGATGGAGGGGGTAGAAGTAGTTTGGGAAGGTATCTATATGAACAACAGGCAGGGATTGCTTTAGATAAAGAATTGTGTCCCTCTAGTGGCAGTACAGTATAACTTGCTAATGGGAAAATGATAGTTACAGCTGAAAGCAGAGCTAGATAGGAGAGAAGTCTGTTCAATCAGTCAGCAGAGACAAGGTTTTAGTGTCCACTGAAGGGCTGTCTTCTGCCAGAGTGCACCAGTCAAAAGTGGCTTCACATTCCTAATATCTCAGTGAACCTTACACCCCAGTCCCCTCCCACGCTTTGAGACTCTGTCTGAGGCGATGTGGGCCAGGCCCACTCTTATTCCTTCCATTTGCAAGTCCATATAAAGGAAGTATATTCCTCCAAAGGATTGACTAATTCTAGCCTCTCGACCTTTTACAGATGCAGTAGGTGTCCTCACTGAACATGACAAAGCTGTCCTTCCACAGGTAGCATCGGCTCATCCCATCAATAAGGAATTCCGTAAAATGATACCTTAGGGAAAAGTGCGTTCGCTGCTGCAACCTTGGGCATGAGTATCGCCAGCTATCAGGGACATTTCTCCCAGTACGAATATGTCCTGTGGACCTCCCTTAAGTCTCAGGTGGAGCTTCTCCCAGACTCTGACTCCAAGCTGGATCTTTTGCAAACCATAACTAGAGGTATAGAAAGCAATAGACCACCATGGATGCTTATGACACAGCATCCAGAGCTGCAGCTGGCAGGATGTGTATTAGGAGACACTCCTGGCTTAGGACATCAGGGTTTTCCCCTGAAGCACAACAGCAGGTTATGAATGTCCCCATCGATGGTATATATCTGTTTGTCAGTCAAGTGGAACAAGCACTGGAAGCCGCTCAGGAAACTGGGTCTGCCATTAAAACAGCCAGGCTGCTCTCCTCTACATCTCCAAAGAGGCAGGAACCGCCAACCCTTTCATAACAGTTAGTCCTTTCAAGGAAAAGGCAGAGGGGCCCCTAACAGAAAGCAACCTCCTCAGCTGCAAAAGAAAATGCAGCAGAAGGTACCTGGCCCAAAAGTGCCCAGTGCCACCCTCTGAAGAATTGGCTCAAATCTCGCCTCAGCTACCTGAGATGGACTTCTCCTCGGCAGTGGGAGGTCATCTGAATCAGTTTTATGACCACTGGAAGTCTGTCACCACAGACAAATGGATCCTCAGGATTGTTCGAGAGGGGTACACTCTCAGTTTCATTGAGACCCCTCCAGACCTTCTGCCCAAGTGGCAGCACGGCCTGTCGATCACTCAGTCAGATCTTCTCACTTCTGAGATTATGGGCCTTCTCAAAAACAGGTCAGTGGAAGTAGTTCTCTGGACAGAGCAAAACACAGAGTACTACTCCCATTACTTTCTGGTTCTGAAGAAATCAGGGGGCATGCATCCCATTCTCAACCTCAGAATACTTAATAGAGTCCTGTTCCAAGAGAAGTTCAAGATGATCTCCTTGGGGACAATTCTGCCACTTCTCCAGGAGCATGACTGGTTGCTATCACTGGACATGCAAGATGCCTACCAGCACATTCCAGTACACCCAAGTCACCACAAGTACCTATGCTTTGTGGCCTTGGGGCAATATTAACAGTTCAAAGTCCTGCCCTTTGGGCTCTCCTCGACGCCTCAAATCTTTACCAAGTGTTTTGCAGTCCTCGCTGCACATCTTTGAAAACTCTGCATTCAAGTCTTCCTGTACATAAACAATTGACTTTTGGCAAGCCTGTCAAGACGGGAGACGCAGGAAGTAGTGTCCACAGCATCACAGTTCCTCACCTCCATGGCGGCCTTGCTGAATCTGGAAAAATCACAGCTCCAACCCTCCCAGCAACTCCTCTTCATAGTAGCCCTTCTAGATACTGTGAAAGCAAGGGCTTTCCTCCCGGAGGACAGGAGGAACAACGTTCTTCAGATGGCTCGTTTCATCAGGGAGCTCAGAACTGTACGAGCTCACTCCATGCAACGGATGTTAGGCCTCATTGCCTCCTCCATCTTCACAGTGCCTCTAGCTTGATTGCACATGAGGACCACTCTTTGGATGCTCAGCATGCAACAGAACCCAATAACACATTTACAGTCTTATCCCATTGAGGTAACAGAGCCCCTGCAGAGGTCACTGGGATGGTGGATACAAGAGGACAACCTACTTCAAGGGTTCCCCTTTGCCCCACTGGAATCTCAGATCACTGTCACCATGGATGCATCTTTGCTTGGCTGGAATACCCACTGCCAGGATCTGCGCACTCAGGGAGTGTGGACACAAGAGGAGTCTCATCTCCACATAAATGTCCTAGAGGTGCGAGCAGTCTTGTACGCCCTCAGAGTCCTGGAGGATGTCATCAGTCAAAAGGTAATTCTTCAGACAGACAACAAAGTGGTGATGTACTACATTAACAAACAAGGCAGGGCACATTCCTACTGTCTTTGCGGGGAAGCCACGAGGGTATGGGAATGGTGCCTCAAACATAAGATTTTGATCCAGACAGTTTACCTGCCAGGAGCCCAGAACGACTTTGCGGACCAGCTCAGCAGGTCGGAAGCAGATCCTCATAAGTGGTCGCTTGCACCAGACGTCGTGCAGTCACCCTTCAAAGAGTGGGGCAGTCCAGATCTGGACCTTTTTGCGTCCCCACTCAACGCAAAACTGCCTCAGTTCCCCTCCAGAAATGTAGAACCTAACGTTTTCTGTCAGCATGCATTCATACTGCGGTGGTGAAGACACTTTCTGTAAGCATTTCCTTTTCTACCATTAGTTCAGAGGGTGTTGCTCAAACTGGAGGCACAAGGGGCCAAGATGCTTTTCATTGCCTGTGGCCTCAACAGATATGGTTTCCCTTACTCAACAGGTTGTTGGAGGTCCCCCTGAAACAGCTGCCGCTGAGGACGGACCTCCTGACTCAGGGACCCTTGGTCCACCCAACCTGCACTCCCTCCATGCCTGGCTCCTGAGGAGATAGAGGTGAGCAGGTTTAAAGTTTCTCAGAGAATCGCAGACATCCTTTTGACAGCGTGTAAGCCTTCTAACAGGAAGACCTACACAGCCAAATGGAGACGCTTTTCAGAGTGGTGCACTAAGGTCTATTTAGATCCTTTTCAGTGTCCCCCAGATGAAGTATTGGAGTACTTATTGGACCTTTCAGATGCAGGATTGCAACACTCATTGGTCAAAGTATACCTCTGTGCACTCTCCACTTATCATGAGCCAGTCCAGAACATGTTCTTGGCTTAGTTTCCTATGTTCAGTAGATTCCTTAAAGGCATTTTACACTTGAGGCCTCCGATTAGGAAACCGGTGGCTACATGGGATAGCAATCTTGTGCTAGATATGCTCACTTACAAACCCTTTGAGCCTTTAGCTACCTGTGATTTGAAGTTTCTGACCTGGAAGACGGCTTTCCCGGTGGCCATCACTTCTGCCCGTAGGATCTCTGAAATACAAGCCTCGATCACGGACCCTCCGTATACTGTCTTTCACAAGGACAAGGTGGGCCTCTGAACTCACCTTAAGTTCTTACCAAAGGTGATTTCGGATTTCCGTCTCAACCAAGCTTGGTTTTCCCCACCTATTGTGCTAATTTTCAAAATGAAGGGGAACGTACTCTTCATTCTCTGGATGTCAAAAGGGCTCTTTGCTTCTACATTGATAGAACTGAGGATATACACAAGGACAAGCAACTCTTTGTGTCCTTCAGTGCGGCATGGGTGGATCAGCCACTATCCATCAGATGCATCTCTGCTTGGGTAGTGGCATACCTGTGCCATTGCTATTCTATGGCTCAGGTTAAGCTGGAAGGCCAGGTGCGTGCCCACTACCAGAGTGGTGGCAGAATCCCTTGCAGAGATATGTTTGATCCCCATTGCTGACATTTGCAAAGCAGCAACATGGAGCTCAGTGCACACTTTTGTAAAGCACTATGCTCTAGACATCTATGCCAGGCAGCATGCATCCTTCGGCAGGACAATTCTGAATTGACTTCTCTTTCAAGTGAGCTCTATCTCCTACTGTCCTGCTCAGGAGATTGGTTAGCTTGGTACTGTAAGCCAGAAGTGTGAATAAATGGTGAAGACTTACAGTCCAGGAAGATATGAAAATTACATTCTTACCGTAATTCTTGATTTTCTTGGACAAGTCTTCACCATTTATTCACATGCCCACCCACCATCCCCTGGGCTCACTCAATCCTGGTCTTCACTCCCTCAGTTGGTTGGGCTGTGAAGACATTGGACATATGAATTGACCCTTCTTAAACAAATCAGAAGGGCTATCTTATGCCCTTCCTCAGTTAGGTTTTTATCTAGTTATTGTATGCTCACCTCCTCGATCAAAAAGGTACTGAGGCAGTTGGAGGGTTAATGCCGAGATAGCCTTTATGGTGTGAGGCAGTCTCGCGGTGCCACGCGTGTGCATTCCTATCTCGGTGCCAGCCCTCCTGAAGATTTTTGGCTCCCACTGGGTCCAAGTGGCTCCTGCTAGAACCCAGAATTGTGAATAAATGGTGAAGACTTGTACAAGATCAAGAATTACAGTAAGGACATAATTTTCATTTCAAGCAGGTGATTTAAAAGTAGTGCCAGTCACCTCAAGCTCAGGTCATATATCTGAGTCCTGTACAGAATCTTCTGCTGTAAGCGACCCACCTGTTTCAAAAGTCCTTTTTTGATTTTCAGGACTAGCTTCCCCACATCAACAGGATCACTGAATTGATATTGTTTTCCGGTGTAGGAGAAGCATAGTCGGGCACAAATGTGCTGCTCCTAGCTTGCAGAGATCTGCTTGGAGTGCATCAAACCTCTTCCAGTGTTCCCTGGTGGTAAAACTTAAATCTAGTAATCAGTATAGCTGGTCCCCCAAAGCAGTCATCATTCTTCCCTGCACCCTTGCAGCTTGAGGAACTCTGTCCTGTTCGTGAGCTCCCTCCGTGACAATAAGCAAAATCCTAAGGAGGGTGTCGTCTCACGTGCGCTGTCTCAGAGATATTCTATAGACTTGGACTTTAATCTCCTTGTCGAGGTTCAGGATGTCTCTTAAGAAAATCTTTAGGAATAATACTGGATTCTGACATTCGTCACCTTCTGGCAGCCCTGTTAACAAAGATTAGGGCTACAAATCCCATTCTCCATATGCTCCATGTGGGCTCTTAACAGTGTGTGTGTTTTTTCACCATACTAGAAGATGCAGTCATGGCTTTTGTAGTGGTATTCGCCACTTCTCAGGTTTCTACCACTTATCCCTCCTCTTCAGTTTCTACAAGTGTGGTAAAACCGGTTGGAGGTTGTGGGTCCCTCTGGTGCCCTTTTGAAGAGGTAACTTGCACTTATGTGAGCAATTAAATGTTCTTTTACTGCCAGTTTTGTGTCTTGTGCTTTGATGGGTGATGCCAGAATTTGGATTATTAAAACTATCTATTTGTCGAGATCCCTGATGGCTTGTAGAACCATTTTGTTTGATGGCTTCTTCTCCCCTTCTAATGACAGTCCCTTCTAGCTTTGACTAGCACCTCCTGCATTTGCGGCCTGTTGCTTGGACCTCATGGAGTCGGTTTGATGCTCCGGATGAGGCATTTTCTCAGGTGCAGGTACACGTTTTTATTATCAAAATGCGTCTTGTCACTTGGGCTGTCAAATGCTACCACTTGTTTGAACTTGCACTGACTTGAAAACAGTAAAAGAGGTTTCTTTAGTAGCGTGTCTGCAGAGCTTCTGGAGAATATGTCTTTCTCAGTCGGTTGCTCACTGCGCCCTGACCCTCTGGTTTACAAACAAAAAAAAAAAAGGCTGATCACTCAGGTGCCACATTCACCAAAAAAATAGTGTGTGGGTTCCCCAACCAACCAAAATAAAGACTAAAAAAAATCTATATTTTTCCACGGAAGAGGGGGTAGGTGGCCCCTTCCTTCCATTCTCTCCTATCCACCTTCTCCCTGCCCAGGGTATATCTCCTCTAAGGTGTATCCCTGTTAGTTGCTATATGCAACATGTGCCCTGGGCACCATCCAGTCTAACCCCTCTGAGCCGATACTGTGACTGTGAAGGGGTGCTATGCACTTCCTTGGATCAATGTACTAACTTTACACACGGTACATCCCTGTGGTTACAGGGAGAACAAGGACATGTTCTTTCATGCTGGAATTTTGGTTGGTATCCCTTGTCACTTCTCTCTGAGCCTTGGGCTTCGACCACTCTGCCTGGAGTGTGCCAGGGGAGATGTTTATTCTTGATATGTATTAGCGCTTTGATATATTGAAAAGTGCTCTACAAATAAAATTTTGATTTGATTTGATTGACCACCACATCTTGCCTCCTAGGACTGCTAGTCTTGCAAATGTTATGTTGTGCTGTGCTTTTCATCCTTTCTTTTCTCCCATCTGCCTTAAAGAAGAGACGGTTATGTGTTTATGACCCTTTGTTACTACGCTGGGTAAATAACTGGCTGTCTGAAAGAATGCAGAAAGTTGCCATATGGGGTTATCTTTCTGGTGTGGGTAGAGTGACATCTGGGATCCCTCAGGGAACTGTGCTGAGACCTGTCCTGTTTAATGTCTTTATTTCTGGCATGTGTAAACACATCTCTAATGTGACAATTAAGTATGCAGATGATTTCAAATTGGGTGGACCCTGTGACACACTTAATGACATTCAGAAACTTCTAAATGATTTAGACACAATTTCCACATGGTCTTATGTGTGGGATATGCAATTTAATGTATCCAAGTGTTGTGTTATACACTTACGAGAGCAGCCAATACCTCATACATATACATTATGTGGATCAGTCATTAAGAGCGCAAAGAGTGGATATATGTGTTATAACTGCATTTTTCTAAATAGTTTTATTTTTTATTTCAGGGAAGAATGTTATTTTCCCATGACTATGTCTTTTGGTGCGGTGACTTTAATTATCGTATTGATCTCCCAAATGAAGAGGTGAAAGAATTAATTCGACAGCAGAACTTTGATGACCTTATTGCAGGAGACCAGCTCATCAATCAGAAAAATGCTGGGCAGGTACAGTATTCCTGTGAATATAAATGGCTCACATAATGAAGTATGAGCTTATTTTTTCATAATACTTGAGAGTGCAGGCATCATTTTTATTATATATTGTTTGTGACAGAAAGTTGTTTCTTGAAATCTTATCTAGAGGTTAGTCCATATAAAATGTGTGTTGGTAGAAAGCTCTGAAATATATAGGGTAGTGTATGGTAGCTCATACACAACAATGCCATTCTTATACCGAGTAGCTACTGTGACATCAAGGACCTCGAGAGCGAAGCTCGAGAGGTCCCTCTGATGTCATAGTAGCCACAAGGTTTAAAAATAGTGATGTTGTGTATTTGGGCTACCATACACTATTCTATGTAGTATATGTCCCCAAAAAACACAGTCGCTTACTTTTTTCTTGTTAAGACCGCCAGTCTCTGTTGTCCAGGGCCGCATTTCTCTGCCATCCACCCACCGGCCAGCTCACGCATGCGAGGCTTCAACCGCCCCCTGTCCTACGAACAGCTCTGATGGGGGTGGTTGCATTATGACATAGCTACTACAGCAGAACAACTTTTTACAGTGTATGGCCCTCCATACACAATGACATTCCATCATACACTATAAAATAATTGCCCTACAGAGAGTTCTCAGTTGGAAACAGCTAGTAAAGTAAAATTATCCGAAACATTTAAACTTGTGACTAATAATATAAGAGGATTTGGCAAATCTAAATTATTTTGAACTAGTGGAGTGTAGAGCTGTGAACCTGGAGACCTGGGGTTGAATCCCACAACTGCCATTTTCTGTGATGAGGAAGTTGTTTAACCTCGGTTCTCGTAACCCCCCTCTACATTTCTCTCATTTATCCCTGTTCAGTCTGAGTCTTCCTGTGTACCTGAAATGGTAGCAACATTGTCTCTCATCCCTCCTTCAGATTGTATAGTACTTTGGGGAATAGTTTGTATTAAAATGCTATAGAAAACCAAATTCCTTTCTTTCTTTTTCTTTTTGTATTTTGTGTTTGTCATTTTAAAAGATAACACAGAATACATCATCTTGTGTAGCAGATCAACAGACAGAAAAAGTAGCTACTGCCACTAAAAGGGTTAGTGGAGAAAAATATAACGTACATTCCTACAGTCTGATACAACAGGACCTGAGGGATCCTGTAATTATAATATATACCATCTTTAAACAGAAGTCCCAAGACTTGCCAGCTGCTTCATGACTAGGGTAATGTCCATTGGGGAGAAGCAAAAGTATATAAAATCTATGCGCTAACCAGAGTGCTATAACTCTACTACATAGGAAAATTTTACAATAAAGGAAATGAAGCATCTTGAAGGATCCCCAGCCAGCACAGCAAACCCCCAAACTATATTAAATAATCTCAAGCTCCCACATAACAGAATATGAAAGTGACCATAATGTCTTATACACTAGGATAACATTAAACAATGCTGGGAATAAATCAGACACCAGGGGCAAAACCTTACATGAAATAACTGAGACCTAACAGATAGGGAGCCCAGAAAAAAACCCATAGGTCAAAATCTGAGCCAATTACAATGGAGTCATAAAGATAAACAGCTCAGAGTCAATGCCCCTATAGAGAAATAACCATCTTAAATTTAACACAATCCCAGCAGGTTATTCATAACACAAAGAAGTTAACTTCCGATTTAGATTGTTCAGTCTGTCAGTCCTCCTCTTGATCCGAGTCCCTTTCCTGAGGATCGGCCATGGATTGAGCCACAAATTCTGCTTCTGTCCATTCCAGCCAGCAGCCGGCATCTTCAGGATCGGAGAATTGCCAAGATTTTCCACCATAAGTAATTCTGAGCCTGGCAGGAAAGAGGAAAGAATGGACTATTCCCAGGACTCTGAGATGCTGCCGAACAGCGTCAAACTGCTTTCGTGTCTGGCCTGTGTCTGGAAAGATAGATTGGGGAAAAAACTTCACATCTTGCTCCTAGAAGTATACTGGGTAAGCGGCTCTCGCGGCTGACAGGAGCAAATCCCTGACCCCCTGGCCCATTGTCTTGAGAATCACAGTCCGGGGCTGGTTACTAGCAGCCTGCCTCACACTTAGAGTTGCACGATAAGCTCTCCTCAGCTGGGCACAACTGAAATCCTCCGTAATGTCGATATGTTCATCCACCCAGTCCTTTAAGAAAAGCAGCAGGTTAGTGCCCTCAGCACCCTCCGGGATGCCTATCAGTCATAAATTGCCAGCTCTCAGTTCATTTTCTAAATTTTCTAGGCAATTCCTGATGGCTAAATTCTCTTTTGTCAGGGCAGCTATTATAGCCTGAGTTGAAAGACTTAAGTTTCTTGGCCTCAGAGACCGATGTGTGCAATTCTTTAATAGCCTCATTGTGCGACTCTAATTTTGTCAGTGTTTTCTCGATCTTTGTGTCCATAGCCTTGATGGACTCCAAAATAGTATTCCACAGAGTCACCAATGTTGAGTCAATCTGAAGGCCTCCCAACTGAGTAACGCTACCTCCATTCTGGCCAGGTTGTGATGCAGCAGGTTTGGAAGAGCCAGCAAATTGATTTTTTTTTTGACGTTCCATCCTGACAAATTTGGTATCCACCACTTGCTCTTAGGCTCAGGCAACCATTGGTCACCACCAAAAAGAGCTCAGCTTGAGATATAAATTGAATTGAATTATTGAGGCAGCTGTGTAGGAGCTCCTCTAAGATGCATCCGGTCTAGAAGCTGGCTCTCGGGCACCCCCAAATCCCTTTCTTTTTCTAAATAATGTCACACTTTTTGGGTAGCAACTCAACTTTTTTTAAATCCTACAAATTGTTTTTTAAATATTTTGTTTATAGATTTTGCATTTGTACAACACAGAATGACACACCAAAGAGGACTCGAGAATAGTGAATCAGGATAGCATTCTCAGAGGATATTTCAGAGTCAAACTTGAAATAGTTACATCTGAGGAGGGAGAAGCTCCATACAAGTACCTCGAATTAGTGTTAGCATCTGGGTGTTGCAGGCAAATGATACTGAGTAAGCATAATGGACTAAAAATGTTCCAGCAACTAGCCTTCATGACAAACGTAGTCCGTTCTGAACAGCAGCAATTTAAACAATTTTGATAGAACTAAGGGAGCCCTTAGCACTCCATCATGACAAAAGGCATAAACATGCCAGTACTGACAGAGCTGTACACATTTAAATTTCATTATAACCTTGTGTTCAAATAATATAAGGTGCATTTCTCTGTAACTTGTGTCAACAATAAATCAAGTGCAGTAAACACTACGTCAGTGTAGAGGTAATATCTGAATGCATGCCAAAACCGGGGTGTAGAGAAACTGAACACATCAGCATGCCTTGATAATATTACTGATAAGAAGGCCAGATCCCACATTACCCATATACAGTTTGATATTTTAAAGCGCCCCAAAAACACAATAAATGGTAACCTCACAGTGAAGAGTTTGTTGAGTAGGGTTGAAAGCTTGGGGGTCCTGATGGTGTAATCCACTGGATACAGTAAAACCAAGTCTTGTCCAACTGCAGGGGCATACGATTCACACTTTGAGTCATCTGAATCCCATTGGTCAGCCTGTTCTTTATGCTGGGTTTTTTTTTTTAGTGTGATTGGTAAATATAAAGGTTCTCCCTATCCCATACAGTACTTTGAGTTTTGTTCAGAATACAGAGGAGGTATTAACCTTCACCACTGGAAACCCAACAGCTGACCTCTTGAAAGTCATCTTCTGCCTTGTAGAGAAACTTGAGGTCAGGGAAGAGGCAAAGCCTGGTCTTCTTACAATCCAGTGTGTATTTCTATTTGGCAGCCACTGGAATCTTTTCACTTTTTCCAGCACTGTGTAGTTACAAGTAAAATGGTTCAAAGAGGGGGGGTCTGGGCCTGGTATTCATTGGGGCATTATCCAGTAGATTTCCACAATGCATGAGGCTTCAACGTTGTTGTCCCCCTGTTATGTCTTTACTCAGCCATTGTGAAATATAGTCCATAAGGTTCACCCATGCTTCTAATAGGAACCAAATCATATAGACATGCAGTTCCATTACCTGATTCTCACGGTGTTTGAGACCAAGTTTTATTACAGAGTTTTGTTTAATAAGGCCCACACGCCTTCATCACCATTCCATGCCCCTCTGTTGCAGTTTGTTTGGCCATGTCTGATTCCAGCCTGACAACTCTGTTGTTACAGCCATCTAACTCTGTATCAAAATCAGTGACCATTTTGCATAATACTTTCATGTTGAGGTTTACCAGTGCTAATGTGGCCTCCAGTGGCATGGTTGACAAGGCTACAGGTGGCCCAGCTGCCTCGTAGACTGCAGATGTCTGGCTAGATTTCAGCTTAAAAAAGTGTGTGCAGGCATTCTTTTTTGACAGTCTGCTCATGGCGAGGTCAGAACAGTTTTGTGTGCAATATTTAAGGTAAGATCTTTAAATAGTTGGAAAAAAGTCTGCATTTTTTACTACATTCTTTCCCACCCCGCCATCACTGATGCTGCCCACAACACTGCCAGGATACCTCTGAGCCCCATCCTTCATCCTTCTCTGCCACTTACCTGGTCCCACAGGGCAACCAGAGAGGACAGTTCCTCACCAGAGGGCACTTTCTGCCTGGTGAGCTCCTTTGGGATCATCATCAATCATGACTTCCGTGGTGTGTGGTTGGGGGTGGACGGGCATTCGGGAGCAGTGGGGCCCGAGAGTGCTATCTTTATGCTGATGTATGTCAGGGTTTTTCCTTGTTTTTTTGTCCTCTGCCTCCACCCCTCTCACCCCACCCCCGTCCTCAAGACACAGCTGACAAGGTCTCCTTGGTGCATGCTGTCGCATAGCCACACACCAAAGTCAGGGTGCATCCTCCTCCTACTAGGCTTTCTAGCTGCATCGCCAACTATGGCCAGCCAGGTGGGGATGTTGTAGTGAAGAGGGCTGCCTTCCTTCCTTCCTTCCCCAGTGAAGGATAGCATTCTCTGGGATGCTGATCCTCCCTCCGCACCCCCCCCCCAACCCCTGTCTGGCTCTAGACATACCAGGCTACTTCCTGAACCCAAGTCATTGGCATCACCAGTGTATCTCTGCTGATGCAAAAAAGTCTATTTTTTATCAGAAATTCTATTTTGGAGTGATGTCCCATAAAGTACACACAAAATCATATCTTGTTAGCCACACCCATAAAAATTACATGTTTGAGAGATTGTATATGGTTACATTTAATATTTATGTATGTAACTTATACCTGTATCTTAACTTCATTTGATTGCACTTAAACATTTATTCTTTTTGTATAGATTTTTAGAGGATTCCTGGAAGGCAAAGTGAATTTTGCTCCTACGTACAAATATGACTTGTTTTCTGATGACTATGACACCAGTGAGAAATGTCGCACACCAGCATGGACTGATCGCATTCTTTGGAAAAGAAAAAAATGGCCATTTGACAAATCAGGTGAGTAGACTTAGCTAAGATTTATTTAAATTCTTGAGTATCAATAACTGACCATATTTACAATAGTACAAAAAACTGAGGCCCCATACAGTTACAGTTCTGTGGCATGATGACTACTTTGCACCACTGTTCCAATTTTTACCCATGTTGTGCTATACGTAAGGGGGTCAGAAGCTTTTCCCTGCATAGTTGTGTAGGGAATTACAACTGTTGGGGTAAAAGTGGGGGGCCAGCTTATTGATGATGCACTGTGCTATGTACAGATGCTTGCTGTCCCCCCCCCCCACCACAGATCCAGCTGCACACCACAGCACCAATGCAATCCATAAAACAGTGCAAAAAGCTTCTACTGGGGTGGTACAAACATTATGCAGGGTGTGGGGATACAGCATGGGACATAGATTACTGAGGGGCCAGGATGACTACAGCTGATGCAGGAGAGATGGGCTACAGAGGGGGGATCCACTGAACAGGGATCCCTGGAAGACCAGAAAAAAAAGTTTACATTTTATTGGCCTAGAAGTGGGCTTAAAGGTGTGGATTTGGGGGTGGAGGGTGGGAGGGGGCTTCAGTGGTAGCACCATTTCCACAAGTCAGCATGCATAGCATAGTGACTTTTTGCTGCACCATTTCCACGTGCCAGCAGCATAGCATAGTGACTTTTTGCTGCACTATTTCCACAAGCCAGCAGCATAGCATAGTGACTTTTTGCTTCACTGTTTCCACGAACCAGCATGCATAGCATAGTGACTTTTTGCTGCACTATTTCCACAAGCCAGCATGCATAGCATAGTGACTATTTGCTGTACTATTTCCATGAGCCAGCATGCATTGCATGGTGACTTTTTGCTGCACTATTTCCACAAGCCAGCATGCATAGCTGTGACATTTTGCTGTACTATTTCCACGAGCCAGCATGCATAGCATAGTGACATTTTGCTGCACTGTTTCCATGAGCCAGCATGCATATCATAGTGACTTTTTGCTGTACTATTTCCACGAGCCAGTACATGTAGCATAGTGACTTTTTGCTGCACTATTTCCATGAACCGGCATGTATAGCATAGTGACTTTTTGCTGCACTATTTCCACAAGCCAGCATGCATAGCATAGTGACTTTTTGCTGCACTATTTCCACGAGCCAGCATGCATTGCATAGTGACTTTTTGCTGCACTATTTCCACAAGCTAGCATGCATAGGTTCATTGGTTCATAGGTTGTATCAGAGCAAAGAAGACATGTGTCCATATAGCTCTCCAATTTCCTAGCATAGCATAGTGACTTTTTACTGTAATATTTCCACGAGCCAGCACATGTAGCATAGTGACTTTTTGCTGCACTATTTCCACGAGCCAGCATGCATATCATAGTGACTTTTTGCTGCACTATTTCCATGAGCCAGCACACATAGCATTGTGACTTTTTGCTGGCTGTAGAACGTGCACAGTCCTCCATGGCATTTACAGTTCAGATGCTAGCAATCAGAAAGCCTGTGTACAACCAGTGACATCTAAGACTATCATTTGCACAAGATGGCAGCAGGGGGAAGCTTTCTATTACTTTTTGTTACTTAGTCATTCATTGGAAACTGGAATTTAATTGTAACAGGTTTTTAGTTGCTTTCAAGGTTTTATTAATCAAGAAAGGATTACTTCATCTTGTATAACTTGTAAATTAATTAAAGAGCACCTTTGATGATGGTCCAAAATGTAACAGCTTGTAGTCATTATATACAGTTATAGACCTGAATGGGTGTGTGCATTTCTTATTTTTGGCCAAGGTTTACTCTGCTTCCATATTTTGCATTTGTTTTTGGTACCCTGCTTTAGCCCTGCTGCACTTGCCTTTGTTGTTCAGCTGCTGGTTCCCACTGACATCACTATATAGCAGAGGATTGATTCACATTGTGCAGTACAGTGCAGTTGCAGCAGTTTTGCAAGGGAAAACTACCAGTACTAGGTGTACATACTGTGTTCCCCCTTCCCCAAGACACCGTGTTAGCAATGCATCATGCCAAAACCCAAATGCCTTGTCAGTATGTTTTTCTGTAAACCTGACTGACTTCTGCCTTTGTAACAAAGCATGGGGAATGAGAGAAGATCGAGTTGCTGTCAGCACCTTTCCCAGTCCTTTTGACTTTCATGCATAATTTACCCCCTTCTTGCACTGATTCTGGAATTGCTTTTCATTACTGTCCTCTGTAGTTAGTTTTTGCATTCTGAGCTGCTTAAAACTGCAGGGTGTACCAGAGCTTCTGTAGCAAGCCTGGTGCTGCTGTGGACCCAGGGCTGTACTGCTGACATCACTATATGGCAGAGGAGTGACTCACACTGCAGTACAGTGAAGTTGCAGCAGGTTTGCAAGAGAAAACTACATTACTAGGTGTACATACTGTGATCCATCTTCTCAAGACACCCTGTTAGCAATGCATTATGCCAAAATCCAAATGCCTTGTCAGTATGTTTTGTTTTTTATAAAACTGACCTACTTCTGCCTCTGTAACAAAGCATGGAGAGTGAGAGAAGATCGAGTTGCTGTCAGCCGAGACAGCTAACCGTCAGTTTATGCATCGGTGTGATTAGTGTCTATACCTTGATCATTTGAAAGCTGTAATACCTCCTTACCCATGCCATACTGGTGCCTTCCATGTCTTTCTGTAGTAAAGCGCCTGGCAGTCAGTCCAATCGAAAATCCCTTACTATTCCTCTGTCTCACGCCTCCTCGACATCAGCTTGACACCATGGAATGCGGAAGACTCTTTGGGTACCATATAATACCACCAGTCTATGCGTGCGAGGAATCCCGGTTTCACTTTTCAAACAAGAATTTCTCTGGAAATAGCCCTCAGTTTTTAAAAACCACCTCTATAGTGCATATAGCACATCTAAACTCATCATTTATATTATATGGTACCAAAATTAGTCACTTGAGTTCCACGGTGCCATGCTGATGTCGGGGAGGCACGGAACGGAGGAGCAGTAAGGGATTTTTGATCGAAGTGACTGACAAGTACTTTACTACAGAAAGACATGGAAGGCACCAGTATGGCAAGGGTAAGGAGGCATTACTGCTTTCAAATGATCTCGGTATAGACACTAATCACACTGATGCACAAACTGACAGCTGTCTTGGCTGACAGCAACTTGATCTCCTCTCACTCCCCATGCTTTGTTACAGACGCAGAAGTCAGTTTTACTAAAAAAAAACATACTGACAAGGCATTTGGATTTTGGCATAATGCATTGCTAACAAGGTGTCTTGGTGAAGAGGGACCACAGTATATACACCTAGTAATGTAGTTTTCCCTTACAAAACTGCCGCAACTTCACTGTACTGCAGTGTGAGTCACGCCTCTGCCATATAGTGATGTTAGCAGTACAGCCCTGGGTTCAAAGCAACAGCAGGCTTGCTGCCAAAGTTCTGGTACACCCCGTAGTTTTTTAGCAGCTCAGAATGCAAATGTAACCCCCCCCCCATTACCTGGAGTTACAAGAATCCCAGTTAGACCTAGTGGCAGGCAGAGACAAGCAGCCAGTGAGACACCAGTTAGATGGGTTTCACTCTGTCTTGCTCTGTGCTCAGTCTCTGCTGAGCTGGAGAAATTACATAAGTTAGAATTCTCGCAGCAGCATGAGCCACATTGGAATGCTGCAGCTGGTAATTAGGATGGAACGTTGGGAGGTTTTGAGTTCAGTCTTAATCAGTCTAGTGGGAGACTCAGTTCAGAGAGGAGGTGTTCTGCTGTAGACAGGCCCTCAGAGCCTTCAGCTCTGATACAGAGCTGCTGTTTGTTTTCGTGTGTGTTCTCACCATAAGAAGAACACGACGTACTTCAGCTGAAGTGGTAGAGACCGCTTCCCAGTTGGTTCAGTGTCCCCTCCCTTTGGGGGGGGAGCCAATAGCCAGCTTCCAGGGGCAATCCTCTGGCCTGGCTAGAGAGAGAGAGAGAGAAAGCTGCCTGATGTGCTGAGGCACCATGAAGATTTGTGATGGTTTTCCTGTGAGAGAAGCCTGTGGAGCACCTGCAATCAGGGGTGAGTCTGCTCTTAAAAAGGGCCTATGTTTCACCAGCGACTTTGTGTATTAAGTGCCTGTTACTGTGGGTCAGGAAAGGACAACCAAGTACAGTGCTTAAAGAGTGTGGGATTTGGACATCTTTAATCAGTGGGGGTCTACAGGGATGGACATAGCCACTTAACAAGTATACCTCAAGTCAGCGCGCTGGAGTTTCAGAGACTGTAGATTGAATGTGAAATACATTTACAGTGATAATCTACAACAGTAGAGTTTTTCAGAGAAGAGGTGTTAGAGTCCAAAGGAATGGCCGGGTATGAATTATGGGAGCAAGAGGTGGGAGACCCCCCATCAGGAGTAACCAGATTCACCTCTACGGGTTTGCTTTGGGGGGACACCTGTTGCTTTCTCTCGGGTACTTGGCCAGTGCTCGAAGAAAGTACCCAGACGTGGGATTAGATGGAAGAATTTCCCTTATGGAGCCTGTATGTGCTCATGGGTGGTTTAGGAAGCCACCAAGAAATGTTCCATGCCATATGGAAAGTGGTCCATTTGCTGGCCAGATGTGCCATGCAGGGAAGTAGTACAAGGCTGGTCGTATGTGCCAGGCCAAGGAAATCCAGAGAAAAGTACAAGTTCGGGCTGAGTGCCCAGTGTGTTTCTAAACCTGAGGGTTACAGTGTGTAGAAGATGTGTTCTGATCTCCGTAAATCTGCATTACCAGGAGTGTAGCCCTGTGAGGGTCCATCTGTGCTTTGTTATTCTGTTTGGTTGTGAATAAAAGCCACACTCTAGAATCCCACTCTTGGTTTGGACATTGCAATTATTGCTTCCTGTGTCTGGAGTTACTTGGGTGCCCCTGACTAGAAGTCAAACCTAGCCAAAATACAGAGCAACAGTTTTCTCCCAGAACCAAGGTCCCTGGTAGGGGGTTACATATGGAGGCACTGCACAGCGCTAATAACAAAAAATACCATCAACCCGACCCCTGGGGTTACAGAAAAACTAACTGCAGAGGACAGTAATGAAATACAATTCCAGAAGCAATGCAAGAAGGGGTAATTTATGCAAGAAAGTCAAAAGGACTGGGAAAGGTGCTCCTTAAAGACCTCATCATTGTGATGACTGCTGATCGTAACATAGCTTATTAAGTGTCATGAACTATGTACCCAAGTTGTTTAATAAAGGTGGATTTTAAGAAACGATTACTCCCTGGTCATCCATTTTTGGCTTTAAATCTCAAAAGATTCCTCAGTACAAAACAAAGCAACTGAAGAACTAAAAAAATGCCTGAGATACAGTATCTGCACTGAATCCATAATTTTGTCTGACCTGGTTCCTATGACACAAGTCATAAGATTCCAAGGACTGTTTACTAACCACTTGGGAAAGCAAAAGCAGCTGAGCGGAGATTCAGAGAAGGGCTTTTACAACCTACCTGTGCCCCAAGCAATAAATCTTCACCTTAAGAAATTTGACACACACTGGCAAACTAAAGTCAAAATTGACAAAAAAATATGTTGTGCAGTTTTTTTTTGAGTAGGTGCACTCCTAGTAAGTCCTTCCCTTTGTTTGCTGAGGAGATTTTTTTCTAAATTTGCTTGCTGGTTTTATGGCCTCTGCAGATCTCCATGTTCACATGTTTTGTTCCCACAATGCCTCCTGTCGTATGTGACAGTGATGTGTCCCGGACCACTGATTCAGAGAGTAATAACTGCTGCAGCAGCAATCTGCTATTAGGGCCCTGATATTCTGGTTTCAAATAAATAACTGTCAGATCCAAACTTTCTGATCTTCTAAGAATCAATCTTCACCATTTATTCCCACTTGTTGGTCTGTGCTGGAGGCAGTAGGACCCTACCGGAGCAAAGTCTTTGCAGGCTACAGCTTAAGTGACTGACATCGATGCCAGCACCATCAATGAGGCAGCCATAATGACATGGCAGTCATGGGCTGACCAGTAATGGACGCCGGCCCCCTGCCTTCCTTAGTTCTGCTTTTCCCAGTGTTGTGGTCTGGCACCACCTCAGCTCCTGGTACAGAGGCCAGTGATGGTGAGCGAGGTGGTGCCGACTGCAAGACTAGGCCCCTTCAGGCACCATTCATGATGCCGGTAGAAGGATGGCTTCTGGAGATAGTCCTTATTGGGTCCTTGAGGTAACTGTCATTTCTAGGGAAGTGGATATGATGTACTATCCACACTTCTGTCAGTGTCCTTTCCCCTTTAATGCTTGCCAGAAAGTCTTCAAGCTGGCTCCTCCCACCCACCTAGGTGGTAACTCCCTTGGCACTACCCCGTGATGTCAGATCTTCCTTTTCGCTGAAAGAAGACTGTTCCCTCCTTACCACTCTCATGCTGAGTAGGCCCTTTGCTTCTAAAAACCTTTTGCATTGCAGATATTTTGTCTTCAGGCGATTCCTTCACCTCATCTGTGACGGATGACTCAAAGTCGGCATGGGATTCAAAAAATGTGCGTACGGGCAGATGATGTCTCTGATGACCCCGCACACCATGTGTGTCTACTCTCTAGGCCATGGACATGATCCCCAGGCATGTGGCCTGTGTCACACCTTGCATCTTACTACGTTGGAAAACCGACATGCTCAACCTTTTCTGGGTGCCCTGATGAACAGGATCCTTCCCTTAAATCTAAAGATGCCCATCGGGCAGTTTCCACGGCGTGGGGTCCACTGAACAACCTGCGGCATTTCAAGAAGCTGCGGCTCAGGCCATGGAGCATGCTTCTTCGGCCTTTTTGCTGCTCTTTTTAGGCGTCACCTTTTTGGGGATGTTTCGAGATTTGTGCCAGGCCCTTCCCACCTTTGAGCAGGGCTCATCTTCAGGCACAAAATCCAAGGCTAAAAAGGAGACTAAAAAGAAGTCTCGCTGTTAATCGTGGGATCGTGAGCACGCTTGAGCCTCAGATTCCCACACTGCTATGGAGGGTTCAACTACAGTCGATTCTTCGACCCAGGCTGCTGACTCCATGGTCTACTCATCGGGCCAGTTGGTAGAGACGCCAGTCAACCAACCTTTCAAGATTTTTCTCGAGCTGGTCGAACTGTTGTCGTCAGATGATGCCGATACCTCCCTCTGAAGAACTTCAATCCTGCCTATTACCTTCCAGGGTGGGTCGGACTAGCATGCTGATCCATTCCTTCCCTCTCAGGATCTGGTGATCCTGGAGGATCCTCGGCCTTTGCCAGCTCCCTCTGAGACCCGCTGGCAGCAGTCCCAGCGGTCGAGGTCGTGGTTCCGTTCCCAAAGTCCAAGTCAAGCAACCCACGATGACACTGGTGGTTTTGCTCTTGACATTCAGGCAAGTGGCATTGCAGCTGTTCCTCTTCCTCTTTGGATGAGGAGAGCCTCTGCTGCAAGATGCGTCGGTGCTATGAGGAGCTATGTGGCACCAGCTCATGTTCACCAGGGTTGAGCCAGTTCTGGCCACCACCCCGGCTATCACATGGCTCCCGCCACCGAGGCCCCAGCATACCCCAGCTCAGCTGGAGCTGACTCATCCTACCCCGGCCTCTCCAGTTATTCTGCTGGAGCCGCCTCCTAAACAGCCAAAGGAGGACCCCCCTCCTAAGGATGTCCGTACTGCTCCAGGACTTCATCGGCTGTCAATCACCGTTACTGCCAATAGACCACGTAGGGTCAGCAGGGGCTCTGGCAGTTGACCTTTGTTTGATTAATCCTTGGAGTCTGAGGGCTCCTCCCTGCACTCCCCTCTGTTGGGACACCAAGTAAGTAGAGGATTTGTCGGCAGACCATTGTCCCACCTCTTTCTTGGGCCTTCTCCGACTTACCTCGGAGTCGATGGGTCTCCTGATGAAGTCCATTCAGAAACGGGTTAAGTATCCACTTACTGAGCTTCTTGACTGGGGTGACTCCTCTGGGGAAGACTTCCCAGTTGCTGAGGTCATTATTGGCCCCGCTGTGGAGCTTTGGCAACATCTGACCTCTTGCCCTGCAATTTCGGCCTGGATAGCCCGCAAGTATGCGGTCCCTACCAGTTCCCTTTCGGAATTCACCGAACACCCCTTGGTGGAGGGTCTGGTGACCGACTTTGTCTTCCGGTGTACCGGCAATGTCAGGGACATGGATAAGCCTACCGACAAGGAATCCAAAAAATTGGATCACATGGCCAAAAAGGTCTATGCTGCCTTCTTTCTTGGCCTTCGGCAGGCGAGTGCTGCCCTTTTGATGGCCCACTTCACTCATGTCCTTTTTGGCATGCTCGACTAGGTGCTTCCCCAGCTCCTGGCTAACTTGCAAACTACGTTCAAGCAGGCTCAGGATCAGGGCAGAGCTGTGGCTAAGCAGTGGCTCCAGACAGCAATGGACATTGGCGACTCTTGTGCTCGGTCTGTGGCGGCCACCGTTGCTATGCAGCCAAGCCATCCCAGTCTCCAGCTGGGCAGCAGACACAGACTTGACATCCTGACCAAACTGTGCTGCTTCAGTTGTCCAGAAGCCAGGAGATCCAGGTCCCACTGGTTCTTCAGCCGGTCACTCCTCCGCCTCCAAGCCTGCCAAGTGACAGGATGGGGGGGTGCCTCCCCTGGGTCCTCCTGTGGGGGGCTGGCTCCACCATTTCCTTTCCGCCTGGTCCTCTGTTTCTATGGACAGGTGGGTCCTTGAGGTGGTCGGTCTGGGTCTGCCTCCGGAATTCGAGGATTACCCGCTGTGCCGTGCCCGTGCCTCATGGGAGGACATGGTGTTTGCTGACATTCTGTCAGCCCTTCAAGAAGATATTGCCCAGCTCCTCCAGGAGAAGGTCGTGACTTTTGTCTCGGACTCTCCAGTACACCCAAGGTTTGTCTCCAAGTACTTCCTGGTGCCAAAAAGGATGAGGGGCTGGCACCCCATCTTAGATATGCATGACCTGAACACATTTCTTTGGCCACGGACTTTCAGGATGGTCACGCTGTCTCAGATCATACCATCTTAAAAGCAGAACATGTGTTTTTGCTCTCTGTATTTCAGGATGTGTTCTTCCACATCCCAATCTGTCCATCTCACCGCTGGTTCCTCCAGTTCTGTGTGGAGGGGATCTTCTACAAGTTCCAGGCCTTCCCTTTCCACCTCTTTTAGCTCCCAGGGTCATCTTCAAATGCAGTGCAGTGGTGGCAGTTTACCTGAGGTGCTGAGGGGTTCGGGTATACCCCTACCTGGACGACTGGCTAATAGCAGGTCCCTCCAGGGAGGAGGTGGAGTGGTCCAGGGATCTGGCCCTCCAGACCTGCATGTCCCTTGACCTCCTGGTCAACAAGGCCAAGCTGGAACTCGTACCCTCGCAGGTGATTAATTTCATCAGGGTGAAGCTTGACTCTTGCTGAGCCAGGCAGAGGCTCTCTCCTCCTTTGCCTGATCATTTCAGGTTGGGCAGTTGTGTCCTGCTTGGGACGTTCTGCACCTCCTGGGATACAGTACATGGCGGCATGCACCAACATATTCCTTTGGGCCTGGTGGAAAATGTGCTCTCTGCAATGGGAGCTTGCACACCAATGGTCTCAGCGCCATAGCCACTTTAACCAGACAGTCACTGTGACCCAGCTGATATGGGATGCCCTCTAGTGAAGGGTAGTCTTGGAACATCTGTAGGAAGGGATCTCATTTGTCTTCCTAGAGCCAAAAGTCATTGTGATGACCGATGCCTCCCTGATGGGCTGGGGCGCCCACCTGGGGAACTACAGAGTCCATGGGCTCTGGACCCCTGAGGAGTCCCGATGCCCTATCAGCCTGCTGGAGCTCCAGGCATTTTGGCTGGCACTGACAGCCTTTGCTCCACTCATTCGGGTTCAGATCATTCAGTTCCAGATGGATAACACCATGACCATGTACTACCTGAACAAACAGGGTGAGATGCCCTCCCTTCCTCTGTGCAGGGAAACTCTCAACATCTGGATCCTCGTGCTCAGCCTGGATGCTGATCTCCTGGCCGTCCATGTGGCCGGCGTCTTCATCCAGCTGGTGGACGCTCTGTCATATGGGCGAGTCATCTCACGAGTGGTCTTTCCATCCAGAGGTAATACACAGCTTGTTCTTCCACTGGAGCACCCCTCTGGTGGACCTGTTTGCCTCCAAGGAGAAAGCAAAACTGAGGCCGTACTGTGTCTGCTCTCCTCAGCAGGAAACACTGCAGGGGGGAGTGCCTTCTCAGGGCCCTGGACCCCGGGCCTTCTCTATGCCTTTCTTCTGTTTCCCTTGATCCACTAGGTATTGCTTAAGGCCAGGGGGATGAGGTGCAGGTGATCTTTGTGGCTCCAGACTGGCCTCACCAGTTTTGGTACCTCAGTCTCCTTCCGCCTCAGCTGCAGGCTCCCGAGGCGTCTCCCTCTACTCCCGGACCTGCTGTCTTGCAGTTGGGGGAAGGTACTCCACCTGGATCTCCAATCCCTGCACTTGACAGCCTGGTTCCTGAGCGGCTAGAGTTCCAGGCTTTGGGTCTCTTCGATGTCCACACAGTGGTTGAGGCTTCTCGAAAGGCATCGATCCTAAAATGCTATGCCTTCAAATGGAAGAGGTTCTCCATTTGTTACCAGGGTAAGGGATCAAACCATTTCACTAACCACACCTTGGAGGCTGAGCACAGGCTCTATATTTTGGACCTGCAGCAAGCGCTCGCCTCTTAGGAGTGCACGGCTGGAGTTCGGGTAGAGGTTCACTAGCTATTTGTCACCTGTGCTGAAGCCACACTTGGCAGACCGGCAGTTAAGCTGAAGATGATTGGCAGGTGGATTGTGTCCTGCATCGACTTCTGCTATAGGTTGGTGGGTAGGGAGCCTCCTGTTGGGCTAAGGGCTCATTCCACCTGTCATACCAATGTCTCGGTGACTGCTTCCAGGGATGTCGTTATCCAGGAAATCTGCAGGGCTGCTAACTGGAAGTCAGCACAGACCTTCATCTCCCACTACCACGTCGACCTTGGGTCACGCCGGGATGCTGGTCTTGGGGCCTCAGTTTTCTAATCTCTCTTCCCTAAGTAGGGGGTGTGCACCTGGCCCCCTCCTCCGGGAGACTGCCAGGAGTCTTCCAGAAGTGTGAATAGTACATCATATCCACGTCCCTAGAAAAGCAAGTTATTCACCTGTAACAGTAGATCTTCCACGGAGATGATCTCTTTCAGCAGGTAATACACTTGGGTTGTTACCAGAGGGTGCTGTGGTACATGGCATCTCTCTTCTAGCAGTCTTTTTCCAGGGGCCGCCCACACATGGCATTATCATCCTGCTGCTATATAAGATTGGGCGGTCCCTGATATCCTCAGTTCCCCACTGGATTCACCTCTCTAAGCAAGGACCGAAGGAGAGCCGAGGTACCACAGGTATCCCTTCCCACATATGTTTGGATCAGATGTTGTTCTCTTAGAGAAGGAGGGGGAAGAATGGAGGGATCGTACCTGCTGCAAGAGATACCCCTCAAAGATCTACCATTACGGTAAGTATGCAATTGTACTGTCTTCCACAGGGATAATTTCTTGCAGCAGGTAATACGCTTGGGATGACTCCCAAGCAGTATACCCAGGAAGGGTGGAAAATTATGACAGAAGGCCTTGTAGGACAGCTCGAAAGGTCGTCCTATGGTGCAAAGCAGTGTCTAAGTTGTAATGCTTCATGAAAGTATGAATTGTGGACCATGTGGCTGTATTGCAGATATCTGTGATAGAAGCCCCCTTGAAGCAAGCCACTGTAGTATCCAGTGCTCAAGTAGAATGAGCTTGGACAGGTCCTGGTAATGGTTTGTTGTATATCTTATAAACAAAAGGTTATACAATGTGCCAGCCAGTTGGAAAGGGTTTGTTTTGTGACTGGTAAACCTTCTCTGGTTGAGGTGAAGGTAACAAAAAGCTGAGAGGTTTTTCTAACAGATTTGGTACGATTTATGTAGTATCTCAGAATACGATGGACATCTAAGGTGTGTAGAAGGTATTCTTCCTGATTAGAATGCTCAGGGTAGTAAACTGGCAGTTCTATGGACTGATTTAAAGTGTGTTCCGAGACCACCTTAGGTAGAAAGGAAGGATTGGTTCAGAGAGCCACTCTGTCTTTGTGAAAGATTAAGTAAGGCTCTCTACACATTAGGGCATGAAACTCGGGTGAGCCAAAGTGACAGCTACTAAAAATACTGTCTTCCGGGAAAGGAAGCGGAGGTTGCTAGCGGTTGTTGGTTCGAAAGGTTTGAGGGTCAGTTTTTCCAATAGGAAATTCAAATCCCAGGGAGGAGTGGGACGTCTAATGGGGGGTTTGATGTGTAACATTCCTCTTAGGAACATTTTGGCAAGATGATGTTGATACAGTAGTTCCACTTCCAAGGAGGGAATATATAATGGAGGCAGTATAGCGCAGTGGTCTAAGGCTCTGAGCTGCAAATTTGGTGACATCCAGCAGACGAGACCTGGGTTTGAATCCCACAGCTTCCACTTGCATACTGTGTGACCCTGAGCAAGCCACTTAACCTCTTTGTGCTCCCAGGTCGCTCCTGTAAAAAAGCTTTCAGCTTAGTGTGCTATACCTGGTTAAACAACTAAATAAAAAAAAAAAAGGACTCATGGAAGGCCGAGATAGAGGACTCCAGGGTCCATACTTCATCCCTCTTTTGGGATTTTGGTACTACAGACCCCATCTGGCCCTAGGCGCACTGTGCATGACCACTTCCTGACAGTGATTCTGCAGAGTCTGATGTCTGGGACAGATGGGTTTTTGTGGTGGCACGCACCATGATATGCATTTCTGCACATCAGGCACACCAGACAGCTTATGGCAAGCCTCTATGGGTGACGCTGAGTCAGCTCTTAGCATCCATGCCAGATAGCGCTACAACCAGGCAGGCTATTCGCCTTTCTGCCGAGGGCCTGGAGCTAGCAAGGCACCAAGTGAGAGTGTCTTATGATGCCAGTGAGGTAGCCTTCAGGCTTTGGCGGATGGCATGGCTTCACCTTTCAAGGTTGGCACCCCTGGTCTGGCATAGGATGCTAAGTTTGTGTTACCAGAGGACTCATTCCTTCTTCTGCAGGGTCAGGTGTGAGTTGTTGAAGTGCCCTCTTGCTCCCAGGCCATGGGAACCTCCACCTCCACCTGCCTCTGACCAGCCTCAGGTCTTGCTGGACCCATGAGAGTCCATGCCACCCTGTGGTTATCCCCCACTGAAGGCTGAGGGAACAACTACTTCCCTCAGGGTGAGCCAACTCCTCCCTTATGGGTGGAGTGCTTGGTACTCTGACCTATAAGTGGGAATAAACGGTGCAGACTGATTCTTGGAAGATATGAAAATTGTGTACTCACCATTATTCTTGATCTTCCAAAATATTTTTTATTGTTTATTCACATGCTTTCCCACTATTCTTGCTCAGCTAGGAGCCAGGGTCTCTGGGCAGCTCGCCCTGTGCCCTTTTCTTTCTGTTCAGTCTTGCCTTCTTGCCGCTTCCTTGGAGTTTCTCTTGGGGACACCACTACTCTGACAGGGACCTACCCCACCTTCTGCCCCTGTTTTCTTTAAAAAAAAAAAAAACAACTATGGTCAGAGCCTATATGGCTGTGGAGAGCTTTTAGGAGCAGCATGAGCATTAAAAAGAATATGTGGTGCTCTCCCCACACCACAACTTCATCACCTTCATTGGCCATAACTAATACTGCAGTGATTACTGCGCATGCGCAGTTTGCCCCGGAGTCTGCCTTGCACAGCATGGCAGCACTGACATGACTACATATGCACGATACTTATGCATCTGTAGTGTGTTTGTGTCACAGATCCCCCACCCATTCCTTAACCAACTTGCCTCTTGCGCCTGGCTGCTGCAGACCCTTCTGTGTGTTTGCCCCTTACCCTTTCCTGTGCCTGCACCCAGTCCTCTCAGCAAAAGTGGCATGTCCTGGACTCCTGGATAGTTGAAGCCCAGTCATCTGTCCCCTGCTTCAAGCCGAGGCTGACTGCTCAAACCTCAGGTGTAACGTAGGTCTGGTTTTATAAAATTTTAATCCACTCACTTCCTGTATCAGGAGGGATTAACTTTTCTTCAGTTAATTAAAATGAAGTAACATGTTTCTTCTGGAATGCAGATACTTCCTAAGATTTACAATAATTCTTGTTAAACAGTGAGGGATTGAACATGATGGACCTAGAGTCTCTTACAACATTAAATTACTATATTTGTGAGAGGATGGACATGATGGACCTAGAGTCCCTTACAACATTAAAATACTAAGTTACAGTGAGGGGTTGGACATGTAGACCTAGTGCCACTTACAGCATTAATTTACTATGTTACAGTGAGGGGTTGGACATGATGGACCTAGAGTCCCTTACAACATTAAATAAATATGTTACAGTGAGGGGTTGAACATGAAGGACCTCGAGTCCCTTACAACATTAAATTACTGTATGACAGTGAGGGGCTGGACATGATTGACCTAGTGTCCCTTACAACAGTAAATTATTATGTTACAGTGAGGGGTTGGACATGATAGACCTAGTGCCACTTACAGCATTAAATTACTATGTTACATTGAGGGGCTAGACTTGATAGACCTCAGGTCCCTTACAACATTAAATTACTATTAAATGTGAGGGGTTGGACATGAAGGACCCAGCGTCCCTTACAAGCTTTTCCAGGACCTCTGCATGCACGGAAGGGCAACAAACTCTTTGAGGGTTGTTGTGCACTCAGTATACAGACTGCTATAGCTACAGTTGTGAACCTTCCTCCTTCCTACCCTCACTTGCTGCAAAACTTGATCAAATAGAATTAAAAAATGTAAATGTGGAGGTGGACATTGGACATCAAAATAAAATGAGAGAGGTGATGAAGTTAAAAAAATGTAAAAGCATAATGTCTTTATGGGTGTGAACAGGGAAGTTCACTAAAGGATATGCAGCTAAAATAGAATGTCAACTTCTATGTATCTAACACAAGAAGGCTGAAGATTAACTGCCAAGATAATCAAGGGTTAAGACTCAGATGTGTTGCAAAGTAATCTGAGAGCAGGCAGCAGTGGAATGCAGGACTGCTTGCAGACTGAGAAGTACTGCTGAAAGAAAATCATCTTTCAAGGATCGTGGATATGTTGTTCATCCACACTTATTGGCATGTCCCTTTCCCCTTTAAATCTTGCTGGAAGTCTTCAAGGTGGCTTCTCCCACCCACCCGGGTGGTATATACCTCAGCTCCACCCCGTGACGTCAGATCTTCCTTTCCGCTGGAAGGTACAGGTTGCCTCCCTCGTGCTCACACATTTTGTAGGCCCTGGCTTTCAAAACCTTGGTTTTACTGAAATTAAAAATTGTTCGAGTTAGCGATCGCATTTTCGCTCATCGATCATGGAGAAGAAATCTTCCCCTGGATTTCACCGGTGTCCTTGTGGCCAAAAAAATGTTGCGCACCGATCCCCACCTCATGTGCGTCTACTGCCTTGGTGTCGGCCATGACATTTCGTCCTGCAGCTTCTGTTTGGCCTTCCATCCCAATGTGTCCTGGACGACCGCCTTGCATGTGTCAAACTGGGGAGACCAGAGAAGAGGAACCCTCTGGTGAAGTCCAAGGAGGCTAGGTGGGCGGTTTCCACGGCTGTGGGTTCCAGCGAGCAGCTGGAACGCATGCAGGCATTGGAGGAAGAAGCTGCTTACGCTTCAGACACTCGAAGCTTCTTGGTTCCGCTCAACCTGGGCTCCACATTCTTGGGCTCCTTCAGGGATTGTGTCAGTCTCTCCCCACCTGGGGAGAGGCGCCCACGGGCTCGCACTCCTCCTGATCCCGCAAGCGGGAGAAGGAACCGAGCAAGCCTTTGTCTCAGCGAAGGCGCTCTTGGGACCGAGAGAGGTCCAGTCTCAGGAGCAAGCGGTCTCGGTCGAGATCGCTTCCTCGGCCGCAGGCTTCATGGATCTTCCTTTGGGCCAGCTGACCGAGGATATGGCCGATGAGGTTGAGATTGTTCTCGATCCAATCGACCCGCTGTCGCTGGCCCCGGTTGATGACTCTTTGGAAAGGACTTCGGTCCTTGTCTTCCCCGATGAGGAGACCCAGCCCGCTGGTGTCCCCGTCGAGGAACCGGTTCTGGACCCTCGGGTATCACCAGTCCCACCGGTGTCTCCCAAGCGACCGAGTCGGCCTGCCTGATCTCGATCGAGGTCTAGAACCCCCTCATCTGGATGGCCGAGGAAGAGCCATAAGCACTGCAAAAAGGGGTGACCCCATCGTTCGTCCTCATCCTCCTCGGATGAGGAGAGTCTCCGATGAAAACTCCGCCGGCGCTATGAGGACCTCATGTGGCAACAGCTGATGTTGTCTGGGCACAAGCCAACTTTGACTCCTACCCTGGCCATTACTTGGCTTTCGCCTCCTAGGCCGAAGCTGACCCTACTCGGAGACAAAACTTTTAGTTCCCCTGCCCGCAGGGCCGGCGCCACTGCCTGTTCAGCCTAAGCCGGTCTCTCCACCAATAGTGGTGGAACTGACGCCTAAGCAGCCTATGGGAGGGGCTCCTTCCAGAGAGGACCAACCAGACACCGGGTTTGCCCTTCTGTCAGTCACGATCACCCCGGACCACCCTTGGCGGGTCGAGGGTGATTTGGGCGGCAGGCCACTGTACCCCGACTCTTCAGACTTTGACGTCACTGGGCTTCACTCATATTGAGGATAATGAGTCGTCCATTGGCCTAGGGATGGAGGAAGGTCCCTTCTCCTTCCAAGGGATCCTTCGTCTTATCTCTGAGTCCACAGGGATGCCCCTGGAACCCATCCAGAAAAAGGCGGAGTACCCTCTTACGGACATCCTCAAGAGAGGGGAATACCCTGACAGAGGTCTTTCCTGTGGCCGAGGCCATTGTTGGTCCGGCACTCGAACTGTGGCAGCATCCTGCCTCATGTCCAGCACCATCTTCCCGCATAGCCCGCAAGTACGCAGTTCCCATGGGGGCCCTTGCGGGGTTCACAGAGCACCCTTCGGCCGAAAGCCTGGTGACCATCTCTGTGTTCAGGCATACTGGCAGTTCTGCCGACACTGACCGACCTCCCGACAAGGAGTCCAAGCATTTGCACCACTCAGCGCGAAAGGTCTATGCGGCTTCCTCCTTGGGCCTTCGTCAGGCAAGTTCGGCCATCATCATGGCACACTTCTCTCATGCCCTCCTCGGGTCATTAGACGAAGTCCTCCCACATATCCCCACGGTCATGCAGACCACGGTTAAGCAGGTCCAAGACCAGGGCCGAGCTGTTGCCAGACAGCAGCTCCAGACGGCCCTGGACATTGGGGACTCTTGTCCCAGCTCGATGGCCGCTGCAGTTGCCTCTTGCCGCAAGGGCTGGCTGAAGCTCTCCTCCTTCCCGACAGATACTCAGCACAAGTTAGCTGATGTGCCCTTCCTTGGGGCCGACTTGTTCGGCCCAGGAGTGGCCGGTCACCTCCAACGTATAGAGCAGTCCAGTGCCACCTTGGAAGCCACTTCTGCTAAGAGTTCTTTGGGCAAGAACCAGCAGAAGAAAAAGAAGAAGCCTTTTCAGCACTCTTCTCCTCTGGTTCAGCAGTCCTCCTTTTAAGGGGGACAGCAGCATCAGCATCAGCAGCAAGCTCAAGCTTGGCGCCCTTGGCCCAAACCAGGACCCCAACAGGCTCACAGAGGAGGCCAAGGCGCAGGTCCTGGAGCTTCCTCCTCCTCCAAGCCTGCTCAGTGATGGGATGGGGGTTGCCACCCCTATCCCCATCATGCCAACTCTGGATCTTCCCATGGGGGGCTGGCTCTGCCACTTTCTTTCCGCCTGGTCCGCTATCACCACGGACAGGTGGGTTCTCGAAGTGGTCGGTCAGGGACTGCCTCTAGAATTCGAGCAGTACCCTCCCAGCCGAGCCCGTGCCCCTTGGGAAGAACAGATTTCCACACACACCCAGTCGGCTCTTCAACACGACATTGCCCAACTCCTCCTCAAGGAGGCAGTGGCTCTAGTGGCGGATCCTTCAGCAGATCCGGGCTTTTTCTCCAGGTACTTCCTGGTGCCCAAGTGGACGGGGGGGGCTGGTGCCCCATTCTAGATCTCCATGACCTGAATCAATATCTCAGGTCACACACCTTTCGAATGGTCACTCTGTCCCAGATCATACCATCCTTGGAGCGAAACATGTGGTTCTGTTCACTGGATCTGCAGGACGCATTCTTTCACGGCCCAATCTGTCCGTCCCATAAGCGGTTCCTCCGCTTCAGGGTCGTAGGGACCCTGTACGAGTTCCGAGCCATGCCGTTCAGCCTGTCATCGGCCCCACAGGTCTTCACCAAATGCAGTGCAGTGGTGGCGGCCCATCTCCAGCATCTGGGGGTCAGAATTTACCCCTACCTCGACGATTGGCTCCTGGCAGGTTCCGCCCAACAGGAGGTGGAGAGGTACAGGGATCTGTCCCTCCAAACCTGCTCCCAACTCGATCTCCTGATCAACGAAGCCAGGTTGGAACTCGTGCCTTCTCAGGTGATGGACTTCATCAGGGCAGAGCTTGGCTCCCAGTGGACAGGGCGAAGGTTCTGTCCCCCTTTACCCAATCATTTTTGGTTGGGCACTTGCGCTCTGCCTGGGACTTTCTGCGCCTTCTGGGTTACATGGTGGCATGCACCTCAGTGGTCCATTGGGCCCGGTTGCACATTCGCCCCCTCTTCAATGGGAGCTGGCAGCGATATGGTCATTTCAACCAGCTGATCACTCTAACCCAGAGGATGTGGGACACTCTCCAATGGTGGACCGCCCCAGACCGGTTGCAGGAAGGGATCCCATTTGTCCGCCCCAAGCCAATGATCGTCCTCGCGACCGATGCCTCCCTCATGGGCTGGGGAGCCCACATGGGAGACAACAGGGCCCATGGACTCTGGACCCCCGAGGAGTCCCAATGCCACATGTTGGAGCTCAGAGCAGTCAGACTGGCACTGTCAGCTTTCGCTCCTTAGCTCTGGGGTCAAGTGGTTCAAGTCCAGATGGACAATACCACGACCCTGTACTACCTCAACAAACAGGGCGGCACACACTCCCGTCTGCTGTACAAGGAGGCGCTCTGCATCTGGACCATTGTGAGCTGATTGGAGGTGGATCTCCTAGCCATCCATGTGGCAGAGCCTCGAACCAGCTGGCGGATGCTCTCAGTCGCATAGGCCAGACATCCCACAAGTGGTCTCTCCATCCAGACGTAGCATACAGCCTGTTCTCCTATTGGGGCAAACCGATGGTGGACCTGTTTACCTCCAGGGAAAACACCAAGCTGAGGCTGTTCCATGCCCGCCCCCCTCAGCAGGGCTCGCTGCAGGGGGATGCCTTCTCGAGGCTGTGGACCCCAGGCCTCCTCTACGCCTTCCCTCCATTTCCCTTGAGCCACAAGGTGGGGAGGGACAAGGCGAAGGTGATTCTGGTAGCCCTAGACTGACCGCGCCAGTTCTGGTATCCAGATCTCCTCAGCCTCAGCTGCAGGCCCCTGGAGTGGCTTTGTACATGCCCGGACCTGAGATCTCTAACTCAGGAGAAGGTATTTCATCCAGACCTTCAATCCCTGCACCTCACAGCCTGGTACCTGAGCGGCTAGAGTTCCAGGCTTGGGTCTTTCCGAAGATGTCAACACCATGCTGGAGGTCAGAAAGGAATCGACCAGGAAATGTTATGCCTTCAAATGGAAAAGGTTTTCCATTTGGTGTCAGGTTAAGGGCCTGGACCCTTTATCCTGTTCTGTGGCTGACATTCTCGACTACCTTTGGTCTCTCTTCAAAGGGAGTCTGCGGTCATCGACCCTTAGGGTGCACCTGGCAGCCATTTTTGCTTACCGGGCACGGGCCGGTCAGCCAACATTAGTGCAGGAGACAATGATTGGGTGCTTTTTCAAAGTCCTAGATCACATATCCCCTGTGGTGCATGAACCTCCATATCTGTGGGTTCTACTGCTGGTATTAACGAAGCTCATGGGCAAGCCATTCGAACCACTGCACAAGTGTGAGCTGTCACACTTGTCATGGAAGACGGCCTTCCTGGTTGCTGTCATGTCTGCCAGAAGGACAGTGGAGCTCCAGGCACTCTCGGTGGACTCCCCTTGTCTGGTCTTCCACAGGGACAAAGTTGTCCTGCGTCCCCACCTGAAACTCCTTCCAAAGGTGTCAAAGTTTCACCTTAACCAGGTGCTGACTCTGTCAGTATACTACCTTAATTACACCTCGGAGGCCGAGTACAGGCTCCACACTTTGGACCTGATAAGTGCTCTCTACTATTATAAGGAGAGGACGGTGGAAATTCGTGGAGAGGTTCGCCAGCTGTTTGTCACCTACTCTGAAGCCGCTTCTGGCAGATCTGCAGCCAAACGGACCATTGCAAGATGGATTACATCATGCATAGGTCTGTGCTATGAGTTAGCGAGCAAGAAGTCTCTCAAAGGGATAAGAGCTCATTCTACCCACCATACTGCTGCATCAGTGGCTGCTTCCATGGACATCCCTATCCAGGAAATCTGCCAGGCTGATACCTGGAAGTCAGCAAACACCTTCATCACCCACTACCACATTGACCTTGAGTCACGCTGGGATGCTGGTTTTGGGACCTTAGTTCTCCAATCTCTGTTCCCTAAGTAGGGGATGTGCACCTTGCCTCCCTCCTCCCAGAGAACTGCTAGGAGTCTGCCAGTAAGTGTGGATGAACAACATATCCACAATCCTAGAAGAACAGGTTACTCTCCTGTAACAGTAGTTCTAGGAGTGGTATATGTTGTTCATCCACACGGACCCACCTGACCTCCCTGGCTGCAGATGCACACAACCTGGCTTCCAGCGGGCTAAGATCTGGCGTCACGGGGCAGAGCCAAGGTATATAACACCCGGGTGGGTGGGAAGAGCCAGCTTGAAGACTTCCAGCAAGATTTAAAAGGGAAAGGGACATGCCAATAAGTGTGGATGAACAACATATACCACTCCTAGAACTACTGTTACAGGTGAGTGACCTTTTCTTTCCTTTGTTTATGGAAGTTAGCTAGCTGTTCCAAAGCTATTTATCTTAGATGCCCTTAAAATGATGAGTGCCTACTCCAAGACACTAGCTGTCAGGTCACTTAAAGCAGGCACATGACTAGAAAGACAAACTGGAAAAAATAGTGTTGTAACTGGTCTACTGAACAGAGAGAATGGAGTATTTCATTTAGCTGGTGTAGTGATTTGCAGTTGTGGAAGAATACACTGAAAACTCCCAAAATGTGTGTTTCGGTATCCCATTTTCCCAGCTACAGCAGGACGGCTGCAGGCTCCGCCCTCAGCCGTAAAAATAAAAGGGAGGTAGAGGGAGAAGGACCCCATTTCGAGGTTATCTCTTCCCCCCTACCCCCCCCCAAAAAAAAGTACTTTCTGGAGGCTTGCTGAGCTTGTCCAGCTGCACTCAGGCCCCTCCCACCACACACAACACACACACACACACACACAGCTTAGTACTGTGTCCTAGTGCTGATGGCTATATTTCCGAAGGTGTGGCCAAATGGAGGAGCCGCTGTTACGTTAAGTACATAACTATTTTCATTTAATCAGTCATAATAAATTATCAGACTTGTAAAGTCATAGTATTTTGTCAGTATTTATGTAATGTTTATTCAATTAATTATCTCCTTCAGCTGAAGACCTGGATTTGTTGAATGCAAGTGATGGTAGCAATCTGTCTTACACATGGACTCCTGGCACCCTTCTGCATTATGGAAGAGCAGAGCTTAAAACATCAGATCATAGGTAAACAAAAAAAAGAAAAAGAAAAAATTACTCAGGAAAAATGATTATATGGATCCTTGGATTTTTCTATGGCAGTGAGTAGAATGTTACAAAAGAGGAGCTGAGGTCATCTGCAAAAACAAAATCCAGCTGAATGTGGCATCATCACAGCTCTGTTAAAACATTCCAGCACCACTCTGTTCTTTATTACTATGTGCATCTGTAGTACATGGAACCGGCTTATTTGTCCATTTCAGTTCATATACATACAAGGCTTATTCAGGAGCTGAACCCATAAATCCTCTGCCAGAGATCACAGCTGTCACTGTGTAAATGTCACAAGCTGGGCATTAGGACTTCAGCTCCTGAAGAAGCCTTCGCTAAAGATGAACTGTGAAGGGTAAATCTCCTGTTTTCCTATAATTACCCTTAGGATTAAAGAAAGAATTGAATGATTTGAAATACTTTTTTTTTTTTGCAGTAGTGGTGGGGAATGTTGCGCTGTTGCATTCTGCTGATTCCTTTTGTTACCAGTGTGATCTGTCCTCTCTCCCCCCCCCACACACACATACACAACCTCAGGCTTCAAATTATTATTTGTAACTACAAGGTCAATTTACGTCTTTTGTACTGAGACAAAATCTTGGTGAAAGAACTCCACTGTTGGCCTCACACATCACTAATTATTTAGTAAATGTTCTTGTACAAGTAACAACACTAATAGTAAAAATTTATTTTTTTACAAAATTAGAAGTACGAGGCTTACTAGAGCAGCAGATAGTGAGCATGTGTGCTTGCCATGCATTGGGGCCTGGGTTTGCCCTGTGCGACTGAGATTGATTGGGCTAGTGAAGAAGTACTACAGTATCTTCATGGTACGCACATTTCCTTTCGAGAGAGTTGGTAATACCTTGTAGCTTATTGGGAGGGGAGTCACTTACAGTAAAGCCTCTCCTTATGGTCCCTTCCATTGTTCAGCAGGATAGTTGACTTGGTCTGCGTCAGGGGGTCAAGTTTGCCTCAGCTTAGTGTTACTGTATAGTATGTGTGAGGCACGATGTCCGTTAGTCTGACCATCAGAAGCTGGATCTGTGATCCCTTCCTGGGACTATCCCTCTGATGGGGGACTATTTTAGGCCCAATTGAGGGATAGTGCTGAGCAGCCTTAGATTTGGTGGGTGGGTGGGACCAGTGGGGAAAAAAAGGGGGGGGGGGTTCAAAGAACAGAAGGAAGGAATTTAGGAAAGGTGAATTCCAAGGATCAAACATGTTTATTTTTTACTCTAGTGTGTTATCTTTGGGCTTCAATTTCTGCACATGATTCTGGGTGTCAAGCGTTATGTTTTTTTGATTACTATTTCCTCTAAAGCCAGCTACTTCCCCCACCAGCTTCCTGGCCACCGCTCAGCCCCACCACCTGACCCTGCTGCACCTTGTCCTTACATGTCCAGCTGATTTTATCTGCAGTAGGGCTTTCAGGGGCGACACCCCCTCCAGGGAACTCTGAATTTGATGGCAGCATACCTCTCAACCTCCTGCCTCATAAATCAGGGACAAGGCTTAAAATAATCAGGGACAAAGGACCAAAATCAGAGACACATCTTTAAAATTTGAGATATCCACCCAGAAAGCTGGTAGAATATGGGTCTTAGTGCAAAATGCATTTTCTAAAGAACAGCAAGTCTGTAACTTTAATGCTTGACATTATTTTTTGCTTACAATCCCCACTGTTTAGCCACGGAAACCCAAATTGTAGGAGGGACAGAGTAAAATTCTGAGGCAAAATCAGGGACAGTTGAGAGGTATGGATGGCAGTATCCCTCATGTGGGATTGAACAAGTTTCACCCTGCTGCACTGTTTTTTTTTTCCTCTTATATAACCCCAAGACATGGTGTGTGGAAGTGCATACTGCTGCATGAAACTGGTGTGCATGGCATACAGAGCCCTTTCATCTCCCCCTCCTATGCTGCTCCCAGCAGAATGGCTCCATCTGTGGGTCCCCAGATGGAGCTTGTGTAATGGGGACAGGTCTCGCTCTTACCCCAAGGAGGCAAACGCCCTGTGGGATCCTCAAACCTTATTCCCCTACCAACCCTCCATCTTTTTAAACCTGGGTTCCTGGCGTCAGGCACTGCAGTGCTGCTGACAGGCTGGCCCGAGTATCAAGGGATTTTAATGCACTGTCACCATTTTGGGACTCCTGTTGTTGAATCCTGCTATTCAGATGAGTGTTTTCAGGTTTTCTCCCACTTTACTTTCCAAACCACAAGTATCATTATAAATTGTTTGAAAGAGTTTGATTTTCCTCAGCTGTACAGTGCTGCTGGAGGCTCAGAAAGTGAGCAGTGCTGTGAGAAGTTTGCAGAGGCCACTTAAACCTTTACATGGCAACATACTGAGCAAACTCACAGTTCCTCGCAATGAAGAATAATAGGCAGTACCATCCTGAAAAGCAAATGGCAAGAATAATGGTAATGGTGGGTAGGGCCACAAAAGGAAAGACGATTAAAGTAAAAGTTACATTAAAGAACAGTACAGTAAAGGAAAAAGGATAAGAGATCTGAGGAAGGAAGAAGTTCAATTTTATTATTTATGTACATTTTCCATACTGGGATAGCCTCATTTAAATGAAACTTAGAGAATAATGCATGGGCAGCCCTGTACTACAAGGCTGTGTTTCCACTTAGGGGTTGAGATGACATCATATAAACCTCTAAAGCAAAGAAAAATTATTATTTTCACCTTGCAGTGGGTAGTGTATTCATATTTGACATACCAGAAAAAAAACCCATAGCAAACAAAATACATTAATCAGAAAAATTAAATATCCACAGCATCATATAATTTAACGTCACAATGCCAAGATACTAACTGCTTACAGCAGTGCCAAATCAGCACCCCCAGTGTTCAGTATGGGATGCATCTGAAGGCTCAGGTGACGCAAAAGAACCAATTACTAGTGGGGAAATCAAATGCTGCATATATTGTTGTAAAATGGCTTTGGAAATTGAAGCAATCTGATTGGTCAACAGAATTCCAAAGGTATATAATTATCTTAGTACAATTACACACCTTGACTCTCCACCACTAGCTTTTTTCTTACTTTTGTGCTTTCGAAAGCCATTTTATAAGTGCAGTAACACTCCAGGGTGTGCATGCATCTTTCAATATCCAGAGTAATGGGGTGGTTGTAGGCACTAAGTTTTGCCCTGTACTTCACAGCGCATCTGTGGTTTTCGTATATCTTATGATGAACATGCACATTGTCATTTGATATTGCTGACATACCTACCCCCAAAGTCCATTTTCAGTTCAAACAATTTAGAGCAAAAGGCTTTCTGTTTTCACTGTTGCTCTACTTTGATTTCAGCAAGGTTTTTGCCTCGGTGCCACACAGAAGATTGCTGAAGAAGCTGGAGGACCTGGGTATGGCTAGGGCTAGTTAGATGAACAGGAAACTGGTTGGAGGATAGACAGCAGAGGGTGGTGGTAAATGGAGTTAAATTGGAACAGTGGGAGGTCATGAGTGGTGTGCCGCAGGGATCTGTCCTGGATCTGTCCTCTTCAGCATGTTCTTCAGCGACTTTGGAGAGGGCATCCTAGGCAAGTTGTGTCTCTTCACAGAAGACACGAAGCTCTGCACTAGAGTCGATGATGACAAAGGGATCAGGGAGATGCTGAGCGATCTACAAAGGCTGGAAAGGTTGTCTAAGGTTTGGCAGTTGAAATTCAACGCCAAAAAATGCAAGGTTCTAGGGGTGTGGATATAGTTCACTATCCATACGTGGGCAGTTCCACTGGAATTGCTGAGTCGTTCAGAACAACTTCAAGCTAAACACCTCCCACCACCCCGGGCAGCATATCCTCCAGATCTGCCCCATGACGTCAAATCTTCTTTTCGCTGGAAGAGTCTGGTCTCTTCCTTCGCACCTCTGCAGCATTGTACGCTACCAGGTGCGCCTTTGCAATGTTTCAAATACTGCAAATTCTTTGGATTGCCATGTTCTTCAGTTCCTTCCCTCACTCTGGCTCTGTCTTGTTGACGGATTATGGGAACCGAGGAAGCAAAGCCAGTTCATGGCTTTGAATTCTGCATCATGTGTTGGCAGAAAATGTCAAAAAATGGACCCCAAGTGTCTTGCCTGTACTGTTTTAGAGCTGTGCATGATGTCTCTGGCTGCGGCCTTTGTCAAGTGATGCTATCTTCATCCTTGGAGGCACATCCAGACATCTTCTCGGCTGGTCAGTAGAGATCCTACGCTCAGGCCGAAGGGTTGCAAGTTGGCCTCCACTGCTGCAGGGTCAGCTGCTCATCTAGTTGCCATGGAAGAAGCAGCTGCCATGATGGGCACCTCCTCAGCCTTGGTGCTGCTTCCTCTGTGGCCTGCACTGGAGGGTCTTTCTCAGAGGATTTCTGTAAAATGTGTCAGGCCATCAAGGCCTATGGGGAGAGCCCTGTCCACCATGGTAAGAAACACAAGCACCACCGGCACTAGTTGTGGGATTGGGAGAGATTGCAGTCCTCCTGTTCCCTCTACTCCATGCCCACTCAACGCTTATCAAGTTTTCAAATGCAGTCGAGCTTCAGTTGATCAAGGGTTCTGTCGACAGCTCCACGGTGCTCCTTTCAGGCTTGTCAACCTCGATACCGGCTGATCAGGCTGTTAAGATCTTTCTCGACCCTGTCAACCAGTGTTTGGAGTAGCTCAATGAGGAGTCACTCTCCAAGACTCTGGTACTCCTGGTCCTTTCTCAGGAGGACGCAGAGCAGTCGGTGTCCCTGGTCGTCTCCATTTGGGAACTGCCTCCATTGATGGTCGTGCCGCTGAAGTCATTGCTGGTTAATACACCTCAACATGTGGTCTATACTGATCCTCTGGTGGCGTCTTCTCAGCGTTTGCCCTTGGGTTGATGGCTGAGGTCATGGTAGAGGCGCCACTCACGCTCTCGATCCCAGTTGACTGGGAGGCACCGACATCGACATTGCTCGACCTCTTTGTCCTCAGGTGAAGAAAGGCATCACTGTAGGATGAGCCAGAGCTATGAGGAATTCCTCTGGCAGTCATAGACCACTGTGGGGCAGGGTAGGGCTCTACCCCCTGGACCTATGGTCAGCTGCTAGGTGCCACTGATGCCCATTCTGGTCCACTCTCAGCAGATGTCCCCTGCATCTGCCTCTCCGCTCTTGCGGGTGGAGCCACCTGCATTGCAGCTTTTGATGGGAGCACTGACCAAAGACTTCTGTGCTGCTGCTGGCTTGCCAGGTCGGCTCTGTCCTCGGAAGGGTCATCCATGTTGTCCTTGAGGACTCATACATTTGACTGTGCCTCAGTCAAGGACCTGTCCATCAACTGCGGGCCGGTGCTATTTGGGGCATTCCTCCCCCTGATCTTGGAGGGTATCTGTGTGTCCTTGGAGCCAGTCCAGAAGAAGGCTAAATACCCCTTTGTGGATATTTTATACAAAGATGACTCCCTTGGGGGGTTGCCTTTCCCATGACTGAGGCCATTTTGGGACTGGCCCTGGAGCTTTGTCAGCATCTGGCATCCTGTCCAGCACTCTCCACCCACATGGTCCACAAGTATGTCGTTCCTACGGGGTCCCTCTTAGGGTTCTTCGACTACCCCTTAGCCAAGGGACTGTTTTGGACTCTGCCTTCTGGAAATCCAGGGATCAAGGGGATGTGGATAACCCCCACAACATGGAGTCTAAAAAGCTTGACCATGCAGCCAAGTAGGTTTACGCCATTTCTTCCTTTGGTCTCTGCCAGGGGAGTTACGCAGTAATTATGGCCAAGATCTTCTTTGAGGCTATCTGTTTCATCAGGCCACACCTATGGAACATTTAGCCGTCAGGTACTAGGACCACACGGAGACTTTGCATGCAGTGGACCAGGGGCTGTCCATGATGACGTCAGGAGTCAGCGTGCATATATAAACATGGGTGGCCCCTCCTCCCTTCAGTTCTTTTCTCGTCGTCAGTCAGGAGTCGTCGGACCACTGTGGAAATGTCACTGTTTTTGCCACCATTTTTCTTTTTCATCGAGAAAATAACCTCTTTCTTTACAGTCCTTGACAACTTGTATGTTGCTGACAGAACCATCAACTCTCTCCCCCTTTTTTCCTCGAAGACAGAGAGCAGCTCCACAGTGGTGAGTCCCACGCCATCTGTGTCTGTGGCCTAGGCCAGGACCACAAGCTATAGCCGGAAGTATTTGCTGGGGGCTAAACACTGCAACAAGACACAGCTACGCCGCCAACCCCAACAAATGGTTCGCAGGCATAGAGCATCAGCAGTGGGAGTCATGAGCATCAGCACTGTGACAGGCACAGGGTGATGACCTCCCCAGTGCACCCCAGGTCACCCTTCTTCTTTGCAATGCCACCTCTTTGCCCATGTCATCTACTCAGTGACACCGACCCCCGACTATCGACAAAACATCAAGACCAGGGTATTGGGTGGGCATCATCAAACCAGCTCGGCTGGTACATTCGGCAGATGTGGGGTGGAGCCTCTGCCTCCCCTGTGGAGCTACCCGCCCATTGTGGTAACCATAGATGGGCTATGGAGTGATCATTATCACGCCTGTTACGGCTGGTGCATCGATGTTGACGGTGATGCCTCTGCTGCCTCCCCCATCAACACCCCACCCCCCCCATTGCACTCATAGTCAGATAGGGGGAGGACATTATCAGACCTGTTATTGCTGGTGGATTGATGTCGACAGTGGCACCTCTGCCTCCCTTGTCAACTCCTTCCCGTCGACAATATGGGAGTCGACATTCAGATGGTCCCCTTATTTCCATAAGACGATAAGGTGCCTTCTTGCTCAAGGGGATCTGTCGACAGGGCCTACTACTCCAACCCCCGTCAGTGTTTTGAGGTACGGTTTCTTAATAGTAGCTCCCAGCATGTGCTTCAGATGTCACCAGCTTGCTATTTACCACTCGTTGCCAACACTGACGACTACATGTATAATCCTCAGCTAGTTATGCAGGAGCAGGATTAGGAGCAGAGTATGTGGAGAACCCTTTGATCAGGCCACCAATTCCATAGTGCCTGTCCAGTAGTAAGGACTCTGTCCTAAATACTCTAGGGTCCCCTTGAGAGGTCCCTGCTTCCCTTATCATGATGCAGCATTTGCAGACTGCCGTGGATTTGGATAGGGAGGTGCAGCATACAACCCAAAGGAATATGATGAATTTCCTTCAGTTGCCAGAGCCTACTACTATTGTGGTGCCACCTGTCCTACCAGATTTAGAGGATACCACATATGCTGTTTGGTACAGACCAAACAACTTCCCAACCGTCCCCAGGAAGGCTGACAAAATATACTTGCTTCCTGCAAGGAAACTGTTTTATGCCACCTCAACCTGAGACTGATTTTAGTATGTCCAGTGCTGCTTATGGTACATCAACTGGCACCTGTGTTACCTCCCTACTGGCAGGGAGTCCAGGAAATTGAATGATCTGGGAGGGAAGAGAACTTAGACATCAGCATCTTTGGGATTGTGTATAGCCTACCACCAGGCCCATATCATGATGTACCAAAATGCCCTGTGGAAAAAAGGCCACAACATCTGCATAGGCCTTACCAGAGGGTGCCCCTATGCAGGACCTCATCTAAAAATCTCACTGCAGGAGTTATGAGGGCAAACACTTGATTTGCACTGCCTGCCATGTGTCAGATACCTCTGACCAGAACTGTGGCCTCAGGCACCTGCCTTAAGAGATATGCCTGACTTAAGATGGCAGGGTTTGCCAAGGATGTGTAACATCCCTTCTGCCATACCAAGTTTCTGGGCAGAGCTGTTGTCCAGCTGGTGTCCATCAGTGACATCTCCAAAACAGCAAGGCAGTGGCAAGAGAACAGCATACTTGCTGGTCCCCAGTTCTGCCTCCGGTGCACAAAGAGCCCTCATAGGTGGTGGGGCAGAGGGAGCCGTCCCCTCCAGCTCAGCCTGCCTCCCTTTCTAGTCCATAACCCTTTTTGCCACCAAAGTGTAATTGTAAGAATGAGCCTCTCCCATCACCTGGATCAGTGAAGGGTGGTGACTGTACATTTTTGGGTTCTAGAGATCACTGAGTAGGTATGCTGTGGATCTTCTAGATATTCCTCCAGATCATTCACCACATCTGCCCTCTTATCCTCTAGTAAACACCTGCCATCATTTCGGCAGGGAATATTGCCTTTACTTCAGAAAGAATGGCATTGAACCAGTTCCTACAGAACCAAAGAAACTCCGGTTCTGGAAGGTCATTGTGCACAGCCTTCTCCCACCGTTTTGAGAGGGGGATTGGCTCTGTCCTCTACATACTCTGTGAAGACTACATATCACAATCCTGAAAACGTCACATAATGTACTTGAGGTTCCTGTTCCGTAGAGAACACTTCCAATTCAGAGTGTTGCCTTTTTTTAGCTTGTCCTCTGCACCAAGAGTCTTTACCAAGTGCCTGGTGATGATAGCAGCCCCTCTTCACAGGAAAGGCCTGTATATCTTGATTTGCCTGGATGACTTGTTCTAGATAGCCAGCTCCAGAGTCCACTCCTGAGGTCTCTGGAACAACCCCAGGCCGCTGTTTGCTGCTTCGGGGGTAACAGTCAACATACCAAAGTAGGTGTGGACATCCTATCAGAGACTACAGTGCTTTTATTTATTTGTTTATTTCAAAAGTTTCACCAGGAAAGACATACTGAGCTGAGTACAGCTTGTTTCCAGATCTGTCCTGGGGGAAGGGGAAGGGAAGGCGGATGCAAATAGGTGACCAAAAAACAATTAAGTTGTACAGGTACAAATTAGAACATAGTGACAAGCAGTATCGAGTAGGCCTAAAAGCAAGTATACAAGCTATGCTCGGAAGCAGCAGGGAATACAAGACAACACACATTTAAAGTGCATTGTGTGATTTGAAACTGAGAGGGGTGGAGAAGGAATAATTAGGAGATCAGAAGAAACAAAGATGAGGGAAGAGGAGGATGCAGGCAAGTAAAATGAGAGAGTGGGATTAAGTAAGGTGGGATGGGGGGAAGAGGCGAGACATGAGGGAGACAGGGAGTGGGGTAGGTGGGTAGAGGAAAGCAAAGGAGATGGTGTGGGAATCAGTTGCTGTCACAGGAGGGAGAGGTGAAGTTAAGCAGAAGAGAGGATAGAGAGTGAAGGAAGGGGGCAGAATGGATGGGTAAGGGGAGGGAGTTCCAGAGTTTAGGGAAGCATTAGAAGAAAGCAGTCTGGCTGACTGAGGCTGTCCTGGGGGGCAGAGAACGGGAGCAAATGTTAGAGCTCCGAAGGGTGTGAGAAGTTTGGGGGGGTGTTGAGAGGAGGGAGGTGAGATAAGCGGGGAGAGAGCCAAGCTAGTATTTGGCTATGAAGAAGGAGCAGTGGGCTAGCCATCTTGCTTCAAAGGAGGGAAAGGAGAGGGAGGTGTAGAGAGAGCAGTGGTGGGAGCAGGCGGACAGTCCAGAGCAAAATGACAGAAGGAGTGGAAGAGAGTGTCCAGTCTGGATAGGGTGGATTTGGGAGCAGTACTGTAGACTGTCACCATAGTCGAATATAGGGAGAATCATTTTCTGAACAATGACTCTGCGGGCTGACAAGTGGATACAGCCACAGTTTCGGTACAGTACACCTAGTTTGGGGTGCAGTTTTTTGTAGAAGTAAGCACGCCACATGTTCAGAAAAGTCTAGGTGGCTGTCAAACCAGACCCTGAGGTACTTGAAGGAAGGCACATCCTTGATAGTGGACCCATCCAGGGTGCAGGAGGAAGGAAGAGCAGCAAGCCTAGAGAGCTTTTTCCTGGTGCCAAAGGTCATGGAGATCTTTTTTTGGCATTAAAGAATAACTGATTTGGGTGGAACCAGAACTGAACATTATCGAAGTCTAACTGGAGTCTGGTCAGCAGATCAGCGGGTGAGGGGCCGGAGGCAAATAGGACTGTGTCGTTAGTGTACATGTGAATGGACACTGAGGTGCAGGCAGCATGAAGGTCATTTAGGAAGACCAAAAAGAGTATTGGTCCAAGTATGGAACCTTGGGGGACACTGGTGCAGATTGGGGGGGGGGCGCGGGTTTCAGGGAGTTACCTATTCTAACAGAGTCCTACCGTCAAGGTAGGAGTGGAACCAGTTAGCGGCAGAGATGGAAAGCCCTGCTGCTGCAAGCTTGGTGAGGAGGAGGGGGTGGGCTACAGAGTTGAAGGCCTTGGCCAGATTGACAAAGATGGCTGAGGTGATATGGCCCTGATCCATGCCTGAGAGAATGGAGTCAGTAAGCCGAAGGAAGGAGGAAGAAAAGAGAGGGATTTATGGAACCCAGACTGGAAAGGGGTGAAGAAGAAGGAGGAGGAAAGGAAGGGGGAGAGCTGAGAAAACACCAAATTCTCATGGAGTTTTGTAAGAGTGGAGAGTAGGAGATAGTTGCCTGGGTTGAAGGGGCAGTCTTGGCCACAGCTCAAGGCTTCACCTTCCTGCCTCTGGAGAGGCCGGAACAGTTGATAGTTCAGGCCCATTTGGTGCACGACAGTAGGTATGTCTTAGCTAGGTCATTCCTGTGACTCTCTGGCTTCATGGCAGCAGCCATTGTCACAGTACCTCTGGCCAGGCTATATATGAGAATCCCTTAGTGGATCATAAGTGTCCAGTGGGACCAGCGTACTTACACTCTAGAATAACACATTCTATTCTCCTCCCCTGTCCGCAAACTGTTCCGGTGGTGGATGGAACCCAGCAACCTATTAAACGGGGTTCCTTACCTGATCCCTTCCCCTCTTCAGATTCTAACAGAAGCCTCGGGGATGGACTGGGGAAGGGCACGCTTAGAACTCCACCAGACGCAGGGTATGTGGACCACAGTGGACTGCACCCTGCACATAAATATTTTAGAGATGAGAGTTGTCCTGTATAGGCTGTAAGTCTTCCAGGCTCATCTCACCCTGGGTCCTGTTTTAGTACCAAGGGACAACATCAGTGTGACATATTAAATCTACAAGCAAGGGGTCACTCTCTTTTCCCCCTCTGCAGGGAAGTGGCGAGAGTTTGGTATTGGGCTCTAGAACATGGTCTAGAACTGTCAGCGGTACATATTCCAGGCACTCAAAACATCTTGGCAGATCCGCTATGCAGGTTCCAGTCCAGGATACATAAGTGGAAACAGCTGATGTCAGTAGTGAAAGATCTGTTCGACAGGTGGGGTCGCCCTGGCTGGCTTTTTTTGCAGTCCTGCACAACGCAGCCTTACACTTTCCTTCTCGCTCACTCCAGGGCCTGGAGTTTTCTGGTGAGACATGTTGCCCCTCTCTTGGAAGGGAAGGTTCTTATATGCCTTCCCTCTAATTCAGAGGATACTAACCAAGCTCCCAGCGGTGGAAGCCACACTGACCCTTATTGCTCCCTGGTGGCCTCGTGAGCTCTGGGTCCCCCTGCTATAGCAGTTGGCAGTGGAATACCAGTGCCTCTGCCCCTGCAAAAGGGCCTACTGTCACAGGAACAGGGCATCTTGGTCCATCTGGACCTCATGTTGCCTCATCTTTGTGAATGGCTCCTGATACTTATCCACTGCCAGTTTGGAGTTTAACAAAGGGCAGTTGATGTACTGGTATCTGCCGGAAAGCCTTCAACCAGATCCGCTGATTCTGTGAAGTGGATGCAGTTTGCTTTGTGGGCCACTTCTCATCATCTAGATCCACTTACCTCTCCAGTTAATCAAGTTCTAGAGCCCCTGTTGTCCTTGTCTGATGCAGGTCTGCAGTGTTCCTCTATCGAGGTACACCTAGCTGCCATTTTAGCCTTCCAGATGCCTTTAGAGAGTCATATGGTTGCCCAACTGGAAGTGGTCTGTATGTTCTTGAGAGGCATTCTACACTTGGAGACTCCTATCTGTAACCCAGTCCTGGCTTGGGACCTGAATTTTGGAGAAGCGTACTTTGGCTCCTTTTGAGCCAGCCGCTACTTGTGCCTAATGCTTTCTTTCTTGGGAAGCATTATTTTTGGTTGCTATTACTTCTGCATTAAGAATTTTAGAGTTTTCAGGCTCTAATGTATGATCCTCCTTCTTTAGGTTTTTATCGAAAGTGGTGTCTGTACTTTAAATCAAACCATCCAATTGCCACTTTATTTTCCTGAGCATACCAATCTAGGGGAAGCATTGCTTCATACCCTAGATGTCCATAGAATACTTGGGTACTATATAGTGTACAGTGGACTGCAGGAAGTCCTCACAGCTGTTTGTCTTTTTTGCCCCTGGGACAGAGGGCACTCCCAATTCCTAAACAGTACTTATCCAGATGGCTAGCATACTGTATTACTTTTTGTTACAGGAAGTATGATAGGGAACTTCCTGGAGAGGTTAATGGTCATTCCACAAGAGGAGAGGTTTGTGGTCATTCCACAAAAGGCCTGACCACCTTTGTTGCCTGTTTCAAAGAGGTGTCTGCTGCAAAGATTTGTGCAGCTGCCACCTGGAGTACTGTCCATACTTTCTCTAAACACTACAGTCTGGACATTGCCTCCTGTGAAAGAGCTGGCTTTGCTTCAGTGCCTGTTCTCTTAGGTCTGTAGGCTTCATCCACCTAGACTGTTGGTTTCCAGTACTGCCAGGTACTCATTCCATTGCTGTGGCCTGATGAAAGAGATATCCTCGAAGAAGATAGAATAGTTACATACTTACCGTAACAGTAGCTCTTCGGGCGTATCTTTGTCATCCGGTCAAACCGTAGGAACTTCACCATCAGTGAAGCAGGATCCACACAGAAGATCTTCTAGCTGTACCACTGGGGCCACCCACACCGACGTTACCAACCCTATAAAGGCGTGAGTGGCCCCACTCCCTCCTTAGTTCTTTCCTGCTTTTGACGCTGTTCACATGGGTCTCAGCGGAAGCTCTGACGCAGTTTTGTGCCATTTTCGTCTGTTAGTTTTTTTTTCACTTAGCATTTTAGAATCTCTTTTAAATAAGCGATTCCTTTACCTTGTTTATGTCGAGATCTATGCAGATTGACCTTTGGGGCAAGAGGGTCTGTGCCTCCTTTACCTTGGGACTTTGGATTGCTGTCTTTTGCATATGGTTAAATACCAACATTCTGTCTGGAGGAAGGGCAAGGCAGCTGCCCAGGCCCTTGCAGAGTGCCTCTAGAAGCAGGAGGTTCTCAAATGCTTATAAAACAATGAGGATTAGTAAGCATTTCCTCAGGGCCTTGTATGAAATTTCTGACACTGGTGCCAGGGCTGCTGCCACAGGCATCTGCCTTCGTAGGCACTCCTAGCTGAGGGTCTCGGGGTCTGTCCAGCAGAAAGTGTTCAGTGCCCTTTTCAGTGGTTCCAAATTATTTGGGCCAGACATCATTAATGACCTACAGGCATCTGGCAGGGTTATCAAGTCTGTCCACTCGCTCTGTCATAAGCAGCCTAGGAGTAGACAGCACCCTCCCTTTCGTAAAATGTCCCACAAGTCCGGAGCAGCCTCCTGTTCTCAGGGCAAGAGGAAGGTCTTCTCCACCTTGCCTACCCCCTCCTACTCCTCCGGTGCTGCTGCAAAGCATCCCAGAGGTGACGGATCAGCCCCAGCCGCTGGATCCACCTCTGCTTGACTCCATGACAGACCCCCCCTTCTGGTCCCCAACCAAGAGGTGGTTGTCGGAGGTCGGTTCTCCTTCCATCTCAGTCAGTGGAGAACCATAACTTCAGATGCATGAATTTTTCAGATTATAGAGAGAGGTCACACTCTGGAACTTGTAGAGATGTCTCCAGAGACTCCTCTGGTACTCTCCACCTGCCCCCTGGCCCATCTAACAGTTCTCTGGGAGGAGGTACAGTCCCTTTGGGGGAAAAAGGCCATTAAGCCAGTTCCTGGGTGCCAAAGGAACAGAGGTTTCTATTCTAGGTTCTTCCTGGTCCCCAAAAGAACTGTAGTTTTGAGCCCTATTCTAGATCTTAAGGACATCAACATTTATATCCAGTACAAGAAATTCTGCATGGTCAGTCTGCCAGGCCTACTGCTCCTACTGAAGCAGGGCAACTGGCTGTGCTCCCTCGATATGCCAGATGCTTACCTGCATGTTTCAGTGTGCCCACCGCAGAGGAGATTTCTCTGGTTTCTTTTTCAGGGCAAGCATTACCAATTCAAAGTGTTGCCCTTTGGCTTATCCTCTGTGCTGCAGGTCTTTACAAAGTGCTTAGCAGTGGTGGCTTCAACTTCCCAGAGGGAAGGATTGTACATTTTCCCCCTACCTGGACAACTGGCTTCTTTAAAGGCTCTGTCCAGAGAACAGCTCCTTCGGACCCTGGAAAGAACCCTTCAGCTATTTCTGTCCCTGGGCATCACTGTCAGTCTGCCCAAGTCCATCCTGATTCCATCTCAGAGGTTGCAGTATATAGGAGCGGTCCTGGACTTGGCACAGGGCAAAGCCTTCCTGCCTCTCAGCAGGGTGGAGTGCCTTATTGCCCAGGCTCAGGAGGTCACCCAGAGCCATTATGTTCCTGCGAGGGTGTACCTGAGGCTGTTGGGCTTTATGGCCGCAGCCATTTGCCACGGTACCCTTGGGCAGACTGGACATGTGAGTCCTCCAGTGGACATTCAGAGTGCAGTGGGACCAACGCACTGATGACTTAGATCAGCTAGTGCTGGTCTCCTCCCCTGGTCCTCAAGGTGCTCCAATGGTGGATGGACCCACAGAACCTATTACAGGGGGCCCCATTCCAGATCTTCTCCCCCAGCAAATCCTCACCATGGATGCCTCCGGTTCGGGCTGGGGATCACACCTGGGTCCCTTTCAGACTCCGGGAACATGGTCCCAGATCCAAACATCCCTGCATATCAATGTCCTGGAGATGCGGGCGGTCCTGTATACCATGCAGGTCTTTGAGAACCATCTCCTCCCAAGTCAGCTGTTGATCCAGTCCAATCTCAGTGTTGTCTACTATGTCAACAAGCGGTGGAGGGATGGTCGTATTCATACCCCCTGTGCAGGGAGGCCATGAGAGTATGGTACTGGGCACTAGACCACAGTCTGGTTCTCTCAGCAGTCCATGTCCCAGGCATGCTAAACATCCTGGCAGACAGCTTCAGTCAGACGCAGTCCAGGATTCTGGATTTACAACTTCTTATCCGTCACAGAAGATCTGTTCACCAGATGGGGTCATCCAGAGTTGGACCTTTTTTCATCCCCACACAGCGCAAAACTGTCCAGTTTCTACTCGCTAGATCCGGGGCCTGGAGTTTTCTGGTGAGACACGTTGTCCCTCTTCTGGAGCGGAAGGTTCCTTTACACCTTCCCTCCATTTCCTCTGATTCAGAGAGTGCTAATCAAACTGCAGATGGAGGAGGCCAGCATGATCCTGGTTGCAGCTTTCTGGCCATGGCAGATATGGTTTACATTACTGCAACAGTTAGCAGAGGAACCTTGGGTCCCTTCTGCCTCTCTGCAGGGATGTGCTGACTCAGGCTCAGGGGACTCTGGTCCATCCCAGTCTCAAGTCCCTTTGTCTGCACGCCTGGCTCCTGAGGACATAGCCATCGCCTTGTTTGGGGTATCTTTGAGAGTGGCGGCCTTCAGGTAACACTCCTAACACGTCATTGTTTGCTTCGGTGGTGATGACTCTAGCCCTCCCTACCGTCGACAAGACACCAAAGTTGGGGCTTGGCTCAGGCACTACCAGGCCTGTTATGGGCAGTACATCGCCACCATCACCAGGTCTTCACCTGCTGTCAACTTCTACTGTCACGACCCCTAATACAGGTGTCACAGACGCACAGGCAGTGCTGGTGTCATTTTGAGAAATGGTACGATGGCTGCTGCTAGGCTTACCTGAAGAGCCTGTTCTGACGTCGATGGGACTTACTACCTCCCAGACCCTGTCGATGCTTCAATCCAGCATACAGCAGCAGAGATCTCCTCAGCTGCTGCCATCATTGCCAGTGTGGTCTTCTCTTCCCGTGGTCCAAAGGGACGACAGCGAGGTTGAATATAATCCAAACCTCATATTAGAGGAGGATTATGAGTATGCCAAAGAGCAGTAGTTCAAGGTCAGTTGGAATTCATCTGTATCCCCCTCCCCCGGGTCGTGCCTGAAAACAGGCAGGATTTGTCTAGTGCACTTACCCGGTCAACAAAAACTAAATAAATAAATTTACCTGGCACCAGCTCCACCATATCCTCATGTAGTGAGGGCTCCATGGTGAACACCCTAAGGTCACCCCAGAAGACCCCTCTTTCCAGTCATGATGCAGAAAATGCAGGCTGCCATGAGCTTTACTTTGGAGGAAGAGGATTCCACAGAAAAAAAAGTTAATGGAATTTTTGGAGGTGCCAGAAACCCCCACCCCCATTGCTGTTCTTCCATTATATCTAGCCTTGGAGGATGCTAACTGTGCAACCTGGTATAGACCAAATGCCATACCTGCTGTCCCTAGAAAGGCTGACAAGTTTTATTATGCCAGTCTGTCAGACACTGATTCTGTGGTGATCACAGCTGCCCATGATAGAACCAGGGTGCCCAAACATATGTGTTCCCATCCTCCTCACAAGGAATCCAGGAGGCTGGATGTCATGGGCAAACACCCTTATGCCTCTGCATCATTAGGCCTAAGAATTGCAAACTGCCAGGCCCATATCATTAAATGCCAAAACACTTTATGGAGAAATGCCAGGTCTTCGGCACAGGTCTTACCTGAAGGTAATGCCAAAACTGAGTTACTCAAAACCCTGACTGCCGGGGCTGAAGTGGGGAAACAGTTAATCCGTGCAGCCTATGATGTTTCAGATGTATCTGCCAGGGCAGTTGCACGGGCATTTGCCTAAGACGCTACTCTTGGTTTAGAGTAGCAAGTTTTGCCATTGATGTTCAGCAAGCAGTATTAAATGCCCCTTTCAGGGGCAGTAAACTGTTTGGCTACAATGTCAAGGAGGCTTCAAGGTGTCTTCAGTCATCTAGAATGATGTTAAGATCAGTAAAATTCCCATACCTCACACCAGGTAGAGGTGGGGGCAGGGGACAGTTTCGTCAGCTGATTGTTAAAGGGGGCCGACAGTTCTGTAGGCAAGGCAGGGGTAAGGGTGCTGGAGCTATGCCAGCCCCCCTCCCTCCAGGTGCCCATTCAAAAGCACCAAAAGGAGTGTCCAGCCTGGTGGCACAGAGGGTTGAGGTGCTGGGCGCCTTATCTCGCGCTACGCTGGCAACCCGGATTTGTGAACAATGTCAGGTTGTCGGGGTGCCAGTGTTTGGGGGGGGCAGAGCAGCATTGAGCATGCTGGCGGGCAGCTCTCTTCTCATGAAGGTGGGTTGGCACTCCCCTGTAGTTCTGCTCCCACTGGGTGGAGGTCCAGAGGGTAGCGAAGGCGGAGAGGAGGCAGCAAAGTATCGGGAGGTGGAAGGGGCTGAGCTTGCACCACAAGGTGTGAAGCATGTCTCCACACACTCGCACGGCTGTGTGCTGGGGCCTTTGGGGGGTCACGGGAGAAAATCTGTAAAGAAAAAAAAAAATGTCTATGTGTCCCTGTCGACAGTTGGCAGGAGGAGGCGACAGGGACCAGAAAGCTCTATAAAAAAACAAATCCAAAAGGAGGTGGAGCCGGTGGTGTTGCCCCCACTGGCTCAGCCTGACTTGCATCAATACACCCTCCAACCACTATTTCCTCCAGAGGTGGTCGAAGGGGGTTGTCTTTCCCTTCATCTGAGTCAATGAGGGATATCACCACAGACTGGGTTCTGGACATTACTGCAAAAAGTCCTGCTCTGGAATTTCTGGATATCCCTCCAGATTATCCATCACCTTATCCCCCAGGACACATGTCCCTGTTGAAAGAAGAAATACAGGCCTTACTCCAAGAACGTGCCATAGAACCAGTTCCTGCCTGGCAGAGGAACAGAGGCTTCTACTCCAGATACTTCCTAGTGCGCAGGTGGACAGGAAATCTGAGGCCTGTTCTAAACCTGAGAGACCTCAACTTCTACATAGAGTACAAGAAGTTTCGTATGGTCCCTCTACAAACTCTGATTCCTCTGCTGCAAATAAGAGGACTGGTTATGAAGGATGTTTACCTTCATAGCAAAATCAGGAAGAATCACAGCAAAAGTTTGAGATTCTTTCTCAAGGGGGAACATTGCCAGTTCAGAGTATTGCCCTTTGGCTTACCTTCGGTGCCATGGGTCTTTACCAAATGCTTGGCAGTGGTAGCAGCATTCCTCCATAGGGACGGCCCGTATGTCTTTACCTACCTGGATGATCGACTCTTAAAGGCCCACTCCAGGGACCAACTCCTACACACCCTAGCTTGCATCAAGAAGCTGTTCGACCTAGGAGTGACATTCAGTCTGTCAGAAACTGCAGTATATAGGAGCAGTCTTGAACACAGCTTGGGGCCATGCATACCTGCCTCTGGACAGGGCTTGAACGTCTTATGGCTGAGGCACAGATGGTGTTCAATAGTTGGCATGTATCAGCCAGGACTTTCCTTTGCCTGCTGTGACACGTGGCAGCAGCCGTTGTCACCATGCCACTGGCCCACTTGCATATGCGGATTCCCTAATGGACCTTGAGAGTCCAGTGGGACCGGTTGGACGACAGACTAGATCAACAGGTGCTTGTTATGTCTCCCTTGAGAAAAGCACTAATATGGTGGATGGATTGCAACAACTTACTGCAGGGCAGTTCCATTCGTTATTCCAACACCAGCACAGATTCTCACCACAGGTGCCTCACCTGGGCCCACATCAAGCACTAGGGACATGGACTCAGATGGAGGCAGAATTAATATAAATGTCCTGGAGATGAGAGCTATCTTATACAGTCTTCAGGCATTTCAGGAGCATCTGACTCCAGGTCCTCTGTTAATATAGATGGACAACGTCGGTGTGATGCATCACATCGGCAAACAAAGGTGGACTCATTCATATCTATCTTGCAGGGAAACAGTGAGGGTATGGTATTGGGCTCTGGAATACGGGCTAGAACTTGTCAATCGTGCATCTTCCAGGTGTTGAAAACATCTTAGCGGACAAACTAAGTAGGTCACAGTCCAGGATGCACAAATGGGAACTACTGACCTCAGTTCTGGAAGACATAACAAGATGGGATTGCCCAGAATTGGACCTTTTTGCATCCCCACACAGTGCAAAACTGACGCGTTTTTGCTCGCTCGCTCCAGGGCCTGGAGTTTTTTGGCGAGATGTGTTGTCTCTCCCTTGGAAAGGGAGATTTCTAAATGCCTTCCCTTCCTTTCCTCCAATATACAGTACAGAGTACTACTCAAATGGAAGATGGAGGGGCAGCCCTTATCCTCATTGCTCCACTATGGCCTTGGCAGATATGGTATCCCCTGCTCCAGCAGTTGGCAGTGGAACCTCCAGTACTTCTACTGCTGTGTAGGGGCCTGTTGTCACAGGACAGGGAGTCTCTGGTCCATCCAGACCTGAAGTCCCTACATCTGCATGGCTGGCTTCTGAAAACATGGCCATGGCACGATTTGGAGTATCACCTAAGGTGACTGATGTTCTAGTGACTGCCAGAAAACCCCTCCACCAGACATACCTATTCTTTAAAATGGAAGTGGTTTTCGTTGAGGGCTATTTCCAGACAACTGGATCCCTTCAGCTGTCTGGTCAGTGCATTGCTGGAATACTTGCTGTCCTTTTCAGACTCTGGTCTTTAGTATTCCTCATTCAAGGTGCATTTGGCCGCTATTTTAGCTTTTCATGCCCCGGTGGATGGACGAATGGTTGCCCAATTAGAGGTATCCAGAAATTCTGAGAAGTATACTACATGAAACCTCCCATATGAAACCCAGTTCTGGCTTGGGACTTGAATTTTGTTTCGGAAAAGCTTACTTTAGCTCCTTTCAAGCCAGCCAAGAACTGTGGCCTATGCTTGCTTTCATGAAAAGTGTTATTTTGAGCTGCCATACTGTAACTTCTGTTCGAAGTATTTCTGAGCTACAAATTCTAAAGTGTGAGCCCCCCCTTTGATTTTTCATAATGACATGGTATCTTTATGGATCAGTCCTAAGTTTTTACCAAAGGTGGTGTCTGAATTTACTTGGATCAAACCAACCACTTTCTAGTGTACTAATTGGAGTATGCCAATCCAAGGGAAGCATTACTCCATACTCTGGACGTACATAGACTTTTCAGATTTTATGTCAGTCGCACCAAGTACTGCAGAAAGTCCTCTCAGCATTTTGTTTTGTTCACCCCTCAGAAAGAGGGCATCCCGTGTCTAAAGAATGCCTGTCCAAATGGATGGCACAATGTATTATGTTCTATTATAGGAAGCATGGTAAGGAACCTACTGGAGTGGTTCATGGTCATTCCACAATAGGCATGGTCACTTCTGTTGCTTGTTTTTGCAGTGTTTCTGCTGCTGACATCTGTGCAGCTGAGCAGTGGGCCTTAAAGAAATAGGAATAACGTTTATTTTGGAGAAGAATTCCATTGCGCCCCCAGATGATTTTTTTTTTTTTTGTAGAGACTTTTTTTCAATCTCTGCAGCTGTCACCTGGTGCACTGTCTGCACCTTCACTAAACATTACAGTCCGATCATTGTCTCTTAGAAGAGCAGGATTTGGCCTGGCTGTATTACAGAGCCTGCTATCATGAACACATATATTTCATCCACCCAGACTGTTGCTAATTTTTGGGTACTGCTTGAGATTCATTCAAAAGGTGTGGCCTGATGAAAGATATCCTCAAAGAAGAGAGAACAGTTATGTACTTACCGTAATAGTAGATCTTTAAGAGAATTTTGTCAGGACATACTGTTCTACCCTCCTTCTCCCTTGGGGTAAGGGCACCGTATTTCCTCCATTGTTTCCATCCATAGCTGCCTTTTCCAGCCATAGTCACCTAGTATGATGGGAGTTGACCTGATCTCCTGGGTTCCCACTGAGAAGTCCTCCAAGTATAATCTTTGCCGGGGAACTGAGGAGATATGGGGCCACCTGCGTTTATGTTGACACTGGTGCATGACACTGTCATGGGTGGCCCCTGGCTTGCAGAAGTTTCTATGTGGTCCTAGCACTGACGTGGGAATAGTTCCAAAGGTGTGTCCTGATTCTGTTGAAGATCTACTGTTACGTTAAGAACGTAACTGTTCTTTCTATTTGGTGTCAGGGCAAGGAGCTTGATCCCTTTGTCTGCCCTGTGGCTAGTATCCTTGAGTACCTTTGGTCTCTCTCTCTCTCAGTTGGGGCTGTTAGCGATGACCTTTAAAGGAGAACTGCGCTGAACATGTAACTGATTTTTCCCAGTAGATGCTGTTTTTTTAAGCACTGGTTAAATTTCTGTTATTGTTCCATCTATACAAGCCTTTTAGTAACCTCAGTGGGTGTTTCTGACTTACATTCTGGTGTTAAGTGCCATTTTAGAACTGTATGATGTAGTTTGTCGCTCTCAGCTAGAGAGTTCTGTAACAGAACATGAATGCATTGTGCCAACAATAGAAGAGTAGAACAGGGACATAAACTACATCATACACTTCTAAAATGGTTCTTACCAGCAGCATATAAATCAGAGATACCCACTAGGATAACTAGAAAGCCTGGATAGCTAGATCAATAACAGCATTTGAACTAGTACTTAAAAACAGCTTCTACTGGGGAAAATGACTTATAGATTCAGTGCAGTTCTCCTTTAAGGTGCACCTGGCAATCATCTCTGCATACTGGGCATGGGCTGGTATGCCGGTGGTAGCCCAGAAGAAGGTGATTGGGCACTTTTTCAAAGGCCTGGACCACCTGTCCCCTCTGGTGCTTAAACCATCACCATGGGATCTACTGCTTGTGCTGGCTTTGCTTCTGGGCAAGCCATTTGGGTCTATGCACAGGTGTGATAGATCACACCTGTTGTGGAATACTGCCTTCCATTACGTCAGACAGAAGGATAAGCGAGCTCCAGATGCTTTTGGTGGTATCTCCATATCTGGTCTTCCACAGGGACACGGTCATGCACGCAGCCTACTTTGGTGCTGGCTTTCCTGAAGATTTTTGGCTCCCGTAGGGTCCTAGTGCCTATGGCTGAGAACCCATCAGTGTGAATCAGTGGTGAAGATGTCCAAGGAGATCTACAATTACGGTGAGTAAGTAATTTTTATTTCTAGTAGTGGTATTAGTTCACATCCACACCACCCACCTAACATCCCGTGGCAAGTGACATACGGATCCCTGCTTCCAGTGTGCAAGATCTGACATCACGTGTGGTGGAACCAGCGGAAATACTGTCTGGGCAGTGGGAGGAGTGTAACTTGAAGACACTCCAAGAATCAGCACTTCCCATGGAACTGCCAGTGTGTGGATGTGAACTACTGTGTATATCACTCCTAGAACTACGGTTACAGGTGAGTAACCTATTTTTATGCACCTAGGGCAAAATAACTCAGGACAGAATATTGGATGAGAGGGGTTAAACTGAGCCCTACAGCAGAGGAAAGGCACCTGTGAGTCATTATTAAAGACTACCTCAAACAAACCCGTGTAACTAGGCCAGCAGTAAGACTAATAAGGGGTGTATTGGAAAGGGCATTGATAGCAGGTAAAAGGACGTACTACTGTCCAGTCTATATAGGTCACTGGTGAGGCCGCACCTGTAATATTGTGTTCAGTTCTGGGGTCCTTATCTAAGGAAGTACAGGGATGGGCTGAAGACAGTTTGTCTTAAGGCAGTGAATTCATACTCACTGGAGACCCGGCAAGAGAGAGAGGAAATTGACAGAGACTTTCAAGTTCCTGATGGGAATAAACATGGTGGACTGCAGAGAGGTATTTAGCATTGAGTATAGAGTCCTGAACTGGAGGTCATAATTGGAAACTGCAGGGGGACGGTAAGAGGGATGTGAGGAAGTCCTCTTTTATGGAAAGGGTGGTGGAGCTGTGGAACAGTCTGCCATAGGAAGTGATGAGTGCCAAGACTGTAAATGATTTCAGGCATGGCTGAAACAGAGTTAAGAGTTTGGTGGTTGCACAAGTTGGTGGCAATAGGGAAGGGAGCATTGGGTGGACGGAGAGGGAAAAAAACCTGCATGGACAATAGGTACGGGGGCAGATAGTGAACTTTGGGCCGAATAGATGGACCTGTGGTCTTCTTCTGCCCTCATTGTCTATGTTTCTGTGACAAATTGAAACAAGAGATTACAACATTTGTGGTGCCCCCCCCCCCCGACACACACTTAAGTCTAGTCATAGGGATTGAGAGTGAACGCCTGTTGTGATGGAAAGTAATATTTAACCTCATAAAACCAAGTTCAACCTTTTTTGTTCTTGTTTCTAGGCCTGTTGTTGCTGTTCTGGATGTAGATATATTTGAAGTTGACCCAGAAGCTCGGCAGAGAATTTATAAAGAAGCTATTGCATTACAGGGACCACCAGATGGGACTGTGGTAGTCTCTTTAAGCAGTTCATCCCCTGACGGAGTCTATTTTGATGACGATTTAATTGACCATCTCCTTCAACAGTTTGCTGCATATGGAGAAGTTATACTAATAAGGTTAGAAACATGTTTGTATGTACATCCTTTTTTTAACTTTCTTCTCACTCTGCTCCTTCAACCCATCCACAAGCCCTTGAAGCAGTTGCCACTGACCCCACCGAAACCCACAGCCTGCACCCTCATAAACTGTCCCACTTTCCCCTCGAGGTTGGACAGGCCATGTAGTAGAACTGGTTGTAACGTTTCCAACCTGAGAGGAGGAGGCTGGTCGTAGCTTTCCCAACCAGAGGCAGGGAGGCAAAGGATGCAGAGATCTGGGTGCTGTAACTGGATGAGGATAGCATAGCAGTCATTCATGTAAGCGCAGCCATTATTTCCCGCTGTTTTTCATCCCCCAATTTCTCACCCCAACCGACTAGGGCATGGCTGAGACAGGAAATCTTTCTGGCAAGTCAGAGATCAGCTGTGACCAGGACCACTCACTGCAATCTGATGGTTGCTTGCTGGAACAAGAATAGACATATGACACTACCATGTCATATCTCTGTGCCATGCATAATTCCTCTCCCCTACCCCTTCCCACCTGGAGCTGCATAATCTTCCAAGAAGCAGTCTTCTCCTTAGAGTCCCACTAATGGATCTGAGCTGGAGGTGCTAGGACCTTGCAGGAGCCAAAACTTTTCTAAGTACTGGTGGCACAAGTAGGCTTGCAGGCATCACTGCATATATTTAATGGTGCCGCTGTATACCAGCGGGTGCTTCACCACACGCATCCGCTGGTGTACAGCAGCACCAGCCCCAAACTGCCTCAGTTACTTTTTCCCTGCTATTGAGTACACTGCAGTATCACCACTCCCCTAGTCAGGGCCAGAATGTCACCGTCCATACGACAACAGTGTTCATTTCATTGGTTTTAGTTTAAAATACATTGGAATTTATTATTTTTGCATCAGTTACTTTACCTTAACACATAAATCTGTACAGTTTTCTCTCAGCACTACCTCATGCTAATGGGTCGATGACAATGAAGAAGGCAGAACCTGAAAAGGCAAGTTGTTCCAGGATTGAGGCTGTGTCTCACTACAACCTCTCTCTGGGTAGGGTTTTTGGCAATGGGAAGCAAGTGTCTGGGAAGATGGCCAGTCCTCTGAGGCATATAAACAGTCCACACCCAACACATGCTCTGCGTTGAGGTCTTTGCACCGTTCATCATCCTCTGGTTGTTCTGCTGTGAGGCACTCAACTCCTATGGACCCAGGTACCCTACCATCCTCTCTGACAGCACCAGGAATGTCTGGGCCTGCGGGGCCGAAGTCTCCATCCCACAGCTCCTTTTTATCCAATAGAGAGGACTTCGGTGGGCAGTCTGGCCACTGGACAGCTCTTATGGAGCAGCAGGTACAGCCTTTAAGTACGGTGGTGCCATTGTTGCTGCCGGTTTCTGACCTTTCAGAGTAGCTTGAGCTTGCGCCACTGGACATAGGCACCGACTGAAGTCGACTCCAGCCTCTGGGCTGGTGCCGTTGTTAGTGTCACCGACACCTGACCCACCTGTAGTGTTGCATTTGATTCCTTTGGGGATGGGGCAGCCATGGTGCCACTGCAGGCTCCTTTGTGACCAGCAGGACCGTCTACACCATTGTCTGTGGTGTGTCCAATGCCGAGGTTTGGCCCTTCAGGGTCTGCTTTGGTGCCACAGCCAGCATCATGTTTAGTGCTGTATGGGCCCTTGGTGCTGGGATTGGTCCTTATGGGGATGGCCCCAGGGTTGTCCTCAGTGCTGCCGAAGGTGCAGTTCTCAAGACCTTACTTGGTGTCATTGCCGGTGTCGACTGAGTTGCCAAGGCTGTGCTCCCACCGTCGCCCATTACGATCCCCTTCTACCCTCCCAGGTTAGAAGTTGTTGAGTCTATCCAGACCTCACCATCACCAATGGGGAGGACGAGGGCTCATGCTACAATCCAGAGAGCCTTGAACTGGTTTCTGACTCTGTACCACAGGAGGATCTCTCATTTTAAGCTCTGCTCAGAAATATGTATACTGCCTTAAATTTCGATCCCGCAAACATAGACTAGGCTAGGTACCTCCAGCTGGAGTTCCTAAACCTGTGTAACATCCTAGTCTCTCTAGTTCCTCCCATCTTAGAGTCACTTTTTGAGGTGGCATACTACTGTGGGTGCTGTTACTAAACAGGCAGACAGAAAATGTGCGGCACCCAAATCTAAGCCCACATGTTTCACTTAGCCAATAGCAGATGCTAATGTCATTTTGGCTGAAAATGATAAAGCCATAGTGCCTAAGGATGTGACCGTGCAGCCCACTAACAAGTTGTCATGTGTGGCTGACGCCATGGGTAAGCGGTCTATGCCTCGGCTACCCTTAGCATAATCATAGCTAGCCACCAGGGTCATTTCTCAAAGTACAAGTAATCCTGTTGATGCCAGCTAAGTCTGTGACAGAGACTGTGAGATACAAAACAGGAAATGATGCTTGCTGTTAAACAGGGTATTGAATCTAACAGCCACCACAGCCACCAGCTTTAAGCTTCTATGGATGCCTTTAATGCCACAACTCGTTCCATGGCTGCAGGTATCTGCGTCAGGCAGCATTCTTTGCTGCAGACTTCTGGCTTCACCCTGAGTGTCCAGCAACAGGTCATAAATGTGCCTTCAATGGCACCTGTTTGTTTGGATGGCAAGTAGTAGTAGTAGTAGTGGTTTATTGTTTGATCAGTTGAAAACCATTACAAACATTAAAATACATCCAGTAACATTAACTGTAACCATAAATTCATCATAGATGAGTCAAGAGAAAACAAACAATATAGGCTAACAACAGATTTTAAGAAGTGCCTCAGAAATGGCAGGAGTAGTTTTCCCTTTAATAATATTACAGTGTGGCTTCTAACTAATCATAAATGCCATTATAAGATTAGACACCCTTTTCCACTTTGCCACCATCATTCAGTTCAGGACTAACAGATGATTAAGTTTCAGGCTTTAAAATGTCAGTAAATAATCATATCATAAAAATTTTAAAATGAATAAGAAACACAGTATTGTGTCAGTTCATGCTTATTTGGATAGCATAATTTTATCAGTGCTAAACCAGAATGCCTTAATTGCCTCATAATAAAGAAATACAACTTTTGGCAGTAGACGAGATGGGGTCAATAATTTGGAACTCACATTATCCAAAGATGCTGCAGTTTAAGGGAAGTCATTAGGGCTCCCCTATGGTGCAACAAGGTATGCTAGCCATATACTTCCCTATGCGGTGAGCCATTCTGTGGTCTGTGGCTGACGTGGAGCCATTATATTCGAGACTTGTAATTGAGCCCAAGGTCAATTCATGAGAATACTCTCCCAGACATAGATAGCAAAAAACACACTAGCCCTTCATTAGGACATCCCATGTTGTCAGTAAAACCTGCATTATTGGTGAAATTCCAAGGCACCACGCAGGGCATGCTGGTCTGTACCCCTGTTGTCACCAGTCGTAACAGGAATTATAAACCAACTGCAATTCACAAATCACATATGGGTTGAAGTGGACAGTGCCTGCTCCCATACCAGTATATCCAGATGTTTTGCTTCAGTTTCAGAACCAGTGGCCACTAACAGTCCAGACAGTAGCTTTCTGTCCAACCCCAAATAGAGCCAATCATACGTGTGACAGTGGCCCACAATTTAAGCCCCATTAGGCTATCCGAAAAATCTTCCTGTACTCGCTGTCTGCTAACATTTACGTGAATCCTTTTGTGTTTCCCCCATGTCTATAATTAATGTTCTTATAATAATTAATATAAATCTAGTATATTGCTCCGATAATTATTTGTGACATAACCTATTCACCATACAAACAAAACTAATCCTCTTCGGCGCTACTCATTGACACAAGGAAATATGAAAATTAAGAAAACCCGTAAAAACACCTAGGGAATACATATAAACATATTGCATATGGTTCACTCCAAACTGTTAAAGAATAAACTACGTTAATATTATTATAATGTACACCTGTGAGGTTTTAGGTATAAGTATCGCCCTCTGAATAACAAGTAAAATGTGCACGGTCAGATGTTCATTACACACACACACACACTAATGTACATTAAAAATTTAGACAAAGTTATTCAACAGTGGTAACAAAAGCTTGAAGCTTATAATGTCCTGGCCCAGTATGGACTGAAATTCTTAAATATTTAACAACTCTGCCTATATGATGGGTTCATACAATGTTAGTGTGAGGTTCTTGGCTTAAAAATGTTTCAGCTCTCAGACATCATTTAGGCAAAACGCTGATAGACCTTGATCTTATAAGTGTCAAGTCTTCAACATTCATCACTGGTTGGGATTTGGCCAGAGGAACAGACCCTGCGGGAGCAATTTTTTTTTCTTTGGAGGAACCGGCGTCAGGTTGGCACCGCCCTCTAGGGCGACGTATTATGTGGCGCTCGAGGGATGGTCAGTAAATGGCGTCAACTCATCCTTCACTTCAGTTCTGCTTCTCCCACCGTCGAGTGAGCATGAACTCATGAGAGAGCATTTTTGAATGACAACATCGCGGCCTAGTCTGTTCCGACCTAGTTCTGCAGAGCAGTTAGCATTCTCTGCACCATTTTTCTTCAGGAATCGGTAAGACCTTTCCATATTTTCGGTACAGAGACCTTTTACTATGTTTTATTTAAGTTTCCGTACGATCATGTCTCGTCCAGGGGGACAAGAAGAAATGTAAGGCGGGCTGGCCCCCTATGTGGCGGTGTCCCTCCGGCCGGCAGTATTCCATCTCGGACCGACATGATCGTTGCCTGACCTGCCTGGGCCCCAACCATGACATGGACTGTTGCGACACCTGTTTCTCCATGGACCACAGAGTTTATGAAGGCCATGCGCCAATGACTTTTGGAGGACAGTCGCGCACTGGGGACTCCAGATGTAGGTCCCTTGACCCTTCCTCCGGGTCCCCTCCTGGTTCTGTATGGACCGTGGAGGAGGGAGCTTCCGCTTCATCTAGCCTCACCATGGCGGAGGCCCCTCTTATGGTGCCGGAGGCCCAGTTCGATTCTTCCGAGGGTCGGACCAGAGGCACCGTTCTGGCAATCACCTCCTCGGAGGCTTCACCACTGTCGCAGTCTCTGTCTGCCAGGCCCAGCCCAGTGGTTCCCTTGATGCAGCCTTTTGGCGTCGCCCCAGATCACAGAGTCGCCCACGGGCCGTGATCGGGGCAGCGCCATAGGTGGTGCTGGGCCAGCCTGCAGGTGCCACCATGTGCACTAGAGTAGGAAGGCCCTGGGGGTGGCTCCTTTGGAGGTCCTCTGGATCCACTCCTCTTCAGAGAAGGACAACCATTTGGAGGTGGATCCTGACTGGCTTCCCGACTCTTTGGAGCATCAGGGCTCTCCTCTGCCCAGCACCCCTGCGCCCGACCAACCTTCCCTCCTTCAGAACTGGTGGTTCTGGCTGGCACCGAAAGGCCTTCTGGTGCCGGGGGCGACACCGGAAAGCTTGCTGGAGCCGGTAGGGTCTCTGAAGTTGGGGGAGGTGAGTCCTCCATCCTGGGTGTCCAGGCTGGACCCACTTCTGGGGTCGCTCAGACATCTGGAGCTGGGCCAAAGGCTCCCTCACCAGCTGTTCTTCGGGGGCTGGCAGATGAGGTGGAGCCTTCTCAGTTGGTCTGGAGAAAGAGGTCCCTCTTGGAGTCTGAGGGGTTGAGGGGACAAGGCCAGGAGCGGCACCCTTCCCTAGCAGCCTGCAAGGGTTCGGGAAGGAGCCGCAACGCTGGGCCTGTCTTCTCCCTTGAGGTCTCCCTGGGGGGGATCTCATTGCACGAGGCTAGGGGCTGCCCTTCTGGACCCACACGACCCCAGTCACCTCACGGGGATCCCCTTTAGGGCTCATTCCTGACTGTTTCAGGATGGTTGAACGGCCGGTGACTGTCCCGACTGGTGGATCCTTCTGGGATGCTGGATTGCCTGTACGATCCCTTAGCCTTGGTAGAGGGTGTCCTCTTTCCCAGAGATGTTCTTCCCCTTTACTTCTGCCTACCCCACTCCTCCTTCCGGGCCACTGTCGTCCAATGGGGCCTCTAATCTGGGAGCAGTTAAGAGCCACGACTGCTCTTTTTCCAGTTTATGTCAGATCCATGGACGAGCAGGTATTTCACCATTCTCACCTGCAGCAGCTGGACTCTGATTCCTCAGACTCATCGGCCTCTTTGTCTTCCTCACCTAAGGAAGAAGATCCTTCCATCCACCTGTCCTCAGACACTGATCAGACCACCTGTCAGCATTTCCTTTCGAGGCTGGTTGACAAGCTCCACATTTAACCTTTGCTAAGACACAATCCTGAGCAGGTGACGTGTGCTTTTCTAAGCGAATACAGTGCGGACCACCTGGTGGTTCCCGCCTGGTCCTCCCCCTTTAGGGAGGCGTAACGCACCTGGCAGCGTCCATCAGTTCCCTCCCCATCCCTGATAGACTGCCAGCGCAGGTATTGCACACCCCAGGGATCTCCAGGAGTCCTACCTCACCTCTCTCCGGGCGTAACGCTCTTGGATGCTCCCTTTAGGCATAGAAGCCCAAGGCACGACCGACCCCTGGATGCGGCCGAGTTCGACCGCTGGGGGAGGAGAATCTTCTCTTAGGCTCCCCTCTCTCTTTCACTTGCAGCACATCAGGCCCATCATGCTGCCTATAACAGGCACTTATGATCCATGCTGGGACAAATCCTGACATCTGTGCCTGATATGGAGGCAACCAGGCAAGCCATTGCCCTCTCTGCACGTGGCTTGGAGCTTGCGAGGCACCAAGTAAGGGCATCGTATGACACCAATGGGGTGGCGTTTGGGCTATCTGCGTTAGGCGGACAACATGGCTTTGCCTTTCCCGGTTATCACCCATGGCCTGGCATAGAGTGATTGCCTCCTCTTTCCAGGGGACCCACCTTTTTCCCCACAGAGTGAGGCGGGAACTTCAGGGTGACTTCCATCTCCCAGGCAGAGGGAGACCTTGCCTCACCCTTACCAGTCCCAGGCCTAACTAGGCTTGTGTAGGGATCCTCCTCCTCCTGTGTTTTATTTCCCCAAGGGGAGGCTGAGGGATGTCTCTCCTCAAGTAGGTACTAGGTTCCTTCGCTTGATATCACTCAGTGATGAATGGTGAAGACTGACACAGATAATATATGACAGCTACGTACCTACTGTAATTCTTGATCTTTCTGTGTATCTTCACCATTCATCACTGCTTCCCCCCCACCAGCCCCTCTTGGGCCTCAGACTCTGGGCTGTGCCTCCTCCCCTGCCTCTTCCCCTTAGGGTGTGGTGAATCTCCACCTGGTACCTCTGGTACTCCTGATCCTCTAGAAAGGATCCCACCCCATTGGGGAGAGGGGGCAGGCGGAACTGCCTTTTTATGGGGGGCTTCCTGGAGCTCTGTTCCTGGGACCTGAGTGGGGATCTCCCCAAGGAGCCATAGATCCACTAAGGTCAGAGGTTCCCCTGCCCCTTGATTGGGGGTGGGGAGATCTTCACCCAGGATGTGGGGTTGGAGGGCTCTGGTGACCCCCCCTTTCCTTACCACTCTTTCAATGGTAGCTGAGTTCAGTAATCTACCTCTTTCTTCTCCCTCCTCCTTCTCAGTTAAAGGATGGGGGTAGTCCTTCTGGACCTTCCCCACAAGGAGATAGGTCAAATTCTTCCTACGACAGTACTCTTGCCATTGTATTTGAGAAGGGGGGAAGGAGACCCCTCGACTCCTTGGTCTTGAGTTAGAGGAAGATACCTGGGCTAGTAGCCTTCTGCTTGTCTCAACTCTACCTCCTCCATGGAGGTAGTATGCTCCTTCTGAAGATGGGTGTTTTGATTGTCTAGAGAGGGTATTCCCTTGAAGGGAGCCCTCTGAGTGTTCCTTTCCCTTGGCCTCTGTCCCCCTGTGAGGATTCAGTGTGTGGGGGGGTCTTCTCCCTCATCCCTTTTTTCTTCTTCTTCTCTTTCTTTCCTCCCTGCCGTTTCTGTGTATTCTCATATGACCAGAGGATGGGGCCCTACGTTCCACACCCCTAGGGTTGGTCTGCTCTCTTCCTTCAGCTTTTACCTCTTTCAGTTTATACCTTTTCTTTTGGCTAACCCTTGGCTCTCTTGCCCTCCCTCTTCTTTTCCCTGTCCCCTTTTTTCATATCACTCTCTGGCCTCACAGAACTGAGGTGAGGGAAGAGTCAATGCCATTTACTGGCTATCCGTTGAGCGCCACGTAGTACATTGGCCTCAAGGTTGGCACCAACCCAACACCAGCTCCTCTCACGAAAAAAAGATTTTCCCACGGGGTCCTGTTCCTCTGGCCAGAACCCACCAGTGATGAATGGTGAAGATACACAGGAAGATCAAGAATTACGGTAAGTACATAATTTTCATTTTCAGTCATGAGGAACCCTTTTTAGCTTCCCCTGCCATATGCCTCCTTCATTTAGAAAGGAAAAATGGTACCTCCATAAAAGGGTCGTATATCAGCCAGCAACCTCTGAACCATGCCTAAATAGACTCGGAGCACTCTGAGATCCACAGAAGTTCATAACAGCTCCAAATCCAGCTCCCCGTCCAAAGTCATAGAGTTGACTGTTTCTCTTAAGCACGGCACCTCGGCCTTCCACCTACGTGACCTCTATGGCCCTCATCTCTTGTAAGTCTCAACTACTCAGTTCATGTCATGTCATCCCAAGTCTTTCAAGTATTTATTTAGGCTGCAAACAGGAAAAGTCACTTTACTGAGCACAGCAATTTTTATTTTCCAAATCAAAAGGAGTCAGAGCCTCCGGCCCCTAGGCATAGCGGGCATATGTGTTGTAAGGTTATACAGTGCATATTGGTTGAGAGAATGCTCAACTGTCAGTAGATTTAAAATCGAGCTTAAAGCTTATTTATTTGATCTGGCCTTCCCTAGTGATGGATAATGTAAATTTTATGTTTTAAATGTTATTTATATTGGTTGTTCTTGTTTTTATGTTAAGTGCCTTGGTTTTTGAAAGGCGCTAGAAAAATAAAGTTGAATTGAATTAAAAAATATATGTAGTGTGTTAGTTCTTTATCATATATTTTTTTTCATTCCATCATCCCTCCAAACCTTCATGGATGGAGGACACCATCCTGCCCATCCCTCCTAGCCAGCAATCACTCTGAGCCTCTCCAATTCCCAGGGTCCACATACTTCTGATTGCAAACCCAGGCTTATCTACTGCACTAGCGACTTGGCCCACCATTTCACTGTTCGTTCCCGACAGATATTCAGCTGCAGGGACTTCATATCAGCAAACCCAGTTGCCAGGCACTGCTCACCACAATGCTAGCATGGCAGGCTGAGAGCATCCAGATTCTATCAAATCAGCAAGCCGGCGATGAAAACAAAAACCGGGGGAAATCTCATGGAAAGACACCACTTAAATAAAGTGTGAGGTGCAGGTAAAGCAAACAAACTAAACTGAGCATGGAGCAGAGCAGTGTAACAGTCATCTTTGCTGCTTCCCCCCTGCTATCCCTGGATTGGTAACTGGCTTGAGGGCAGGAAGCAGGGGGGTTGTCGAAAGCAAATGGAACAGTCTTTTAAAGAGTCTAATGAAAAAACAACAACTCATAAAACTTCCAGGCTGGCTCCCCTACAACCCACAGAGGGGCAGGGGATATGGCTTCTTCCATAACAAGCAGTTCTTCCATGGTAAAGGTAGAGGAGCCCAAATAATGGACCTCAGCTTTCCAGGCCCAAAAGAAGATACAGCCAAAGGCACAGACGCCAAAAGTGCTGAATGCCAACATCTGAAGCTCCGGCCCTGGGTCCGCTTCCGCTTCCCAAGCTGGACCACCACCCCCCCCCCCAGTAGGGGGATGCGTAACCCAGCTCTACCATCCGTGGTAGTCCATCTTGATGGACAAGTGGATCTTAAGGATCATCCGATTGGGGTACTTCCTGGAGTTGTTAGAAATTACCCCAGACAGTCTTCCCAGAAGGCAACTCCCTCTGTCAGCTCACATGTCAGAGTTTCTGGCACAGGAGGTTGGGGGCCTTCTGAGAAACCGGGCAGTGGGAATTGTGCCAGTCAGAATGGAACACAGGGTTCTACTCCCACTACTTCTTGGTACCAAAGAAGTCGGGGGGGCGTGTACATGATTCTCAATCTCAGGAAAGTAAACATATAGCAAACTAAAATGGTGCAAGGTCTGCATCAAAAGCCCTATGAGGAGAGACTAATTTACCTCAGTATGTACACCAGTGGGGGGTTATGATAGATATCGTACGTAACTTAAGGGGTAAATAAGGTACAGGAGGGAAGTATTTTTCAGAAAAGAAGGCATGCAAGAAAAAGGGACATGCTATGAAGCTGGAAAGAGGGTAGATTCAGGAGAGATGTGAGGAGGTACTTTTTCACAGAAAGAGTGGAGGATTCCTGTAACAGTCTTCCAGTGGAGGTGGTGGGGTTCAAGAATGCATGGAATAGGCAGAAGGAAGTTGTGGTGGAAGGTAAAGGGGACGGGAGAAAGAGTTGTAGATCAAGTAGGGTCTACAGTTAGGATGTACGTAGGGAAAAATGGGCAGACTGGGTGGGCCAAGCAGCCCTTATCTGCCGTCAGATTCAATGTTTCTGTGTTTACATGGATCAAGAAAAATTCAGTACCCGGAAGGGAGCAAAAACAGGAGGAATAAGAGATCACTATGGTTCTTGTGGGAAGTGACTGCGGAGGTAAAGGCTAAAGGGGTGGCATTCAGTAAGTCAGGGAGATGCAGAGAGGAGAGGATAGGGAGGTGTACCAGGAAAAGCAGAGGGAAGCAGGGAAGGTGGGAAGGCACAGACAGAGGACAGGATAGCCAAAGGGGTAACTAAAGGGGACAGGACCTTCTTCAGATACATAAGGGAAAAAAGGAAGACAAGGGATAGGATTGTGAGGTTAAGAAGGGCAGGGGGAGACTGTGCAGAAAAGGATCTGGAAAAAGCAGAAATCCTGAACAAATACTTCCGCTCAGTCTTCACAATGAAGGGAGAGGGGGTGGACTACAGAGATGCAGCAGCAACACTCTGGGGATGGAGGTGAACACAAGTCCATTCATACAAGAAAGAGTCCTGAGAGGATTTGAAAATCTGAAAGTGGAAAAGGCTGTGGGGCCAGATAGGGTGAACGCAAGTCTGCTGATGGAGCATAAGGAGGTACTGGCCGCACCTCTGGCAACCTTATTCAATAACCCACTGGAAACGGGAAAGGTTAGAGGACTGGAGGAGGGCAGATGTGTTCCCACGTCATAAAAGCGACAGTAGGGAAGAAGCTGCCAGCTATAGGCCGGTCAGTCTAACGCCAGTGGTGGGGAAGTTGATGGAAACACTATTAAAAGAAAGGCTAGTGGAGTATCTTGAATCCAGCGGGTTATAGGACCCAAGGCAGTAGAGATTCAGGGGGTGGGGGTATCATAAGAAAAAACTGATTGATTTCTTTGACTGGATGACCACTGAAACAGAGCACTGTGGGGCGGTGCATGTGGCTACTTTGACTTTAGCAAGGCCTTTGACTCCATACCACATAGAAGGCTTATTAGGAAACAGGGCAGTTGGGGGGTGGGACCCAAGGTGGTAAACTGGGTATAGAACTGGTTGATGGATAGGTGACAGAGGGTGGTAGTAAACGGCGCTCACTATAATGAGGGAGAGTGACCAGTGGGGTACCTCAGGGCTCAGTGCTGGGACCAGTTCTCTTCATTGTCTTCACAAGTAACATTGCAGAATAGCTGGAAAGGAAGGTATGTCTCTTTGCAGATGACTCCAAAATCAACAACAGTGTAGATACTCCAGACGGCGTGGGAGAAGAGTACAGACCTGGGAACTCAAGGAGTGGTCGAAAGGATGGCAGCTGGTTTACAGTGCAGAAAAATACAGTCATGTACCTAAGGCAGAGAAACTCAGGGGCAGTGTAGAAAATGGGAGAGATATTGACGTTCACAAAGCAGGAAAGAGGTCTTATGGTTATCATATCTGATGTCCTAAAGGTAGCAGTGCCATGCGACAAAGCATTAGGCAAGGTCAGTGGGTCGCTGGGTACCTAGGAAGGGGAATCAACAGCAGCATGAAAGGTGGTGTTAGTACTGTATTGATTGTTGGCGAAACCCCAGCTGGAGTACTGTGTCCAGTTCTGGAGACCACATCTCAGTAAGGACCTAAACAGGGTAGATGCTTTACAGAGGAAGACAACTAAATGGTGCAGGGGTTGTGTCATAAGCCCTATGAAGAGAGGCTGAGGGATCTCAATATGTACACCGTGGAAGACAGAAAGGAGAGGGGAGCATGATAGAGACTTATAAGTACCTCATGGGGTAAACAGGGTACAGGAGAGGAGTATTTTTCAGAAAAGAAGGTATTTATTTATTTATTAGCTTTTGGTAACCGGGTAAGTGCACTAGACAAAAAACCTGCCTGTTTTTAGGCACAGCCTGGGAGAGTACAAGTTGACAAATACAGTAGTGAACAACAATCAGGTACATAAAGTCGGTTAACTGTCAAGGCAACAACTACATCAGCAGAAGCAGATTACAGGACATAACAGCACGGAGATTACTTCAGGAACAGGTTGAATACAACTTGCATAATCGCACAATGATGGCACATTGGCAAACAAACAGTCATATTGCCTAGCTAGGGGAGAAAAGACAGGAAGCACTAGTACACATAAGGTTTACATAAACAAAGGGCATTTATACAGTTGTTTGGACAGAGATGTGAGACAAGCAGCAGTTAAGTGCATTCGTAGGTTCCAGGAGCATAAAGGTGAGAGAACAGAGCATGTTTGAATGTAAAGTGAGATGAGGAGATCTTAATATGTAGAGGGAGTGAGTTCCAGAACCGAGGAGCAAAATATGAAAAAGCTTGCTCACCCATTTTAGTGGCACTGGGCTGAACAGTGAGCAAGGGGGAGGTGGAAGACCTGAGGCAGCGAGAGTGAGAGACCGGGGTAAGTAGGTCACCCAGAGAGGAGGGTCGGGGGGTTCTGTATAGGGAGTCAACAAAACACCCAAGAGTATAAGAGCGTAGGGCTTTGGATGACAGCCAGTTTAAAGCAGAATAGAGTTGGCAGTGATGGGTTAAGCGAGGAGCTGATAAGGCAAATCTACAGATGTTGTTGTAAGATATGTCCCATTGGCGAAGAACCCTAGCATTGGCATGAGAGAGTACAGGGAAGGCATATAACAGTTGTAGGAATAAAACACCTCTCGTTACTGAGATCCTAGCCGCTGGAGTGAGAGTGACGCACTCTGTAGGCCGCACCAATCTTGGTGTTGACTGATCGGCAGACCTCACTGATGTGAGCAGCAAAGTCAAGTACTGGGTCCAGAGTAACCCCAAGGTGTTTGAAGGATAAGGTTTTATCAACAGCAGTCCCATCACATCAGTGGACCAGGAGCTTGGGGGACTCAGCAGGTACCCTTCTAGAGGATCCAAAGAGCATGGCCTGGGTCTTGGATAAATTCAGGATTTGTAAGTTAGAGGAAAACCAGGCATGTAGGGCCTGAAAGGCAGATGAGAGATGTTGATTGATGTCAACAATAGACCTGGAGGCAGAATAAAGCACCAAGTCATCTGCGTACTTGATAATACTGCAGTGGGTAGGCAGAGTGGGGGTATCATTTAGAAAAGTAGAAAAGAGCAGAGGACCAAGAATCGATCCCTGTGAGACACCACAGGAGATAGGAGCAGGGGAGGAGAGAACCTTACAGAAAGAGACAGCCTGAGATCAATTTTCTAGGTAGCTGCCAAACCAGGATAGTGTAGTGTCAGAGGCGCCGAGTGACCACAGTTTAGCCAGAAGACGGGGATGATGCACCATGTCATATGCTTTGGAGAGGTCTATGAACGTCGCTCCAGTAAGTAAACCCTTGTCCATGTTGCATTTGACATCATTGGTAAACTGGGTGAGAGCAGTAGTTGTGCCCGGCCCTAAAGCCATGTTGTATTGGAGTTTGGAGGTTGGAGTTGTGGAGGTATGCAGGGACCTTTCGGTGAATCAGTTTTTCAGGCAGTTTACTGAGTGTGGGCAGGAGCGATATAGGATGGTAGTTCAGTAAGACTTTGCCGACTCCTTTCTTAAACACTGGAATGGTTCTGGCAACTTTCCAGACTAAGGGGACTGAGGCAGAGCAGATCGAGAGGTTGAAAAGCCTGGTCACAGGAGCCGCCAGACACGAAGCAAACTGCCTAAGGATCTTAGGATGAATACCATCAGGTCCAGCACAGTCATTTGCCGGTAACGATTTTAGTAGCGTAAGGACCTCCTGACGTATGACCTGAGTCAGCACAAGAGCAGGGGAAGCAGTGGTAAGTGGAGTTGATGACTCAAGAGAAATGTTGGGTAGTGAAGGAGCGGGGGTGGGAAGCGAGGAAAAGAGGGAGTTAAAGGCATTCACAATGGTGAGAGGGTTATTGCAGTGGGTATTGTTGACTAGCATTTCATTTGGAGACATTGGTTTGTCGTTCCCGAGTATTTCCTTGATTTGTGACCAGTAAAGTTTAGGGTTAGAGGCAGAGGAACTGAGCAGATTGCAGTAGTAGCTGCTCTTTGCCAGTCGAATCTCCTTTTTACATGTGTTGCGAAGGGAGCTGTAGGCCTCAAAGTCAGCTAGAAGGGAGGAGGACTTCCACTTTGCCCAGAGTTTATCCCTCCATTTTAGCAGCTGGAGAAGGGGACACTTGAGCCATTTGGTGACTTTACCTTTTACCCTGCGCGTGGTGACTGGGATATGTTGGTGTCGAAGAGAGAGTAGGGCAGTGTTGAAATATTCAGCTGCTATGTTGATATCATTGGTTATGCAGCGGGGAGACCAGTCGATCATTTTTAAATCCTATAGGAACGCATCATGGTTGAGCCTGGAAATATTGGAAAAGGATAAGACTTTACAGGGAAATGAGGGGGAGGTGATGTCCCAAACGCAGTACACTGGACAGTGATCACTTATGGAGTCAGGTAGAACTCCAGCTGTGGGGAAATTCACCTTCCTATTTGTCAGGATCCAATCTAAGAGGGTGGAGCAGGAACCACAACGGGAGATCCTGGTGGGCGCCTGGATAAGCTGGGTGAGGTTCTCCTTGCTAGTAATGGAAGAAAGGAGGGAGGAACAAGGCCCGGCCCAGTCCAGATTGAAATCCCCCAAGCAGATTACTTCATTTTTCCCTGTCTCTGATGGCAATAGTTCAATAAATTCCTCCAGACCAGGCCTAGCAGTTCTGGGAGGCATATAAACGCAGAAGATGTGTATTTTTTAAGCACCCCCAAGCAATAGGAGGGAATGATGCACTTCACAATTGGCCAAAGGGGGACTAGGTAAGATAGTCACATTGAGATAAGACTTAAAGTATAGTGCAAGGTCCCCACCTCTTTTGGAGGTGGCACGATCAGCCCTAAGCAGACTAAAGCCCGGAAGGGAGCAGAGGGAGTCAGTGATGGATGGTTTCAGCCATGTTTTGGATAAGGCAAGAATGTCAGGTTTATTAGAACAAACCCAAGCCTCAAGTTCTGAGAAGTTGGCAGAAAGGCTCCTAACGTTTAGGTGGGCAAAGGTGAAGCTGAATGACAGGGGCAGGCAGTTGCATGTGTGAGGTTGGGTGGTGTTATAAGCAGTAGTCGGACCAGGATTCATTTCAGTGTCCCCAGCAAGGGTAAGCGATAGGGTAGTGATCCATAAAGGTGCAGTCAGTATAGCCAACATGGCACGCCTATGGGATATAGAGTACCTACGCAAGATATAACTAAGTAATACCCCTAGGTGTTTATAATTCAGACCCGACAGAGGTGATGGTTTAGTGGTGGGATCAGATAGTAAGTTGGAGTAGCAGAAGTTATCAAGCGAGTATACATGTTGAGAGGAGGGATAATCAGTTGGTCCTGTTAAAAATCCCAACAAAAACATGATGCCAGATAATGTCAGAAGGTGGAATATAGTCCCAGGATTCATGGAGGGAGGGAGGAAGAGTGGGAAGGGTAAAGAGGGAAGTAAGACTGGAGTAGAGACAGTGGAAGAAAGAGCGAGGATAGCGTGCAAGTAGGGGGAGGTAAAAGATTATGAGCAAGGGAAACGGGAGAAGGAGGAGAGGAGAAGGATGCAGTGAAAGCAGGGCAAAAAAATTAATCCCAGAAAGTGGGGAGAAAACTAGATCTACCAGCCAGAGAATCAAATAACAGGGAGGGGTGCTTGCAAAAGGGCTGGGATAGAGACAGACCTGTAGGTTATCAATGTGGTTCTGGAGACCTCTAGTGGAGAACTTATATTACGAGCAAACGATAAACCACGGAGATGGACAAAAAAAGAAATCTCACGAGAGCATGGTGTATAAATGTGATACCAGCTAAGGGTGGGAGGGTATTGGGGGACGGGCAGGGTTCAGCTCATCACGTAGAGCTGAGGACAGAGCAAGCTGCCAGGAGTTGTGAAATTGTGCTCCGAATTAAACTGGAGCCAACTTAGAAAAGCTTCTTGCAGTATTAAGCATCAGCTGAATTACTTCAGTGATTTTAAGGGTGGCAATTATGGTGCAAAAGGTCCCACTGGTGGTTTAAGATCAGTTCCTCTTGGCTAGCCTTGCCATTAGTCCACAACAGCAAGCAGCAGGTTAAAGTAAAAAGGCGCCAAATTTGAAAATAGAGAGACAAGAGCAGAAGTGCGGTCTCAGTGTCCTCCACAGCATACCTGAACAGGTTCAGCTGGGCGAGCAGGAGCTGCTCCACGGGTGGTCCAACCGTTGCTCTGACTGTAAAAGAAGACGAGGGCAGGTGAATAAGTAGGCAGCAGGGGGTTGGGCAAACAAACAGTTTAAGCAGCAGGAAAAATATAGGGGAGGAGCAAGGAAAAGGAAAGGTGAGGGATGGCAAGAAAGGGGAAAAGATTAATTGTACTACAGGAGGGGCAATGGAGGTGAGCAGAGATGTGAAAAAAAAACAGAAGAGAGGCAGAGAAAAAGAGAAGAAAACAAGTTACACAACTTAATACATGACTCTAAATCAATACTGGCTCAGTGATGTGTTATTTAACCAAGGTAAAAAAATGCTGTAAGCATTCACAAATTAAAAATAATTCCCAGGAGTACAAAATTAAACAGCTTGTCACGTAGAGCTGAGGACAGAGCAAGCTGCCAGGAGTTGTGAAATTGCACTCCGAATTAAACTGGAGCCGACATAGAAAAGCTGCTTGCAGTATTAAGCATCAGCTGAGTTACTTCAGTGATTTTAAGGGCAGCAATTACGGTGCAAAAGGTCCCACTGCTGGTTTAAGATCAGTTCCTCTTGGCTAGCCTTGCCATTAGTCCACAAGAGCAAGCAGCAGATTCAACTAAAAAGGCGCCAAATTTGAAAATAGAGAGACAGGAGCAGAAGCGCGGTCTCAGCATCCTCCACGGCATACCTGAACGGGTTCCGCTGGGCAAGCAGGAGCAGCTCCATGGGTGGTCTGACCGTTGCTCTGACTGAACGGGTTCGGCTGGGCGAGCAGGAGGTGCTCCACGGGTGGTCTGACCATTGCTCTGACTGAACGGGTTCGGCTGGGCGAGCAGGAGCTGCTCCATGGGTGGTTCAACCCATTGCTTTGACTGAACAGGTTCAGCCGGGTGAGCAGGAGCTGCTCCACAGGTGGTCCGAACGTTGCTTTGACTGAACGGGTTCAGCTGGGCGAGCAGGAGCTGCTCCACGGGTGGTCCGACCGTCTTCTGCAAATGGGGGGAATGGCTCTGTTCTCTGGACATGACAGACACACATCTTCATGTAAAGATCAGGAAAACCCACCGACAATACCTCCACTTTATGTTGGAGAGAGAACACTGTCAATTCAGAGTATTGCCCATGGACTTGTCTTCTGTGCCACAGGTCTTTACAAAGTGCTTGACAGTAGTTGCAGAAGCCCTTTGCAGGAAAGGCCTGCATGTGTTTCCCTATCTGGACAACTAGCTCCTGAAGGCTAGCTTCAGAGAAGCTTTGCTACATACCGTGTCTGGGACGTATCAGTTGTTCGACGACTTGAGGGAGTCACAGTGAATGTACCAAAGTCTGTGCTGATTCCATGCCACAGACTGCAATATATAGGGGCAGTCCTGGACACAGAGAGGGGATGTGCTATCCTGCCACAGGACAGACATTCCAGTTTCTTAGGCACCCTTGGTATACAGGAGCCACTCTTTCTCTGCGAGAACAATGTTATGTCTCCTGGGTCTCATGGCTGTGACCATAGTGACTGTGTCACTGGCACATATTCATATGAGAATCCTTCAAGGGACAGTCAGGGTCCAGTGGGGTCAGTTGACAGATGAGCTGGACCAAATGATTCTCATCGTGTCTCCTCTTTGCAGAGCATTGTCATGGTGGCTGAATTGCAAAAACCTATTGATGGGCATTCCATTCCTTGTACCAGCTCCTGTACAGATCCTTACCATGGATGTATCAGGCTCTGGTTGGGGTGCTTATCTCGACCCTTACCAGACACAAGGGTCATGGACCAGAGTGGAGGCCGAGCTGCATATAAATGTCCTGGAAATAAGGGCTGTCCAGTACAGCCTCCAGGCATTTCAGGATCATCTCTGCCTTGGTCCTCTGCAAGTCCAGATGGAAACGTCAGTGTGACGTTTTACGTCAGCAAACAAGGGAGCACTCACTCCTATCCCCGTGCATCGAAGCAGTAAGAGTATGGTACTGGGCTTTGTCTCAGGGTCTTCAGCTGTCAGTCCTGTTTCTCACAGGTCTTCTCCAAAATGTCTTTGCAGACAGGTTAAGCAGGGCTCAGTCCTAGTTCATGAATGGGAACTGCTAACCTCTGTGGTAAACTACCTGTTTGCAAGATGGGTTTGTCCACAGCTGTACCTTTTTGCATCCTCACACAGCGCAAAACTGCCACATTTCTGCTCTCTTGCTCCAGGGCATGGAGTTTTTGGTGAGTTGCGTTGTCCCTCTCCTGGAAACAGAATCGTCCTCATCCTCATTGCTCTGTTATGGCTGCACCAGATATGGTTTCTGCTCCTTCAATATCTGGCGGTGGAGCCTCATATCCCCTTATCTTTGTCTCAGGATCTTTTGTCCCAGGACAAGGGATTTCTAGGGATGTGGATGTGATGTACAGATCCACACTTCTGGCAGTATTCCTTTCTCTTCATATCTTGCCAGAAGGTCTTCAAGCTGGCACCTCCCACCCACCTGGGTGGTAACTCCCTTGGCACTGCCCCATGATGTCAGATCTTCCTTTCCGCTGGAAGAAGAAGGTTCCCTCCTTATTGCTTTGCACTGAATAGGCCCTTCACTTTTCAAAACTTTCTATTTGACTACGTCTTCAAGCGATTTTCAAATTAAGTTCAAATCTTTCATCATGCATGACTTGAAGTCGGCACCCAATTTTAAACATTGCGACTGCAGGCAGAAGATGTCCTAGATGAACCAACACACGTCTTGCGTCTACTGCCTAGGCCACGAACACAAACCTCAGGCTTGGGGCCTGTGTTGCGCCTTGCATCCCAGTACATTGGAGGACTGGCATTCTTGACTCCTTCTAGGGAGACCGGATGAATGGGACCTTCCCATTCGATCAAAAGACGTCTCTTGGGTGGTCTCCATGGGTGGTAGGTCCTCTGAACAACTCGAGGTTTTTGAAGAGGCGTCGGCTCAGGTCGCGGAGCATGCCTGTTCAGCTTTGGCTTATGTACCGCTTTCCTTTGGCGCCACCTTTATGAGGGCATTTAGGGATTTGCGCCAGTCCCTTCCAACCCTTGGGCAGGGTCCCCTCTAAGGGCACGAAATCCTCAAAATCGTCTAAAAAGGAGACTAAGAGAAAGTCTTGTCAACGATCGTGGTCTCGGATTCCTGTGCTTCCTTGGAGGTTTCAACTACAGTCGATCCTTCAGTCCAGGATGTTGGCCCTACAGTCTCCCCGTCAGGCCAGTCGGCCAAGACGCCTGTCGACCAACCTGTCGAGAGTTTTCTCAAGCCATTCAGTGCGTTTTTGTAAGACAAGGTGGATATCTCATTTTCTAGGACTCTAGTCCTACCTATTACCTCTCTGGGAGAGTCGGACCAGCCTCTTGATCCGGTCCCTAACCCTCAGCATCCCATTTTTAATTTTTTTTTATTTAGTTGTTTAACCAGGAGTAGCACACTAAGCTGAAAGCTTTTTTACAGGAGTGACCTGGGAGCACAGGGAAGTTACGTGACTTGCTCAGGGTCACACAGTATGCAAGTGGAAGCTGTGGGATTCAAACCCAGGTCTGGTGTGCTGGATGTCACCATATTTGCAGTTCAGAGCCTTAAACCACTGCACTATACTGCCTCCCTATTACCTTGGAGGATCCTCGGCTTTCACCGATTCCCTCACTTTCTCGCTGTCGGGTTCCCCGATGGTCAAAGTTGAGATACCATAGTCCAGAGTTGAGCAGCCCTCACCGACATCAGCGTTCCCACTCTTGGCACTCGGGCAATTGGAGCCGCTGCTATTCTTCCTCTTCCTCCTCCTCTGATGAGGAGAAGTTCTGACACAAAATGCACTATGAAGAGCTAATATGGTAGCAATTCATGCTTTCCGGGGTGAGGCCAGTTCCGGTCTCCACCGTGGCTTTTCCATGGCTCCCACCACTGAGGCCCCAATCTGCTCTGGCTTGGCCTATTCCAGCCCCTCCATCCATTCAGGTGGAGCTGCCTCCTAAGCAGTAGAAGGATGGTCCCCTTCCAGAGGATGCCCATAGCACTCCTGTGCTTCCTCATGGCTGTTGGTCATCGTTACTTCCAGTGTGAGACCCCACAGGGTCAGCGGGGACTCACAACAGTCGACCGCTTTTCGGGTAATCCTTGAAGTCTGAGGGCTCCCCCCATGCATTCCCATCTGTTGGATGCCGAATCGGAGGATGATTTGTCTATGGAGCATGGTCCACTTCCTTCCAGGGCTTGCTCCATTTGATTTCAGAATCTACCAGAATCCAGATGGAGCCCGTCCAAAAATGGGCCAAGTATCCCTCACCCAAATTCTTGACTGAGGAGACTCCCCTGGGGTTACTTTCCCAATTGCCGAGGCCATTCTTGTCCCTGCTCTGGAGCTCGGGCAGTACACTGCCTCCTGTCCTGCACCATCTGCTCGTATGGCCGAAAGTATGTAGTCCCTACAGGTTCCCTGTCGGATTTCACCGAGCATCCTTCAGCCGAGGGTCTGGTGGTCGACTTGGTCTTTCGGCATACTGGCAATGTGGGGGATGTGGACAAGCCTCCCAACAAAGAATCCAAAAAATTAGATCACATGGCCAAAAATGTTTATGCTGCCTCTTCTCTCGGCCTTCAGCAGGCGAGTTTAGCCCTTTGATGGCCCATTTAGCTCATGCCGTTCTAGGCACTCTCGACGAGGTGCTTCCTCAGCTCCCGGCAGACTTACAGACCACTGTGACAGGGTTGAATTAAGCCCTGCCCCATTTGTTATGCAGAAAGAATTTAAATGCAAGGATCTGTTTTATCCTCTCCTTTTCTGTCTCTTCTCTATCTGGTTGCGCAACAGACTTTTCTTGTGAGACCTAGGAACTGATCACTCTGACGGTTTTGCTGTTCTCCACCTCTCACTATCTCTCTGCCTTCCCTTGCTATTTGTTTTTTCTTCCTCTCCCCCTTGAATATCTGCCGTTATAAAACATTTTTGTGAATCTCTGTGTAAAACTGTATATGATACTGGGATCTCTTTGTTAAAAACTGTGTATAGTTATACTGTTGAAATGATTGCAAAAAAGCTATTTGGAACTCAGGGGGTTAGCCTGAGATGCTGGTTTGCAAACTTTCCAGAGCTGTCAACAAGAGGTCATTTCTGGGTCACTATATTCTTTTTGCTGCATCTGCGAGAAACTGACAAGAACATTTTAGGAAAAACAGGATGTATGTTAATGGGCGTAGGTTGCAAAGACTTATGAAAAGAGCAGCAGTGCTTTTGCTAAAAACAGAGTGAGAGACTATGATTTGAAATTGAGAAGAAACACTCAGAAGGACTTTGGTTTCTCTTGTAAATAGTTATTCTGAAAATGTTTTAATTTTTATTTTACAGTTATTTAGATAAAACACTCATTGCGAATTTTGAAACTGCTCCTGGTTTTCCTGTGCTTCCTGACCTGTGCCACAACAATCACGGACAAGCAAGTCTAGGATCAGGGCCGAGCAGTGGCAAAACAGCAGCTCCAGATGGCCATGGACATCAGCGATTCCTGCACCTGGTCCATGGCAGCTGCAGTGGCCATGCGTCGCAGGGCTCAGCTGCAGATTTCTACCTTTATGGCAAATACCCAGCTTAAGTTGGTGGATGTCCCCTTCTTAGGCACTGACCTGTTTGAGCTGAGGCTGGAAGGGCACCTCATTTGAATTGAGTAGTCCACTGCCACCCAGGACTCTGTCACCTCCGCCCTGTGGGATCCCAAGGGCTCCAAGCTTCAGAAGAAGAAGAAGCCCTTTGGCCCCTCTCTGCCCCTGTGACCAAGCCGTTTGAGTCCCCAGCTGGACAGCAGGCATAGACTTAGCATCCTCAACTGAAGTCAGTTGTTTCGGTCATCCACAAACCAGGTGGTCAAGGTCCTGCTGCTTCTTTAGCTGATCCCTCCTCCAAGCCTGCCCAGTGAAGGGATAGGGGGCGCCTCCCCCGTTTTCATCCTGTTTCCCCTAGGTCCTCCCGTGGGGGACCAGCTCTGCCACTTCCTTTCTGTCTGGTCCACTGTTACCACGGACAGGTGGGTCCTCAAAGTGGTCGGCCAGGGTCTGCCTCTCGTGTTTGTGGCTTACCCAACTTGTCGAGCCCACGTGCCACGGGAGGACATGGGGTCCACCGACATGCTGTCAGCCCTTTGGGAAGACATTGCCCAGCTCCTCCAGAAGGAGGTAGTGGCTCAAGCCTCAGTCCCTCCAGCAAGCCCAGGGTTTGTCTCCAGGTACTTCCTGGTTCCAAAGCAGACAGGGGGGCTGGCACCCCATCTTAGATCTGCACAATCTGAACAAATTCCTTTGGCTGTGCACCTTCAAGATGGTCACCCTGACTCCGATCATTCCATCCCTGGAGCAGAACATGTGGTTCTGCTCTCTGGATCTTCGGGACTTATTCTTCCACATTCCCAACCATCCATCCCACCGCCGGTTCCTTTGGTTCCATGCGGAGGGGAATCTCTATGTGTTCCAGGACATGCCTTTCAGCCTCTTCTCTGCACCAAGTGCCTTGCAGTGGTGGCAGCCTACTTGAGACATTGAGGGGTCCGGGTGTTGTCCTACCTGGATGATTGGCTGATAGCAGGTCCCTCCAGGGAGGAGGAGGAGCGGTCCAGGGATCTAGCCCTCCAGACCTGCTTGTTCCCTGGCCTCCTGGTGAAAGAGGCCAAGTCGAATCGTGTACCTTCGCAGGTGATATTTTTCATCGAGGCAGAGCTTGACTCTTGCAGAGTCAGAGCCCGACTCCCGGTGGACCGGGGCAACAGTTCTCTCCTTCTTTACCCGATCATTTCAGATTGGGCAGTTGCACCCTACTCGGAGTTTCTGTGCCTCCTGGGATTCACGGCGGCATGCACCAGCGTGGTCTATTGGTCCCGGTGGAGAATGCGCTGTCTGTAATGGGAGCTTGCCCGTAAATGGTCTCCACACCAGGGCCATTTCGACCAGCTCGTCACTGTGACCTAGCTGATGTGGGATGCTCTCCAGTGGTGGTCAGTCCCGGAACATCTGCAGGAAGGAATCCCATTTGTCCGCCTGGAGTCAACGGTCACAATCGCGACCAATGCCTCCCTGATGGGCTGGGGTGCCCACCTGGGGGAGCACAGAGTCCATGGACTCTGGACCCCCGATGCCATATCAACCTGCTGGAGCTTTGGGTAGTTCAGCTGGAGCGGACAGCCTTTGCTTCTCACACTCTGGGTCAGGTCATTCAGGTTCAGATGGACAACACCATGACCATGTATTACCTCGATGAAAAGGCCGGGACGCACTCCCTTCTTCTGTGCAGGGAAGCTCTCCACATCTGGACCTTTGTGCTTAGCCTGAATGCTGCTCTCCTGGCCATCCATGTGACCGGCATGTCCAGTCAGTTGGTGGATGCCCTCAGCCAGGTGGGCGAGGCATCTCACGAGCGGTCCCTCCATCAGGAGGCAGTGCACAGTCTGTACTTCTGGTGGGGCACCCCTCTGATGGATCTGTTTGCCTCCAGGGAGAACGAAAAGCTGAGGTTGTATTGTGCCCACCCCCCTCAGCAGGGAACGCTGCAGGGGGTTGCCCTCTTGAGGCCCTGGACCCCAGGCCTCATATATGCCTTCCTCCATTTCCGCTGATCCACAAAATGCCGCTCAAGGCTAGAAGGGACAAGACACGGATGATCTTGGTGGCTCTGAATCAGCCCTGCCAGTTCTGGTACCTCGAGCTCCTCAACCCTCAGCTGCAGGCTCCCGTGTCATCTTCCTCTATGCCCAGCCTGCTCTCTTGAGATCAGGGAAAGTACTCCATCTGGACCTCCAGTCCTTTCACCTGACAGCCTGGTTCTTGAGTGGCTAGAGTTCCAGGCTCTGGGTCTTTCCAAAGATGTCCTCACTGTGGTTGAGGCTTCCCAGAAGGAGTCCACCTGAAAATGCTATGCCTTCAAATGGAAGAGGTTCTCCATTTGGTGCCAGAGTAATTGGCTTAACCCCTTATCTTGCCCAGTGGCTAGCATTCTTAACTCCTTTGGTCCCTCTTTCAGTCAGGCCTTCAGTCGACAACCCTTAAGGTGCTCCTGGCAGCCTTCTCTGCATACTGGGCATGGGCTGGTATGCTATTGGTGGTGCAGGAGAAGGTGGTCTGGTACTTTTCCAAAGGCCTTGACCACATTTCCCCTCAGGTGCATGAACCACCCCCACCTTGGGACTTGTTGCTGGTGTTGGCAAAGCTCATGGTCAAGCCATTTGAACCGATGTACAGGTGTGAAATGTCAGACCTGCTGTGGAAAACTGCCTTCTTGGTAGCCATCACATCCACCAGAAGATTCAGTGAGCTCCAGGCACTCTCAGTGGAGTCTCCTTATTTGGTCTTCTACAGGGACAAGGGTGTCCCTTGCTCCAACCCAAAGTTCCTCCCGAAGGCTGTGTTACAGTTCCACATTAACCAGGTGATGAATCTCCAGGTGTGCTTCACCAACCACATCTCTGAGACCAAACACAGGCTCCATACTTTGGACCTGAGGCGAATGTTTGCCTTTTATAAGGCGCGCACGGCTGAAGTTCTGGTGGGGCACCACTCTGATGGATCTGTGTGCCTCCAGGGAGAACGAAAAGCTGAGGTTGTATTGTGCCCACACTGCAGGGGGGTGCCCTCTCAAGGCTCTGGAGGGCTAGATCCCTGGACCGCTTCTCCTCCTCCCTGAAGGGATCTGCTATCAGCCAATCATCCAGGTAGGACTACACCCGGACCCCTCGATATCTCAAGTAGGCTGCCACCATTGCAAGGCACTTGGTGCAGAGGAGAGGCTGAAGGGCATATCCTGGAACACGTAGAGATTCCTCTCCACATGGAACCAAAGGAACCGGCGGTGGGATGGACGGGTGGGTATGTGGAAGAGGTTCTTCAGCTATTTGTCACCTACGCTAAAGCTGCTCCTGGCAGACCAGCAGCTAAGTGGATGATTGGCAGGTGGATTGTTTCCTGCATCGACTTTTGCTATAGGTTGACGGGTAGGGAGCCTCCCATAGGGTTAAGTGCTCATTCCACTAGTCATACCGCTGCTTCTGTGGCTGCTTCCAGGGATATCCCTATCCAGGAAATCTGCAGGGCTGCTACCTGGAAGTCAGCCCACACCTTCATTTCCCAATACTACATCGACCTTGAGTCATGCCGTGATGCTGGTTTTAGGTCCTCGGTTCTCCAGTCTCTCTTCTCTAAATAGGGGGAGTGCACCTTGCCCCCTCTTCCCAGAGAACTGCTAGGAGTCTGGCAGAAGTGTGGATCTGTACACCATATCCACGTCCGTAGAAAAACAGGTTACTCACCTGTAACAGTAGATTGGAGTGGTCTCTTGCAGTAGGTAATACTTTTGGGTATCCAGCAGAGGTCGCTGTGGTGCACGACAGCTCTTCTAGCAGTTTTTCACCAGGGACCACCCACACATGACATCAGCTTCCCGTTTCCTATATAAGGGTGGGTGGTCCCTGGTATCCTCAGTTCATTTTCCTGCCATCTTCAACTCACACAGTAGCTAGTGCAACTTCTGTGTAGCTGTCACCGGCAAGAAATTTGGAACTAAGACAAATGTCTACTGATTCTTCAACTAAACAAGCTTTTATTTTGTTCCTGCCATTGCGGTAGGAAGATATACCGCTTTGACAATCACATACTTTGTGTAAGGTGTCTGGGACTGACACACGACACCAATTCCTGCAGCTTATGTCAGGGCTTTAATCAAGCAACTCATCGACGATGGTTGCTTGAAATTCAACAACTTTTGATGGAGCAGAAAATGTCTCTTTTGGAGAACCAGGGGGCTCTTATCAAGGGCTCCCCCTCTGCTGGTTCTCGTTCCTGGGTGAAAAAAGAGCAGAAGAAACTCTCCTCACACTGCCTGCCTAAACATCCATCAACGGCCACTGTTTCTGATGTCCCTTCTTTGATGGGGCATCCTTTAAACACTTCGTCGATGAGAGCACATACCCTCTCGTCACAGTGCTTTCTAGTGCTTTAAATGCAGTTCAACCAGTGATTGCTCCATCAACGGGGGCTTATACCCTTTCGTCGACAATGCTTTCCAGTGCTTTGCATGCAGCCAGGTATACTGCTCCATCGACGAGGGCTCCTCTCCCATCGACGGCATCTAACATTTTGAGTGAAAATAACTTTTTTTTTTTTCCACCCTGCAGGCTTGTTGACGAGACCCCGCATTCCTCAGGGGAAATCTGTGGCTTATGCCCTATTGACCACGCCTCTGCCTACTCAGGTAGCTTCTTATAGGGGTCAGGCGGAAAGAGATTGGGACCCTGGTCTTTACTACACAGGGGCAAGACCTGCTCATACTACCCATCCCATTCCCTCTATCACCCCTCTTGTTTCCCAACATGCCCCCCTTCCTTCCCAGGAAAGGGACCTCACCAATGTAGTCCGACACGTCTTGCATGCCATGCGGCACTCTCAGCCCTCTGAAGAGCTGGGGGATCCTCCCCCTCCACCTAAAAGATTCCGTGGAGCCAGGGATACCATGCCACCCTGGTCTCCTCCTTCATTCATAAAGGATTATTTGTCAGTTGACCAAGATTTGCCATCTGGTTTCGCAGGTAATCTTGAGGATGGAGAGTTTCAAGATTTAGATTTCCCTAATCCTGAATCCCCCTATTCTGAAATCTCTTCTCTGGATGAAGATCTACCTCTGCCTTTAGCAGCCTCTCCCCAGATGACCTGTCCTTTAGTAACATAATGGTTCACATTCAAAAGGTCATGGGATTCTCCACTACTGAACATGACAAGCAACGTAAGGATATCACAAAATACTTTGAGTTACCTGAGGAGCCTGTTTTAGTGGTTCCCCCACTAATACCAACCTACCAGAATGCCATGCTGGCTGCTTGACATCAACCTTCAGCTATTACAGCTGTTCCCCACAAAGTGGATCATCCATATCAGGCTCCTCTGGACCACCCCTTTCTGTCTAGTATTCCAGAGGCAGATTCTGTGGTCATTACTGCCACTCATGACTGTACCAAAAAAAAAAAACAGGCACATGAGCTCCTTACCTAATGATAAGGAATCCTGAAGAATTGACTATCTGGGGAAAAAGGTCTTTTCCTCAGGTGCTATGAATATTAGAATTTTGAACTATATGGGTCATATGATTTAATATCCGCGTACCCTGGGGTCCTCTGCCATTGAGCTCATCAATAAACTCCCTTCCTCACAGGACAGGGATAAATTGTTGGCTACAGTGACAACTAGTAATTATATCTCCTGTCACCTTTTCAGGTCGGGATATGATGCCATAGATACCTCAGCCCGGCTATCAGCCACTGGTATCACACTGCGTCGCCATGCCTGGCTTCGTGTTTCAGGCTTTACACCTTATGTACAACATAAAGTAGCTAATGCCCCCTTTAATGGGTCCAAGCTCTTTGGGCCAGGTACTCAAACTCTACTAGATGACTTGCAGGCATCAGGCAGAACCCTCCGTACAGTCCATGGCATGTACCATACTCCAGCCACAACCTACCATACTCAACATTCCTCTTATTCCAAAAGAGGTGGCAGATACAGAGGTAATAGCAAAGGCGGCTTCAGAGGTCATGCTCAACCCAACAGAGGCAATGCCTCTACCGCCCGGGATGCCCATTCACACCCTTCCGATGGAGCTGCGCAGCCCGCCTCCCAGTGACCCACTAGGGCTTTCCCCCTGCCTCTTCGACCAGGCCTCGGAGGCTGGTGGCAGATGTTTTACCCTCTATCTGGAGGCCTGGCAAATGATCACTTCAGATACTTCATAGGTACTTCAGATTATTCAGAAGGGTCATACTCTGGAGTTCCTCTCCACTCCACGCCCTTGCCCTCCACACAAGATTTATTATCCTCCAGATCATATAACCATCCTACAGGAGGAATTGACGGCCCTTTTGACCAAACAGGCCGTTGTCCCAGTGCTCCTTCTGGAACATCAAACAGGATTTTACTCCCACTTCTTTCTGATGCCCAAACATACGGGAGATGTCAGACCAATTTTGGATCTCAGACAACTGAATCTTTACATTCGGTACAAACATTTCTGAATGATCACCCTACCTGCTGTCATGCTGATTCTGAAACAGGGCGATTGGCTTTGCGCCCTAGACATGAAAGATGCCTACCTTCATATTCCCACCCACCCTGCACACCACAAATTTTTACGCTTCCACTTACTGGGTCAAAATTACCATTTTCGGACACTCCCTTTCGGCATCTCGTCAGCCCCCAGAGTGTTCAAGTGCCTAGCAGTGATAGCAGCAGCCTTGCGAAGAGAAGGGCGCTTCGTCTTTCCATATCTAGAAAATTGGCTAATAAAAGCAGACTCCAGAGTGGCTCTGCTCACCTCCCTAGATGCTACCTTGAAACTGTTCGCAGGTCTAGGAATCACTTTCAGCTGGCCAAAGTCCAGTCCAAACCCAGCGCAGTCTCTGCAATACATTGGAACTGTCCTAGATACAGTTACAGCCAGGGCTTACCTCCGGCCTGCCCAGCAGGATACACTTATAGCTCTGGCATTGCACATACAGACTCAGAAGATAGTAACAGCCAGACAAATGCTGTGCCTTCTGGGTCACATGTCCGCTGCCATCCCTGTAGTGGCATTCAGTCATCTCCACATGAGACCTGTCCAGTGGACCCTCCAGAATCAGTGGTCCCAAAAAACAGGACAGTTCGAAGACACAATCAGAGTCACACCCTCTCTGAAGTCAACCCTGACATGGTGGACAATCAGAACCAATCTGAATCAAGGAATGCCTTTCCAGTCCCCCCCCCCACCACGCAAACGTTAACCATGGATGCTTCCCTGCTGGACTGGGGAGTGCACTTAGGTTCTTATCAGACCCAAGGCCAATGGCCCGCTTCTCCCCATCTATCTCGTATCAGTCTCTTAGAGATGAAAGCGGTCTTTCTGGCCCTTCAGGCATTCCATCCCTACCTCGAGCCAGGATCATTACTGATCCAGTCTGACAACACTGCTGTATTATTCTACCTCAACAAGCAAGGGGGTACAAAGTCTCGCTCCCTATGCAGAGAGACCCTTGCAATTTGGCAAGAAGCCCAACAGCAGCAATTGACGCTGACAGCTGTCAACCTACCAGGACATTGCAACCAGTTAGCCGACTGGCTGAGTTGCCAGTCCACAACTCACAAACGGACCCTTCACAAACAAATGCTCCAAGAAATCTTCAACCTATGGGGAGCCCCACAGATAGATCCGTTTGCCTCCCCAGAGAATTACCGTCTTCCCAGGTATTTTTCCATTATCCTGAACAGAAAGGGACAATCTGTAGATGCCCTTTCCCAGCCCTGGACAAGTCTCTTCATATATACTTCCCCCCAGTCCCTCTCCTGCAACGGAATGTACTGAAACTACAGTTAGAGCTGGCCACAATGATTCTCATAGCCCCACTGTGGCCTCGCCAGATGTGGTTTCCCCTACTCCTACTACTGTCAGTACAAGAACCCGCCTCGTTGACAATCAGACCAGACCTCTTGACTCAGTGTCATGGGTCTCTCCTACACCCCAACCTAAAGGCTCTACACCTTCATGCTTGGTTCCTGAGGACACTTTTATAACTCGATTACAAGTGTCCTCTCCTGTTGCCAATATACTCTTGACCTCCCTTAAACCTGCAACAAGAGCAACATACAATTTCAAATGGAAACGCTTTTCCATCTGGTCAGCCTCTCGATCTTTGGACCCTTACTCCTGTCTAGTGATGAAAGTTCTGGACTACCTGGCCTCACTATCTGAGGCTGGTTTAAGTTATTTTTCCATTAAAGTCCACTTGGCTTTCCATGAGCTGCTGGATGGCAGGTTACTGTATCAACATCATCTAGCTAAGACGTTTTTGAAAGGAATGTTACATATTAAACCTCCTATCAGCAGACCCACTCCTCCACGGGATCTTAATTTTATGATGGAAAACTTGAGCCTTGAGCCTTTTAAGCCAGCAGCCACTTGCAAACTGTTTTCTTTCATGGAAAACCATATTTCTGGTGGCTATCACTTCCGCTCGACGCATTTCCGAACTTCATGCTCTCATGTGTAGGGAACCTTATTTGATTTTCCACAAAGACAGGGTGGTCCTTCGTACCAACCCTTCCTTCCTTCCTAAAGTAGTTTCCAAACATACTTTAAATCAGTCCTTGGAGCTTCCATTCTACTATCCTGACTACGCTAATCAAGGTGAACATCTACTGCATATTTTAGATGTCCATCGTATACTACGCTATTATACTTATTGAGGATTACACTCTTACCCTCTCAGCAGGGTGGCAGTGAGAGTGTGGGAATGGGCCTGGAGCAGGGGATCCTGCTCCCAGCAGTTTATCTGCCAGGAGCATAGAGCACTCTGGTAAATGAGCTCAGCTGAATAGAGGCCGATCTTCACTAGTGGACACTAGCTCCAGATGTTGAGATCGCTGAACGATGAGTGGGGAACCCCAAAAGTGGACCTTTTTGCATCCTCACTGAATGGGTACACAGTATCTCAGAGGGTCTCTGAAATACATTTGGCTGCTCATAAGCCTTTCACTAGAAAAAATTACACATCCAAGTGGAAAAGATTTTCCATCTGGCGTTCCAAAACCCGTCTAGACCCTTTTGAATGTCCACTTGACAAGGTTCTGGAGTACCTGCTGGTCCTTTCTGATGCTGGCCTGCAGTATTCCACAGTAAAGGTCCACCTGTGTGCTGTACCAGCATACCACGAGCCTTTCGATACCCTCTGTCTGGTACAACTGCCACTGTTCAAGTGGTTCCTTAAGAGTATGTTGCGCACTAGGCCTCCTGTCAGGAAGCAGGTGCCTGCCTGGGATATTAGCTTTGTGTTCAATATGTGCACTCGAAAACCTTTCAGACTCTTGTGACTTGTGAGCTGAAATTTTTAATTTAAGAAAGCAGCATTTCTAGTGGCTGTCACCTCTGCTCGCAGAGTGTCTGAAACCCATGCCCTGGTCGCAGATTCTTCATATTCTGTTTTCCATAAGCACAAGGTAGCTCTTCCAAGAATTAATCTTCATCATTCGTTTCCACTGATAGGTCTAAGCCGGAGGCGCCAGGACACAGTGTGAGTGAAGTATTTTGCAGCGTAGGAAGCCCCTGTTGCTGCCAGCACCACCTACGAGGCAGATGTTGTGATGTCGCACTCATGGGTTGGGCAGTAACCAAGACTGGAACCCTGCCTTCCTCAGTTTTGTTTTTCCTGCCGTTGAGTGTCCACAGTGGGACCTTGTTTGCAGAAACTGCATTATAGACTTTCCTCAGTTCATCACCATACCTCTCAGAACTGTTTTTCATTGGTGCTGGTTTATTATTTTTACATTTTTCTGTCATTTTAGTTGGGTGCTGAACTCTTTTCTATTTCTTGTTTGTTTGTCCGTGTTGCCATGTCCGGTCCTGATGAGCGTAAGGGCAAGAAGGCCACGTGGAAGAAGAAGAATTATGATGGCCCCCCATGCTTCGGTGCTTCTGTGGGGGCCGCATTGACATTCAGGACCAGCATGATGTATCCTCAACCTGCCTTGGCACCGACCACGATATGGATGGGTGTGATGGCTGCTTCTCGGTGGACTACTGCACCCTCGAAATCCACACATTAAAGTGGTGTCAAACCCCCCCACCTTCAATGGCAGACATCGCACCAGGAATGCCAAGGTAAGGTCCTTGGGCTCTTCCTCTGAGTCCCTTCCCAATACTGTACGTACTGAGGAAGACCAGGGCCATCCGCATGCTCACTTCACTGAAGAGTCAGAGGCCGTGGAGGAGGGGTCAGGCGGACAGCCAGCATCCTTAGAGAGGTTGGCTGAGCACGCCTCCCAGTCTGTCTCTCCATTGCGGGCAGGGGACGCCTCAGGTGGTGAGGTTGACTCTTTATGCTGGGTCTATGTGGGTGGGCACCTCAGTGTTGCAGCTCAGTGCTGCTTCAGCTCCTGATACTAAGGCCAGTACCAGTGAGTTAGACAGTGTTGACTGCAAGACCAGGCCCCTCCTCCAGCACTGTTCGTGGTGCCAAAGTAGGGAGGGTTAAAGAGCCGCTCCGTTTCTTGGCCTGGAGGTTACTGTTATTGTTATTTCTTCCCCTGTGTGATCTGATGACCCGGGGGAGGATGTTGGCGCTGACCTTTGGCTTGTGGATGGGGCTGGTGAGGATGGAGGCCTTTCAGGGCCTGGTTCCGAGCCTGGCTGGTGGCTGAGAGCCTCCTCTTGGGTTGCGTCTCAGGTCGACACCTGGGACGGCACCAGAACCCATTCTGGTGCTATTCGTAATGCCAATTTGGGTCCCAGTGTCATTCCCGGTGCCTGGCCTATTCTTGGCACCATTCTCAATGCTGAGTCTGATGCCGACTCTTCTTGTGGCCCTGGCCTAGAAATTGGGCTTGGTCCGGGGAGGAAGGGTTAGCAGTGGTGAGGAGATGAGGCTGGGCACTGGGACTGTGACTCAGCCCTTGCCTGCAGGTGGTGGAAACTCTAGCAGGGGTTGCAGCTCTAGTCCGGGGCCCCATTTCTGTCCAGAACCATCTAGCTCTGTCACTGATGAAGACCAGAGCCACCCCTTAAGATGTATACGGCTTCACTTTCCCCACCCAGGAGTTCCCCCTCCAAGGGCACCATCTGGACTGGTCCGCAGATGTTGATTGTTCACAGATGGGCAAGTTTGCTGGGCCCTCCCTCCAGACAAGGTCCCCTGAGCATTCTCGCTGTCCTGGCAAAAGACCTGGCCTGGTCACTAATGACCCTCATCCTCCTCCTCGGCCCCACTCCCCTTCTCTTCTAGGTATTTCTGGTCCTCTGGGGTCCATTACCTGGGACCAGTTCAGGTCAGTGGCTTGTATGTCCCACCAATTTCACCTTAGAGCAGATCAGGCTATTTTGAGGTCTGAGGTCCCAGTGTCGTTGTTGCCTGAATCCAGCTTCTCCTTTCACTTCCTCCTCGAGGAAGAGGATTTTACAGTCCATTTCTCTCCTGATGCTGAGTATTATCAGTACTAGTAATTCCTGTTGGAGATGATGCAGGAGCTGAGTCTTTTTCATTTTACAGGTCGAAATACTGCTACCCTGGCACTGTCTTTCCTCGTGGAATACAGCAATGGCAATACTGTCATCCCTCCATGGCCTGGTCATTTACATAGGCATCCAGGAACATCTGACTACATCCTTTGGCCCCCTCACTCACCAGGCCCTCGGGTTCTCCAGTGCAGATATTTCGCTCCTGCAGGGTCTCTAGGTTCTAGCCCTCATCCCACCTTAGGGATTTTGGTGTTGCAGATCCCGTGGGCCTAGGTGGCCAGTGCATGACCACCTGCCACCCGACACTGACCCTATGAAGTTTGATGCTTGGGGCAGGAGAATCTTTATGGAGGCATGCACCATGATGTGCATCTCTGCACATCAGATACAACAGGCAGCTTGGGTGACACTAAGTCAACTCTTGGGATCCCTGCCAGATTGCAAGACAACCAGGCAAACCATTTTCCACCCAGGGCCTAGAGATGGCGAGGCACCAAGTGAGGGTGTCTTATGCTGCCAGCAAGGTAGTTTCCAGGGTGGTGGGAACTGCTGTCTGCATTTGGCAGACAGTATGGCTTTGTCTCTGCTGGTTGGCACCCCTGGTCTGGTATAAGATGCTCATCTCGCACTTCTATAGGATTCATTTCTTCAAGTGTGAGTTGTCAGGATGCCATCCTTCTCCCAGGCCACCGGAGACTCTGCCTGACCCTGATCAGTGTCTGGTCCCACTGGACCTGTGAGGAGTCCCTGCCCTCCTGTGGTTATCCCCATAGAGGGCTGAGGGAACAATCCGTTCTAGGGACATGGATATGTTGTTCATCCACACTTATTGGCAGGTATCCTTGCCGCTTTAAATCTTGCCGGAAGGTCTTCAAGCTGGCTCCTCCCACCCACCGGGTGGTATAACTCGGCTCCGCCCATGACGCTAAGATCTTCCTTACGCTTGGAAGCTCAGGTTCCTCCTTAACGCTCTGCGTTTGAGACTGGTTCTATTTCTTTCCGTTTTGCAATTTGAAGTTTTTGTTAAAAGACTTCAGAGTCTTCGATCCCGCGGCTGCGATGGACAAGCGACTCCTTTTGGTTTTCGGAGATGCCCTGCGAATCAGAAGATGTCTCGGACGGATCCACACTCCACGTGTGTCTACTGTTTAGGCCTTGAGCACGACCCGCGGGACTGCGACTTGTGCTCTTCCTTTTTATCTCGTCCTCGAAGACCGTGCTGCCCGATTGCAACTGGGCGTCCGACGTTTTCCTCGGTGAAGTCTAAGGAGGCCTGGTCGGCGTTGTCGCTGACGGGCATTTCGGCGGATCAGCTCGAGCAGATGATCGCCCTCGAAGAGGAGGCGGCGCGGGCCGTATCTTCCTCGGCCGCGGCATTTATCCCGCTCTCTCTGGGTTCTTCCTACTCAGCTTCCTTTAAGGAGCTTTGTCTGTCCCTCTCCACTAAGGGAGAAGGGCCAACGTCTGCTGGACCTTTTTCTCGGTCCAAAAAGAAGGACAAGGGTAAATCCCTCCGTCGACGCTCTTGGGAGCGGGAAAGGTCCCTCTCCCCGAGTCGTCGACCGTCGACTTCGGTCGACCGCTCGGCTTCGGCCACTGGTCTCACGGTGTTCCCGTCAGGTCAGTTGACTGAGACTCCGTCGGCCGGTCGAGATTTTTCTCGATCCGTGGACGGGTTGTCGTATAGAAGCCGAGACTCCTCTCCTCGGCTCCCTGGGAGTTGAGGATCCCGTGGTTTGCCTGTGCCTCCGGGTTCCGGAGCCCTCGGATGAACCCTCCGAGTGAAGGGAGTGCCGTTCCCGCCGACACTTCCCCGCACCGACTCGGAAAAGCCGAGGCTCGGTCTCGTCTCGACCTCATGTCCAGCCGATCCCGCCGCCATAGGCGGCTCCTCGCACCGCGGGTAAGCGGCGCCGCTGCCGCCGCTGCCCTCCTCCTCGACGAGGGAGAGCCATGTAGTTACGCCGACGGGTATCGACTCATGTGGCACAGTTTCTCCTGACCGGGAATAAGCCGACGCAGTCGCCTTCCCCGGCCATTAAGTGGCTGTCACCGGAGCGGCCGACACAACCCCTCGACTTACCCGAGGAGCCTGTACCCAGGCCGGTTGTTCGGCCAAAACCAGCTGCTCCACCGATTCCGGTGGAACCTCCGCCTCCACAGCCACTATTTGGGGCTCCGACCAGGGATTCTCGGTCGGCTAAGGGTCTACCCCATAGGCTGTCTGTTACCCTCACTCCCGACCGACCTCGGCAGGTAGAGGGTGGCTCAGGCCAGAGGCAGCTCTTCGAGGACTCGTCCGAGTCCGAGGATAATTCCTCCTTTTTCTCCAAGCGACTGGACTTGGAGTCCTCAGGAGGACAGTCAATGGACGATAGCCCGTCGTCCTTCCTAGGACTGCTTCGGCTCATCTCGGAGTCCACCGGATGAAGCTCGAACCCGCTTCCAAACGGGCCAAGTATCCTCACGGAGATTCTGGACCGAGGGATTCCCCAACGGAGGCTTTCTGGTGGCCGAGGCCATAGTGGAGTCCGGCCTTGGGCTTTGGCGGCGCCCTGCTTCCTGCCCTCGCCTTGCCAGGATGGCCAGGAAGTATCGTCCTACGGTTCCCTGTCCGGTTTGGAGCACCCTCTGCTGAGGGGTTGGTTACCGACATGCGCCGCGCCCCGTCAACGCCAGGATGTGGACAAACCTCCCGAGACAAGGAATCCAAGAAATTGGATTATGTCGGGCGAAAAGTCTATGCTGCGTTCTCTCTCGCCTTTCGTCAGGCCAGTTCGGCCGTCCTCATGGCACATTTTTCTCATGCCCTGTTGGGCTCCCTGGATGAGGTCATCCCTCATCTTCCCGCGGATCTGCAGACTACGGTCAAGCAGGTGCGGGACCAGGGCAGGGCAGTGGCCAAACAGCAGCTCCAGACTGCTTTAGATATTGGGGACTCATGTGCCAGGTCGGTGGCGGCCACAGTGGCTATGCGTCGGTGGGCTTGGCTGAGGATATCCACCTTTACTTCGGATACCCAGCACAAGTTGGCGGATGTTCCCTTTTTGGGGACTGACCTCTTCGGCCCTGGGGTGGAAGGTCACCTGCAGAGGATCGAGAAGTCCAACGCTACCTTGGACTCGGTCTCTTCCGCTCGAAGGACAAGGCCCAAGCCACAGCCTAAGCTCCTTCGTCCTTCTGCGCCCGCGCCCGGCCCAGCAACGTCAGGGCCAGCAGGCTCGGCCTTGGTATTCCAAACCCAAGTCATCGGCCTCCTCTAACAGGAGGCAGGGAGGAAAAGGCCCAGGAGGTCCCTTGGCCGGTCCCTCCTCTAAGCCTGCCCAGTGACGGGCTGAGGGGTGTCACCCCACCCCGTCACCTCACCCCTGGTTCCCCCTGTGGGGGGACGGCTCCGACACTTCCTTTCCGCCTGGTCCATTATTACCTCGGACAGGTGGGTTCTGGAGGTGGTGGGAAAAGGCCTGCCTCTGGAATTCGAGCAGGCCCCACCCTTCAGAGCCGTCGCACCTCGGGGGGCCTCGGGGTCAGTAGCCTCACTGTCGGCTCGTCAGGGCCGACATCAGCCTCCTCTCCTCCGAAGGAGGTGATCAGGTTGGTAGCGGACCCCTCAGACCCAGGGTTTGTGTCCAGGTACTTCCTGGTTCCAACGGACGGGGCTTGGTGCCCCATTCTCGTACCACATGACCTAAACAAGTTCCTAAGGTCTCGAACCTTCAGGATGGTCACTCTGGCTCAGATAATACCATCCTTGGAGCCGCGCGTGTGGTTCTGCTCTCTGGACTTGCAGGGCGCGTTTTTCACGTCCCTATCAGTCAGATCTCACCAGAGATTCCTTCGCTTCGAGGCGGAGGGTTCCCTTCGAGTTCAGCCAGTGCCCTTGAGCTTGTCTCCAGCTCCCAGGGTCTTCACCAAATGCATGGCAGTGGTGACAGCATTCCCTGCGACGCCGAGGGGTCCGGTGTGCCCTTACCTGGACGACTGGCTGATAGGCAGCTCCTCCAGGCAGGAGGTGGAGCGGTCCAGAGATCTGGCCCTCCAGGTCTGCTCTCAACTGGGCCTCCTTATCAACGAGGCCAAGTCGGAACTCGAGAAAGCAGGTGATTCTGTTCATCGGGCGCAGCTCGACTCTCTTCAGCCAGAGCGGCTCCCAGAGGGACAGGGCCGAGGTTCTTTCCTCCTTTGCCCAATCATTTCTGGTTGGGCAATTGCGCCCTGCCCGGGACTTCCTGCGCCTCCTGGGTCTCATGGCGGCCTGCACCAGCGTGGTCCACTGGGCCGGCTGGAACATGCGTCCCCTTCAATGGGGACTGGCCAGTCAGTGGTCACAACACTGCGATCCTTTGGACCAGCTTGTGTCGGTGACACAGGGGATATGGAACGCTCTCCAGTGGTGGTTCGTTCCAGGTCATTTGCAGGAGGGCATCCCGTTCGTCCGCCCCGAGCCGACGGTCTCTCTGTCGACCGATGCCTCTCTGATGGGTTGGGGTGCCCATCTGGGGGAACACCGGGCTCACGGCCTCTGGTCCCCACGGGAGTCCCGATGCCACATCAACCTGCTGGAGCTCCGAGCGGTCCGCCTAGCTCTCACCGCCTTTGCTCCGTTCCTCCGGGGTCAAGTGGTCCGAAGTCCAGACGGACAACACCACGACCATGTACTATCTAAACCGCCAGGGCGGGACGCAGCCTCCATGCTTCTATGCAAGGAAGCTCCGCATTTGGTCACTGCATGCCAGCCTGGAGGCGGATCTCCTAGCCATTCATGTGGCAGGAGCCTCCAACACCCCTGGCCGATGCCCTAAGCCGGATAGGGGCTGCATCCCACGAGTGGTCTCTCCTGCCGGAGGTAGTACAGCATCTGTTCTCCCATTGGGGCACACCTCAGGTGGACCTGTTTGCCTCAGGGAGAGCGGCAAGCTGAGCTGTTCCATGCCCGCCCCTCAGCAGGGCTCGCTGCAGGGGATGCCTTCTCGAGGCAGTGGACCCGGGCCTCTTCTCGCCTTTCCCCATTTCCTTGATCCACAAGGTGCTTCTCAAGGCGAGGAGGACAAGGCGCAGGTGATTCTGATAGCCCCAGACTGGCCTCGCCAGTTCTGGTACCAGATCTCCTCAGCCTCAGCTCCAGGATCCCGAGGCAGCTTCCAGCTCGCTCGGACCTGATTTCTGTCAATCAGGGAAGGTGTTCCATCCGGACCTTCAATCCCCTGCACCTGGCGGCCTGGTTCCTGGCGGCTAGAGTTCCAGGCCTTGGGTCTTTCCGACGAGGTCCTCAATGTAGTTGAGGCGTCCCGTAAGGAGTCGACCAGAAAATGCTATGCCTTCAAATGGAAAAGGTTTTCCATTTGGTGTCAGGGCAAGGGCTTGGACCCTTCTTCCTGTTCCTTGGCAAACATCTTGGACTATTTATGGTCCCTTTCTAATCAAGGGCTTAGGTCGACGACCCTAAGGGTGCACCTGGCAGCCATCTCTGCTTACCGGGCGGGGGCCGGGAAGCAGTCGGTGGCGCAGGAGAAGGTGGTCTGGTGCTTTTTCAAAGGCCTTGATCACATTTCCCCTCCGGTGCGAGAACCTCCACCTCCGTGGGATCTACTGCTGGTACTGGCAAAGCTCATGGGCAAGCCATTCGAACCTATGCACAGGTGTGCTCTCTCTCATCTGTCGTGGAAGACCGCCTTCTTGGTGGCTATCCGTCAGCCAGAAGGATGGGAGAGCTCCAGGCTTTCCATCAGTCTCCTTACCTGGTCTTCCACAGGGACAAGGTTGTCCTGCGCCCCCACCGAAATTCCTTCGAAGGTGGTGTCGGAGTTTCACCTTAACCAGGTGTTGACTCTGCGGTGTTCTACCCCAATCACACCTCGGAGGCCGAATATAGGCTCCATACTTTGGACCCTAGAAGGGCGCTCGCCTATTACAAAGAGCGCACGGCTGAAATTCGGGGAGAGGTTCGCCAGCTGTTTGTCACCTACGCTGAAGCCGCATCTGGCAGACCTGCAGCCAAGCGGACGATAAGCAGGTGGGTCACCTCCTGCATAGATCTCTGCTATAAGTTGGCGGGCATGGGCCTCCCAGAGGATAAGAGCTCATTCTACCGCCATACTGTTGTCGAGTGGCTGCTTCCAGGGACATCCCATCCAGGAAATCTGCAGGGCTGCTACCTGGAAGTCAGCACACACCTTCATTACCCATTACACATCGACCTTGAGTCACGCCGGGATGCTGGTTTTGGGGCCTCGGTTCTCCAGTCTCTCTTTCCCAAGTAAGTATTGGGGTGTGCATCTTGCCTCCCTCCTCCCGGAGAACTGCTAGGAGTCTGCCAATAAGTGTGGATGAACAACATATCCATGTCCCTAGAAATACAGGTTACTCACCTGTAACAGGAGTTCTAGGAATGGTATATGTTGTTCATCCTACATTTCCCGACCTCCCGGCTCTGACACAACCACGAGCTTCTAGCGGCCAGATCTGGCGTCATGGGGCGGAGCCGAGAGTTATACCACCCGGGTGGGTGGGAGGAGCCAGCTTGAAGACCTTCCGGCAAGATTTAAAGCGGCAAGGATACCTGCCAATAAGTGTGGATGAACAACATATACCATTCCTAGAACTCCTGTTACAGGTGAGTAACCTGTATTTTTCCCTCAGGGTGAGCCTGCTCCTTCCTTCTTGGTGGGAAGCTTGGCACTCTGACCCATAAGTGAGAATGAATGGTGAAGACTGATTCTTGGAAAATATGAAAATTACATACTTAATGTAATTGTTGATCTTCCTGAACATCTTCTTCATTCATTCACACACCTGTCCGCCATCCCCCCGCTCAGGTAAGAGCCAGCGCCTCTGGGCAGCTCACTCTGTGTCTTTTCAGGTACATGGTATCCTCATGCCATTCCCCCAGGGCTGTCTCCCCTTTTTGGGGATACCTCTGTTCCTTCCTGTGGGGACTGGTTCATCTTCCTGGACGTAAAGTCTCCACCACTCATTCACACTAATGGGACTACGCCGGAGGCACTAGGACCAAGCGGAAGCTAAAAATCTTCAGGAGGGCCAGCACCGAGGTAGGGCCATGAGGAAGCGGCGCTGTGTGACCGGCTCGCACCGTATAGGCTACCTCCTTCCAATCACTTCAGTTCCCCCCCACCCCCAACGTCGAGTGTGCTTAAGTGACGACGTTGCTCGCCTGCCGGGAATCAAATCTTCATCTATACAGCAGCAGCTTAGTCATTTAGTTTTGATTTGTAGTATTAGTATTCTTTATTATTTCAGTGAAAAAAAAATAAGTTTTTTCTTCGAAAAGAACACAGAAGTCCTCTAAAGCCCTCCTTCGATGGAGTTGACCATGAATGGGGCCGGTGATGGTAGGGAGACTTTGCATGAAAGCTGTGTTTTCAGCTGGGCTGAATCTGGTCCGCCGCCCTCTACGGGGGTCTGACTACGGGCAGTCTGCTGCTCAGGAGTAAGGGCGGTCCTCCCAAAAGCACAAAAAGAAGTGGGCCCGTTCTCAATCCTCATGAAGAACCCGGCACCGCTCGGCCTCGAGCTCTTCTTCGTCCCACCGGTCGAAGAAGAAATGGTACCACTCGAAGTCACCCTCTGGTATGTCTGCACGACGATCATCGGGAATGGGGGACAGAAGGCCGACTCCGACTCTGTCGGGATCACCTGCGGCTTCTGTTCCTAGTGACCAACATCCTCGACTCCGTAGTCCCTCTCTTCCAGTGAGCAGTTTCATCATTGGGCCGCTGTTATGGAGCAGTGGGTTCAGCAGTTTTCCCTACTTTCTGAGCCTGCGGTGTCGACCTCAGGGCCTTTGGGCCTAGGGGCTTCAAACCCACGGGGCAGGATGGTTGGGTTTGCCTAGTTGTACAGCGCCTTCTCTGGTGCTGTTGACACTGCACCCTTGTGCTTTTCCCCCTCACATGGTTGTGGTACAGGGGCTAGCACAGGTACTATTTTCTCCTACTCGTGTTTTCAGATCTTCTTCCTTGGGTGCTCCAACAGTTGGAGGGGTCTCCATCGGGTGCGGTGCCTGTTGCAGTGCCACCTTCGACTCAGGTCTTGGTGGTGCTGTGGTTGGCACCGACTCCACTTGCAGGGCCAGCAACGCCACGGAATCTGGATTCTCAACTCCGATTCGAGGAGCACTTCCTCCTGCTCTCTTTCCTTCCTTTCCCTTATATACTATCCCTTGTGGGGTAGTAGGAGATGACATTGAGCCTGATCCTGATCTGCGATTAGGAGACTACTTTGATGAAGATTCATCTCTCAGAGTGGGGAATAAGCCCTCTAATTCAGTAGAGCTTCTGGTTGAGGACCTGTCTTTTAAGTCTCTTCTGAAAAATATGAATTTCTCTCTCTCTCTCTCTCTCTCTCTCACACTCTCTCACTCTCTCACTCTCTCTCTCCAGACTTCAGAGGTGGACCCGGGGAAGTTGTTGCGCCTTCAGTATCTGCATGTCCCGGAGAACCCTGTAGAACTAACTCCTCCGGTACAACCCTCTTTCGAGACACTTTTGCAAATGGTGTGGGAAAATCCGACGCTTACTCCTTCCATGGCTAAGTCCATAGACAGGAAGTATGTACCCCCTAAGGATTGACCACTCCTGGTCTCTCAAGCCTTCGCTGACACCATAGTGGTCCTGGCAGAAAATGACAAGGCCATCCTCCCTCAGGAGTCTACGGCTTGTCCAGTAAACAAAGAATCTCGTAAGAATGACACACTGGGGAAATGAGACTTCGCAGCCACTACCCTGGATATGCATATTGCTAGCTGCCAGGGCTGCGTCTCTCAATATGAGTATACCTTCTGGCATTCACTAAAAGCTTCGGTGGAGGCTCTCCCAGATTCGGACATTTCCTCAGAGCTCCTGCAAACTATAACTAGAGGTACTGAGTCCAATAATCAGCAAGTTAAGGCTGCTATGGATGTCTTTGACACTGTTTCTAGAGCAGTAGCAGCGGGGTAAGTACTCGTCGCCACTCGTGGTTACGAACCTCGGGGTTCACAAATGCTGCCCAGCAACAAGTCATGAATTTACCATTCCACAGTGCTTATCTGTTTGGCCCACAGGTGGAGCATGCTCTCGAGGCCACTCAGAAAACTAGAACGGCTATTAAGACTGCTAAACCGGCTCCTACTGCCCCTCAACGGGGCGGGAACCTCGGACATTTTCATAACCATCAGTCCTTTTGTGGCAAAGGTATAGGGGGCTTTAACAAAAATCAAGCCCCTGAACCTCAAAAGAAAATGCAGCAGAAGGCACAGGGCCCAAAAGCACCTAGTGCCACCCTCTGAAAATCCGGCCCAGGTCCCTTCTCAGCTGCTCGAGGGGGACTCTTTCTCTACAGTAGGGGGGCGTCTGACTCAGTTTTACAATCGGTGGAAGTCAGTCACTTTAGACAAATGGTTTCTCAGGATAATATCCGAGGGCTGTTCTCTAATTTTTCAGATACCCCTCCGGATAATCCACCCGTAATTCAGTCAGACCTTCTTGCTTCCGAAATTCAAGGCCTTCTGAACAACAGGGCAGTAGACATAGCCGCAGGAGCAGCGGAATACAGGATCTTCCTGGACATAAGTCTCCACCACTCATTCACACTATTGGGATCTGCGCCGGAAGCACTAGGACCCATCGGGAGCAAAATTTTTTGCTGGGGAGTCGGCGCCAGAGATGGCGCCACGAGGCATGGCACCGTGAGCCCTAGCTCGCGCCGCAATGACTATCTCGGTGTCGACTCCCAAACCGCCTCGGTTCCTTTTTTCCCGTCGAGTGCGCTTCAGTGACGACGTCACTCGCCTGTCGGGAGTTAAACTTCAAACTAGCAGCATAGTTTTCAGTTTTTTTATTATTTTGTAGTTATCTCGATACAGTATCGCTTAAAGTATTCTTATTTTAAATAAAAGACGAATAAAGAAGTCTCAGCCTACCTTGACGGAGTCGACCATGAGCAGGTCAGGTGACGGTAGGGAGACTTCGTATGAAAGCTGTTCAGTCAGTCGGGCTGGGTCCGTCCGCCTTCTCCGGAAGGGGGGTCTGACAACGGTCAGTCCAATGCCCGGGGGGATGGGCGGTCCCCGCGGAAGCATAAAAGTAAACGGTCTCGGCACCGTTCGGCCTTGAGCTCTTCTTCGCCCACAGGTCTAAAGAGAGGCATCACTCGAGGTCGCCCTCTGATACGTCTGCATGTAGACGTTCGGTTATCAGGGCTAGTTGCGCTCCTCTCGGAGTCGCCAACATCTGCTTCTGGTAGCCGACGGCTTCGACATCGGAGTCCTACCCTGCCCACAGGTAGGTCTTCAGATGAGCAGTTTCATCAGTGGGCCGCTCTCATGGAGCAATGGGCTCGGAGGTTGGTTCGGCTACCTGGCCCGGTCGCTCGTGGGCCTTCGGGCTCTTTGGGCGACCAGGTAGGGCGGTTGGACTTTCCTGGTCGCGTGGCACCTTCTTCAGTGCCATCGACTCCGTGCTTAGGTGTCCCCCTCACATGGCTACGGCGCAGGGGGCCACACCGATGCCCTTATCTCCTGCTCTTTTCCTTCAAAACCTGTTTTCAGTCTCTGGAGTCGGCGCCATCCTCAGCGCCGTTTGCGGCCGCGGCTTCTCACATCGCCCGTGGCGCTGTCCTCGCTGTCGTGCCATGTGGCTGACCACAGCTTGTCGATCGCCGCTCCGCGCCAGCAGCGACGCCTAGACGTGGTTCCTCGGCATCGCCGGGGCGCTGGGGCTCTGGGACTTTTCTCTGCTTCTCCTCCCTCTTCTGTTTTCATCCCTTTCCTGTCCATGCAGTCCCTCCTGGACTGTCAGGAGATGACGTTGAGCCTGACCCAGACCTTCGGCTGGGCAGAAGGAGGTGACGAAGCTTTACTGCTGCAGAGCCTGTGGTCGAGGACCTGTCATTTAAGTCTCTGCTGAAGAGTATGATTTCTACACTTTCTCTCCAGACTACAGACATCGATCCTGGGAAATTGTTAAGACTCCAATACCTTCATGCCTCGGAGATCCCTATGGATTTGGCTCCTCCGATTCAGCCTTCCTTCAAGACGCTGTCTCAAATGGTATGGAATAATCCTGCTCTTTCTTCTTGGTGGCTAAATCCATTGATAGAAAATATTCAGCCCCCAAGGATCGTCCCATTTTGGCATCTCAAGCCTTTGCGGATCCTATTGTAGTCCTGGCGGAGAATGATAAGGTCGTCCTTCCTCAAACTACTACAGCTCGATCTATTAACAAGGAATCTCATAAGATAGACACCTTAGGTAAGAGAGTCTTTGCTGCTTCTACCCTAAGTATTCGTATTGCCAGTTACCAAGGCTATTTTCTCAGTGCTGAGTATATCCTGTGGCACTCTCTCAAGCAAATGGTTGAAGCCCTTCCCGAGTCGAATTCAAAGCCAGAGCTTCTCCAAACCATTACCAGAGGTATTGAATCTAACAACCAGCAGGTTAAAGCAGCCATGGACGCTTTCGACTCTGCTACCTGTTCAGCAGCTGCTGGTATCTGCACCCACCGCCATTCCTGGCTGCGCACTTCAGGCTTCACTAATGATGCACAACAACAGGTAATGGCATTGCCCTTTGATGGTGCATTTCTTTTTGGTCCTCAGGTCGAGCAAGCTCTAGAAGCTACACAAAAGACTAGGTCAGCCAGTAGGTTGGCTAGACCCTCTCCTGCCCCCTCTCGAGGGCATGCCAGTAAACGTCAGTTTCATAACCGTCAGTCCTTTCAAGGCAGAGGAAGTTTCCATAAGAACCAACCTGCCCAACCTCAAAAGAAAGCGCAACAGAAAGCGCAAGAGCCCAAAGCGCCCAGCGCTACCTTATGAGTTCCATCTCAGCTGCCCGAGGTGGACTTTTCCTCTCCGGTAGGAGGTCATCTGATGCACTTCTACAACCAGTGGAAGTCCATAACCTCAGACAAATGGGTCCTTCGGATAATTCGCGAGGGGTATTCACTCAATCTTGTGGAAACCCCTCCGGATCGTCCTCCCAAACGGCAGCCCAGACTGTCTACCCATCAGTCAAACCTTCTCACCGCCGAGATTCAGGGCCTTCTGAACAACAGGCAGTAGAACTTGTGCCACTGCATCAACGAAACACGGGTTCTACTCTCATTACTTTCTGGTTCGAAGAAATCCAGGGCATGCGCCATTCTAGACCTCAGAAAGCTAAACAAATTTTTCCCCAGGGAGAAATTCAAAATGATTTCTCTAGGAACCCTGTTACCCTTGCTTCATCAGCATGACTGGTTAGCCTCCCTAGACATGCAGGATGCTTACCAGCACATTTCCATTCACCCGAGCCATCACAAATTCCTAAGGTTTGTGGCTCTGGGACAACATTATCAGTTCAGAGTCCTGCCCTTTGGGCTATCCTCGGCGCCGCGAGTTTTTACAAAGTGTTGTGCAGTTCTGCATGGCGCACCTCAGAAAAGTCGGAATCTAGGTGTTCCTTTATCTGGACGATTGGCTTCTGGCAAGCCCTTCCAGACAAGGGACTCTGGACGCAGTGGAGACGGCCCTCGCCTCTTCCGTCCATAGGAGTCCTGCAATCTCAAGAAATGCGAACTGCAGCCCTCCCAGAGGCTCTTTTTCATAGGGACCCTTCTGGACACATCCTGTGCGAAGGCTTTTCTTCCAGAAGACAGAAGGAACGATATCCTTCAGATGGCCCGTTACATCGGAGAAAACAGGTCAGTTACAGCTCTTTCGATGCAACGGATGCTAGGCCTCATAGCATCCTCAGTGTTCACTGTACCTCTAGCCCGTCTGCACATGAGAACCACCCAGTGGATGCTCAGTACTCAGTGGTCCCCAACCACTTATCCGCAGTCCTATCTCATCAAGGTGACAGAACCTTTAAAGAGGTCTCTCACCTGGTGGTCTCAAGAGGACAGTCTACTGCAAGGATACCCCTTTGCCCCTCTGGACCATCAGATTTCCATTACCACAGACACCTCTCTAAAGGGGTGGGGAGCTCACTGTCACGCTCTCCACACTCAGGGTGTGTGGACTCAACTCGAGTCCCAGCTTCACATAAATGTCCTAGAAATGAGAGCCGTCCTTTATGCGGTCCGAGCTTTGAAGGACGTTCTCTGTCACAAGAATATTCTCCTCCAAACGGACAACAAAGCAGTGATGTATTACATCAACAAGCAGGGCGGTGCTCATTCTTACCCTTTATGCAGAGAGGCAATGAGGGTCTGTGAATGGTGCTTGGAGCACAAGGCTCTAATTCAGGCGATCTACCTACCAGGTGTACAGAGCGACTTGGCAGACCATCTCAGCAGAACAGAGACAGATCCTCACGAGTGGTCTCGCGACCCAACCATAGTTCAGTCACTATTCGAAGAGTGGGGAACTCCAGACCTGGACCTTTTTGCATCCCCACTCAACGCAAAACTGCCTCTCTTGTGCTCCAGAAATCCAGGGCCTGGCATTTTCTGTCAGGATGCGCTTAGGCTGCTGGACAAACGCTTTTTACGCCTTTCCGCCTCTTCCTCTAATTCAGAGAGTACTCATCGTTTGAGTCTCAGGGGACAAGATGATTCTCATTGCTCCTTTTGGCCTCGACAACTGTGGTTTCCACTACTCAACAGTATGTTGGCAGTTCCTCGAAACCACTTCCCTGCAGATGAACCTTCTAACTCAGGGACCGTGGTCCATCCCAACCTGAGATCATTTCACCTTCACGCTTGGCTCCTGAAGAGGTCGAGTAAACGGTTCAACGTCTCTCGAAGGGTTTCAGATATCCTTCTGGCTGCTGCGAAGCCAGCCACTGGAAAACGCATACAGCTAAGTGAAGTTGCTTCTCTGGTGCAAAGTCCTCTTTGAATCCCTTTTCCTGCCCACCAGATAAAGTTTTGGAGTACCTTTTAGACCTCTCAAATTCAGGTCTGCAGTACTCTACAGTTAAAGTTCACATTAGTGCCATCTCAGCGTATCACGAGCCGTTTTTTTCCCTTTCACTGGCTCAGTTACCGATGGTTAAGAGATTTCTTAAGGGTATTCTGCATACCAGACCTCCTACAAGATGTCCAGTTGCAGCCTGGGACATTAATCTTGTGCTAGATATGCTCACTAGGAAACCTTTCGAACCTCTAGCTACCTGTGACCTAAAGTTCCTCACCTGGAAGACTGCCTTCCTGGTGGCCATCACCTCAGCCCGCAGGGTCTCTGAGATACATGCCCTGGTCACAGATCCTCCATACACTGTCTTTCATAAAGACAAAGTAGTCCTTCATACTCATCCTAAATTTCTTCCTAAGGTTGTGTCCGAATTTCATCTTAACCAACCTTTGGTCCTTCCCTCTTATTTTGCGGACTTCCAAAATGAAGGGGAACGCTCTCTTCATTCTTTGGATGTTAAGAGGGCCTTGTGTTTCTATTTAGATAGAACCAAGGATTTTGGAAAGCCCAGCAACTGTTCGTTTCTTCAGTGAGACCCGCTGGGTCAACCTGTCGTAATCAGATGTATCTCAGCATGGCTAGTGGCATGCCTTCGCCACTGCTATTCCATGGCGCAGGTTAAGTTGGAGGGGTAGAGTTTACGCTCACTCTACTAGAGCAGTCATGCATCCCTAGCGGAAATTCATGTGCCCATTGCAGACATCTGCAATGCAGCCACCTGAGCTCAGTGCATGCTTTTAAGCATTATGCACTAGATGTCCATGCAGATGACATTCTTCCTTTGGCAGAGCCATCCTTAATGGACTTCTCTCTTAGAACCGTGAGCTCTTGGTCTCTCCTGCACGCCCTCTGGGGATTATTAGCTCGGTACTCTCCAATAGTGTGAATGAGTGGTGGAGACTTATGTCCAGGAAGATATGAAAATTACGTACCTACCGTAATTCTTGATCTTCTTGGACGAGTCTCCACCACTCATTCACATGCCCACCCTCCATCCCCTGAGCTCACCTCTCTGTTGGTCTTCACTCCCTCAAATCTTTAGGCTCTGAAGACTTCTTTATTGTTGACCCTTCTTACACGGGTCGTCCGGAATATCTTATGTCCGGTTTTTAGGTTAGGCTACCCTTCTAGGTTAGTTACGCTGCACCTCCTTGGTAAAAAAGGTACTGAGGCGGTTGGGGAGTCGACGCCGAGATAGTCATTGCGGCGCGAGCTAGGGCTCGCGGTGCCGTGCCTCTAGCGCCGACTCCCCAGCAAAAAAGTTTGCTCCTGATGGGTCCTAGTGCCTCCGGCGCAGATCCCAATAGTGTGAATGAGTGGTGGAGACTCGTCCAAGAAGATCAAGAATTACGGTAGGTACGTAATTTTCATTTTCTACTTCCACTACTTCCTGGTTCCAAATAAAACAGGCAGCATGCGCTCTATTCTAGACCTAAGGAAGCTGAACAAGTTTCTCTTCAAGGAGAAATTCAAAATATCATCATTCTGTACACTTTTATCGCTGATTCATCAAAATGATTGGCTGGCCTCCCTGGACATGCAGGACACCTACCAACACATTCCAGTACACCCAAGCCACCACAGGTATCTTCGATTTATGGCCCTGGGTATACACTACCAATTCAGAGTACTGCCCTTTGTGCATTCCTCGGCACCACAAGTCTTTATGAAGTGCTTAGCAGTTCTCGCAGTGCACCTAAGAAAACTCGGAATTCAAGTCTTCCCGTATCTGGACGACAGGCTCATAGCAAGCTCCTCCAGACAAGGGACACAGGAAGTGGTTTCCACGTCTTCCAGGTTCCTCACATCCATGGGAGTCCTGTTAAATCTGGAAAATCACAGCTACAGACCTCCCAACAACTCCTCTTTATAGGAGCCCTCCTGGATACCTCCAACACAAGGGCCTTCTTCCCAGAGGACAGGAGGAACGATATCCTCCAGATGGGTCCCTTCATCAAAGAGAACGACTCAGTCTGAGCTCTATCGGTGCAGCGGATGCTGGATCTCTTGGCATCTTCAGTGTTCACGGTGCCCTTGGCTCATCTTCACATGAGGACCACTCAGTGGATGCTCAGTACTCAGTGGTATCTGACCACACACCCCCAGTCCTTTCACATCAGGGTAATGGAACCTCTCAAGAGGTCAGTTACCTGGTGGACTCAAAAGGACAACCTTCTGAAAGGCTTTCATTTTGTTCTACTGGAGACTCGGATCTCCATCACCACAGATGCTTCTCTTCTCGAATAGGGAGCTCACTGTCAAGATCTCCACACCCAAGGTCTGTGGAGTCAGGACAAATCTCAAGTCCACATAAATGTTCTGGAAATGAGAGCTGTCCTGTATGCTATCCGAACCCTGAAGGACATTCTCTATCACAAAATAATTCTCCTTCAGACAGACAACAAAGCGGTGATGTACTATATCAACAAACAGGGTGGGGTGCACTCTCATCCCCTGTACAGGGAAGCAATGAGTGTGTGGGAATGGTGTCTAGAGCATGAAGCCCTGATCTAGGCAGTTTACCTACCAGGAGTCCAGAACGATCTAACGGATCACCTCAGCAGAACAGAGGTGGATCCTCACGAATGGTCTCTTGATGTAAATGTTGTGCAATCGCTCTTCGAAGAGTGGGGCATGTTCGACCTGGACCTTTTTGCATCCCCACTCAATGCAAAACTGCCTCTGTTCTGCTCCAGACATCCAGAACCTGGCGATCTTACTTCGAGAAACAGCTCTTGCAGCAGGTTACACCATTAGGACTGAAGCCGGCAGGCGGCAGAACCCCACGGAAATTTTCTAGCTAGCAGTATCCAGGGGACCGCTTAGCGTTGGTCCTGCCCCCAACGTCAGGCATCATACAAAAGGGGCAGTCCCAAGAATCCCAGTTCTTTTTCCTGTCACGACTCGCCAAGCATCGCCTCACGGCCCCGGCCTCCAAACAATCTACTTGAACTTAAACCAGCTTTGAATAAATAAATGTTGGCATCTCCTACTCCTTCCTCAGAAGGACATCCCTCTAAGTGTGCCTGCGGCAAACCTTTTAAGGATCTGCATTTGTCCTGCCTGCAGTGCTTAGGCCCGGAACACAACACCCAGACCTGTTCCTTTTGCCAGCGGTTCAATAGTCGCACCCGGATCCGCCGCCAGAAGGCACTTCAGGGGTTCCTCTTGGAAGAAAGGCCGAAGATCATGGATAAAGACCCTGCCTCCAGGGGTGAGTCTACCTCTTAAGTCCCATAAGCACCAGGACGACAAGCACCGGGAGAAGACCAGGTCCAGATCCCCGAATAGGGCCTTGGACTCTTGCACCAGCTCTGGCTCCACAAGCTCAGACCGCTCTCCATCCAGGGCTCGCTTTCAGCCCCTTCCCGTGAAAGTTAAGCCTTCAGGTGGTTCTTCAGGACCTCGGACCCCTCTTCAAAGCTCTCCCAGGCTCCCTCGAAGTCTTTTGACCGTCACCGGTCCAAATCCTCTTCTATGTCCACTCAGACTTCCTCGGATAGATGCCGGGACCCTGACGCCAGATCGGCCTCCCAGCCGCCTAGGGGACCAGCCTCCCCTCCCAGAAAGACCAAGGACCTGATGTCCCTTAAGCGGATGACGGACTCGAAACGGGCTGCTGTCCCTTCACCGGTTAAGCGCCCGTCAGACCAGACATCTGCCAAACACCCGATGTCGGCCAGACATTCTCAGGAGCCAACGACTGCCTCCCCGTCACCGGTGGATACCGGTCGCCGGGACTCTACAGAGGAGGATCTGACATTGCCTGATGACCAGGCAGGCGACAGCGAGGATGCCAGGCTTCCACAGGAGCCTTCGCCTGATCCGGCGACGCCCGATACCGGTGACAGACCATCCCTGACGCCAGTACCGTCATCCGATATGAATATTGCAGAGGTTAAAGACCTCTTTACTTTTTGGTGGGACACAATCAAGAAAGACGTGATCCCAGTGAATCCTACTCCTCCCCCTCCTCCACCACAGGGGCCAGCAGGAAGACCATCAACCCCCAAGGAGCCTACTCCACCTCCTAGGGGTAGATCCAAAGAAAGGAGAAGGCCCCCTTCAAGATCTCCCTCAGGGTCCCCCAGTTCCAAGTGACCCAGACGTAGACAGTCCACTCCGCAGGGGGATGACTCTAGACCTGACACCTCAGATACCTCCAGGTCTTCTTCTCCCATCACCTGACCCACGAGACCTCCCCAGGTCTCCTCTGGATGAGCCCTCTTTTTCCGAAATCATGAGGCACATCCAGGAGAACATGGGATGGGATACAGAAGACCTAGACCCTGAACAACAGGGCCTAGCTCGTTATCTTTGACAGAAGGACCCTAAGCCTGTGGTGGTGCCACCCTTGGTGGACACCTTCACGGATGTCACCAGGGCTGCGTGGAAACGTCTGCACTCCACCCCCGTGGTGCCGAAGAAGGCTGACCGCCTGTACAGAGCCCCTGCAGAGGGCCCGTACTTGGCGCAACAACCCCTAGCTGATTCCCTGGTCATTACAGCCTCCCATGATAGGTCTCAGCGACCACAACATTTGAGCACACAGCCTCTGGACCAGAAGTCCAAGCACTTGGACTTAGTGGGTAGGCGCATGTACGTGGCTGCTACATGCTCCATTAGGTCACTGAACTATCTGACACCGGATGGCGAGCAGAAAGAGGAACTTCTGAACCTCCTTCACACTGGGTCAGATGTAGGGACCCAAGTTTTGAGAGCCGCCTATGATTCAGCAGACTCCGCAGCAAGGGGAGCAACCTCAGGCATCTGTCTCCGGAGACACTCATGGTTTCGAGTCTCTGGATTTACCCCGGATGTCCAGAAAAACATCCTGGACATCCCCTATAATGGCGAAGTTCTATTTGGTGAAGACTCCGAAAAGGTGATCACCAAATTACAGGATGCCGGGAAGGCAGTAAGGACTATACAGGCCATGTACAATCCCAAATCTGGTTCCTTTCGTAGGAACCAGAATCATTTTCGTGGCCGACAACAACAGCAGCAGCCACGTTCCGGCCAGCAGCCAAGGAGCAACTTCAACCGTAAGGCCCAGCCTAAGTCTTCCCCAGGCCAAGGTCAGAGATATACCAAACCGACCCAGCTTGCGGGGGGTAATGCCGCCACAGCATGACTCCTTCCCGGCCCCCGCCCCTCCTCTGGATCAACAGGAACAAAAGGTCGGGGGTCACATTGCTTGCCACCTTTCGGGATGGCAAGTGATAACCGCCGACCGGTGGGTCCTCCAACTGGTCGAGAGAGGACACTCTATCGATTTCCTCGACCACCCACCGTCAAGACCTCCCCTGCTTTCCCATTATTTGGGTCAGCATGCACTACTCATACAGCAGGAAGTGCTCACGCTTCTGGGAAAGGAAGCTATAGAGCACGTACCGCGGAACCAGAGAGGTGCAGGTTACTATTCCCACTTCTTTCTGGTGCCCAAAAAAAGACAGGTGACCTCTGTCCGATTCTGGACCTCAGCGACCTCAACGTTTCAGTCCTTTACAAACGCTTCCGCATGGTGACCCTTCCTGGTTTGATTCCCGTACTCAAGCAGGGCGCCTTCTTAGCGTCTCTGGATATGCAGGATGCTTACCTGCACATACCTATAGCTCGAGCGCACAAGAAATTCTTGCGCTTCGAGTTTATAGGTCGCCATTATCAGTTCCAAGCCTTCCCCCTTCGGACTGTCCTCAGCACCTCGGGAGTTTACGAAGTGCATGGCAGTCGTAGAGGGGGCTATCAGGAGAAAAGGCCACTACGTGTTCCCATACCTGGATGACTGGCTCCTCATGACCCCCCTCTCGGGAGGCTCTGATGTCCACGATCCACTGTACTCGTTCCCTCTTCGGGTCGTTGGGCATCTTCATGAATCACGAGAAGTCACACCTGGTTCTGTCGCAGAGACTGCAGTTCATAGGTGCAGTCCTGGACACCGTCCAGGGGAAAGCTTTTTTGCCCCAGAATAGAGTGGAACACATCAGATCCCTCATAAGAGACATCTTGGCAAAGAAGACAGTCCCAGCAAGACTGATGCTTTGCTTGCTCGGACACATGGCTGCAGCCATTGCGAAAGTGCCTCTAGCCCATCTCCACATGCGGGTGATCAAGTGGATGTTACTGGTACAGTGGGATCAGAAGCAAGACCATCTGCAGCTACCAATTCGGATCACGAATGCCGTCATCCTGGATTGGCAATGGTGGCTCGAACCACAACACCTATCGGTGGGAGTCCCCTTCATCGCGCTGTCTTTGGTAGTGACACTCTCCACAGATGCTTCAGGGTTTGGTTGGGGAGCACACCTCGACGGGGTCAGGTCTCAGGGCTTGTGGATGTGCCAGGAAGCTCATCTCCACATAAATATTTTGGAGATGAGAGCAGTCCTTTATGCCTTGCAGGCCTTCCAGTCGGAGATTCCACCGGGTACTCTGCTGTTGCAAACAGACAATACCGCGGTGATGTATTACCTCAACAAACAAGGAGGTACCCATTCCTACCCACTTTGCAGGGAGGCCATGAGGGTATGGGATTGGGTTCTGCAACACTGTGCAAACCTTATTGCTGTGCATGTCCCAGGAGTGGACAACGTCATTGCAGACAGTCTGAGTCAGTCTCAGGCCAGAGTCCACAAATGGGAACTACTCTAGGAGGTGATAGAGTATCTGTTTCACAGATGGGGCACACCAGAGTTAGATCTTTTCGCTTCCCCTTCCAATGCAAAACTGTCCAATTTCTGCTCGCTAGATCCAGGGCCTGGTGTTTTCTGGCGAGATGTGTTGTCCCTCTCCTGGACGGACAGACTCCTCTACACTTTTCCTCCCTTCCCGTTGATCCAGAGGGTTCTTTTGAAACTCCACAGAGAGTAGGCGACGCTGATACTAATCGCGTCCTTTTGGCCCAGACAGATTTGGTTCCCTCTGCTGCACCAGCTGTCTCAGGAACCTCCAGTGCCTCTGCCAATCAGCCCTCACTTATTGTCCCAGGAGGCAGGATCTCTGGTCAATCCGGACCTTCGCTCTCTGAACCTGCACGCCTGGCTCCTAGGGACATAGCTATCATGCTCTATGGGGTCTCGCAAGGCATAAGTAGATGTTCTAGCAGCTGCTAGAAAGCCGGCCACTCATGCCACGTACACCATGAAATGGTGCAGATTTTGCCTCTGGGCTCAAGCACGAGGGCTTTCCCCCGATGGATTGTCTGGAAGGTACTGTTCTAGACTACCTTCGGTCTCTTTTCCAGGCAGGCTTGGCCTACTCCTCAATTAAAGTACACCTTTGTGCCATCTTGGCCTATCATACTCCTATAGGCCTACGGTCAATAGCTCAGTAGGACACCGCACGAGCCTTCCTGAGAGGCGTTCTCCACCTTAGACCTCCAATTAAGGATCCTATTCCTCCATGGGATTTATCCTTTGTCCTGGAGCAGCTTACACTGCCACCTTTTGAACCAGCTGCGGATTGCGAGCTACATCTCCTGACATGGAAGACGTTATTTTTAGTTGCTGTTACTTTGGCCAGAAGGATTTCTGAGCTTCACACACTAATGTGCAAAGAACCTTATTTGGTTTTTCACCAGAACAGGGTGTCCCCAAGGACAAATCTAAAGTTTCTACCTAAGGTGGTCTCAGCTCTCACCCTCAATCAGGACATTGACCTACCAGTGTATTTTCCTAAATACTCGAATAGAGGAGAGGCCCTGCTGCACACTCTAGATGTGCATAGGTGTCTAAGATACTATCTGACCAGAACCAGGCACCACCGTAAATCTGATCAGCTTTTCGTCTCCTTCGCTCATAGGATGCTAGGAGCTCCGGTTTCTAAACAATCGCTGTCCAGATGGCTTATCCACTGTATCACGTTCTGTTACCAAAAATGTAACAAACCCTTACTGGGCTCGGTTAAGGGACATTCCACAAGGGGGGTGGCTACCTCCTTTGCGGCTGTGAAGAACGTGTCCACTTCAGCCATCTGCGCAGCAGCTACTTGGAGCACCGTGCACACCTTTATCAGGCATTATAGCCTGGACGTTTCATCCGCGCGAAGAGATGGTTTGAGTTAGCAGCCCTTCAGGGACTCCTTTCCTAGGCTTCGGTCCAACTCGCATGATCTGCTTCCTCCTACCTGCGAGGGATTTCCAGTATTGCTTGGGAATCAGTCCTAATGGTGTAACCTGCTGCAAGAGCTGTTTCTCGAAGTAAGATAGTACAGTTACGTAATAACTTACCGTAACAGTAGATCTTTGAGAACAGCTCTTGCAGCAGGTAGTTTCCTTCCCACCATCCCCTCTGGAGGTAGAATTGTTCTGTTATCTCACTACCTAGGATTAGGTGTTTGTAACACCGCTCTGAATACCTTCTTGAAGGCAGATCCTCAGTGTCCACTTCTGATGTCATCTAGGGGCCGGGAGTCTCTGGCTGGAGAACTGGGATTCTGGGGACGCCTCAGATGATGCCTGACGACGGGCGGGCCACGCCAGGGGCGGTCCTTGCTGGATACTGCTAGCTAGAAAATTTCCGTGGGGTCCTTGCGCCTGCTGGCTTCAGTCCTAATGGTGTAACCTGCTGCAAGAGCTGTTCTCAAAGATCTACTGTTACGGTAAGTTCTTACGTAACTGCACTTTTCTGTCAGGATACCTTCAGACTGCAGTGCACAATACGCTTTCTGTACTTTTACTCCTCTTCCCTTAATTCAGAGGGTGCTGCTAAAGCAAGAGGAACAAGCGGGCAGAATGATCCTCATCGCTCCATTTTGGCCTCGTCAGATTTGATTTCCTTTGATCAACAGATTATTGGAAATTCCACCAAGGCAACTACTACTTCGTACAAACCTTCTGACCCAGGGCTCAGTGGTCCACCCCAACCTGAGATCCCTTCATCTCCATGAATGGCTGCTGAGGATATAGAAGTGGGTAGAGTTGATGTCTCACATAGAGTCCCAGACATTCTCCTAGCAGCGCGTAAACCAGCTACTAGAAAAATGTACACGGCAAAATAGAAGCGACTCTCCATTTGGTGTGCAAAGTCCTCCCTGGATCCCCTTTCTTTCCCACCAAACAAAATCTTGGAGTATCTTCTAGACCTGTCTAATACAGGACTACAGTACTCAGCTGTGAAGGTCCATCTCGGCGCGATCTCAGCTTATCATGAGCCTATACGCACTCTGTCTATAGCTCAGTTACACTTGGGTAAGAGATTCCTTAAAGGTATACTCCACACTAGACTACCGGTTAGGAGTCCGTTAGCCACCTGGGATATTAACCTTGTGCTAGACATGCTCACCCATAAGCCTTTCGAGCCTCTAGCAACATGTGAGCTGAAGTTCCTGATCTGGAAGACTGCCTTCCTCGTAGCCATTACCTCCACTTGCAGAGTGTCTGAAATACATGCCTTGGTCACAGATTCTCCTTATACAGTATTTCACAAGGATAAGGTGGTTCTCAGAACTCATCCTAAATATCTCCCCAAAGTGGTCTCGGAATTCCATGTGAACCAGCCCTTAGTTCTTCCGACTTACTTTGCAAACTTCCAGAATGAGGGAGAATGTACCCTGCATTCTCTGGATGTTGAGGGCCTTGTGTTTCTACTTAGAACTAAAAAGATCCGCAAGTCAAAGCAACTGTTTGTGTCATTCAGTATGGCCCGGCTGGGTCAGCCTGTTGCCATCAGATCTGTTTCAGCGTGGCTAGTGGCATGTCTTCGCCACTGCTATTCCATGGCCCAGATTAAGCTGGAAGGCAGCGTACAGTAGACACCCATTCTACCAGAGCGATCATGGCATCTCTGGCAGAAATGCGGAACGTGCCCATTGCAGACATCTGCAATGCAGCTACTTGGAGCTCCGTGCACACATTTGTGAAGCACTGTGCTTTGGTTGCCAGACAGCATCAATCCTTTGGCAGGACAGTCTTTAATGGACTTCTGTCCTAAGTGAGCTCCTCTCTCCTGCCACCCTTCTCGGGGGATTATTTAGCTCGGTACTCTCCCATAAGTTTGAATGAGTGGTGGAGACTTTGTCCAAGAAAATCAAGAATTACGGTAGGTACGTGATTTCCATTTCACGTCCATTCCCACTCTCCTGGTTTGGTTGTTTAAAAAAAAAAAAAAAATGGGTCTCTACCCTCTTAAAAACCTTTAAGATTTTTTTGTATTTTCTAACTCCCTACAATCCCACCTTCTCCTTTTAGGAGGTTTTTGGTTACACCCGAGTGCTGCTGTGACGTCTGTTTCTATCTTACATTTTTTCAGCCTCTCCCAACCGGCAGCAAAGCCTCACATCAAGGTGCAGCCCCCCGGTGCTTGGAGAGGCAAATACCAAGGAGGTTATTTTTGTTATTTTCTCAGTCTCTTAAGCTGTATTCTTCCGCACACCACAGTGCTGAGTCTTTCTCCTTCTTTCTTCTCTCTGGTTGGAGCAGCAAGAGGATAGTAGCAGTGCTCTGGGCTTGCTCCAGTCTCTCTCTTCTTTAGATTTTGTTTAATCATTGGTTCTTGTCCTTCTGGAGTATAAGACTCTTCCTAAATTGGCATCTACCATCCTAACCCTCTGAAGATAGGATATAAAATCATAAATAAAACTCGACTACTGACTTAGAGAAACTAAGGGATAGACCTAAGTGGCACAGGGGTTGCGATGCAAGAGCCAGAGCCTACTAGCCATCTGGACAGCCAGAGCTACATGCCAGGACTGTTGCCCTGCTCCGCATTCCTGTCCATGTGGCTAGTAGACTCCGGCTCTTGCACCCACTACCCCTCTGCCACTTAGGTCTATCCCTTGGTTCTATGAGTCAGTAGTCGAGTTTTATTTATGATTTTATAGCCTATCTCCTTTTTCTATCCCTTTGGGCTTGGAGGATAGAGCCCTTTCTCTTTTTTTTTCTCTCTCCCACTAGTTTTCTGGCTAACTTAACTTAGGAAGGTAGGGAGCTGGCGTCAGTTACTGGCCAAACCATGAATGCACCATCACTACATCTGCCTTGTGGACAGTTCTGGCACTGATGTCAATCCCCTAGGCTGCAAAAGACTTTGCTGCCATGGGGTCCAGGTGCCCCTGGCATAGACCCATAAGTGTGAATGAATGGTGAAGATATTCTGGAAGACTGCTTATGATGAGTACACAATTTTCTTTTCTCCGCACACACCCTAAGTTTCTACCTAAAGTGTTGGAGCCATTTGTGCTGTGTACCTGCTTTGCCAATTTCCAGAACGAAGGAGAGCATGCTCTCCATTCTCCAGATGTTAAGAGTCCTTAGGTTTTACTTAGATAGAGCCAAGGACTTTAGACAATCCAAACGGCTCTTAGTCTCCTTCGATCCTAATTGGAAGGGACAGCCTGTTACAATCAAGTGTATTTCTGCCTGGCTTGTGAACTGCTTGTGCCCTGTTTTACCATCATCCACTTCAAGCTGAAAGCCAGGTGCATGCACACTCCACCAGAGTGTTTGCCACATCCTTGATAAAGATTGGCTCTATCCCTGTTGGAGATATTTGCAGAGCTGCAACTTGAAGCAGATTGCTCATTTTTATTAAGTACTATACCCTTGATGTCCATGCCAGGCAGCATGCCACTTTTAGGAGAGCAATGCTGAATGGATTACTATCCTGAGTGAGCCCTTAGCGCCTACTTCCACAGTCTGGGGTACTTTGTCTGTGCTTGGTACTGTGACCCACTAGTAGGAATCAGTGGTGAAGGCTGATTCCTGGAAGATATGAAAACTACGTAATCACTGTAATTCTTGATCTTCTAGGAATATCTTCACCATTGATTCACACACCCGCCCACCATCCCCAGATTCACTCCTGTATGTTATGTGTTCTTCACTCCTTTCTGCTTGGTTTGGGCTGTGAAGACACTGTGTTACTGGTTTGGTGACCCTTCTTACACTGGCCAGCAGAGCCATCTTATGCCTTTAGGTTATGTGCATAAGTACTTGTTAAGTTATGCTGCAGCCCCTGGTGCCGAGGTAAACCTGTTACCCGTGAGCTCAGTCTCACAGATTTGCACATACATGCAGCTTGCCTCAGTGCCAGCCCTCATGAAAAGTTCTGGCTCCCACTGGGTCCTAATGCCTCCAGCTCAGATCCACTAGTGGGAATCAGTAGTGAAGATATTCCTAAAAGATCAAGAGCTACAGTGGGGTACATTATTTTCATTTCCAAAACCCCATGGACCCCATCAGGTGTCCATCAGAAAAAGTTTTGGAATACTTGTTGGACCTTTCTGATGCTGGCCTGCAGTATTCAACAGTCAGGGTCCATCTATGTGCTCTGTCAGCATTCCACGAACCTGTAGGTGCCCTCTGCTTGGCACAGCTGCCACAGTTTAAGAGGTTCCTCAGGGGTATCCTGCATACCAGAACCCCCACCAGGAAGCTGGTGGCTCCCTGAGACCTTAATCTGGAGCTGGATATGCTCACTTGCAAGCCTTTCAAGTCTATTATGACTTGTGACGTGAAGTTTCTAACTTGAAATGTAGCAGTCTTATTTAAAGATATCACTTCATTAGGCCACACCTTTGTAACTATACCAGCGTCAGCACTAGGTCCACATGGAAGCTTTGGCTAGCCAGGGGATGCCCATGATGATGTCGTGCATCAGCGTCTATATAAACGTGGGCAGCCCCATATCTCCTCAGTTTTTTCCCCACCGTTGATTAGCCTTGTCGGACCTGCTGAAGGAAACGTCAACTACCTGTTGCCATTTAACATTAAATTTATACTTAGGTGAATTTTCTTTTGTCTGCATGCCGCCAAAAGGTTTATGTCAGTATTGTAAGTGTGCAGCTAAAATCTACAAGCAAGACACCCTCGAAATCTGTGTATGTGTTGTTTGGTCCTGTCTCACAATGTGAGGACTTGTGAGATTTGCCAGAGCTTCAATCAGGCTACAAGGCAATGCCACAAGAAAGCTCCAGAAAATGTCCTTCTCCTTAAAACATTGACTGCCATGGAGAAGTATCCGGGCCCAGCATCAGTGTCTTCTTGTATGTCGACTGAGAAACGGCCACTGAAATTGAAGGACCAGGACAAAGAAAGATTGACGTCGGGGCCATCCATGTCATCTGGACACAAGCACAACCATAAGGATAAAGAGAGGGCTTATTTGCTGGTGAGGTCTCAGTCACCAGTAAGACAAAGTAAATCAGTTATGTGATTGCCAGCTCCTGCAGCGTTGACAGCCCCCCCCCCCAACCAACCGTTGATGAGATACCAAGGTTAGGACTCGGCTTAGATGCTGCCATACCTACTGTGGTTGGTATGATGCCATCGTCATCGGTCTAAGATCTGTCATCGACACAAGTAGTCATGGCCCTTGTCCAGGTGGTCGTTGACTCTCAAGCTGTGCTGGTATCGTTTTCAGAAATGATATGATGCATGCTGCCTGGATTATCTATACAGGCTGTGCCATTGATTTGGCCTACAAGTACTTAACCCCCATCACCTGTGCAGTGTGGAGCCCCTGTCATTGACAGAGACATTGATGACGAGACAGAATACAATCCTGACCTCATGGTTTTAGAAAAGGATGTGGAGGAGGAATATGAGGGAAAACAATATGTGGTGCTCCATTCTAGTTCTGCCCTCTCATCTGCAGCGAGGACTCAGTGATGTATACCCCAAGATCTTCTCCTGAGGATCCTACTTTTCAAGCCACCATGCAGCAAATCCTGCCACAAGCTTTGCTGTGGAAGAAGAGAATTCCACAAAGAAGAACCTGCTGGAATTCCTGGAGGCCCCAATATCCCCCTCCATAATCATTCCACCTGTATAGCCTGTATTAGAGCATGCTACCTTTGCTGCATGATACAGACCTAAATCACTGCATAGAAAGGCAGATAAGCAGTATCCTCCTCCATCTGCTAAGCCTTATTATGATAAACCTGCCAGAAACTGACAGTAGTCATTGTGGCTGCTCATGATAGATCTTGGGCACCTAGACATATGAGTGCCCTACCTCCAGATAAAGAATCTGGGTGTTTGGACATGATGGGTAAGCGTACTTATGCCTCTTCCTCACCGGGTCTTAGGATTGCAAATTATTAGGCCCATGTGATTGCATATCAGAATAGCCTGTGGAAAAATGCCAAGGCTGCAGCTCAGGCTATGTTGGAAGGCTCGGCCAAGAATAAGTTGATTAAAACTTTATTCGGGTACTGCGATCAGCAAACATTTGCTCCGCGCAGCATACGATGTCTCAGATGCCTCTGCCAGGGCTGCAGCTTCTTGCACTTGTATGAGATGATATTCTTGGCTCAGAGTGGCAGGATTTTCCACAGATATGCAGCAGGCCATTTTGAATGACCCTTTTAGAGAGACAAAACTTTTTAGATATGATGTTAAAGAAGCCCTTAGAGGCCTTCAGACATCCAAGATGACTCTGATGTCTGTCATATCCTTGTGTCCCACTCCTGCTGGAGAGCATGGGAGGGGGATCCTTTCTTCAGCCTGTTAGCAGAAGTAGCTGTGGTTTCCACCCACAAGGCTGAGGTAAGGAAGCTGGTCCCCTCCCCCCAGTTGACCAGAAAGCACTCAGAGCAGGTGCTGGTGGCAGTGCCCCTATCGGCTTCACTTGACTCGTATCTGGACCAACCCCCACTTCCACAAATGCCTCTACAGGTGGTTATTGGGGGGGAAGACTCTCCCTGCATCTGGAGCAATTGAGGGAGATTACAATGGACGAGTTGTTCCTGAAGTTAATTGCAAGGGGAAAAGCCCTGGAGCTAACGGGCACCCCCTCCAGATCATCCTGTGTCTCCTTCCTGTTATCCTCCGGGACATCTATCCCTTCTAAAGGAACAAGTGCAGTTATTACCACACAAATGTGCTCTATAACTAGTTCCTCCATGGTAGAGGAACAAAGGGTTCTATTCCAGGTGCTTCTTACTCCCAAAATGGACAGGGGAGCTGCAGCCTGTGCTAGATCTCAGGGACCTCTTCTACACAGAATACAAGAAGTTTCAAATGGTATCCGTGCAAGCTCTTATTCCTCTTCTACAACAAAGGGACTGGCTTTGCTCTCTGGATATAATGAATGCTTACCTTCCTATAAAAATCAGGAAAGCTCACAGTAAAATACCTCTGCTTTGTACTGGAAGAGGAACATTACCAGTTCAGAGTATTGCCCTTTGGTTTGTCCTCTGCACCACTGGTCTTTACCAAATGCTTGGCAGTAGTAGTAGCAGCCCTTTGCAGGGAAGACCTGAATGTGTTCCCCTGTTTGGACGACTGGCTGCTGTAAGCCATCTCCAGGCAAGTCCTACAACATGCCCTGTTCTGGACATAACAATTGTTTGATGATTTGGGGACTCACAATGAATGTGTCAGTCGGTGTAGAACCCTTGCCAGAGACTGCAGTACATGGGATCAGTCTTGGACACAGAAAAGGGATGTGCTTTCCTGCCTCATGGCAGAGCAGAAAACCTGATTGCTTAAGGATAGCTGATATACAGGAGCCACTACATTTCTGCGAGAGCAGTGTTCCGTCTTCTGGGGCATATGACAATGTTACGTCTTCTGGGGCATGTGGCTGTGGCCATTGTGATGGTGCCCCTGGACCGCTTACACATGTGAATTCTGCAGTGGACACTCTGGGGGGGGGGGGGAGTCCAGTGGGATCGGCTGACAGACAAGCTGGACCAAATGTTCTTGTCATGTCTCCACTTTGCAGAGCACTGTTGGGGTGGATGTATCCCAAAAACTTGTTAAAGGGCGTTCCATTCTTTATATCAACTTCTGTACAGAGCCTCACCATGAATGCCTCAGGATTTGGTTGGTGTAAATTTGTATGATTTCTAGGGACATGGATATGATGTTCTATTTAAACTTGTTGGCAGTTGCCTTTCCCTTTAAGACTCCACCGAACATCTTCAAGCTGGCTCCTCCCATCCACCCGGGTGGTAACTCCCTCAGCTCTGCCCCATGATGCCAGATCTTCCTTTCCGCTGGGAGAAGCAGATTCCCTCGTTATCACTCATCACTCTTGCACTGAGTTTGCTGTTAAATCTTTGGATTTCCTTCCAAATTCAATAAATAAACTTTGTCTTCAGGTTCGTTCTTCTCGACCATGATGGATGACAACAAGTCTGCTCCGGGGTTCCGGCGATGTCTTTGTAGTAGAAGATGTCCCAAATGGATCTGCACACTGTGTGCGTGTACTGCCTGGGCCACGAGCACAATCCCCAAGCCTACGACATTTATCAGACTTTTCTTCCTTCTGTTCTTGAGGACCATCGTGCCCGCTTGACTTAAGGCCGTCTGAGTGAATGGAACCCGCTGGTCAAGTCAAAGGATGCATATCGGGTGGTCTTCGCGGCTGCAGGATCCGCTGAACAGTTAGGAGCTTTTGAAGAGGAGCGGCCCAGGCCACAGCTCAGACCTCTTCGGCTTTGGACTTTTTGCCACTCTCTTTGAGCACCAACTTTTCTGGGGCATTTAAGGACTTGTGCCAGGCTCTTCCAACTCACAGCCAGGGCCCCTCATCAGCGTACAAGCCCACGTCTAAAAAAGAGGCCAAAAAAATGGTCTTGCCATTGATCATGGGATGAGGAACGCTTTCACTAGATCAGACTGTGGTCAAATTTTTGGCCCAGGCCACTGGCTCCACGGTAACTCCCTCGGTCCAGTTGGCTGAGACGCTGGTTGATCTTCCAGCCGAAATCTTTCTTGAGCCGGTCAACAAGTTGTCGACCCAGGAGGCCGACACTTCTTTGTCCAGGACTCCGGTCCTGACTCAGACTGACAGAGGGACAGATCAGTCCAATGACCTGCCGCTTTTCATTATTGACCAGGAACTGGAGGTGCCCCAGCTCTCGTCTGCAACCTCTGAGGCCCCCCCACCGGTCGAGGTCCTGGTCTTATTCTCAGGGGTTGAGCAGCTCATGCCAGTGTCTGCATTTCTGCTCTAGATGCCCAGGTAAGCGGCGCAGCCACTATTCTTCATCCTTGTCCTCCTCCGGTGAGGAGAGGCTTCAGCACAAGTTGGGTCGATGCTACAAGGATCTCCATGTGGCAACAGCTGGTGTTCGCTGGTATGAAGCCTATGCCGGCTCCTACCCTGACCATCACCTGGCTTTCGTCACAGAGGCCGATGCGTTCTCCGCCTCTGGAGCCGACCAGACTGGTCCTGGCTCATCTTACCCTGGCGTCCCCACCAATTTCGGTGGAGCCACTGCCTAAACAGCTGAAATCCAACGCTCCAACCAAGGAGTCTTGGCCTTTGGGTTTTCCCCATTGACTGTTGGTCAGCATCACCCTTGTCCATCTGCGAAGGGTCAGCGGGGATTCAGGCAGTCAATCCCTCTTCGACGACTCCTCGGAGCTTGAGTGTTCCTCCTTACACTTCCATCCAGTGGATATGAAGTCACCTGGGGTCTCTTGGCGGATGAAGGCCCTACCTCCTTCATGGGCCATCTCTGCCTGATCTCTGAATCCATGGATCTTAAGTTGGAGCCCGTTCAGAAAAGGGCTTGGTACCCTCTTACCGAGATCTTGGACCAGGGTGACTCCCGTGGGGAAGCCTTCCCAGTCGCAGAGGCCATTCTTGGCCCTGCCTTGGAGCTTTGGCAGTGACCCGCTTTCTGCCCAGCACCATTGGCTCAGATGGCCCACAAGTACGCGGTCTCTACCAGCTCTCTTTTGGGATTCACAGAACATCCCTCGGCCGAGGGCTTGGTGGCCAATTCTGTGTTCCGGCACTCTGGCAGCGTGGGGGGATGTCGACAAACCACCTGATAAGGAGTCCAAGAAATTGGACCATTCGGTGAAAAAGATCTATGCTGCCTCTTCGCTTGGTCTTTGCCAGGTGAGCTTGGCCCTCCTGATGGCCCACTTCTCCCATGCTTTGTTGGGCATTTTGAATGAGGTGCTCCCTCATCTTCTGGCGGACTTCCAGACCATGATCAAACAGGTCCAAGATCAGGGTTGGGCTGTGGCTAAGTAATGGCTCCAGACAGCCATGGACATTGGGGACTCCTGTGCATGCTCCATGGTGGCCACATTGGCCATGCGCCACAGGGCTTGGCTGCGGATCACAACCTTTATGGCAGATGCCCAGCACAAGCTGGCAGATGTCCCTTTCCTGGGCACCAACCTGTTCATGCCCGGTATCAAGGGCTACCTCACCTGCATTGAGAAGTCTAGTGCCACATTGGACTCTGTGACATCCACGCAGAGGGACCCCAAGGGTTCCAAACAACAGAATAAGAAGCCCTTTTGGTCCACCTCCACTCCTGCAGCCAAACCAGCCCAGTCCTAAGCCTGGCAACAGGCTCAGGCTTGGCGACCTTGGCCAAAGTCAGTGGCCATGGTCGTCCACAAGCCTGGAGAACGAGGACCTGGTGGTTCCTCAGCCGGGCCATCCTCTGCCTTCAAGCCCACCCAGTGACGGGATGAGGGGTGCCTCCCTCATGCCCGTCACGCCACCCCTGGGTCCTACCATGGGGAGCTGGCTCCAACACTTCCTTGCCGCCTGGTCCACTGTCACTATAGACAGGTGGGTTCTCAAGGTGGTCAGTGAGGGTCTGCCTCTGGAGATTGAGCAGTACCCACCTTGTCGAGCCCGTGCCCCACGGGAGGACTTTGTATCCGCAGACATTCTGTCGGCCCTATGGGACAACACTGCCCGACTCCTCCGCAAGGAGGTTGTGGTTCCTCTGGAATACCCAGGGTTTGTCTCCAGGTACTTCCTGGTGCCAAAATGGATGGGGGGCTGACATCCCATTCTAGATCTGAACAACCTGAACAAGTTCTTCAAGTCGCGCACCTTCACGATGGTCACTCCCTGTCTCAGATCATACCATCACTAGAGCAAAACATGTGGTTCTGCTCCCTGGATCTTCATGACGCATTCTTTCACACCCCGATCCGTCCGTCTCACAGATGGTTCCTTTGCTTCCAAGTAGAGAGAACCCTATACGAGTTCCAGGCTATGCCATTCGGCTTGTCCTCTGCCCCCAGGGGCTTCACCAGGTGCATTGTAGTGGTGGCAGCTTACCTGAGGTGCCAAGGGCTCTGGGTTTACCCCTACCTGGATGACTGACTGATTGTGGGTCCCTCCAGGCAGGAGGTGGAGTGGTCCAGGGACCTGGTCCTCCAGACCTGTGTCTCTCTTGGCCTCCTGGTCAATGAGGCCAAGTCGGAACTCATGCCCTTGCAGGGAATCAGCTTCATCAGGGCAGAGCTCAACTCTTGCAGAGCCAGGGTGTGGCTCCTGGCGGACAATGCAGAGGCTCTTTCCTCCTTTGCCCAGTCATTTCTGGTTGGGCAGTTGCGCCCTGCCCAGGACTTCCTGTGCCTGCTGGGTTACACAGCGGCCTGCACCAGTGTGATCCGATGGGCCCACTGGAGAATGCACTCTCTGCAGTGGGAGCTGGCCAGCCAGTTGTCTCAGCACAGGAGTAATTTTGACCAGTTGGTCATTGTGGCCCAGCAGATGTGGGACGCTCTCTAGTGATGGTTAGTCCCGGAACATCTGCAGGAAAGGATCCCATTTGTCTGCCCAGACACGATGGTCATCCTGATGACTGATGCCTCTCTAGTGGGCTAGGGTGCCCACCTGGGGGAACACAGAGCCCACGGCGTCTGGACCCCCAAGGAGTCCCAGTGCCACATCAATCTGCTGGAGCTCCGAGCAGTTTGGCTGGCACTGACTCCCTTTGCTCCTCATATTCGGGGTTAGGCGGTCCAGGTGGACAACACTACGACCATGTACTATCTCAACATGCAGGGTGGGGCGCACTCTCTACCTCTGTGCAAGGAAGATCTCCGTGTGTGGACCCTCGTGCGCAATCTGGAGGCTGATATCCTAGCCATCCATATGGCTGGTCCCTCCAACGAGCTGGTGGACGCTCCCAGCCATGTGGGCGAGGTGTCTCATGAGTGGCCTCTCTACCCAGAGGTAGCACACAGTCTGTTCTCCCAGTGAGGCACCCCTCAGGTGCACCTGTTTGCCTCCAGGGAGAACACAAAGCTGAGGCTGTTTTGTGCCTGCTCCCCTCAGCAGGGAATGCACCAGGCCGGATACATCTGACACTTCCAGGTCTCCATCCCCCTTTAGTCCCCCATCACCAGACGCACGAGACCTTCCCAGGTCACCACTGGATGATCCCTCATTTTCAGAAACCATGAGGCACATTCAGGAGAACATGGGATGGGAGACTGAGGATTTAGACCCTGAGAGACGCCTTGCCCGTTATCTCAGGCAAAATGATCTGAAGCCTGTGGTGGTCCCACCTTTGGTGGACACCTTTATGGACTTCACTAAGGCTGCTTGGAAGCGTCCACATTCGATTCTGGCTATTCCAAAAAAGGCTGACTGCCTCTACAGGGCTCCGTTGGAGGACCCGTATTTGGCACAACAACTCCTGGCCGATTCCCTAGTCATTACAGCATCTCATGATCGGTCTCAAAGGCCTCAACACATGAGTACCCAGCCTCTGGACCAGGAAGCTAAGCAATTAGATTCTATGGGAAGACGCATGTACGCAACTGCTACATGCTCTATAAGGTCTTTGAACTACCTCACGCACATGGTGCGGTTTCAGAACGCCCTTTGGGAACAGGGCCAAGACCTTATGAAGGATTTCCCAGATGACTACAAAAAGGATGAACTGCTCAACCTCCTTCGGACTGGGTCAGACGTGGGGACTCAGGTTCTCCGAGCCGCTTATGATTCAGTGGACTCTGCAGCCTGGGTAGCAGCCACAGGAGTTTGTCTCCAGAGACACTCTTGGCTGAGAGTCTCCGGCTTTACCCCGGATGTCCAGAAGAACATCCTGGACATCCCTTGCAACGGAGCTCTTCTGTTCGGTGAGGAATCCGAACGGGTAATCACCAGGCTACAGGACGCCGGGAAGGCAGTCCGGACTGTACAGGCCATGTACAGGCCCAGGTCTGGTTCCTTTCATAGGAACCAGAACCGTCTTCGTGGCCGGCAACAACGGCAACAGCCATGTTCCGGCCAGCAACCCAGGGGCAACTTCGGTCGCAAAGGTCAGACCAGGTTCCCCGTGGGCCAGGACCCAAAACACCCTAAGGCTACCCAGCACACAGGGTCCAACACCACCACAGCATGACTCCTTCCCAGCCCCCGCCCCTCCTCTGGATCAAAGGGTCGAGAAGTTCGGGGGGCGCATCTCTCATCACCTTCCGGGATGGCAGAGGATAACCTCTGACTGGTGGGTGTTACAGTTGGTAAGTCAAGGACACTCTATCGAGTTCCTCGACCACCCACCATCCAGACCTCCCCTGCTCTCCTGCTATTCAGGTCAGCACACCCTGCTCATCCAGCAGGAGATCTTGGCTCTCCTGGACAAGGAGGCCATAGAATATGTACCACCGAACCAGAGAGGAAAAGGTTATTATTCTCACTTCTTCCTGGTTCCAAAGAAAACAGGGGACTTGCGCCCGATTTTAGATCTCAGCGACCTCAACACTTTTTTGTGTTATACAAGCGCTTTTGCATGGTGACTCTTCCGGGACTGATCCCCATGCTCAAAGAAGGCGCATGGCTGGCATCACTGGACATGCAGGATGCCTATCTACATCTCCCGATTGCTCTAACGCATTGAAAGTTCCTGCGTTTCGAGTTTCTGGGACACCACTACCAGTTTCCGAGCTCTCTCTTTCGGACTGTCTTCGGCACCTCGGGTGTTCACGAAGTGTATGGCAGTCGTGGAAGCAGCTCTCAGGAGACGGGGCCACTGCATGTTTCTGTACCTAGACTACTGGCTCCTGATGGCACCCTCATGGGACGCCCTGATATCCGCTATCCAGGATACCTGTTCCATCTTCCAATCATTGGGCATCACTATAAACCAGGAGAAGTCGCACCTTGTTCCGTCTCAGAATTTGCAGTTTATAGGGGCAATTCTGGACACCACTCAGGGGAGGGCATTCTTTCTTCAGGACAGGGTGGAACGCATCAGATCCCTCATAAGGGACATAATAGAAAAGACAGTGGTACCAGCCAGGACCGTTCTTTGCCTGCTCAGACACATGGCGGCTGCCATTGCAACGGTTCCCCTAGCTCGACTCCATATGCGGGTCACCCAGTTGATGTTACGGGCCCAATGGGACCAGAAGCAAGATCATCTGCAGCATCCAGTGCGGATCACGAATGCAGTCATCTGAGACTGGCACTGGTGGCTCATCCCAGATCATCTATCGATGGGAGTCCCCTTCACTGCGCCTCCTCCTTCAGTAACCCTTTCCATGGATGCCTCGGGGTCCGGATGGGGTGCTCACCTCAGTGGGGTCAGGACTCAAGGCTCCTGGTCGCCTCTAGAATTGCAACTTCACATAACCATTCTAGAGATGAGAGCCGTCCTGTATGCCCTACAGGCCTTTCAGTCAGAGATTCCACTGGGTACTCTCCTGGTACAAACAGACAATACCGCGGTGATGTGCTACCTCAACAAACATGGAGGCACTCATTCCTACGCCCTTTGCAGGGAGGCCCAGAGGGTTTGGAATTGGGTACTACAACACGGCGGGGAAATCATTGCAGTACATGTTCCCGGAGTGGAAAACACCATCGCAGACAGTCTAAGCCGGTCGCAGGCAAAAGTCCATGAATGGGAACTGCTTCAGGAAGGTGCAGAGGACCTGTTTCACAGATTGGGGACACCAGAATTAGACCTCTTTGTGTCCCCATCCAATGCAAAGGTGCCCAATTTCTGCTCGCTAGATCCAGGGCCTGGTGTTTTCTGGTGAGATACATTGTCCCTCTCTTGGGCAGGCAGGTTCCTCTACACTTTCCTGCCCTTCCCTTTAATTCAGAGGGTTCTATTGAAGCTCCAGCAAGAGCGGGCATCCCTCATTATAATAGCGCCCTTTTGGTCCAAGCAAATTTGGTTTCCTCTCTTGCAGCAACTGGCCCAGGAACCTCCAGTGCCTCTGCCATTCAGCTCTCACCTTCTGTCCCAGGAGGCAGGCTCCTTGGTCCATCTGGATCTTCGATCACTGAACCTGCATACCTGGCTTCTAAGGACACAGTAGTCCTGAGATATGGGGTCTCTCAGGAAGTTGCGGATGTTCTGATGGCAGCCAGAAAGCCCTCCACTCATGCCACCTACGCCATGAAGTGGTGTAGATTTTGCATCTGGGCTAAAGCTCGTGGATTGACCCCATTGGATTGTTTGGAGAGGTCAGTTTTAGATGACCTCCTATCCCTTTACAAGGCAGGACTTGCCTACTCCTCCATTAAGGTACACCTATGTGCCATTTCGGCGTACCATTCACCAATAGGTCACAGGTCTCTAACTCAACTAGAGGCCTCCTGCACCTTTTTGCATGGCATCCTGCATTTGAGACCTCCCATCAAAGACCCAATTCCACCTTGGGATCTTCCCTTTGTTCTAGAGCAGCTTACACTGCCTCCTTTTGAACCAGCTGCGGATTGCGATCTGCGTCTCCTCGCATGGAAGACTCTCTTTTTAGTTGCTGTTACTTCTGCCAGAAGAATTTCTGAGCTTCATGCACTTATGTGCAAGGATCCTTATTTAGTTTTTCACAAGGACAGGGTGTCCTTAAGGACGAATCCTAAGTTCCTTCCCAAAGTGGTCTCGGCTGTCACACTCAACCAGGACATTGACTTTCCGGTGTATTACCCCAGTCACTCTAACAGGGGAGAAGCCCTGTTACACACTCTGGATGTGCATAGGAGTCTCAGATACTATCTGGCCAGGACCAGAGCCCATCACAAGGCAGACCAGCTCTTTGTTTCCTTCGCACACAGGATGTAAGGTGCACCTGTCTCTAAGCAGTCGCTTTCCAGATGGTCAGTGAGATGTATCTCGTTCTGTTACCAGAAGCGCAGCTAACCATTACCGGGACCGTTAAAAGGTCATTCTGCGAGGGGGGTGGCTACCTCCTTTGCTGCGCTCAAGAAAGTCTCCACGTCGGCCATCTGTGCAGCAGCAACCTGGAGCACTGCACACACCTTCATCAGACATTACAATTTGGATATTCCCTCAAAGCGCAGAGCAGGTTTCGGCTTGGCGGTCCTTCAGGCACTTTTGTCCTGAAATCTGACCAACATTCTGACCAAAATCTCTCCTATCCTCCTCCCGATAAGGAAAATAGTTCCATAACTGCTTGGGAATCAGTCCTAATGGTGTAACCTGCTGCAAGAGCTGTTTCTCGAAGTAAGATAGTACAGTTACGTAAGAACTTTCCGTAACAGTAGATCTTTGAGAACAGCTCTTCCAGCAGGTAGTTTCCCTCCCACCTTCCTCTCTGGAGGTTGAGTCTTCTGACCTAGTTTCTAGGCTACAGTGTCTTCGACACTATCTTACTACAAACTTTCCTTTGGAAGTGGATCCTCGGTCTCCCCTTCAGATGTCACCTTTGGGCCGGGAGTCTCCGTGGAAGAACTGGAGATGCTGGGGCGCCCCTTATGTGATGCCAAAGCGTGGGAGGGCTGACATCGAGGCGGTCCCGCTGGATACTGCTAGCTAGAATTTTTCCGGGTGCTGGCCTGCCGCTTCAGTCCTAATGGTATATCCTGCTGCAAGAGCTGTTCTTGAAGATCTACTGTTAGGGTAAGTTACTTTTTGGTACCCCCGATCTCCTCAGCCTCAGCAACAGGCTCCGGCCGGGTCTTCCTCTCCGCCTGGACTTGCTTGCCATCAATCGGGGAAGGTACTCCATCCGGACCTTCAATCCCTGCACCTGACAGCCTGGTTCCTTAGTGGCTAGAGTTCGACGAGAATTTGAGCTACAAAACGAATATCTAAAGAATCTTCAAACAGACAAGCATTATTTCGTTCCTGCCATTGCAGTAGGAAGATATACTGCTTTGACAAATTATACCTCTTGTGTACGGTGTCTGGGACCCACACACGACACCAGTTCCTGCACTTATTGTCAGGAATTTAATCAGGCAACTTGTCGATGATGATTGCTTGAGATTCAGCATTTATTAATGGAGCAAAAAATGTCTCTTTTAGGAGGCCTGTCTCAAGGGCTCGCCTCCTCTGATTCTTTTCCTTGGCATGAGAAGGAGAAACCCTCCTCATGCTCCATGCCGCAGCGCTCATCAACAGCCACCATTTCAGGTGTGCCTCCATCCACGACGCACCGTCACACCACTTCTTTGTCGATGGGAGCTCATACTCTCTTGTAGACAGCGCTTTCCTACACTTTAAATGCGGTGCAAATTGAAAAACCCTATATGGGTTCTACTGCTGCTCAGTCGATGGGGGCTCCTCTCCTGTCAATGGCGTCTTCAGATTTACATTACAATCCTTGTTCCCCTGTGGGCCCGTCAACGAGACCCCGCATTCCTCAGTGGAAACCAATGGCTTATGATGCCTTGCTTACTGCCCCTCAGCCTTCTCAGGTGGCTACTTGCTGGGCCAAGCATACAGAGATTGGGACCCTGGTCTTTACCACCCAGGGGCAAGACCTGCTCAGGCTACATGTCCAGCCCCTCCATCATCCCCCTTGTGTCTCAACACTCCCCACTTCCTACCCCCCCCCCAGAAGGAACTGGACATTTCTACTGTAGTATGGCACATCTTGCATGCCGTGTGGCACTCCTAGCCCTCCGACCTAGGAGAGCAGGGTGATCCTCCCCGATCTCCTACTCCTCCGCCTGACAGGTTCCATGGTGACAGGGATCCATTATCACCCTGGTCTCCTCCTCATTATATGGAAGACTATTTATCAGATGAACAAGAATTCCCGATTGACTTTCCCGGTGATCTTGAAGACGAAGAGTTCCAGGAGCTGGATTTCTCTCCCCCGTCTCCTTTTTCAGGAATCTCTTCTTTTGATGAGGACCTGCCTAGACAATCTGCAGCCTCTCCTCCTGATGACCCTTTGTTCCACGAAATGATGGTTCAAATACAAAAAGTCATGGGATTCTCTACCACAGAACATGACGAGCAATGTAAGGACATGGCAAAATATCTTGAACTGCCAGAGGAGCCTGTCTTGGTAGTTCCCCCACTAATCCAAGCCTACCAGAATGCCATGCTGGCAGCATGACATCAGCCTTCAGCTATTACAGCTGTTCCCCTCAAGGCGGATCACATTTATTAAGCTCCTCTGGTTCATCCCTTCCTTTCCGCTATCCCTGAAGCGGACTCTGTAGTCATTACTGCCGCTCATGATCGTACTAAACAACCTAAACACATGAGCTCCTTACCTCCTGATAAGGAATCTCGAAGACTTGACTATCTGGGGAAAAAGTATTTTCCTCCAGTACCATGAATATCGGAATCCTAAATTACATGGGTCATATGATTAAATACCAGCATACCCTTGGGTCCTCTGCCATTGATATTATCAGTAAACTCCCTCCTTCACAAGAAAGGGCGCAATTATTGGCTACACTGTCAACTAGCAGTTCTATTTCCCATCACCTACTCGGGTCAGGATATGATGCCGTAGATACCTCGGCCCGCCTGTCAGCTTCTGGCATTTCTTTGCGCTGCCACGCGTGGCTCTGCGTTTCAGGTTTTACATCTGATGTGCAATACAAGGTAGCTAGCGCCCCTTTTAATGGGTCCAAGCTATTCAGGCCAGGTACCCAAACTTTACTAGATGACCTACAGCCATCAAGCAGAACCCTACGTACGGTTCATGCTATGTACCATACTCTGCATACAACCTACCATACTCAATCCTCTTCCTATTCCACAAGAGGTGGAAAATATAGAAGTACTAATAAAGGTGGCTTTAAAGGTCGTACTCAACCCACAAGAGGCAACACCTCTGCAGCCCGCGGCTCCGGCCCCCACCCTCATGGTGGGGCTGGACAGCCCGGTGCCCATTGACCCACTAGGACTTTGCCCACACCTCCTCAACCAGGCCTCGGAGGCTGCGAGTAGTTGTTTTGCTCTCCATCTGGAGGCCTGGCAAATGATCACTTCAGACGAATGGGTACTCCAGATTGTACAGAGGAGTTATACTTTGGAATTTATCTCCAAACCCCTTCCCCCCCCGTCCTCCTCGAAAGATTCATTATCCATCAGACCATATAGTGTCAGTATATATATTGTCAGTGTCAGTGGCTCAGTAGGTAGCACATTCGCCTCTGAGGCTGGGAGATCAGAGGGCTGTGGGTTCAGTTCCCACATCTGGCACTTCGGTTAATATCCCAGTACTGACACTGTAATGCAGCATGAGAGGGGTGCTGCATTTCTGAGGTGCCGTCTTTCGGATGAGACGTTAAACCGAGGTCCCATCTGCCTGGATTGGTGGTAGTTCAGGTGAATGTTAAAGATTCCATGGCACTTATCGAAAAGAGTAGGGGAATTTCCCCGGTGTCCTGGCCAAATTTCCCTCATTCACTAAAATACCACCAACAGCTTAATCTGGTTCAAGGTCAGTTGGCATTCATCTGTATCCTCCTCCTCTGGGTTGTGCCTGAAAATAGGCAGGATTTGTCTAGTGCACTTACCCGGTCAACGAAAGCTAAATAAATAAAATATACCCATTCTTCAAGAGGAATTGAGGGCTGTCCTGGTCAAACAGGCCGTTTATCCAGTACCCCCCCCCCTTTAAAAAACCAAACGGTATTCTACTCCCACTTCTTTCTGGTACCCAAATGAACTGGAGACCTCAGACCAATACTGGACCTCAGGAAACTGAACCTTTCATCCAGTACAAACGTTTCGCATGACAGCCCTGAATTCCATCATGCCAATACTGAAATGGAGATTGGCTTTGTGCCCTAGATATGAAGGATGCCTACCTGCATATTCCCATTTACTCTGCGCTTCCACCTGCTGGATCAAAACTGCCAGTTTCGAGCACTCCCATTCGGCCTGCTATCTTCGGCGCCAAGGGTGCTCACCAAATGCCTAGCAGTAGTTGCAGTAGCTTTATGAAGAAAAGGGCACTTTATCTTCCCATATCTAGATGACTGGCTAATCAAAGCAGATTCCAGAACAGCTCTGCTTTCCTCTCTAGAAGCTACTCTGAAAATGTTTCACACTCAAGGGATCAGTCAGTTGGCCAAATTCCAACCCGACTCAGTCTCTCCAATACGTTGGAGCTGTTCTAGATGCAGTCTCAGCCAGAGCTTACCTTTCAGCAGCCCAGCAGGACAAACTTTTGTCTCTGGCATCAAGCATACAGACTCAGAAAGTAGTCACAGCCAGACAAGTGCTGTGCCTTCTGAGTCACGTGGCCACTACCATCCCTATGGTGGCATTCACCTGTCTTCATATGTGACCTATCTAGTGGACCATCCAGAATCAATGGTCTCAAAGACCAGGACAGTTCGAAGACAAGATTAGGGTCACTCCCTCTCTGAAGTCAGCTCTGACTTGGTGGACAGTCAGAACCAATTTATATCAAGGAATGCCTCTTCAGTCCCTCCCTCCCATGCAGTTGTTAACCACGGATGCTTCCCTGGAAGGATGGTGCGCACACTTGGGTCCTTATCAGACACAAAGCAAGTGGACCACTTCTCTCCCTCAGTCTCACATCAGTCTCCTAGAGTTGAAGGCAGTCCGCTTAGCCCTTCAGGCATTCCAACCCTGTTTGACTCCAGGACTGTTGCTGATTCAACCAGGCAACATTGCAATAGTATTCTACCTCAACAAGCAAGGAGTTACGAAATCCCATACTCTGTGCACAGAAACCCTTGCAGTCTAGCAAGAAGCCACCCGGCAACGCCTGATACTAAGAGCCATCCTCTTACCAAGACGTTACAATCTTCTGGCCAACCGTCTCAGTCGCCAGACATCCACACATGGATGGACACTTCACAACAAAGTACTCCAAAAAATCTTCAATCTCTGGAGGACTCCACAGCAAGATCTGTTTGCCTCCCCAGTCAATTACTGTCTCCCCAACTATTTTTCCATTATCCTGAGCAAAAAGGGATGGTCTGTAGATGCCCTCTCCCGGCCATGGACAGGACTCTTCTTATATGCTTTTTCCCTGTCCTTCTCCTGCAACAGACTGTACTGAAACTACAACTAGAGCCTGCCACAATGATCCTAATAGCTCCCTGTGGCCTCGATGAATGTGGTTCCCCCTACCTTAACAATTATCGGTACAGGAACCCATTCCATTTGCCAATCAGACCAGACCTCTTGACTCAAATTCAAGAGACCCTGTTGCACCCCAACCTGAAGGCTCTACACCTTCACGCTTAGCTCCTGAGGACGCTTTCATAGCCAGATTACAAGTGTCCTCTTCTACTGCCAATATTCTCTTGGCCTCATGTAAGCCAGCAGCCAGAGAAACATACAACTCCAAAAGGAAATGCTTTTCCATAAGGGCTGCCTCTCAATCATTGGATCCCTATTCTTGCCCACTGATGAAAGTTCTAGACTACCTGGCCTCACTGCCTGAGTTAGGTTTGAGCTATTCTTCCATCAAAGTTCATTTGGCCGCTATCTCGGCCTTTCATGAACCGCTCGATGGCAGATTACTGTACCAACATCATCTAGCCAAAATGTTTTTGAAAGGAATATTACATATCAAGCTACCTATTAGACATCCCACTCCTCCATGGGATCTCAGTTTTCTAATAGAAAAGTTAACTCATGAGCCTTTTGAACCGGCGGCCACTTGTGACCTCCATTTCCTTTCATGAAAAACCTTATTCCTAGTGGCTGTCACCTCAGCTCACCATATTTCTAAGCTTCATGCCCTCATGTGTAGGGAACCTTACTTAATTTTTCACAAGGATAGGGTGGCACTTTGTACCAACCCTTCCTAAGGTAGTGTCTGAACACACTCTCAATCAATCCCTGGAGTTACCAGTATACTATCCTGAATACTCCAACAAAGGCAAACATTTCCTACGTACCTTAGAAGTCCATCATATATTGCGTTACTATATTAATCTGACAAAAACGATCAGAAAGACTTCTCAGTTGTTTGACACCTTTGCTTTGGGCTGAGAAGGACTCCCAGTTACTAAAAGAACCCTGTTTGTTTGGCACATTGTATTACATTATGTTATAAAAAATACAACAAACCTTTACCAGGACCTATCCAAGCCCATTCCACTAGAGCTATGGCCACTACTGTGGCTTGCTTTAAAGGAGCCTCCATTTCAGATGTCTGCAATACAGCTACCTGGTCCACAGGCCATACAGTCACGAAGCACTACAATTTGGATATCGCTTCACACCGTACAACGACCTTTGGCCTAGCAGTCCTACAAGGCCTTCTGTTATAATGTCCACCCATCTGGGGGGATACCGCTTGGAATTCTTCCCAAGTGTATTACCTACTGCAAGAGGATAGTACAGTTACGTAAGAACTTACTGTAACAGTAGATCTTTGAGGAGTGTCTCTTGCAGTAGGTCCGATCCCGCCCTCCTTCTCTAGGAGAACAAATTCTGGTCCAGTGACTTTTGGGTTGGGATACCTTTGGTACTTTGGGTTCCCCTCGTTCCTTGCTTTGCGAGCTTAATCCGGCGGGGGAACTGAGGATACCAGGGACCGCACACGTTTATATAAGAAACAGGAAGCTGATGTCATGTGTGGGCAGCCTCTGGTAAAAGACTGCTAGAAGAGCTGCCGAGCGCGACAGCGACCTCTGGTGACAACCCAAGTGTATTACCTACTGCAAGAGACACTCCTCAAAAATCTACTGTTACGGTAAGTTCTTATGTAACTGTACATCTTACTTCAAGAGGGCTCTTGCAGTAGGTATTCACATATAGGACTAAGCTGCCAGGCATCAGGACACCACAAAAAATTTTCTAGCTAGCAGTCCCTGGCAGGGGACTGCCCCCACATCAGGTGACCAGCATCGGAAGACGTCAGTATAAAGGGGCGGTCCCCCATGCCCACCTTCCAGTTCTTTCCCAGCTTGTGAAAGTTCCTTGTGGTAGAACAGCGCTCGTCAGTCATTCGTCGGTCTTCAGGTTTTCAAACTTTTTAGACCTGTTTCTCTATTTTTCGACTTGCCTTACAAGAATTGCTGTGTATGTCATCCCAGACTCCCTCCGAATCGTATAAAAATAAGTGCAACCCGTGTGGTTCTCCGCTTCCACACAAGGACGGCCACACCTTGTGCCTCTTCTGTCTGGGCCCAGACCACCCCATGGAGAAGTGTCAGCACTGCCAGAAGTTCAGTTCCGCTACCGCAAGAGAAGGCAGCAGTCCCTGGAAGTGCAGATCCTTAAGAAGAAAATGGATCCATGGAAAAAAACCTAAAAAAGCTTAGGCAGGTGTCTACTTCCCACGAAGGCCATAAGAAAAAACGTGACAAGGAGACACACCGGGAGCAGGGATTGGATTCCACAGCAGCCGCCACTTCAGCTGGAGTCGCGGCCCTCAAGGTAACATCCCCTCTGGGGGATTGCTCCTCGTCGGCCATCTTGGTGGCTACCAAGAAGGTGTCACCCTTCCCATTGGGCTTGTGCTCGGGCCCTTCGGGAGCCTCCGGGGCAAAGGAGGCCTCTGTTCCTGTTAAGGCCGCTTCTTCCTCGCGGCCTTCCTGTCAGAGAGGGTACGGTAAGTCGGACATCGGTTCCACCGAGACGCCCGGACAAGGCTGCTAAGCCACTCACCTCCTCGGGTGAGCGCCCAGTCAAAACCCCTTTTGACAAGGCAGCCTCTCCTTCGCAACCTTCCTCAGGTAGGGAGTCCGATAAGTCGGATGCTGGCTCCTCCGGTGTCCACCCAGACACATGCCGATAGGTCGGATGCCGGCTCCACCAATGACCACCCGGCCAGAAAGCCTGCGCCAGACCCTATCGATCAGTCTGATGTCCCAGGCTCTCCGCAACATCTCACCACGTTGCCCACTGATGTCCCCACGTCCCCGCGACTGACTCCTGGGGATTTTAACCCTCCTTCTGCAGTCATCACCGAGGACCTCGAGACGCTGCCGTCAGGGCTCCTGCCCCGGACTTCCTGATGCCAGATCCTTAGACGCCAGTCCCGACGCCAGCCGACGTGACGTCTGCCAGTGTCCCTTTACCTGATGGAAGACCTATTCCTCCGTCAGGACCATCGGACCCACTCGACGGTATACCCACGCCAGGCCCAACGCCTGCGGGGCCAATGCTTCCACCATCTGACCTGCCAGCAGGGCCTCTGCCAGGTCCCTCTGCTTCATCAGAGCCCTTGGCGCCTGGGTACCCAACACCGCAATACCCGGTGCCACAGTACCCAGCCCCACAGTATCATGCCTCAATACCCGGAGCCCGGACTACCCCACAATCAAGTTATGTATACCTTTCACGAGTATCCCACACCCATATCACCCACCCTCCGCCAAGACACTCTCAGCCACTGGCGGATCTGAAGGAGACTCCGCCTCCTGGTGGGCTGAGGCCAAGGCTCAGCTCACCGGGAGGTCGAGGGTCATCTCCCGACCGGACCCGATACCAGATCCTCTACGCTGAGACGGAGACTTCTTCCCCCCTGCCCGACACCAGAGGAGAGCCCTCCGGTGCCCGAGGCAGGGAGGATATGTGCCCCCTGGGAACTCCCCAGAGGGGTCGTCCCTCTTCCCCCAGGAGGAGTCTTCTTCTTCCCCTTCGTCAGAAACTTCCAACTGGGACTCAGAATCCGGCCACTCCGACCCCGAAGGCGAGCCCCACTCTCCGGAATGCCCCAGGCTGAGGGATCCTCTGAAGTCCCCTCCGAGGGACCCTTCTTTTCTGGAGATAGTGAGGAAAATCCAGGAAGTACATCAGTGGCAGTCAGTGGAGCCAGACCCACAGTGTAAAAAACTCGCTGCCCATCTGGATCTTCTCAAGACTGCTCCTATGCTGATCCCACCCTGGATAGAGCAGATCTCATTTCCACCATTTGGAAACAACCTTCTGCGTTAGCCCCCGTTCCGAGGAAGGCGGATAGGCTATACCAGGCTCCTGAGGGTGTAGACTTTCTTAGCCTTCACCCCAAGGCAGATTCAGTTGTTATTAGCGCCGTTCATGGCCGCTCCACCAATCCTAAACACCTCAGCTCATCTCTGCCTGATAAGGAATCCCGGCTTCTGGACCAGTATGGGAAGAAGATTTATTCCTCTTCTACCCTAGGCATCAGGGCCCTTAACTATGTTGACCATATGGGGGATTTCCAGAAGACCATCCTTGGCCAGGTGGAATCTAAATTGGACTCCCTTCCTGAGTCATAGACTAAGCAGGAAGTGGGTGACCTTGTCCGTTCCGCTCACTTGGCCTGTCGACACATGCTACGAGCCAGTTAGGATGCGGTGGACATAGCTGGAAGGAGCTCGGCTTTCACCGTAGGCCTACGGCGTCACGCCTGGCTCTGTATGTCAGGTTTGGTCCCTGAGGTACAATCTGCTATACAGGATGCTCCCTTCAGGGGTTCGGTGCTGATGTCAAGGACATCATTACCGAACTGCAGGAGAAGGGTACTGCACTCAGGTCTATCCAGACTATGTACAGGCTCCCTCAAGGGCAGCGGCATCCTTTTCGTCGCCAAAACCGACAAAGACAAAAGCCGCAAGGAAAACATGCCAACAAACGTCGGGCCCTTCGATCAACTAAGACTCCCCCCAGCAAAAAAAAAAAAGCCGCGGGAGCCTCGGCTGCTGCGCTGTCCCACACCTCCTGGCTCTCTGTCTCTCCCACTGCCTCTGGAGGTTCCAGAGGAACCGGTAGGGGGGAGATTCTCCTCTCATCTGCCGGGTTGGGAGAGGATAACATCAGACGCTTGGATGCTCCAGTTGATATCGACAGTACACTGAATAGAGTTTCTGCAGAAACCATCCCGAAGACCACCCCCTCAGTGGTCTACTCCTTGCAACATTTTCCTTTGGCCCTAGAGGAAATAATCTCCCTTCTCTCGAAGGCGACAATAGAGCCAGTCCCCACTCATCTTTGGGGGACAGGTTACTATTCCCATTTCTTCCTAGTTCCAAAGAAGACAGGAGATCTGAGGCCTATCCTAGACCTCAGCTCCGTGAACATGTTTGTGGAGTACAAACACTTCAAAATGCTCTCTTTGCCGAGCCTTCTACCACTACTTCATCCGGGACAGTGGCTATGCGCTGTGGACATGCAGAATGCCTACCTGCATATCCCCATATGCCCTTCCCACCGCAGTTCCTTCGGTTTTGTTTTCAGGGGGATCACTACCAATTCAAGGCCCTCCTATTTGTCCTTGCCCCGCCCCCCCCAAGTGTTTACCAAATGCATGTCGGTGGTAGCGGCCCACCTGCATACCCAGGGAGTACAGGTATTCCTGTACCTGGACGATTGGCTCCTGGCGGCCTCATCCAGGGAGGAACTCCTGCACTCCCTTTCCCTTACCCTGCAGGTTTTTACCAACTTGGGTATCACCATCAACCAGGCCAAGTCATTCTCACCTGGTCCCTTGCCAACACCTCCAATTTATAGGGGCGATTCTGGACACGACCACCGACAAAGCCTTCTTGCCTCCGGACAGGGTAGACATCCTCCAGAATCAGGCTCATCTTCTGTCTGGCCACAGGAGGGTTGGAGCCAGGTCAATCCTCTGCCTCCTCAGACTAATGGTGGCTGCCATTCTGACAGTCCCATTTGCTCGGCTCCATACGAGAATATCTCGGTGGACGCTTAGGTTGCAGTGGGATCAGACCCCATGATGAGGGACTTGCAATGGTGGATGGATCAGAAGAACCTGTGCCTGGGAGTTCACTTCTGCATCGATCCCCCCTCCCAGACAGTGATGACAGATGCGTCAGGAGAAGGCAGGGGTGCCCATCTAGGGTCTCACAGGACTCAAGGTGGCTGGTCCAAGTTTGAACAAAACCTGCACATAAATGTGCTTGAACTTAGGGCAGTCCTTTGTGCCCTTCAAGTTCTCCTTCCCTTCATCCTCCCTGGTCATCTCCTCGTACAATCAGACAACATGTGCTTAGTCTGGTACCTCAACAAACAGGGAGGAACACGTTCCTACCCCTGTGCCGGGAAGCGATGAGAGTATGGTATTGGGCAGCCCAACATCACCTTCACTTGACCGCAGTTCATGTTCTGGGAGTGGAAAACACACTAGCAGACGAACTCAGTTGGTCCTCAGCCAGGTCCCACGAATGGGAGTTAGATCAACAAGTCGTAAACAACATCCTTCAACGATGGGGAACACCTCAGATAGACCTCTTCGCCTCTCCCCAAAATGCAAAACTTCCGCCTTCTGCTCGCTCATTCCAGGGTGAGACAGTTTTTGGCGGGATGCTCTGTCTCTCAGTTGGAGGGACAGATTTGTTTATGCCTTCCCTTCCATTCCTTTAATTCCGAGGGTTCTGAACAAACTCAGATCGGAGGGACCTCGAATGATTCTCATTGCTGCCTTCTGGCCCAGGCAAGTTTGATTCTCTCTTTTGCAACAGTTTTCAGAGGAACCTCCACTTCCACTTCTTCTTCCTCTGTCGCAACAATTGTTGACCCAAGATCAGGGGACCCTTGTTCATCCAGGCCTCAAATCCCTTCATCTCCATGCGTGGCTCCTGCAGACGTAGCTAAAGCCCACTTTGGAGTCTCCCCCCTAGTAGCGGACATTTTGGTGGAGGCCAGGAAGCATTCCACCAGGTCCACCTACGCCATGAAGTGGAAACGGTTTTCTAGTTGGGCAAATTCTAAAGAATTTGAGCATTTCCAGTGCCCAGTCAATAAAGTCCTAGACTTCATGCATCACCTCTTCGATCTGGGTCTTAGCCATTCCTCATTGAAAGTCCACATGGCAGCTAGCTCAGCCTACCATATTCCCTTTGGAGACAGGACATTTGCTCAGTTGGAAGTCTCTAAGACTTTCCTCAGAGGGGTTCTCCATTTGAGACCCCCCATCCGCATTCCTGCCCCTTCATGGGACTTGAATTTCATCCTGGAGAAGCTTACTTTGCCTCCCTTCGAGCCAGCAGCAACAGCTGATTTGAAGTTCCTTTCTTGGAAGACACTCTTCCAAGTGGCCATTTCTTCCGTTTGGCAGGTCTTAATGTGTAAAATCCCATACTTGATATTTCACAAGGAACGTGGCTCTACACACCAACCCTAAGTTTCTCCCTAAGGTTGTGGCTGAATCTACGATAAATCAATCTATTGAGCTAACCGCTTTCTTTATGCAACACTCCAATAAAGGGGAGTACCTCTTGCATACTTTGGATGTTCACAGAATTCTGAGATACTACACCAATCGGACTAAGGATCTCAGGAAGACTGATCAGCTTTTTGTCTCTTCTGCTCACAGAAGAGAAGGCAATGCTGTCACTAAGCAATGCCTATCAAAATGGTTAGCACATTGTATCACTTTCTGTTACGATAAGTACAACAAGACCCTTGTGGGTCAAGTTAGAGGTCACTCCACCAGAGGAGTAGCTGCCTGTGCAGCTTGTTTCAAAAATGTATCAGCGGCAGACATCTGTGCAGTCAAAACTCGGACTTCTGTCCATACCTTCACAAAACACTACGGTTTGGACATCACCTCTCGCCATAGAGCAGGCTTCGGGTTGGCTGTCCTACAGGGTCTCCTTTCATGAGATCTGTTCAGCCCTAAGGTTCCATGCTATGCATAACGATCCTCCTCCCGAGTGTTTTTCCTTGTTCCAGACTGCTTGGGACTCAATCCTATGTGTGAATACTTACTGCAGGAGCCCTCTCGAAGTAAAATAGTACAGTTACGTAAGAACTTATCATAACAGTAGATCTTCGAGAGAGGCTCTTGCAGTAGGTATTGCTTTCCCGCCCTCTGTCCCCCTAAGTTTTCTTTGCTTCATTTCCATGGGGGGAATATCCTCTTCTCTCTCTTATCTTGCCTTTTTGGCCTTTGGCGGAAAAGAACTGGAAAGCGGTGTGAGGACCACCCTTTATACGGCGTCTTCTGGCCTTGAGTTACCTGATGTGGGCAGTCCCCCCAGAGACTGCTAGCTAGAAATTTTCTGTGGGGTCCTGACACCTGGTGGCTTAGTCTTATATGTGAATACCTACTGCAAGATCCTCTCTCGAAGATCTACTGTCAGGGTAAGTTCTTACATAACTGTACTTTTCTAGGAGTGGTTTATGATGTTCATCCATACGAACCCACCTGACCTCCCCTGGCTGTGGCGCACACTAGCAAGATCTGGTGTCACGGGCAGATCCGGAGGAGTTACCACCTAAGTGGGTGGGGGGAGCCAGCTTGAGGATATTCCGGTGAACTCTTAAAGGGAAAGGCAATTGCCAACAAGTGTGGATGGGCATCATCTACCACTCCTAGAACTACTGTAACTGGTGAGTAACCTGATCTTCCTGGACCTAAAGTCTCCACCACTCATTCACACTGATGGGATCTACACTGGAGGCGCTAGGACCCAGCGAGAGACGCATTTTTTTCAGAAGGACCGGCGCCGAGGTAGGAGCCGCAAGGAAGTGGCACCACGAGCTAGGCTCATGCCATAATGACTGCCTCAGCGTCGACCCTCCAACCACCTCAGTTTCTTTTTTCCTGCTGTCGAGTGCGCTTCAGTGACGGTCACCGTCGGGAGTCAAAACTTCAAGCAGCTTTTCAGTTTTGTTTGGTTTATCTTAGCTTTATTGTTTTCTAGAGAAATAAAGTAAAGGAATTCATTTAGTTAATTTTTGTCAAGAGAAGTCTTCAGCCCTCCTTCGACGGAGTTGACCATGAGTCGGGCAGGTGACGGTAGGGAGACTTCACTTGAAAGCTGTTCAGTCAGCCGGGCTAGGTCTGGTGCACCGCCCTCTACGGAGGGAGGTCTGACTACAGGCAGTCCAGTGCTCAGAGAGATGGGAGGTCTCCTCGAAAGCACAAAAAGAAGCGGTCCTATTCTCGGCACCGCTCAGCCTCGAGCTCTTCTTCAGCCTCTCGGTCGAAGAAGAAACTGCACCGCTCGAGGTCACCTTCTGGTATGTCTGCATGTCGATCATCTGTTATCAGGGATGTGGACCACTCTCCAGTTTCTGTTCCTGATGCCCAGGATCCTCGACTCCAAAGTCCGTCCCTTCCCGCTTGGGGGGGGGGTGTCCTCCGGTGAGGAGTTTCACCATTAGGCCGCTCTAATGGTGCAGTGAGTGCAGAGGTTGGCCCGGCTACCTGAGCTGGCTATTCCGTTGCCGGGGCTTTCGGGTCTCTTGGCCTCTGATGGGCAGATTAGGTGGTTGGGACTTCCTAGTCGCGCGGCACCTTCTTCGGTACCATCGACACCGTGCCCTGGTGTCTATCTCCTCACGTGGTTGCGACACAGGGGTCCACACTGGTGCCTTTATCTCCTGCTGATTTTCTTCTGTTCTCCTCTCGGAGGTTGGAAGCTTCTGCAGTGGTGCCGCTGTTTGCAGCGCCGGCCTCCCCGGTGTCGGTGCCGCGATTGGTGCAAGCGGTGTCGGCACCATGCTCGGTGCCGGGCTCCCCAGCACTGACTTCAGTGCCGGGCTCCCCGGCACCGACCTCGGCGCTGCATCTGGCTGCACCCTGGCGGCCGTGTCTGGTGCCAACCTCAGCGCCACATCTGGCTCCGCCCTGGGTGCCGCACCTGGCACCACTACCCATGCCGGTACCGCCTCTATTCATGGCGTCACCTCAGGGGCATTCACAGTGCTGCATTTTGGGGGGGGGAGGTTTTCAATGCTAATTTTCTCTTCTCTCCCTCTTCCTTCTTTCACCCCTTTCCTATCTATACAGTCCCTCCTGGACTAGCAGGGGATGATGTTGAACCCGATCCGGATCTTCGATTGGGGAATGACTTCAATGATGATTCTGCCTTTGGGGCAGAGAACAAACCTTCCACAAAGCCTTTGGTCATAGTCCTTTCCTTTAAGTCTCTGCTCAGAAATTTAAATTCCACTCTCTCTCTCTCCAGACTTCAGATATCGATCCTGGGAGATTTGCACGTGTGGAATTAACCCCTCCGGTGTAGCCCTCTTCCTAGAGACTCTCACACATGGTGTGGGATAATCCGGCACTTATTGCCTCTGTGGCCAAGTCCATAGATAAGAAATATCCCCCTCTAGGATCGACCTAATCTGGCGCCTCAAGCCTTTGCTGATGCCATTGTGGTCCTGGCAGAGACTGACAAGGCTGTTATTCCGCAAGGATCAACAGCATGTCCACTAAACAAAGAATTTCGCAAGATCAATACCTTGCTGCATCCACCCTATGCATGCACATTGCTAGCTACCAGGGCTACTTCTCTCAGTATGAGTATACACTCTGGCACTCGCTTAAGTCTGTGGTAGAAGCTCTTCCTGACTCAGAGATTAACTCAGAGCTTCTTCAAACCATCACTAGAGGTATTGAATCCAATAATCAACAGCTTAAGCCTGCTATGGATGCCTTTGACTCTGCTTCCAGAGCTTCAGTAACTGGTATTTGCACCCGTCGGCACTGCTGGTTGCGCATTTTGGGTTTCACGAATGGTGCCCAACAAAGAGTCATGGCCTTGCCTTTCAACAGTGTATATCTGTTTGTCCCTCAGGTTGAGCAAGCGCGAAGGCACAGGGCCCCAAAGCCACCAGTGCCACCCCCTGAGATTTCAGCCCAGGTCCCACCTCAGCTGTCTGAGGGGGACTCTTCCTTGGCAGTAAGAGGATGTCTGACCCAGTTTTACGACCAGTGGAACTCGATCACATCAGACATGATTGGCTAGCCTCCCTGGACATGCAGGACGCCTATCAACACGTTCTCGTACATCCAAACCACCACGAATACCTCAGATTTGTGGCATTGGGTCAACACTACCAATTCCGAGTCCTGCCCTTGGGCTATCCTTGGCATCTCAACTTTTTACAAAGTGCTTTGCAGTTCTCGTGGTGCACCTAAGGAAACTCGGGATTCAAGTATTTCCATATCTGGATGACTGGCTTCTTTTGAGCCCTTCCAGACAACTGACTATGGAAGCCGTATCTACGACTTCAAAATTCATCACATCCATGGGAGTCCTGCTGAGCTTGGGAAAGTCACAGCTACGGCCGTCCCAAAGGCTCCTCTTTATAGGAGCCCTTCTGGATACCTCCAGTGCGAAAGCCTTCCTCCCGGAGGACAGAAGGAGCGACATCCTACTGGTGGCCCACTCAATCAGAGAACTCAGATCAGTTTGGGCTCTCTCAGGGCAGTGGATGCTGGGTCTCATGGCAGCCTCAGTGTTTACTGTTCCTCTGGCTCAGCTTCACATGAGAGCTGCTCAGTGGATGCTCAGCACTCAGCGGTCACCAACCACACACCTTCAGTTCTTTCACATCTGGGTGACGGACCCGTTGAAACGGTCCCTCACCTGGTGTTCTCAGGAGGACAACCTTCGGGTAGGGTACCTCTTCGCCCCTCCAGATCCCCAGATCTCCATCACCACGGATGCATCCTTGTTGGGATGGGGAGCTCATTATGGTGGTCTCCACGCACAAGGTCGTTGGAGTCAGGACGAATCTCGGCTTCACATAAATGTTCTGGAAATGAGAGCCATCCTTTATGCTGTTCAGACCCTGGAGAATATACTCTGTCGCAAGATCATTCTCCTCCAGATGGACAACAAAGCTGTGATGTACTTCATCAACAAGCAGGGCAGGACACACTCTTACCCCCTGAGCAGAGAAGCAATGAGAGTAGAAATTGTGCCTAGAGCACGAAGCCCTGATCCAAGCAGTCTACCTGCCAGAAGTCTAAAATTACCTAACGGACTGTCTCAGCAGAGCGGAGGGAAGATCCTCACGAGTGGTCTCTCGGCATGCAATCGTCATGCAGTCACTCTTCATCAAGAGGAAACTCCAGACCTGGATCTTTTTGCGTCCCCACTTAACGCAAAATTGCCTCTCTTCTGCTCCAGAAATCCAGAACCTGGCATTTTTTGTCAGGATGCATTCAGACTGCGGTGGACAAAGTGCTTTCTGGACGCATTTCCTCCTCTTCCCCTAGTTTAGAGGGTGCTGCTCAAATTGGAGGCTTGGGGTGGGGGGGTGCAGAATGATTCTCATTGCCCCGTTCTGGCCTTGTCAGATCTGGTTTCTATTGATCAACAGATTGTCAGAAACCCCCCCGAAACCACTTCCACTTCAGACGAACCTACTGACACAGGGCCCTGTAATCCATCCCAACCTGAAGTCTTTTCATCTCCATCCCTGGCTCCTGAAGAGATAGTGGTGAACAGGTTTAATGTGTCTTGCAGGATCTCCAGTATCCTATTAGTGGCATGCAAGCCAGCTACTCGGCAACCTACATGGCCAAGTGGAAGTGTTTTTCCGTCTGGTGTGCAAAATCCTCCTGGAACCCCTTTTCCTGCCCACCAGACAAGGTGCTAAGAGTATCTCCTAGACCTCTCAAACACAGGCCTACAATACTCCATCGTTAAGGTTCACCTTTGAGCTGTCTCAGCTTACCATGAGTCTGTACACTCCACGTCCGTAGCTCAGCTCCCTGTGGTTAAGAGGTTTCTTAAGGGCATACTGCATACAGGCCACCAGTCAGATGACCGGTAGCAGCCTGGGACATTATCCTTGTACTAGATATGCTCACCCGTAAACCTTTCGAACATCTAGCTACATGTGACCTAAAATCCCTGACTTGGAAGATGGCCTTCCTAATGGCCATTACTTCCACTCGCAGAATGTCGGAAATACATGCCTTGGTCACGGACCCTCCTTATACGGCATTTCACAAGGACAAGGTGGTTCTCAGAACCCACCCCAAGTTCCTTCCCAAGGTTGTCTCTGAATTCCATCTGAATCAGCCCTTGGTCCTTCCTACCTATTTTGCAAACTTCCAGAATGAGGGAAAGTGTACCCTACATTCCCTAGATGTGAAAAGGGCCTTGCGGTTTTACTTGGATAGAACTAAGGACATCCGCACTTCTAAGCAACTGTTTGTCTCCTTTAGCACGGCCTGGCTGGGCCAGCCTGAGGCCATCCGGTGTATTTCGACATGGATAGTAGCATGCCTTTGCCACTGCTACTCAATGGCACAGGTCAAGCTAGATGGCAGACTATACGCTCATTCTACTACAGCAGTCGCAGCCTCTCTGGTAGAAATCTGTAATGTTCCCATTGCAGACATTTGCAATGCGACCACCTGGAGCTCCGTGCACACTTCATCAAGCACTATGCCTTGGACATCCGTGCCAGACAGCATCAGTCCTTTGGCAGGACAATCTTTTATGGACTCCTGTCCTAAATGAGCTCCTCTTTCTCTCCTGCTGCCCGTCTCGGGGGGATGGGGGGATTTTTTTTTTTTGCTTGATACTCTCCCATCGGTGTGAATGAGTGGTGGAGACTTTATGTCCAGGAAAATATGTAAATTATGTACCTACCGTAATTCTTGATCTTCTCGGACGAAGTCTCCACCACTCATTCACACGCCCACCCTCCATTCTCCAAGCTTACTTATCTGTTTCTTGAGTCTTCACTCCCTCGATGCCTGGGTGGTGTAGACTCTGTTATGTTGACCCTTCTTACATGGGTCATTTGGACTATCTTATGTCCGACATAGGTTAGTTTTCACTAGGTTAGTTTATGCTGCACCTCCGTGGGAAAAAAAAAGTACTGAGGTGGTTGGAGGGTCGACGCCGAGGTAGTCTATACAGCGCGAGCTTAGCTCACAGTGCCACTTCCTCGTGGCTCTTACCTCAACGCCGGGCCCTTCTGAAAAACTGTGGCTCCCACTGGGTCCTAACACCTCCGGCATAGATCCCATTAGTGTGAATGAGTAGTGGAGACTTTGTCCAAGAAGATCAAGAATTATGGTAGGTACGTAATTTACATTTTTTTTTTTTTTTAATACCAAACCCTTATTATGGATTTGTGCTCCTTCTAGAGTCCCTGAGTGGGTAATGATGTCACAGAGAAACACGGTTATAGCATATAACATTTTTTTATTTTCAGTGATACCAGAATACAGGAAAACATATTATCTTGTTTCCTGGGAGTAGAGGGCAGCATCCTGAAATGTAGCATGGGCTCTGACTCAACTCCGCTCCTTAGACAATACCCTCTTTTTATACAGTTTCCAATTTCCCTTAGCTATTTACAGAGACAAACTCATTGACTTACTTTAAGTTCCTCTCTACGCAACTTCAGTATTGTTTCTTGTTTCTGCAGCTGTTATTCTTAACCTTGGACATTCTTAGTTCTCAGCAAAACAGATGTGCACTGTCTCTCCCTGCACATGCACATTTGTCCCTGGCAGGACTGAGTTCTAGTTAGTAGACGTAAACCTCAGTAAGACTTAAACTATAGCAGCAAATACATTTCTAACATTTATCATGAATATGTGCAGAAACAGAACTTAAAGCTTTATGATAACACTGGGAAGCTCACCATGGCCCTTACCAGACCCAGGGGTTATGGCCAAGTTACATATACATGTCCTGGAGATGAGCTGTCCTATACAGTTTCCAGACCTTTCAGGACAGCTGTGCGTCGGTCCTCCATTAATATGGATGGACAATGTCAGTGTGATGCATTATATCAGCAAACAAGACGGGAATTCATTCTTACCCGCTATGCAGGAAAGTGATGAGAGTATGCTATTGGGCTCTATTTCACAGCCTACACCTGTCGACCGTGCATTTCCCAGGGCTCCAAAATGTCTTGGCAGATCGATTAAACAGGTCACGGTCCAAAAAGCGCGAATGGGAATGGCTGACCTCAATGGTGGATAACCTCTTTGCAAGATGGAGTCATCCATTTGGACCTTTTTGCATCCCCACACAGCGCAAAACTGCTGTGATTTTGCTCGCTCAATCCAGGGTCTGGAGTTCTGTGGTGAGATGCATTGTCCCTGTCTTGGAAGGAGAAATTCCTATATGCATTTCCTTCAGTTCTGCTGATACAGAGAGTGCTAATCATGCTGTGGATGGAAAGTGTCACTCATCCTCATTGTTCTGTTTTGGCCTCACCAGATATGGTTTCCACTTCTACAGCAGATGACAGTGGAACCTCCGGTACTCTTACCTTTGTGTCAGGGTCTGTTGTCACAGGACAAGGGATCCCTGATTCATCCAGACCCGAAGTTACTTCATTTGCATGCATGGCTCCTGAGAACATAGCCATAGCACATTTTGGGGTTGCTGATGTTATGGTTGCTGCTAGAAAACGTTCTACCAGATATTCTATGAAGTGGAAGTGGTTCACTTCGTGGATTGCTTCCAAGAATTTAGACCCATTTACGTGCCCTGTAAATGCTGTGCTGGGATACTTGCTGTCCCTGTCAGATTCTAGTATACAGCATTTCTCACTTAAGGTGCTTTTGGCCGCTTTATCAGCTTTCCATGATGATGTTGATGGCCTTATGGTTGCGCAACTGGAAGTGTCCCATACTCTTTTGAGAGGTACAATAGTCTCCATATGAAACCTCCTGTCTGCAGTCCTGTCCTGCCTTGGGATGTGAATTATGTTCTTGAGAAACTGATGTTGACTGTCTGAGCCAGCCACGAGTTTTGGCCTATTTTTCCTGTCATGAAAAACGTTATTTTTAGTTGCAGTCACTTCTGCTTGAAGGATTTCAGAGCTGCAGGCTGTAATGTGTGAGCCTCCATATTTGACTTTTCACAAAGACAGTTTCTTTGCCTACAAATTGTAAGTTTTCAGAATTGGTACCCAAGTTTACAGTGATTCAAACAATATACCTTCTTGTCTATTATGTGGAGTGTGCCAGTCTGGGTGAGGCACTGCTCCATCCTTTGGATGTACATAGGCTACCGAGATACTGTGTGACTCACACCAAGGGCTGCTGAAAGTCCTGTCAGCTTTTTGTTTCATTCGTCTGAGAAAGGGGTGTTCGTGTCTAAACAGTGTCTGTCCAAATGGCTGGCACATTGTATTGTATTATGTTCTGTTATAGTAAGTACAGTAAGGAACTTCCTGATGTGGTTTATGGTCACTCCACTAGGGGGATGGTTATTTCTGTTGCTTGTTTCAGAAATGTTTCTGTTGCTGATGTCTCTGCTGCAGCCACATGGAGCACTGTTCACACCTTCACTGAACATTACAGTCCAGACATAGTCTCTCGTAGACTTGCTGGATTCGGACTTGCTGTACTGAAGACCTGTTGTTACGAGCATAGACTGTACCATCCTCCAATTTTATTTGGGAGTGCTTAAGAATCATTCCAAAGGTGTGGCCTAATGGAGGACATGTCCTTCAAGAAGACAGAACAGTTACTTATTTAATGTAACAGTAGATCTTCGAAAGAATCTCTTCCATTAGGCCGTGCTGTCCCTTCTTCTGTCCCACTTCTGCTTTCCGTGACAGTTAAATTACTTTTTTTTTTGTTTGTTTAATAAAGGTGTGTATACTCCTTGGGTTGAATGGTGGCTTGTCAGTCCTGTCACCTGGTCGGCTGGCATCTGCCTCTCCCCATCTGGGGGGGTGTTCACGAATGGATTGCACCCTGTGGTCAGGATGGGGAGGGCCATTCTCTCCCCCCCACATGGGGGTGGGCTGTTCTCCCCCCCCTGGTGACTGTCATGCAGAACCCCCCACTTACCAGTGTAGCAGCAGGGAGGGCCAGGACATCTCAGGCAGAGCTTAGTTAGGCCCGTTACCCTTTCCATTTTCCTCCTGATTTTATTCCAGAGATCCAGGAGACACGGGGCATCCATCCACCCACCCAGACATCCAGATAGTACCCATAGCATCAGCACAGTCACCAGGCCTTCACCTGGTGGTATCCAAGAGCCATGAAGGCGCACCACCCTAACCAGGGAGAGGAGAGCTGCTTGTCGGCCGCTGACTCGTCTCCCAGTCCCCACCACCACTTCCTGGCAACCCAAGCTTGCTCCTGAACTGTGGTCATCGGCATGACTTGAGGTAAGTCACTTCATAGCGCCTCAACCCTCTGCACCACTGGGCTGGCAACATTCAGATATTATGCTTGAACGTAATTCATGCATCATATAGGCAGCCCTATGCCTCGCCTTGCATGCCTGGACTAGTCAGTTCTACTGGTTCCTCACAATATGAGGTCCTCGGAGTCTAATTTCCAGCAGGGAACTGAATAATGATGGGGCCGCCCATGTTTATGAAGATGCAGACGTGGGATGTAATTGTGGACAGCCCTTGGCTAGCAATATTTCTGTGTGAACCTAATGCCTGACAGCTGTTGTTCTAAAGGTGTGGCTTAATGGAGAAGATTCTCTTGAAGATCTTCTGTTGTGGTACGTATGTAAGTGTTCTTTTCAAAAGCTTGTGCTTGCAGTCATGTCACTGACATTCTCTTTGCTACCCAGGGCAGAGTAGTGAGCGGGTTGTCACAAACACTGCAGCAATGCTGAGGATGCGTGATCAGTTACAAGTTAATAGGGTTTCTGAAGGGTGTCTCATATAAAAGTCGTTGAGTGTGAGGTTTGGATGAGAGGATCGCAGAGTGAAGCTGAGCTGTTCTGTCTGCCCAGACCTCATGAGGGGTGTCTCTTACTACTCCATAAGAGGTACTCTTCAGAGACCCTATTAACTTGTCATGAGTTTAACTTGAATAATTTATAATTGGTTTAGAGCCTTTTTTGTATGTACTTATGCCATCCTTCCCCCAGCGGTGGAGCACAGTGCTCTGCCCTAACGCTTCCACACGAAAGCACACTGTGCACAGAATGAGCGGTACAGTGACTCTCTGTGCTGATTGGCAGAAATTACCGTAGTGATTCATAATACAAGAGAGAATGTCAGTGATGTGGTTGTGCAAACCCAAGTTTTTTGAAACAGGAGAAATGTTGACCTTTTTGTGTATTTATTGGCAAAGCCTTCAGCACGTTTTGAACAGCTGTTCATAAGGAGACCTTTTATTGGAAATGTCTGGGGAAAAAAAATCACTTTGGTAATGATCATTTAACAGGGACTATAGCTTTTTATCTCTGATTGTAGACCTTTACTCTTTTTCCAGCCAGAAGGGCTACTTGACTGTTTACTGTTTCAGAATTGTGTGTTGCCCCAGCAAATTGTGTTCCGTAATCTTACAGGTAAATGGGCAGACTGGGTGAGCCAAGCGGTCATCCCCCCCCCCCCCCAGTCAGATTCTATGTTTCTAAATGCAAAGTGATAAATACACTGAATCCTGCAACTGACGTAAAGGGTTGGAGGTGCTCATGTGTACTGAAGCTGTAGATGTGGTGTAAGCATCTCAAAAATGTCAGTGGTACATTGGGACTACTAGCATGGGTTTATTACAAATGGCCAACTTGAATCAGTGTTAACCAATTAAAGACTACCTAAACAGTGTACTTCTGGAGTGCACCTTTCTCAAAACCCTCCCATGGAAGTGTAGCCCAAGGAGAATACGTTTGAATAATATAATTTTGTACCTTCAGATCTGATTCAGCAAGTTTTTTTAAAGACCGCAGTCAGGAAATGTTTTAACCTGACCGCGTCGATCAGATCCCGTGACAAAGCTGCATGTGTAATGGGATGATGTAATTGAAGCGAGTCATCTAGTCTGTGGTAATGAAACCCACTGGAGCCTAATATTTCATGTCTAAACTTAATGCTTTATGTTTACCTGGTCATCTATGTCAGTGACCCTGTGGAATTCTCTACCTCATCAGGTGCGAGATTGCCTGACTATCCAAAGTTTTAAATCAGCATTAAAGACGTACCTATTTAGCCTGGCGTACTCTGATTTTTAAGTATAGTTTTGTGTGATTGATTTTATGATACTGTTTTAATTATATGTATTTGATTTATTTATTGTAAAAACACTTTGGTCTTGGAAAGGCGCTTTTTAAAAATAAAGAGTTGATCAATTGATTGAATATTTAACTTTGTACATTAGTCTCTTTTGTATAAGTTAAATATCTATATGGATGACCAGGTAAATGAAAAGCGCTAAGTTTAGATATTAAATATTTAGATCTTCCTGGACTAAAAATCTTCACCATGTCTTTATACTAATGGGACTATGCCAGAGGCGCTAGGACCCAGCAGGAGCCAAAAATCTTCAGGAGGGCTGGCACCGAGGTAGGACCACATGCGCGGCACCACAAGGTTGGCTGGCACTGGTATGGGATATTTTGGCATCAACCCTCCAATCGTCTCAGTTCCTTTTATCCTGCCATCACGTGCGCTTCAGTGTCGACGTCGCTCGCTGCCGGAAGTCAAACTTCTCGTCTGTACGACAGTAGCTTTTAGTTGTTCAGTTCATTAATTTTAAATGCTTTTCTTGTTTATTGTTAAAAAAAATAAATAAAATAAAGAAGAAAGAAGATTCCTTTCAGCCCTGCCATCGACAGAGTCAACCTTGGACTGTCTAGGTGATGGTAGGGATTCTTCAGAAGGCTGCTCTGTCAGCATGGCTGTGTCCGGTGCGCCACCCTCTCTGGAGGGGGGTCTGACCACGGGCAGTCCAGTGTCTGGGAGGGAAGACAGTCCTCCCGCAGACTCAAAGAAGCAGGCCTGTTCTCGATCCAAGTCAGGAACCCAGCACTGCTTGACTTTGAGCTCTTCCTCTTCCGGTCAGAAGAGAAAGAAACGGTACCCCTCGAGGTCACCATCTGGTATGTCTCCGGGTTTCCCAATATCTTCTGCTCTCAAAAGCCTGGACTCTCATCACTGGGGCCTTTCTCTGTCTCGGGGGGGGGGGGTTCAGCATTGGCTCATTTGCCCTTGCTGGTGGTTCCGGTGCCGAGACCTTTGGGCTTTGGCGCCGCTGGACCATGGCCAGGGTTTTCAGTCTGAGATCTACGTTTGGTGCCTTTTCCTGTGCTGGCGCTGTCTACACTGATCCCATGTGCCTACCCCCACCTCACTGTTCCCCGCAGGGGCAAGCACAGGTACCACTCCTCCACATCCTTCCAGGGATGGCCGTTCTCTGGGCCCGTCGGCTTCAGTGCCGTGCATGGCACCGTCGACTTCAGTGTCGTGGGCGGCACCACAGACTTTGGTGCCACGGTAGCACCATTGACTTCAGTGCTGCGGGCAGTGCCATCGACTTCGGTGCCATCGGCGGTGCTGTCGACTTCATTGCTGCATGCAGCACCATCTTCTTGGTGCAGCATTGGGGTCTTCAGGCCAGACTAGTTTCCGGACCCAGGTGCCCTCTGGTCTATCCCTTGCCCAAGCTGACCTTGCTGGGGCATTTCCTTTTTCTGTGGGGCAGATGTGAAGCATAACGCATCTGATCTGGACCTCATCATTCTGGCAATGGTAAGATGATTTGTTTTACAGCATGGACATGAACGCCTCATCCCAACTGAACCCTGGTTGAAGCCATATATTTTCAGTCTCTCCTTAGGACATGGGTTCTGACCTGGCTGTGCAGACCTCTGATGTAGACCCGGGGGGAGGGGCTTTGCATCTCAAGTTCCCCATGTTGAAGAATATTTTGCCCTCTGCCTATCCTCCTTGACATCTTGTCGCATGCAGTGTGGGGAAAGCCAGCCCTGATTCCTTCTATGCCCCTCCCAGGGAGGGACACTTTGTAGCGCATAACCCCCGCAGATATTATGGTTGTCAGAGCACAGAATGGCGAGGCTGTTCTCCTCTAGGGGTCCACTGTTCATCCTGCTGATAGGGAATCTTGCAAGATTGACACCGTGGGGAAACGAACAGTCGCTGCTACAAAAACTCTGTGGAGGCCTGCGACTCTGCCTCCAGGGTAGACCTACTAGGATCTGTTTCAGGCGACTCTCCTGACTCAGAACATCAGGACTGTCTAATGATTCTCACCTGTTCAGCAAACAGCCGAACCAACTCCTTCCACTCCTTGGAGGGGCTGGAGCCGTCACCATTTTACAAGCGGTCCTGCGAGGTGGGGACCAAGAGGTCTTTACTGAGTTCATCCTCATCAGCCGTGAAGAAAATGCAGCTCAAGGCACAGGGCCTGAACGTGCCAAGTGCCACTCTCTGAGACATTAGTCCAGGTTCCATCTCAACTACCTGAGCTGTAACTTCACGCTGTAAGAGATTGTCTGACTAACTTTCAGCCCATGGCAGTCCATAACAACAGATAAGTGGGTCCCACGGATTTTCGGGAAGGGGTACTCCCTCATTGTTTCAGAGACTCCCCCGACTGACTCCCCAAGATGCGGCACAGTCTCCCCACTTCACCATCAGACCTTCTCACCTCAGAGATTCAGGGCCTTCTTTGTAGTATTCTGGTCCTTAAAAGAAAAATCGGCATGCACCCTATTCTCGACCTCAGAAACAAAATGGGTCTTTGTTTGGGGCAGGATGGTCTCCGTAGGGACTCTCTTACCATCTCTCCAGTGGCATGACTGGTTTGCATCCCTAGACATACAGGACGCTTCCATGATGTTACTACTGACCCTGCAAAAGTCACAGCTTCAAGCCTCTCAGACTCTCAGCTTCTCTCTGTAGGGCCCCACCACCACCTCCTAGTGAGGACCTTCCTCCCGAGGGTCAAGGGGACCCACTTTGTCTGGATGGCTCTTTTCCTCACAGAGCGTAACCTTGTATGAGTCCAATCCATGTAGCAGATGCTGGGCCTTGAAGACAAACTTCTACAAGGTCTGCCCTTTGCCCCACTGGCATCTCAGATCACCATCACCACGGATGCATCTCTAATCAGTGGGAGCTCACTGTCAAGACCTGCACACTCAAGAGAGTGTGGGGCCAGGAGGAGTCTCATCTTCGCATAAATGTCTTAGAGATGAGAGCTGTCTTATGTAACCCCTAGATGGCGCTATCCCAGGGGCTACTACCCCTGCCTGATTTGCCACTAACAGGTTGAGGGGCCTGGATCCAATGGCGGGTGCCTCCACCCAGAGGTCAGGGTTTACAATAGTTAAACTAACTTGGTCACAGCCCTCTGGGACACTGCAACCCCCCTTTCTTCCCACTAGTGGCCCACACAATATATCAGAATTACCTTCACAGTATACACTTACCCCCAGGACTGGTTCCGGCACTGGGACCTCCTGTGAAATAAGATACAGTGCAACAATCACAGTACAGTACTTTAACATAGACAAATAACTCAGGCAGTATAACTTTGCTGAAACAAGCAGCTCTGATTTATTTAGGGGATATAACAAGGACAGGGGAAATCAGGTTAATTAGCTTATCACTCTAATAATCTACCTGGCTCTGTGCACAGGCCTATCCCTATCAGTTACTGTCCTGGGTACCCAAGCCCTAGTGGCTAGTCCAAACCGTGGCAGCTGGTAGGGCCCTTTCACACAGAGAAAAGGAAAATTAAACAGTCAGCAGTACAGTAATTCCATTTGGATTTAATGTGGCAATTCAACAGGGAGCGACCCTGAATTAGTACTCACGACCTCCAAATAAGATAGGGTCCTTCAATGTCAGCAGGGCTACTCTTGAGCTCTAAGAGACTCCTCACACATTTATATGGTAAAAGCACTATACCAGGCAGGCTGCATCTGTATCCCGATCGCAATTACTGCACAATACCCGGAGAACACACAGCAGATTCAGTTCCTGACAGACCGAGTGCAATTCCATAATTCCTCCAGTCTTCTACAGGGTGAGCCTGGTTTCTACTCTTCAGATATCCTTTGATTCTCTTCACAGGACGGATTCAGTCCTAACAAGCAGTTACACAAGCTGCAGACGGAACTCTGGGCCTTACACCGTTTTTGACTAAAACTGCACACTGAAAAGCACGGGCTCCTTCCTTCTTCACTGCCAAAGCTCAACTGAAACTCAACCCGACAAACCGAGCACTTCCTTTGAGTTCCTCCCAGTTCTTGACTGGATTGGCTGTCACTCACAATAGACTGCTGCTGTTGGTCAAAAAGGCACTGAAGTCTAAACTACATCTCCCAGAGTCACTGCCCATACAATCCTCTTGTGGCTGGCTCAGATTATGAGTCCAAGTTCTGATTCGTCCAAGGCACCATTTAGAGCTAGCTTACCACACTGATTGGTCCAGTTCAGCAGTTCAAAACCAGAATGGGGAACTAGGCAGACACTGTTCTGACTGCAAAAGAAAGCAGGTTAGACAAACTGTAATTTCATTATCACTCTAAATGGTTTCTGGCAAACATTTACATCTTTCAGATAGGTTCCTTTGCACTCCAGTGACTGCAAAATGGAGTGAATTGCAGCATGGCAGGTGGTACTCAATCAAAAGAACACAGTCCCCCATACAAACTAATTATGTCTGCAAGCAGACAGCTCTTAAAGAGACAGTACCAGAGGTTCTAAAAACACTCACTGATAAATGGCTTAAAGGCCAAACACCATTCAGGCTTGGAGCATTCAAGCAAGCTCCTGGAAGTCTTTTGGGAACCCCCATTTGCAGGGGGGGTTACACCTATATGCTTCAGAGTCCTGAAGGATGTCCTCTGCCATGAGATATTCTCTTTCAGATGGACAATAAGGCCATGATGTATTGCATCAGTGAGCAGGGTAGAGTGCACTCCTAACCTCTGTGCAGGGAGGCCATGAAGGGATGGGAGTGATGTCTCGTGCATGTTACCCTAATTTGGGCAGTCAACTTGTCATGAATTCAGAACAGTCTAGCCGATATCATTACCAGGCTGAAGGTGGATTCCCATGAAAGGTTGCTCGCCCCAGTGGTTCACAATCGCTATTCAACGAGCGGGCAGTCCAGATCTGGACCTTTTTGTATCCCCACTCAATGAAAAACTGCCTCTGTTCTACTCCAGATATCCAGAACGTGATGTTTCTGTCAGGATGCATTCAGACTGTGATGGACAGGACACTTTCTGTACGCATTTCTTCCCCTTCCTTTAGGTCAGAGGGTGCTGCTGAAGCTGAAGGCACGGGGGGGGGGTGCAGGACGATCCTCATTGCCCTGCATTGGCCTCATCAGATATTGTTTTCACTAGTCAACAGGTTGTCAGAAGTCCCCCCAAGGAAGCTCCTCTTTGGATGGACCTCCTGACACAGGGACCCCTGGTCCCTCCCAACCTGCGCTCCCTTCATCTCCGTGCCCTACTCCTGAGGACATAGAAGTGGGTAGGTCTGGGGGGACGCTGTGGAGCCCGAGCAAGATGGAGGCTTAAGTAAATTGCTCTCCACATCAGCAGCGACAAATCTCTAATTTATTACCTATAGCGGCTTAAAATAACTTTATTTGAGGAAAAGGTCTTTTTGAGCAAATAAGTCTCAGGATGGGCAACCCACATAAAGACAGATAGCAACAGCATGGTGAGAAAACTGAAATGGTCACCGGCCCTCCAGCCACACGGTCGACCCCGGGAAATTTAGCATCAGCCTCTATGGAAGAAAGAGAAAAAACTCTCCAAAGCGTGGGTCATAAACTTACGCAATTGATGCATTCTGTTGCCAGTCTGTCAGACAAGTTTGACTCACTAACAAATAGAGTGGGCAAGGTTGAATCGGATATGGTCGAGGTAAAAACAGAAACTTTTGAATGTAAAAAGAGATCCGATGTGGCTCTCGGAGCCACTGCGAACTTAGTGAAAGTAAATGACCTTTTGAAAGCTTGATTGGAATCGTTAGAAAATCAAGCTAGAGCTCTCAGTGTTCGAGTGCTAGGAATTCCTGAGCTCAGTGAAGGAGACCACATCATCCTTTTTTTGAAGGAATGGTTAGATTCCCAATTCGGAGACTCCCTTGCAGATAGGCCAGTGCATATACAGAAGGCTTACCGGGTGGCAACTCGGGGATAACCAGTTAACCCAGATGCTCCAAGGGCAATTGTGATGGTTTTCGAAGGTGTAGGTGCTCGAGACTTTCTTCTCAGTTTGGCTAGACAGAAGAAACAATTATTGTGTGATGGGCGTCAAGTAAATTTTTATCCAGACCTGAGTTTTGCAACCAGAATGAAAAAGAAACGTTTCAACGGAGTTCGTGCTCTGTTAAGGGAAGCCAGAATTGTACATGGAATGATTTTCCCGGCCTGACTCCGTGTAGTACATCAGGGGAAGATCTTCATATTTTCTGACCCAACGGAGGCACTAAAATGGGCTCTGAAGAATACCTTAACTCGACCTCACCAAGAAGAAGCTACAGACTCCGAGGAAGAAGAGGAGGAAATTTCTTGAAGGACTGATGGTCTTGGCCACAGGTTTGCTCCTAAAACAACAACCTGAACACTGTTTGCTCTTAATATTAAAAACGCTCTGTGCCTTAAGCTGCAGTTAATGATTAAACGAGCGCCATTGTTGATGTTTGTAGCATTTTTGCTTAAATTACTAATGTGTTAACCAGCTGATAAAAAAATCTTGGAGGCATTAACATACTATCCAGCCTTAAATTACACTCACTGTTAGCCTTTTTTAGGCTGAATCTGATGGTTTATGCGTCTTTACTTTTGTTCCATTTTAGAACTAAAGATATTGGTGACTATAATTTCAATCTCTACTTATAACTATGTGCAGCTCCTGGACTTCATTAAGCAGCAATATATTTTAATAATAGCTGGATCATTTCTTTAGAAATGCCCCCAAGGGTGTATCTTATGTTTACAGTGCGTGTATAATTATACTGAATGTATTAAGAGGTTTGGCACCCTCAATGGAAGAAATATATCCTTATGTGCTGTATCAGGAAATTAAATATTTGTTTCACAGAAACTAATAAATATAAGGTTTAAAAAAAAAAGAAGTGGGTAAGTCTGGGGTCTCTCAAAGGATCTCGAAAATCCTCTTAACGCAAGCTTTCCACTTGGACACTTGCACAACTAAGTGGCAGCGATTTCCCATTTGGTGTGCCAAAAAAAAGAAAAGTCCACGATGGACACATTTTGTTGCCCACTGAATAAAGTGCTGGAGTACCTCAGATCTGTCAAATGCAGGACTGCAATACTCGACAGTGAAGGTACACTTCTACATGATTTCTGTCTACCATGAGCCAGTGTAGAACTTGTCGCTGGCTCAGTTACCACTAATCAAGAGATTCCTTATAGGTATCCTACACACTAGACCCCTGGTCAGGAAACTGGTGGCCACATGAGATATCAACCTCATGCTAGATATGCTCACCCATAAACCTTTGAGCCTCCAGTCACCTGTGACTTGAAGTTTCTGACCTGGAAGACTGCCTTCTTAGTGACCATTAGTTCTGTTTGCAGAGTTTCTGAAATTCATGCCTTGGTCACAGACCCGCCATGTACTGTCTTTCACAAGGACAGGGTGGTACTTTGTACTCACCTTAATTTCCTACCCAAGGTAGTTCGGAAATTTCACTTTAACCAACCTCTGGTTCTTCCCACTTCTTTTGCCAGTTTCCAGAATGAAGGGGAACGCACACTCACTCTTTGGATGTCAAGAGGGTTCTACGATTCTGCATCATCAGAACTAAAGAGTTTCTCAAATCCAGGCATCTTTTTGTATTTTCAGCATGGCCTGGCTGGGTCAGCCTGTTGCCATTAGATGCATTTCTGCAGGGTTGGTGGCATGTCTTCATCCCTGCTACTCGATGGCGCAGGTCAAGTTGGCAGGTCGGGTCTACGCTCACTCTACCAGAGCAGTTGCGACATCATTGGCAGAAATTCAGTGTACCTAATACAGATATTTGCAAAGTGGCTCCTTGGAGCTTGGTACGCATCCTTGTGAAGCACTATGCTCTGAATGTCCTTGCCAGTCAGCACTCTTCCTCTGGCAGGACAATCCTTTTTTTTTTTTTAAACTTTATGTTTATTGGTTTAACAATGAGCATACAAGGTAAGTAACCTGATACAGTTCATATAACATGAAAAGAAGAAAGAAAACTCTTTCTATACTGTTGAGGGCGCCACCCCTCTTAATACATGCGATTGTAAATAACATGCTATATCTGAAAGATGCATCATAGGGGGAAAACCTGTTAAATTCAGCTTTTGTTATAAGTAACCCACATTTGCTGCATTACTAGGCCCATGAGCTGCATGGTTAGACTGAAAAAGTTTGTAGTACTTGGAGTCTCTTTATCCTAATAAGGAAACTGAGTGAAACATGCTGTCTCTGCGTCAAATTACCAATTAAGGTAATATCTCCTCTAGCCTGCAGCCTACATTTACTATAGAGGCACCAAAACATCGATTAGCCTATATTTTATTTAGTTGGTCTCAAGAACAACAAAACGGTAATCAAAAACGTTCCCACCTCATCAGACACTACGTATGAAAAGCACAAAACATAGTTACCCCTTCCTTCCTATCTGACCTGGACTTTGCAATAGAATTTTTATTTGAACCACTATCTAATTCTTTAAGCATTTAGGACAGAAAGCCTTGAAAGAGGATTTAAAATATGTCTGAAGGGAAAAGAACTTTGAGTAAACCTGGTCTCTCCTTTAAAATTGTTCAAGTGTCGGCCGCATCTTCATCCTCGGACTCTGGCTGAGATGGGCCTTTTCTCTGGCAGTGTGTTTGTGCATGGCTTCCGGCCCATATCAAGACTTTGTTCAGGTCGGTAAACAGAAAGATTCGACCTTGATGTGCAATTCGGGGCCTGGCAGGAAATACCATTCTGTTGGTGATACCGGCTTGTCTCAGCATTGCTCTAACTCCGTTGAACTTTCTTGTTTGACAGGTTGCATAGCTTAAGTCAGGGTACAAACAGACCTGCTGACCCTCTTGTATCAGTATCCTCTTCTCCCTAGACAGTGCCAAGTAAAGTCCCTAATCCCTACTCCGTCCAGAACTATGACAATCGCTCTGGGAGCTTCAGGGTTATTCTGTCATCCCCTGAAAGCTACCCTGTAAGCTTTTTGTATGCGAATGCTGCGATCCTGCATAGGTTGCTCCATTCGTTGCTCAAGCCAGTGCTTTATGAAAAGGGGCAAATAGTTTCCTTTGCTCCTCTCTGGCATGCCTTCCAGTCTCAAGTTTGCTCCTATAGCTTGGTTTTCTATGGTCTCTAAATGGGACCTTAAATACGTGATTTCTTTGACCAAGTTACTTGTGGCTCCCACTGCCACCGCCGCTTGTTGCTGTGTCTCAGTGGACTCTGTTTTTAGGAGAGTCATGTCGTTCTCCAGAGTCATCACTCTTGTTGTTAAATAGTCGAATTTGTCTGCCAGACTGGCCACAGTGGAAATAAGCCGGTTGATTTTTATTCCCAGACTTTGCAGGGTTTTGAGTTTAGCTTCTTCAGCCTCCGTATCGGGGTGGCGTAGCACAGACCTTGTGGTTGGGGGTCCTGGATTAGTTTTGCATTTTACGCCATCTTGCTGTGTCCTGTCTTTCTTAGGATTCCCCATGATGATTCCTCCACCTATTCAGTGTTTAGCAGGTACTTTTTCTTTGCTCTAGGTGCCCTTAAAATGATTTTTTAAACCTATTTAAAGTTTATCGTGTAGAGCTGCGGACCTATGCCATCATCTTGCTCGGGCTCCACAATGCCTCCCTCGGCAGGAAAATCCTTAATGGACTTCTGTCCTGAATGAGCTCTGTCTGGTGCCGCCCTACTTGGAGGATTGGTTTTTAGCTTGGTACTCTCCCATTAGTGTGAATGAATGGTGAAGACTTTTAGTCCAGGAAGAAATGGAAATTACTAACCTACTGTAATTCTTGATCTTCTTGGACAAAGTCTTCACCATTCATTCACACACCCACCCACCATCCCCCGAGCTCACTCATCCTGCTTCTGGTCTTCACCCCCTCATTGCCTTGGGCTGTAAAGGCGCTGTTGAGTAGACCCTTCTTACATGGATCATCTGGGCTATCTTATGCCTGGATTAGGTTAGGTGTTTCCTAGGTTAGTTTACGCTGCACCTCCTCAGTCAGAAAAGAACTGAGGTGGTTGGAGGGTCAACGCCGAGTTAGCCCATACAAGAGCAAGCCAGCCTTGTGGTGCCATGCATGCGCGGTTCTACCTCAGCACCAGTCTTCCTGAAGATTTTGGGCTCCTGCTGGGTCCTAGCGCCTCCAGTATTGTCCCTTTAGTGTGAATGAATGGTGAAGACTTCCGTCCAAGAAGATCAAGAATTACAGTAGGTACGTAATTTCCATTTCCATAGGGTTTCACTACCAAAGACCAGATGACTCAGTTCAGTGACATCATCCTGTTGCACATACAACGCGATCGGGGATCTGATTGGTGCAGTCAAGTTAAAACATTTCTGACTGACATCTTAAAAAAAGAAAAAAAAAACTTGCTGAAACAATATAAAATCACTGATTTAAGGTACCTGATTATATTATCCAAAAGTACTCCATTTGAGCTACACTTTCATGGGAGAGTTTTAGGAAAGGTGCACTCCCAAAAAACACTGTTTAGATAGTATTTAAATAGTAAATCTTCCAGGTATAGACTTAGATTCATGTTCGAGCCCTGGAATCTCCTGCACAGGCTGCCGGGGGGGGGGGTCCAGGTACATCGAGGAGGTGATGCAGTCAGCTCCCAGTGATTTCACTTCTTGATGACTTCGACATTTCATCCATGGCAAGTTGTGGTGCAGTAGTACTAAAACAGAATTGCATGTTGCAAGTGTTCCTTTGAGAGTAGCCACTAATAAGTGTAACCACTGCAATGTTCTGTCAACAACAACAAAAAAAAGATTAAAAATTAGTATAAGTATTGCCTGATTGCTGTAAGATGAGCCAAAAAGCAAATGTACTTTGCAACCCACATCATCAGAATAGCATAAACACTGAAAAAGACTTCAGTGCACATTGTCTTGGCATGTGTTTTAAAATATTTTTTATGTTGTTTTAAAGGTTTGTAGAACATAAAATGTGGGTGACGTTCCTTGAAGGAAGTTCTGCTTTGGGAGTACTGAGTTTAAACGAAGTGGAGGTAATTTGTTTCTGAAATTTATCATTTTATATCATGTTCCACATTAGAATCAACACAAATTGTCTTTTTATAAATGTCAGTTTCTAACGTGATGACATTTTAATGAGCTGACAGCATTCTGGAGCAAAATTAGTCACTATACGTAACATGCTCACCTCCTGATAATTTGGGACTGAGGAAGTAAATCTTTCCTTGTCAGTCTTCACCATTCATTACTGCTGGGTGTAAGCCAGATGTGCACACCTGCACGGGAGTGGGGTTTTTTTTGGGGGGGCGGAGCCACCCGCGAGGCCCACGCGTTGTGTGGCTCATGTGGGTTGGCTGTTAGGCACTGCAGGCTCCTCCTCCACCAAAGTTCTGCTTCTCCCACCATCGAGGTCGCACCTGCTGTGCGAGTTTCAGTGTTTGTTACATCATCACTGTATTTCAATGCCATTTTACTACTTCTCCATCCTGGTTCTGATTTCACCCAACGCCATTGGATACCAGTAAGACCGCTCCTTTTATTTATTATTATCAATGATGCCAGGTCCTTTTTCTGTGAGTTTTGTTGGATTCCTTTCGCATCATGTCTGGCTCGGGGGCTAAGAGAAAATCCAAAGCGGGCCATGACCCCATGCGTTGGTGCCCCTGTGGCCGGCATTTTTCCATTACGGACCGACATGATGTTTGTCTGCGCTGCCTGCGTCCCAACCACAATATGGACAACTGCAAAACCTGTTTCTCCATGGACCGCCACGTTCTGAAAATTCACGCATTTAAAGTTGGCAGAACCCCACTGACTTTCAAAGGACAGTGTTGTTCTAGGGATGCCATGGCAAGATCTCTTGACCCTACCTCCGGGTCCCCTCCCGGCTCTGTACGGCCTGGGGAGGAGGAAACCTCCTCGGATTCCAGCCTTGCCATCAAGGTTTCTTCCATGCGGCCAGAGAAATGCCTTGGTTCGTTGCGGAGCTGAGTCGGGAGCACCGCCACAGCAGTTATCTCCTCGGAGGTGTAGGCTCCCCCGATGTTGTGGCCCATGACTGCTGGGCCCATCACCGGTGGACCCTCAGCACCACTTGCTAGCACTGCTTCAATTCCCAGTGCCGTTCACAGGGCCAGTGATCGGGCTGGCGCCAAAGGCGGTGCCATGTCTTGCAACGGCACCGTTCGCAGTGCCATCTGTTCCAGGGCTCCTGGGGTCGCTAGTATGGCTGTATGTGTAGTCTACTCTACTGAGGAGGAGGATGACTCACTGGCCAATTCGGACTGGTGTCCCGACTCCCCGGGTTCAGTGAGTCCCTCTGGACATAATAATAATAATAATAGTTTTATTTATAAAGCGCCTTTCAATGTATCAAGGCGCTGAACATATTAAAACCGCAACATCAGATACAAATTAATAAAACATATAAATAAAATGATACCATGACAACATCAAATATTAAAATCAAAAAATAAAATATTCCGTAGAATCATAACACACTACAATTAACTTAATATTCTAGGAAGGCCATTTGCCACAGGTAAGTTTTTAAATTCTTCTTAAATACCTCCACGGAGGTGCATTCCCTTAACCGGCATGGTAGAGAATTCCAAAGAGTGGGTGCAGCATAAGAAAATGCCCTGCTGCCAGAGGATTTTAAACTCACTCTTGGAATCTCTAACAACCCCTCGTCGGCCGAGCGGAACAATCGGCCGGGGCAGTAAGACATCAGAAGTTCTTTCAGATAGGTCGGACCCTGATCATGAAGGGCTTTGAAAGTCAATAAAATGACTTTAAAGGTGATCCGCCACTGTATAGGAAGCCAGTGCAGTTCGCGCAGCACCGGGGTAATATGACAGGACCTCCTTGTCCCAGTCAAAACCCTGGCTGCAGCGTTCTGTACCAGCTGTAGGCAACGTATTTCAACCCCAGAAAGCCCAAAGTAAAGGGCGTTGCAGTAGTCTTAAGAGCGAGGACACAAAGGCGTGGACCAACGTTGGCAAAGAGTAAGACGGAACAAGGTGCCTAACCCTGGCAATATTCCTAAGATGGTAAAAGGAAGTCCTGACACTTGAGATTGTAGGGTCAACCTGTCGCCTAGGACAATCCCAAGGCTATGCACCTGTTCAGAGGTTGGAAGTGACACGCCACCAAGAAAAATTCCAGAGGGCGTGCCATCATGCGACCTCTCTATCTGACCACCCGGGTCCACCACAAAACCCTCTGTCTTCTCTGAGTTCAACTTTAACCAACTAGAATCCATCCAACCTTGTATTTCTTCCAGACAGTTATTAAACACCGCGAGAGCTCCATCCTGGTCGGGTGCAAAAGACAGGTATAGCTGGGTATCATCTGCATAGCAGTGAAATTTCAGCCCATACCATCTTATAATGTCTCTGAGGGGCAGCATATACACTGCAAATAACATGGGTGATAGCACAGAACCCTGAGCACCCCACACAACAAAGAAGTTGGGCTAGAGGAATAAACCCCCGACACAACTCTTTGTGATCTCCCAGTGAGGAATGAAGTGAACCATTGTAAAACAGTTCCTGATGTTCCACAAATTAGCCTCAGGCGTCCTAAAACACCAGGTGATCCACAGTGTCAAAAGCTGACGAGAGATCAAGGAGAACCAGAATGGAACGTCTCTTCTGATCCCTCGCTCTCAGAAGATCATTAAGCACTCGAACCAGCACAGTCTCGGTGCTGTGTCTTTTACGAAAACCAGATTGGAAGGATTCATAAATATTATGGATGGTTAAATAGTCCTCCAATTGGGCTGCCACTACCTTCTCAATAACCTTCCCGATAAAGGGAAGGTTAGAGATAGGTCTGTAGTTTGAGAAACAGTCTGGGTCCAAGGTAGCTTTCTTCAGTAGGGGTGTAACCACTACCTCTTTCAGGGAGCTAGGAAACTCACCTGACTCTAAGGAGCACCAGACTATTTGCACCAGGACTGGACCGATGATATCAGAACAAACCAAAATTAGGGAAGTCTGTCCAGGATCCAAACTACAGCTTGTGGGATGCACACTATGGATGATCATCATAATATCCACGAACTCAGATCGACAAAATGAACTCCAAGAGAACTGAGGTACTGTGAACTCACACTGTTCTACAACGTCCCCTTTAGAGGTTGACGGACACAAGTCCGCCCTGATGTCGGCCACTTTAGTTGCAAAGTAACAAGCGAGCTGCTCGCACTCTAATTGCGAAAAAGCTTTTCGGACTTGAAGACAGGCTGGGTTGCACAGTCTGTCTACAGTCCAAAACAGCTGAGCCGGTCAATTCCGAGCAACTGCATTCTCCCTGGACAGGAATTCTGCCTTCTTATGGGTGATTGCAGATTGATAGAATAATGTTCCATCAATCTAAGGCAATCAGCATCAAGGGCGGACTTGTGCCAACAACGCTCTAACCTTCGCCCCTGTCTCTGCATCTCCCTCAGTGTCCCATCAAACCAAGGGGACCTGGGGTGAAGGGATAGGGGGTGCTCATGAACAGGAGCAGTAAGATGCAGGGCCGCCGTAACGGCCATAACATAGGCCGACACCAGTGCCTCTGGATTACTGCTTGCCAACATAGGGGATGATAGGTCAAGGACCGCCACAAGGCCTTGTGAAGTAATATTCCATAATGGGCGGTACCTGACCATCTCCACAGGGGAAGGCCTTCTCAAGGGGGTGCAAAAATTGAACCTCACGGGGTAGTGGTCAGACCAGGTGACTGGTTCCACCCCCACGTTGGATGCATCAGTCCCTAAGAGGAAGACTAAGTCCAGAGAGTGCCCAGATTTATGTGTAGCAGTGGAAACTACCTGTGTAAGGCCCAAAGAAGACATTAATTGGAGGAAGTGATTACCGAATTGTGGGAGTTCATCGTCGACCCAGGCGTTAAAGTCACCCGGAACCATCAATCTGGGCGACTCAAACGACATATCGATGAGGAAGTCTGCTACTTCCTGTAAGAAGCATTCCCCATCTCCAGGTGGACGGTAGATGAGAACGATTTGAACGCCTACACCTGCTACAACTGTGCACTCAGAAGACTCAGCCTCACCTACTACTACATTCGTGAGGCCCAATTCAGTCTTAAAACAGACTGCAACCCCCTCCTCCCCTGCGGTCCAATCTCGGGCGATTTATCACAAAGAACCCGGCCGGAGTCATGGCCTCCAATATGGGGCCTGAATTTTCATCCAGCCGGGACTCATTGATGCAAGCCAGGTCAGCCGAGCTAACAAGATCGGCAATAATGGCGGTCTTATTCCTAATGGACCTGGCATTGCATAACACTGCCCGAGTTGGACAAACCTCGAAGGCTGTCAGGTCTATCTGCCTACTAAATTCAGTAGTGCCCTTGGGTATGGGCACCAGACATGATAAACCCTGGTCTGGGTTCCATTTCGCCCCAGGGTACCTTCTGGACTTAATAACCTCGATACGGTGGCCCCGCTCTTTCATCCTCTCCTGTTCGCACAGCCCCACCCTCCTCACTCTCCTACGAACAATCCCCAGTGCTCTACAGCACTGGTAAGTATCGAATTGAAGGGGAGGAGTATAGAAAGGGCAGAGGGCGCAAAGAGAGGAGGATGAATAGTGCACCGCCTTGGAAACTGAAGGCCAGCACATGTCACTGCTTAAACAAAACAATAAACTCCAAATGCAAAATAATCAATCTTAACAATATAAAATTAAGCAAAAAATCTACAACATAACCAATATAAATAAACAAAATCAGATAAACAAAGAACCCAACCTTACAGAAAAATTGAATCGGGACTGGGCTAAAAGCCCACAAATAAAATAAAAATAAATAAAGTAATAAACAAAAATAAAAATAAACAAATCAATATAAATAAATGTAATGGTACTCTCACCACCCCTACAACCAAAAAGAGATAAAATTAATTACCCCGCTCTCTCACAGCCAAGTAGAGAGCAGGAGAAAATATCTTAGCGCTCTCACTGCAAGATAAACATAATAATAAATCAAACAAAAAAAACAAAACAAATAAACAAGGAACATCAAAGTACAGTATAAATAAAATAAATTTGGACACCCTGGTCCTCTCGCCACCAGGGGACCATTAAACTCACTCGCCTCCCAGACTCCCTAGAGTCTGTGGTCTCTACGGGCCACCTTGCCAACTCCAGTGTAGGGGCCCTGCGGTGGATAGCAGTCCCATTGGGCATGGTGTGGCAGTCTCGACGTCGGGGGCCAGGGGGCAGCTGCCATGTCTGGTACTGCCTTGGCTCCCTCGGTTAGGATGGGGACTCCTCCTCTCTGCAGCCTCTCGGGGGCCTGCGGGATCGGGGGACCCCTTAGCACTTGGGTTGATGAAGAGGGCGGCCTTGGAGTCAGAGGGGTTGAGGGTTTGGGGTGAAGCACGGAGGCCCTCTGCCACTTCCCTGTGGGGGGTGGGGCGGAGTCGCAGTGCAGAGCCCTGCTTCTCCTCCTCGGAGTCCTCAGAGGTGCCCTTAGTGGGTGGTGCTGGGGTTTACCCTTCTGGATCCATGCAATCCCGGTCGCACCACAGGGGAGATTCCCTCTCGGGGCTCAGCCAGGATATGTTTTCACATCTACAGCGTACGCTGACTGGGTCCGACCCCCTGATCCCCTCGAACTGGAGGATCATCAGCGAGGTCTCCGAGCCCTGGCAGAGGCCGGGCACTTTCAGTTAGGTGCTCTTCCCCGATCCCTCTGTAGTCACCTCCACCTCTCCCTGGCCACTTGGGTCCTACAGGGCCCTTAACCTGGGAGAAATTTAGGGCCACTGAGGTGGTCTTCCCTAGGTATGTTAGAACCATGGACGAGCAGGTCTTCCACCTGACTCCACCACAGCAGGAGGACTCTGAGCACCCGAGTTCCTCAGCTTCCTCAGCTTCCTCATCTGAGGAAGAGGACCATTTAGTCCACCTGTCCTGTGGTGCTGATTTCACTGAATATCAGTGGTTCCTCTCCAGGTTGGTACAGGAACTCCATACGTCCAACGTGGTAAGATGCAATACCGAGCAGGAGACACGCTCCTTCCTGAGCGAGTTTAGTGTGCACCACCTGGTGGTGCCTTTCTGGCCTATCCCCTTCCAAGAAGCATTGATCCGCACCTGGTAGTCACCAGCCACCTCATCCCCAGCCCCAGCGGACTGCAGGAGGAGATATTGTGCTCCCCAGGAGTCTCTTGGTTCTCTGCCTCACCTGCCTTCAGGGCTGACAGCCTTTGATACTCCTTCCGGGCTTCAGCACCTGGCGCACAACCTACCACCGGATCCGGACTCCGCTGAGTTCGACCAGTGGGGAAGAAGAGTTTTCTCTTCAGCTCTTATGCTGCTTTGTGTCAATACACATCAGGCTTACCACACTGCCTAGAAGAGGCACCTGTGGTCAATGCTAGTGCAGGTGTTAGCATCTTTGCCTGATTCAGATAAATCTAGGCTAGCCATTGTCCTCTCTGTGCAGGGTCTGGAGCTTGCAAGGCACCAAGCAAGGGCATCTTATGATGCCAATGAGGTGGCTTCCAGACTGGCAGGGACAGTGATCTGCATCAGGTGGATGGCATGGCTTTGTCTGTCCAGGTTGTCACCCATTGTCCGTCGTAGGGTGATTTCCTCTGCATTCCAGGGGACCCGTCTTTTCTCCCACAGGGCGAGGAGGAACCTGTAGGGGCGTATTCCATCTCCCTGCCATGGGGGACACCTCTTCAGCCTGACCAGCCTTAGGCCAGGTATGGTCTAGTAGGGTTATGGCTTCTCCCACTCCTGCACCTCACCCGCAGGAAACTAAGGGATCTGTTCCCAGGACAGTGCCAGGACCCCTCCGGGGGATTATTAGCTTGGTACTCACCCAGCAGTAATCAATAGTGAAGATTGACAAGGGATGATAAGAAAATTACGTACCTACCACAATTTTTGATCTTCTCTTGTTTCTTCGCCATTCATTACTGAATCCTACCCACCTTCCCCTCTTGGGCATCAGCTGCTGGGCACCGCCACCCTGCTCCCCCTCTCCCTCTTTGAGGCCAGTTGCGGGCAGAGTCCCCCTGGTACCTCAGGGCTCTCTGTTTCCTTCTCTAAAAGTCACAGAGCGCCCAATCTTGGAGAGCGGCGAGTAGGGTCCTCGCCCTAACCTTGGAGGGAACTCCCCAGAGTTCTCAGTGGGGTATACTTAGGGTCCTCACATGATGTGGCACAGATTTTCCATTGTAGGCTTGTTAAAGAGGTGGAGACTTCGTCAGTGCATTCCGTAGGAGAAACTGTGGGGACTTCCCTCCATTTTTCCCTTTCATGTTGTCCCCCTTTTTCTTATGGAGGTAATTTCTGGGCAGAGCCCTCTTCTGTTTGAGGGGTGATTTCCACATGGCTAAACCCTCTAATGGTATGCTAGAGAGGGTCATGCCCCAGGATTTTCATCGCAAATGTGGGTCTAGGAGTGGGAGGAGGCTTCTCTCTTCGCCATGTTTCATATTTTCCAAGATCATCTAAAATTCTTTGTCTGGGCCTATGTCTAGTGGTCCCTGAAGTTGACAAGATCCTTGCTCCTGTGTCTTCTCCTCTCGGGGTTTTGAGACTAGAATGAGCCAGTGGTCTTCCAGCTGAGCACGACAGAGGTTCCCCCTTCTTCCACTATTTCTTATTTTTGTCCTCACTTTTACTCTCTCTCTCTTCACTCTCTCGCTTTCCTGTGCTGCCGCCCAGGAGCTGGGGTCTTAAGGCCAGTTAGGAACAAGTGCTATACCCTCTGTCCTCTGGTCAACTTATTCCTTTTTCAGTTTATATCCTTTCCTTTCCTTTTTCCTACCCCTCTGCTGTCTTACCTCATCTTAGTTTTTTCTATTCCCTTTTTTTCATTCTCCTGCAGAACAGAACTAGGGGTGGATGAGGACCTCGGTGCCTAAGATCCCAACCATGAGCCACGCAATGCGTGGGCCTCGTGGGCAGCGCTGTTGGTGCCATCTCCTCCTCCCCCTCAAAAAAAACACTGCCGTGCAGGTGTGCATCTCCGGTTTACACCGAGCAGTAATGAATGATGAAGATACAAGAGAAGATCAAGAATTACGGTAGGTACATAATTTTCATTTTTTTTTTTTGGTTAATAGGAATTTGCATTTATCACATTTTTAGATTGAGACGTTAAAAATTTAAAAAAATTAAGTCTGCCGACACCAAAGTAAGGAGAATATTATCCCACCCTGTGTGGTTTCTCAAAGCAGTAAATTTAAAAAAAAGATGCGATCAAGGTACAGCTATGGTGACCCTGAGTACTGGGTTGGGAAACAGTGGGGAAAATAGGAGGAGACTGCCCTCTTCATTGTTCGTGTATTTTTATGCATTTGCTATCAAGAAATTAAGCTGAGGCTACGCTGTAATGTCCCATCTATCCTTATTTACATCAGAGGGTTTCCTAATCTATCCCCAAAATATGTCACCACGAGGAGATAGCTAGCGCCTTTGTAACATAGTGAGGATCTCAGAGATGTCTGAAAGCTAAGGAAGGGTACACTTTTTTACATCCTAAATATAAGGTATCACAACTGTTTTGTATACATTTTCTCTGCTCCTGCTTTTACACCCACATGCTTAGCCCCGTGGTTCCCTGCCAGGGCATTCACTCCAGTCAGTCCAGTTTTCCACTACTGAGCATCCCCCCACCAACAATCACTCACTGTTAATAGGCACTTGTGGTTGTCCGTCCCCTCAGTATGATTAATCCAGTGCTCCATTCAAGCTCCCTTTTAGAGTGCAAGCCCTGAAAATATCACAGTATCATCATATGCTAATCCCCATTATCCCCCCCCCCAAACTGGATGCTGATGGCAAAGAGTTCCATGCATGCTCATGTTGAAGTATGCTGGTGTAAGAGAGGTAGTAATCCCTCTTTACAAGACACTGGTTAGGCCCCATCTGGAGTACTGCGTGCAGTACTGGAGGCCACACCTTCACAAGGACATTAACCAAATTGAGGCAGCCCAGAGAAGGACAACCAAAATGGTGCAGGGACTGCATCAGAAAACATATGAGGACAAATTAACTGAACTCAATATGTATACCCTAGAGCAAAGGAGGGAGAGAGGTGATATGATTGAACTATTCAGACACCTTAAGGGCATTAACAAGGGGAAAGGGTCTAACATGATTCAATATAAGAAAAATAGCAGGACAAGAGGACACAGCATGAGATTAGAGGGGGACCGATTAAGGGGTAATGTGAGGAAGTTCTTTTTCACAGAAAGGGTGGTGGATGCATGGAACAGCCTACCTCAGGAAGTGGTGGATAAGAATACAGTGCAGGGCTTCAAACAGGCATGGGATAGGCATAAGGGAGCAATACAGATGAGTATGATTAGGTAGGGCATTGACAGAGCAAAGGCCTATGGCACATTCATAAGGTAGAAAAAGAAATGGACAGACTGGATGGGCCTTGCGGTCCTTATCTGCCATCAATTTCTGTGTTTTATGGTGTGCAGAGATGTCGGGGTCTGACCCTTCCACAGTTGCTCCACCTGCTCTGCTGCCTGTGGCCACCCAGGTGTCGTAGTAAGACAGATTCGGCTCTCGTCCTCCCTGGAGGAGGATAATTTCTCATTGGACTCTTGATCCTCCATCCACAACCATCCCTCAGGTGCCCATGACTGGTTCCTAAACCTAGGTTGCTGTTGCATCAAAAGGCAAAGCTGCCTCTGCGCTGGTGAACTGGCAAAATAACCCTTCCTGCAGTGGTGTCCTTAGTTAGGCTAATAGGTACACAGTAGGTACTGATCAGCCAAACCATTAAAAATGTAACACTAACGCTTTAAGATCGTAAATGTTAGAAGTGGGTAAGTCATGTTTTTCATTTACAGGTGTAATTCTCCACATTTGGGAGATTTCAGATTTGACAATAATGGAAAACAGGCAACAAGTTAGCTTGCAAGGAAAAAAATCCATAATCTTTGACTTGGACATGCTTAAAAGCAGTGTAACTACATCAGGGTTTTGCTGTGGATTACCTTTTGCGCTGGTATTTGGGTTCTGAAAACTCTAACCCATGGAAGCCAAAACCAAGGGTTCAGTTTTTAAAAGGGTTTTTATTCTGTGTACATGGCAATAATGCTTTAAAAGTAGTAGCAGATGTATCAGACACCGGAGGGGGAAACAAATTTAAACCAGACCATATTTGAGTTGATCTGGCTTTTATCATGTGCATAGATACATAAATACATAGACACTGTCGGCAGATAAGGGCCTATGGCCCACCCAGTCTGCCCATTTGAGCTTGCAACTTCACTTTTATGTTTTTCTAGAAGTCTGTTGCCCCTTACCACGGACCTCCAGAATTCCCTTATGTCTATCCCATGCATTCTTAAATCCCATGATTGTTTCAGCCCCTGCCACTTCCTCTGGCAGGGTGTTCCACTTGTCCACGACCCTTTCTGTGAAGAAATTCTTCCTCATGTTTCCTCTGAAATTGTCCTCCCTCCAACTTCATCCCATGCCCTCTAGTCCGGGAACATCTTTTTTGCCAGAAAGTAGTGTATTCCTGCACCCTGTTACTCCCTGTAAGGTACTTGTATGTCTCTATCAAATACCCTCTTTCCCATCTCTCCTCCAGGGAGTACATATTCAGGTCCTTCAGCCTGTCTTCATAGGACTTGTGATGCAATCCCTGTACCATCTGTGTTGCCCTCCTCTGAACCTTCTCTACCCTGCCTGTGTCCTTACATAGGTAAGGTCTCTGGAACTGTACTCTGTACTCCAGGTGGGGCCTCACTAGTGTCTTTTATAGTGGAACTATGACCTCCCTTTTCCTGCTGGTGATGCCCCTGCCTATGCATCCCAGCTTCCTATTTGCTTTACCTGCTGCCTTGTCGCACTGTTTCCCTACCTTGAGACCATCAGAGATAATCCCAAGGTCCCTTTCCTGCTTGGTGCATGCTATATCCTCACCCCCCAACTGATAAGTTGTTCCAGGGTTTTTGTGCCCCATGTGCATTATCTTGCACTTTGCATTGAATTTCAGCTGTACCTGAAGAAGGGGCAGTTCAATTTGGTTTTATCTGCCCAGATAACTGCTGCTTGTTCTTTATGCATTCCTGCGAAAGGCATGAATACAGTATGGTTTATTTCTCTTTTTTGTATGCTGAAATTAATCACGCAGGCATCTCGATTTACACATTGGTTTGGAATTCATTGTTTTAACTACCGAGATTGAGTTCACTGTCCACACTTAGGCTGTCTCCCACTGAGCATGGTTGGTCATTGGAAACGGTCTTGAAGCTTCTCTCCTCCTAGCCCTTAATCATGTATCTAGCAGCTGCAGATGCAGTGCTCTAGGGCAGTATCTTCTGCTGGAAAGAACAAGTCTCCCCTTGCAGAGCTCCTGCATTTGAATTAAGTTTTCTGCTAAATTTGTCAAGCTTTTTCAGTTTGGACAGGTTTAATTTTTCTTGTTGACCCACCATGTGCACTGCCACTTGGCTCGTCGCTACATCTATTGCTATAGAGCAAAGAAAGAAGCCCAAAACTTTCTAGAATTGTATCTCCTCCATAAAGCTACACTCTTTGGTCTTGGGATCGGAGTTACTAGAACTTCGTGGGAGCCAGAACTTCCGACTTCGATTATGCTGGTGCATGACACACACGTATGGCACCATGTGCATGGCCGCAGCATATAAAGTAGAGAAAGAAGTCTGGAACTTTCTAGAATTGTATCTCCTCCATAGAGCCACACTCTTTTGTCTTAAGATTGGAGGCACTAAGACCTCATGGGAGCCAGAACTTTTGACTCCGACAATACTGGTGCACTAGTTCAAGGAGTGGTATATGGTTCACATCCACACCACCACCCCCCAGACCTCCCCTAACAAGTGGCACATGGATCCGTGCTTCCAGCATGCAAGATCTCACGTCATGGGGTGGAGCCAAGGGATATACCACCTGGGTGGTGGGAGGAGCACTGCTTGAAGACTGTCCAACAAGATCAGCTCTTAAAGGGAGACTGCCTATGTGTGGATGTAAACCGTATGCCGTACCAATAACTATGGTTACAGGTGAGTAATCTATTTTTCTTGTACTTTTTTTTCTGAAAAATGCTCCCTTCTTGTACCCCTCATTCACCCCTGTGAGCTATTTAAAGGTCTCTGTCATTACCCTTTTCAGGGTGTACCCTCAGTTTCTTCTCATAGGACATTTGGTGCAGCTCCTGCACCATTTTGTTGCCCTTCTTTGGATGGCGTCTGTCCCATCTATGTCCTTTCTGAGGTGTGGTCTACAGAACTGGACAGTACTCCAGATGTATTCTAACCAGTGACCGATACAGTGGCAGTACCCCTCTCTGTGCGCCCCAGGGTCCCACTGGCTTTACCTACTGCTTTGTCACATTGCCATGCCTCCTTAAGGTCTTCAGTTATGATTACCCAAGATTCCTTTCCTGTTTAGTGACTGTTAATACCTACCTTCATTCTATAGTCTGCCTCCGGGTTTCTGTACCCAGGGTGCATGATTTTTGCACTTCTTTGCTTTGAAACCCAGCTACCATACCTTTGACCATTCCTCAAGTCTTCTCAGCTCTCTCTATTCATTCTCTCCATCCCCTTCAGAGTGGCCATCCTGTTGCAGATCTTGGTGTCATTTGCAAAGTGGCACACCTTCACTTCCAGTTCTTCTGCAGTGTCATTTGTAAAGATGTTAAAGAGGACTGGACCTAGTACTGAGCCCTGAGGAACCTTACTGGTCACTCTGCCTTCCCCTTAGTGATTGCCATTAACCACCACCTTCTGTCGCCAGTCCATCAGCCAGTTTCATACCCACCTTGTTTGCCATCCTCAAGCATCCCAGTTTTTTTATGAGCTTCCTATGGGAAAGGAAAAGGGAACATTGTTTAACCAGGATTAGCACACTAAGCCAAAGCTTGTTTCCAGATGCGACCTGGGAGCACAAGGAAGTTAAGTGACTTGCTCAGGATCACACAGTATGCACCTAGGTGGCTGAGGGATTCAAACCCAGGTCTCCAGATCTGCAACTCAGAGCCTTAATCCACTGCACCATACAGTGTTGAAGGCTGTGCTGAGTGAAGCCTGAGTAGGCCACATCCACCGCTTCCTCTTTATCTATTGCTCTGGTCACCCAATCAAAGAAATCTATCTTGTTTGCCTGACATGATCTCCCTCACGTGAATCTGTGCTGCCTTGGGACCTGTAATGTTGGGTTTTTTTTGGTTTTTTTGCTACTATAGCAAAATATTTAACTAGTTTTAAACAACCATTATTCAAATTTAGTAAGAACCAACAGTAAATGTGATGCTATATGTTGATTATTAAGTATTGTACTTGTGACTGTATTGTAATGTTCAAACCCCAGGAAATCTTACTTTATTCTGGCAAATGCAGTATGGTCTCACCATAGGACTGACCCGGAGCCGAAATCATTAATCGAACCTATGCCAATGGTGGAATGCTAGGCTCGAGCTCGGTTTTCAAACCACTGTCCCTGGTTGCACTTCTACAACCGGCAGATTCTTTACTCTGCTTGTCTCAGTAAGACGTCTCCGGAGAGCTCGCCTTCAATTTACCTGAAGAATTTTATTTTGTCTCGGTTTATCGAAGTCCATTTATTTATTTCGATTTTTGAAGCACTGTCCTTGGTTCACAGGTAGACTTAGTGTAGATTAGAGTGAATTTTTATGAGTTTCTCGGTTTCTTATCGGTTCTTTTAACCAAGAAGGAACCAATACTGTTTACTCTATTTTAAAAGTTTCTGATACTTTATTCAGTTATTTCTGCCGTCCGGTAAGACAGTATACATTTATTTAGTAAAAATGTAACGAAGTTACTGGGTTAATTCTCGGTTCATCGGTTTAATAGACCGATAACTGTCACAGACCAAGAAACGAATGGGCCCCACAGGTTTCCAACATTGTACAGAGTGTGGGGAACCGTTCACTAAAGCAGATCCTCATTTAATTTGTGTATTTTGTTTGGGGTTTGACCACCTCAAGGAGGACTGCGAAATTTGTAAAAACTTCCCTCAGTTGACCCTTGAAAGGTGACAAACGACTGCAGGAGAAGATGTCTGAAAAGGCTACTGACCTAGCTAAAGACAAACTGGCTACCAGCCAAAATGAACCGGAGTAACAGCCCTCTGACCAGGGTGACAGTTCCTCTTCTAAAAAAAGTCCTGCAGATACTGCCGCTAACCCAGCAACCACAGGGAAAAGAAGGAAAAGCATACAGTGGTTGAACCACAACTGAAGAAGGCATCTGTTCCGACTGCTGAAAAAGATAGCAAATGCTATTAGAATTATCCAGGCAATCCAACCAAGTACCCAGATCCCGGTTGAGAAGCAGCCGCATTTATCTGCCTCTGGTACTACTCCGGTTCCTGGTTCCTTGGAACACGAAGAGGGGCCTTTTGGTGAGGACGAAGAAGAGGATGCTGATGATGAGGAGGAGGATTACGGTGAACCGACTGAACCAGATATTTCACCGGATTCTCATCGTGCTGACTCCCCTGACAAGGGAAATGAGGATTATACTTCTCATTTTGCCTTCATTAAACAAGTAGTCCAGTCCCTGGACCTTCCTACCCAGGAATCAACCGACGAGGAGGAAGAACAGGACTACATGGAAATGATGGATGTGCCAGTCTCTAAAAGACTGTTACTGCCCATCCATAAATCCCTGAAAAAGCAGGTTAACAAGGTCCTGCATACCTCCACTTCTGTGCCACTGGTCGACAGAAAAGTGGATAAGAAGTATTTGGTCGCTAAGGATGGAGCAAAATTCCTGGTCAGGCACCCTAGCCATGAGGAAGTGGTGCAGGCTGCTGCCTGTGATAAGGCAGGTATCCCTTTGGCATCTCACCCTCCAGACAAGGATTCAAGGAGGATGGATTCCTTTGCAAAGAAGGTGTACTTGGGATCCTCTCTGATCATCAGGCAGGCTTCATACATGGCCTATGTTGCCAGATATCAAAGAACATTATGGAATACTGTGATAGATATCACAAAATCTGTCTCGGCCCCTATGGCAGCTGATCTGGAGGAGGCTGCAGAGAGGGATATAGAGGCTTCAAAAGCCCAGTTTATTTATTTTTTAGTCTTTGGGTAACTGGGTAAGGCCCACTAGGCACAAGTGCCTGTTTTCGGGGTGACCTGGGAGCACTGGGCCATTAAGTGACTTGCCTAGAGTCCCGCAGTATGCAAGTGGAGGTTGTGAGAATCAAACCCAGGTCTGGTCTGCTGGATGTACCATACTTGTTCACAGCTCGTTACTCTAACCTCTAGGCTAGGATGGCTGTGGACAACAATGACACTGCAGCTCGACAAATGGCTTCTTCGGTGTCACGCAGGAGGTTTGTTTGGCACTACTAACCTGAGCCAAGACGCACAGTCCAAGGCTTTGGACTTTCCATGTGAGCCTACCTCTCTGTTTGGAGAACAGATGGTAGCTTACATAAAAAAGATAGATGAGTACAAGACAGCATATGAGTGCTGCTACTAAAGAGGAAGCATCTATTCCCCAAAAGCAACAAGCCAGGGGAGGTAGAGGCAGGGGTCACTATAGACCATTCTTCCAGCCTCAGGCCTATCCCCAATATCAGCAGCAGAGAGGTCACTTCAGGGGCAGAAGTGGTGGCAACCATACTAGCCCCAGCACTCAGACAGTATCCCAACCCAAGCAGACCTCCCTGAGTTGTCTGCTCTGGGTTGCCTCCCCTGCCCCTGGTAGGGGGAAGGCTGGCCTACTACCTCCAGGAATGGCAAACCATCACTACAGACAAGTGGGACCTGGAAGGTAGTGGGCCAAGGCCTGGCTCTCAGCTTCAAGCTTGGGCCAAAGCTGAGAGCAAGGGTCTTCAGACTCTCCTCCTCATCAGAACAGTGTTACTGGAAGGCAAAGTATTAAACCTCCTATCCTTAGGAGCAATAGAACCAGTTCCTCTGGCACAGAGTGGGATTGGACTCTATTCAAGGTACTTCCTCACAATAAAGAGAACACGGGAGTACGACCCATACTGGATCTCAGGCACCTAAACAGGCATCTGGTAAAACCAAAGTTCAAGATGGTGACCCTGACAACAATCCTTCCGACCCTAAGACAGGGAGATTGGTTGGCATCTCTAGACTTGAAGGATGCATATTTCCACATCCCCATAAGGCAGTCTCACAGAAAATTACTCAGATTCAGACTGCCATAAGGCCATTACCAGTTCAAGGCAATGCCTTTTGGACTTACGGCTGCTCCAAAGGGTGTTCACAAAATGCTTGGCTGTGGTTGTGGCACACCTCAGGAAACAAGGAGTGGTAGTCTTCCCTTATCTGGATGACTGGCTAGTCGTAGAGCAGGTAAGGGAGTCTCCGGCACTCACACAGGAACTACTGCGGTCACTGGGGTTCCTAATCAACCTGAAAAAGTCCGTGCTGCAGCCAGTAGAGCTCCTGGAATTCATAGGAGCCGAGCTGGATTCAGTGAGAGGAAAGGCTTTTCTTCCCCAGACAAGGGCAGACAGTCTGGTACAGCTAGCAAACACCTTCACGTTTCAAAGCCTAAGGCCAGCCAGACATTTCCTGCAGGTGTTGGGCCATATGGCAGCTTCAACAGCTACAGTGTCAGGGGTAAGGTTTCAGATGAGAGATGTCCAGTATCATCTCAGACTTTACTGGCACCAGAAAAGAGATTCACTATCAAGGCTGTTGCCAGTCACACAAATGCTCCTGCAGGTTCTTCAGTGGTGGTTGGACATGGACAGCCTCAGGCAGGGAACGCCATTCCTACAGGAACAACCCCCCTTAGTGCTAACCACAGATGCATCCCTACTGGGGTGGGGGGCACACTTGGAGGAGCACACTGCTCACAGCACATGGCTCAAACAAGTCATTGCTTCACAACCTACTGGAGCTCAGAGCAGTCTTCCTAGCACTTCTGGCATTCGCCAGCATGCTGCAGGTAAAGGTGGTGCAGGTCAGGCAGACAATATAACCACAAAGTACCACATTAACAAACAGGGAAGCACAAGGTCAACCCCTCTGTGTATAGAAGCTATGGAAATATGGAGTCTGGCTTACTCTCTGGGACTTGTCTTGTCAGTAGTCCACTTGCCAGGAAAGGACAATGTACTGGCAGATGCCCTGAACAGAATAAACCAGAACCACCATGAGTGGTCCCTGAACAGTCGGGTGTTGCAGGTTGTGTTCAAAAGATGGAGCACTCCAGAGACAGACCTCTTCGCAGCACCAGACAACTACCAGCTCCCCCAATTTTGCTGCAGGCCCCCAATGAGGGGCTCAGTCCCACTGGATGCATTGATCCTGGATTGGACAGGGAAGTTTCTGTGTGCCTTCCGTCCATTTCCATTGCTGCTGAGGGTCCTGAACAAGCTCAGATCCCAGCCTGCTACAATGATCCTCATTGCTCCAGTTTGGGCCAGGCAGCCATGGTACTCCCTGGTTCTGGCACTATCAGTTGCCAAACCAGTCTCCCCAGGAAGCACAACTTGCTGACTTCCTCCCAGGGCAGGCTTCTGTACCCCAGTCTTTGGTCTCTCAGGCTCAAGGCCTGGCTCTTGAGGATCTAGAGTATGCCAACTTGCACCTCTTGGAAGGGGTCATGGAGGTCCTTAGGGTTTCTAGAAAGCCCTCCACTAGGACAACCTACACGTCCAAGTGGAAGAGATTTTCTATTTGGTGCCAGAACAATAGTCTGGACCATACTCAGGTGGGTTTGCCAGTTGTCCTGAATTATTTAACCTACCTTTATTCCGTTGGTATGAGACCAACCACCCTGAAAGTGCATTTGGCAGCTGTTTCAGCTTACCTGTCAGTAGGCAAGGCTTGAGTCCAGTGTTCAGGAAATTCTTTAAAGGGTTGCTACACTTGCACCCCTCACATAGAACCCCGACTCCAGTGTGGGATCTGAACATATGTATTGCACAGCTCCTGCAGCCACCTTTCAAATCTATGGCTTCAGCTGATCTTAAGTGTGTAACTTGGAAAACTGTGTTCCTAGTTGCTGTTACTTCGGCCAGAAGGATCAGTGAGCTACAGGCCTTGTCTATGGATACTGACTGAATTGCATTCCACAGGGATAAGGTGGTCTTTAGGGCCAACAATAAGTTTCTCCCTAAGGTGGTTTCAAACTTCCATATCAACCAGTCCGTTACACTACCAGTCTTTTTCACTGACCATTCGTCTTCTGGAGAATGTAGACTACATAGCCTGGATGTAAAAAGGGCTATCAGCTACTACTTGGAGCATACAGAAGGCCACAGAGGGGACAGATCCCAACTCTTTTTGACCTATGGGGAAGTAGGAAAAGGTAAACCAGACACGAAAAAATCCATAGCCAGGTGGATCATGGCGTGTATCCAGTTTTGTTATGCCAGGGTGGGCAAGCAGGCCCCATGGGCTTAGGACCCACTGTACCAGAGGAACAACTGCATCAGTAGCTTCAAGGGATATCCCTTTGCTGAAAATCTGCAAAGCAGCTACCTGGAAAACAGTTCATACATTTATCAGACATTATTGCCTGGATACCCAGGCTAGGAGTGATGCCAGGTTTGGCACAGCAGTCCTGCAGAGCCTGTTTCCTAAATAAGTCCTCTGCCTGCCTCCAGAGGCACTGCTTGGGTAGTCTGCATTTGTCAGACTACAGTAAGATTTCCTGGGGTTTGAAGAAAACATTACTTACAATAGTAATCTTGTCTCTTCCAAGGGAATCTTACTGTAGTCTGAGCTCCCACCGTTTCTCCCCTACTAGGACCTACAGGGCACTACATAGTGTCTGTACAAATGATATAAACCTGTGGGTACCTACTACTTTCTTGAGCATCTGTTGACTTGAGTCTTAAGAAATGCCCTCTGTTTTTTAAGAGGTGTTTACCCCTAGGAGGGGGTTTGAATTGTTTTTGTTAGATTAGATTAGTTTGTTAGCTTCTGCATGCTTCATTAGAATCTGAGGAAGTGCAACCAGGGACAGTGGTTTGAAAACTGAGCCCGAGCCTAGCATTCCATCATTTGCATATGTTCTAGTAACTATTTCGGCTCCGGGGCAGTCCTATGGTGAGACCATACTGCATTTGTCAGAATACAGTAAGATTCCATTGGAGGAAACAAGATTACTATGGGAAGTAATGTTTTCTTTTGTGTCAGGCGTGTCCTAAAAAGGGCTGTGCCCAGTCCACCTCCTGGTAAAAAATAAAATTAAAAAAACCCACCAGATGCAAAGTAATCCACCAGTATTTCCTTTAGAAGTGACTCTATTGGTTTCCCTACTACTAGAAACATAGAAGTGTGGTGGCAGATAAGGACCGTATGGCCCACTTTTTTGAATTTGTAAGTAAGGCTTTAGATTCAGGATTACTAGTAGACATTATATACCTGGACTATGCTAAAGCATTTGACTCTGTTTTTCATAACATCATACTTAAAGAACTACTGACGCCTCAAAGAAAACTTTAAAAAGCATACTAATTAGGTACAACTGTCTGCATTCCGTTTATATTTTATATATTTCTCCTCCCATTATTTATTACTAAGGAAATTTGCATGAATATATGATCTTTATCCCTTAGAGTTTCTCTAGAGTCCATCTGCCCTTATAGCTTACTTCCTACTTCAAGTCATAATCCTCTGTTGTGACCTCACAATCTGTTGCCATGGGAGTAAATGTGATATCACAAGCAGTGCTCTGTGACTTCAGGTAGGGAGAAAGCAGCAGGAATAGACAAACTGTTCAGGAGCAAATGTAACCCCCCTGCAAATGGGGGTTCCCAAAAGACTTCCAGGAGCTTGCTTGAGTGCTCCAAGCCTGAATGGTGTTTGGCATTTAAGCCATTTATCAGTGAGTGTTTTTAGAACCTCTGGTACTGTCTCTTTAAGAGCTGTCTGCTTGCAGACATAATTAGTTTGTATGGGGGACTGTGTGTTTCTTTGATTGAGTACCACTCAAGCTGCTGCCAATTCACTTCATTTTGCAGTCACTAGGAGTGCAAAGGAACCTATCTGAAAGATGTAACTGTTTGCCAGAAATTATTTAGAGTAATAATGAAATTACAGTTTGTCTAACCTGCTTTCTTTGCAGTCAGAACTGTGTCTGCTAGTTCCCCATTCTAGTTTTGAACTGCTGAACTGGACCAATCAGTGGGGTAAGCTAGCTCTAAATGGTGCCTTGGACTAATCAGAACTTGGACTCATAATCTGAGCCAGCCACAAGAGGATTGTATGGGCAGTGACTCTGGGGATGTAGTTTAGACTTCAGTGCCTTTTGGACCAACAGCAGCAGTCTATTGTGAGTGACAGCCAATCCAGTCAAGAACTGGGAGGAACTCAAAGGAAGTGCCCGGTTTTGTCGGTTGGAGTTTCAGTTGAGCTTTGGCAGTGAAGAAGGAAGGAGCCCTGTGCTTTTCAGTGTGCAGTTTTAGTCAAAAGCGTGTAAGGCCCAGAGTTCAGGTCTGCAGCTTGTTAGGACTGAATCACGTCCTGTGAAAAGAATCAAAGGATCTCTGAAGAGTAGAAACCAGGCTCACCCTGTAGAAGACTGGAAGAATTGCAGAAAATTACTTTTCGATTCTGTCAGGAACTGAATCTGCTGTGTGTTCTCGGGTATTGTTGCAGTAATTGGATGGGATACAGATGCAGCCTGCCTGGTATAGTGCTTTCTTTTATATGGATGTGTGAAGAGTGTTTGTACCTCAAGTGAGCCCTGCTGACATTGAAGGACCCTATCTTATTTGAGGTTGTGAGTACTAATTCAGGTCGCTCCCTGTTGAATTGCCACATTAAATCCAAATGGAATTACTGTACTGCTGACTGTTTAATTCTCCTTTTCTCTGTGTGAAAGGGCCCCTACCAGCTGCCACTGGTTTGGACTAGCCACTAGGGCTTGGGTACCCAGGGACAGTAACTGATAGGGATAGGCCTGTGCACAGAGCCATAGGTAGATTATTAGAGTGATAAGCTAATTAACCTGATTTCCCTGTCCTTGTTATATCCCCTAAATAAATTCAGAGCTGCTTGTTTCAGCAAAGTTATACTGCCTGAGGTATTTGTCTATGTTAAAGTACTGTACTGTGATTGTTGCACTGTATCTCATTTCACAGGAGGTCCCAGTGCCGGAACCAGACCTGGGGTAAGTGTATACTGTGAAGGTAATTCTGATATATTGTGTGGGCCACTAGTGGGAAGAAAGGGGGGTTGCAGTGTCCCAGAGGGCTGTGACCAAGTTAGTTTAACTATTGCAAACCCTGACCTCTGGGTGGAGGCACCCGCCATTGGATCCAGGCCCCTCAACCTGTTAGTGGCAAATCAGGCAGGGGTAGTAGCCCCTGGGATAGCGCCATTTAGGGGTTACACAAAGATCCTCTTTTCATACAGATGTCCTCAGTAATAAATAATGGGGAGGAGGAATACAGCACTAATGGAAAATACAAGTTGGACTGTGTCTAAATATTAGGTTTTGTTAAAGTTCTCCTGAACATGTCACCAGCTCTTTAACCAACTGGCCAAATTGAAACTACACACAAATATCATTGAGTGGTTTACATCTTGGCTTAACAACAGACAACAGCAAGTTGTCATTAGAGGACAGAAATCTGCATGGGCTACAGTTAACCAGTGGGGTTCCTCAGGGCTCTGTTTTGGGCCCTTTATTGTTTAACATCCTGATTACCTCCATGCAGAGTTCAGATGGGGTATGGATAAATAAATATGCTAATGACAGTAAACTTAGCTGCATAGTAAATAATAATCACTCAATTAAAGCTTTGCAGAATAATATAGACAGATTAACAAATTGAGCGGTTAAAATCAAAATGACCTTTAATGTCACAAAATACAAAGTGATGCATCTAGGTAAAAATAACCATTTAGCAGATTACACATTTAACAGCACCCAGCTTAAAATCATTACAACCGAAAAGGACTTGGAAGTAATTTTATCAAACAATTTAAAATGTAGTGTACAAACTGCTAACACTGTTAAAAAATGTCATGGGATAATTACGAAACACCTAACACCTGGTCACACAAACTTAAAATTGGTCACCAACCTTAATAGAACAGAGAAAAGAAAGAATTTCATAACACAGAGATTGCCACCAGTATGGAATTCTCTTCTTCTTTTTGTAGTCTCTAGTGATATTAACTAATTTAAATTCAGACTTGACCAACATATGGGTGAATTTTTTTTTTCCTTCCACCACTAGGACAAATGGTGGCGAGTTCATAATGGGCTTACCCTTGAACTTGTAAGAACCACTAGTGGCTCTAGCCACAAATGGTTACCAGGGCACAGCTGGGGCACAACAGATGGCAGCCAGGGCACTGATATATTGTTACTATGGGGGAAGCTCTGCACCATATGGGGCACCAACTGGGGCACAGCATTTTTTTACCAGGGCACGTGCCCTGGTGGGCCCTGGTGTAGAGCCGCCACTGGTAAGAACCTGTGAACCTAGTCTGTCCCTTTTCCCTACCTAATGCAATACTACACACTCTAGTTGATCTGCGACTTACCCTCTCTTCCCTACTGTGAGAGTACTCTTGTGTCTATCCCATGCATTCTTGAACTCCCCTACCATTTTTGCCCCCACCACCTCCACAGGGAGGCTGCTCCAAGCAACCACTTCTGTGAAAAAGTACCTCCTCACGTTGCCCCTGAGCCTCCCCCCTCTAGCCTTGTATCATGCCCCCTTGTTCTTGTACACCTTATTTTCTGAAATATGCTACCCTTCTGTACCTTGTTTATACCACTGAGATACTTGAATGTCTCTATCATATCTCCCCTCCTCCAGGGAATACATATTGAGGTCCTCTAGTCCTTAATCATATGACCTTTGGTACAGTCCTTGCACCATTTTTGTTGCCCTTCTCTTGACTACCTCTATTTTGTTTGTCCTTCCGGAGATGCGGCCTCCAAAACTGGACACAGTACTCCAGATGAGGTCTCACTAGTGATCTGTACAGTGGCATAACCTCCTCCTTTTTTCTGACAGTAATACCTCTCCCTATTCACTCTAGCATCCCACTGCCTCTCCCAACAGCCATCTCACATTGTTTGGCTACCTTTAGATCATCAGATATGATTGCCCCTAGGTTCCTTTCTTGATTAGTGGCCATCAGTACCTCTCTCCCAACTTTTACTCTTCCCTTGGATTTCCGTGTCCCAAATACATGATTTTGCACTTCTTTGCATTGAATCTTAGCTGCCACACTCTTGACCACTCCTCAAGCATGTTTAGGTCTTTCCTCATTTTTTCCAACACCCCTGGAGTGTCAACCCTGTTGCAGATCTTAGTATTGTTTGCAAAGAGGCATACCTTCCCCTCCAGCCACTCTGCAATATCACTTAGGAAGACATTAAAGAGGACTGGTCCCCACACAGATCCCTGTGGCACCCCACTGGTCACCCCCCTCTCCTCGGATTGAATGCCATTTACTACCACTCCCTGTGTCCAGTCACTAAACCAGTTTCTGACCTAGTTTACCACCTTGGAGCCCACTCCCAGACTGCCCAACTTATTTACCAACTTCCTATGTGGAATGGTGTCAAAGGCCTTGCTAAAATCTAGGTAGGCCACACCCACCGCCCCTCCCTAATCTACTTCCCTGGTCACTTAGTAAAAAAAAACTGTCAGATTTGTTTGACAAGATCTTCACTCTGTGAATCCATGCTGCCTCGGATCCTGTGCTCCGCTGGATTCAAGAAATGTCACAGTCCTTTCCTTTAGCAGTGACGCCATCATTTCCCCACCACCGAGATCAGACTGACTGGCTTGTAGTTGCCAGCCTCTTCCCTGTTCCCGCTTTTATGGAGAGAGACTATATTTGTCCTCCTCCAGTCCCATGGAACCACCCCTGTCTCTATTGATTTGTTGAATAGGGCTGTTAGTGTTGCTGCCAGCACTTAAGTTCTTTGAATATTCTGTGTTGTATCCCATCCAGCCCCATAGCTTTGTCCCCTTTCAAATTCTCGAGTTCCTTTAGGACTCTTTTCCTCCATAAATAGACTGGTATCCACCTCTCTCCCATTGGTGCCCCTGTCACCCAATAGTGGTCCTTCTCCTTCCCTTTCCCTTTCTTCTGTGACTACTGAGCAAAAATATTTGTTCAGGATTGTTGCTTTTTCTAGGTCCCCCTCTGCACACACCCCTCTCTCCCATTTTAACCTCACAGTCCAAGCCCTGGTCTGCTTTCTTTCACTAACGTATCTGAAAAAGGTCTTGTCATAGAAAGTGACAGCAGAAGGGGACTACACAGCCCATCTTGTCTGCCCTTGTTCCTACCTCACTCCCTTAACTGCTATTCAGTGTTATGGTGCCCTTGTACCTATCAAGTATTTTTGAAAGTTCCCGTTTTCCCCTCCACGACTCCCCACGGAAGGCCATTCCATGCATCTACCACCCTTTCTGTAAAGAAGAACTTGCGTGTATTGCCCCTGAATTTGCCCCCCTCCAGCCTCATGTCATGCCCCCTGGTTCTGGTGTGATTCTTGATCCGAAACCGGTCGTGAACCTGTACCTTGTTTATCCCATTTAGGAACCTGAAGATCTTACTTCGAGAGGGTTCCTGCAGTAGGTCATAACATGTAGAACTGCGCGCCCTGGCCTCAGGATCACACAGCAAACTTCTGCTAGCAATGTCTGATGGGGACCGCCCACACCCAATGTCACGTGACCTATGTCAAGCGTGACCTATATAGTAAAGCGGTCCCAGCCTCCTTCAAGTTCTTTCCGCTGTCGATCGCAAGAACATGATAGCGTTACTTCAGTCGATCGACATTTTGACTTCGATATTTTCTATTTTCTCAGATTCAGTTCATTCCTACCGTCTTTTATGTCTTCTCCTTCCAAGACCAGGAAGAAGTGCGGCTCGCAAATCCCGCATAAAGACGGTCACAAGCTTTGTCTCTTCTGCCTTGGGCCTTCCCACGACATCGAGGCCTGTCTTGACTGCAGGCCTTTCAACCAGGCCACGCGCATATGCAAAGCAGCAAGCCCTGGAAGGCCATATTCTTAGGTCCAGGATGGTCTCTCTAGAGCAGGAGATGCAAAAACTCAGGGAATCTACTTCCTTCCCTTCTTCAGAGCAGAAAAAGGAGGACAAGGAGAAGCACAGAGAAAGAGAGGATCTGGATGACCGGGAGAAGGTCTCCACCAAAACCGGAGGCCTTAAGTCAGCCTCCCAGTCAGACAAGGCCGCTGTCCTGCCGCCTTCCCTGGTGACCATCCAGGCTTTGGCGTCTCCAGGTATTTCTTCTATTTTCAGGCCCATTAAGATGGGCACAAAACCTGGATCTTCGACTGATAAGTCACCCACTGGCTCCTCCGACGAGTGCCCGGTCCCCTCCAGTAAGCCGGCTTCCGGTTCTCCCGGAGTCCACTTGGACATCAGTAAGTCGGATCCCCGCCAGGAGGGAGTCTGCCCGACACTCATCGATAAGCCAGCTAGGGGTTCCTCCCCCGCCCACCCGAAGACTTCCTTCTCGGCCATTAAGTAGTTCGCTGGAGGCCCCAGCGACCACCCAGTCGATGCTCACCCATTGGGGGCTGATGCCGTAACACCTGACGCCCGGTCGAGCTCGCTGACCTCCCTAGGCCAGCCTACCTGTCAGTGTCCCACTGCACAGGAATCTTCCCCTCCACCTCCCTAGGTGGAACCTCCGCTGCCCGCCACTCAGTTTGGGACGGAGGGGGAAGAGAGTCCTCTGGAAGTGGTCTTCTCATCTCCTACTCCTGTTCAGGCTGCCTTCGAGATTCCTCTCCCTTTGGGGAATCTCCATTCTGAGCTGTTTATTTCTCCTCCTACCGGCCTTCTTCTGCCGTCTGGTGCTTTGGAGGACCCTACGCCCAAGGCTCTGCCGTCAGTTCCTCCGTCGGGCCCTGCTTTGCAGCTCCCAGCGCCAGCTAACCTGACGCCAGCCCCAACGCCCAGGGTTCTGACGCCAGCCTGTCCGACGCCGGATCCTTTTCTGGGCCCTTCTAGACCTCAGGGTACCCCTGACTATCCGGGCACCCCTCAAGGACCCTCTTATAGGCTGCATCACTACTCTGGTTTCCCAACGCCAAGTTTCCCGCCATCGGGTCCGACATTGGCCCATTACTCCCACGGGTACTACCTGGACTACCAGGGGCCAGGCTACAACCCACCCCCTTTTCAAGGGCCAGGGTACCATCCCACTCCTTATTCGGGGGTGGTTTACCCTTACTGCCAGCCATCCCCTCCGCCTCCCCCTCCTCAGCCTCAGCCACAACAGGACCTCCATGCTTTGTTTCAGTCCTGATGGTGGGAGGCTAGATCCAAACTGGTAGACGACTTGGACAAGTGGCTACCAGCCCCGGTGGTTGCCCCCACCTCATGGTCTGTTTGACCAGTGGGCTCTTACCACTCCGCCACTGTCCACAAATCCGGAGGAGCTTCCCAGGAGGTCACCCTCACAGGACCCAAATCTTCCAAAGGGGAGGAATCTTCTGATTCCGAAGAGGATTCTTCGGCCTCCTCTTTGGGAGATAAACTGGCAAAATGGTCAGAAGAGTGGCAACTGGGGTTTAACGCAAAGAAGTGTAAGATCATGCACATAGGGAAGAGAAACCCTGAAGCCACCTATAGATTGGGCGAGGAGTTGCTGGCAATCACAAGGGAAGAAAGAGACTTGGGCATCATCATCACAGATGACCTGAAATCATCCAAGCAGACCACTAAAGCAGTAGGTAAGGCTAGAGGGATGTTGGGGTGCATTAGTAGGCGTATCACAAGTCGTAAGAGGGAGGTAATAATTCCTCTTTCCAAGACACTGGTTAGGCCCCGTCTGGAGTACTGTATGCAGTACTGGAGGCCGCACCTGCACAATGACTTTAACAAAATGGAGGCAGTCCAGAGAAGGGCAAACAAAATGGTGCAGGGACTGCATCAGAAAATATATGAGGACAGATTGATGGAGCTCAGTATGTATACCCTGGAGCAAAGGAGGGAGAGAGGTGATATGATCGAAACATTCGAACATCTTAAGGGCATTAACAAGGTGAAAGAGTCTAACATGTTTCAGTATAAGAAAAATAGCAGGGCAAGAGGACTCAGCATGAGATTAGAGGGAGACTGATTAAGGGGTAATGTGAGAAAGTTCTTTTTCACAGAAAGCGTGGTGGATGCATGGAACAGCCTTCCTCAGAAAGTGGTGGATATGAATACAGTGCAGGGCTTCAAACAGGCATGGGATAGGCATAAGGGAGCAATACAGATGAGTATGAATAGATAGGCCATTGACAGAGTAAAGGCCTATGGCACATTCATAAGGTAGAAAAACTGGGCAGACTGGATGGGCCCTGCGGTCCTTATCTGCCATCAACTTCTATGTTTCTATCTTTCAGGGACTACGGGGACCAGGGGCAAAGACTCACCCAGATCCCCCCAGAAGACCCCTCCTTCATGGAGATCCTCTGCATTCTCCAGCAGGCCAATGGCTGGAACGCAGAGGAGCAAGACCCCAAGCATAAGCAACTGGCAGAGCACCTGGACATGGGAGAGGTGTCCCCAATCCTGATTCCTCCCCAGACTGCCTCCCCACGAGGATGTCTGCTCTACCATCTAGCAGTTGTCTCACTCTGTTGCAGCCATCCCTAAGAAAGCGGACCAGATTTACCACACTCCGGAAGGCGTCTCACCTTAATGCCCAACCCAAGGCAGATTTGATCGTGATAGCTGTGGCTCATGATCGCACAGCTCGGCCCAAGCACTGATAAAGAGTCGAGATAGCTGGACCAGTTTGGGCGAAAGGTGTATGCATCCTCCACTTGTGCCCTTCGTTCTCTTAACCACCTAGCCCACATAATGTCCTCTCAGAAGGCAACCATGGCTAAGTTGGAGGTGAGACTTGAATCCATGGAGGACTCGGATCTCAAGTCTGAACTTACGAAGGCTCTGCGCCTATCCAAAACCACCTGCAGGCATGCCTTGAGGGCCACCTACGACTCGGTAGATGCAGTGGCTCATTCCACCATCACAGCAGTGTGCTTCAGACATCACACCTGGCTTCGCATCTCTGGGCTCTTTCTGGACGTGCAGGCAGCCATCCAGGATGCCCCCTTCCGGGGTTCGATCCTGTTTGGCAGGGACACCAAGGACATCATTACTGGTCTGCAGGACAGTGGACAGCTTTGAGGTCAGTCTGATCCCTGTATAAGGGGGGCTTCAAGTCAAAGCAGCCCTTTTGGCGCCAGCACAATCGGCAGAACAAACAGCACTTCACCAGATGCCAGCCCAAAAGGAGAGCTTCGGGACCCTCTGCCCCCTCCCTCCGCCTCCAAAACTCAGCCAGCAGCCAGAGGAACCTTCACTTCTCGCACCTCTGCCTCCTGACTCGTCCAGTCCCCCGTCCTTCCTCGGTCAGGAGTGTAGCCAGTGGGGGGGGGGAATTTGCCTTTCACTTCAAAGAGTGGCAGGGCATCACGACTGACTTATGGGTCATTCAACTGATAAAATGAGAGCACGCCAGAGAATTTCTAGAAAAGCCTCTAGAACTGCCCCCAAAACTCCATTATCCCTCAAACCAGGTTTCTCTGGTGAGAGAGGAAATTTCAGTTCTACTCCAAAAAGCAGCCATAGAGCCAGTTCCTTGGGCTCAGAGGGGAAAAGGGTTATACTCCCATTTCTTCTTTGTTCCCCCAAAAATGGGCGATCTCAGGCCTACTCTAGACCTCAGTCAGCTGTACCTTCATGTGGAATACAAAAGGTTCCGCATGCTGACACTCCAGGTCTTATGCCCTTACTCCAGACAGACCACTGACTCTGCGCATTGGACATGCAGGATGTGTACCTGCGCATTCCAATCTTCCCCGGCCACTGCCGCACCCTGCATTTTTCTTTCCAAGGGGAGCACTTCCAATTCAAAGCCTTCCCCTTTGGCCTCTCCTCAGCACCCAGAGTTTTCACCAAGTGCCTGGTGGGGGTGACAGAGGCGCTTCGCTGCCAAGGGATCTATGTGTTCCCATACCTGGACGATTGGCTCTTGACAGTCCATCCAGGACCTCCCTAGAGGACTCTCTGTCCTCAACCCTGGACCTGTTTGCACGAGTAGGTATTACTGTTGATTACCCCAAGTCCTCTCTAGTCCCTTCCCAATGCCTCCAATTTATTGGGGCAGTTTTGGACACGATCCAGGGCAGAGCTTTTTTTTCCCTCAAACAGAGCAGAAACTTTTCAGGAGCCAGCCAAGCTGGTATCCTCCTCCCTCAGTGCCCCAGCCAGGGTTTTTCTCCAACTGTTAGGCTTGATGGTAGCTGCCATCCCTACTGTCCCCCTGGCCAGACTACAAATGAGGGTCACCCAGTGGACATTAAGGATCCAATGGAATCAGAGCGCGGATGATCTGGATCATCCCATTTAAGTGTCCAGCATCCTCAAGAGGGATCTTCTGTGGTGGCAAGACTCCCTAAACCTTTTTGGGGGGTCTCCTTTCAGGACACCCCTTCCCTCTTGGACCCTCATCACGGAAGCCTCGGGCATGGGCTGGGGAGCTCATCTGGGAAACCACCAGACCCAAGGGACGTGACCCCAATTGGAATCCTGTCTCCATATAAACATCCTGGAGATGAGGGCAGTTTTGTATGCCCGTCAGACATTCCAGCCTCTTCTTTCTGCGGGAACACTATTAGTGCAGACCGACAACATGTGCATGGCCTGGTAGATCAACAACAGTGAGGCACCCGACTGCCTCGGCAGTGAGGGGAGGCGATGAGGGTTTTGAACTGGACAGTCCAGCACAATCTCCACCTCACCGCCATGCACATCCCAGGCATTCACAGTGTCCTGACGGACAGCCTCAGCCGGTCTTCAGCTCTTTCTCACGAATGGGAGCTTCATCAGGAAGTGGCAGATCTTCTCTTCCAGTGGTGGGAGCATTCAGAGGTAGATCTCTTCGCTTCTGAAACTTCAGGCAGAGGTGGCTCAGATGTTGCTGATCACTTCCCTCTGGCCCAGGCAAATATGATTCCCCCTTCTGCAGCAATTGGCAGTGGAACCCCCACTACCTCTGCCTCTCAGGCATGATCTTCTCACACAGGAAAAGGGAAGACTAGTGCACCTGGGTCTCGAGTCCCACCATCTTCATGTGTGGCTCCTTTAGACATAGTTGTGTCACGCTTTAGAGTATCAGAGAGTGTTGCCATTGTCCTTGTGGAGGTCAGGGAGCCGTCCACAAGGTCAACTTATGCTATGGAATGGAAGCAATTTGCTATTTGAGCAACCTCCAAGAGATGGGACCCCCTCTCCTGCCTGGTGCCTCGGGGGGTTAGATTACCTTCTGCACCTATCTGACTTTGATCTAAGCTACTCTTCGTTGAAAGTCCATCTGTCCGCTATTTCTGCCTTCCACTCTTTGGTGGAGGGCAAAACTGTAGTCCAGTTGGAGGTCTTCAAGACCTTTTTGAAGGGGATCCTCCACTTGAAGCCCCCCCATCTGCAACCCAGCCCCACCTTGGGATTTGAATTTTATCTTGGAAAAAATTACTTTACCTCCTTTTGAACCGGCAGCTAGCTGCGAAATGCGCTTTTTGTCTTGGAAAGCGCTATTTTTAGTTACCATTACTTCTGCTCGGAGGATTTCCGAGCTCCAGGCCCTAATGTGTAAGGAGCCCTGTTTAATTTTTCATAGGATCGGGTGTCTCTCAAGCATTTATCCTAAGTTTCTTCCCATGGTGTGTCTGAGTTCACCCTGAATCAGTCAGTTGAATTGCCAGTGTATTACCCCACTTACTCCAATAGAGAAGCTCTCCTGCACATGTTGGATGTGCACAGGATTTTGCGTTACTATGTTGACAGGACCAAGGAGGTCTGCAAATCAGACCAGTTGTTTGTCTCTGCCCCCAAGTCCCTGGTGTCTGCACCAGAAGTACAAGCCCCTTCTGGGGGAGGTCAAAGCACGTTCTACCAGAGGCATGGCTGCTTCTGCAGCATTCCTCAGAAATGTTTCCACAGAAGACATTTGTGCTGCTGCTACCTGTAGTTCGGTCCATACCTTCACCAAGCATTATAGTCTGGACATTGCCTCTAGACGGAGGGTGGGTTTCGGCCTCGCTGTCTTACAGGGCCTCCTGTGCTAGACCAGTCTTGGTATCTCTACAGGCGCTCCTCCTCCTCCCTTGCTTCAGTTTTGTCCTACTGAGCTTGACTGCTTGGGATTCAGTCCTACATGTTATGACCTACTGCAGGAACCCTCTCGAAGTAAGATAATACAGTTATATAAGAACTTACCGTAACTGTAGATCTTCGAGAGAGGTTCCTGCAGTAGGTCACCTTTTTCCCTCCGTCCTTCCCCATTTTTTTTTTTTTTTTTCAGGTTTTCCTGACTTAACAGGATAGGCTCCAGGATTTTATCCTTTCTCCTGTCGCTACCTCTTTAGGTCTCCAGCGGGAGAACTGGAAGGCAGGTGCAGGGACCGCCCAGTATATAGGGTCACGCTGACTGTCACGTGACGTCAAGTGGGTGATCCCCCACCAGACACTGCTAGTAGAAGTTTACCATGCGGTCCTGATGCCAGGGGTCGCAGTCCTACATGTTATGAGCTACTGCAGGAACCTCTCTCGAAGATCTACTGTTACGGTAAGTTCTTGCATAACTGTACTGTCTCTGTCATGTCTCTCCTGTCTCTTTGCTGCTCCAGGGAATACGTTTAGGTTCCGCAGCCGTTCTGCATATGTTTTGCTGTGCATTCCCTGTATCATTTTTGTCTCTCTCCTTTTGCACTGTTTCCAGTCTGTGCAGATCCTTTTTATGGTGCGGCCTCCAGAATGGGACGTGTACTCCAGGTGTGGCCTCACCAGTGATCTACAGAGTGGCAGGTTGACCTCTTTTTTTCTGCTGGTAATCCCCCTTCCTATGCAGCCCAGCATGCCATTTGCCCTTAGTGCTGCTTTTTCACATTGCTTAGACATTTTCAGGTCATTTGTTATAATTATTCCTAGATTTCTTTCCTGCTTAGTGGAATTCAGTTTTATTCCTTCTAGGTAGTATTCTTCTCCTGGGGTTTTTCTTCCAAGGTACATGATCTTGCATTTTTTTTGCATTGAAGTTTAGTTGCCATGTTTTTGACCATAATTCCAGAGTCCTTAGGTCAACCTTCATCTTTTCAGCTTCTCCTGGAGCGTCTATCCTGTTGCCCATTTTCATATCGTCTGCAAACAAACTCGCCTTAACCTCCCAGGCCTTCAGATATGTCACTAATAAAAAATATTAAAGAGCATCGGACCTAACACCAACCCCTGTGGCACTCTGCTATCTACCCCCCTTTCTTCAGATAGGGAGCAGTTTACTAGTACCCTCTGGGTCCTTCTGCTAAGCTAGCTCCGTATCGAGTTCGCCACTTGTTGCCCTACCCCATGCTGTCTAACTTATTTAGTAACTTTCAGCGTGGGACCGAGTCAAAGCCGTTGCTGAAGTCCTGGTATACTACGTCTGCTGTACCGCCCTGATCCACTATTTTGGTTACCCAGTTCAAAAAGTCTATTAGATTAGTTTGGCACGATCTACCTGTGGCAAAGTCATGATGTTTTGTGTCTCATTTGCTGTTTTCTTCAAGAAAGGATTATAATCCTCTCCTTTAGAAGGGATTCCATTATTTTGCCCACAGTTGAGGTGAGGCTAACCGGTCTGTAGTTGCTTGCACTCTCTTTGCTCCAGTTTTTATGTAGAGGGATAACCGTTGCCTTTTTCCAGTACTGTGGGACCTCGCCCAGCTCAAGTGATAAGTTGAAAAGGTCAGCCAAGGGAGCCACTAGTTCCTCTCTTGGCTCTTTTGCAACCTCGGGAGAACTTCATCCGGTCCCATGGCGTTATTTACATTGAGTTTCTCCAGTTCCTTTAGGACTCTTTCCTTTGTAAGCGGTCCTGAATATACTCTACCGCCGTCTGTGATGCCCCTTGTAAGGGAGGGCCCGCAACTTTCTTCCTCTTCCTTGGTAAAAACAGAGTAGAGATACCCGGTGAGGATTTCTGCTTTATTCTTATTGTCTTCTGTGTCCCCCCAATCAGCTTTAGCTAGTCTGACAATACCTCCTCTTATCTTTCTCTTCTCGCTGATATATCTATAGAAGGTTTTGTCACTCTTCTTGACCTCCTTGGCTATCTTCTTATCCATTGTTGCTTTTGCTGTTCTGATTTCTTTGCTTACTTCCTTTAGTTTTTCCTTCTAGTCATCCCAGTCCTTGTCAGATCCAGTTTTCTTGTGTTTTCTAAAAGTCGTCCTTTTTTCCGTGACCTTAGTGGCTGCTTCCTTAGAAAAACAGAGTGGTTTTCTTTTCTTCTTTGCTTTGCTTACATTCTTTATGCAGTGATTTGCGGTTTGTAGTAGAGCTTTTTTGAGATCTGTCCAGTATGTTATTGAGGCACAGGTCAGGAAGCATAGGGAAACCAGGAGCAGTGGTAAAATTCGCAACAAAAGTTTTATTATTAATAACCGTAAAATTAAAAAAAGTAAAATTGTTCAGAATAACTATTTACAATGGCAGTACTAAACATAGAAAAAGAGTCCTTCTGAGTTTTTCTTCTCAATTTCCAGTCTCAGTCTCTTAGTCTCTGTCTCTGCGTCTGTCTCTCTCTTTTGCAAACATTGCAGCTCCTTTTTATGTCTGTGCAGGAGCTCGTTAAGAAACTAGCATGCTTCTCACACAGTGTTCTTGTAAGTTTCCAGTGTTTTTGTCAGTTTCAGCAGGTGCAGCAGAAAGAACATTGTGACCCAGAACTGCCCTCTTGTTTACATCTTCTGCAAAAGGCTTAAAAAGTGCATCTCAGGTTAACCCCTTGAGTTCCAAATAGCTTTGCAGTCATTTCAACAGTATAACTATGTACAGTTTTAAACAAAGGGATCTCAGTATCAATTACATTTCCACAAAATGATTCACATATATTTTTATACCAGCAGATAGGCAAGGGGGAAGAAAAGACAGAACAGCAAGTGAGGATAGAGAGAGATATAGCGAGAGACAGAGAATTGCAAGACAGTCGGGGTGATCAAGTCTTAGGTCTCACTAGAAAATGTGGTTGTGCAACCAGACAGAGACAGAAAAGGAGCGAATAGAACAGATCCTTGCATTTAAACTCTTTCTACATAACAACTGGGACAGGGCCATATTCAACCCTGTCACATACCCCCTCCTTAAGAGGGAACCTGTTTAAAAAAAAAAAAAATAGGTTTCCAAAACTTTCTAGTAATTCTCATCTAATATAAGCATATAACCTTTACAGTTCTGTGCATATGCAGTATCATTTTTTCCAAAATAGTACAGCAAATAGTCATAGGTGCCGGAACAGGGGGGCCGCTAGGGCCATGGCTCTACCACTTTCATAAGTGGCCCTATCAGTGTTTGCAATCATGTTGTTGTATTTAATAGGGGAGGATTTACCCCTTACATCCTTGGCCCTGCCACTTTTCAAACTGTTCCAGCACCAATGCAAATAGTGAAGTTTAAACTCACATATTTGTTTTTTCAGCCTTCAGAATTCTCAATTCCAGATCTATATCTAGACAGAAAATCAGAATTGCTATTCTCTTTCCCAGATTTGTGCATCACTTTAAATTTAAATGGCTGCAGTGCCAGGTACAACCGTGTGCTTCTAGAATTGTTATCCTTCATTTGGTTAAGCCAACAGAGAGGACTGTGATCTGTGACAAGTGCAACGTCAGCTCCTAGTAAGTAAAACTTAAGGGACTCCATGGCTCACTTTGCTGCAAGGCATTCCTTTTCAATGGTGGAGTACCTTTTCTTTCTGTCATGCAATTTTCTATTTATGTATAGAAATGGATGTTCTTTCTCATCTGTATGCTGACTCAAGACTGCACATAGACCTACCTGTGATGCATCAGTCCGTAACAGAAAATCTTACTTCAAGAAGGCTCTTGCAGTAGGTAATAACTTGTAAGACTGTGCCCCCTGACGTCAGGACCACACGGAAACATTTGCTAGCAGTGTCTGATGGGGGACTGCCCACCCAACGTCACGTGACCAATGTCAGTGTGACACTATATAGTGGGCAGTCCCCACATCCACCCTCCAGTTCTTTCCCGCCATCGACCTGTGCTCCTTTCGGGAGCTCGTCGCAGCAGTTCGATCACCTTCACTTGAATTAAGTATCCACTTTTTTCTCTTTTATTATTTTCTATTTCTCAAAGTTGCACGTCATCCTCTTCTACGGAATTGCATAAGAACAGGTGCGATTCGTGTGGTGTCATGAAGACCTTGTTCCGCCACCTCGAGCCCATAGTCAAGGCCATACCGGACACATAGAAACATAGAATTTGACGGCAGATAAGGACCACTTGGCCCATCCAGTCTGCCCATTTCCCTACCTAATGGATAAACTGCAGATCCTAGTTAACCAGCAGCCTACTTTTTCCTACCCCCACCCCCTAAAATTGCTTTATGACTGTCCCATGCATGCTTGAATTCCACCACTGGTTTTGACTCCACAACCTCCTCCGGAAGGCCGTTTCATGCATCCACAACCCTCTCTGTGAAAAAATACTTCCTTACATTATCTCTGAGCCATCCCCCCCCATCTTCAAATTGTGCCCCCTTGTTCTTGCACGCCTCTTTTTCTGAAAGATGCTACCCTCTTGGACTTTGTTGATTCCCTTGAGGTACTTGAAAGTTTCTATCATGTCCCCTCTCCCTCCTTTCCTCGAGGCTATACATTACAGCTCCTTAAGTCTCTCTTCATATGTCTTCCGGTGCAGACCCTGCACCATTTTAGTTGCCCTCCTCTGAACAGCTTCCATCCTGTCTGTCTTTGGAGATTGGGTCTCCAGAACTGCACACAGTACTCCAGATGGGGTCTCACCAGCTGTCTGTACAGAGGGATAATAACTTCCTGTTTTCTACTGGTGATGCCTCCCTGTGCATCCCAGTATCCCCCAACCCTCCTTACTGCCCCTCTCATTGCTTGCCACCTTAGGTCATCTGATATGACTACCCCCAGGTTCCTTTTCATTTTTGTTGTTGTTAGTATCCCACCCCCCATTGTGTACTCTTCCCCTGGGTTTTTGTTTCCCAGGTACATTACCTTGCACTTCTTAGCATTGAATCTAAGCTGCCATACATTTGACCATTCCTCTAACCTTGCCAAGTCCCTTCTAATCCTTTCCGCCCCACCTTGTGCACCAACTCTGTTGCAGATCTTTGTGTCATCTGCAAAGAGACATACTTTTCCTTCCAGACCCTCAGCAGTGTCGCTTATAAAGACATTGAAGAGGACCGGTCCTAATACTGAACCCTGCGGTACCCCACTAGTAACCCCCCTTTCTTCAGAGTGGACTCCATTTACTATTACCCTCTGTGTCCTATTCGCCGGCCAGTTCTTTACCCAGGCTATCATCTTGGGACCCACTCCCAGGCTGGCTAACTTGTATATTAATCTTTTGTGTGGACTGTGTCAAATGCCTTCTAAAGTCTAGGTAGGCCATGTCCACAGCCCTCCCTGATCTACTACTTTGGTCACCCAGTCAAAGAAATCCATTAGATTCGTCTGGCATGACCTTCCCACTGTGAATCCATGCTGCCTTGGGTCCTGTGCCCTCTGGCTCCTAGGGTACTGGCAGTTCTTCCTTCAGAAGTGATTCCATAATTTTCTCTATCACTGAGGTTAAACTAACAGGTCTGTAGTTTCCCGCTTCTGCCCTGCTCCCACTTTTGTGAAGTGGAATCACATCTGCCCTCCTCCAGTCCTCAGGTACAACCCATCCTCCCATGATTTGTTAAAGAAGGTAGTCAGTGGTGTCACTAGTTCTACCCTTAGTTCTTTTAGAATTCTGGGATGAATCCCATCAGGCCCCATTGCTTTGCTGCACAGAAGCTAAATCCACCTTGGCTAGTACCCTTAGGTCTGCTAAGGTAGCCTGACATCATTCTTGAAGGGCCACCTACGACACAGTGGATTCCTCCGCTAGAGGTAAGGCCACAGCAGTTAACCTCCGCAGATTCTCTTGGCTTAGAGTGTCTAGTTTAGCCCCTGATGAACAGGTGACTATTCAGGATGCCCCCTTCAGAGGCTCTCTCCTGTTTGGCGGGGATGCCCAGGACATCATTACGAGCCTTCAGGATAAAGGCACTGCTCTTCGGTCAGTGCATGCCATGTACCACCTGAAACCTCAGACCAGACATCCTTTTCTTCGGCAAAACAGATGTCGGATGAAAACTCAACAAGCACCCAGGCATCAATTTAAATGCAGGGCTCCCAATACTGCTGCCGCCCCTCCAGCCAAAAGCCAGAGGGCTTCTGGGACAGTAGTCTCTAACCCCCCCCCCCAACTTCTGACTCGCTACCCACCCCCTCTGCTCCCCTTCATATGGAGGAACAGGTGGGCGAAAGGTTTGCAAGGCATCTGGGAATCCACCACCACTGATGCCTGGGTGCTTCAGCTCATAAAACTTGGTCACATTCTCAAGTTTCGTGAAAACCCCCCTAGCAGTCCTCCAGGGTTTTCTCATTACCCAAGGCTGCCCATCCCTGAGTTAAGGGAGGAGATTATAGCTATTCCTTACAAAGAGGCTGTAGAGCCAGTGCCAGTAAATCAGGTGGGCAAGGGATTTTACTCCCACTTCTTTCTGGTTCCAAAGAAAACGGGGGATCTGCGCCCAATCCTAGATCTCCGTACCCTAAACCTCTTTATAGAATACAAGAGGTTTTGGATGCTGCTGCTGCAAAGTCTGCTGCCTCTTCTGTCCCAAGGATGGTGGCTTTGTGCCCCGGACATGCAGGATGAGTACCTGTACATTCCTATCTTCCATTCCCATCACAGATTCCTCAAGTTTTCTTTCCAAGGGGATCACTAGCAGTTCAGAGCACTCCCTTTTGGTCTATCCTCCACCCCACGGGTCTCTACCAAGTTCTTAGTGGTGGTGGCAGGAGCCCTGAGGAGTCAAGGGCACTATGTCTTCCCCTACCTCAATGACTGACTGTTGGCAGCCCCGTCGAAGGAGGGGTTGGAGACCTCCCTGTCTGCAACCTTGTGCCTTTTCGAGCGCCTGGGTATTACAGTCAATTACCCCAAGCAGTTGGCACCTTCCCAGCACCTTCAATTCATTGGGATGGTTCTGGACTTAATGCGGGGTATAGCCTTCCTCCCTCTGGACAGGGTAGAGACTCTGCAGAGGCAGGTACAGCTGGTAGCCTCCAACAGACATATCTCGGTCAGGGTGATTCTTCACCTTATTGGCCTCATGGCAGTGGCCATTCCCACAGTTCACTTGGCTAGGCTTCACATGCGCATATTGCAGTGGACTGTCAGGTCTCATTGGGATCAGAGGGCGGACAACTTAGACAGTCTTATTCTAGTCTCCGACCCGATGCAGAAAGACCTGCAATGGTGGCAGGACTCCAGCAACCTGATGAAAGGAGTTCCTTTCCAGGCCCCTCCTTACTCGCAGATCCTAACCATGGACGCGTCAGGCACAGGATGGGGAGCCCATCTAGGAATTCACAGGACCCAGGGACTGTGATCACCTGCCGAGCTACACGTGCACATAAATGTGCTTGAGATGAGAGTGATTCTGTATGCTCTTCAGGCTTTTCAGCACATACTTCAGCAAGATACGTTGTTGATCCAGATGGACAACATGTGCGTGGTGTGGTAAATCAGCAAGCAGGGGTGCACTCGTTCCTATCCTCTCCACAGGGAGACAATACGAGTCTGAAACTGGACTGTCCTGAACAGGGTTCGCCTCCTGGCAGTTCACGTGCCAGGTGTGCAGAACGTTCTTGTGGACATCCTCAGTCACACCAGGGTCAGTGCACACGAGTGGGAGCTAAAGCAGGAGGTTGTAGATCACATCTTCGACCTTTGAGGTTGACCAGACGTGGATCTCTTTGCAACCCCATCAAACGCAAAACTTTCCAAGTTTTACTCGCTCGATCCTGGGCATGGTGCTTTCTGGCAAGACGTGCTATCACTTTACTGGACAGGGAGGTTTCTGTACACTTTTCCTCCCTTTCCAGTTTTGTAGAGAGTGCTGATCGAGCTTCAAACAGAAGGAGCACAAATGATTCTGATAGCTCCTCTTTGGCTTCGACAAATTTGGTTCGCGCTGCTCCAGCAGCTAGTAGCAGAACCTCCGATTCCTCTACCTCTTTCCAGTGATCTCCTGACCCAGGAGGAGGGCACGTTGGTACATCCGGGGCTGAAGTCCCTTCATCTTCAAGACATAGTCGCTTCCAGGTGTGGAGTTTCCCCCAGGGTAGCTCAGATTTTAGTAGAGATTAGCAGGCCTTCTACCAGTACTACCTATGCCCATGAAGTGGAAGCATTTTTTCGTCTGGACCACTTCAAAGACTTGGGACCCTTTCTCAAGTCATGTTCCTCAGGTTATGGAGTATCTTCTCCATCTATCGGACCTGGGCTTGAGCTATTCGTCGCTGAAGGTGCACCTAGCTGCCATCTCTGCCTACCATGATTTAGTCAGGGGCAAGACTCTGGCTCAGTTAGAGGTCTCAAAAACCTTCTTGAAAGATATTCTGCATCTGAAACCCCTGGTACATAATCCTGCTCCCCCATGGGACCTTAATTTTTTTGGGGGAAAATTGACCTTACCTCCCTTTGAACCAGCAAGGACATGTGACATGCGCTTTTTGTCCTGGAAAACACTCTTTTTAGTGGCAGTCATTTCTGCTCTAAGAATTTCCGAGCTTCAGGCCCTGATGTGTAAGGAGCCTTATTTGATTTTTCACAGAGACCGGGTGGCTCTGCGCACAAATCCTAAGTTTCTTCTAAAGGTAGTTTCAAAGTCTATCCTGAATCAGTCTCTTCAGTTGCCATTGTATTATCCTGAGCATTCCAATCGGGGGAAGTAGGGTTACCACCTTTTAAGAAGCCCAGAGTGGGACATTTCTTATTGAAACAGGATTTTTTGCAGGACAGTACGTAACCTCGACCAATACAACAGACTTGTTTTCTTTATATAATCAGAATGAAGGCTAAGTATTGTAGTTTCTTAGTTTCTTCTATTGTTCCTTATCATTTTAAGATATTTTAGTTAATATATTATAGTTTTCTGCAACATTTCATGGAAAGTTAGAAAATATTTTTCTACTATAAAGTCAGGGCATGTAGTATTTTTCATGTTTTTTAGGCAGGACACAGCTGCCCAAATCAGGACTGTCCTGTGAAAATCAGGACAGGTGGTAACCCTAGGGGAAGCCCTTCTGCATACGTTACATGTTCACAGAATTTTACGATCTTACACAAACAGGACAAAAGATGATGGATCAGCTTTTTGTTTCTTTCGCACCAAAGAGAGAAGTTGCGGCAGTTTCCAAACAGTGCCTCTCCAAATGGCTGGCAAACTGCATTTCTTTTTGTTACCAGAAGTATGGTAAATTCCTTCCGGGGCAGGTCAAAAGACATTCTGCCAGGAGAATGGCTGTCTCGACAGCCTGTTTCAGGAATGTATCTGCCACAGAAATCTGCACGGCCGCTACTTGAAGCTCCATCCACACTTTCACAAAGCACTACAGTCTGGACATAGCCTCTAGGTGCAGGGCTGGTTTTGGACTAGCAGTCCGCCAGGGACTCCTGTCCTAAGTATTTTTGGCTTATTAGTTTTCTGTCTCCAGCCTCCCAGGTGTTTTCCTGTTCCTTGAACTCTGATTGCTTGGGACTCAGTCTTACAAGTTATTATCTACTGCAAGAGCCCTCTCGAAGTAAGATAGTACAGTTACATAAGAACTTACTGTAACAGTAGATTTTCGAGAGAGGCTCATGCAGTTAGGTAACCTTTTCCCTCCCTCATTCCCCCTATTTTAGTTTGCAGCTTTTTGTTTTTAAACTCCTTCTTTTCCACCTTCCTGCCCCATCCCTCCACTCAGTCAGATCCCCTCAAGCCAACCGCACATCTTTAGTGCTTCAGGAGTCTGCGCCTAGAGTGCCAGCCGCTTGCTTTGGACCCTTGATAGCCGGATACCCCCCTGGGTGGGGTGAGGGGAGGCCGGCACTTACAGTACCTCCCTCAACCTTCTGATAAGCTCGCGGTACACAGCAGAGTCTGCCCCTTGTCGGCTGGAGGGCATGCATCGGCTTCGGAGGGGTCGTCACCTAGGAGTGATGGGGGTCCATTTTCCCTGTTCTTGTCTCCACCCCTAGATGTCAGCGTGCAGTGAGGGCCAATGAGCCAGGAGACGCGCTAAGACATGCCTCCTGCTCCAGTCCTCTTACTGACATCTGACCCTAACGCGGCACTGCTTCCACCTTTACTGCACCAACTAGCCAAGCTCCCCCAGGTGGCGGTATTGCGGCGGGAGCTTGCAGATCCCCACCCCGGAGAAGAAAAGCAGCTGTCGGGTGCTCCATCCTTCTCCACCTCTGCCGACCCCCAGCGGCCCGTGCTCGTTCCCGAACATGGGTCACCGGCGTGGAGTGAGGTAAGGCGCCCAGCGCCACCAGGCCAGCTTTGCAGCTGTTTTTCAGGAGTCTCTTTTCATTCTCCTGTCGTGACTCTTGGAGGTCTCCAGCAGGAGAACTGGAGGGTGGACGTGGGAACCACCAACTATGTAGTATCATGCTGACGTTGGTCGCGTGACGTTGGGTGGGCGGTCCCCCACCAGACACTCCTAGCAGAAGTTTCCATGTGGTCCTGACACCACGGGGTGCAGTCCTACAAGTTATTACCTACTGAAAGAGCCTCTCTCGAAGATCTACTGTTATGGTAAGTTCTTACGTAAATGTACTTTGTTTCTCAAAGTCTAGGCTTCTTAAAACAGGGGCTGAACATAATGCAGCCTTAATGACTCAAAAAGTCAAAATTCTGGGGTCCATTTCACATTATTCGGGAACCGTTTCTTTGTGAATTGAGTGAGGGGAATAGCTAACTCAGCAAAGCTGGGAACAAATCTCCGACAATAAGCTGCCAGCCTAAAATGACCCGACATGTTTCTTTGTTTTAGGGACAGGGCTGTTAGCTGCAGCTTCTATCTTGGAAACCTCTGACTTGACTTCTCCGTTTCCCAAAACATAGCTCAATTATCTGATTTCCTGCATGCCCAGTGCACACTTGGTAGGATTAATTGTCAGGCCTGCCTTTTTGAGCGATTACATAACTGCTCGTAGGTGTTCCAGGTGGCTTTTCCAGTCTGGACTTTACACCATGACATCATCCAGGTACGCAGCACAATAACCAGTGTGAGGGGATAAAATTACATCCATGTATCTCTGGAATATAGCGGGTGCGCCATGTAAACCAAAGGGCATGGTGGTGAACTGATAGAATCCTATAGGAGTGGTAAAAGCAGTTTTGTCTCTGGATTCTTTAGCTAGGGGGGTTTGCCAGTAACCCTTGGTGAGATCGATGATGCTGATATAGTTGGCACTCCTCAGTCTGTCCACCAAATCATCTGTTCTGGGCATAGGATAACTGTCAAATTCTGACATTTGATTAAGTTTCCTAAAATCAAGGCAGATTCTTAAACCCACTTCTTTTTTGTTTACAATCACCATTGGTGATAACTATGCACTTCTTGACTCTTCTATAATACCCAGTTCTTTAATTTTTTGTATTTCCTTAACCACGTCTGCTCTTAACTGCTCTGGTAATCTGTATGCCTTTTTTCTAATAGGGCGAGCATTCCTTGTCACTATTACGTGTTTGACCCCTTTTGCTTGGCCTGGTACTGTGGTAAAAGTACTGTTAAATGTCTTTAGCAACTTACAGATTTCTGCGGTTTGTTCGGAGGTTAAGGAAACATTCACCTTTACAGCATCAGCAGTTACAGTTTGTTCCAGTCTATCATAAGCCACATCAGTATCTTCTTATGTTTCTGGTAAAACTAGCAAAACAGCTTTGTGTGTTTTTTCAACCCATTTCTTGAGGAGGTTTAGCATGGTATATCTTAGTAGGATTTTTCCTATCAGGGGTCTCAGTCTCATAGTTAATGATGTCAGTACATCTAAGCACTTTAGAAGGCCCTTGCTACATCATTAACAGTTTATTTTTTGTAGTGGGTAACAGTAGCAAGACCTTTTCACCTGGCTCAAAAACTTTTTCTTTTACCCCATGGTCATAATACACCTTCTGCTGGTTTGGGGCCTCTTCCTGATTACTACGGGCGATTTCAGCATATTTTGCAAGCTTCTTTCTCAGGGCACACATATAAGATGTAATCGATTTTTTCTGATGGGGGTTATCTTCCCAGGTTTCTTTTATTACATCTAGTGGCCCTCTAGATTGTCTACCATACAGCATTTCAAATGGTGAAAACCCTGTTGATGCCTGTGGCACTTCTCTGTAAGCAAAAAGCAGGTAAGGTAAGTACTGGTCCCAGTCTTTCCCTTCCTCTTCTATAAACCTTTTTAACATGCATTTTAGGGTTTGATTAAAACGCTTAAGACCGTCTGTCTGAGGGTGATAACGGGAGGTTTTTATGGCAGTAATACCTAGTAGTCGGTACAGCTTCTTCAGTAATGCAGCACCAAAATTACTGCCCTGATCAGTAATAATCTCTTTTGGTATGTTCACCCTGCTGAAAATTTTGGCAAGCTCTGCTGCAACTTTTGAGGCTGTGACAGTACGCATAGGAACAGCCTCTGGGTATTGAGTAGCATAGTCACATACTACCAAAATGAATCAATTTCCCGTTTTACTTTTGTCTAAAGGGCCAACCGCATCCATTGCAGTTCTCTCAAAAGGCACATCTGTCAAGGATAGAGGCACAAGGAACACCTTGGTCTTTTTAGTCACTGGGGCTACTTTCTGACACTCAGCACACAAACTGTAATAGGTAGCAACAGCTTCATGAATTCCAGGCCAGTAAAATCTGTACAGCAATCTGGCAAGGGTGCGATCCCTCCCTGAGTGACCAGCCATAGTACTATCATGTGCTATCTGTAATAACTCAGATCTATACTTTTGTGGTATAACCAATTGTTCTACCTGGTCCTGTGTCTGAGGTTTAACTTTAATTTATTAGAGTCCTTGTGTTTGTGAACCTAGCTTTCCAAAATTGGATTTCCCCTCTTTTGGTGCCATGTTCTGTGTTCGATTTTTGTTTTTGTTTTGGACTCTGATCCTTTTTTACTAGGTATTTTTTCTTTTGTATATTTATTCCCCTGATTTGGTGTTTTTTTTTGGGAGAAGTAGCAGGTCCCTTTGGTACTGCCTTCCTCTTCCCAGTGCCTAGTTTAAATTGTCAACAGTGACATCCAGCTTCTGTCCTAGTGTTCTCACACCTTTTCTAGTTAGGTGTAGACCATCGTATTTGAAGAGACCTCTGTCCCAGAAGTCCCGCCAGTTCCCTTTGAAGAGGTGTGCCCCCTTTCTTGGCAGCAGCTCTTGAACCAAGTGTTTAGCTCTTCTATTTGCGCCTTGCGGATCCTTTAAACACTGCCTCCTCTTCCCCACACCAGGAGGACCTCTGAGAAGGCAATGATTGGTGAGTGAGAGGTTAATGCATCTCCTAATTGAGATCTCTGCATTTTGGTCTCCTTGACTGTCTGATCCGCCAGATCGTTAGTTCCTGTCTAGACGAAAACGCCTGCGCATTTAGTATTAATTTGTTTTTGCGGTCAGTATCTCTTTTCACAGAGGCCCCGGGTAGGTATTTGACTACTAGTTCTGTCTCAGGCCCCTGATTTATGTGCAGTTCCACTCCTCGTATCATGGAATCACCTACAATCAGAATTTTCCTGTTTTGTTTGCTGTTTGGGTTCTTTGATGTGCCAGCTACGCATATTTTTGTACCGTGACCTGGTTGGTGGTGTTTAGAATTAGCATTGCACCCTTATCCTTCTTCTCAGTGAGAGGGGTGAATCTGTTTGCCATTTGGATTGGTGTCTCCTGATTTGGAGGCTGCTGCTGGAACCTTTGAGACTTTCCTCTGGCCCTCCTTACCACCTACAGTTCTCCTGGACCAGGGTTGGTTAGCCAGCACAAGATCCTCCCCTGTTGGAGATGATGCAGTGTACAGTGGTGGTAGGGTTTTTGGTTGCCAAGCAAGCTGTGGAGTTGTGCAATTTGATCCCAGGCCTCCCTGAGTTGGGATTTTAGTTCTCCTATTGCCTCCCCTGCTAGGAGGACAGGTACAAAAAAAATCACCTAACTTCTTAGTGCAGCCTTAGAAATCCTCAGGCAGCACTGAAAACTGCTATTTAAGGTCACCTAAGGTCACTCACCAACAGTCAGTCACCAAGTGAGGTTTTAGCCACTCCCACTTAGAAACAACCACTTAGCAGCTCCTAGAAAAACAAAAATAGCTGCTATGTGAAACAGCCAAGCTTCTGAAGCAACTGACTGAAGCTCTGAAAACACACACTGCTATTTAAGGTTACCTAAGGTCACTCACCAAACAGCAAACAAAACAGGAAAATTCTGATTGTAGGAGATTCCATGATACAAGGAGTGGAATCGCACATAACTCAGGAGCCTGAGACATAACTAGTAGTCAGATGCCTACCCGGGGCCTCTACGAAAGGAGATACCGACCGCATAAACAAATTAATACAATGGGAGGGTAAATGCGTAGGCGTTTTCATCCAGTAGTGCCCTAGCGCAGAGATCTTTCTGCTGTAGAACCCCTGCTTGGCTAAACTCCCTCCCAAGCGCCATCACACAGGAAGGTAGGCTCGGTCACTTCACATCCCTCGTCAGGGCCCATCTCTTCGCCTTCCGCAACTATAACTGCCCATGACCTGGTCTTCCCAAGTCTCAACTACCTCTCTTGCTCACCTCGGGCCAACAGCACTATCTCTTGACAAGGGACTCTGGTCCTGCCTGTTTATCTGTCTCCTGCCCCCACTCCGTTGGTCCTGTTTTGCCTCAGTCATGATTATATTGAATTAAGTCTCCATTCTGTACCAGTCTAGCATGTTTTACTCTATTATCTGTACTACACTCTGTTGTATAGAATGCTTTCAGCCTATTGTATGTCTAACTATTTTGTATACTGTATATTTGTGCACTACTTGGGCGTGGGGCCTTTATAAAGAAGTCTCTAACTCAAAGATTTTTAATTCCGATACTGTTAAATAAATAAAATAAAAAGTGTGGTTTCAGCCACTCCCACTTAGAAACAACATCTTAGCAGCTCCTAGAAAAACAGAAATAGCTGCTATGTGAAGCAGCCAAGCTTCTGAAGCAACTGACTGAAGTTCAGAAAACACACACTGCTAATTAAGGCCACCTGAGGTCACTCACCAGCAATCAGTCACCAAGGGATGTTTCAGTCACTCCCACTTAGAAACAGCCATTTAGAAGCTCCTAGAAAAACAAGTAGCTGTTATGTGAAACAGCCAAGCTTCTGAAGCAACTGGTTATCAACTTTCTTCATTGCCTGGGGTGTTTTTTCCTCTGTTTGCACCTCTGCGCTCTTGACTGCTTTCCCCGTCTCCCTCTGCTTTTCCAGATACAGTTCCCTGCCCCAACTCCCCCCCACCGTGTTTCCTTGTACCCTCTGAAAGCTAGCCTTTTCTGTCTTACCTTCCCAGACATGTCTTTTGAGAATCATAGTGATTTTTTCTTTCTTTTTGTTTTGCTTAGTTGCCTAACACAAAGGCTTGTTGCCTCTACTGTGGCTCCCTTAAGGTTAGCCCATTGTTTCTCTACACCCCCTTCTTCGTCCTCCTCTCTTCGTCATCCTCCCATTTTATGAACATACGAATCTGCGAGCAAAAAACAGGCCTCAAGGTCCATCAAGTCTTGTCGATTGTGTAGCTAGCCCCCTACATTGCAACTGCTCCACCCTCCCTTCCCCCTCTCTCATTTACCCTCCCTCTCACCCTGTTCCACCCCCTTTTAAAACTGCCCACCATCCTACAGGATACCACCTCCTCGGGCAGAGCATTCCTCTTAGCCACCACCCTCTCTGTGAAAAAATGTCTCCTTATCTCTCTTTCCTGTATCTTCTCCTCTCCAATCTGAGACCATACCCTCTCGTGTCCCTCCCCCTCCTCAACTTAAATACCCCTTCTGTACCTGTCTTGTTTATCCTTGTCATGTATTTAAAGGTCTCGGTCATATCCCCACTGATCCCTTCTCTCCTCCAGTGAGTACATATTCTACTCCCTCAGCCTGTCCTCACAGGATCTGTCCTCCAAACTCTGGATCATCTTTGTTGCCCTGCAGTGTACCCGCTCCAGTAATCTGACATCCTTATTCAGAAACAGGTGCCAGAACTGCATGCAGTACTCCAGGTGTAGTCTGACCAGTGACTTGTACAGAGGCAGGATCACCTTCCTCCTTCTGGAGGAGATTCCTATCGCAGTACACCCCAGCATCCTGTTGGCTTTAGCTGCTGCCTTCCTGCACTGAGTTGAGTTGTTCATATTCCCTGTTATAACCATCCCTAGATCCTTTTCTTCCTCGGTGGTACCTAACTGAACCCCTTCCAACTGGTGGCTCCTCCCGGGGTTCCTTGCTCGAAGTGCAGTACCTTGCACTGAACCCCAACTGCCACATTTCTGACCACTCTTCCAGTTTAGTTAGGTCATCTTGTAGCCCTTGCCACCCTACTATATCGTCCACTACTGCCCCATCTTGGTATCATCAGCAGACAAACTGATCTTACTCCTGATGCCATGTGATATATCCAATATGAAAATCCCAAACAGCACCTGGTCCAGTACCGAGCTCTGTGGAACCCCGCTCATTACAGCCCTTGGGGATGAGACTTTCCCACCACCACCACCCTTTGCTGCCTTGCCTTCAGCCAGTTCACTATCCAGTTCACCATCTTTGTCCCTGTCCCCACATACTCCAACTTTCTCCCCAACCGCACATGAAGCATCGAATCAAAGGCCTTGCTGAAGTCCAAATACGGGGACATCCACTGCACGGCCCTTGTTCAGTTCCCTCATCACCCAGTCGTAATACTCAACCAGGTCGGTCTGGCAGGATCTCTCCGAGATGAACCCATGTTGCTGACTGTCCTGGAGTCAATTGTCTTCCAAAAAGGTCAAGATCCTCTCTTTCAGGATTGTTTCCATTAATTTTCCTACAATGGATGTGAGGCTTACTGGTCTGTAAATGCCTGGTTCATCCTTTGGGCCACTTTTGTGGAGGGGCACCACGTGAGCCATGCTCCATTCCTGTGGTATGCATCCTCTGTCTAGGGAGGTATTGAACAGGTCTGCCAGCAGCCCTGCCAGGACTTTTGCCAGTTCTTTCAGCACCCTAGGGTGAATGCCATCCGGTCCCAGTGCCTTATCCACCCTCAGAGCCTCCAGACCCTCCAGCACCTTGCTCTTTGTAATTACCTCATCTGTCATCCCCTCCCCACCCTTGCCCACCTTCTCCATCCCCTGAGGTAGTGCCCCACCCTTCTGTTTCGTGAATACAGAACAGAAGTACTCATTTAGTGCTTCTGCCTGCTCCATCCCTTTCTCTACCCCCCCCCCCTTCCTAATCCTCACTATCTGGTCCTTGCAGCTCCTTCTCTCCCTTATGTATCTGAAGAAGTCCTTTTCCCCATCCTTGATGCCCTTTGCCAGCCTCAGCTCTCAGGAAGCCTTGGCTGCCCTGACTAGTCTGGTTACCTCTTTGGACTTCTTCACATACACTTCCCTGTCCTCCCTCTCCCGGATTGCCTGAACCTCCTAAATTCTGCTTTTTGTGCCCTCACCCCTTCCAAGACCTCCTGATTCAACCAGTTTGGTTTCTTGGCCATAACCGTCTTGCTCTGTGTCTTGGTACATGACCCAGTAGCCTCCACTAACCCCAGCTTGATGATTTCCCATTTTTGGCATGCATTCAAGTGTGGATGAATTCCTGCCAGTCACCACTCCAGAATGTACCCATCTTAACAAAGTCAACCTTTCTGAAGTCAACAACCCTGGTTCCTGTACCTACTGCATCCTTGCCCATGTTGAGCATGAACCACACCGAGTTATGGTCAGTCCCAGCCAGCGGGTCTTCTATCCCCCAGCTCCCTTACAGCCTCCCCATTAGACAGTACTGGGTCTAGAGTTTTCCCAATGGAGTTGGCTCGTTGAACATCTGTGCCAGGAAGCTGTCCTGGAATGCATCCAGTAGGACCTGTTCCCTTGCACTCAAGGTGGCTGGGGTGTTCCCCTTCCCACAGACCCTCCTGATCTGCTCCGCTAATTCCTTGTCCAAGTCCTCAGCCTGAGCTGGTGGCCTGTACACCACTCCCATTCTAAGTGTCATGCTTTCTGAATCCTGGAACTGCATTTTGCAAAGTTGACCCGCCTGAAATCCATGACCCTTGCTTTCGTGTGGCTTGACTCCTCTGCTGTTCTCAAATTGAACCACACTGTACGATGATCACTGGACCCCAGGTGGTTACCCACCATTACATCGGTGACTCTGTCCCCATTGGTGAGTACCAGATCCAATATTGCTCCTTCTCTGGTGGGTTCCACCACAAGCTGCTTGAAGCACGCTCCCTGCAGTGCATCCAGGATTCCTCTGCTCCTGGCCGTGGCTGCAGCCTGAGTGCTCCAATCCACATCAGGCATATTGAAGTCTCCCACCAGCATCACTTCACCGTTGGCTGCCATTTTGTGGATGGCTTCCACTAGTACCCTATCCATCTCCTCCCCTTGTTATGGAGGTCTGTAGATCACTCCAGTGCGAATGGCTGTGCCATTCCCTGTCTCCAGGGTGACCCACAGTGCTTCCACTCCCTCCTGTATTCCCTGAACTTCAGTTGCTTTAATTCCCTCCCTGACGTAGATAGCCACCCCTCCATCCTTTTTTCCCCCACCCTGTCTTTTCTAAATAGAGTGTAACCTGGTGTGGCTAGATCCCATTCATGGTTCCCCACGTAACATGTCTCTGTAACAGCAACAATGTCCAGGTCCGCCCCTGCCATCAAGGTCACTAGATACGAGATGTTATTTCCCAGGCTGCAGGCATTCGTGCACGTGGCCTTCTAAGTTTTGCAACCTCCCCTTCTAGTAGCTCCCTTCCTATCCCCATGCCTTCCCTCCCCTCCTGTTGTTACTCCCATTCTTCCTTATCACTACTATTCTACCCATCTCAGTTTTAGGTTTTAGTGATAATTTCCCAACCCTAGGGTCCTCCCTACTGACTGCTTCATCGAGAGGCAGTTAGCTTCTTCCTGCTGGCTTAGCCTCTTCCCTTGGCTAGTTCAAATGCTTGCCAATGAAGCACTTAAGCCTCTCACTGAGGATCTTGCCCCCCCCCCCGGTAGATGCAGTCCATCCCACTTGTATAGCTCTGCATCCCTCCAGGTGGGACCCCAGTCCCCAAAGATGCCGAAGCCTTCTGCTCTGCACCAGTCCTTCAACCATGTGTTGAATCTCGTGGTGCAGAGTGCCCTGTCCTCCTACTAATGTCAGACTGACCAGCCTTTAGTTAACAGCTTCTTTTCTGCTGCCGCTCTTATGGAGCCGGACTACATCTGCCCTTTTCCAGTCCTCTGGGCTAACCCTGTATCTAGTGGTTATTGAATAGGGCTGTCAGAAGTTCAGCGAGTACCTCATGAGCTCCTTCAGTACCCTTGGATGTACCCTGTCTGGCCCCATAGCCTTGCTCACTCTCAGGTTCGCAAGTCCCTTCAGGACTCTTTCTTTTCCGAATAAACTTGTGTCTATTTCCCTACCTACAGTGGTTCTGTAAGTTGTATATGGCCCATAGAAACATAGAGATTGTTGGCAGATAAGGACTGCCAGGCCCATCTAGTGTCCCCAATTTTCCTACCTTAGTTGGCAGCTGATGTCCGTAAGTGGTCATCGGCTTTAGCCTCTCCTTCCCACCTCTAGGGTTCCCTTTTGTTTATCCCATGCATGTTTAAATCCCTCCACTGTGGATGCTCCCACGATCTCTTGCGGTAGGTTATTCCATGCATCCACCACCCTTTCCTTAAAAAAGAAGTTTCTCACATTTCCCTTATCCTGCCCCCTTCCAATTTCATATCATGTCCCCTTGTTCTTGTACCCTCCTATATTGAAAGGTGTCTCCCCCTTGCACCTTGTTTATGCCCTTAAGATACTTGAACGTTTCTATCATCTCCCTCCTTTCTTCCAGTGTATACATATTGAGGTCTTTCAGTCTGTCCTCATACATCTTCTGGTGTAAGCCCTGCACCATCTTTGTCACCCTTCTCTGAACTGCCTCCACTTTGTCTATGTCCTTTCGAAGATGCAGCCTCGAGAACTGTACATAGTATTCTAGATGATGCTGCACTAGTGTTTTGTATAGTGGTATTACCACCTCCCTTCTTCTGCAAGTGATACCCCTTCCTATCCACCCCAGCATACCACTGGCCTTCCCTACAGGCTTTGTACTCTGCTTGGTTACCTTTAGGTCATCTGAGATAATCCCCAAATCCCTTTCTTCCCTGGTGACTGTCAACCGCTACCCTCCTCCTCCCATCCTGTAGCTCTCCCCAGGGTTTCTGTGGCCCAGGTACATGATCTTGCATTTCTTTGCATTAAACTTCAGCCGCCACTCTTCAGATCATTTTTTCAGTTTTTCTAGGTCACCCCTCATTCTCTCCATCCCATCAGGAGTGCCTGCCCTGTTGCAGATCTTGGTGTCATCTGCAAACAGGCACACCGTCCTTTACAGCCCTCCTCAGTATCGCTAATGAAGGTATTAAAAAGGACTGGCCCCAGGACCGGTCCCTGAGGTACTGCACTGGTCACTTCCCCGTCCTCGGACTGGATTCCATTTACCACCACCCTCTGCTTTCTATCCTCTAACCAGCTTCTAACCCAGTTTACCACCTTGTGTCCCATGGCCAGGCTTCCCAGTTTGTTAAACAGTTTCCTGTGTGGAATGGTGTTGAAGGCCTTGCTGAAATCAAGGTAGGCGACATCAACTGCTCCTCCCTGGTCCACCTCCCTCATCACCCAGTCAAAGGAATCTATCAAGTTTGTGTGACGTGATCTTCCTGCAGTGAATCTGTGCTTCCTTGGAGCCTGCGCACTGGTGGATTCCAAGTGTTCCACAGTTCTCTCCTTGAGCAATGCCTCCAGTATTTTCCCTACTATTGAGGTGAGGCTGACTGGCCTGTAGTTCACTGCCCCCTCCCTGCTACCACTTTTGTGTAGATGGACCACGTTTGCCCTCATCCAGTCCTCCGGAACCACCCTTGTGCTGAGTGAGTCACTGAACATGGCTGCCAGTGGTGCTGCTAGCCCCCTTTTTTTTCTGTCCTCCTTTTTTCTCCTGACTTGAGGTCATTTATTTACGCTGATAAAATTTGCCTTTTTGGCATTTTGCAGGCTTGCTCCAGAATAAGCTTTTCAAGTGAGTAGGAGGCCATGCATGCTGCCACCTAAAAAAACACATATGACTGTGTGGAAACTGAAGAATTTACAGAAGAATAAGGAATGTACATATAAATGAATTGATGGCGAGATTAGACTTTTTTTCACTGGGTGCACTTTTATGATTGTATCTCCTACACTGTTAATGAGAAAACCGTGCCCATTGGTGGCCACATTAATTGAGTACACTTCTGTTTAGTATTTAATGGACTTCTTATGTTGTTTAATCAGCTCTGAGGAAGCCCTGGATGCAGGGTGAAACATTAACTGTTTCTTTGCAGTGCAGTTTGCACTGCTGCCTTTGTCTTTGGTTCTGATAATAAACTGTTCTAGGGACATGGATATGTTGTTCATCCACACTGTCTGGCAGGTTCCTTGCCGCTTTAAATCTTGCCGGAAGGTCTTCAAGCTGGCTCCTCCCACCCACCCGGGTGGTAAAACTCTCGGCTCCGCCCCATGACGGCAGATCTTCCTTACCGCTTGGAAGCTCAGGTTCCCTCCTTAACGCTCTGCGTATAAGACTGGTTCCTAATTCTTCGAATTTTGAAATTAAAAAGTTTTTGCTAAAAGACTTGGTCTTCTCTCCTCGCGGCTGCGATGGACCAATCGACTCCTGGTTTCCGGAGATGCCCTTGCGGTGAAAGGTATGCCGGACGGATCCGCACTCCACGTGCGTCTACTGCTTGGGCCTTGAGCCGCGACCCGCGGGCCCTGCGACCTGTGCTCTTCCTTTCGACCTCGTTCTCAAGAGCCGTGCTGCCGTTTACAACTGGGGTGTCCGAGAGCGATTTCCTCGGTAAAGTCAAAGAGGCCGGTCGGCGGTGTCCGTGGGCTGCGGGCTCGGCGGATCAGCTTCGAGCAGATGATCACCCTCAAGAGGGCGGCGCAGCGGGCGCTTCTACCTCGGCTCGGCATTTGTCCGCTCTCTCGGTGCCTCTTATTCAGCTTCTTTTAGGAGCTTTGTCTGACCCTCTCGACTAAAGGTGAGGTCCAACTTCTTCTGGACCGTTTTCGGTCCAAAAAGAGACAAAGAGGTAAGTCTCACCATCGGCGCTCTTGGGAGCCGGGAAGATCCCTCTCCCGAGTTGTCGGCCGTCGACTTCGATCGACTTCTCGACTTCGGCCACTGGTCTCCGCGGTGTCCCGTCAGGCCAGTTGACGGGACTCCGTCTAGCGGTTGAGATTTTCGACCGTTGGGCCGAGTTGTCGGCTGGAAAGCCGAGAATCCCCAGTTCCCGGTGGGAGTTGAGACCCGTCGGCTCGTCCTGTTCCTCCAGTTCCGGAGCCTTCGGTTGAATCTTCCGAACCGGGAGTGCGGTTCCAGCACCTCCCGCTGCGTCCTCGGCAAAGCGAGGTTCGATCCGGACTTCTTCGCAGGTCCAGCCCGATCCCGCCGTCATAGGCGGTCCGGCCAGCGGCAAGTGGCGCTGCCGCGCGTCCTCTTCCTCCGACGAGGGAGGCTTCGCGCAAAGTTGCGCCGAAGATATGAGGAACTCATGTGGCAACAGCCTCCTTCTGACCGGGAATAAGCCGACGCCGCGTCTTCCCCGCCATTAAGTGGCTGTCACGGGCGTCGAAACAACCCTCGTTTATCCGAGAGCCTGTTCCCAGGCGGTTGTTGCCAAAACCAGCTGCCCCACCGATTCTGGTGGAACCTCCGCCTCCACAGCAGTTAGTTGGGGCTCCGACCAAAAATTCTCGGTCGGCTCAGGGACTGCCCTATAGGCTGTCTGTCACCCTCACTCCCGATCGACCTCGGCAGGTGGAGGGTGGCTCAGGCCTGAGGCAGCTCTTTGAGGACTCTTCCGAGTCGGAAGGCGATTCCTCCCTTTTCTCCAAGCGAATGGACTTGGAGTCCTCAGGAGGACAGTCGGTGGACGATAGCCCTTCGTCCTTCCTGGGATTGCCGGCTCGTCTCGAGTCCACGGGATGAAGCTCGAACCCGTTTGAAAGCGGGCCAGGTATCCCCTCACGGAGATTCTGGACCGAGGGATTCCCACGGAGGCCTTTTCCGTGGCCGAGGCCATAGTGGGCCTGGCCTGGAGCTCTGGCAGCGCCTCTGCTTCCTGTCCTGCGCCCGCCAGGATGGCCAGGAAGCATCGCGGTCCCTACCGGTTCCCTGTCCGGTTTTTCGGAACACCCCTCGGCCGAGGGGTTGGTTACCGACAGCGTTTTCCGGCGTGCCGGGAACGCTAGGGATGTGGACAAACCTCCCGACAAGGAGTCCAAGAAATTGGACTATGCCGGGCGAAAAGTCTATGCTGCGTCCTCCCTCGGCCTTCGCCAGGCCAGTTCGGCCGTCCTCATGGCACATTTCTCTCATGCCCTGTTGGGCTTCCTGGATGAGGTCATCCCTCATCTTCCCGCGGATCTGCAGACCACGGTCAGGCAGGTGCGGGACCAGGGCAGGGCAGTGGCCAAACAGCAGCTCCAGACTGCTTTAGACATTGGGGACTCATGTGCCAGGTCTGTGGCGGCCACAGTGGCTATGCATCGTCAGGCTTGGCTGAGGATTCCCACCTTTACTTCGGATACCCAGCACAAGTTGGCGGATGTTCCCTTTTTGGGGACTGATCTCTTCGGCCCTGGGGTGGAAGGTCACCTGCAGAGGATCGAGAAGTCCAGTGCTACCTTGGACTCTTCCGCTCAGAAGGACAAAGGCCGCAAACCACAGCCTAAGCCCTTTCATCCTTCTGCGCCCACGGCGCGTCCGGCCCAGCAACGTCAGGGCCAGCAGGCTCGGGCTTGGCATTCCAAACCCAAGCCCGGGGCTTCCTCCAACAGGAAGCAGGGAGGTAAAGGCCCAGGAGGTCCCTCGGCGGTCCCTCCTCCAAGCCTGCCCAGTGACGGGCTGAGGGGTGTCGCCCCCAACACCGTCACCTCACCCCAGGTTCCCCCCGTGGGGGGACGGCTCCGGCACTTCCTTTCCGCCTGGTCCGTTATTACCACAGACAGGTGGGTGCTGGAGTGGTGGGGAAAAGGCCTGCCTCTAGAATTCGAGCAGGCCCGCCCTTCAGAGCTGTCGCACCTCAGGGGTCTCGGGGTCCGCAGCCTCACTGTCGGCTCGTCGGGCCGACATCGCTCTCCTCCTCCAAAAGGAGGTGATCAGGGAGGTGGTGGACCCTCCCTCAGACCCGGGGTTTGTGTCCAGGTACTTCCTGGTTCCGAACAGGCGGGGGGCTGGCGCCCCATTCTCGACCTACACGACCTGAACAAGTTCCTAAGGTCTCAAACCTTCAGGATGGTCACTCTGGCCCAGATAATACCATCCCTGGAACACGGCGTGTGCTTCTGCTCTTTGGACCTGCAGGATGCGTTCTTTCACGTCCCTATCCGTCCGTCACATCGGAGATTCCTGCGCTTTCGAGCAGAGGGATCCCTCTTTGAGTTCCGAGCCATGCCCTTCGGCCTGTCTCCAGCTCCCAGGGTCTTCACCAAATGCATAGCAGTGGTGACAGCTTTCCTGCGGCGCCGAGGGGTCCGGGTGTACCCTTACCTGGATGATTGGCTGATAGCAGCCCCCTCCAGACAGGAGGTGGAGCGGTCCAGAGATCTGGCCCTCCAGGTTTGCTCTCAAATCGGCCTTCTCAACAACGAGGCTAAGTTGGAACTCGAGCCGAAGCAGGTGATTCTGTTTATCGGGGCAGAGCTCGACTCTCTTCGAGCCAGAGCACGGCTCCCGGTGGACAGGGCCGAGGTTCTTACCTCCTTTGCCCAATTATTTCTGGTTGGGCAATCGCGCCCTGCCCGGGACTTCCTGCGCCTCCTGGGTCTCATGGCAGCCTGTACTAGTGTGGTCCGTTGGGCACGCTGGCACATGCGCCCCTTTCAGTGGGGACTGGCCAGCCAGTGGTCACAACGCTGCGATCCATTGGACCAGCTAGTGATGGTGACCCAGGAGATGTGGAACGCTCTCCGGTGGTGGACCGTTCCATCTCATCTGCAGGAGGGCATCCCGTTTGTCGGCCCGAGCTGATGGTCTCTCTATCGACCGATGCCTCTCTGATGGGTTGGGGTGCCCATCTGGGGAACCCAGGCGACGGCCTCTGGTCCCAGCGGGAGTCCCGTTGCCACATCAACCTGCTGGAGCTCTGGAGCGGTCGCTAGCTCTCACCACCTTTGCTCCGTTTCTCCGGGGTCAAGTGGTCCGAGTCCAGCCGGACAATACCACGCCCATGTACTACCTAAACCGCCAGGGCGGGGCGCGTTCCCATGCTTCTGTGCAAGGAAGCTCTCGCATTTGGTCACTCTGTGCACAGCCTGGAGCGGATCTCCTAGCCATTCATGTGGCAGGAGCCTCCAACATCCTGGCCGATGCCCTGAGCGGATAGGGGCTGCATCTCACAGTGGTCTCTCCTGCCGGAGGTAGTACAAGATCTGTTCTCCCATTGGGGCACACCTCAGGTGGACCTGTTTGCCTCCAGGAGAGCAGCGAAGCTGAGGCTGTTTCATGCGCCCCCCTCAGCAGGGCTCGCTGCAGGGGGATGCCTTCTCGAGGCTGTGGACCCCGGGCCTCTTCTACGCCTTCCCCCCATTTCGCTTGATTCACAAGGTGCTTCTCAAAGCAAGGAGGGACAAGGCGCAGGTGATTCTGATAGCCCCAGACTGGCCCCGCCAGTTCTGGTACCCAGATCTCCTCAGCCTCAGCTCCAGGCTCCCGAGGCAGCTTCCAGCTCACCCGGACCTGCTCTCAGTCAATCAGGGGAAGGTGTTCCATCCGGACCTTCAATCCCTGCACCTAACAGCCGGTTCCTGAGTGGCTAGAGTTCCAGGCCTTGGGTCTTTCGCCGAGGTCCTCAATGTTGTTGAGGCGTCCCGTAGAGTCGACCAGGAAATGCTATGCCTTCAAATGGAAGAGATTTTCCATTTGGTGTCAGGGCAAGGGCTTGGACCCTTCCTCCTGTCCTTTGGCAAGCATCTTGGACTATTTATGGTCCCTTTCTAGTCAAGGGCTTAGGTCGACGACCCTAAGGTGCACCTGGCAGCCATCTCTGCTTACCGTGCGCGGGCCGGGGAGCAGTCGGTGGCACAGGAGAAGGTGGTCTGGCGCTTTTTCAAAGGCCTTGATCACATTTCCCCTCCGGTGCGAGAATCTTCACCTCCATGGGATTTACTGCTGGTACTGGCAAAGCTCATGGGCAAGCCATTCGAACCAATGCACAGGTGTGAACTCTCTCACCTGTTGTGGAAGACTGCCTTCTTGGTGGCTATCACGTCAGCCAGAAGGATGGGAGAACTCCAGGCGCTCTGCATCGAGTCTTCTTACCTGGTCTTCCACAGGGACAAGGTTGTCCTGCGCCCCCACCCGAAATTCCTTCCGAAGGTGGTGTCGGAGTTTCACCTTAACCAGGTGTTGACTCTGCCGGTGTTCTACCCCAATCACACCTCGGAGGCCGAATACAGGCTCCATACTTTGGACCCTAGAAGGGCGCTCGCTTATTATAAGGAGCGCACGGCTGAAATTTGGGGAGAGGTTCGCCAGCTGTTTGTCACCTACGCTGAAGCCGCACCTGGCAGACCTGCAGCCAAGCAGACGATAAGCAGGTGGGTTACCTCCTGCATAGACCTCTGCTACAAGTTGGCGGGCATGGAGCCTCCCAGAGGGATAAGAGCTCATTCTACCCGCCATACTGCTGCATCGGTGGCTGCTTCCAGGGACGTCCCTATCCAGGAAGTCTGCAGGGCTGCTACCTGGAAGTCAGCACACACCTTCATTACCCATTACCACATCGACCCTGAGTCATGCTGGGATGCTGGTTTTGGGGCCTCGGTTCTCCAGTCCTTATTCCCTAAGTAGGGGGTGTGCGCCTTGCCTCCCTCCTCCCGGAGAACTGCTAGGAGTCTGCCGGACAGTGTGGATGAACAACATATCCATGTCCCTAGAAATACAGGTTACTCACCTGTAACAGTAGTTCTAGGAATGGTATATATTGTTCATCCTACATTCTCGACCTCGACTGACGCACAACCTGAGCTTCCAGCGGGCCAGATCTGGCGCCATGGGGCGGAGCCGAGAGTTTTACCACCCGGGTGGGTGGGAGGAGCCAGCTTGAAGACCTTCCGGCAAGATTTAAAGTGGCAAGGAACCTGCCAGACAGTGTGGATGAACAACATATACCATTCCTAGAACTCCTGTTACAGGTGAGTAACCTGTATTTATGATTTAACGTAACAACAGTTTGATATTACTGATTGTGCGGATGGCGTGTGCATTCTTTTCTTCTGCGTCACCAAACAGAAGTATTTGTTCAGTATTAACTCCTTTTCCTGGTCCCCTTCCACACACTCCCTCTCTTCCCTCTGAGCCGTACAATCCACTCCCTTCCTTCTTTCATTGATGTACCTATAGAATGTCTTATTGTGACAGGGTTGAATAGGATCCTGTCCCAGTTGTTATGGAGAGTTTGAATGCAGGGATCTGTTCTGTTCTTTTCTTTCTTTTCCTGTTTCTTGTCAGTCTGGTTGCGCAACCAGATTTTCCTGTGAGACCTAGGATTTGATCACCCCAACAGTCTCTCAGTTCTTTGTCTCTCACTGCCTCTCAGTCTTCACTTGCTGTTCTGTCTTTTTTCTCCCTTGCATATCAGCTGGTTTAAAAAAAAATGCAAATCATTATGTGGAAATGTAACTGATATTGGGATCCCTTTGTTTAGAAATGATATAGTGTTACTGTTGACATGTATATAATTACAGTTTGAGATGATTACAGAAAGCTATTAGCAACTCAAGGGGTTAATCTGAGATCAGTTTTTAAGCCCTTTTTCAGAAGCTGTGAAGAAGGGGCCTCAGTTCTGGGACATTGTGTTCTTGCTGCACCTGCGTGAAACTTACAAGAACATTTTAGAAAAAAACATGATGCTTGTTAAGGAGAGTTTTTTTTACAAAGACTTATAAAAACAGAGCAGCAATTTCTTGCAAGAGACAGACACACAGAAATTGAAGGAAAACTCAGATGGAGCTTCTCTGTTTATTCTGCCTTTGTAAATAGTTATTCTGAATATTTTTTTTGTGTTGCTGCTAGTACTAATAAACACTTTTTTGTGAATTCTACAACTGCGCCTGTTTTTTCCTATGCTTTCTGACCAGTGCCTCGACAACAGATGGTGTAAGAAGTGGGATTTACACCGTGCATACACTAAGCCAGGAGTTTTGCCCATGGGTACTGGACCTAGTTCAAGGGAAGCATAGAGAAAGATATGGATTCTGCAGCAGCAAGCCCAGGAGTGGTTACCAGGAGAATGGTAGCCAAACTGGCAGAGACAGAAGTCCAAGATGAGACTGTATAGCAAGCACCAGTTATGGAAAAAGAACAGGCAGTGACAAAACCTGAAAGCCTGACTGCCTTTTTTAAATTGTGGGCTATACAACAAAAAGAGACTGAGAAGCAGAGAGAAAATGAGCTTCAGTGTTTAGAAGCACAGAGAAAAGAAGAAATGCAACAACACGAACAACAGAGAAAAGAAGAGATGCAGTGACAGGAGCAGCTGAGGAGAGAAGAGATGCAGTGACAGGAGCAGCGATGGCTGGATGCCTTGCAGGCTGTCAAAGCAAAGATGATCTGGCACAGATCCAGACAAGCAACAAAACACAAGCAACTTAAAAACCATTAAACTTACAAAGTTGCATCCCTCGGATGATATCGAGGCATACCAGACAACTTTGGAATGGGTTGCCGCAGCCTGCCAGTGGCCAAAGCAGCAGTGGACAATCAGGGAAAGCCCAACTTGCCTACAGCTATATGGACACTGCACAGTCAGAAAACTATGACCTGGTGAAGAGTGAAATCCTGAAAATGTATGACCTCTCAGGAGAGACCTACAGGCAGAGATTTTGATCTCTGAAGTACAACTCAGTCGACAATCCTCGAGAATCCTTCACCTGATTCAGAGACCTCCTGATAAAATGGCTCCAGCCAGAGGGCAAAACAGTCCCACAGATCATCGACACATTTGAAATGGAGCAATTCATCAACACCCTGCCTATGGATGTGCAGCTTTGGGTAAAGGAACACCGACCAGAAAGTGGGGAAAAGGCTGTTTCTTTGCCTGAAGACTACCAAATGGCCAGACAAATGCCACAGCAGTGAGGTAACAGCCAAGCACTGGTGAGACATTCTTTTTCCCATTTAAACTCCAAGTCTGATAAGAACTCTGGTGGGGGTAACAAATCTGTGCCCAAAGACATTATTTGCTATAGCTGTAATAAGCCAGGTCATGTTGCAAAAAATTGCGATAAGGAGAGTGACACTAGAGCAGATTTGTTCTTGGCAAATTGGGGCAAGTACGTAATAGATGTGAAGGTGAGGGGTAAGACTGTAAAGGGACTCAGTGATTCAGGAAGCAGACAGACCCTAGTGCATGTTGAGGTGCTGGGAAAACACTGTGCAAAAGGACCAGGTACTGGAGTCATGTGCATCCATGGGGACACTCGATACTATCCCACAACTCAAGTGACTCTGACCATTAAGGATGTGTTGCACCAAATGAAAGTGGGGATAGTACCTAAGTTACCTGTACCTGCGATTATTGGAAATGACTGTCCGGGATTTACTGAGTTAATCTCAGAGGAACTGAACCCTGCAGTTTCAGCAGCAGTGGTAACAAGAGCTCAGACAAAGAAAATCTCAACTGGTGGGGACACTTTTCCTTTCAGTAACTTTAATTCAGACTTGTTTGAGAACAGCTCCAAGATCCGGAAGTTGAGGAAAGAAAGATGTCTGAAACAACAGTGGCAACAAAAGACTGATGGACATAAAGGGTTAAAATATGAAAATGTTGAAGCTAAACTGATAACGGATTGTGATTTTGTTTCAGAGCAAGCTAACAGTGTTTCTCTCCAGGGTTATTTTAAGCAGCTGAGGGTGAAACCAGAACAGGGTGGACCAATGTTTAAAAAAATGTAGTGGGTTACTGTACAGAGTTTGGGTTAAACCTCAGACACAGGAACTGACAGAACAATTGGTTATATCACAGAAGTATAGAACAGAGTTGTTACAGATAGCACATGATAGTTCTATGGTTGGTCACGGAGAGAGGGATCGCACCCTTGTCAGATTGCTGTATAGATTTTACTGGCCTGGAATTCATGAAGATGTTGCTACCTATTGTAATTCCTATGCAGAGTGTCAGAAGGTAGCCCCAGTCACTAGAAAAGACAAGGTGCCCCTACTCTTGATAGATGTGCCTTATGAGACAATTGCAATGGATGTGCTTAGTCCTTTAGACAAAAGTAAAAAGGCTAATAGAGTTATCCTGGTAGTATGGGACTATGCTACTCGTTACCCAGAAGCAGGTCTAATGCATACTGTCACAGCTTCAAAAGTGGCAGAAGAGCTTGCAAAAATTTTCAGCAGAGTGGGCACACCTAAAGAAATGATTACTGATCAGGGTAGTAATTTTGGTGCTGGCAGTATAGCCTAGATTAGAGGAACGAAGTGTGAATGAGCTTGATACATCCAGCAGACCAGACCTAAGTTTGATTCTCTGTGACTCTGAGCAAGTCACTTAACTGCCCAGTGCTCCCAGGTCGCCCCTGGAAACAGGCACTTGTGCCTGGTGGGCCTAACCCAGTTACCAAAAGACTAATTACTTAAGGAGCTGTACAGACTACTAGGTATCTGCCATAAGAACCTCCCCCATCACCCTCAGACAGACGGTCTTGTTGAGTGTTTTAACCAAACGCTAAAATGCATGTTAAAAAGGTTTGTAAAAGAGGAAGGGAAAGATTGAGACCAATACTTGCCTTACCTAATTTTTGCTTACAGAGAAGTGCCACAGGCATCAACAGGGTTTTCACCATTTGAACTGCTGTGTGGTAGGCAGTCAAGAGGGCCACTGGATGTGATAAAAGAAATGTAGGAAGATAACCCCACTCAGAAACAATCTATAACATCTTATATGTGTGCCCTAAGAAAGAAGCTTGTAAAGTATGTTGAAATGGCCCACAGTAATCAGGAAGAGGCCCAAAACCAGCAGAAGGTATATTATGACCATGGGGTAAAAGAAAAAGTTTTTGAGCCAGGTGAAAAGGTTTTGCTACTGTTACCCACAACAGAAAATAAACTGTTAATAAAGTGACAAGGGCCTTATAGAGTGCTTAGACGTACTGGCACCGTTAACTATGAGACTGAGACCCCTGACAGGAAAAATCCTACTAAGATATACCATGCCAACCTCCTCAAGAAATGGGTTGAAAAAATGCCAAAAGCTGCTTTACTAGTTTTACCAGAAACTGATAAAGAAGATATTGATGTAGCTTATGATAGACTGGAACAAACTGTAACTGCTGATGCTGTGAAGGTGAATGTTTTCTTCACCCACGAACAAACTGCAGAAATTCGTAACTTGCTAAAGACATTTAACAGTACTTTTACCACAGTACCAGGCCGAGGAAAAGGGGTCGAACACATAATGGTGACAAGGAATGCTCGCCCTATTAAGCAAAAGACATACAGGTTACCAGAACGGTTAAGAGCTGACGTGGTTGAAGAAATACAAAAAATGAAAGAATTGGGTATCCTAGAAGAGTTGAGGAGTGCTTGGTCATCTCAAATGGTAATTGTAAACAGAAAAGAAGTGGGTGTTAGAATCTGCCTTGATGTTAGGAAACTTAATCAAGTGTCAGAATTTGACAGTTACCCTATGCCCAGAATAGATGATTTGGTGGACAGACATGATAGAAACTTTCAAGTACCTTAAGGGAATCAACAAAGTCCAAGAGGGTAGCATCAAACAGAAAAAGAGATGAGCAAGAACAAGGGGGCACAATTTGAAGATAGAGGAGGGACGGCTCAGAGGTAATGTGAGGAAGTATTTTTTCATGGAGAAGGTTGTGGATGCATGGAACAGCCTCCCTGAGGAGGTCATGGAGTCAAGAACAGTGGGAGAATTCAAGAATGCATGGGACAGACATGAGGCAGTCCTAGTGGGGGGTTAGGAGGAAGTAAGCTGTTGGTTAACTAGGATCTGCAGCTTATCTGTTAGGTAGAAAAATGGGCAGACTAGGTGGGCCAAGTGGTCCTTATCTGCCGTCAAATTCTATGTTTCTGTGTTAGACTGGGAAGTACAAAGTATATCAGTACCCTCAATCTCACCAAGGGTTACTGGCAAATACCTGTAGCTAAAGAATCCAGAGATAAAACTGCATTTGCCACCCCTGTAGGTTTCTATCAGTTCACCACCATGCCCTTTGGTTTACATGGTGCGCCAGCTACATTCTAGCAGTACGTGGATGTAATTTTATCCCCTCACACTGGTTATTGTACTGCGTACCTGGATGATGTCATGGTGTACAGTCCAGACTGGAAGAGTCACCTGGAACACCTATGAGCAGTTATCCAGCTATCAGAAATGCAGGTCTGACAATTAATCCTACTAAATGTGCATTGGGCATGCAGGAAACTAGATATTTTGGCCTATGTGTTGGGAAATGGAGAAGTTAAACCAGAGATTTCTAAAATAGAAGCTGTAGCTAACAGCCCTATACCGAAAACAAAGAAACATGTCAGATCATTTTTAGGGCTGGCTGGTTATTATCGGAGATTTGTTCCCAACTTTGCTAAGTTAACTACTCCCCTCACTGAACTCACAAAGAAATGGTACCTAAATAATGTGAAATGGACCCCAGAATGTGATGTGGCTTTTCAAGCCATAAAGGCTGCATTATGTTCAGCACCTGTTTTAAGAAGCCCAGACTTTGAGAAACCATTTCTGCTACAAACAGATGTATCCGAAGTAGGCCTAGGTGCAGTCCTAAGCCAAAATATAGATGGGAAAGAACATCCTATTCTGTATATAAGTAGGAAATTGCATGACAGAGAGAAAAGGTACTCCACTATCGAAAAGGAGTGTGTAGCAGCAAAGTGGTCCATGGAGTCCCTCAAATTTTATTTACTTGGAACTGAATTTGTTCTTGTAACTGATCACAATCCTCTCTGTGGGCTTAATCAGATGAAAGATAAAAATTCCAGAATCACACGGTGGTACCTGGCACTGCAGCCATTTAAATTCACGGTGATTCACAAATCTGGTAAAGAGAATAGCAATGCTGATATTCTGTCGAGATATGCATCCGGAATTGAGGGTTCTGATGGTTAAAAAAAAAATGTATGGGTTTGAACTGTGCATTTTGCTGTACTCTTAAAAAAAATGGAGGCAAATGTGCTTAATTTCGGAAAGTAGAAAATGTTAGTGGAAAATAGAAAGTTTTGGAAACCTATTTTTGCAAAACAGGTTCCCTCTTCAAGAGGGGGTATATGTGACAGGGTACAATAGGACCCTGTCCCATTTGTTTTGAAGAAAGTATTTAAATGCAAGGATCTGTATTCTTTCCTTTTTTGTCTCTTCTGTCTGGTTGCGCAACCAACTTTTCCTGTGAGACTTCGGACTTGATCAACCCGAACAGTCTCGCAATTGTTTACCTCTCTCTGTCTCTGTTTTCTCTTGATGTCTGTTTTCCTCCCTTGCATATCTAGATCTGGTGATTTAAGAATATGTGCAATTCAATATATGGAAATGAAACTGATAATGGGATCACTTTTGTTTAGAAAATACGGTGTTACTGTTGAAATGTGTGTGTGTGTATATATATATATATATATATGTATATATATATCTATATTTATGATTTAAGATGACTGTAGAAAAGTAGACGTTACTTGAGTACAGCTGTCTCAGCCTTTTGGAGCTGCTGTGGGGACTTCAGGAAGCTCACTGTTCTAGCAGATTCTGCCCGAAGTCAACAAGAACAGCATGTTTTGCTAGAACAGGATGCTTGCAAAGGATGGGGGTTGAAAAGGACTTATAAAAATAGCTAAGCCGAGCTGCAAGGAAGATTTTTTTACAAGAAAGATTTTATTTTTGCTTCGGTACATAGTTATTCCCTTATTCTGAACAGATTTATTTTATTTTATTTTATGTTACTGCTACAATAAAGTTTTGGTGATTTTTATAACTGCTCCTGAGTTTTCCCTATGCTTCCTAACCTGTGCCTCGACGACACAATTTATTTGTAAAAACCTGCAAAAATTAAAAAATAAACTTGATATTTACAGAAAGAAAATGATGCGAGTCCATCAAACCATCCAAACAACAGGAAATACTTTTTCCTTGAGACTCGTGTCCTTCCTCTGTATATACAATATTAATCGCAGTGTGTAAGCTCTCACACTACTTCCTTCTTACTCTGTTGTCAGAAGATACTGACCTACCTCTCTCTTCTTAGCCCCCTGGTGGAAGGTTTTATAGCAATCACAGGGTGACACCACAATCAGGTGATCTCCTACTTAACATGAATAGACCTTTTATTGGGTCTTATCTAAGGATATTTTGGATAAGTTATATACAACAGGAAAAACAGGCATTTGTGTAACATCTTTCCTAGAATACCTACTGAGAACTATGGTTTAAGACCACCTAAAACCTTAATTAGTGGGTTTATCCATGATTAGGAGTTTAGCTCCTCCCACTAGTAGTGACCTCATCTCTCCTGATTCCTACAGGAGCAGTCATTCTATGGGCAGCCAGCCCTATAGTAGGAACTTCCCCAAATGACAAGGTACCAGGTAAAGAAAAAAATTTATTTTATACTTTTAACATACAGGAATACCCAGCCTGGATAGGGGAACAGCAAATGAGGGGCGCGCTCCCTATTTGCATTCCCCTGCCAGCCCAGGAGACCTGACAGTAGAGCACAGTTATTTGTTCAAAAGGAAAACTTATTATGTATTTGGGCACATACGAGGTATTCTGCAATGCATTTTCATACAGCCTGCATGCTTTTGCCAAGCAGGGCTCTGCACTATTTTCTCTGAGCCCTTTTTTAACTATACTTTCATTGTTCAGAACAACCTGACGGCTCCAATGTCAGCCGTTGGCTATACATTTCATTTTGGCCTTTCTTCTCTGACAGCTCCCAGTTACCTCAGTTCTGGGCTGAGCTAAACAACTTTACATTCTTTAATGATTTGTGGACACTACGGGGCTTTTTTTGCTCCCTGCCCATAGTGTCCTTGTACTAGTTTGCAGACTTTTACTTCACCAACCTGTGTGGCACTTCCACTTTTAGTTGAAGCATCCAGCTTCGATTTAAGCAGCTGACAGCATGTGTACATTGGAGTGCGATCCGGCTCCGATGCACAATGCCGCAGCGCAGGAGGCAGCTCTCTTCTAAATCCAAGCTTGCAAGAAGAGCTTTTCTTTTCTATCGCAACATGCAGTTTCTTTATTTACACAGCCCGTCCTTTGGGCTTTCAGACAGTCACGCCTTGCAACGTGCGCTTCAATTGCTTTAAAGGGGCACCAGCATAAAAGCGCTATGCGCTACATAAACATACTAGGAACACCTTTTTAAACTGGCATTATTGTTTATACAACAGGGCACCTTTTACCATAAAGGACACTAATTTTAACATTCATGGTGTACTTTATGAATATGTGCAAGAACGGGGAATAGAATTTAAAGGGACAGTAAAGGTCTTTAAGAAATGCCAGGTTGGCCACCCTGACATGAAAAAACAGAAAAGGAAGAGAGAGAGAAAAAAGAAAATAGGAAAGCATGAAAGGAATAAGGGAAAGGGGGAACATATCTTTAACAAATAAATATTCTTAACAGGGGCACCCTGTTACAGTGTATAGTAAGTTTTGTCCCAAAACCATTAAAAAAGTGCCAAGAGATTAAAGCAAATGGCTTCTGCTCCCACCTCAGTGTCATCTTAGCACCCTGAAGAGGTCTCTGCTTCTTCACATACTAAAACTAAGGAGAGACCTTCAAAGTATTCCTCAGGCCCTAAAACTACTGATAAGGGATATGAGCACAGCAAATAAAAAAGACCCACTGAGCAGGTTCCAGAGTCTGTGCCTGCTAAAATGAAACATAAAGAGAAACATGTCGCTGCACCTCCTGCTGAAGAAGCAAGGGAGCTAGCTCCCAGCAGATGAAAACAAAATCTCCTCTGCTGAGGACATTGTTAAAGCCCTGGAGGTCATTCAGGCCATCCAAACTGCAGGTTCAGTCCAGGGTTCAGAAGTTCCAATCCCACCACTGGTTCTCACAGACCAGGATCATTAAGTTTACTTTGAGGAGGATCCAGATTTGGGGGAACCTATTGAGCCCAAAGTATCCCCTGAGCAAGATTTTGGTACCCCTCCTCGTGGGCAGGTTATTTTTTTTTTTATCCCATTTTTCTTTTGTCAGACAAATGGCTGACACTTTAGGCCTCTCCTCTCAAGAGTCTATGGAAGATGAGGAGGAGGCAGAATTTCTGGACATGATGGGTCTGAGAGATTGTTCTTTCCTAGCCACAATTTTCTTAAGAAAGCCACCCTGAAAATTCTACAAACACCATCCTCTGTTCCTGGGATGGACAAGAAGATTAAGGAAAAAAATATCAAGTTGATAGGTCTGCTGCTGAGTATTTGTATTCTCACCCAGACCATGAGGGTGTGGTACAGGCTGCTGCCTGTGGTAACGTCCCACTTTCATCTCATCCCCCAACAAAGATTCAAGGAAAATTGACACCATGGGGAAAGGGGTTACATAGCCTCCTCCCTTCTCCTCAGACAGGCAGCTTACGTAGCATATGCTGCACAATATCAGAAGGCCCTTTGGAACTCTGACCTGACAATAACTGACAGATTGCCGGGTTATGTGACACACAATTTGGCTGTCACTGCCAGGGCAGCGTTGGATGCCAACAGGTGTCAATTTTACATTGCTGTAGCTGCCAGTGACACTGCATCCAGGTTGTTGGCCCCATCAGTGTCTTTGAAGAGGTTTGCCTGGCTCAGAACAACCAGTTTTATCCAAGATACACAGTTAAAGGGCATGGATTTTCCTTGTGAAAACAATCCCCTTTGGTGACAAGACTGAAGCATATATGAAAAAGGTGAAAGAGTACAAAACCACCTATAGAAGCAACTCTACAACTTCTTTTAGAATCGTGGGATGGGTAGGTAGGGATAGGGGGTATTACCTCAGAGATTTTGCCCCAGTCTCCATGCCTGTAGATTATACTCTGGCTAGAAGCTACTACAGGGCAGGGGTAGGAAGCCGTCTAGGTGGGCTGACTCAACCCCAGCGCCCAAAGTTCAACCCAGACAGGAACCCCTGACTGCCCGAAACAGACTGACACCCTTTTTCCAGTAGGGAGCAGGCTGGTTCACTTCCATCAGGATTGGAAAAACATCACCACAGACAAGTGGGTTCTAGAGGGTAGTGAGTCAGGGCCTCTGTCTACAGTTCAGGCATTTTCCAAGACTACAGGGCTGCAGAGTTTTCTGGCCCTCAACCCCTGCAGAGACAATTCTGCTGGAGTTGGAGGTAAAAAGGCATCTGCAAGTAAGAGCCATAGAGCCAGTCCCTCCCTTTCAAAGGGAGAAGGGCAGGTACTCCAGATACTTCCTGACCAAGAAAAAGAATGGGGAATGGCGGTCAATCATAGACCTCAGATTCCTGAACAAACACTTGGCAAAGCACAAATTCAAAAATGGTAACCCTTGCCATTGTTATCCCTTCTTTAAGGAAAGGAAACTGGCTAGCATCACTGTAACTAAAATATGTCTACCTTCACATCCCAATCAGGCCTTGCCACAGAAAATACCTGAGGTTCACTCTGCCCTCAGGGCACTACCAGTTCTAGGGACAGGGATATGTTGTTCATCTACACTGTCTGGCAGGTATCCTTGCCGCTTTAAATCTTGCCAGAAGGTCTTCAAGCTGGCTCCTCCCACCCACCTGGGTGGTAAAACTCTCGGCTCCGCCCCATGATGCCAGATCTTCCTTACCGCTTGGAAGCTCAGGTTCCCTCCTTAACGCTCTGCGTATAAGACTGGTTCCTAATTCTTCGGTTTTCCGAATTTAAAAGTTTTTTGCATTATAGACTTCGGTCTTCTATCCCTTGCGGCTGCGATGGACAAATTGACTCCTGGTTTTCGGCGGTGCCCTTGCGGGCAGAAGATGCCTCGGACGGATCCGCACTCCACGTGTGTCTACTGTTTAGGCCTTGAGCACGACCCACAGGCTTGCGACCTGTGCTCTTCCTTCTCAGCCTACATCCTCGAAGACCGTGCTGCCCGTTTACAACTGGGGCTCCCCGAGAAACGTTTTCCTCCAGTAAAGTCTAAAGAGGCCCAGTCGGCGGTTTCCATGGCGGCGGGCTCGGCAGATCAGCTAGAGCAGATGATCGCCCTCGAAGAGGAGGTGGCGCGGGCCGCATCTTCCTCTGACTCGGCATTTATCCCGCTCTCCCTGGGTTCCTCTTACACAGCTTCCTTTAAGGAGCTTTGTCTGTCCTTCTCCACTAGAGGAGAGGGACCAACGTCTGCTGGACCTTCTTCTCGGTCCAAAAGAAAGACAAGGGTAAGTCCCTCCGTCGACGCTCTTGGGAGCGGGAAAGGTCCCTCTCCCCGAGTTGTCGGCCATCGACTTCGGTCGATCGTTCGGCTTCGGCCACTGGTCTCACGGTGTCCCCGTCAGGTCAGTTGACCGAGACTCCCGTCGACGCAGTCGAGATCTTTCTCGACCCGTTGGACGGGTTGTCGACCGGCGAAGCCGAAAATCCCCTCTCCCAGGTTCCCCCGGTGGGAGTTGAGGATCCCGCGGGCTTGCCAGTGCCTCCGGTTCCGGAGCCCTCGGGTGAACCCTCCGAGCCGAGGGAGGAGCCGGTTCCACCGTCCCCTCCCTGTTACCGTCCTCAGAAAGGCGAGGTTCTCGGTCTCGGACCTCTTCGCGGTCCAACCCGATCCCGCCGTCATGGCGGTCCGGTCCGGCACGCAGTAAGCGCGCCACCGCTCATCCCTCATCCTCCTCCTCGGATGAGGAGGCTTCGGCGTAAATTCGTCAACGATACGAGGACCTCATGTGGCAACAGCTCCTTCTGACCGGGAACAAGCCGACGCCGTCGCCTTCCCTGGCCATTAAGTGGCTGTCACTGGAGCGGCCGAAACAACCCCTCATTGTACCCGAGGAGCCTGTTCCCAGGCCGGTTGTTCGGCCAAAACCAGCTGCTCCACCGATCCCGGTGGAACCTCCGCCTCCACAGCCGCTGTTTGGGGCTCCGACCAAGAACTCTCAGTTGGCTCAGGGTCTGCCCCATAGGCTGTCAGTCACCCTCACTCCCGATCGCCCTCAGCAGGTGGAGGGTGGCTCAGGCCGAGGCAGCTCTTTGCGGACTCTTCTGAGTCCGGCGGCGGTCCTCCTTTTCTCCAAGCGAGTGGACTTGGAGTCCTCTGGAGGTCAGTCGCTGGACGATAGCCCTTCGTCCTTCCTGGGTTTGCTCAGGCTCATCTCAGAGTCCACCGGGATGCAGCTCGAGCCTGTATCCAAGCGGGCCAAGTATCCCCTCACGGAGATACTGGACCGAGGAGATTCCCCTACAGAGGCCTTTCCTGTGGCCGAGGCCATTGTGGGCCCGGCCTTGGAGCTCTGGCAGCGCCTGCAGGATGGCCAGGAAGTATGCGGACCCTACCGGTTCCCTGTCCGGTTTCTCGGAACATCCCTCAGCCGAGGGGTTAGTTACCGACAGCGTTTTCCGGCGTGCCGGAAACGCTAGGGACCTGGACAAACCTCCCGACAAGGAGTCCAAGAATTTGGACTATGCCAGGCGAAAAGTCTACGCTGCGTCCTCCCTTAGCCTTCATCAGACAAGCTCGGCCGTGCTTATGGCACATTTCTCCCATGCCCTGTTGGGCTCCCTGGACGAGGTGGTCCCTCATCTCCCGGCTGACCTGCAGACCATGGTTAGGCAGGTGTGGACCAGGGCAGGGCAGTGGCCAAGCAGCAACTTCAGACTGCTCTGGACATTGGAGACTCATGCGCCAGGTCAGTCGCAGCCACAGTGGCTATGCGCCATTGGGCATGGCTGAGGATATCCACCTTCACAGCGGATACCCAGCACAAATTGGCGGATGTCCCCTTCCTGGGGACCGACCTCTTCGGCTCTGGAGTGGAAGGCCACTTCCAGAGGATCGAAAAGTCCAGTGCCACCTTGGACTCGGTCTCATCCGCTCAGAGGGACAAGGGCCACAGACCGCAACCCAAGCCCTTTCGTCCGTCTGCGCCCCCGGCACGTCCGGCCCAGCAACACCAGGGCCAGCAGGCTCGCGCTTGGTGTCCCAAACCCAAGCCCACGGCTTCCTCCTCCAGGAAGCAGGGAGGTAAAGGCCCAGATGCTCCCTCGGCCGGTCCCTTCTCCAAGCCTGCACAGTGACGGATTGAGGGGTGTCACCCCCAACCTCGTCACCTCACCCCAGGTTCCCCCCGTGGGGAGACGGCTCCGGTACTTCCTTTCCGCCTGGTCTGCTATTACCACAGACCGGTGGGTGTTGGAAGTGGTAGGAAAGGGCCTGCCTCTGGAGTTCGAGCAGGCCCCACCCTTCAGAGCCGTCGCACCTCGGGGGCCTCGAGTTCCGAGCCTCGTTGTCAGCTCGCCGAGCCGACATCGCTCTCCTCCTCGAGAAGGAGGTGATAAGAGAGGTGGCGGACCCTCCCTCAAACCCGGGGTTCGTGTCCAGGTACTTCCTGGTTCTGAAACGGACGGGGGGCTGGCGCCCCATTCTCGACCTACACGACCTAAACAAGTTCCTAAGGTCTCGAACCTTCAGGATGGTCACTCTCACTCAGATAATACCATCCTTGGAACACGGCGTGTGGTTCTGCTCTCTGGACCTACAGGACGCGTTCTTTCACGTCCCTATCCATCCGTCCCATCAAAGGTTCCTTCGCTTTCGAGCGGAGGGATCCCTTTTCAAGTTCCAAGCCATGCCCTTCGGCTTATCTCCAGCAGCCCCCTCCAGACAGGAGGTGGAGCGGTCCAGAGATCTGGCCCTCCGGGTTTGCTCTCAGGTTGGCCTCCTCATCAACGAGGCCAAGTGAACTTTCGAGCGAAGCAGGTGATTCTTTTCATCGGGGCAGAGCACGACTCTCTTCCGAGCGAACACGGCTCCAGCGGACAGGGCGAGGTTCTTTCCTCCTTTGCCCAATCATTTCTGGTTGGGCAATTGCTCCTGCCTGACTTCCTCGCCTCCTGGGTCTCATGGCGGCCTGTACCAGCGTGGTCCGTTGGGCCCGCTGGAACATCGCCCCTTCAGTGGGGCTGGCCAGCCAGTGGTCCCAACGCTGCGATCCATTGGACCAGCTAGTGACGGTGACCCAGGGGATGTGGAACGCTCTCCAGTGGTGGACCGTTCCAGTTCATCTGCAGGAGGGCATACCGTTTGTCCGCCCCGAGCCAACGGTCTCTCTATTGACCGATGCCTCTCTGATGGGTTGGGGTGCCCATCTGGGGGAACACCGAGCGCACGGCCTCTGGTCCCCGCAGGAGTCCCGATGCCACATCAACCTGCTGGAGCTCCAAGCAGTCCACCTAGCTCTCACCGCCTTTGCTCCATTTCTTCGGGGTCAAGTGGTCCGGGTCCAGATGGACAATACCACGACCATGTACTATCTAAACTGCCAGGGCGGGACGCGCTCCATGCTTCTATGCAAGGCTCTCCGCATCTGGTCACTCGTCTTGCAGCCTGGAGGCGGATCTCCTAGCCATTCATGTGGCAGGAGCCTCCAACACCCTGGCCGATGCCCTAAGCCGGGTAGGGGCTGTGTCCCACGAGTGGTCTCTCCTGCCGGAGGTAGTACAAGATCTATTCTTCCATTGGGGCACACCTCAGGTGGACCTGTTTGCCTCCAGGGAGAATGTGAAGCTGGGGCTGTTCCATGCCCGCCCCCCTCAGCAGGGCTCGCTGCAGGGGGATGCCTTCTCGAGGCCGTGGACCCCGGGCCTCTTCTATGCCTTTCCTCCGTTCCCCTTGATGCACAAGGTGCTTCTCAAAGCAAGGAGGGACAAGGCGCAGGTGATTCTGATAGCCCCAGACTGGCCCCGCCAGTACTGGTACCCAGATCTCCTCAGCCTCAGCTCCAGGCTCCCGAGGCAGCTTCCAGCTCGCCCAGACCTGCTCTCAGTCAATCAGGGGAAGGTATTCCATCCGGACCTTGAATCCCTGCACCTGACAGCCTGGTTCCTGAGCGGCTAGAGTTCCAGGCCTTGGGTCTTTCCGACGAGGTCCTCAGCGTAGTTGAGGCGTCCCGTAAGGAGTCGACCAGAAAATGCTACACCTTCAAATGGAAGAGATTTTCCATTTGGTGCCAGAAGCAAGGCCTGGACCCTTCCTCCCTGTTCCTTGGTGAGCATTGGACTACCTTTGGTCCCTTTCTCAGCAAGGGGCTTAGGTCGACAACCCTTAAGGTGCACCTGGCAGCCATCTCTGGTTGCGCGGGCCGAAGCAGTCCGTGGTGCAGGAGAAGGTGGTCTGGCGCTTTTTCAAAGGCCTTGATCACATTCCCTCCGGTGCGAGAACCTCCACCTCCGTGGGATCTACTGCTGGTACTGGCAAAGCTCATGGGCAAGCCATTCGAACCAATGCACAGGTGTTAACTCTCTCACCTGTCATGGAAGACCGCCTTCTTGGTGGCTATCATGTCAACCAGAAGGATGGGAGAGCTCCAGGCGCTCTGCATCGCGTCTCCTTACCTGGTCTTCCACAGGGACAAGGTTGTCCTGCGCCCCCACCCGAAATTCCTTCCGAAGGTGGTGTCGGAGTTTCACCTTAACCAGGTGTTGACTCTGCCGGTGTTCTACCCCAATCACACCTCGGAGGCCGAATATAGGCTCCATACTCTGGACCCTAGAAGGGCGCTCGCCTACTATAAGGAGCACACGGCTGAAATTCGGGGAGAGGTTCGCCAGCTGTTTGTCACCTACGCTGAAGCCGCACCTGGCAGACCTGCAGCCAAGCGGACGATAGGCAGGTGGGTCACCTCCTGCATAGATCTCTGCTATAAGTTGGCGGGCATGGAGCCTCCCAGAGGGATAAGAGCTCATTCTACCCGCCATACTGCTGCATCGGTGGCTGCTTCCAGGGACGTCCCTATCCAGGAAATCTGCAGGGCTGCTACCTGGAAGTCAGCACACACCTTCATCACCCATTACCACGTCGACCTTGAGTCACGCTGGGTTGCTGGTTTTGGGGCCTCGGTTCTCCAGTCTCTATTCCTAAGTAGGGGGTGTATGCCTTGCCTCCCTCCTCCTGGAGAACTGCTAGGAGTCTGCCAGACAGTGTGGATGAACAACATATCCATGTCCCTAGAAATACAGGTTACTCACCTGTAACAGGAGTTCTAGGAATGGTATGTATTGTTCATCCACAGTCCAAACCTCCCGGCTTCGACAAAGACAACCTGAGCTTCCAGCGGCCAGATGTGGCATCATGGGCGGAGCTTGAGAGTTTTACCACCCGGGTGGGTGGGAGGAGCCAGCTTGAAGACCTTCCGGCAAGATTTAAAGCGGCAAGGATACCTGCCAGACAGTGCGGATGAACAACATATACCATTCCTAGAACTCCTGTTACAGGTGAGTAACCTGTATTTCTCTGCACTCCCCTCTACCCCAAGAGTGTTAACAAAGTGCCTAGCTGTTGTGGTAGCCTACCTAAGGAGGCAAGGAATTGTGGTATTCTCTTACCTGGATAACTGGCTAGTCATAGGAGAATCATGCCAACAGGTAAAGGACTCCATCAGGGTCACCAACACAGGCTGGAGTCTTTCGATTTCCTCATCATTACACGAAAGTCTCTGATGGAACCAGTTCAGTTACTGGAATTCATTGGAGCAGAACTGGATACTGTCCAGGCATTCCTCCCTCAAGAGAGGGTAAACAACTTACTAACCCTAGCAAGCTCCTTTGCCTTGGGTCAGCCTTGGACTGCAGGCAGTTCCTAGCATTGCTGGGACACATGGTATCAACCACTGCAGTGGTGGAAAGAAAGGGACTACCTCAGGCAAGGCATCCCTCTTCAGTAACAGCATCATATGGTGGCCCTAACAGATGCCTCCCTCCTAGGGTGGGGTGCACACACAGGCAACCTTACAGTCAGTAGGACTTGGTCCCCTAAGGAATCCAAGCTGCATATCAACCTCTTAGAGTTGAGAGCAGTTCTTCTTGCTCTAAAGGCCTTTGCTCTTCAGTTGAGGGGCCAGTCAGTTCAGGTCAGGTCAGGACAGACAACACAACCACCATATGGTAGAAACATAGAAAAGGTGATAGCAGAAGGAGATCAAAGGTCCATCAAGTCTGCCCTTGAGATCCCGAGATCCTAGGTGTTCCTGGGTACTAACTGGTAGATTCCCTTGCGGATTTGATTCTAGCATACTCTTTATCCCAACCCCTTTTGAATGCTGATACGGTTTGTGGGTACCTCAAGCAGCAGGGAAGTACATGCTCCTTAAGGCTGTGCACGGAAGCCATGAAAATCTGGTCCCTAGCATATTTCCTTGGAAGTGCATTTTACCTCAATTCATCTTCCATGTGAGGACAACACACTAGCAGATTCACTCAGCAGAATCATTCAGGACAATCAACAATAGGATCTAAACAAGTAAGTGTTGGACACAGTTTTCAGAAGTTGGGGCACTCCAGAAATAGACCTGTTTGCCTCAAAAGAAAACCATTAGCTTCCTCTTTATTGCTGCAGGCCCTCCTCATTGGAAACATTGTCCATGGAGGTGTTAGCCCTGGATTGGACAGGGAAATTCCTGTATGCTTTTCCACCATTTCCACTACTATTGAAAGTCTTTCTCAAACTCAGGAGTCAGTCTGCAACCATGATTCTGGTTGTTCCAGATTGGGCCAGGCAACCATGGTACCCTCTACTACTCACCCTGTCCACCAAGCAAACCATCCAGTTTCCCAGAGGTGCAATTTCCTAATAGCTGTTCTTAGGTAGTATTCCCAAACCTCAAGACCCTTCACCTGAAGACCTGGTTCTTGAGGAGTTAGATTTTCTGAATTTCAACTGTCAGAAGAGGTCCTTAAGGTTCTGAAAGTTTCCGGGAAAACTTCAACCAGAAAAACTTATGCTTCAGAGTGAAAAAGATTTTCCATCTGGTGCAAGTCTAAGCACATCAGTCCTATTAAGGCAAGCTTACCTGTACTGCTTGACTACTTGGTACACCTATAGGCCTGAGGTCTGCAACTCTCAAGGTTCATTTAGCATCAGCCTCTGCTTACTTATCTGCAGGTGCTCAAAAAACAATAGCTTCTTACCCCCTTTTTTAGAAAGTTTTTGAAAGGCTTGGCACATCTGTTTCCCCCTGTTAGGAAACCAGTCCCTCCTTGGGATCTAAATTTGTGCATAGCTAAACTCGTGGAACCCCCCACCCCCTGAGCCAGTGGTTACAACTGATCTGAAATATGTCACCTGGAAAACTGTCTCTCTGGTGGCAGTCACTTCAGCAAGAAGATTGTGTGAGCTTCAGTCCTTCTGCACTGATCCTAAGTACATCATCTTCCAAAAGGATAAGGAGGTCCTCAGGACCAACAGGAAGTTTCTACCCATGATGGTATCTGAGTTTCATTTTAACCAGTCCACCACCCCTCCTGTATTTTTCATAGCCAAGTCCAGTTCAGGGGAATTGAAGCTTTGTAGTCTGGATATGAAGAGGTATTTTAGCTACTATATTAGTCATACTAAGGACCTCAGAGATTCCCACTCACAACTGTTTATCACCTATGGTGAGATTGGAAAAGGCAGTCCTGACTCAGAGAGATCAGTTGCACACTGGATAGTGTCCTGTATCCAGTTCTGTTACAGTAAGGCTGAGAAACCACCACCTCAGGGCACATTCTACTCGTGCAACCGCTGCCTCTGTGGCAGCTGCAAGGGTCATTTCCTTGCTAGAAATCTATAAGGCAGCTACCTGGCGTACAGTCCCCACCTTCACAAAGCATTATTGCCTGGTCGTCCAGTCCAGAAGTAATGCAAGACTTGGCACTGCAGTATTGCAGAACCTTTTCCTACGTAGGTTGTGTAGTCTGCATATGTCTAATCATACTGGGAAATTCCTGGGATTTGAGGAAAAAACTATTTACCACAGTAATATTGTTTCTTCCAGTGGATCTTCCAGTATGATTAGACCTCCCACCTTGCCTCCCTTTACATAGCCTGGATCAGGTTCAGCAGTACTTTTATTAGGGTTTGATGTTGCCTTTAATCATTGGCTTAACTTACTGTGTTTTATTTACACAAAGATGACTAGGGGGCCTGGCTCTCCTTTTGTGGTTCTTTTATCCTGTTTCGGAAACCCGTCCTCATTACCAGGGGGTGGGTATTGTTGTTATTATTGTTGTTTTGGTTATAATTTGTTAGTTCATGTAGTCTAGTATTTTTTAGCTACAAAAATGAATTTGACTCTTAGATGGAATACAGTCCACCTAGAGGCAACAGTTTGAACAACATTGTAGTTCAACTATTTGCATACATTCCACATTACATCACTGCAGCTCCGGGGCAGTCAGAGATTCTGTGCTGACTGCATATGTCTAATCATGCTGGGAGATCCCTTGGAAGAAACAATATTACTGTGGTAAGTATTTTCTTTTTTAGTTGCTATGATTTCTGCTTTGACGTATTTCCAAGCTTCAGGCTCTAATGTGTGAGCTCTTTGATTTTTCAGAAAGACAGAGTCTCATTGCGTATAAATCCTAAGGTTTCTACCAAAGGACCTATCTGAATTTACACTGAACCAAACAGTACACCTTCCTGTTTATTATCCTGAGCATGCCAACCAGAGTGAGGCACTGCTCTATAACCTAGATGTACATAGAACACTGAGATGCTCTGTAAATCACACCAAGGACTGGAGAAAGTCTTCTCAGCTGTTTGTTTCATTTGTCCCGGAAGTGGGCACTCCTGTGTCTGAACAGTGCCTGTCCAAATGGCAGCTGGGGGATCGGCAGCTGATGCTGTATGCAAAGGGGGCAGATGCAGGTCAGATGCCTGACAAGCTGCGTATGGGAGTGTGCACAGCCATTGGTGGCATTGCACACCACTTGCTCCGCCGGGGAGAAAGTGGGGAAAATGCCAACTGGTAGGATGACACCACCCCACACCCGGCTATCTGGGCACATCCTGGCAAACTGGATCCTGTTCCTGGTGGGGCTTGAGGGAGGACCCACTGACCCTGTCAGGGCATGCAACAGTCGGACAATGCAAGTCCCAGAGGACACGGGGTGACCAGTGGATGGGACCGATTGGCATGGGGAGCAAAAAAAAGTGATGATGCTGCATGTCACTGTGGGGGAATCCCAGCTAGAAAAAGGTTTTGATGTGGCCCTGATGGCTTACAGTTCCAAAAGTGTGACCTAACAAAGGAGAGTCTCTCCAAGATCTACTGTTATGGTAGGTTCTTATGTAACTGTTCTCTTATATGCCTCCAGCTCTTAATCTTCTAGACAGAGTATTTCCTCCTTAGAGCAACACTCACTCACACACTGTCCCTGGACTCACATACATTCACTGTATGTGTATTGTGTTTCTGCCTCTTTTTATTTATCTCAGTGTATGGGCTGTGTAGGCCCTCATGGTGGTAATTTGGCTATATTATGTGTTGTGCTATATTTAGCGTGTGTAAAATTTAAAAAAATTAAAAGTGGTTTGTCATTCAGTAATTTTTTCTGTCTTCTCCTTGGTGAAAGATGTACTGAAGCAGTTGGGGTTGGCACTGCTTTATACGAGAATGGTGCGCGCAGGCACTGTTTGTCCATGCCATTCATTGATGTTATCAGCTCCAACCATTCTGATTCCCATATAGTCCTTGTACCTTCAGCTCTAAGATCAAAGAGTGTTGCTCTATGGAGAAGATACTGTAGAAGATCAAGAATTACAGGTAAGTTACTTTCCTTTCTACTACTTGTATTGAGTTCACATCCACACAACCCACCCAACCTCACCTACCAAGGCTTGCTTTTGGTACATGTTTTCCACATGCAGATATGAGAGCAGTGGGGACTGAGACAGAAGATGCATGATTTGGGGGTGGGAGGGTGGTACGAGGAGTCAAGCTTGAAGAGACTGTTTTTGGTGACTGAGCATTCTCAGTGGAAAACTGCCTAAGTATGAATGTGAACTGAATTTTTCTATTTCCATTTCTTTGCTTCTGCTTTTTCTGATGTGTCATTTTTGCTTTGTTTAATTTCAAACTCAGATGCTTGGTAAGACTGTAAACATCAGTCTGAAAACTCCCAACTGGATAAGTAACTTGGAAGAAGAGATGAACCTTGACAGCATCAGCATTGGAGTGCCAGCCTCAGCTAGTTCGACCTTGCTGGGAGAAGATGCAGACATTTCAGCTGATTACGACATGGAAGGTGCATTTTAATTTCTCACTGAAATATCTGCACTATCAATAGTACAGAGGAGGCAGCTACAAAAAAATACAAGACAAATAACTTTAAAACTAGTATGATTAATGCTGCTTGCTCGCCGGTGGCACTGAAGGTTGAGGCACTGGATGCCATACCTCATGCCATGCCGGCGACCCAGGTTTGGGAATGGACCTGGGCCTTCGGGTGTCAGCAGGGGAGGGGGAGGATTGAGCATCCGGAGGATTGCTGTCCTCTCCTGGCGTGGATTGTTGGGGGTTCCTGGTACTGTAGCGGCCTCTGGTAAAGACCAGAGGTGGCACAAGTATATGGGACGTGGAAGGGGTGGGACAGTGGCGGGCTCCAGTGGCAAGAGGTGCAGTGGAACAGCCGCACAGGAGCCACTGCACGCCGCATCCCAAGGGGGAAACAGAACAAGAAAATCCCAGGAGGACCAAGTGAGGCGACGAGGCCCCAATAACCCGCCCACATCCTGTTGCTGGACCTGCCGACCACCGGCTCTCCCGAGCCCCCCAGCCCGGACCCAGGACCATCCCTCTAATTTTTAGATAGGCCGCCAGGTAGGTGAGGTGGGCCTTCCCCCGGGGAGTGATCCGAAGGGCTGGATAGGATCTTGGGTCCAGAGAGGGTGCTCAGCAACGTGTCTCCCAGTGGCACAGAGGTTTCAGGCTGGAAGTAGAGGCAGTGGCTGGGAGAGCACTCCTGAGAGATGCCCTAGTCCTCCAGAGCAAAAATAAAGTGTACAAAAAAAAAAAAGGTTAATGCTGCTTTATTTAACTGCAGTGTTTTGTAGGTTTTTCACGCTACCTGTTATTGCTGTTTTAACCCTTAGGCTCCTGACAGAATTAGAACGAATAGGAATTTTGGACTGATATCAGTCCGTGGCACTGCAAAGTTTAAACATTTTTCAAATATTCTTTTTTTAAATATCTGCCTGCAAACAGTTTGCCTCAGACTTCAATTCTGTTGTGTTTATGGCATTGCTGTCTATTGTCATAAATGCCCTTTCCCTTCCTTCCTCGAGATCTCCCTCCTGTTTAAAAGAGAACTTCAAAGAGCTCTCAGGCAGATAGGGATGGCACAGGTTTTCCTGTGTTTTCTGCACCTTCTCTGAACCCCTTCTTGTTCTCCTCATTAGAGATGTAACAAAAGAAAACAAAACACAGATGAGAGTTTTTCTAAGGGCTGATCCTATGGCTCCTTCTTGTAAGATCACTTAAAGCGATGATTTCCATAACTGTCCTTCTCCTACCATACCCCCTCCCTTCCCACTTCTTGCCCTCTCATGCTAAGAAGAGGAGAATCTACAGACTGAAGAAAGAGTGGAGGTGTGGATGCATCCTGAGCCACTCCCTTTCATTGCTTGGCTGGGCTAATATTGTTTCTTTCTCTTCACCCCCTTTTGGACCTTAGGTCAAGGGGTTAAATTGGACAGGAGCCCAAAGGAACGCAGTTCCACCACCTCTTAAAAAATGATGTGATAGTTGCAGCACCTCTGTCATCTTTCTTCATTGACCAATATAGACAAGTTCCACCACCTTGAAATAACAGTTCCACTACCTACTAGAACTCTACAGTAGTTGTGAGAGTTTTCCCACCTAAACATTTCCAGTTTAACCACTGCTCAGGTCTGGTTAAAATTCGGGCATCTTGGCATCACGCCCTCTCTAGAGCTGTGCTTCAGTAAAGAAAGAAAAAAAAATTGGGAATATGGAAGGAGGGATTAACTCCCTCACTCCCTTTCTTTCTTTCTTTCTTTCTTTCTCTCTCTCTCTCTCTCTCTCTCTCTCTCCCTCCTCTCCTCTCCTCTCCTCTCTCTCTCCCCCCATCCCTGCCCTTCCTGGTCCCTCTCTTAGATATCTTCTATTAAGTCGATTTTGTCTTTATTTTTCCCACCTCCCGTCCTTCGGGCTCCCTTGCCCTCATTCCTCTCCCTGTTTTCTATCTTCCTGTCCTGGCGGACAGAGCTGAGGAGCTAGGAGGAATAGACATCGGTTACTGGCCATTCCACGAGCGCCATGTAATACGTCTGCCTTGTAGGTGGTGCCGCCTCCGATGTTGGCTCCCCCAGCACTGAAAAATTTGAAGAGACAAGCTCCCAGTGCAGATTCCAGACCTCCAGCCTAGATGCAGGCATGATGAATGATGAAGATACTTGGGAAGATCAAGAATTACGGTGAGTATGTAATTTTCATTTTCTCCCTAAGGTGGTGTCTGAGTTTACCCTGAATGAATCTATTCACCTACCAGTTTATTTTCCTGAGTGTGCCAATCCAGGGGAAGCACTGCTCCATACGTTAGACGTGCGCAGAATTTTGCAGTATTATCTGCTCCGAATTAAGAAATGCAGAAAGTCGAAGCAGCTTTTTGTTTCTTTCGCCCCAGGTAGAGAGGGCGTTCAAGTTTCTAAACAATGTTTGTCCAAATGGTTGGCACATTGTATTGTGTTCTGCTACAACAAGCATGGCAAAGAGTTGCCAGGTGTGGTAAAAGCCCACTCCAAAAGGGGCATAGCTACCTCTGTGGCCTGTTTCATGGGAGTCTCAGCCACTGACATTTGCACTGCTGCCACCTGGAGTACTGTCCATTCTTTTACCAAGCACTATAGTCTGGACATTGCTTCTAGAGCCTGAGCAGACTTCAACTGGGCTGTTTTGCAGGGCCTCCTGTCCTAGGCTTTGGTCAGCCTTCCTCCCAGACTGTTTTGATGAACCTGTAACTGCTTGTAACCTATTATTCCGGTATGACCTGATGACTGAGATACCCCCGAAGAAGATAGAACAGTTATGTAAGAACTTACTGTATCAGTAAATCTTTGAAGGGATCTTAGTCATCAGGTCTGCCTTCCCTCCCACCATCCCGCTATCATGGGGCTTTCTTCTCTGAACTGGCAAAGTGGTGTATCCAGCCTTTTATTCTGGCCTGGGCACCTCTCTCTCTCTCTCTCTCTCTCTCTCTCTCTCTCTCTCTCTCTCTCTCCCCTTGGTCCCCCATGGCACAGGTCTGCTCCCTTAGTCTCCGGGGGCAAAGAACGGAGGAGGGAGCGGGTTTGCTGTCGCTTTATAAAGTTGGTGATGTCAGTAGGTGGCGTCGGTGTGGGCAACACCAGTGCTACTGCTGGAAAATCTTCTGTGTGGATCTTACTTTACCGGCAGTGAAGTTCCTATGGTGTCACCTGATGACTGAGATCCCCTAGAAGATGTGCTGCTATGGTAAGTTCTTACATGACTGTTCTTCCCTGATGGAGATGATAAAGGAGCATAGCCTTGACCACTTAGTAGTCCAAAATCTACTAACCTGGTGCTGTCATTCCTTGGGGATTACAGCCATGACTCCTCAGTCATCCCTCCGTGGCATAGGCCTTTTACGGAGACAACCAGGGATGTCTGGCTCCATCCCTATTGCATTTTCCAGCCCTGAGGGACCTCCGATGCAGATATTACAGATCCATGGGATTACCAGGAGCCATGCCACATCCCTCTTCTGGGTTCCAGCTCTTAGATATACCCGTTGGGCATAAACGCCTTCTGCATGACCATCCCCTAGATTCAGAGTCTGCAGAGTTTGATGCCTGGGGCCATAGTGTTTTCTCAGTAGCACGCACTGTGCTACACATCTCTGCACACCAAGCACATCGAGCAACCTATGGCAGGCACCTGTGGATGACACTGGGTCAGTTGCTAGCGTCTTTGCTGGATTACGAGGCAACCAGACAGGTCATTCACCTTCTCAGTGCCTGGAGGCACCAAGTGAGGGCATCCTATGATGCCAGTGAGGTGGCTCCAGGCTGGCAGAAACTGCGGTCTGCTTTCAGTGGATGGCATGGTTTCGTCTACCACGGTTGTCACCCTTGGCCTGGTGTGGGATGATCGCCTCATGGTTCCAGGGAACCCACTTCTTCTCCTGCAGGGTCAGACATGAGTTGGCGGGCACATTCCTACTTCAAGATCATAGGAGCCTCCACCTGATCCTGACCATTCTCTGGCCTCACCAGACCCATAAGACGTCACTGCCTCTTTATGATTATCCCACTAGGAGGCTGAGGGAATAACCATCTCCCTCAGGATGAGCACACCACACTCTTAGGTGATAAACTTGGTACTCTGTCCCATAAGTGGGACTAGGTGGTAAGAGATTGATTCTTGGAAGATATGAAAGTTATGTACTCCCTGTAATTGTTGATCTTCCAGAATATCTTCACCACTGATTCACATACCCGACCACCATCACCTACTCAGTATGAGTCAGGCATCTGGGCAGCTTACCCGATATTTCTCTTCATCCTGTCCTTTGACTCCCTTGCCTTCTTTTCCTTGGCTCCTTGATCCTGTTTTTTTTTTGTTTTTTTTGTTGCTTAAAAGGTTGGGAGGGATCTAAGGCCTCACTCAGGTTGGGCAGAGCCCACAAAGAAAAAAAAAAGTGGATTTCAAACAACATGAAGTCTTGCTGTATTCTGACATATGCAGTGATATCCAACTTTTGAACTGCCCCGGAGAGGAAAGAGTTAACTTTCCATGCAAGGCATGGAACTCTGAGCTCGAGCTCGGTTGAGACTCTGTCTGTTGTTGTTTGAACCCAAACCGCCAGATTCTTTACTCCGCCTCACTGAACAGTCGCTCCAGAGATTTCTCCTTCGCTCGGTTCAATTTAGTCGGTTAAAGAGTTGTTTTTTCCTCGGTTTCAACCGAATTTCTTCCATCTAACCTGTCGGTTCAGTCTCTGTCTGTGGTACCGTGAGTACTAGATAGGTTTATTATTATTAGCTTCTGTGTGGAACTTGTAAACGTCGGATCGGTTCGGTTTGAACCGATCAGGTTTGTAAAAAAAAGTTTGTTCTGTTTTTTAGAGTGTGGTAACCAGTCCTTATCGGTTCTAAAAAATGGATTTCATTACGTTTTTCCACGACCGTAACACAGTCAAGAAACCGATAAGGGTGTCTTGCCTGGATTGCCAAAAAGGGTAAAGACATTTGGTTGGATTTGGCCATGTCTGAAAACCCAAAAGAAAAACCGGGCCCACTGGGTTTCAACACTGTAGTGTGTGTGGGAAGCCTTTGCTGAGCTGATCCCACACCACCTGTTTATTGTCTGGGGTTTGACCACCTCGATTCAGACTGCCAGATTTGTAAAAGTTTTCCAGCTACCCTGGAAAGAGACTAGGTAGGCTGAGGAAAGGAGGCAAAAGTCGCTGACCGGATGGCCAGACCGGTTCGGTTCCAACCGAACCAGAAGGAGTGCCCTCTGACCAGGGCAAAACTTCTTCGGGCAAAAGGAGAACCGACTCTGAGGAGTTGGTTCCGGTTAAAAGAAAAAGAAGGGATAAGTCAGCCGGTTCGGATCCACAAGTTCTTTCTCCAAACGCTGATGAAATAGCCAAAGCGATAAGGATTGTTTAGTCGCTAACTCCAGTTCCGACTGAACCGGCACCATCGGTGAGGGGCTTGGTTCGGTCGGTTCACCCGGTTCCGGATTATAATTTAGAGGATTTTTATGAATCGGAGGAGGAGGGAGAGTATGAGGATAGTGATGGTGATTATGAAAGTCTGGATGTGCCCATTGACCCGGACATCTCCCCAGACAGACCTTCAGGTGTTTCTCCTTCTAGGCTTTCTGAGTCCCCTTCCCACTTTATGTTTTACAAAAAGTGGCTGAAACTCTCCAGCTTCCTGTGGAGGAAGCAGTAGAGGATCAGGAGGAGCAGTTATAATGAGATGATGGACATCCCAGAGTCTAGGAGGCTGTCTATTCCCTCCATAAGTCTTTTGGGAAACAGACATTTAAAATTTTAAAGACTCTAATTCTATACCTCCTGTGGGCAGAAGAATGGACAAGAGGTATACTCTTTCAGGCTCAGATACGGAGTTCCTTTCCCAGCAGTGCAGCCATGTTGAGGTAGTGCAGGCTGCTGCCTGTGACAAGGCAAATATACCCTTGGCTTCACACCCCCCCAGATAAGGACTCCAGGAGGATTGATGCCATGGCAAAGAAACAGTACATGGCAGCATCTTTGGGACTTAGGCAGGCTAATTATATGGCCTACACAGCTAGATACCAGAAGTCTAGATGGGACACTATGATGGCTCTAGCTAAATAGGTCCCTGGCCAGCTTGCCAAAGAGCTGGAGCAGGTGGCTGCAGATGGTATTGAGGCATCCAAGGTGCAATTTCATGCTGCAGTGGACTCCAATGATGTTTCATCTTGAGTCATGGCTACATCTGTGGCCCTTCATAGGATGGCTTGGCTCAGATGTACTAGCCTGTCACAGGATACCCAGACTAAGGCCATGGATTTTCCTGTTGTTGGTAATTCTCTGTTTGGGGAGCAGACAGAGAACTACATGAAGAAAATAGATGAGTACAAGACCACCTATAGGAGTGCTCAGGCCAAGGAAAAGCAAGCCACTCCCCAGAGGCAGCATTCCAGGGGCAGGGGCAGGCCTTTTCATATGCCTTTCTACCAAGCCCAAGCCTCCTCTTCCGCCTTTGCCCAGAGGGGGTTCTTCAGAGGGAGAGGCAGACGGGGTATAAGCAGGCCTGCTACCACCCCTCAGCCTAAAGCTCCTGCCAAACAGGCACCCTGATGGGTTTGCCCGGACCGATTCTCCACTACCAGTAGGGGGCAGGCTGGCTTACTTTGTCCAGGACTGGAGGTCTTTAACATCAGACAAATGGGTCCTGGAAGTAGTAAGCCAGGGACTGGTTCTCAGCTTCAAACAATTTCCCAAGATGAGAACCAGATGTTTTCCACCTGCAAATCCTTCAGAGACCCTTACCCTAGAGGCAGAGGTGCCTTCCCTCTTGGTTCTGAGAGCCATAGAAAGGGTTCCACCCCTACACAAGGGAAAAGGATTGTACTCCAGGTACTTCCTAACCCCAAAAAAGACAGGAGAATGGCGGCCCATCCTGGATCTCAGGTATTTAAACAAGCACCTTTTAAAGCCAAAGTTCAAAATGGTGACTCTGGGAATAATTCTACCCTCTTTAAGGCCAGGGTATTGGCTAGTCTCCCTGGACCTCAAGGATGCCTGTTTCCACATTCTCATCAGATGCTCCCACAGAAAGTACCTCAGGTTCGAGTTGCCCTCAGGCCACTATCAATTCAGAGCAATGCCCTTTGGCCTAACATCAGCCCCGAGGGTGTTCACAAAATGCCTGGCAGTAGTGGTTGCTTTCCTAAGGAGAAGAAAGATCTCCATCTTTCCATACCTGGACGACTGTCTCATAGTGGGTCAGTCTCCAGACCAGGTCAAGTCACACCTACAGATAACTCAGCAACTGCTCACTTCTCTAGGATTCTTCCTGAATCTTTCAAAGTCAGTTCTAGAGCCAGTGCAGCTCCTTATCTTCATAGGGGCGGAGCTAGATACAGTAAGGGCAAGAGCCTTCCTTCCCCTGGACAGGGCAAGGACCCTTGTTACACTGGCCTCTTCATTCACCCTTCAGGTGTCTCGACCAGCAAGGCATTTTCTGCAGCTCCTGGGTCACATGGCTGCCTCTACAGCAGTGGTCCAAGGAGCAAGATTTCAGATGAGGGACATTCAGTTCCACTTGACAGCCTTCTGGTCCCAGAGTAAGGATTCTCTGACCAAGCTAATCCCAGTGACTTGAACCCTGATCCAGGCTTTGCAATGGTGGCAGAATCAGGGCAACCTAAGGCAAGGACTCCCCTTCATCACTCAGTCTCATTCTTTAATCCTTACCACAGATGCCTCCCTTTGGGCTGGGGAGCCCACTTGGGGGATCTGACCACCCAAGGGTTGTGGTCACCTCAAGAATCTCTGCTTCACATCAATCTATTAGAACTCAGAGCAGTGTTTCTAGCACTTCAAGTTTTTTCCAAGTCTATTCAGAACAAAGTAGTTCGGATCAGGATAGACAATACCACCACAATGTGGTACATCAACAAGCAAGGGGGCACTCGGTCTACAGCCTTGTGCACGGAAGCAATGAAGTTGTGGTCTCTGGCCTATTCCCTGAATACCTCTCTGATGATAGTGCACCTCCCAGGGAAGGACAATGTCCTGGCAGATGCTCTCAGCAGGATATGTCAGGGCCATCACGAATGGTCCCTAGATCCCCTGATTTTGAAGGTGATCTTCTCCAGATGGGCACTCCACAGATGGATCTTTTTGCAGCCCCAGACAATCACCAACTTCCTCTTTTTTGCTGCAGACCCCCAGTGTTGGGCGCAGTCCCCCTGGATGCTCTGGTTCTCAGTTGGGAAGGGAAGTTCCTGTATGCTTTTCCCCCCTTCCCTCTCCTGTTCAAGGTACTAGTCAAAATCAGGTCTCAACCCTGCAAAGTGATTCTGATTGCTCCAGACTGGGCCAGACAGCCCTGGTACCCTCTCTTGCTGTCCTTAGCAGTCCACCTTCCCCTGTCTCTTCCTAGGAATTGCAACCTGTTACCAAACCCTCCCCTGAGAACATGTTATCTGAATCTCAAATCTCTCAATCTCAAGGCCTGGCTCTTGAAGAGTTAGAGTTTGCTGATTTGCATCTCTCAAGGTGTTCTGGATATTCTAAAGACTTCTCGAAAGCCTTCCACCAGAAAGACTTACAACTCCAAATGGAAAAGTTTCACTATTTGGTGCTCTGGTAAGCATATTTCTCCAGAATCTGCTGGGTTGCCTACAGTCCTGGACTATATGGTTCATCTCAGTAGCTTGGGACTCAGACCAGCTATACTTAGAGTGCATCTGGCAGCTGTCTATGCCTTCTTGTCAGCAGGCAAGCACTCTTCCCTTTCAGCTCATCCTGTATTCTGTAAATTCTTCAAGGGATTGCTGCATACCAATCCTCCCTTCAGGGACCCTGCCCCTGCTTGGGACCTTAATGTTTGCATTGCTCAGCTTATGCAACCCCCTTTTGAGCCTTTGTCCTCAGCAGAGCTTAAGTACTTGACTTGGAAAACTGTGTTCTTGGTAGCCATTGCTTCTGCCAGACGCATAAGTGAGTTACAGGCCCTGTCAGTGGAGCCTGATTTTATCTCTTCCATAGAGATAAGGTGGTCTTCAGGACTAATAGGAAGTTTTTTGCCTAAGGTGATTTCAGATTTCCACCTTAATCAGTCTATGTCTCTTACTGTTTTCTTCACTGACCATTCCTCCTCTGGGGAGAGGAGGCTGCACAGCCTGGATGTGAAAAGGGCCCTTAGCTACTACATAGAGCGCACCAAGGGTCACAGGTTTGACTCCCTCCAATTGTTCCTCACTTATGGTGAGGTTGGCAAGGGAAAACCTGCAACTAAGAGATCTAGTGCAAGGTGGATTGTCTCTTGTATACAATTCTGCTATGAAAAAAATTGGATCCCACCCTCAGGCCTGAGGGCTCACTCTACTAGAGGTACAACTGCTTCCCTGGCTGCTGCCAGGGATATTCCTATCTTGGAGATTTGTCAAGCAGCCACCTGGAAAACAGTACATACTTTCACCAAGCATTACTCTCTGGATAGCCAGGCTAGGAGTGATGCTCGGTTTGGCACGCAGTGCTTCAAAGCCTGTTTCCAAAGTAGGTTCTGTCCCTCCTCCATGGAGGTACTGCTTGGTAGTCTGCATATGTCAGAAAACAGCAAGACTTCATGTTGTTTGAAGAAAAAATTACTCACCTTAGTAATGTTGTTTCTTCTATTGGAGTGATGCTGTATTCTGACCTCCCCCCCGCCTCCCCTCTCAGAACCTGGGTTTTTGGGATGTGGGTGGGCAGGAACAGTGTTGGCACCCTAGAGGTGCCCCCCCCTCCTTTCTTTTATCACCTCTTATGTTTGGGTGTGTGTTGCGTTTTGTTTTTTGGGTTTCCTGACTTGAGTCTTTGACTTGGAACCACAAAACCTTTTTATTAAATTTAGTTGCCAGTTGGCTAGTGTGAGTTTACAGTTTCCACACAGGACGCCCAGTGAGTGTAGCTCGTAAAGATCTGGTGATTTGGGTTCAAACAACAACAGACAGAGTCTCAACCGAGCTCGAGCTCAGCGTTCCATGCCTTGCATGGAAAGTTAACTCTTTCCTCTCCGAGGCAGTTCAAAGGTTGATTATCACTGCATATGTCAGAATACAGCAAGACTCCATTAGAAGAAACAACATTACTTAGATGAGTAATTTTTTCTTTTCTCCTCTTTTCTTGCTCCCTACCTCCTTCAGCATTGTCTTACAGTAGATGCAGTGGCTTTCCTCTGCACAGAGCTGCTGTTTTACATGCTTCGTCTAATCCCACTGGTCTGAGGACTTTATTGTTGGAGAATTTTCCCCACTTTCCTTTCTCCTATACAGATGCAGGGGCAGCTACCTTTCTTTTGTCCTTCTTTTAAAAAAAAAAACAAAAAAAAAACTTGTTTAACAGGCAAGGGGTCTCTGTTTTAGTCACCTAGACTGTTTGGTTCTCTATGTAATCTAGGGTGTTTGCCTGTGTTTTTCTTGTAGATTACATTATTTCCATGGAAACTGAATTTTTCTGTTTCCTTGTATTACAAAGACAACTATTTGGGAAGAAACCCTTCATAGAGCCCTCTAGCCCTATCTCTACAGGATCGACTTGGATCTGGGAGCTGTGCTGAACCCTCTCTCGTGCGAGCCTCTTACCTTCGGAGCCCCTGCCTGAGGCTGGCATGATGACTTGGTAGATCTCCGGTGTACGAAAATGCTGTGAAATAATGTAATTTTGGGTGATCACTAATTTGTCTATACCAGCATTTACATTTATATTGCTTACTTTTGCTCTTGCATTTATTTGCTGAATTTATTCAGATATATCCTAATAGTCTGTTTTGAAATGCCACTTAGACCCGAGTAACTTTAATTAATCGCAGAGTGGGTCAGGAATGGAGAAAAACAGTTTTTCAGATATATTAGTGGAAAAAGGGTGCAGGAATTGTAAGAGTTGAGGGGGGTAGGGTGATAGAGGAGGGTGGGCAAAAGGCTGCCACCCTAAATTAATACTTCTGCTCAGTTTTCACTAAAGAGGACAGCAGGTTCGTGCCAGAGAGTGGCGTCAACGTGACTACTAAGGGAATCTCGGAAATGAGACGGCCATTGTTTACTAGTGAAAGGGTTTTGAAAGGGCTGGCTGTCCTTAAAATAGATAAGGCCCCAGGACCAGATGGGTTGCATCCGAGGATACTCGGGGAATTAGCAGCGGAGCTGGCTAAACCACTGGTATGTCTGTTCAACAGCTCACTTAGGTCTGGGGAAGTTCCAAGGGACTGAAAGGTGGCAGACGAGAGCAACAGGCTCCAGGATAGTAAACAGCATGGTTTTGTGGCAGGAAGACTGTGTCAAACTAACCTGATTGTTTTCTTTGACTGGGTGACAAAAGAATTAGACAAGGCCCATGCTGTTGATATGCTGTACTTTGAATTCAGCAAGGCTTTTGGCTCAGTACCTCACAAAGGATTGCTCAAAAAGATGGGTGTAGCTAAATCCATAGTGAACTGGGTGGGTTACTGGCTAGAGAGGAGGCAGCATAGCATGGTGGTCAATGGGGTTAAATCAGTCCTGGGTCCAGTCCTCTTCAACATGTTCATTAGTAACATTGGAGAAGGAATCCAGGGCAGGTTGTGTCTCTTTGTAGATGACACAAAACTATGTGGGATGGTGGATAGTGATAAGGGAAATACAGAGAGACCTACAAAAGCTAGAAGGGTGGTCAAGGGTCTGCCAGTTAAAATTTAATGCCAGAAAGTGCAAGGTAATGCGCCTAGGAGAAAAGAACCCCAAGTCAGAGTTCTGGATGGGAGGAGAGAGACTTAGCACTACAGCTGAGGAATGGGATCTGGGAATTATCATTAGCAACTCACTTAAGCAAGCGAGTCAGTGCAACAAGGCCTATAACAAGGCTAACAGGATGCTGGGATGTATCGGGAGGGGTAATGACAGCAGACAAAAAGGGACACTGGTTTACCGTGATTGAGAAAGGGCAAATTCCATCTTGCACATTGTAAAAACCGGTACTGTCACCGGTGTCTGCCAAGCCAAAATCCGTTTTTACTGGTATTTGGTTTTGTTCACTTTATTTAACAATTTTTAACTACATTAATATGCATTTTAGCAATTTTGACATCCACTATTGTACATCCATCCATCCTAGTAACAATTAAAAGTTATTTTAGGTTCAGGATGTGACGGCAGCAGCAGCACTACAGCCCCCATCCCTCAGGTGCAATAGTAGCAACAGCAATGCTGCCCCTATCCCTTAGGTGTGAGAAGGCAGCAGCAACAGCACTATGGCCCCCCTCCCTCCGGTGTGACAGAAGCAGCAGCACTGCATCCCCCTCGTCCGTCAGACACATCCTTGAAAGCACTGTGCAGTGACTTCAACTTCCAACTCCAAGCAAGATGGCAACAGCAGAATCCCCTCAGTCCTGAAAGTTTGACAGCAGCAGCACAGCAGCTCCAATCCCTCAGGTGCAATGGTGACAGCAGCAGGTGCAGCGCTCACCCCCTCAAGTGTGATGGCAGCAGGTGCATCACTGCAGCCCCCACCCTTCAGGTGTGATGGCAGCAGGTGCATCACTGCAGCTTGAAGACCTCACCCCTCAGGCATGACGGTAGCAGGTGCAACACCGAAGCCCCCACCCCTAAGGTGTGATTGCAGCAGGTGCAACACTGAAGCCCCCATCCCTCAGGTGGGATGGCAGCAGGTGCATCACTGCAGCCCCCACCCCTCAGGTGTGACAGCAGCAGGTGCAACACTGAAGCCCCCACCCCTCAGGTGTGACAGCAGCAGGTACAACACTGAAGTCCCCACCCCTCAGGTGTGATGGCAGGCAGTAAAGCACTGAAGCCCCAACCCCTCAAGTGTGGCAGCAGGCGGTGCAGCACTGAACCCCCACCCCTCAGGTGTGATGGCCGCAGAGGCATCTTGACAGTACTCAACCAACAATGCCATGTACCAAAGCTTGTCTGTCAGAGCTCAGACATGAATTAAGCCGAACCACCAGACGCCAAGGTGGACTCCATCGGTTCAGTCTCTAGCTAACATTTAAGCTGTTTGAATTGGTTTACTTGTAAACAAAGTGCATCCAATCCAATTAAAAAAATCCACAAATGATTGAGGATGCTAATGGAGTGATACACAATCTCTCCCAACTAATAAACAAATTCAGAATTACACCCACAGTAAATTGGGCACTTTCTGACTTGGTCTTCATGAAAATGGAGCCTCTTAGGTTTTTCGGAGCTCAAACTCATGAAAGGAGTTCTACTGGCAGAGGTGAAGCCACGGCCACTGTACAGATCGGGGTTTCATCTCTCCTATTCCACCCCAGTCAACATAAATAAATTAATCTTTGTGACTGATCACTAGTCCAGTGCGCCGGCATTTTAATCTACGGTGCTATTGGACATGATGCTTCTTGCTCACAGCACTGCAACCTGATGATGCTTCCATGCCTCTTCCTCATTAGGCAGAGCAGTAGTGCCCTAGGCACACCCATGGGATTTATAAAAGGGCACTGGAGAAATAAACTTCAAACTCCATGCATAAGGGCACTATTGAGGAAGGGGCAAGGTCGTGTCAACAGTTCATAAGAGCGTGGGATGCTCACGAGTGCCAAAATTAAAATGCAGCATGCACTGGAAAATTTACCAATTTGAGTGTCTGGTACAAAGATTATTTATTTAATCTAGTGCCTACAGAGGGGACCAGAGAGGTGAAGTCCCAATCTGTACAGCAGTTATGGCTTCATCTCTGCTGGTAGTTCTCCTCTTAAGAACTCAATCGTCATGGCCGGCCTGGTGGCACTGAGGGTTGAGGCGCTGGATGCCACACCTAGCACCATGCCCAGTTCGGAAATGACTTGGGACATCGGAGGGTCAGCAATGGAGGGAAGGAATTGAGCATCTGGAGGACTGCTTTCCCCTCCTCGGGTGGGTTCTGGGATATGCCTACTTCATAGTGGCTCCGGGTGGAGACCATGGGCTGTACAGACAGCAGAGCTTGACGCTACATCAGGGGTGGAGTGGCGGCAGCCAGGCTGCACATAAATGCAGTGCTGGCATTGCATGTCTCTGCTCCAGGGGGAAACTGTGCGGGGAAAAAAACCCTGGTGGCCTAGCAGAGGCAAAGGGGTCCTGGAGACCCGCCCACATCCCAACGCTGGACCTGCTTCCCTGGGGCCCAGCTCTACTGGCTTCAACGGCTGTCCCTCTAATCACAGATAGCCCAGTGGGGGGTGATCAGGGGGCTGGTCAAGCCATAAAGCCGAGTGGAGTCAGCCCTGTAGGAGCCCAGCAGAGGAGGTTTCAGGCAGGGATTAGAGACAGAAAAGTCGAGTGGTACCCTGGAGAGATGCCCTAGGTCCCAGTGAATAAAGAAAGTAAAAAAAAAAACAAAAAAAAAAAAAACATCATCTCTGTAGTTCCCCAACCCAAGCAAACACAGACTGCACTGGCAACAAGGTGGTCCCACCACACCACCTAAGAGAACATACACCACAGAAGGTCTGAGGGAATGACACCTCCAGATACCCATGCACAGCCATGCAGGACCCAGCCATTTTTATTAGCATCACCTGTGACAGTGGGTGGTGGGCCTGGTTCCGGTAGCCCAGGTTGCTGCGAATGCTCCCCTCACCACCAGCTACTTCAAAATTGTCTCATCCGACAGTTTTAAAAGGCACAGATGAAACATGGTTGAGTGATGTGGTTTAATAAAGTTTTTTTGTTCTAGTGTGTGTCTATTCTTCTACACACAGACACAGACACAAACACAGACCACCCAAAAGTGACTTTTTAAAAAAAATCATATTTACATTCAGGATAGAGACAGGGTGAAGCAGGTCCCAGAAGTACAACACAGTAAATTAAATACATTTTACAATTAAGAAGACACATGCCCAGCAAACCTCCCCGAGACCACCAAACAACGTACCTTCCCTCTGCCCGAGAGGACTGGCTGGGTTACAGGCCAGGCCACAAAACATCTTGTTGAACCACACAATAATATGAAAGTGCTACATAAACACACTTGTTGAAAAATGGCTGTGCAGTGGTAGTCCATCCACCACCTCCCTCCCCTCCATCACCAGAGGCCAGAACCATTTTTCATGCATGTGTACCAGTCAGTAAGCTCATCCCTCCAGACCATCAACATACGTGTGGGAAATAATGGCTCTGTGCCACTCTACCCATCCACCCTCCTCCTCCTCCCTCCTCCATCACCAGATGCCAGGACCATTTTTTTCAGCATGTGTACCAGTCTACCCAGCCCGTCCCTCCATTGACCATCAACGACCAACCACTGGAGCATGGCATGGCCATAGCAGACTGGCATACGTGTGGGAAAAATGGTTCTGGGCCACTGTCTATCTACCCCTCCCTCCTCCATCATAAGAGATCAGATTTTGAAAATATTACTATTATTTTTTATAATTAAGCATGCCAGCTCATTCCCTGCCTCCTTCCCCATCTTTCCTCCCATGCTTTCCCATTCAAACAGCAGCATGAGTATCAAAATAAAATGTAAAATAAATAAATACAAATGTACCAGACTATGGCAGGTCCAGTCAGCAGCATAAAGAAGCAGAAAGGGCAGGCTAGCAGCACAAAGCTGGCAGGGCAGGTCAGCACAGCACCACACCAGAACCAGACTAAAGTGAAGGACACTTCCCACTCCACCCCACCAGCATGGCCACTCTCCCCACACCAAACCCAAGGGCACTCTGCCCATCCCGGACCATCACAGGCCCTCTCCCTACCCAGACAGACCTGCACAGCCCCTCTCCACACCCCAATTGACCAGCATGGCCACTTTCCCCACCCTGGCCCACCAGCACTGCCACTCTCCCCATCCCAGCCCACCAGAACGGCCACTGTCACCACTCAACTCCACCATCATCATGGCAACTCAGCCTCCCCCACGGCCACAGCCACTCTGCCCATCCAGATGAACCTGCATATCCCCTCTCCACTCAGACAGACCTGCACATCCTCTCTCTCTCTATCCAGATGGACCTGCACAGCCCCTCGCTCAACCCCACTGAGCAGTTTGTTAAAGATAAAACCTAAGATGGCCACCAACTTCCTGAGATGCCAGCAGGTGAAAACATTCCCTTAAAGAAATACGCCGCTGCTCCTTGAGACTAGTCCTCCTCCTCCTTCTCCTAATGCTGTCAGGCAACGTGCACCCAAACCCTGGCCCATTCTGCTCTAAAGCCACTAATCTGAGCAAGCCTTCGGGTGCCCTCTCATTCATATCAATCAACATCTGCAGCCTCTTTCCTAAAATGGATGCCCTATAGGCCTTCACCAGCCAACACTGCCCTGACGTCCTGGCAGTTGTCAAAACCTGGCTCACGCCATCGGTACCAGACCATGCAGTCAGCCTTCCTGGCTAGAACGTCTTTAGGCTGGATCGCCTCTTCAAAAGAGACGGGGGCTGCGCTCTCTACCTAAAAGACTCCATACAAGGGCACCACATCATTACCTCAATCCAACACACAACTGCTCAGATACTGCCAGTGAGAATCCTCTTCGGTGCCCAAAACAAAACCTTCACTGTTGCCACCATCTGCATCCCTCCCAAAGAACAGGGAACTGGTCTAACAGCTGTGCTTGACTTTGTAAAGTCACTCCCACCAGACACCGAATCCATCCTCCTAGGCGGCTTCAGCATCAACTGGCCTGCAGCTGATGTACACAAATACGTTACCATAGCCCTTGGTAAATCAAGATTCAGTAATGACTCCCTCGATCTCAAAATCCTGTCTCTCTCACTTGATGAAGTGCTTAGTCCTCTGACCAGAATTTTCAACCTCTCCCTCAGCCTTAGCCAGTTCCCGGACAGATGGAAATCTGCCACTGTCACCCCAGTCCATAAAAGTGGTGACAAAACTGCCCACGATAACTACAGACCTATCTCCCTACTACCCCCACTCTCCAAGGCACTAGAATGCATCGTCTCGGACCAGCTCACAGAATACCTGGATCACGTACAACATCCTGTGCAAGCAACAACAGGTTCATGAGTCACAGCACCTCCACAGCCCTACTTGAATTCACCGGCGCAATCCACAACGCACTTGATTCTGGTGAACTACTAGGCTCAATCTACATTGACTTAACTAAAGCCTTCGACACCGTCAATCACCGCCTCCTACTTGTCCAGCTTCAGAACACTGGGCTGTCAACCGACACCATTGGCTGGTTTAAGAGCTACCTTGAAGAACGGTCCCAAACAGTAAGAATCGCTGATACACTCTCTGACCCTAGATCAGTCCGCTCGGGAGTCCCCCAGGGCTCCATTCTTGGACCCCTCCTCTTCAGCCTATTCTTAAACTCACTACCGGATAGCTGCCCAGAACAAATAATTCTCTACGCCGACGATGCTGTGATCCTCACCTCAGACCCTGATCCAAACCAATTACAAAATAAACTTCAGCGGGCCTTCTCCTCCATTGAATCCTGGTTTCTAAATCATAAACTGCTTCTCAATCAAAAAAAAACAAGTCTGGTCTTTTGCAGCCCCCACAACAAAAACAAACAACTCCACCTCTCCATTGCAACCAAACAAGGAGCCATTCTAGAGCAAACACAGTCGTTCAAGTACCTCGGCATCACCCTTGATCCCCACCTCTCATACGCTGTCCATATTAGCAATGTGGCAAAGTCTGCCAATGTGAGGTTAGGCATATTATTCCGGCACAGGAAACACCTAACCCCAGAAGCACTGTCAGTGGCCGTCCAAAGCTCCATTGTCAGCATCATAGACTATGGTCTTATCATATATGGGTCTGCAACTACCACTGCTCTCAAACGTATCGTGACCTCCCTGAATAAGGCCTGTCGTCTCATCACTGGCACCCACACTTGTGACCTTTATTCCCAATCTGGATGGCTTTAACTGGACAAACGCATAAAATACCAAACCTGCATCATGGCCAAGAAAATCATAATAAGACTTGCCCCACCTGGTGTCGGTGCCCTCCTTAAGCCTAGACATAGGAATGTCACTACAAGGAGATCCAATTCCCATCTATTACATATCCCACGATGTCGCACGACCCAGGGACAAAGATCATTTGCCTGTCTGGCATCCAACTGGCTCAACTCTCTTGGCAGCGACATAGTGACCGCTCCAACACTCGGCCTTTTCAAGTCCAAGCTGCGCCTCTCACTGCTTGTATCCTGCGATTGCCTATCTTAACATTTCCACCGTTCCAGCTGCACATGCCCCAGCACCCAGCACTTATAATCAGTCTTTGCACCCCTAACACCTTACCTGGCATATTCCCTCGACAAGGCCCCCAGGCTGCACTGTCTCCCACCCCTACCACCTCCCCCCATATCTCCCTCCTGCCCCTGCCCCACCCACCTCCCGTGACTCCCCTCACCCCTGCACCTCCTACCCCCGATCTCCTACCCTCACTTCTCCCCATCGACCCCCTTGTCTTGCTCATAGCTTAAGTCTTTGTACTGGTTATTACATGTCTGTAAGTCAGTGACTTTATATTTGTAACTAAAAATGATGACTGTTGCACATGCTGACGTGGAACCTTTGTAAAAGAGCCTCGGCTCAAAGGTATTGTAATCCTAGATTGAAATAAATAAATAAGATATACACCCCCCAGCTGAAACTGGCCAGCAAGCCTCTCTCTCCCCACACACACTCACAGAAAGAAAACAAGATACCAAAAACGTAATTTTTTTTTTAATTAAGCATTTCAGCTCATGTACATACACCCCTCCCCCATCTTCCCTCCCTTGCATTTTCCCATTCAAACAACAGTAGGGTTATCCCCCTCCAAAAAAAAAACAACTTGGCAGGCCCTTAGAAAGGCAGTAGTTCTCCTGTGACAGCAGATGTCAAGGTAAGTCAGACCAATAGAGCCAATCCCCTGCACCAGCATGGTGGTCAGTGACCCCACATCCAAGCATCCAGTTCTCAAAATGACACAGTCAGCCAGCTACCCTCCACACACACACACACACACCCCAGTGCTATGTCCCGATTCCTAGCAGTGAGCACTCCCCCACAACACTGCTTCATCCACTGGCCACAAGTCAATGTCCAATCCCCAACCCAGGCACTCCTGCCCCTCACAGCACCAACACCACCACCAGACCCCTATACCTGCAAATCAGTGCCGCAGTGATGTATGGCAAGCAGCACACCCCTCCTCAGTCGCCCGCTGTCCAACTGATGCTGGGAATGCACTGCCTATTTATAGGCAGCGTGCTCCCAGTATCAGTCCAGCTCATGGACGCGGGCCTAATATTTTGGTTGGGTGCCCTGAAATATATTTTTTACATAATGAGTAGCTTGCACTCCTGTACAAATCTGGTACTGTTTATGCATTTCATATCGCTCTAGCCTGCTCCAGGCACACACATGCTTACACCATAAAAATGGACACCAGAGTTGACAGAGTCCCTTTAAAGCACTTTTATTCCAGTGAACAAGGCCAGCTTCCCTGAAAATAATAGTGAGCACCTCTTCCCTAGCACTAGGGTAAGCACTGGTACACTAGCCAAATGCTGGCAGATTTTGTATTGGGCTAGTAAAATGTTCCTTTAACTTGCCCTGCAGGCTTGTGTTGGAGAAGGTAACCACAAGTTCACCAGCTGGACCAGAGGAAAAGTCTGTGGGGCTAGTGATTTTCCTAGTCAACCAGTAATTTCTAGCAGTGCTGGCTAGAGGTTGTAAAACCTAATTTCGATCCCTGAAGTGCAATACAGGCAAACCTTACAGCAACATTGCCAGCTTCTCCCATCCCTCCCAATCAAATCTGGCCACCTCCCCTGCCTGCAGCCACAACAAAGACTGACCCTGTGCTAATATACAGCCTTTTGGAAAACACTGAAAGGCCCCGATACTCAAGCAAGCCTGGTCAACTCACAACCAACAGCCCCCAAAACAAAGAACTCCTACACCAGTGGACAGTCCCAATGGAACTACTGTCAGCCTACCACACCCTCATGGACAGTTCCCTCACCCAATTAAACATGCTCAGTCCTTCCACACCATGCCTGGTGGCCAGCCCATCACCACCCACCAACATGAATGGTGGTCAGTCCCCACACCCAGCATGGCCACTTTCCCCATACTGATGGACCAGTACAGCCGTTCTCTCCACCTTAACCCACCAACACAGCTACTGTCCCCACCAGACCCACCAACAAGGCCACTCTCCCCAACCCACCTCCACAGCCAGTCTCCCAACCCCACACCATCTGCATGGCCACTCTCCCAACCCATTCCTCCAGCACAACCACTCTCCCTACTGCACACCACCAGCACAGCCACTCTCCCAATCCCACACCCCATGCCACCTGCATGCCCCTCTCCACACCCGACCCAACAGTATGGCCCATCTCTCCACCCAGATGAACCAGCAAGGCCCATCTCCCCACTCCCATGGTCCAGCATAAAACCCCTCTCCCCACTCCGACAGATCTGCAGGGCCCTCTCCCCACCCAGATGGACCAGCATAGCCCCTCTCCCCACCCAGATGGACCAGCGCAACCCTTCTCCCCACCCAGATGGACCAGCATGGCCCCTGTCCCCACCCAGATGGACCAGCATGGCCCCTCTCCTCACCCAGATAGACCAGTGTAGCCTTCTCACTCCCATAGACCAGCGCAGCCCCTCTCCCCACTCAGACCCACCAACACAGCCCCTCTTCCCACCCAGACCCACCACCAAGGCCCTCCCCACCCAGATGAACCAGCATGGCCCCACTCCCCACACTGATGGACCTACATGGCCCCTCTCCCCACCCAGTTGAACCAGCATGGCCCCACTCCCCACACTGATGGACCTGCATGGCCCTCTCCCAACACAGATGAATCAGCACAGCCCCTCTCCCCACTCAGACCCACCAGCACGGCCCATCTCCCCACCCAGATGAACCATTGTGTGTATCCTCACCTCCACACCACCACAACCAGTGTCCCCATCTACTGCCAGTATCCCCATCCGAACTCACCACAACCAGTGTCGCTACAACAGGGCCAGTGTCCCCATCCCACTGCTAGTATCCCCACCCCACCAGCCAGTGTCCCCTCCCCATACCACAATGACCAGTGTCCCCACCCCACCAACCAGTGACACCTCCCCACCAACACAGCTTGCCTCTACACCATCCCCCAGATAGACACAGCCTCCCATGATGTACACACACAAAAAAGGGAGAGAATCTGGAGGAATGGAGAGGAGCTAGGAGTGGAGAGGGACCCCCCAATCATCAACGCAGACATTTTTATTTCTGTGCAGGGTGGATGGAAAGGAAACCCTGTAGGAGAATAAAATAGAGACAGTTGTATGTACAAATGGGCACACATACATTTGGTGCAGAAACAAAACAAAACTCGAGTGGAGAAGAACAGAACCGAATGGCCTTGCATCCTCCCGAAAGGAGGCGACAGAGAGAGAGATTGCAGCACAAAGACTCATCTGGCATTGGTCCACTGCGCCCGATACTCTCCCCCACCCCCTCGTGCCTCGTGTTGGGTCCACTTGCCGCCGCTGCCCCCCGACCAACTAGTACTACCACCACACGAACTTTGGGACTAAAATGTCACTTAGAAAGGGACACACTTTACCGTAGTTGGTTGCGGTCTCTCGTGCTCAGTCTTCACACCAACCCAACCAGCTTCGGGACAGTAGAAATAAATCCGGACACAGACATAAATTATATTTTGAATGGTAACAGCTTAGGGACTTAAAAGGAACTTAGGAGGAGCAGAATTAACATTTTTAACAGAAGGCTCGACCGTCCATTCCAGAGCCCACCACCCACCACTTACCTGCCTAACAGTTTCACAAGACAAGAAGCACAGTATAGCAGTTTTTATTTTTCATACAAGCACAGGCTTACTTGGAAGGCATCCCACCAGCCTTGCAAGCAGCAACGGTTCCATAGCATGAAAATTTTGGCAGCAAAACAGGAATCAAAGGACAAGGCAAGAGAACGCACACTCGCTACCCAGCAATTTATAGCACTATGCTCACGGAGACAACGAGAACAAGCGTTGTTTCCGTTTTTAGCGCCGTTTTCCGCCAGCCAATGAGATTTCCGCTTTTCCGTCCGTGTCACCACATATGCGGTAAACCAGTGTCCCTGGAAAGAGGTAATACTTCCCCTCTGCAGATCCCTGGTGAAGCCTCACCTAGAGTACTGCACTCAGTTCTGGAGTCCTCACCTCAGAAAGGATAAGGATAGGTTGGAGACAGTGCAGTGCAAAGTAACAAAAGTGATTCAGGGACAGCAGGGCAGATCCTATGAGGAGCGCCTCAAGGCACAATACTAAAGGAAAGACTGGTGTTGTATCTGGAGGATAATGGCCTCCAGGATGTGAGGCAGCATGGGTTTGTTTCAGGGAAGTCTTGCCAAACCAACCTGATACAGTGTTATGACTGGGTGACAGGTGAGCTGGATAAGGGTCATGCGGTGGATGTTCTTTACTTGGACTTCAGCAAGGCCTAGATTCTGTGCCTCATGGGTGGCTTGGGGGAAGCTAACTGGTGTAAGGTTGGGACAAAAATGATGAACTGGATTACAGACTGGCTGAGTGTGAGGCTGCAATGGGTAGTGGTGAGAGGAGAGCTCTCAACTCCAAGGCTGGTGACGAGTGGGATGCCACAGGGCTCTGTGTTGGGGCCAGTATTGTTCAGGCTCTTCATATCAGACATTGCACATTGGGTGGTGAGCAAGATAAGTCTGTTCGCTGATGATACCAAAATCGGAGCAGTGGTGAATGGTGAGGAGGGATGGAAGCAGCTGCAGGGGGACCTAAGCAAGCTAGAGGAGTGGTCAGAGAGGTGGCAGCTGGGGTTCAATGCATAGAAGTGTAAGGTTATGTATTTTGGGGTGAAGAACCCAAGGAGAGAATACTGGCTGGGAGGGGTTAAGCTGGGGATCACTGAAGAGGAGAAGGACCTAGAGGTAATGATAACAGGGACCATAGACAATACTGCCCAGTGCAGGAGAGCAGCTGCAAAAAGCGAACAAAATGCTGGGGTGCATAGCGAGGGTGTTTTCGTCCAGGCGAAGAGAGGTGATCTTGCCCCTCTACAGGTTGTTGGTAAGGCAGCACTTAGAGTATTGTGTGCAGTTTTGGAGGCCATACCTAAAGCGTGATATCAGGCTACTGGAGAGGGTACAGAGGAGGGCAGGAAGGATGATATGTGGAATGGATGGGACAAACTATGACAGCAGGCTGAGAGACCTGAATATGTACACCCTGGAGGATAAGAGGGACAGGGGGACAGGATAAGAGACATTCAAGTATCTGGGGGGAATCAATAAGGATGTGGCAGATGGGGGTCTTTAAGTTAAGGAGGGGGAGGGTCACCAGGGGGCATGTGCTAAGAGTAGAGGGGGAAAGATTTAGGAAGGAAATGAGGGAGACACTATTTCACAGAGAGGGTGGTAGCAAAATGGAACACCCTACCAGAATGGGTGGTATCATGTAAATCTGTGAACAGACTGTGCATGGATTGCATCACAAGTCCTATGAGGACAGGTTGAAGGAACTGAACATGTACTCCCTGGAGGAGAGGAGGGAGGGAGAGAGGGGATATGATAGAGACATACAAGTATCTTACAGGGAGGAACAGGGTGCAGGAATACACTATTTTTAAGTGAAAAAGATGTTCCAGGACTAGAGGGCATGGGATGAAGTTGGAGGGAGGACGATTCAGAGGAAATGTGAGGAAGAATTTATTCACAAGAGCGAGTGATGGACAAGTGGAACACCCTGCCAGAGGAAGTGGTGGAGGCTGAAACAATCGCTGGATTTAGAATGCATGGGATAGACATAAAGAATTCTGGAGGTCGGGGTAAGGGCAATAGACTTCTTGGAAAACATAAACTGAACTTACAAGCTCAAATGGGCAGACTGGGTGGGCCATAGGCCCTTATCTATGACGCTGTCTATGTATCTATGTAACAGTTTCAAAGGGCATGGGACAGGGAACAGGGAGAGTGAGGGTGGGGGAGGTGGGGGTGGCAGTGGGATGACAAATGGGAGGGGTGGGGCAGCTGCAAACTAGGGTGCTAGCTGCACACTTGAGCAAACTTAGATAGACCAGGTGGTCTGTTTCTGCTGGCATATTCGGATGTTCGTATGTATGTTCGTAAATATGTACTCACTGGAGACCAGAAGTGAGAGGAGAGATATGATAGAGACCTTCACGTTCCTTGAAGGAGTTAAAGTGAATTGCAGGGAACTGTTTAGCCTGAATATTAATTCACAGTCACATGGACACAAATGGAAATTAACAGGAGGTAGGTTCAGGAGAGATGTGAGAAAGTACTACTTTACGGAAATGGTGGTGGAACCTTGGATCAGTCTGCTGGCCGAAGTGATGGGTGTGAAAACAGGGGATTCAAGCAGGACTGGGACATAATGAAGGGAACAGTACTTACTTGGGGGGGGGGCAACAGGACCAAGGAGAAGAATAGAGAGAGGATTTATTTATTTTATTTATTAAATTTTGGTGACCAGGCAGGCCCACTGAGCCCCGGAGGTCCCTTTTTCAGGGGTGACCCGGGTGTTACATAACACAAGAGATAAGTACAGCATTTGTTCGAGTTACAGGAGTCACAGCAGCACAGTTAAGATGGCAAAGCAGATCATAAGCAGTACACAAGGTATAGAATGGGTTGATCACCAGTGAATTACAGGCATCACAGCAACAACAGTTAACTTGGCAAAGACAGTGCATAACTGTACACAAGGAATTGAATTGGTTGGTCGTCAGTGACACCAATTGTGCGGATGTTTGCAGTGTGACATGAATGTAGTCAGTGGCAGAGACTAGGACCTGGTTAGTAATTTGACCCTTTCTTCCTGTCAGCGGCCAGTATAGTGGCAGGTTCTGGCCTCCGCTAGGTGGGCCTTGAGCCTAGTGCGGAAGTTTTTGATAGTGGGGGCTTCCTGCACCCCAGGAGGGAGCTGGTTCCACAGTGTTGGAGCGGTAAGGGCAAATGACATGTCGCCCACCTTGGTTCTGACCCTGGGGACATCTAGGAGAGTTTGGCCAGTTGTGCTCAGGTGTCGGTGATTGGTCTTTATAGCCACGAGGAAAGAGAGGCTGGGGGGGGGTCAGTCCTATTAGCTTGTGCGCTAGGCAGAGCAGAGGGTATTGGATGCGCGCCTCCAGTGAGGCCCAGTTTAGGAATGTAAGGGAGTCACAGTGATGCTCCCTAGGATTGGCCTGTGAGGTGAAGCGGGCCACCTTGTGATACAGCACCTGTAGTTTGTTTCTCTCCAGCTTACCCAACCCTTGCACGACTGGGGCGGTGTATAAGAGTGTAGAGAGAAGGACACTGGTGGCGATTGAGGTTCTGGATTTGGGTACTAGCTGGTCTTTCAGCTGGTAGCGGATGCCTAGTTTCCCATGCGAGGTTTTGGTGACTGAGTCCGCATGGTGCTTCAATCCCATGTGAGGTTTTGGTGACTGAGTCCACATGGTACTTCAGGGTGAAGCCCTGGTCCAGGGTTAGCCCGAAGTATTTCAGGGAGGGCACAACTTCTAGGCACTAGCCAGATGCAGTGGTGAGTTGTAAGTGCTGAGTTCTGTCCTGACCAAGTGTTCTTGGACCAAACAGCATTGCTTTAGTTTTGGACGTATTGAGGACCATTCTGTTCTCGGTAAACCAGTGCTCCAGTGACTAAAGTTCCTCTTGGAGTAGGGGGCTAAGTCCTTCCAGGTTGGCAGTGGACTGATAGTTGACTGCATCGTCCGCGTACTGGATGGCATAGCTCCCACCACAGTGGTCAGCTAGTTCATTAATGAACAGGGAGAATAGGAGGGGGCAGAGTATCGACCCTTGAGATACCCCCTGTTTTAGTGGGAGTGGCCCAGATAGGGCATCCTTCCACCTTACCCTCTGAGTCCGGCCGGTCAAATAACTCTCGAATCACTTTAGTGCGTGGCAGTCTAGGCCCATGATGTTTAGTTTAGTAAGAAGGAGATTGTGGTGGACTAGATCGAAGGCCATGGAAAGGTCTATGAAGACCGCATCGGTAGGGGTACCCTTGTCTAGGTCTCGGAGAACGTCTGTGGCAAATTTGGTCAGTGCAGTGTCTGTCCCATGCCCAGTTCTGAAGCCATGCTGGGAGGGTGCCAGGATTTTATGGGCCTCCAAGTAGCCTTGGAGTTGTCCATAGATCAACTTTTCCTACATTTTTGACAGGATGCAGAGTGGGGAGATTGGTCTATAGTTGCCAATTGTCTCCTGGCGGCCACCCTTGTGGATCAGTACCACGTGTGCCTGTTTCCACTGTGTAGGGACGATGCCAGTGCCCTCCTTCACAGAGCGGTTGCTGAGCCAGGATAGGGATATGGCCAAGGCCGGGGCCCCGTCCTTCAGTAGCTTGGGGTGAATTCCATCAGGACCTCCCGAGCCAGAGGTTTTTAAAGTTTTCAGTTGTAGCAGGACCTCTTTGGGCTTGACTGATCGTAGATGAAAGGATGGGCGGTGGAGGTCAGGGGGAACCCTTGTGGTGGGATTCATGGTGAGGGGGGGTAGGCCAGCCTTGTAGGTTAGTGAAGTGGTGGTTTAGGGAGGAGGCGATTAGAGGGCCCTCGTGAATTAGTTGTCCACTGACCTCTATGGGGCCGGATTCTGACTTGCCTTTCCCCTTCACCAGTTCATTGATGTGGACCCAGAAAAGTCTAGGGTTACCTAGGTTATTTTTCTGGAGGCCTGTGACATACTCTTTTTTTTTTTTTTTTTTCGCCTTTTTTTATGGCCACTTTACATTTGTTCCTAAGCATTTTGTATGCCACGAGGTCTAACTGTAAGGAGGAGTGCTTGAACTTTCTCCAAGCCTTGTCTCTTTGAGTCATGAGGGCCTTTAGTGGCGAGGTTACCCATTTGTAACATCTGCCCTTGGCACGCAGTTTTTTCACGGGGGCAAGGAGGTTAGTTACCTTGATAAACATCCTCTGAAAGAAGGCCACGGCCTCGTCCAGGGTAGGGAGACGCTTGATCGGGTTCCAGTCTAGGTTGCTTAGATGAGCAGATAATTGTTTGGAGGTGTAGTGGGTGTAATCCCGTACATGCATAAGACGAGGTGGCACTCTGGGCGCCCTATTCTTCCAGATACAGAAGATAGGAGAGTGATCGCTCGGGATCAGCCAGGATGCCTGCAGACTGGATATTACAGGGGTTAGTCACTAGAGCCCAGTCTAGGGTGGAGTGATTCCCTGTTTTGTGGTTCAGTCTGGTGGGTTCAGAAATTACCTGTACGAGGTTAGCATCTTGTATCAGGCCCAGCAGGGACTGGGTGGAGTCCTGGGCCCAGTTCAGGTTTAAGTCTCCCAGTAAGAGGTGTTCAGTGGTGACGTATTTGACTGTGTCCTGGAGGAATGCCTCCAGGGCTTGATGGGTGTTCTTAGGAGGGATGTATATGCACCCTATGGTGAGGTGCTTACTGGAGCCCAGGGAAGACTGATTCGCTGCCTGTTGTGGCATTGTGGTGCATGATATCCTCAGTTGAATCCAGGGTATCTTTCACATAAATGAGTAACACCCCCCCCCCTTTTTGTTGTTCCTATCTTTCCAGTAGGAGTGGTACCCCAGGGCAGCAACCTCATGAGGGAGGATGCGGGGTTTGAGCCAAGTCTCTGACACAGCCAGGATATCTGGCCTTAAAGATCCAGCCAGGCTTGCACTTCCTGCATCTGTGGTCGCAGGCTACACGTATTCATGTGCACGATCCGCAGGACCTTTGAGGACACCCACTGAGGGTCCTGCGGGGAGGCTTTCAGGAGATTGCCAGTAGTGGGGCCTGGGTTCTGATGGATGTCTCCTGCTGGGAGCAGCAGGGCTCCGAAGAGGCATAGTGAGGTGGGGTTAAGGAATGTGAATAACCCTCTATAGCGAGACCTCCTTGCATAGTGGGTGATGGAGAACCAAGCGCCGTTTTTAGTGAGCTTTGAGGCCATCAGTAAGGATTGGAAGCTGCCTTTGTAGGTGATTTGTTCACAGGAGTAAGGCAGGGTATTGGGTTGCTGGGGGTTGTGTAGGTTTGGGTCACCTGCGCCAATGATTCCATCCACCCAGAGGAGGGACAGGATGTACATGGTAGCAAGCAGTAGTCCTCTGTTGGGCAGGTAGTGACGGGGTATGCCAGACATCATTACCATGTTTTATAATTAATGGGGACCCTTTGAGTAGTGGGGACCTTGGGGTTACAGAACCTGGAGTTGTAGGTATCCACAATTGGCTGTTTTAGAACACTGTAGCTAGCTGGGTCCCGAGTCCACTGTAGCTAGCTAGGTCCCGAGTCACTGAGCCTGGCTTGTTAGCTGTTTGCTTTATGTCTCTGTTGGGTACTTATCGTATATGACCACAGTAAAGAGGATAACTTACGTCTAGTTAGCATCAGGTCATCTAGTTCCCACATTAAACAGAGTAGGTCACTTACACCATTAGCTTTGGACAGTTGCACTAATTCACTAATTGCACAAATTGATAGTGCTGTGATCTATCTAGCTGTATTCAGAGTATTTGCCCTAATACATAACACAGTGTTCTATCTACAAGTTGTCAGTTACATAGCAAAGCTGCCCTCATTTACCTATCTAGCTGTATTCAGAGTATTTGCCCTAATACATAACACAGTGCTGTATCTACAAGTAGTCAGTTACGTAGCAAAGCTGCCCTCATTTACCTATTTAGCTGTATTCAGAGTATTTGTCCTAATATATAACACAGTGCTCTATCTACAAGTTGTCACTTACATAGCAAAGCTGCCCTCTTTTATGATGGACTTGTAGTTCTGGCAAACAATTTGTATTGTGTTAACACCTGGGATTCAGTACAAAGGTTGTCCGGTGCCAGTGGGTTACCAGCTAGCCCCCCAGTTACCCTGGGAAGGGTTAGTACCCTGGAGGAACAGTCGGTTCCAGGGATTATAGGGAACTTGAGCAGACTGGATGAACCTCTGGTCTTTTTCTGCCGTCATTGTTTATGTTTCTATGTATGATGTGGTTCAATACAAGGACAGCTGTGAAATCAAACCACACAAGGCCAGGGGTCCTGGACTTCAGGAGGGCAGATTTTAAAAAGATGGGTTGATGCCTCAGGGGTGACCTAGCAGGGGTGGATGACTTGGGTGGGATGGAGGAACAGTGGAATGAAGATAAAAGGGAGCATAGTAAAGGCAACAAAGCACAAGTGAGCAAAAGCAAGAAGAAAAGAGACCGCTATGGTTCTCGAAAGAGGTGATTGAAAAGATAAAAGCTTAAAGGGTAGCATTCCGAAGGAATAAAGAGACGCAGAGGCAGAAGGATAGGGAGACGTATCATGTATTGTGGGAAACAGAGGGGAGCAAGAAAGCAGTAAGGCTGCAGAGTTGCTCACTGCAGAGGGAATAGCCCATGAGGTAACAAAACAGGACAAGACGTTTTTTAGGTATGTAAGTGAAAAGGGGAAGACCAGAGATGGGATTCTAAGATTAGAAAGAAGGTGGGGGCTCAGCAAAGGGGGACCAGGAGAAGGCAGACATCCTGAACAAATACTTTTGTTCAGTGTTCTCAGAGAAAGGGGCCACAAAAATCCCTGAGGCACTGTGCTGGGACAGGAGAGCCAGGGTGGAACAGCAGATGTGGCCTACCTAGATTTCAGTAAGGCGTTCAACACTGTTCCACTTAGGAGACTAGTAAGCAAGTTGGGTAGCTTAGGAGTGGGTCCAAAGGTGGTAAACTGGATAAGAAATTGGTTAGGGGATATATGACAGAGGGTGGTAGTAAACAGAGTTCACTCGAAAGAAGGGAGGGTGACCAGCGGGGTGCCTGAGGGATCAATGTTGGGACAGGTCCTCTTTAATGTCTTTATAAGGAACATTGCAGGGGAGCTGGAAGGGAAGGTCTGCCTCTTTGCGGATGATACCGAAATCTGCAATAGGGTGGACACTCCAGGTGGGGTGAAAAGGATGAGCAGAAACTTGAGAAAACTAGAGGAGTGGTCAAGGGTATGGCAGATAGTTTTAATTTTTATGTATTCATCAGAGCATGGTACAGAGAATAATTGTAAAAATTTAACCACCAGACAATGACATTAAATGAAGAAGAAATCAAAGCAGTAAGCTGATCAAGGTAGCATCAGATTGCCAACACTAATGGAGATACATCTTGAGAATCTCATCTGACAAGTTACCTTAGCAAAGTAGTGCCTAGTAAAATTAACCCCTTATGAGGATGTGAGGTCCAGGCCACTCCCACCTCCATAATTCCACATGTTTCATTTATGGTAGCAAACCTTCCCCAGGTCAGGCCACAGTGAGCAATCAAGGCACAAAACTGGGATCCTCCCGTGAAATATTTTATTTATTTATTTATTTATTATGGTCTCAGATAACACCATTGAGCATATGTTCTTTTGTAGGTTCCACATCAGTTAACAGAACATTGAAAAGTACAACAAATTATAAATTTACAGAGATGGTACAGTAAGTTACAAGAGGATTGGTATATGAAAGATACTGCTGAGGCATTGTACAACGTATGCCTGCTTCAAAGAGTTTTAGCATACTCGAAGAAGATAGTCGCAGAGTAGGTAACACAAAAGGTGATGGAGTGGAGGTAGAGGAGGAGGGTGTGTCTTGAGATAGAGGAGGTTGTGCAGAGGGGGCAGACCAGAGAGAAGTGCTGGGGTTGGTAGGTATGGCTAGTGCTGCAGTTAGTTTGCTAAGAGGGATTAGCAGTAACTATCGCAGGTGCCCAGTAATGAGGTGCAGACTTGGATAATGTTTGAAAGCAACAATGGTTAGCTGAAACAGTCACAGTTGTCCTCAGCAGCAAGGTGCTGATAAAGTTTTTGCTTGAAGGCACAATGGTTGCGACTCCGGAAATGGCTGGTGGTAGGGTGCTGGTCCAATGGGGAGCGCGGTAGGAGAATGCTTGTTGCGCCAGCGCAGTGCGGCATCTAGGTTCACTAAAAATTTGACAGTTGGAGCTTCTGGTCAGTCTAGCACTCAAGTGACGCGTGAGCAGGCTCTGAACTCCAGGTGGCAGCAGATTTAGCAAGGCTTTTTTGGCAAGTAGGCAGGTTTGGTGTTTAATTCTGTTCTTCAGTTGGCGCCAGTCTGCCTGAGCATATAGTTCACAGGTGTGCGTGAGTCTTGCAGCACCTATGAGGAGGCAGCAGGCCTTATTTAAGCTAGGGAGATGCATTGGAGGGCAATGTCCGTTACCGACCCGTATATGGCCAGGCCACAATGAGGGAGATAATTGAACTATTGGTGGCCAGTTTCATGGGTTCATATATTAGGCTGTGCTTGTGTCGGTAGAGTACCCCAGTTCTGGAGTTGATGGCCTTAGCTGTGTTATCTATGTGCTGGGCATAGGACAGGGTGGAGTCAGTTGTGATACCCAGGTACTTAAAATGTTGCATGACATCCAGCGTGTCACCACTGTTGTTCACGGTGGTCAGGGGGAAGGTCTTGTGCTTACTAAGAGAGCTGGAGTAGATCATGGTCTTTGTTTTTTTTATAGTTGAGCACCAGTCTGTGTTCCTTAAACCAGGTTTTGGCAGAGGAGAAACCATCTACGCCATCTAAGTTCACAGATTGTGATTCCCAACCGACCACGTGTGCTGTTAAATGCTCCATACTGTGTATCACATTAACAGTCTCATGCCACATTGATATTGTTGGGGGATACGGCCTACGCCAAAGAAAAGTTATAGCTTTTTCCACTGCTAATATATATAAATAAGTCAAAGATCAGGAGAAAATTAGATGACACGGGGGGGGGGTAGTGAGGAGAACCATTTCTGCAGTTAGGAGCCTGTTTGCAGCCTATAATTGGTTTAGCCTATCGCCAATCTGTTGCCAGAAAGGAACTAGTATTGTGCAGGACCGAAAAATATGAGTATGAGTGGCAGGTGAGGTGCCACACTGCCGCTAGCAGTGTCCCAAATGGGGAGAAAATTTGTTTGTGAGTGTCGAAGGTGTATTGAAGTATCTGTTCCAACACTTCCATGAAAACTCTCACCTGTACAGTGCTCAGGACACTTTTATGGACAGGGTAGTATATTTCAGCCACATCCCATAAGACATTTTGGACATAAGTTCACTATTCTAGGCCTGTAGTATGGATTCCGTGATGTCCCCAAGATGTTCTTGTACCCCTTTATATTCCCTTCCAATCAAGTGGGTGCCAGAGCTCCCTTAATAAAACACCAGTTTAAGTAGTGAAGGAAGAGGTTCAGGAAGACGACTCCTTTGGGGTACCATATGAAGTAAATAGGTGAAAACCTGTAGATAATGGAAATGCTCTGTATTGGTTAGGGTGTACTGTGACTGCAGTTCAGCAAAGGGACGCACCTCACGTGTATCTGGAAATTGAAAAGTATATGTGAGACCAGATTGTTGCTATTTCCGGAACGTGAGGTCAGTGCAAGTGGGGAGAAATTCGGTTTCTGCAGCTTAATGATGTAAGTAATAACAATTCTGAGCTAAGGGAGTAAAGCTCTGCGATAATACCAGACCCACAGAGTTTGTACTGTAAACTGACTGAAATCTCCAGAATTTGGGAGCTTCGTCAGTGGAGTGAATACTGTTCTACCCGGGTCATGAAGATCATTAGCTATAAATTCTGTGTTTCCCTAAAGAAAATTAGTTCGGATTACAGCTAGGTTTCAGTGTGAAAAGGTGCAATATAATGCACTTTGGGCACAGAAACCCGGGGCAGAGTACAGAATGGGTGGAGTGGTATTAACGATCACCACACAGGAAAGAGACCTAGAGGTAATCATTTCTCAGATGACCTAAAGGTGGCCAGGCAGTGTGACAAGGCAATAGGGAGGGTGAGTGGGATGCTGGGGTGCATGGGGAAGGGGTATCACCAGCAGAAAGAGGGAGGTGGTATTGCCTCTGTATAGCTTGCTGGTAAGACTCCCACCTAGAGTGTTGTGTCTAGTTCTGGAAGCCGTATCTCTGGAATGACGTCAACAGAGTCGAGGCAGTCCAGAGGAGGGCAATTAAAATGGTGCAGGGTCTGCATCAAAAGCCCTGTGAGGGGAGACTAAAGGACCTCAATATGTACACCCTTGAACAGAGGAGGGAGAGAGGAGGTATGATATAGACTTTTAAATACAGTATTTAATAAAGACTGTTTGCTACAGATGCACCTTAAAATGAAAACAAACTGTAGTGGAGGCTCAGGAGGTGAATGATAGAGTACTGCTATAGTTATTAAAAAGAGATACACTTACTCACTCCAGACTAGAGGATGCAGAGAATCATGCTTGACGGAATAATGTTCATATTTATGAAGCTGAGGATGCAGAAGAGGGCGACTGATTTTGTGCAACATTTGCTGAGAACTGTTCTCTCCTTGCTATCGGATCTGTCCTTGGAGATGGAGCGAACGCACCGTTCATCGGGGCAACGACCTTCAGACTCTAAAGCAAGACCTCATTCCTGGGAGATCAGAATGTTGAAATACCAGGAAAAAGAGCAAATTTTAATGGAAGCATGGCAACAGAAGGATTTGAAATTTGAAGGCATACTTGTTTTGTTTTACCACGACTTCTCCACTGAATTACAAACCCGGAGGAATCGGGTGTGAGCAATAATTAAAGAATTTAGGGAGAAAAAAAGTGTTTGCGCACAACTGAACTTTCCTGCAAAGCTAAACATTTACATGGACTCCCAACCCAAAGTATTTAATACGTTGGTGGAAGCTGTGCCATTTCTCAAAGTGCACCAGATCACGCTCCCGGATCTCGACATGGATCTTCTGGAACAAAAAGTGATCAACAGAGCCTGGGGGTTGGTTTCAAGAGGGAGAAAGCTTGGACCTCCTTGGCTCTACCTAGACAGTTAGCACCGGATCTTTCCAAACTACTAAAGAACCTGGATTCAGACCACATCGCTACAGTAGAGAACGGATCTTCAGTGGTGGATAACGAGAGGTGACTGTGGGTCTTAAATATGGGCTGATTCTGTTGACACGTATCGGAGGAGCTTTTCTTCTTGTTTTGATTTGAGAGGGGGCTTGTTCTTTACTTCTCGAAGACTGCAAAAGCATAATTGCATGGATTTACATGTAAGGGGATTATTAGGATTTGTCACATGGGAACTGTAAGGGATACAAGCTCTCGTGGGTTGGGGAGGGGGGAACCTCACAATGATAAATATGTTTTGTTGCAGCTGGGTCCTTTAAATTTGCTTATTTTATATGGGTATGGGGCTCCTCATACACGTTTCTGGCAGTCACCTGACAGGGATTTTTTTTGTTTGTTTGTTAAATCGGAGGTGTCCCATACAAATGTGCTACTGGTTAACAGTATAGGAATTTGTTGGCACTTGGTTCTCCTAGAAGGAGCCATATTTCATGGAGGCAGTATAGTGCAGTGGTCTAAGGCTCTGAGCTGCAAATTTGGTGATATCCAGCAGACCAGACCTGGATTTGAATCCCACAGCTTCCACTTGCATACTGTGTGACCCTGAGCAAGTCACTTAACCTCCTTGTGCTCCCAGGTCGCTCCTGTAAAAAAGCTTTCAGCTTAGTGTGCTATACCTGGTTAAACAACTAAACAAAAAAAAATATATATATCGGCACAATACTAGTGGGCGCTTTGGGCCACTTGCTGTTGCTGTTAGATATAATGGCAGCAGTGCTGATTGTAGTTTTTAGATCTATGAAGAATTTCTATGGAAAAGAGATGAATGTGAGGGGAACCCATGGAAGACCCATGTGAACCTTGGCTAAATTGTTTTTTTGTTTGTTTTTTTAGGCTCTTGTGAAATTCTCTGTTTACTTGCTCTCACCCTCTTAGAAGGTCATTGATGTGGTTATCTGGAGAGCTGTGTAAAGGTGGGGGGTAAGGAATAGGAGAGGGGACAATATAAGTATGCTATGATTTTTCCCATAGCGCCTTTGGTGGTGAATGGCAAACCTGTGTGATGGGAACTATTTTCAAGGGAAGGGGGTGGTTGTATACTTTGATGTGGATATTTGCTATGTGTTTCATGCACGTTACAGGAACGATGGGTTCCTGTTTGTGTTATGGTGATGTGGATCTTCCTGGACATAAGTCTCCACCACTCATTCACACTATTGGGATCTGCTCCAGAGGCACTAGGACCCAGCGGGAGCAAACTTTTTTGCTGGGGGGCTTGGGCCAGAGATGGAATCGCGAGGAGCGGCACCGCGAGCCTCAGCTCGTGCGGTAATGACTATCTCGGCGTCAACCCTCCAACCGCCTCAGTTCCTTTTTTCCCCGCTGTCGAGTGTGCTTCAGTGACGTCGCTCGCCCGCCGGGAGTCAAACTTCAAACTAGCAGCATAGTTTTCAGTTTTGTTATTTTGTAGTATATCTCGAATAAGTATCGCTTAAGTATTATTCTTATTTCTAAAAGAAGTCTCAGCCTACTTTGACGGAGTCGACCATGAGCAGGTCAGGTGACGGTAGGGAGACTTCGTATGAAAGCTGTTCAGTCAGTCGGGCTGGGTCCGGTCCGCCGCCATCTCTCTGGGGGGGGGGTCTGACAACGGTCAGTCCAGTGCCCGAGGGGACGGGCGGTCCCCTTGGAAGCATTAAAATAAACGGTCGCATTCTCGGCACCATTCGGACTCAAGCTCTTCCTCGGCCCACAGGTCAAAAAAGAGAAGGCATCACTCGAGGTCGCCCTCTGATATGTCTGCGCATAGACGGTCAGTTATTGGGGCTAGTTGCCGGTCTACTCCTTCGGAGTCACCAGCTTCTGTTTCTGGTAGCCGACGTCTTCAACATCCGAGCCCTACCCCGCCCGCTGGTAGGTCTTCAGATGAGCAGTTTCATCAGTGGGCCGCTCTTATGGAGCAGTGGGCTCGGAGGTTGGTTCAGCTACCTGGCTCGGTCACTCAGGGGCCTTTGGGCTTCTTGGGAGACCAGGTAGGCCGGTTGAGCCTCCCTGGTCGTGTGGCACCGTCTTCGGTGCCGTCAACACCGCGCTTAGGTGTCCTTCCCCCACATGGCTGCGGCGCAGGGGGCCACACCGATGCCTTTATCTCCTGCTCTTCTTCCCTCTTTACCCTCAAATCCTGTTTTTCGGAGTCTTGGAGTGTTTTTGGCGCCCTCGGCATCGATGGCACGCTCGGCGCCGATGCGTCTGTCAGCGCCGTCTTTGGCACCGTGTGGCTCGGCGCTGCCTGGCTTCTCAGCACCGCCTTCGCATCAGGGACTCGGCGCCATTCTCGGTGCCGTGTGCTTCTTCGGTGCCGTACGCCTCTGTGGCGCCGGGGGCTCTTAGGGTGTCTTCTGCTTTTCAGGACTCCTCCTTTCACTCTTTTCCTTCATCCTTTTCCTCTTATTTTCACTCCTTTCCTGTCCATACAGTCCCTCCTGGACTGTCAGGAGGTGACATTGAGCCTGACCCAGACCTTCGGCTGGGCGATGAAGTGGATGAAGCAGGTTCTATTCCTGCTGCAGAGCCTGTGGTCGAGGACCTGTCCTTTAAGTCTCTGCTAAAAAAATTGATTTCCACTCTTTCTCTCCAGACTACAGACATCGATCCTGGGAAATTGCTAAGACTCCAGTACCTTCATGCTCCGGAGATCCCTACGGATTTGACTTCTCCGGTTCAGCCTTCCTTCAAGATGCTGTCTCAAATGGTATAGAATAATCCTGCTCTCACACCTTCAGTGGCTAAATCCATTGATAAGAAATACTCAGCCCCCAAGGATCGACCCATTTTGGCATCTCAAGCCTTTGCGGATCCTATTGTAGTACTGGCAAAGAATGATAAGGTCGTCCTTCCCCAAACTACTACAGCTCGACCTATTAACAAAGAATCTCGTAAGATAGATACCTTAGGTAAGAGAGTCTTTGCTGCTTCCACCCTAAGTATGCGTATCGTCGGCTACCAAGGCTATTTCTCTCAATATGAGTATATCCTTTGGCACTCTATCAAACAGATGGTTGAAGCTCTACCAGAATCGGATACAAAGCCAGAGCTTCTTCAAACCATTACGAGAGATATCGAATCTAATAACCAGCAGGTTAAAGCAGCTATGGATGCTTTCGACACTGCTTCCCGAGCGGCGGCCGCTGGTATTTGTACCCGCCGTCATTCCTGGCTGCGCACTTCAGGCTTCACGAATGACACACAGCAGCAGGTAATGGTGTTGCCTTTTGATGGTGCATATCTTTTCGGTCCTCAGATAGAACAGGCTCTAGAAGCTACGCAAAAGACTAGGTCAGCCATTAAGTTGGCTCGACCTCCTCCTGTCCCCTCTCGAGGGAGTGTCAATAAACGCCAGTTTCATAACCGTCAGTCCTTTCGAGGCAGAGGAAGTCTCCATAAAAATCAAACTTCCCAACCTCAAAAGAAAACACAACAGAAAGCGCAAGGGCCCAAAGTGCCCAGCGCCACCTTATGAGTTGCTGGCCCAAGTCCCATCTCAACTGCCCGAGGTGGACTTTTCCTCAGCGGTGGGAGGTCGTCTGATGCACTTCTACAATCAATGGAAGTCCATAACCTCAGACAAATGGGTCCTTTGGATAATCCGCGAGGGGTATTCACTCAATCTTGCGGAGACCCTTCCGGATCATCCCCCCAAACGACAGCCCAGGCTGTCAACCCTTCAGTCAGACCTTCTCGCCGCCGAGATTCAGGGCCTTCTGAACAACAGGGCAGTAGAAGTAGTGCCGCTGCATCAACGGAACACAGGGTTCTACTCCCATTACTTTCTGGTTCCAAAGAAAACCGGGGGCACGCGCCCCATTTTGGATCTCAGAAAACTAAACAAATCTCTGCCCAAGGAGAAATTCAAGATGATTTCTCTAGGAACCTTGTTACCTTTGCTTCATCAACACGACTGGCTAGCCTCCCTAGACATGCAGGATGCTTACCAGCACATCACAAATTCCTGAGGTTTGTGGCTTTGGGACAGCATTATCAGTTCAGAGTCCTGCCCTTTGGGCTATCCTCGGCGCCGTGGGTTTTTACAAAGTGTTGTGCAGTTCTCTCAGCGCACCTCAGAAAGATCGGAATACAGGTGTTCCCTTATCTGGACGATTGGCTTCTGGAAGTCCTTCCAGGCAGAGAACACTGGCTGTAGATATAGCTTCGCTTCCTCACGTCCATGGGGTTCTGCTAAACCTCAAAAATCACAGTTGCAGCCCTCCCAGAGCTCCTTTTATAGGGACTCCTCTGGACACACTCCTGTGCGAAGGCTTTTCTTCCAGGACAGGAGGACGATATCCTTCAGATGGCCCGTCACATCGGGAAAACAACTCAGTCCCAGCTCTCTCGATGCAGCGGATGCTAGAGCCTCATGGCATCCTCGGTGTTCACTGTGCCTAGCACGCCTGCACATGAGAACTTCTCAGTGGATGCTCAGTACCAGTGATACCCAACCACTCATCCAAAGATCCTATCCTATCAAAGTGAACAGAACCTCTAAAGAGGTCGCTCACCTGGTGGACTCAAGAGAGCAATCTCCTGGAAGGTATCCCTTTGCTCTGGATCATCAGATTTCTTTAACACAGATGTGTCCCTAATGGGGTGGGAGCTCACATCCAGGCTCTCCATACTCAAGGAACGTGGACTCAGGTCAGTCCCAGCTTCACATAAATGTCCTGAAATGAGAGCCGTCCTTTGTATGTGGTCCCGGCGTTGAAGGACATTCTCTGTCACAAGAACATTCTCCTTCAAGCGGACAACAAAACGGTGATGTACTACATCAACAAGCAGGCGGTACTCCTCCTACCCCTTATACGAGGCGATGAGGAAATGTGGGAATGGTGCTTGGAGCACAAGGCTCTAATTCAAGTGGTCTACCTACAGGAATATAAAACGAACTGGCAGACCGTCTCAGCAGAACGAGACAGATCCTCACGATGGTCTCTCGGCTCAACCATAGTTCAGTCACTATTCAGAGAGTGAGGAACTTCAGACATGGACCTTTTGCATCCCCACTCAGCATAAAACTGCCTCTCTTCTGTTCCAGAAATCAGGGCCTGGCATTTTCTGTCAGGATACGTTCAGGCTGCAGTGGACAAAACACTTTCTTCACGCCTTTCCACCTCTCAATCTAATTCAGAGGGTACACTCAAGTTCGAACCTCAGGGGACAAAATGATCCTCATTGCTCCTTCTAGGCCTCGACAGCTGTGGTTTCACTACTCAACAATATGTTGGCAGTTCCTCCGAGACCTCCCCTTCAGACAGAACCTCTTGACTCAGGGGCCTGGTCATCCCAACCTGAGATCACTTCACCACCACGCTTGGCTCTAAAGAGGTAGAAAACCGGTTCAAGGTCTCAAGGGTTTCAGATATTCTTCTGGCTGCATGAAACCAGCCACTAGGAAAACTTACACAGCCAAATGGAAGCGTTAGCCACTGTGGTGTGCAAAGTCCTCTTTGAATCCTTTTTCTGCCACCAGATAAAAGTTCTGGAGTACCTCTTAGACACCTCAAATTCAGGTCTACAGTACTCTACAGTCAAAGTTCACCTTAGTGCCATTTCAGCGTATCGTGAGCGGTTTTTCCTTATCTCTGACTCAGTTACCTGTGGTTAAGAGGTTTCTTAAAGGAATCTGCATACCGGGACACTCCTACAAAGCGTCCAGTTGCAGCCTGGGACATTAATCTTGTGCTAGACATGCTCACTCGAAACCTTCGAACCTCTGGCTACCTGTGAGCTAATTTCTCACCTGGAAGGCGGCCTTCCTAGTGGCCACTACCTCAGCCCACAGGTCTCTGAGATACATGCCCTGGTCACAGGTCCTCAGTACACTGTGTTCCATAAGGACAAAGTAGTCCTTAGACCTCATCCTAAAGTTCTTCCCAAAGGTTGTGTCAATTTCATCCTAAACCAACCTTTGGTCCTCCTCTTACTTGCGGACTTCCAAAATGAAGGAGAACGATCTCTTCATTCTTTGGACGTTAAGAGAGCTTTACGTTTCTATTTAGATAGAACCAAGGATTTTCGCAATGCTCAACAACTGTTTGTTTCCTTAGCGAGACCCGACTGGGTCAACCTGTCACTATCAGATGTATCTCAACATGGTTAGTGGCCACTTCGCCACTGCTATTCCATGACGCAGGTTAAGTTGGAGGGCAGGGTCTACGCTCACTCTACTAGAGCGGTCGTGGCATCTCTGGCGGAGATAACACAGTGCCCATACAGATATTTGCTATGTGACCACCTGGAGCTCAGTGCATACTCGTTAAACATTGTACACTGGATGTCCATGCCAGCGACATTCTTCTTTGGCAGAGCCATCCTTAATGGACTTCTGTCCTAGAAACGTGAGCTCTTGGTCTCCTGCAGCCCTCTGGGGATTATTAGCTCGGTACTCTCCCAGCCAGGCAGATGAGTGGTGGAGACTTATGTCCAGGAAGATATGAAAATTACGTATCTACCGTAACACTCTTGATCTTCTTGGACGAGTCTCCACCACTCATTCACACACCCACCCTCTGTCCCCCGAGCTCACCTCTATTGTTGGTCTTCACTCCCTCAAATCTTTAGGCTGTGAAGACTTCTTTGTTGACCCTTCTTATACAGGTCGTCCGGACTATCTTATGTCCAGTTTTTGGTTAGGCTATCCTTCTAGGATTAGTTATGCTGCACCTCCTCGGTAAAAAAGGTACTGAGGTGGTTGGAGGGTCGACGCTGAGATAGTCATTCTAGGGACATGGATATGTTGTTCATCCACACTCATTGGCAGGTATCCTTGCCGCTTTAAATCTTGACGGAAGGTCTTCAAGCTTGCTTCTCCCACCCACCCGGGTGGTATAACTCTCGGCTCCGCCCCATGACGCCAGATCTTCCTTACCGCTTGAAGCTCAGGTTTCCCTCCTTAACGCTCAGCGTTTGAGACTGGTTCCTATTTCTCAGTTTCGGTTAAAATAAATTTTGCAAAAGACTTCCAGTCTTCTATCCACTCGCGACTACGATGGACAAATCGACTCCCGGTTCGGAGATGCCCATGCGGCAGAAGATGTCTCGGGCGGATCCACTCCGTGTGTCTACTGCTTAGGCCTTGACACGACCCGCGGGCTTGCGACCTGTGCTCATCTTTCTCGACTCGTCCTCGAGACCGTGCTGCCCACGATGCAACTGGGCCGTCCCGAAGCGTTTCCCTCGGTGAAGTCAAGGAGGCCCGGTTGGCGGTGTCAGCGGTGGCGGGTTCAGCGGATAGCTCCGGCAGATGGTCGCCTCAAGAGGAGGCGGCACGCCGCGATATTCCTAATCACGCGCATTCATCCCGCGCTCTCTGGGTTCTTCCCCACACGGCTTCTAAGGAGCTTTGTCTGTCCCTCCACTAAAGGGAGAAGGGCCTCGATCCTGCTGGACCTTATTCTCGGTCAAAAAGAGGACAGGGGTAAGTCCCTCCGTCGGCACGCTCTTGGGGAACGGGAAAGGTCCCTCTCCCGGGCCGTCGACCGTCGGCAGTCGACCCGCTCGGCCTGCCACTGGCCTCACGGTGTCCCCTGGCCAGGTCAGTTGACCGAGACTCCCACCGGCGAAGTCGAGATTTTCTCGACCCATTGAACGAGCTGTACGCCTTTAGCAGCCGAGATCCCTCTCCCGGTTCCCCGGAGGAGTTGAGGATCCGGCTCGCCTGAGCCTCGGTTCCGAGCCCTCGGATGGACCATCCGAGCCGAAGAGTGCCGGTTCGGCCGACACCTCCCGCACCGACCGGAAATTCGGGGACTCTCGGTCTCGTCCCAGACCTCAGGTCCAGCCGATCCCACCGCCATGGCGGTCTCGACCGGCATCACGGTAATGGCGTCGCCGCTGGCCCTCGTCCTCCTCCTCGGATGAGGAGGCTTGGCGTAATTACGCCGACAGTACGAGAACCTTATGTTGCTAACAGCTCTCCTGGCCGGAATAAGCCGGACCGCCGCCTTCCCGGCCATTAAGTCGGCTGTCACCGAACGGCCGACACAACCCTCGACTTATCCGAGGCCTATACCCAGGCCGGTTGTTCGGCCAAAACCAACTGCTCCACCGATTCGGTGGAACCTCCGGCCTCCACAGCCCAATTGGGGCTCCAACCAGGATTCTCGGTCGGCTAAGGGTCTACCCCATCGGCTGTCAGTTACCCTCACTCCCGACCCGACCTCGGCAGGTGAAGGGTGGCTCAGGCCAGAAGCAGCTCTTCGAGGACTCTTCCGAGTCCGAAGATGATTCCTCCTTTTCTCCAAGCGACTGGACTTGGAGTCTTCAGGAGGTCAGTCAATGGACGATAGCCCGTCGTCCTTCCTAGGACTAGCTTGCTCATCTGAAGTCTACCGGGATGGAGCTGAACCCGCTTCCAAACAGACGGGTATCCCTTCGCGGAGATTCTGGACCGGGGATTCTCAGACGGAGGCCTTTCCGGTGGCCGAGGCCATAGTGGGTCGGCACTGGAGCTTTGGCAGCGCCCTGCTTCCTGCCCTCCGCGCCCGGCCAGGATGGCCAGGAAGTATGCACGGTCCCTACCGTTCCTTGTCCGTTTTGGAACACCCTCTGCTGAGGGGTTGGTTACCAACAAGCTCGTAGCACGCTGCAAGCGCCAGGGATGTGGACAAACCTCCTGACAAGGAGTCCAAGAGATGGACTATGTCGGTGAAAAGTCACGCTAAGTCCTCTAGGCCTTCGTCAGGCCAGTTCGGCCGTCCTCATGGCACATTTTTCTCATGCCCTGTTGGGCTCCCTGGATGAGGTCATCCTCATCTTCCCTCGATCTGCAGACTACGGTTAAGCAGGTGCGGGACCAGGGCAGAGCAGTGGCCAAACAGCAGCTCCAGACTGCTTTGGATATAGGGGACTCATGCCAGATCGGTGGCGGCCGCAGTGGCTATCGTCGGCGAGCTGGCTGAGGATATCCACCTTTCCGGATACCCAGCACAAGTTGGCGGATGTTCCTTTTTGGGGACTGACCTCTTGACCCTGGGGTGCGAAGGTCACCTGCAGAGGATCGAGAAGTCAATGCCACCTTGGACTCGGTCCTTCCGCTCAGAAGGACAAAGGCGCAAACCACAGCCTAAGCCCTTTCGTCCTTCTGTGCCCCGGCCTCGACCCAGCAACGTCCAGGGCCAGCAGGCTGGCCTTGGCATCCCAAACCCAAGCCGGCTTCCTCTAACAGGAGGCAGGGAGGAAGGGCCCAGGAGGTCCTCGGCGGTCCCTCCTCAAGCCTGCCCAGTGACGGGCTGAGGGTGTCGCCCCCATTCCCGTCACCTTACCCCTGGGTCCCCCCGTGGGGGGACGGCTCCGGCACTTCCGTTCCGCCTGGTCCGCTGTTACCACGGACAGGTGGGTCTTGGAGGTGGTGGGAAGAGGCCTGCCTCTGGAATTCGAGCAGGCACCACCCTTCAGAGCCGTCGCCTCTCGGGGGGCTTCGGGATCCCCAGCCTCACTGGCAGCTCGTCGAGCCGACATCGCTCTCCTCCTCCAGAAGGAGGTGGTAAGAGAGGTGGTGGACCCTCCTTCAGACCCAGGGTTTGTGTCCAGGTACTTCCTGGTTCGAACGGACGGGGCTGGCGCCCCATTCTGACCTACACGACCTAAACAAGTTCCTAAGGTCTCGAACCTTCAGGATGGTCACTCTGGCTCAGATAATACCATCCTTGGAGCCGCGGTGGTTCTGCTCTCTGGACTTGCAGGACCAGCGTTTTTCCGTCCCTATCCGTCCGTCTCACCAGAGATCCTTCGCTCCGGCGGAAGGATCCCTCTCGAGTTCCAAGCCATGCCCTTGGCTTGTCTCCAGCTCCCAGGGTCTTCACCAAATGCATGGCAGTGGTGACAGCATTCCTGTGGGCCCGAGGGTCCGGGTGTACCTTACCTGGACGACTGGCTGATAGCAGCTCCCTCCAGGAAGGAGGCGGAGTGGTCAGAGATCTGGCCCTCCAGGTCTGCTCTCAACTGGGCCTCCTTATCCAAGGCCAGTCAGACTCGAGCGAGAAGCAGGTGATTCTATTCATCGGGCGCAGCTCGACTCTCTTGAGCCAAGCGCGGCTCGGCGGACAGGGCCGAGTTCTTTCCTCCTTTGCCCGATCATTTCTGGTTGGGCAGTGCGCCTGCCGGGACTTCCTCGCCTCCTGGGTCTCATGGCGGCCTGCACCAGTGTGGTCCGTTGGGCCCGCTGGAACATCGCCCCTTCAGTGGGACTGGCCAGCCAGTGGTCAGCAGCTGCGATCCTTGGACCAGCTTGTGTCGGTGACACAGGGGATGGACGCTCTCCAGTGGTGGACCGTTCCAGATCATTTGCAGGAGGGCATCCGTTCGTCCGCCCGAGCCGGCGGTCTCTCTGTCGAACGATGCCTCTCTGATGGGTTGGGGTGCCCATCTGGGGGAACACCGGGCTCATGGCCTCTGGTCCCCGCGGGAGTCCCGATGCCACATCAACCTGCTGGAGCTCCGAGCGGTCCGCCTAGCTCTCACCGCCTTTGCTCCGTTCCTCCGGCGTCAAGTGGTCCGAGTCCAGACGGACAATACCACGACCATGTACTATCTAAACCGCCAGGGCGGGACGCGCTCCATGCTTCTATGCAAGGAAGCTCTCCGCATTTGGTCACTCGTGCGCAGCCTGGAGGCGGATCTCCTAGCCATTCACGTGGCAGGAGCCTCCAACACCCTGGCCGATGCCCTGAGCCGGATAGGGGCTGCATCCCACGAGTGGTCTCTCCTGCCGGGTAGTACAGCATCTGTTCTCCCTTTGGGGCACACCTCAGGTGGACCTGTTTGCCTCAGGGAAGCAGAAGGCTGAGTCTGTTCCATGCCCGCCCCTCAGCAGGGCTCGCTGCAGGGGATGCCTTCTCGAGGCAATGGACCCGGGCCTCTTTACGCCTTTCCCCATTTCCCTTGATCCACAAGGTGCTTCTCAAGGCGAGGAGGACAAGCGCAGGTGATTCTGATAGCCCCAGACTGGCCTCGCCAGTTCTGGTACCAGATCTCCTCAGTCTCAGCTCCAGGACTCGCGGCAGCTTCCAGCTCGCCGGACCTGCTCTCAGTCAATCAGGGAAGGTGTTCCATCCGGACCTTCAATCCCTGCACTGGCGGCCTGGTTCCCAATGCGGCTAGAGTTCCAGGCCTTGGGTCTCTCGACGAGGTCCTCAATGTAGTTGAGGCGTCCCGTAGAGTCGACCAGAAAATGCTATGCCTTCAAATGGAAAAGGTTTTCCATTTGGTGTCAGGAGCAAGGGCTTGATCCTTCCTCCTGTTCCTTGCAAGCATCTTGGACTATTTATGGTCCCTTTCTAGTCAAGGGCTTAGGTCGCGACCTAAGGGTGCACCTGGCAGCCATCTCTGCCTACGGGCGGGCGGAAGCAGTCGATGGCGCAGAGAGAAGGTGGTCTGGCGCTTTTTCAAAGGCCTTGATCACATTTCCCTCCAGTGCGGACCCCCACCTCCGTGGGATCTACTGCTGGTACTGGCAAAGCTCATGGGCAAGCCATTCGAACCTATGCACAGGTGTGCTCTCTCTCACCTGTCGTGGAAGACCGCCTTCTTGGTGGCTATCACGTCAGCCAGAAGGATGGGAGAGCTCCAGGCGCTTTCCATCGAGTCTCCTTACCTGGTCTTCCACAGGGACAAGGTTGTCCTGCGCCCCCACCCGAAATTCCTTCCGAAGGTGGTGTCGGAGTTTCACCTTAACCAGGTGTTGACTCTGCCGGTGTTCTACCCCAATCACACCTCGGAGGCCGAATATAGGCTCCATACTCTGGACCCTAGAAGGGCGCTCGCTTATTATAAGGAGCGCGCGGCTGAAATCCGGGGAGAGGTTCGCCAGCTGTTTGTCACCTACGCTGAAGCCGCATCTGGCAGACCTGCAGCCAAGCGGACGATAAGCAGGTGGGTAACCTCCTGCATAGATCTCTGCTATAAGTTGGCGGGCATGGAGCCTCCCAGAGGGATAAGAGCTCATTCTACCCGCCATACTGCTGCAACGGTGGCTGCTTCCAGGGACGTCCCTATCCAGGAAATCTGCAGGGCTGCTACCTGGAAGTCAGCAAACACCTTCATTACCCATTACCACATCGACCTTGAGTCACCCGGGATGCTGGTTTTGGGGCCTCAGTTCTCCAGTCTCTCTTTCCCAAGTAAGTATTGGGGGTGTCGTCTTGCCTCCCTCCTCCCGGAGAACTGCTAGGAGTCTGCCAATGAGTGTGGATGAACAACATATCCATGTCCCTAGAATACAGGTTACTCACCTGTAACAGGAGTTCTAGGAATGGTATATGTTGTTCATCCACATCTCCGACCTCCCGGCCGACGCACAACCTGAGCTTCAGCGGGCCAGATCTGGCGTCATGGGGGCGAGCCGAGTTATACCACCCGGTGGGTGGGAGGAGCAAGCTTGAAGACCTTCCGGCAAGATTTAAAGCGGCAAGGATACCTGCCAATGAGTGTGGATGAACAACATATACCATTCCTAGAACTCCTGTTACAGGTGAGTAACCTGTATTTACCGCACGAGCTGAGGCTCGCGGTCCCCTCGCGGCTCCACCTCTGGCGCCGGCCCACCAGCAAAAAAATTTGCTCCCATTGGGTGCTAGTGCCTCTGGCGCAGATCCCAATAGTGTGAATGAGTGGTGGAGACTCGTCCAAGAAGATCAAGAATTACGGTAGGTACGTAATTTTCATTTCTTCACTGTAGGTGGATCAGAAACACAGAAAGCATATTTCTAGGGACATGGATATGTTGTTCATGCACGCTGTCTGGCAGGTTCCTTGCCGCTTTAAATCTTGCCGGAAGGTCTTCAAGCTGGCTTCTCCCACCCACCCGGGTGGTAAAACTCTCGACTCCACCCCATGACGCCAGATCTTTCTTACTGCTTGGAAGCTCAGGTTCCCTCCTTAGCGCTCTGCATTTTAGACTGGATTCTAACTCTTTGGTTCATCCGAAACTAGTTTTGAAGTTTTCTAAACTTCGGTCTTCTTATCCCTCGTGGCTGCAATGGACAAATTGATTCCCGGCTTTTGGAGGCGCCCTGGCGGGCAGAAGATGGCCAGGACAGATCCACACTCCACGTGCATCTACTTCCTCGGCCTAGACCACGACCTGCAGGTCTACGAGTTGTGCCGCTCCTATTCGGCCAACATCCTGGGGGATCGCGCTGCCCGATTGAAGCTCGGGTGCCCCTAGAAGTGTTACCCACCGGTAAAATCCAAAGAGGCTTGTTGGGCGGTGTCCGCGGCGGCTGGCTCGGCTGAGCATCTCGAGCACATGATCATCCTCAAGGTGGAGGCGGCCCAGGCCACATCTTCCTCCTCGTCAGTTGTGGCGTTTATCCCGCTCTCTCTGAGTTTCTCTTATTCGGCTTTGTTCAAGGAGCTTCGCCAGTCCCTTTCCACGAAGGGAGAGGGGCCATCGGGACATTCCTCTCAGCCCAAGAAGAGGGAGTTGAAGGGTAAGTCCCATCGTCGGCATTCGTAGGAGCAGGAGAGGTCTCCTTACCCGGACAGCCGACCGTTGACTTCGGTCGAGGTTGCGGCTCAGGCCACTGGCTTCACGGCGTCCCCGTCAGGCCAGCCTGCCGAGACACCCTTCAACGCAGTCGAGATATTCCTTGACCCGTCGGCCGGGTGGTCGACTGGTAGAGCCGACAACCCCTCTTCGCCGGTTTCCCCGGTGGAAACCGAGGATCTGCCCGCACCTGCGGGGTGGCAGTCCCCGGTTAAAGTGTCCGAGCCGAGAGACGAGCGGGTGTCCCTCGCCCCTTCCCAGGCCCGCCCTCGTTTTCACCGAGGGTCTCGGACTTCATCTCGGTCAAGCCGCTCCCGCCGACATCGGTGGTCTCGGCACCAAAGTAAGTGGCAACACCGCTCCTCCTCCTCGTCCTCCTCGGATGAGGAGAGGCTTTGACGCAGACTGTGTCGGCGTTACGAGGAGCTTATGTGGCAGCAGTTACTGTTGTCCGGGAGTAAGTCGACTCCAATTCATCCCCCGGCCATCAAGTGGCTGTCACCCGAACGGCCGAAGCAACCGCTCGCCGCAGTTGAGATGCCCATTTCTGGGCTGGTTGTTCGGCCAAATCTAGCTGCCCCACCGATTGTGGTGGAACCTCGGTCAGGTTACGGCCTACCCCACAGGTTGTCGGTCACCCTCACTCCTGACCGTCCTCGGCAGGTGGAGGGTGGCTCAGGCCCGAGGCAGCTCTTCGCAGACTCTTCGGAGTCCGGTGACAACTCCTCCCTGTTTCCCAGGCGGGTTGGCCTGGAGTCCTCCGGGGGCCAGTCTCTGGACGATAGCCCATCGTCCTTTATGGGTCTGCTTCGGCTCATCTCGGAGTCTACCGGGATGCAGCTCAAGCCCGTGTCCAAACAGGCCAAGTATCCCCTGATAGAGATACTAGACCGAGGGGATTCACCCATGGAGGCCTTTCCTGTGGCTGAGGCCATTATGCCCAGTCTTGGAGCTTTGGCAGCGGCCTGCTTCCTGTCCTGTGCCCTCGGCCAGGATGGCCAGGAAGTGTGCGGTCCCTACCGGCTCTTTGCCCGGTTTCTTGGAGCACCCCTCTGCCGAGGGGTTAGTCACCGATAGCGTCTTCCGGCATTCCGTAAACGCTCGGGGCATGGATAGGCCCCCCAACAAAGAGTCCAAAAGGCTGGACTATTCCAGGTGCAAGGTGTATGCTGCATCCTCCCTCGGCCTCTGACAGGCCAGCTCAGCTGTGCTGATGGCACACTTCTCCCATGCCCTCATGGGCTCCCTGGATGAGGTGATCCTTCATCTCCCGGCCGAGCTACGGACCACGGTCCTGCAGATGCGGGACCAGGGTAGGGCGGTGGCTAAGCAGCAGCTTCAGACTGCTCTGGACATAGGTGATTCCTGTGCCAGGTCAGTAGCAGCCACGGTGGCCATACGCCACAGGACATGGCTGAGGATATCCCCCTTATTGGCGGATACCCAGCACAAGTTGGCGGATGTCCCTTCTGGGGACTGACCTCTTCGCCCTGGGTGGAGGACACCACCAGTGGATCGAAAAGTCCAACGCCACTCTGGACTCAGTCATCTCGGGCCAGAGGGACAAGGCCGCCACGGCAACAACAGCATAAGTCCTTTAGTCCTTGGCCCTGCATGCGACCGTCCCAACAGCACCAGCACAAGGACCAGCAGGCTCGCACTTGGCATCACAAACCCAAGCCAGCGGCTTCCTCCAATAGGAAGCAAGGAGGTAAAGGCCCAGGAGGTCCCTCGGCCAATCCCCCCTCCAAGCCTGCCCTGTGACGGGTTGAGAGGTATTCCATCCGGACCTTCAATCCCTGCACCTGACGGCCTGGTTCCTGAGCGGCTAGAGTTCCAGGCCTTGGGTCTTTCCGACGAGGTCCTCAACGTCGTTGAGGTATCCCATAAGGAGTCGACCAGAAAATGCTATGCCTTCAAATGGAAGAAATTCTCCATTTGGTGTCAGGGAAAGGGCCTGGACCCTTCCTCCTGTTCCTTGGCAAGCATTCCGGACTACCTGTGGTCCTTTTCTCAGCAAGGGCTTCGGTCAACGACCCTTAAGGTGCACCTAGCAGCCATCTCTGCTTACTGGGCGCGGGCCGGAAAGCAGTCGATGGCGCAGGAGAAGGTGGTCTGGCGCTTTTTCAAAGGCCTTGATCACATTTCCCCTCCCGTGCGAGAACCTCCACCTCCATGGGACCTACTGCTGGTATTGGCCAAGCTCATGGGCAAGCCATTCGAACCAATGCACAGGTGTGATATCTCCCACCTGTTGTGGAAGACCGCCTTCTTGGTGGCTATCCGTCAACCAGAAGGATGGGAGAGCTCCAGCGCTTTCCAGCCAGTATATCTGTCTTCCACAGGGACAAGGTTGTCCTGCTCCCCACCAGTTCCTTCCGAAGGTGGTGTCGGAGTTTCACCTTAACCAGATGTTGACTCTGCGGTGTTCTACCCCAGTCACACCTCGGAGGCCGAATATAGGCTCCATATTTGGACCCTAGCAGAGCGCTCGCTTACTTTAAGGAGCAGATGGCTGGAGTTTGGGGAGAGGTTTGCCAGCTGTTTGTCATCTACACTGAAGCCGCACCTGGCAGACCTGCAGCCAAGTGGGCGATAAGCAGGTGGGTCACCTCCTGCATAGATCTCTGCTATAGGTTGGCCGGGATGCTGGTTTTGGGGCATGGAGCCTCCCAGAGGGATAAGAGCTCATTTTACCCGCCATACCGCTGCATCAGTAGCTGCTTCCAGGGATGTCCCTATCCAGGATATCTGCAGGGCTGCAACCTGGAAGTCGGCACATACCTTTATTACCTACTACCTCGTCGACCTTGAGTCACGCGGAGATGCTGGTTTTGGGGCCTCGGTTCTCCAGTCTTTATTGCCTAAGTTGGGGGTGTGCGCCTTGCCTCCTTCCTCCCGGAGAACTGCTTGGAGTCTGCCAGACAGTGTGGATGAACAACATATCCATGATGTCCCTAGAAGTACAGGTTACTCACCTGTAACAGGAGTTCTAGGAATGGTATGTGTTGTTCATCCCACATTTCCTAAATCTCCCGGCTTGACGCACAACCTGGCTTCCAGCGGGCTAGATCTGGCGTCATGGGGCGGAGCCGAGAGTTTTACCACCCATTGGGTTGGAGGAGCCAGCTTGAAGACCTTCCGGCAAGATTTAAAGCGGCAAGGATACCTGCCAGACAGTGTGAATGAACAACATATACCATTCCTAGAACTCCTGTTACAGGTGAGTAACCTGTATTTTTGCCACCACGTAAATCTTGTACCAAAGCTATATCGTAGAGTCTGGTTACAGCAACAGATTACTTTGGGCAACACAATCATGTCCCCTAGGAAGCATATACATGGATGTTTTAAGATTCTACAACTCGGTCCTGCACAGAGACTGGGTCTTTTGAAAAGTTGGGTTGGAACAGTTCAAACAGTTACATTTGTATTAATTGTTTTTATGTTTAATGAGGGTTCACTTTCAGTTTCCACAGTGTGTGAATGTAATTTTGAATGGCCAACAAATACTCGAGATAGATGGGGTTAGGGGCATGGTTTCAATGGCTTAATCACAGCATGGAATGGGTAAATTAAATATAATTTCTTCTGATGTTAAAGGTATTCATCCTCCAGTAAAATGGACGAAAATACTAACTGAATTGAAACGGCTGGGGTGTAGCATTGCATATGTTAGAGACACATCTGAGTAAAACAGAACACCTTAAACTTCCGAGATCATGGGTGGGTCAGGTAGTGGCTACCTCGAGACCGGGGGGTAGGAAGGCAGGGGTGGCCATTTTAATTAAAAAGGAGTGCCCTTTTATTGTTTCAACTTCAGAAATAGACAAATTAGGTAGATATGTCAGAGTGTTGGGTACGATTCATGGTGAAACACTGCATCTGGTAAATATTTATGCACCTATTAAGGGCGTTTCATGTTTTTTTTAAGAAAGTCTTTGGCAAAATAACTATGCTGCCTCCGGGGCAAATCCTACTAGGAGGGGATTTCAGTTGTGTGTTTCAACCAGCTTTAGATAGCTCATCTCAGTGTATCATGACTAATTAAAGTGGCATCCACGACATTAGGGTCTCTAATGCAAGAAATGGGCTTTCTGGATGTATGGAGATCTCAGCACCCTCGAGAATGGTATTACCCTTTTTTTTTCTCATGTTCAAAACTCGTACTCAAGAATAAATATTTTTGTAACACAAAAATATTTTTTTGTACATGTTTACCAATTCCAGAATTCATAGTATCTCAAACTCAGGTCATACTGTAATATCGGTGCAATATATCCTTAAATCAGATGTCAAAAAATATTTATGGCATCTGAATATGTCTCTTTTAAACTACAAGCAATTGGTGGAAAAGCTAACAGATAATATTCAAGAACTTTATACTACATCACTGAATGCTCATCCAGAATTAGGTGGGAAACCATTAAAGCAGTAGTTTGGAGTGAATTGATAAGTTATGCCTCAGGGGAAAAGAAATTGGCTCATTTAACTTATAATAGATTGTTGCAGTCAGTTCATAAATTGGAGGAAGAACATAAAAGGGAACCCAAAAACAAAATAAGTTTAAAACCTTTGGAACAGGCTGTAGCAGAACTTCAACAGTTTGAAAATAAAAAGCAGAAGGGACACTTCTCTTCTTAAATCAAAAATACCAGGGGGGGCGCTGTTGAGCCTGAGCTAAGCGGTAGCTAAGAGTTATAGCTCTCGTTAAATCGGAAAATTAAGTTAAATTAAAACTCTTTATTGACAGATTTGAAGAAATCCACAACCTGAAATAGCAATCTTAACAGAAGGACAACAAATATGGGCAACCCAAAGAAAGAGAAGTATCAGCAGGAAGTAGCAAAAAAAGCAAAAAACACTGCGGGTCCCCCAGCCATGTGGTCGACTCTAAACCACAATGCACCCGAAGATCTGGGTACTGGAGAGGAAACACTGCAATTGCTAGGCATTAAAATCAATGAGAAGAATAGAATAGAATAGAAAAATGCTTTACTTCTACTAAAATAGCGGATTGTTTTAATTTTTTAATTTTTTTTTTTTTATTAAGCTCTATATAGTGAGACAGCACCCTCTGATTCTGTTTCCCATAAGACTGTGACATTTCTGAATGGCCTAGATCTTCCAAGATTGAGTCAGGTAGCAGAGAGCAGCCTGGATGCCCCTATTTCATAGTGAAAGGTCGACCTAGCAATAAAAGACTTTAAATGGGAAATCGCCTGGACCAGATGTGTATAGTATTGAGTTCTGTGTTACCTTTAAAGATGTCCTTGTGCCGATCTTAACTGAGCTCTTCAATGCTTGTCTGGAGGAAAAAGTTATTCCACAAACCTGGCATGACCCCTACAGTGACAGTGTTGCTGAAAGCAGGTAAACGGATAAATGTTCAACATATCGTCCTATATCCCTCTTAAATCAAGATATGAAAATTTTGACGAAGATTTTGGCAAAAAGATTACAACATATATATACTTTAATTCACCCAGATCAAACCGGGTTTTTACCACAGCGTCATTTAATGGATAATATCCGCCAATTGCTAAATATTATGTTCCAACACTATAGATCAGCAGTACCACAATTGGCGATTTTTTTTCAGATGCGGAAAAGGCATTTGATCACCTTAATTGGATGTATTTACTCATGGTTTTGAAATATATAGGGGAGGGCTTTCTGTCATGGATAAAAATGTTACATAATAACCCTAAGGCTCGGGTTCGAATTAATTATATGTTATCAGATCATTTTACCATAGAGAGGGGCACCTGGCAGGATTGTCCCCTTTTCAGCTATTAATCTTTGCTATCAGCATGGAGCCTCTAGCGGAGGCTATACGGCGTGCCATGGATATCAGGGGTATTAGGGTTAATGAACATGAGAAAAAGATATCATTGTATGCCAGCGATACATTGATATACATACCTGACCCGGAGAAATCTTGCCCACCTTTTTATAAGTTGGTTCAACAGTTTGGTGAGAACTCTGGTTTTAAAGTTAACACAGATAAATTGGAGGTATTGCCAATTAATGGACCAATTTTGCCTTCCTTAAAGAAAGCAATTCCATATAAGTGGATGAAAAACAAAGTACGATACCTCGGAATTCAAATACTAGAAAATCTACATTCTTTCTGTGCCTTTAATTATGGAACATTGAAACAGTGGGTTTATGAGGATTTAAATAGGTGGGAAGCACTGCCTTTGAGTTTTGCTAATAGAATTGAGGTCATAAAATTGAATGTGTTACCTCATTTTTTATTTCTCCTTTCTGTGTTGCCAATTCCCATGTCTGCCAAGGAAGCGAAAGATTTAAGGAAAAAAATTATCTAGATTCATTTGGGTGGGAATGTGGCTAAGAATCAGGTGGTCCCTCTTGATGGAGAAGAAATCTAGTGGGGGGATGGGGACTGCCAAATTTGGAGAAATATTATGAGGCAGCCCAGTTGTCCCTGATACTAAAAATGTTGGCTTCGGATAGTGTGGGGTGTTAGCTGGAGAAGGAGGAAGGGGCTCATCCACAAATTCTGCTCCGATTTTTGCCCTGGGCAGTAACAACTCGAAAATGTATCAAGATTAGCAACCCCTGGACAAGGCACAATATGAAAATATGCCTACAAGCTCGACGGCGATGGGAAGAGCCGAGCCCAGTCTGGAGATATATTCCATTGAAATATCCACCGGGCGTCGTGGGATAAGGGGGGGATATTAACTATAACGCATGGGAAAAGAAAGGATTAATGTTTTTAACTAAGTTGGTGGATACAGCTGGACACATAAAGTCCTTTGAAATTTTGAAGACGGAATATCGGCTGCAAAATGCTGATTTCTATAAAACTCTACGGTGCAGAACACTATATATATATCCATGGAGATAAAGTCCTTTGAGCTTATACAAACACCAATGTCAGGCATTACTGTGGTGAGAACTAGGAGTACTAATGTGGAAACTAAGCAATTCATTACACAGATATACTCCTTGTTGCAGGAAGGGGATGGGGAATTAGGGATAATATACAGAATAAATGGGAGGATGAAATGGGCTATTCTCTGACACCTTGGGAACCAAGTGTGGCAGGGCATTCTCAAAACCACTTATGTGATGTCATGGAGGGAATTCAAGTGGAAAACCTGCACCAGATTTTTCATCACTCCACTTATCTCTCAACATTATGGTTCTAACCCAACAGACCAGTGGGTGTAGGGGATCACACTACCATATTTTTTTGGCCATATACAGTATTAGAAGAATTCTGGTCAGATGTTAAATAGGGAATACTGAAAATCTTGGACCTTAATGTGATGCCTGATTTTGAACACCTGCTGCTGGGATTACGGCCCACCGAGCTACGAAGACCAGACCAAAAAAATATTTTTTTAAACTGATAGCAGCCAATAAAGTGATTACACAAAACTGGTTGACAACCAATCATCCTGGGCAGTAACAACTCGAAGTCCTCTTCAGCCCGCCTTCGACGGAGTTGACCATGATGGTAGGGAGACTTTGCATGTAAACTGTGTTTTCAGTGGGGTTGGGTCTGGTCCGCTACCCTCTATGGGAGGAGGGGGTGTCTGAGTACTGGCAATCTGGTGCTCGAGAAGAAGGGTGGTCCTTCCAAAAGCACAAAAAGAAGTGGGCCCGTTCTCGATCCTCATCGAGAACCCGGCACTGCTCAGCCTCAAATTCTTCTTTGTCCCCAGTCGAAGAAGAAACGTTACCGCTCGAGGTCATCCTCTGGTATGTCTGCACGATGATCGTCGGGAACAGGGGACAGAAGGCCGACTCCAACTCCGTCAGGGTCACCTGCGTCTTCTGTTCCTAGTGACCGACATCTTCGACTCTGTAGTCCCTCCCCGCCCCCTGGGAGGTTTTCCAGTGAGCAGTTACATTATTGGGCTGCTGTTATGGAGCAGTGGGTTCGGCGGTTTTCCCAGTTTTCCAACTTTGCGGAGTCAGTCCCAGGGCCTTCTGGCCTAGGGACTTTGAACCTGCGGGCAGGACGGTTGGGTCTGCCTAGTCATGCGGTGCCTTCTCCGGTGCCATTGACACCGCTCCCATGTGGTTTTTTTCCTCACATGGCTGCAGCGCAGGGGCCAGCACAAGTACCATTTTCTCCTACTCACGTTTTCAGATCTTCATTCTTGAGTGCTCTGAGATTTGGGTTGGGGTCTCCATCTGGCGCGGTGCCACCTTCGATCCGATCATGAAGGTGCCTCGATCGACGCCACTCCGACACGGTATCTGGGATTCTCAACTCCGATTCAAGGAGCACTTCCTCCTGCCCTCTTTCCTCCCTTTCCTTTATATACTATCCCTCCTGGGCTAGTAGGAGATGACATTGAGCCTGATCCTGATCTGCGATTAGGAGACGGCTTTGATGACGATTCATCTCTCAGAATGGGAAATAAACCCTCTACTTCAGCGGAGCTTCTGGTCGAGGACTTGTCTTTCAAGTTTCTACTGAAGAATATGAATTCCACTCTCTGTCTCCAGACTTCAGAGGTGGATCTGGGGAAGTTGTTGTGCCTTCAGTATCTCCATGTACCGGAGATTCCTGTGGAATTGACTCCTCCGGTACAACCCTCTTTTGAGATTCACAAATGGTGTGGGACAATCTGGTGCTTATTCCTTCCATGGCTAAGTCCATAGACAGAAAATACGCTCCCCCAAGGATCAACCAGTCCTGGCCTCTCAAGCCTTTGCTGATGCCAATAGTTGTCCTGGCAGAAAATGACAAGGCCATCCTCCCTCAGGAGTCTACGGCTCATCCAGTGAACAAAGAATCTCGTAAGATTGACACACTGGGAAAATGAGTCTTCACAGCCTCTACCCTGGGTATGTGTATTGCTAGCTACCAGGGCTACTTCTCTCAATATGAGTATACCCTCTGGCATTCACTAAAAGCTTCTGTGGAAGCCCTCCCAGAGTTGGACGTCTCCTCAGAGCTCCTCCAAACTATCACTAGAGGTATTGAGTCCAATAATCAGCAACTTAAGGCTGCTATGGATGCCTTTGACACTGCTTCTAGAGCAGCAGCAGCTGGGATATGCACCCATCGCTACTCGTAGTTAGGAACCTCTAGGTTCTCAAATGATGGCCAGCAATGAGTCACTAACTTACCATTTAATGGCGCTTATCTGTTTGGCCCACGAGTGGAGCAGGCACTTGAGGTCACTCAGAAAACTAGAATGGCTATCAAGACTGCTAGACTGGCTCCTACTGCCCCTCAGTGGGGCGGGAACTGCCGACAATTTCATAACCGTCTGTCCTTTTGTGGCAAAGGCAGTGGGGCTTCAACAAAGATCAAGCCCCTTAGCCACAAAAGAAACTGCAGCAGAAGGCACAGGGCCTGAAAGCTCCTAGTGCCACCCCCTGAAAATCTGGCCCAGGTCCCTCCTCAGCTGCCCAAGGGCGTCTGACTCAGTTTCACAATCAGTGGAAGTCGGTCACTTCTGACAGATGGGTTCTCAGGACAATTCACAAGGGCTATTCTCTGAATTTTTCAGATACCTCTCTGGATCATCCACCTAAGCGACAGCCCACGCTGTCAATAACTCAGTCAGACCTCCTTGCTTCCGAAATTCAAGGCCTCCTGAACAACAGGGCAGTAGACATAGTTCTGCTGGAGCAGTGGAACACAGGATCTTACTTCGAGAGGGCTGTTGCAATAGGTATTCACATATAAGACTAAGCTGCCAGGCGTCAGGACCCCACAGAAAAATTTTTAGCTAGCAGTTTCTGGCGGGGGACCGCCCCCACATCAGGTGACCGGCATCATATGACGTCTGTATAAATGGGTAGTCCCCATGCCTGCCTTCCAGTTCTTTCCGCCGTGTTCGGTTTGTGAAAAGTTCCTTGCGTTAGAACAGCGCTCGTCAGTCATTAAGTAGGGTCTCAAGTTTTCAAACTTTTGACCCATTTTCTCTGAAGTTGGTCTGGTAAGTTGGACGTCGGTCCCACCGACGCTCGCCCAGACAAGGCTACTAAGTCATTTACCCCTTCGGGGGAGCGCCCAGCCATAACACCTCCTGACAAGACCGCATCTTCTTCACAGCCTTCCTCGAGCAGGGAGTCCGATAAGTCAGACGCCGGCTCCTCTGACATCCACCCAGATTTGGCCAATAAGTCGGACGCTGGCTCCACTGATGCCCGCCCTGTCCAAGAAGCCTGCGCCACACCCCATCGAACAGTCTGATGCCCCAGGCTCTCCACAACGTCTTACCACGTGGCTGTCTGAGGTCCCTGCGGCTCCTCGACTGACCCCTGGGGATTACAATCCTCCTTCCCCAGTCATCACCGAGGATACTGGGACACTGCCGTCAGGGAACCCTCCTCTGGGCTGGACCCCCTGATGCAGGATCCTCAGACGCCGGCCGATACGTCATCCGACGTCCCTTTACCTGGCGATAGGCCTGTTCTTCTGTCGGATCCTTCAAACCCTCTCGAAGGTATACTCACGCCCGGCCCGATGCCTGCGGGGCCAGCTTTACCACTGTCTGACCTGCCAGCAGGGCCTCTGCCAGATTCCTCTGCTCCGTCAGAGCCCCTGGTGCTAAGTGCCCCAGCTTACCCAATGCCAGTGCCGCAATACCGGCCCCTCAGTATCCAGTGCCCCAGTACCCGGCCGGGCTACCCGCCATCGGATTCTCGGATACTCTTTACGGATACCCTCAATATCCAGTATCCCCGACCTCCTGTACCTCCGCCGCCCATTCCTCCGCTGCTGGCAGATTTGAAGAAGATCTTGGCCTCCTGGTGGGCTGAGACCAAGGCTCAGCTCACCAGTGAGGTCAAGAGTCATCAACCGAAGCCGGACCCTATACAGGATTCCCTACGTCAAAGACGGGAGGATCCTCCCTCTTCCTGACACCAGAGGAGAGCTCTCTGGCACCTGAGGAGGGGAGTATACGCACCCCAGGGAACTCCCCAAAGGGGCCATCCCTACCCCTCATAGGGAGAAGTCTTCTTCCTCTTCATCAGAAACTTCTGACTCGGACTCAGAGTCCGGCCACTCTGACCCCGAAGGCGAGCCCCATACTCCAGAATGCCCCAGGCCGAGGACTCCTCTGAAGTCCCCTCTGGAGGACCCTTCTTTTCTGGAGTTATTGAGGAAAATCCAGGAAGTACATCAGTAGAGTCAGACCCATAGTGTAAAAAACGCACTGCTCATCTGGATCTGCCCGAGACCGCTCCTACACTGATCCCAACCTGGATAGAGCTTCACGCAGATTTTGTATCCACCATTTGGAAACAACCTTCTGCATTAGCCCCGCTTCTGAGGAAGGCAGACAAGGCTATACCAGGCCCCTGAGGGTGTAGGCTTTCTTAGCCTTCACCCCAAGGCGGATTCGATTGTCATCAGTGCTGCTCACAGCCGCTCCACCAATCCCAAGCACCCCAGCTTGTCTCTGCCTGGCAAGGAATCCCGGCTTCTGGACTAATACGGGAAGAAGATCTATTCCTCTTCTTTCCTTGGTATTAGGGTCCTTAACTATGCGGCACATATGGAGGATTTCCAGAAGACCATCCTTAGCCAGCTGGAATCCAAATTGGACTCCCTTCCTGAATCACAGACTAAGCAGGAAGTGGCTCATCTTGTCCTTTCTGCTCGCTCGGCCAGTCGGCACATGCTTCGTGCCACTTACAACGCAGTGGACACAGCTGGAATGAGCTTGGCCTTCGCCATAGGCCTACAGCATCCTGCCTGGCTCCGTCTGTCAGGTTTGGTCCCTGAAGTGCAATCCGCTATTCAGGATGCTTCCTTCAGGGGTTCGGTGCTGTTCAGGGGTAATGTCAAGGACATCATTACCGAACTGCAGGAGAAGGGTACTGCACTCAAGTCTGTCCAGACTATGTACAGGCCCTCTCAAGGGCAGTGGCGGCATCCTTTTCGTCACCAAAACCGACAAAGACAAAAACCAGAGGGCAAACATGCCAACAAACGTCGGGGCCCCTCCAGCAACCAAGACTCCCCCCAGCAAAAAAGCCATGGGAGCCTCGGCTGCTGCGCTGCCCCACACCTCCTGACTCCCTGCCTCTCCCACTGCCTCTGGAGGTTCCAGAGGAATCGGTAGGGGGTAGAGTCTCCTTCCATCTGCCAGGCTGGGAGAGGATAACTTTAGAAGCTGGGTACTCCAGTTGATATCAGCAGGACACTCAATAGAGTTTCTGCAGAAACCACCCCGAAGTCCCCCCCCCCCCAGTCGTCTTACTCCCTGCAACATCTTGCTCTGGTCTTAGAGGAAATCATCTCCCTTCTGTCAAAGGCGGCAGTAGAGCCAGTTGCCAACCATCTTTGGGAAACGGGTTACTATTCCCCATTTCTTCCTAGTTCTAAAGAAGACTGGAGATCTGAGGCCTATCCTAGACCTCAGCTCCCTGAACATGTTCATGGAGTACAAACACTTCAGAATGCTCTCTTTGCAGAGCCTTCTACCGCTACTTCGGCAGGGACAGTGGCAATGCGCTCTAGACATGCAGGATGCCTACCTGCATATCCCCATATGCCCTTCCCACCGCAAATTCCTTTGTTTTTGCTTTCAGAGGGACCACTACCAATTCAGGGCCCTCCCATTTGAGTCTTTCTTGCCCCAGTGTTGCAAATGCATGTCTGTAGTAGCAGCCACCTGCGTGCCCAGGGTCAGGTATTCCGTGATCTGAACGACTGACTCCTGGCGGCCCCATCCAGGAAGGAACTCCTGCACTCCCTTTCCCTTACCCTGCAGATTTTTACCAGCCTGGGTATCACCATCAGTCAGGTCAAGTCCTATTTGGTCCCATGCCAACACCTCTAATTTATAGGGGCGATTCTGGACATGACCACGAGCAAAGCCTTCTTGCCTCCAGACAGGGTAGACACCCTTCAGAACCAGGCCCATCTTCTGTCCGGTCGCCGGAGGGTCGGAGCCAGGTCAGTCTTCCGCCTCCTCAAGCTAACGGCGGCTGCCATTCCGACAGTCTCACTTGCTTGGCTCCATATGAGGAACTCTCAGTAGACGCTTCAGTCTCAATGAGACCAAACCGGGGACAACCTAGACCAAGAGGTTCTAGTATCTGATCCCATGATCGGGACTTGCAGTGGTGGATGGTTCAGGAGAACCTGTACCTAGGAGTTCTTTTCTGTATTGATCCGCCCTCCCAGACATTGTCGATGGATGCGTCAGGAGCAGATTGGGGTGCCCATCTGGGGTCTCACAGGACTCGGGTCAGCTGGTCCAGGTTCGAACCAAACCTGGACATAAATGTGCTCTAACTAAGAGCAGTCCTTTATGCCCTTCAGGCTCTACTTTCATTCATCCTTCCTGATCATCTCATGCAATTAGGCTACATGTGCATTGTCTGGTACCTCAACAAGCAGGGAGGAACAGGGTCCTACCCTCTGTGCCAGTAAGCGATGAGAGTCTGGCACTGGGTAACCCAACACCATCTTCACTTGACCGCGGTTCACGTTCCGGAAGTGGACAGTACTCTGGCAGATCAACTCAGTCGGTCCTCAGCCAGGTCCCATGTATGGGAGTTGGATCAAGAAGTCATAAACGACATCTTTCAGCGATGGGGAACACCTCAGATAGACCTCTTTGCCTCTCCCCAAAACACAAAGCTTTCCGTCTTCTGTTTGCTCTCTCCAGGGCGAGACATATTTTGGCGGGACGCTCTGTCTCTCACTTGGAGGAACAGATTCGTTTATGCCTTCCCTCCCATTCCTTTAATTCCGAGGGTCCTGAACAAACTCAGATCGGAGGCAGTTCGAATGATTCTCATCGCTCCCTTCTGGCCCAGGCAAGTTTGGTTCTCTCTTCTGCAACAGTTTTCAAAGGAACCTCCACTTCCTCTTCCTCTGTCGCAACAATTGTTGACCCAGGTCTCAAATCCCTTCATCTACATGCGTGGCTCCTGCAGATGTAGCTAAAGCCTGCTTTGGAGTCTCCTCTCGTAGCAGACATTTTGATAGAGGCCAGGAAGCCTTTCACCAGGTCCACCTACACCATGAAGAGGAAATGGTTTTCTATTTGGGAAAATTTGAAGGACTTCGAGCCTTTCTCGTGCCCAGCCAATAAAGTCCTGGACTGCATGCGTCACCTCTTCAATCTGGGTCTCAGCCATTCCTCGTTGAAAGTCCACATGACCGCTGTTTCAGCCTATCATATTCCCTTTGGAGACAGGACTTTTGCTCAGCTGGAAGTCTCTAAGACTTTCCTCAGAGGGGTTCTCCATTTGAGACTCCCCATTCGTATTCCTGCCCCTCCATGGGACTTGAATGTCATCTCGGAGAAGCTTACTCTGCTCCCCTTCGAGCAAGCAGCCACAGCTGATTTGAAGTTCGTTTCTTGGAAGACACTCTTCCTAGTAGCCATTACTTCCACTCAGTGAATTTCCGACCTTCAGGCCTTAATGTGTAAAATACCATACTTAATATTTCACAAGGGACGTGTGGCTCTATGCACCAACCCTAAGTTTCTTCCTAAGGTAGTGGCTGAGTCTATGCTGAATCTATTGAGCTACCCGCTTTCTTTACGCAACACTCCAATCAAGGGGAGTACCTCTTGCATATTTTGGATGTTCACAGAATCCTGAGATACTACACCAATCAGACTTAGGATCTTAGGAAGACTGGTCAGCTTTTTGTCTGTTTTGCCCACAAAAGAGAAGACAATGCTGTTTCTAAGAAATGCCTATCGAAATGGTTGGCACATTGTATCACTTTCTGTTACAAGTACAACAAGACCCTTCCGGGTCAAGTCAGAGGTCACTACACCAGAGGAGTTGCTGCCTCTGCGGCTTGTTTCAAGAATGTGTCAGCGCAGCCGCAACTTGGACTTCTGTCCATACCTTCACGAAACACTACAGTTTGGACATTGCCTCTCACTGTAGAGCAGACTTCGGGTTGACTGTCCTACAAGGTCTCCTTTCATGAGACCCATTCAGCCCTGAGATTCCATGCTGTGGATCACAGTCCTCCTCCTGAGTGCTTTTCCTCGTTCCAGACTGCTTGGGACTCTGTCCTATATGTGAGTACCTACTGCAAGAGCCCTCTTGAAGTAAGATAGTACAGTTACGTAAGAACTTACCATAACAGTAGATCTTTGAGAGAGGCTCTTGCAGTCGGTACTGCCTTCCTGCCCTCCGTCCCCCAAGCTTCTTTGCTTCATTTCCATGGGGGAAATATCCTCTTCTCTCTCGTCTTGCCTCTTTTGGCCTTTGGCGGGAAAGAACTGGAAGGTGGGCGTGAGGAACCGCCCCTTTATACAGATGTCGTATGACGCCGGTCACCTCACGTGGGGGCAGTCCCCCGCCAGAGACTGCTAGCTAGAAATTTTTCCATGAGATCCTGACGCCTAGCAACTTAGTCCTATATGTGAATACCTACTGCAAGAGCCTCTCTCGAAGATCTACTGTTACAGAAAGTTTTTACGTAACTGTACTTTTCTACTCCTACTACTTCCTGGTTCCAAAGAAAACAGGCGGTATGCATCCTATTCTAGACCTAAGGAAGTTGAACAAGTTTCTCTTCAAGGAAAAATTCTAAATGATATAACTTGGTACACTTCTACTACTGATTCATCAAAACGATTGGCTGGCCTCCCCGGACATGCAGGACACCTACCAACACGTTCCAGTTCACCCAAGTCACCACAAGTATCTTCAATTTGTGGTCCTGGGTCAGCACTACCAGTTCTGAGTACTGCCCTTTGGACTTTCCTCTGTGCCACGAGTCTTTTCGAAGTGCTTCGCAGTTCTTGCAGCACACCTAAGGAAACTCAGAATTCAAGTCTTCCCGTATCTGGATGACTAGCTCCTAGCAAGTTTTTCCAGACAAGGGACACAGGAAGTGGTTACCATGGCTTCAGGTTCCTCACATCCATGGAAGTCCTGTTAAATCTGGGAACATCGCAGCTACAGCCTTCCCAGCAACTCCTCTTTCTAGGAGCCCTCCTGGATACCTCCAATGCAAAGACCTTCCTTCCGGAGGACAGGAGGAACGATATCCTCCAGATGGCTCACTTCATCAGAGAGAATGACTCAGTCCAAGCTCTATTGATGCAGCTGGTGCTGGGTCTCATGGCATCTTCAGTGTTCACTGTGCCCTTGACTTGTCTTCACATTGGGACCAGTCAGTGGATGCTCAGTACTCAGTGGTCCCCGACCACACACACCCCCGTCCTTTCACATCAGGGTAACGGAACCTCTCAAATGGTCACTCACCTGGTGGACTCAAGAGGACAACCTTCTGAAAGGCTTTCCCTTTGCTACACTGGAAACTTAGATCACCATCACTATAGATGCTTCCCTTCTCGGATGGGGAGCTCACCATCAGGATCTCCACACCCAAGGTCTGTGGAGTCAGGACGAATCTCAACTCCACATAAATGTCCTGGAAGTGAGAGCTGTCATGTACACTGTCTGAGCCCTGAAGGACATTCTGTCGCAAAATAATTCTCCTTCAGATGGACGACAAAGAGGCGTTGTACTACATCAACAAACAGGGCGCGGCACACTCTTATCCCCTATGCAGGGAAGCAGTGAGAGTGTGGGAATGGTGCCTAGATCACAAAGCCCTGATCCAGACAGTTAAGCTACCAGGAATCCAGAACAATCTAGCGGATCATCTCAGCAGAACGGAGGTGGATCCTCATGAATGGTCTCTCGAGGTAAACGTTGTGCAGTTGTTCTTCGAATAGTGGGACACGCCAGACCTGGACCTTTTTGCATCCCCACTCAACGCAAAACTGCCTCTTTTCTGCTCTAGAAACCCAGAACCTGGCTTTTTCTGTCAGGATGCATTCAGACTGCGGTGGACAATATGCTTTCTGTACGTATTTCCTCCTCTTCCCTTAATTCAGAGGTTGCTGCTCAAGCTGGAGGCACAAGGGGGAAGAATGATCCTCATCGCCCCATTTTGGCCTCATCAGATTTGGTTTCCTTTGATCAACAGATTATCGGAAATCCCACCAAGACAACTACCTCTTTGTACGGACCTTCTGACCTGGGGGCCCAGTGGTCCATCCCAACCTGAGATCTCTTCATCTCCATGCATGGCTCCTGTGGAGATAGAAGTGGGTAGATCTGATGTCTCATGTAGAGTCTCAGACATTCTCCTAGCACATGGCAAAGTGGCAGCGATTCTCCATTTGGTGTGCAAAGTCCTCCCTAGATCTCTTTTCTTGCCCATCAAATAACGTTTTTGAGTATCTTCTAGACTTGTTTAATACAGGACTGCAGTACTCAATTGTGAAGATCCATCGCTGCGTAATCTCAGTTTATCACGAGCCTATACACACATTGTCTATAGCTCAGTTACCCTTGGTTAAGAGATTCCTTAAAGGTATACTCCACACTAGGCCACCAGTCAGGAGACTGGTAGCTGCTTGGGATATTAACCGGGTGTTAGACATGCTCACCCGTAAAGCTTCCGAGCATCTAGCAACATGTGAGATGAAGTTCCTGACCTGGAAGACTACCTCCACTCGCAGAGTATCTGAAATACATGCCTTGGTCATAGACCCTCCTTACACAGTATTTCACAAGAACAAGATGGTTCTTTGAACACATCCTAAATTTCTCCCCAAAGTGGTCTCGGAATTCCATGTGAACCAACCCTTGGTTCTTACGACTTACTTTGCGAACCTCCAGAATGAGGGAGAACATACCCTGCATTCTCTGGATGTTAAGAGGACCTTGGATTTCTGCTTAGATAGAACTAAAGAGATCCGCAAGTCAAAGCAATTCTTTGTGTCATTCAGCATGGCCCGGCTGGGTCAGCCTGTTGCTATCAGATGTATTTCGGCGTGGCTAGTGGCATGTCTTCACCACTGGTATTCTATGGCACAGGTCAAGCTAGAAGGCAGGGTACACACCCATTCTACCAGAGTAGTCATAGCATCTCTGGCAGAAATAAGAAACATGCCCATTGCAGACATCTGCAGTGCAGCTACTTGGAGCTCCGTGCACATGTCTGTGAAGCACTATGCTTTGGATGTCCATGCCAGACAGCATCATTCCTTTGGCAGGACAGTCCTTAGTGGACTCCTGTTCTAAGTGAGCTCCTCTCTCCTGCCACCCTTCTTGGGGCATTATTTATCTTGGTGTTCTCCCATTAGTGTGAATGAGTGGTGGAGACTTTATGTCCAGGAAGATATGGAAATGACGTACCTACCGTAATTCTTGATCTTCTTGGATGAAATCTCCACCACTCATTCCCATGCCCACCCACCATCCCCCGAGCTCACTTGTCTGTTGATGGTCTTCACTTCCTCAGTGGCTAGGCTGTGAAGACTCTGTTGCATTAATCTTACTTATATGGGTCATTCGGACTATCTTGTGTCCGACATACATTAGTTTAACTAGGTTAGTTTACGCTTCACCTCCTCAGTAAAAAAGTTACTGTGGCAGTTGGAGGGTCAACGCTAAAGTAGCCTATACAGCACAAGCTGGTCTCGTGGTGCTGCGTCCTCACGGCCCTACCTCGGTGCCGGCCCTCCTGAAGATTTTTGGCTCCCACTCGGTCCTAGTGCTTCCGGCATAGTCCCATTAGTGTGAATGAGTGGTGGAGACTTCATCCAAGATGATCAAGAATTACGGTAGGTATGTAATTTCCATATCTTCCCTGCGTCAGTCTTCACCATTCTTCACTGACTGGGTAATCGCGGAGATGCAGCATGCTGCAGGAGCTTTTTTTTTCCCCCAAGGGGGAGGAGGTGGTGCCACCAATGAGGCCAACGCACTGTGCGGTGCTCATGGGTTGGCCAGTAACGGCCATCGACGACTCCTCCTCCACCTCAGTTCTGTTTCTCCCGCCATCGAGACAGCAGCACCTTGCACAGTGATTTCTCTACTGTGACACAGCAGCCTACTACTTCTGCGACTTGCAGCCTAATATGTCAGCTCCATTTTTGATGCTGTATAATTGCCATAGTTATCTCCATTCCAGTTCTGCTTGATAACTACTCTGCTCCATTTTCCTGTATTACTGGTAAGACCTTTCCTTTTTATTTAACAGCGTCAAGTCTTTTGCTGATTTGGTTTTCTGTTACCGTGAGTCATGTCTGGTTCATCCGGGGACAAAAAGAAGCGCTCTTCAAAGGTGGGCCGGCCTCCTGTACATCTGTGTCCTTGCAGCTGATAGATTTCCATCGCGGACCAACATGACTGTTTTCTTTTCTGCCTTGGTCCGACTTGCAGCATGGACAACTGTGATGCCTGCTTTTCTATGGCTCATCATGTTCTTGAAATCCGCGTGTTTCAAGTTGGCCGTGCTCTGCTGACTTTTGGAGGGCGGCGGCGGCGTGGGACTCCAAGCACAGGTCCTTCGCCCATCGTCCGGGTCCCCTCCCAGTTCTATACGGACCGGTGAGGAGGGGGCCTCCTACCCCTCTAGCCTTGCCAGGGAGGAGGCCTCTACCACGGTGCTGGAGGACCAGTCTGACCCTCTCGGGGGTCAGGCCAGGAGCACGGTACAGGCAGTCACCTCCTTGGAGGTGCAGGCTCCCCCAGTGATGCAGCCCATGCCTGCTGGGCCCGGCACGGGTGGCTTCTTAGTGCGGCTCCAGTGATTGAGACAGCACCTTGAGCAGTACTCGACTTACCCATGGCGCTGTTCATGGTGCTGAGAATAGGAGAACCACTGGGGTTGCTCATTTGGAGGTCTTTTAGATCTCCTTCTCTCCAGAGGTGGATGATCAAGAGGCTGATCCAGACTGGCAGACCAACTCTTTGGTGTCAGAGGGCTCTCCGGTGCCTAGTACCACCGCACTTTCCCATGTTTCCCCTCCCTTGGCTGTGGTGGTTGTGGTTGACACCAGCTCTGGTGCCATTGGCGGTGCTGGGAGTGGAGCGTTCGATAGCAACCATCGGTCTGAGGGGATGATGGTATGGCCTCAGCAGTGCAGGTGGCTACCGGCCCTGGTGCTGGTGCTGTTTGCGTTGCCAGGACAGGGGTTTCCTCTCCTTCATCCACCCCACCCCTTTTGGGGGACCGTGGAATTGGAGCAGTCCCTGGTGCCGGGAGTGAGGAGGTGGTTGGCCTCTGAATCAACTGGGTTGAGGGGTCGTCGAGACAAAGATCGACAACCCCCCACCCACCCTGGGACCCGCCGAGGTTCTGGGAGGAGTCGAGCATACGTGCCTCACTGTCCCTTGTCTCCTCCGGGGAAGACCTCTCTGGGTGGGGTTAGGGTCCGCCCTTCTGGATTTATGCACCCCGGTCTCCTTACAGAGGAGTTTCCCCTTCAGGCCTCGGTCTTGACTGATTCAGGCTGGTTGAGCGGCCAGTCACTGCTCAAACCCCTGGCTTTTTGGGAGGTCTTGGATTGCTAGCAAGGTTCCCTAGCCCTGGCAGAGTTAGTTCATACAAGGTGAAATGCATTTCCCCCTTGCCCCTGCCCCCCATTTCCCAGGCCACGTGAGTCCCTCTGGGCTGTTGAGCCGGGAGCAGTTCAGAGCAATTGCTGCCTTCTTCTGCAAGTATGTCAAGGCAATGGATGAACAGGTCTTTTACTTGTCTCTCCTGAAACAGATGGACTCAGACTCATTAGCCTCCTCGCCTTCCTCCTTCAAGAAAGAGGATACCTCCATCCATCTGTCCTCAGACGTTGATCAGACTGAGTATCAGTGCTTCCTTGCGAGGCTGGTCAATGAGCTCCATGTCTCCAGCATAGCAAGATGCAATCCTGAGTGGATGATGTGAATATTCCTCGGCAAATACAGTGCTGACGAGCTTGTGGTCCTTTCCTGGCCCACACCTTTCTGGGAGGCGTCGTTCTGGATCTGGCAGTGCCCACCCACCCCAGGGCCAGCCCCGATGGACTGTCAGCGCAGGTATTGTGCACCCCAGGGGTCTGCAGGTGACTTGCCTCATCCCTCTTTGGGAGTGGGGTAGCTGGACACTCCTTCCAGGCATAACCGACCCTCGGATGCAGACCCTACGGAGTTTGACCGCTGGGGACGGAGAGTGTTCTCCTCAGTGTGTTTGATGCTGAGTATTGCATCCCATCAGGCACACCACACTGCCTACATTAGGCATCTGTGGTCAATACTTGGCCAGGCACTAGCATTGCTGCCTGATTCGGAGGCAACCAGACAGGCCATTGCCCTCTTTGCACAGGGTCTGGAACTTGGCAAGGCACCAAGCAAGGGCGTCTTACATTGCCAGTAAGGTAGCTTCCAGGCTAGCAGTGACTGCAGTCTGCATTAGGCAGATGCTGTGGCTTTGTCTCTCATGGTTGTCACCCTTAGCCCAGCATAGGGTGCTTGCCTTTGCTTTCTGGAGGACACATCTTTTCTCCCGCAGGGCGAGGTGGGAACTGCAGGGGTGCCTTCCATTTCCCAGGTCACAGGAGACCTCACCTCCCCTGATCAGTCGCAGGCCTAGTAGGCCTGTATGGGTCTCCTCATCCCGTAGTTCCCCCCTACGGGAGGCATAGGGACTCACATCCCTCAGAGCAGTGCTGGACCGCCTTCGGGTGGGCTCGGTACTCACCCAGTCAGTGATGAATGGTGAAGATTGACACTGGGAAGATATGAAAATTATGTACCTACCATAATTCTTGATCTTCCTGTGTATATTCACCATTCATCACTGAAACCCACCCACCTTCCCCTGTTGGCCTCAGCCTCTGGGCGATGCTGCCTCCCTGCCTGCCCTCCCTCGTGAAGCCATTGTTTGACATTCGCCTTGGGTTTCACTGAGCCCATTGTTGTCCTTATACAACAGGGAGCCTATCCTGTCTGAGAGGGAAGTTAGGGCCCTATGCACTGTGCGACTAGACTCCCTGTGGGTTCCTCTCGGGACTCAGTCTGGCCCGGTGGGCAGGGCTGACACCCATTCTAGAGCATCCTTTTTGTGACAGGAGGAGAACAAAAGGGCCCGAGGGGACTCTTGTTCTTCAGTTTAACTTGCTCTTCTCTTTCTCCCTCATTTCTTTTAGGGGGAGAATTTTTCCTGAATGAGTCCTTCCTCTCCCCTGCCCCCACCTGGATCCCTGGGGATCCCAGGGGTTAGCGGTAATGGGGGGGGGGCACCATCCCGGGGTGGCTTTTCACCCTAATACTTAGAAGGGAGAGGGAGGGAGGGGGACCTCTCCACTCCTGTTCTAAGGTTGGGCTCCGGAATTTCTGGTTGGTCGGACTCATTCAAGACCCAGAGTCCACCTTGGCTCAAGGTATCTCCCAAGTGGGCATCCCTCAGAAGCCAAATGATTGAACTTGCTTGTTCTGTTCGAGTGCCCTGAGGCTCTGGGAGGCAGGGGCCTAAACCTGACTTCTCGAACCTAGTAACCATCTGGATGTCCACTTTCTTCTCCAGAGCTCTTCTGTGGGATGGAGTGTGGTAGGTCCTTCTCCGGCCCCCCCTTTTCCCATTCTCTTCTTAGCTGCCCGGGGGTTGGGGTCAAAGCTCACACCCTTAGGTCCTTCTCCTCTGTCCTCTAGTTGCATATTTCTTTTATTTCATACCCTTTCCTTTTGCTGTCCTATGGGCTCCTTTGTCCTGCCCTTGTCTTTCTCTGTCTGTCTTTTTTCCGTCTCTCCGACTAGCAGAACTGGGGTGGAGGAGGAGTCAACTGCCATTATTGGCCAACCTGCGAGCGCCACACAGTGCGTCAGCCTCGTGGGTGGTACCATCTCCTCTCCTCTCCCGGGGGGGGAGCTCCTGCGGGATGGCGGGGTGCTGCGTCTCTGGCAATCTCCTAGTCCGTGATGAATGGTGACGATACATAGGAAGATCAAGAATTACAGTAGGCCCGTAATTTTTATTTTTGTTTATAAAATCTTTATTCTATTTTTAGAAGTGGTTGTTACAAGTATTTATGTGTCATACTATGTCAGTAGATATTGATATTGGTAGAGATGAAAGTGCGGGGACATTTTGGTGAGTCTAAACTGGAAAAGACTGAAGACTCCACACTTAATTTGTTTGGTTGATGGATTATTCATACTTCAGATGTTAAGAGTGGGAAGTACTATCGTGTAGAGGAAAGTGTATGATGAGATGGGTATTATCTAGTACTATTCCTGAAACTCTGTACTAAATTTCATAAGTCTTGCTTCTTTTTAATTAAGATATCAAATCTACCAATTTTAATTCAGATATGTGAAAAATGGGTTTGTATGGTCTATATAAATTAATTGCTTAATAAAAGTTTCAAGTAAAAAAAAATGAAAAAATCTGCGCTAGGTTTTACTATTAAATATGTATAAATAGAATAACAGATAGATCTTATCCGTTACGGAGCTATAAATCCATCAAGGGATTCTGATGATGACATAAACCTTGAGATCGAAGCTTTAGAGGTTTATGATGTCATCAGAATCCCAAGATGGAGTTGAAGCTCTCAACAGATAAAGAGTCATCTGTTATTTCTTTTGTAATATATGGAATATTCATTTCTAGGGACATGGATATGTTGTTCATCCACACTTATTGGCAGGTTCCTTGCCGCTTTAAATCTTGCCGGAAGGTCTTCAAGCTGGCTCCTCCCACCCACCCGGGTGGTAAAACTCTCGGCTCCACCCCATGACGCCAGATCTTCCTTACCGCTTGGAAGCTCAGGTTCCCTCCTTAACGCTCTGCGTTTAAGACTGGTTCCTAATTCTTCGAAAGTTCGAATTCGAAAAGTTTTTGCTAAAAAGACTTCGGTCTTCTTCTCCTCGCGGCTGCGATGGACAAATCGACTCCCGGTTTCCGGAGGTGCCCTTGCGGGCAGAAGATGTCTCGGACGGATCCGCACTCCACGTGCGTCTACTGCTTGGGCCTTGAGCACGACCCGCAGGCCTGCCACTTGTGCTCTTCTTTTTCGGCCTACGTCCTTGAAGACCGTGCTGCCTCGGTTACAACTGGGGCGCCCCGAGAGAAGAATTCCACCGGTGAAATCTAAAGAGGCCCGGTTGGCGGTGTCCGCGGCGGCGGGCTCGGCGGATCAGCTCGAGCAGATGATCGCCCTCGAAGAGGAGGCAGCGCAGGCCGCTTCTACCTCGGCTGCGGCATTTGTCCCGCTCTCTCTCGGTGCCTCGTACTCGGCTTCTTTTAAGAGCTTTGTCTGACCCTCTCGAGAAGGTGAGGGTCCAACTCTTCGGACCTTTTCCAGGTCCAAAAGAGCAAAGTAAGTCTCTCCGTCGGCGCTCTTGGGAGCGGAAAGATCCCCTCCTTCTTGTCGACAGTCGACTTGGTCCACCCTCAGCTTGACCACTGGCTTCACGGTGTCCCGTCAGGCCAGTTGACCGAGACTCCCGTCGACGCGGTCGAGATTTTTCTCGACCTGTTAGACGGGTTGTCGGCTGCAGAAGCTGAGAATCCCCTCTCCTCGGTTCCCCCGGTGGGAGTTGAGGATCCCATTGGCTCGTCTGTGCCTCCGGTTCCGGAGCCTTCGGTGGAATCGTCTGAGCCAAGGGGAGTGCCGATTTCTGACACTTCTCCTCACCTTCCTCGGCCTAGTCGAGACTCTCAGTCTCGGTCTCGGACATCCTCGCGGTCCAACCGATCCTGCCACCATAGGCGGTCTCGGTCTCGGCACCACAGCAGGCCGGCGCGCATCTTCCCTCGGACAAGGGAGGCTTGGCGTTGCGTCAGGGCTCGAGGAACTCAGTGGCAACAGCTCCTTTTGACCGGGAATAGGCCGACCCAGTCGTCTTCCCCGGCCATTAAGTGGCTGTCACCGGAGCCGGCGAAACAACCCCTCATTGTAGCCGAGGAGCCTATTCCCAGGCCGGTTGTTCGGCCAATTCCAGCTGCCCCACCGATTCTGGTGGAACCTCCACCTCCACAGCCGTTAGTTGGGGCTCCGACCAAAAATTCTCGGTCGGCCTTGGGTTTGCCCCATAGGCTGTCTGTCACCCTCACTCCCGATAAACCTCGGCAGGTGGAGGGTGGCTCAGGCCCGAGGCAGCTCTTTGAGGTCTCTTCTGAGTCCGAGGATGGTTCCTCCCTCTTCTCCAAGCGCATGGACTTGGAGTCCTCGGGAGGGCAGTCAGTGGACGATAGCCCTTCGTCCTTCCTAGGGTTGCTTCGGCTCATCTCGTAGTCCACCGGGATGAAGCTCGAACCCATTTCTAAACGGGCCAGGTATCCCCTCACGGAGATTCTGGACCGAGGGGATTCTCCTACGGAGGCCTTTCCGGTGGCCGAAGCCATAGTGGGTCCAGCCTTGGAACTTTGGCAGCGTCCTGCTTCCTGCCCTGCGCCTTCGGCCAGAATGGCCAGGAAGTATGCGGTCCCTACCGGTTCCCTGTCCGGTTTTGGAACACCCCTCGGCGAGGGGTTGGTTACCAACAGCGTTTTCCGGCGTGCCGGGAACGCCAGGGATGTGGACAAACCTCCCGACAAGGAATCCAAGAAATTGGATTATGCCGGGCGAAAAGTCTATGCTGCGTCCTCTCTCGGCCTTCGTCAGGCCAGTTCGGCCGTCCTCATGGCACATTTTTCTCACGCCTGGTTGGGCTCCCTGGATGAGGTTGTCCCTCATCTTCCCGCGGATCTGCAGACTACGGTCAGGCAGGTGCGGGACCAGGGCAGGGCAGTGGCCAAACAGCAGCTCCAGACTGCTTTAGATATCGGGGACTCATGTGCCAGGTCTGTGGCGGCCGCAGTGGCCATGCGTCATCGGGCTTGGCTGAGGATATCCACCTTTACCTCGGATACCCAGCACAAGTTGGCGGATGTTCCCTTTTTGGGGACTGACCTCTTCTGCCCTGGGGTGGAAGGTCACCTGCAGAGGATCGAGAAGTCCAATGCTACCTTGGACTCGGTCTCTTCCGCTCAGAGGGACAAAGGCCGCAAGCCACAGCCTAAGCCCTTTCGTCCTTCTGCGCCTGCGGTGCGCCCGGCCCAGCAACGTCAGGGCCAGCAGGCTCGAGCTTGGCATCCCAAACCCAAGCCGTCGGCTTTCTCCAACAGGAAGCAGGGAGGTAAAGGCCCAGGAGGTCCCTCAGCCGGTCCCTCCTCCAAGCCTGCCCAGTGACGGGCTGAGGGTGGTCGCCCCCATCCCTGTCACCTCACCCCTGGTTCCCCTCGTGGGGGGACGGCTCAGACACTTCCTTTCCACCTGGTCCGCTGTTACCACAGACAGGTGGGTACTGGAGAGGTGGTGGGAAAAGGCCTACCTCTAGAATTGAGCAGGCCCCGCCCTTCCAGAGCAATGCACCTTGGGGGCCTTGAATCAAGCCACACTGGCGGCTCGTCGAGCCGACATCGCTCTCCTCCTCCAAAAGGAAGTGATCACGGAGTTAGAGGACCCCCCTTTAGACCCGGGGTTCGTGTCCAGGTATTTCCTGGTTCCGAAACGGACAGGGGGCTGGCGCCCCATTCTTGACCTACACGACCTGAACAAGTTCCTAAGGTCTCGGACCTTCAGGATGGTCACTCTGGCGCAGATAATACCATCTCTGGAACACGGCGTGTGGTTCTGCTCTCTGGACCTACAGGACGCGTTCTTTCCGTCCTATCCGTCCGTCACATTGGAGATTCCTCCGCTTTCAAGCGGAGGGATCCCTCTTCGAGTTCAAGCCATGCCCTTTGGCTTATCTCCAGCTCCCAGGGTCTTCACCAAATGCATGGCAGTGGTGACAGCATTCCTCGGCGCGAGGGTCGGGTGTACCATTACCTGGATGATTGGCTGATAGCAGCCCCTCCAGGCCGGGAGGTGGAAGCGGTCCAGAGATCTGGCCCTCCAGGTTTGCTCTCAAGTCGGCCTTCTCATCAAGCGAGGCCAAGTTGGAACTCGAGCGAAGCAGGTGATCCTGTTCATGGGGCAGAGCTCGACTCTCTTGAGCCAGAGCATGGCTCCTGGCGGACAAGGGCGAGGTTCTTACCTCCTTTGCCCCATCATTTCTGGTTGGGCAATCGCCCTGCCGGGACTTCCCTGCGCCTCTTGGGTCTCATGGCGGCCTGTACCAGGCGTGGTCCGTTGGGCACGCTGGCACATCGCCCCTTCAGTAGGGGACTGCCCAGCCAGTGGTCTGGCGCTGCGATCCATTGGACCAGCTGGTGATAGTGACCCAGGAGATGGGGCAGCTCTCCAGTGGTGGACCGTTCCATCCCATCTGCAGGAGGGCATCCCGTTTGTCCGCCCCAAGCCGACGGTCTCTCTATCGACCGATGCCTCTCTGATGGGTTGGGGTGCCAATCTGGGGGAACACCGAGTGCACGGCCTCTGGTCCCGCTGGAGTCCCGATGCCACATCAACCTGCTGGAGCTCCGAGCGGTCCGCCTAGCTCTCACCACCTTTGCTCCGTTTCTCTGGGGTCAAGTGGTCCAAGTCCAGACGGACAATACCACGACCATGTACTACCTGAACCGCCAGGGCGGGAGCTCCATGCTTCTATGCAAGGCTCTCCGCATTTGGTCTCTCGTGCACAGCCTGGAGGCGGATCTCCTAGCCATTCATGTGGCAGGAGCCTCCAACACCTTGGCCAATGCCCTGAGCCGGATAGGGGCTGCATCTCACGAGTGGTCTCTCCTGCCGGAGGTAGTACAAGATCTGTTCTCCCACTGGGGCTCACCTCAGGTGGACCTGTTTGCCTCCAGGAAGAGCTGAGCTGAGGCTGTTTCATGCCCGCCCCCTCAGCAGGGCTCGCTACAGGGGATGCCTTCTCGAGGCTGTGGACCCCGGGCCTCTTTTACGCCTTTCCCCCATTTCCCTTGATTCACAAGGTGCTTCTCAAGCGAGGAGGACAAAGGCGCAGGTGATTCTGATAGCCCCAGACTGGCCCTGAGTTCTGGTACCAGATCTCCTCAGCCTCAGCTCCAGGCTCCCGAGGCAGCTTCCAGCTCTCCCGGACCTGCTCTCAGTCAATCAGGGGAAGGTGTTCCTTCCGGACCTTCAATCCCTGCACCTGATGGCCTGGTTCCTGAGCGGCTAGAGTTCCAGGCCTTGGGTCTTTCCGACGAGGTCCTCAATGTTGTTGAGGCGTCCCGTAAGGAGTCGACCAGAAAATGCTACACCTTCAAATGGAAGAGATTCTCCATCTGGTGTCAGGGCAAGGGCTTGGACCCTTCCTCCTGTTCTGTGGCAAGCATTTTGGACTATTTATGGTCCCTTTCTAGTCAAGGGCTTAGGTCGACGACCCTAAAGGTGCACCTGGCAGCCATCTCTGCTTACCGGGCGCGGGCCGGGGAGCAGTCGGTGGCGCAGGAGAAGGTGGTCGGGCGCTTTTTCAAAGGCCTTGATCACATTTCCCCTCCAGTGTGAGAACCTCCACCTCCGTGGGATTTACTGCTGGTACTGGCAAAGCTCATGGGCAAGCCATTCGAACCAATGCACAGGTGTGATCTCTCTCACCTGTCGTGGAAGACCGCCTTCTTGGTGGCTATCCGTCAGCCAGAAGGATGGGAGAGCTCCAGGCGCTCTGCATGAGTCTCCTTACCTGGTCTTCCACAGGGACAAGGATGTCCTCGCCCCACCGAAATTCCTTCCGAAGGTGGTGTCGGAGTTTCACCTTAACCAGGTGCTGACTCTGCCGGTGTTCTACCCAATCACACCTCGGAGGCCGAATACAGGCTCCATACACTGGACCCTAGAAGGGCGCTCGCTTATTATAAGGAGCGCACGGCTGAAATTCGGGGAGAGGTTCGCCAGCTGTTTGTCACCTACGCTGAAGCCGCACCTGGCAGACCTGCAGCCAAGCGGACGATAGGCAGGTGGGTCACCTCCTGAATAGATCTCTGCTGTAGTTGGCGGGCATGGAGGCCTCCCAGAGGATAAGAGCTCATTCTACCCGTCATACTGCTGCATCGGTGGCTGCTTCCAGGGGCGTCCCTATCCAGGAAATCTGCAGGGCTGCTACCTGGAAGTCAGCACACACACCTTTATTACCTATTACCACATCGACCTTGAGTCACGCCGGGATGCTGGTTTTGGGGCCTCGGTTCTCCAGTCTTTATTCCCTAAGTAGGGGGTGTGCGCCTTGCCTCCCTCCTCCCAGAGAACTGCTAGGAGTCTGCCAATAAGTGTGGATGAACAACATATCCATGTCCCTAGAAATACAGGTTACTCACCTGTAACAGGAGTTCTAGGAATGGTATATGTTGTTCATCCACCTAACCCGACCTCGGCTTGACGCGAACCTGAGCTTCCAGTGGGCCAGATCTGGCGTCATGGGGCGGAGCCGAGAGTTTTACCACCCGGGTGGGTGGGAGGAGCCAGCTTGAAGACCTTCCGGCAAGATTTAAAGCGGCAAGGAACCTGCCAATAAGTGTGGATGAACAACATATACCATTCCTAGAACTCCTGTTACAGGTGAGTAACCTGTATATCTACTCCCTGTTCACATTAACTCAACCGGCTCACTTAAACTCCCTCACTTGGCTCACTCGCACAGCTCTCTCATTCTCTGTCTAACCTGCTCGCTCATTTTCCGACCTGCATTTCACACTGCTTTGACCACACAACTCACACATTCGCAAAGCTCTCTCACTCTCTGAATATCCTGCTGACTCACTCTCCAACCTGCGTTTCACGCTGCTCTGACCACAGAGCTCACACAGCTGCACAGCTCTTTCACTCCCCGACTCTCTGAATAACCTGCTCGCTCACCCTCCGACCTGCATGTCACGCTGCTCTGACCACTCAGCTCACATATTCGCACAGCTCTCACTCTCAATAACCCGTTCACTCACTCACTGACTTACATTTCGCACTGCTCCGACCACAGAGCTCGCACAGTCACACAGCTGTCATTCTCAGACTAACCTGCTTTCTCACTCTTCGACCTGCACTTCATGCTGCTCCGACCATACAGCTTGCACATTCGCAGAGCTCTCTCACTTTCTGAATAACCTGCTTGCTCACTTTTTGCAACCTGTATTTCTCGCTGCTCTGACCACACAGCTTGCACATTTGCACAGCTCTGTCACTCTGAATAACCTGTTCAGTCACTCTCTGACCTGCATTTCATGGTGCTCTGATAACACAGCTGAAACATTAGCACAGCTCTCTCACTCTGAATTAACCTGCTCACTCACTCTCCGACCTGCATTTCATGCTGCTCTGATAACACAGCTGAAACATTCGGACAGCTCTCTCACTCTGAATTAACCTGCTCACTCACTCTCCGACCTGCATTTCATGCTGCTCTGATAACACAGCTGAAACATTCGCACAGCTCTCTCTCTCACCACTACATTTCATGCCGCTGCAGTGACCCTGCTCGCATATTCACTCACTCTATGACCACCCTGCTCACAAATTTCACATAGCTCACTCACCCTTCAAACTAAAGAGACAGATTCCAAAAGCCATGGTAGCTCATCATGATTTAATTAAGTTTGGAGAGGGGGAAAAAAAGACTCCTGCCATGACGATAAACTCCGCAGCTCCTGTCACAGTTTCAGATGCCGATTTCAAACAATGACTGGAGCACACTGTAACGGTCTCTACAGCTCAGTCTCACTTTTGCCTGTGCTGAAAAGATGAGCTGTGCTGAAAAGACAAGCAATACTAATGATTCCAATCTGTAATAGCAATGTTCTGATGTCAGATCGATAGTATTCTGGATTCTTCATGCAAAACAATGGCACTACGAGTTATAGCACCTGCTGCTTGTTTGTGGGGGAAAATAAAAGAACCATGCATTACATGCTTATGTTTCAGTAAGCTTGAATAAAAAAATTAGAACAAAGTCAAAATACATTTTATGTTGCCAAGGATCTTTCAGCCTCTGTTATCTGTAGTGAATACATAACCCAGTCTCCAGAGTACAACAAAGTAGATAAAAGCAGGCATTAATGAACAGTCTGCTGAGGTTATTCTTTATTGTATTGTTTCAGTCACAAGTGATGTCATTTTTGCAGGAGACATTGATGACTACAGCGCAGAAGTTGAGGAAATCCTTCCCCAGCACCTGCAGTTAACCACGAGTTCAGGTCCCAGTACCTCTCCATGCTCTTCTCCTCGATCCAGTCCGTGCCCATCACCTACAATGCCAGACGTTCCTCCACCTTCCCTTCCGAGCAGACCAAGCAGAACGCCATCAACAAGAGCACCCGGTCCTCCTCCTCCTTCACAAGGTATTCGTCATACAAGTACATTTTTGTTGAATTCTCAGGTAAGGAAATGAAAATAGCATAATTTCTGGGTAGGTTACACTTAATTAGACATGGATATTGCTGACAAGGCTATGACATGTTACAAAGGGAATCATAGCATCACTTTTTAATACTAAATAGTAGAAAAAGGGGAAGTTAGGCACATCCCCTTTAAATAAAACAAAAAGATGTAAGAAAAGGTTTCCTGTATAGCAATTATCTAGTTATAAAGTCATATTCTGTTGGCCTTATTTGTTTCTACTGATATGTTTACTGTAACAGGCTTCAAGATTATCTTTTTACAAAATAAGAGAACATACATTTTGAAAAGGCGTTGCGATCTGCATAGAAATGAATGGGTTTCAGCTGCTATTCATTTCAGTTCAATGTAAATCATCAGTGGTTAATTGAGATACCACCATTTTTTTTATACAGTATGCCACCACTTACATGGGATCCTCCCCACAGCAACGTATAGGGTTCTGACATCTCTACTTTTCTTATATAGGGGTAAATTAAATTGCTGTTCAGGGGTAAATTGCAAAATGGATAGCCTGACAAGCATCTGTGCCTCACTGTTTTTTTTTTTGGGGGTAATGATATTTATTATGAGCAAAATCAGAATTCTTATCATTAAAATGGATGAAATTGTAGAAACCCTATTTGTACAAACTGCCAGAAACATGGAAACATGCTTGATCTGTTATAGCTAAAAATCAGAAAACTCTGGTAAAAAAAATAAAAAAAAATCTCAAGTCACATGTTTTATAATTTTTTCATTCAATGTAAACCAGTGTCTTTTTCTGTCCCCCCACCAAAACACACACACACACACACACACTAAAAGCCAGACCCCAACCCTTCTAATTTTCACAGTGTATACACTTGTGGTTTTGGGGCTGTCTATGCCATCTGCTGTCCCTTAGTCCACTTTCATAAACAGGTAGCTCCAGCTATCAGTTTGAGCTTCCTCAGCTGATGTCCTCAAGTGGATCTGCACTACAGAAACTCAGGCCTGTTAAATGGAGCTCCCCTCTTTGTACAAGTTAACGCAAAAGAGAGAGGACGACTTCCGGTGACGTCACGTGCCAAATGGCAGCTTGATTCGCGTTGGAGGCACCTCGGGCACAGCACTATATTGTAGAGGGTCGTCATCGAGGCACAAACAAGTGCTAATTTTGATGAAAACTGAATCGGAATCTTTTATTTGAATGGGCAGGTCAAGAAAAATGCTCGCGGAGGGGGAAAGGGGGCGATCGGGAAGTCGACGCGGTTTGAGGCCTACAAGTCCCGCGGAGTCACGCTCTTCACTGCTGACGGCTTCAGGGGATGAGTCGGAGGGTTCGGGGTTGGAAGCCGCGGCTACATTCACAAAAGCGGACGGCCATAGGATGCTTAAAATACTGCACCGCATAGATGCCAGGCTATTGGGCCTCCAGAACGATTTTAAAAAATTAGAATCTCGTACTACTGCAATAGAGAAAAGTGTGGAAACATTACAATCAGAGCACATGGCCTTTGGAAGATCCTTGACGATCTCGCACAGGAGGGAAAAGGAGCTTACAGCGAGGGCCGAGGAGGCAGAGGCAAGAGCTCGCCGCAACAATATCAGGATATTTGGGATCCCCAAGGGGGTAGATCCCCCATGCATGGAGGACTTTATTGATTCATGGCTAAAGCAAGAACTAGACCTGGAAAAAGGTTTCAATACTGAAATAGAGAGGGCCCATAGGTCCATCGCGCCTAAACCCAAACCAGGGATGCAACCAAGATCAATAATTGTGAAGTTTCTGCGATATACAACGAAGGAGAAGATCCCGAAGAAGGCTTGGGCTAAAAAAGATCTTAAAATGGATGGCCAGAAGGTATATTTGGATCAAGATTTCCCTCCCTCAATGTTTGCCCAAAGGAAGAAGGTGCTTCAGGTGGTTAGGACTCTGAGAGAAAAGGGTTACAAGGCCTTTTTGAGATATCCTGCTAAGCTCTGGGTTCAAAAAGAGGATGGTATCAAGATTTTCGACTCTTTATTGGCGGCAGCCCCCTTCCTCTCCTCGATGGAAATTCAGATACCGGACTTGAAAGAGGAACAGGCGGAGAAAGAGATAGAGGAACTATTATGGTCGATTGCTCCGGACACTAGAAAAAAAGTGAAGAGGCGAGTGGAAGCCCTGTTGCCGTTACAAGCGGACATTTCGAGATGGGTTCAGATGAAAGAAACCTGAATGCTGCCCTTACCTGAAGGAGACTTTTAAAGGCACAGCTGTGTTTATTTTCTTTGCAGGTGTGGGAAAAACTGGGACATGTGTAAAAGACTTTCCCACTGTATGGAGTTTGGGTTTTTTTCCTCCTTTTTTTTTTTTTTTTTCTTTCTCTTTCGCATTGGCCCGGATGACATAGGCCAGGGCGGAAATTTACACTGGGATACTTGCTTCAGTAGGTAACCTGGTGTTGGGCCCCCATCTATAGTTAGGCCTGATTATATAGCCCAAACTCAGCGGGCTTCTCTGATATTTTTTCTTTTTTATTATTGCTTCATTATGGTTAGATTGGGGGTCTATTAAATGAGGTTTGGCTGATATATATTACATTGGGGGGTTTTCCGCTTTCTTAACTTTAAAGTTTGTGTGAGGCCCCGATGGCGGCCCGGAGGGGGGCGGGGGGCTCGGCTAAGCCGATATTTAGAAGTCTGTTTTTGAGGGGGTGGTTGAGCAGATGGCAACGGCTGGCCAGCCCTATGCCCCTAGTATTTCATGGCTACTGGATCGGATTGGGAAATGAGGGTCCCCGGGGTAACGGGGGCCCCAGGCCCTTCTCTGGTTTTGTTTTTTGCCGTGGATGGTAACAACTGCTGTGCCTTCGGTGCCTGGCTCCGATTGCTTGCCAGGCCGGAAGTGTAATTGGCAGGAGAAGGCTGGGCTCTTGGTGACTCGAGATTCCTAGCTTAGGTGTTTTCCGGACACCTGCACTCCTACCCTTCTAGGGCTAAAAGTGCCTAGAGTCTGGAGAGTTTACCACCTAACCTCCAGTTTCCTAGCTCTGTTTGAGCTTTTGGGTTCCTGGCAAGGGTACCCCGCCTGCTTAGTTGACGTTTTATGACTGTACTCCCTCCTACAAATGGACATGGGGGGATAGTCTACTTATTGGTATTCTGGATCGGTGTTGGTTAAGGTTAACCGATTTCATGTACTACTTTCTGATGTTACGGTTACTGTTAGTTTCTTTTTTGCTCTTTTTTTTCCCTGAAGCTCTGGAACATTATGCTATATTATTGATTGTCAGATGGTGGGAGAGTTTGGAAGATGTGGCTTATACTAGATCGGAAGCTTAAATATGACCTCATTTAAAATTGTGACAAGTAATGTCAAAGGGATAAATGGGGTGGTGAAAAGAGCACGTATTTTAAGGGAACTAGGTAACCTGAAGTGTGACATAGCATGTCTCCAGGAAACAAAGCTATCAGACTTGGAACATTCTAAATTACGTAGATCATGGGTAGGGAGGGTCTACGTGGACTCATGCCATGAGGCTCCCAGAGCAGGGGTAGCAATACTCATTCGAAAGGGGCTCCTACTCATAGTGCGGAATGTGCAAGTGGAGGGATCAGGCCACTATGTAATATTATCAGGGGAGTGTTTTGGACACTCTATTCATGTGGCGGCTGTATATGGGCCTACACCTCCCTCTGGGTGCTTCTTCCGACAATTTTTAGCAAAATAGATTCATTGTCCCCGGGAAAATAGTGACTGGTAGGGGATTGGAATGTGTAGAAAACAGTGATCTAGACAGGAGCGGTGGGGGAAAGGGAGGCGGTGGCGAATTCCAAGCTCCTTAGAACCTTGCTGTCCGAGGGTGGTTGGATCGATCCTTGAGACAGCAAAATCTCTCAATCCAGAGACTACACTTTTTTCTATGGCATCTAAAACTTATTCTAGGCTGGATAGATTTTATATTCAGTCCAAATATTTCAATGACTTGAGAGATATTATAATCCATCCGCAACCTTTTCAGATCACGCCATGGCTAGTGCAAATTTGTGGTGCCTCAGAAACTAAATCTAGGGGAGGTGGAGAGTCGACCCGGGATATTGAACACACTGGATTTGGAATCAACTTAAAGAGACCATTAGGTTTTATTTATTAGAGAATAGGGAGAGGATACCCACGTCCGCTTTATTTGGGATGGTTAAAAGCTGTTTTGAGGGGCTAAATTATCAGCTATGCTCGCACAGGCACCGCCTCATCCAATTAGAATTAGGTAATTTGCTGCATAAGATTGAGGCGTTGGAAAAGGAGCACAAACTCACAGGAGATACCACAGTCCTTGAAAACCTACGAAAAGGCAAGGAACAATATAACAAGGTAATGAATGTTAAACAGAAAATGCCCTTAGATTCACTAAACAAAAATATTATGAAACGGGGTAGGGCGAGTAGGTTGTTGGCCCTTAGGCTCAGGAAACAAGAAGCAGAGAGGTATATCCCACTACTTAAGATTCATGGGTCGATGGATGTATCTTCTAACCCGAGTCATATTGCAGACAGCTTTGGTAGGTTTTTTCAGGAGTTATACACCCAAGAAAGAACTCCTGATCATCTTAGTCGAATCCAGGGATTTTTACATAATATTGACCTTCCTAAGTTAGGTCAGCCGCAGAGGGATAAGTTAGATGGGGCAATTACGGAATCAGAGGTGAAGATGGTTATTAAGAGCTTGAAAGGAGGGAAGGCCCCAGGACCGGATGGTTTGTTATAGGAGTTTTATAAGGCTTTTATAGACGATCTGGCTCCTTGCTATGCAAGGTATGTAATGCAGCTCAGGTGCAGAAATACCCTCCTCTTGGGAGAGGCGATGATTACTGTGTTGTTTAAACTGGTAAAGACCCGTAGAGTGTGGAGTTACCGACCTATTTCGTTGATCAATCAGGATGCTAAGATATTCGCTAAAATCTTGAGCTGTCGGGTGCAAGAATTTATCCCAAAATTAGTATACATGGATCAGACGGGTTTTATCCCAGGTTGCCATATCCGGATAATATTAGATTATTGTTGAACGCCTTGTCCGCTTGGTCACTTCAGCAAACATTTGTTGGGCGGTGCTGGCGCCGATGCGGAGAAGGCGTTTGACCGCTTGGATTGGATCTTTAGACCAGGTCTTGAGGAAGTTTGGGTTTGCTGAAGGATTTTGTATTTGGATTACAATATATATAGGAATCCATGGGCAAGGGGTGAAGGTGAATGGTGTGATTTCAGATAGATTCCAGATCAATAGGGGAATTAGGCAGGGTGTCCCCTTTCACCTCTACTTTTGCTTTGTGCATGGAGCTTTGCTGCCCTTGTGAGACAATCGGCTGACTACAAGGGTATCTAACTGCAAAGGATGGAAGTTAAAATCTCTCATACACAGATGATACGTTATTGTACATCTCAGATGTGGAAAGTCAACTACCCTAGATAAATTGCAATCAATCGCTTGGTGAAGTTTCGGATTTAAAATTAATGAAACTAAATCCAAAATCATGTTTTTTGGGGACGAGAGGGAAGGGAAAATTCCCATGTGTTGGTAGATATAATGGGCAAAGGATGAAATTAAGTATTTGGGGATCAGAATTTCCAGGATTGTGCAAAACTATACGCTCTTAACTATGGTAAATTATTACAAGTAATTCAGGAAGACCTACGAGATGGGGCCGAGCTGCCCCTGTCTTTATTGGGCAGAGTGGATTGTGTGGAAATGAATGTGCTACCTCTGCTTTTTTTGTTCCAGTCTCTACGGTCTCACCTCCTGCCCAGTTCTGGAAGGACCTTAGGACTTCCTTGTCTAGGTTCATCTGGTGGTAGTACTCTAGGGTAAATGGTCTGTTCTGCTTGGTGATAAGAGGAAAGGGGTTTGGGTTTGCCAGATTGTAGGAAATATTTCTGGTTGGCGAGTTACAGCCCTGGTCCCGCTTGATGAAGCTTGGAGTCTCCTCTCCTGGTGGCTATAGAGCGACCGGAATCTTCGCTTGGAAACATTGGGGATTTAATTTATATGGGTTATAAAGGATCCCAGTGTTTGATTGAAAGCAATCCTTGGTCCGGGTTAGTGGTTACCTCTGGCTAGAAATTAATAGAAATTAAATATCGTAGTAAGTCTCATGCTGGATTCCCAATTAGGGCCTGCCTGGATTTCAGGTCGCCATTGGACTTGGAGTTTAAGCGCTGGTACAGGAAGGGTCTAATTAAAGTAGGCCAACTGTATTCTGAAGTGGGTTTTAAATCCTTTCAGCAACTATCAAGGGAGTTCGCTTCCAGCTCCTGATTTTTAGATTTCTACAGATTAGGTATTTCTTGTCTGATAAAAATTATATTAAAGATAGATCAGGGGATGGTGACGCTAATCCCCTAGTTGAGATGCTGGGAGCGGAAGCCACTAGAATTGAGCCAAGGGGGTTTATATCCCGGATGGTGAAATGTGTTTCGGGTTTTGAACCAGATCCCATGACCTCTATAAAAGCGAATTGGGCAGCAGAAATTGGAGAAAGGACTGAAACCTTGGACTGGGGGCTTATCTGGAGAGCAATACATTCCACAACCGCCTCCAACAGTTGGCATGAATTTCGCTGGAAGGTGGTCTCTAGATTCTTTCGAACCCCTGTGGTCACCCAGCACTTTGGTCAGAATCCTTCTAACCTTTGCTGGAGGGATGTGGATGGGTTGCGCCACATCTACATGTGTTTTGGGAATGTCATATCATTAATATTTTTGGGAAAAGTGAAAGAGCAAATTTGTGGGATGTTGAGGCTCATATAGCGGATGACCCTACGTGCTGATCATGCAGGCTGTACCGGTGCAGGTTAAACTAAAATCCGATGATACTTATTCAATGTTCTGGTGGCTTCGCTCTTAAAGCAATCACTCAACGTTGGTTGTCTAGAGAGGTTCTTGATTTTGAGCAGTGGTATAGCAACTGCTTATCAATTATGGATATGGAATTTCTCACGGCGAGGGTGAGACTACAGAAAGACAAATTTAAAATGTATTGGATGCCTTTTTTGAGTCTCAAGCTCGGAAAGAGCAGATAGATATCCTGGAGATTCTGGTTAAGTTTGGCTAACCGGTATGACTCTCCCACCTGACTATTTTAACTAAAGAGTTTGTTTTATAACTTTAAGTCAGAGGATTGTTACAATATTGCCTAGTGATGTTCCTTCCCTCTCCCCCCCCTTCTTTCCCCTTTATTTATTTATTTTTTCCCTCGATGATCATCCTCCTTCCTTCCTACCGATTAGGTTTAGGTGTGTAGTTAAGATGCAATAAGTAATAGACCCAAGGTTTTTGCAAGAAGGAGTTATAGTCATCTAGTATGGTAGTTTTGTTTTCGCTCATTGTCTGTTTTTCTCTCCTTCATATCCCCTAAATGTATGATTCCTGGTGTACTTGACTAATATCCTTAGGCCTTCAGTCTGTGAAGATTGGTTGTGTGATGTTATTTGCATCTGAAAAAATAATAAAAATTACTATTTCAAAAAAAAAAGAGAGAGGACAGGCTGTGAGGCCCCCAAAGCCTCAAGAGGTTACACTTGGAAGGACATGGATCTTCCTGGACTAAGTCTCCATCACTCATTCACACTAGTGGGATAGCGCCGGAGGCACTAGGACCAAGCGGGAGCCAAAAATTTTCTAAAGGGTCGGCGTGGGGGGACCACGCATCGCGCGGCATCGTGAGACTGACTCGCGCTGTGTAGAGCTATCTCGCCAAGGCCGACTCCTCCAACCGCCTTCAGTTCCTTTCTCCCACCGTCGAGTGCGCTTGGATGTCGTATCGCCGCCGCCGCCGGAGTCAAAGTTTTCGTCTCCACGACAGCAGCTTTTAGTGTTTAATTTAAACGTTTAATTTAGCTATTTAGTGGTCATTTTTTTATTCTCTGAACAAGAAGATTATGAAGAAATTCTTTCCTGCCATATGGAATCAATCCTTGGAAACGTAGCGGTGACGGTAGGAAGACTCTGCTTGAAAGTTGTTATGGCAGAGGGCTGTGCCGATCGGCCACCCTTAAGTAATTGGAGGTCTGACTACGGACAGTCCTGTGCTCAGTGGGGGACAGTCCACTCAAGATGAATCTGGCGGCACGGGGATCCGGCTCCGCTTAGCCTCAAGCTCTTCTTCTTCGTTTGGGGAAGAAGAATTGGTGCCTTCGAGGTTGCCCATTGGTATGTCTGCCGAGTTGTTCGTTGGTGAGGCGATAGGCCTGAACCAACTTTATGGAGTTCCCCCTTGGCCCCGCTCCTAACGGCTGCATACTCAACTCCGGACTCCATCTCTGTCCTCGTTGGAGTTCCGGTGAGCAGTTTCACCTCTGGGCCGCTCCTGTGGAGCAGGGGGTTTGACTCCTTTTTTCCTGGTTGTGTTCCTGGTTTCGGGGCCTCCGGGCCTCAGAGCCGTTGGACCAGAGCCGGGTCAATTGGATCAGAATGAGCGCAGTGCCCTCTTGGTGCCTTCGCCATCATGTCAGCCCCTCGTGCCTACCCCCCTCTTCCTTTTCCATGCTGGGGCTGACACAGGCACCACCTTTCTCCATCTTTTCCATTGGCTTTCCACTGTGTTTTTCCCGGCACTGTGCCTGACACCTTGGTGGCACCGCAGGTCCGGTGCCGTGCCACTGGTTTGGCATTGGTGCCATAGGCGGTGCTGCTGGTGTTTGGGTCCGTGCCGGGACTCGTCGCCGTGGCTCGGTGCCATGGTCGGCACTGTACTCGGTGCCGCAGTCGGCGCCGTGGCTCGGTGCCGTGCTCGGCACCGTACTCGGTGCCGCAGTCAGCGCCGTGGCTCGGTGCCATGGTGGCGCCGTGCCCGGTGCCGTGCTCGCGCCGTGGATCGGTGCCATGATCGGTACCGTGGCTCAGTGTCATTCGGGCGCTGTGGCTCACGCCAGCCGGTGCCCTGCTCAGCCCGTGGGTGCTTCATTGCCTGAGCCTCAGCGGTGCTGTGGGTGTCTCACGGTGCCACTGATGCCCGTGGGCCTACGGGTGCTGCGGGTGTGCGGGCGCCCGCGGTGCGCGGACGGTGCCTGGCGCGCGCGGGTGGCATGGGCCGTGGGTGCTAATGGGTGCCATGGGTTTCTTGGGTGCCAGGGTGCCATGGTACCATGGGTGCCATGGGTTTCTTGGTTGCCATGGGCATCGGGGGTGCCCTTGCTGCCGTTGGTACCGAGGATACCTGCAGGTTCCGCCGTGGGTGCCCTCTGGTGTCTCTCAGGTTGGCATGGGTACTGCTTAGTGCCCTCCTGTGCCACGAGTGACGCTGGTGCCACAGGGGTGCCAGTTGGTGTTGTCTGACAGAACTAGTGAAAGATATCTTTTTGCAGACCTCTCTTCCGCAGGACTTGTGTTTGGATGTTTCCATGGAATGAAGTCCTATTCTGCGGATTATTTTCCACACATTTTAGTGGGTGGCGGTCTGCATCGGATCTCCTCATCCAGCGGTTTTCCGCTGATGGGACTCTTCTGTTCTGTTCTGTCAGCGGAATCTCTCATTCCGCTCAGCACTTTCTCAGCCCCCTTCGTGGTGCCAAGCTCCTCAACACCCTTCCTGGTGGCAGAGTCTCTAGTGGCTCTAACCTAGACCTCTTTTTGGGGTCCTTCTGTGGTAGAAAGGCATCTAGATGAGTCTCTCCCTGTCCTTCTGGTCAGTGATACAGCGGATGACTAATTTTATATACTGAAAGACATGCCCTCTATCATCAGAGTCTGTGATGCAAGCTCTTTTAGTAGTTCCTCATTTATGGGGTCCACCATAGTGTTCAGAATATACTTCTGCGTCTAGACTTTTTCACTGGTCAAGACAATTACACTCTTTGGAACATTTTAATTCAATGGTTGGGAGCCGCACAGACTGTTCCGCTCCTTGGATAGGGGTATACAGCCCTCTTTTGATGCTGCCCCTCTGGTGGCTGCTTCGCCACAGGTAGTTAACATCTGTCTAGCTATTATTAGTCCAGTCAGGGTTCGGTTATGGATCCTCAGGCTCCTCAGAGGAATGACATCCTTGTCATTTCTGTATCAGGCAGTCCTTGCCAAATAGCAGCCAGCAACCTTGTCTGGCTCAGACTAATGATATTTAAAAAAAGGGGGGGTCAAATTGTCACAGCACAGGGCCTAGTTGGAATTTCCCGATACCACACTTGGATCTAATCAGGTTCCGCCTCAACCCTGAGGCGGTCGTCTCTAAACCTCAGTAAAGAGTACCTGTTTTCTTCTACCCCTAGGGGGCAGTCCGATCCAGCGGTGGTATAGCTCACCTCTTTTCTCTAGAGAATGTCTCTTATTCCGAGATATTTCCAAAACCTAGGCGTCTAACCAGTCTGTTAGTCCCTTTTTGTTTTTTAATCAGGCTTTCTTCTCTTGATCAGAACCTTGCAGCAACAGAAGTGACTCTTCAGCAAGTCGGAACTTAGATTCCTACTTCCATGTTTGCTTCAACTTAACAGATGACATGCTCCTTTCTTGACCACTGGTTAAGTAGCTCTTTTTTGAGGTAGCTTCGCAAATATTCACATACAGTCATACACATAGGGGCAGGATGATCCCCTTTTGGATTATGCAGTGACTAGGATTTGATTCTACTAGGCCACTACAAGAGGCTTCTAAGTTGTGCTTTGCCTTCCATCAGGAAGTTTTCAGTGACTTAGTACAAACCTTTTTCCTTGATGAGCTAACCCCACCTGAGCCTTCTTTTGCTCACCAAGTAAGGGGTTCAAGTGCTACTGGACCTGTTGTTTGCAGGTCAGCCATACTTGGTAGTGGGGGTTCCGTCTCCGCTTTGCGGTCTACCCTGAACCTGTACACTTTACCTCCGGCTCTTGCAGTTCCTGAGGTCCTTTACATTAGATTAGTGCATGTCTTTGACACTATTAATTTTGGTCCTAGATCAAATCGTGAGGCCAGGTTCTTGCCGCTCTCCTAGAGTAGTTGCAGCTGCCTGGCGGACTTTCATTTTTTGCCCATTGTCGTCGGCAAGGTGAAGAGTTACAACTCGAGCGTTTATCTTGTAGGCACTGTGTTATAGATGCTTTTACAAGACAGCTCTTTTTATTAACAGGACAGTCCTTGGCTGTCCTTTCTGAGTGAACCCTATCTCCTACCACCCTACTCAGGGTTGTTGATTTTAGCTTGGTACTCTCCCACTAGTGTGAATGAGTGATGGAGACTTAGTCCAGGAAGATATGGAAATTACTTACTTACCGTAATTGTTGATCTTCTTGGACAGTCTCCATCACTCATTCACACGCCCACCCACCTTCCCCTGGGTTCACTCATTTTTCTTTCTTGGTCTTCATGGCCTGTGGTTCAGACTGTGAAGACATTGTTCTTTGACCTTTCTTACAAAGGCCATCTGGGCCCTCTCAGGCCCAGAAACTCAGAATGAGATATTCTCATTAGTTATGCTGCACCTCCTTGGTCAAAAGGTACTGAGGCGGTTAGAGGGTCGACGCCGAGATAGCCTACACAGGCGCGAGTCAGTCTCACGCGTGCGTGGTCCTACCTCGGCGCCGGCCCTTCAGAAAATTTTTGGCTCCCGCTTGGTCCTAGCGCCTCCAGCACTATCACACTAGTGTGAATGAGTGATGGAGACTGTCCAAGAAGATCAACAATTACGGTAAGTACGTAATTTCCATAACTTGGCAGCTGAGTGGGTGAGTTGAGACACATTTGGGGGATGTTTGTTGTGTATTCATAACTAAGACAGACAAGAAGAGACAGAGGTTCTACAGAGCCATCTCTGACATTTTCTTGCCTCGACACCGTCCGTGGTGCCAAGGTTGAGCACGGCGACGTGTCGAATTCTGGGGCCGTTCGCAGTTTCGGACATGGCGCCGTGGGGGTTTCGGATCTCGGCACCAAGAGTGCTGTCAGAGCTGTTGTCAGTGTTGTCTCTGTCCTTGGCGCCACTCGCAGTGCTGTGGGACGGGATGGTGCTGTGGGGGTCTCTGGCCTCGGCGCTGAGAGCGCTGTCTGAGCCGTCAGCGGCTCCGCCTCTATCCTTGGCGCCACTCGCAGTGCCGTGGGGCAGGACGGCACCTAGTCAGGTTCTGGCTCTGGCTCAGAGGCTGCTCTTCTGGTTGGAGCCGTGTCCTGTTCTGCCACCGTTCGCGGTGCTGCAGAGGACACTGGTACCAACTCAGGTACGGTCTCTGTTTCTGGTACCTTATTTGGTCGGGATGGCAGCAGGTGCCTGCCAACTGTTTGGCACAGGGCTTCGGTCTCCACCTGTTCAGAGGAGGAGTCGGACTCTGAGTCAGACAGACAGTCTGGCTCCTTGGAGTTAGCTGCTGGCGTGAGCACCCTTGTAGTGTCCTCGACAGGATGGAGTCAGCCCCCTCTGAGGAGCGGACAGGGACTGCCGGGGCTGGGGTCAGGGGTTCTGACCAGCAGACAGTGGTGCAGGCCACCATTGCACTGCAGCCCGGCTTCGGAGGGTTCTCTAACCCCTCAGCGGTGGTGCCCCCTCAGGTGGTGTGTCTAGATCGCCCAACTTTGGGGCCGATCAGAGCACCCATGGGAGGGAAGGGGAGGGTGCTGTGCCCAGGATAGTGCCTTCGGGGGCTGACCAGGGCTGCCAGTTGCCTAGGCTGGCTTTCTCGAGGAGGAGGGCACTCTCTGATTCCGAGGGGTCAAGGGGCATGGGCTCTGTGCAGCAACCTTTTTCTGGAGCCCACCTGGGCTCTGGGAGAAGCCTTAGCGCAGATCTCCGCTCTTCCCCTTCTGTTTCTTTGAGTGGGCCCCATTCTTTGGAGGTAGGGGGCCATCCTTCTGGGCCTACACGGCCCCAGTCAACTCACAGGGGGGATTCTTCCGGACGCAGCCAAGGCATTTCCGATATGGTTGTTCTGCTGTCGGCTGTGGAGTCTTCCAGAGCACCTTCTTCTGGTGCTCCTCGTGCACTCCCTAGCCCAGGTGGAGGTCAGTCAATTTCTCTTGTTGGCTCTGCCCCTATCCCTCTGCCACATTCCCCAGCGCTCCCAGGCATCCTTGGTCCTAGCGGGACTCTTTCCTGGGAGCAGTTCAGGGCCGTGGCTGCTCGATTCCCTGCCTACGTCAGGGCAATGGACAGACCGATTTTTCACTCTCCCCCCAAGCAGCCATATATTATTGAAAATAATACTACTGTAATTTCTTGTAATAACTATAAATCGATTTCCAACAACGGTGTTATGAGACATACTGTTGCTTCATGCTGCGTGCAGTTCTTTAGCTGAGCACAAGCCAGCTTTTACTGTAACTGGCAGGCACAGTAAAAACCATCAGACTCCTGACCCAGTGACAACATCACTAAAAAAAAGCACAAACGAACAAAGTGAAGGGGAAGTATGTGTGTGCAAGCAGCTCACCGCTGCATCACTGTAGGTGCAGTCTGTGCCAGAGAAATTCCTTCCTTGTGCCTGTTCCCTTCTTCCTAGGGGCCAGGGAGGGAAAAGCTGATGTGCTTCAGTCCAGGAGAGGGACAGAAGTGGAGGAAACGTGTAGCTCAGACACAGAAGAAGCTGCTTGGGGGAGTGCTGTTGGCTGTAGCTTCAGGCGGGAGCATGGAGGTAAACTCCTGTCTGGATCCATGGATTACAAAAAAATAACAATTATGCAATGGCTCAGAAAATACTGTCTTCTGATTTACACGTTGTGTAAATCATAGTATCACCCAACAGTAAGACGTGCCAGCCATCCCCCCTTTTACAAATATCACTCCGATGCCAAAACTTTAAACAACTGGCCGCCATATTGATCCTCCCGGTAACAGAAATGACTGCTTGCTGCTGCATGCTATTGCTCCTGTTTCCATATCACTAATACTTATTGCCACAGTGACTGAACCATGCCAGGCATGGGTAAATCCCAGCATCACCCACACCCTGTTGTGGTTTATTGCTTAAATAGGGTACTGTGAATTTCTCAGCTGTATCACCATCTCGTGGTTCTGGTGACATGTTGGAACCTTGGGAGCTTCGGTCTTAAGGTTCACATGTCACCAGAACCTTGTAATACATGGTCCCCTGTAGCTTATGCAGTGCTCCATATTGTCACTGGGAAGTCATAATGTATGGGTAAACTGCACTTCTGGTAGGGACTCTTGTAGGACTCTGTGGAGAGGTTGTGGGGTAACAGATGCATCAGACACCGAATTTCAGGTTCAATACACAATCTCTGTGTGATGTTTATTCAAAATACAGGAAATAAGCTTCAGCAATGTTTTATTCCTTCTTCAGTACATCAGTTTTCAGCAACAGACTATGAATGTCATTTCTCTGCACTTAGCCAGCACTTACTGACACTGATCTCTGATCTCACCCCTTTTCAGTGAAAACCCTTCATCCCTATGTGGGCCCCGTTTGCTTGGGTAGTGGGGGCTCAAATAAGAAAAAAACAAAACAAGCTAAAAACAAAGAACCTTAGTGCAGAAGCACTGAAATATGGGTTACCCCATAGGACATTGACAATAAGTCAAGTTTCAAAGAAACACAATATCGCATATACTTCCATGATGCAAAGCATCATGGGATATATGCAAATCACCATGAAATTTCAGACTTGTTCAGTTTACAGTGCTTTACATGCATTTTAAATAGCACAACTAACTTAATTTTTATAATAGTCACCTAGTACTTTTTACCATTATCAGAAACACCTAGTGCCATGGTATTTTCAACATTTACAAGTTCCATAAACATAAGGTATGTACATCAAGATATTTTATGACATAGTGCTATTACATTCTAAATCCAGAAACGATAAACACAACCTGTCTTACATACATTTGGAGGTCACCACAATAACCTCCCTGTATGAGGACCTGAGAGGGAAAAGGAAAATTAAAGAGGACACTACAGCATAGTCAAAAGAGAGAAGGGGGTGCCCATAGGTGGCCAACCTTATGGACTAGAAATAGTAAAGGATAGATTAGGCTTAGAAATAGAAGAACTGTTGTAACAGATTTAAGAAAAGCTCGGTCCTCAAGAGTGGCATGAGCTCCCTGTCACAGACTCAAAACTGTGACATCAGCTTGGAATGTTGGTGGCATGGGAATTGCTTAGCCTTTAACTGATCAGTCTTCCTGTGCCAGTGTGAGGGACAGGAGCACTTTCCACGTAGTAGCTGAACATGAAGTGAACCTTTGTAGTTTTTATTGTTTTTCCTCCCAAAAATAATTTTAGCTGGAAGATACCGTTTGTTTCTACAAGCAGTGCTCTCTAAATTCAGTCATACCTGTTTTAAACTGAAAAGCCTCCTTTTCTCAAATGGCCTCTTTGCTGAAGGTCTGTGTGAGTTGCCACTCTGCTGCCTTAGAAGAAGATTGAGTGTAAGATAAGTATAAAGCTTTTTCTTTTTCTTGCAAGAAACTTCTAGTGATGTGATGTTTTTACTGCCCTACACCAGAAGTGTACTCATAAGCAGCAAATAAAGTGACATTGCACAGTAATGTACCCCCACACCACGCACCCGAACTACCTCGCACTAAAAGAAAAATAGTGAAATAAAGTTGAAGTTGTACCCACCACCTCCCTCCCTCTTGTGTGAGCAGCAGAAACGGCACAGTTTGATGTTGACAGTACTGATTGGACAGCATACATAAGCTGCAGTCTAAACAATGCAACATTGCTAATCAGTAAAAAGACTGTGGCGCCCTCTGCTGCCATCTGCCAGCAACTGCAGACATTGGCTACTGCGGACATAATTTGCATGTACCAATGTGTCTGCACAAACTGGCTTGCACTGTTCTTAACTCCACACTGCTGTCCGTTTGTAGCTGTTGTTATTGTTCCTCCCTTGTTTAACATCAGTATCAACAGCATCTTTATGCATCCTTAATGTAAGCCTGTCATATTGTATTATTGATAACTTGAAATGTTTATTAAGTGAAAAATCTAATAAAAACTTTTATGGAAAAAGAAATTTACCGACAACGGAACAGTTTCAGTATAGCAGTTTTTCCAACTCCTGCATTTGATGGTAGTCACAGTAGATCTCATCCCATGTGAGCAGCTTCACATGAGGGATCACCAGTGATTTCTCGTGAGGAACTCGGACCAGTCATCCCAACAGTTGTAAACCTGCCTCTCCAGCCAGAATCTGCTCAGGACCAAACTCAGGTGGTGGTCAAACAGGCTCATCTGGAAATAGAGGTGCCTCATCTCTTTCTCCTGGAGCTGGTATTGACAACCGATGCTTGTCCCGCTAGGTGGGGAGCAGACTTAAAGTCAAGAAGTACTCAGGGCCTCTGATCAGTGGTAGAGAGAAAATTGAGAATCGGCTGTCTGAAAATAAGAGTTGTATTTCAGCAGTGTCAACATTCCTGGCGTAAATACAAGGAAAAGCGGTAAAGGTAGGATTAGACAACTCAGTAATAATCTTAAAGGGGAGCACAAGAAGCCCTTGGAAGCTGTCAGACTCAGAAAGTTCTGCAGCTAGTAAATTTCAAATACCAGTCATGGTGGTACACCTGCCAGGGTCTCTAAATTACCAAGCAGACTGGCTAACCGGGGAAGCTGTCTTTCATGGTCATGGTCACTTTACCCGGAGGTATTGCATATACTCTTCCAAGCCTTTGACGAGCCCCAGATCAACCTTTGCAGCCCGCAAGAACTGTTAGGTTGATTTCTCAAGCAGGTACAGAGACCACAAAGCAGCATCGATAGACACTCCATCTCAGCCCTGGGACTTCCATCTAGCAAGTGCCTTTCCTTCAATTCCCCTAATTTCTGGGGTTCTACAAAAGATTTGAAGCTCCATATTTCTTTTTCTTCTGATATCCCTAGACTTGCTCCATATGGTCTGGTACTCAGTGGTGCTGTAATCAGCAGTGCAGGATCCACACATGCTTCTGAGAAGACCAGATCTCCTGTCCCAAGATCTGATCTTCCACCCAAGTCCTCTTCAATGAACGTTGGTGGCTTATTGCTTGAGTGAAGGTGTTTCAGCAAATTAGGCTACATGTTTATGTTGTTGGACAGTTTGATTAAATCCAGAAAGTGTACTATCATAGTGGCATACAACAGGATGTCACAAATCTTTGGAAGTTGGTCAGAAGTGAAGACATTTAAACGGACCTCCACATCAATACCTGGGGTATTAGTATACTCCAGGAGGGAGTAGATAAGGATTTGGAAGGAGCCACTCTGAGAGTTCTGGTCTCCACGATTTGGGCAGTCTTGGCAAAGGTTTAAGATTTCAGTAGTCCTGGCAAAGGTTTAAGATTTCTCTCAAAGGTCTCATCCAAACTTGGCCTGAGTTCAGTGAGCAGTGGTGCGGTCTTGTCCTATAGTTCCACCATGAGTTCCTTTGTAGAAGCTTAACCAGGTTTTGAATGCACTGTGTAAATCACCTGTTAAGCCACTGGCATAGATTTGAGGTCTTTCAATCAAAATCCGCTGATGTCTGTTTGTTCAGCACATAAGGTTAGTGATTTTTCTAGGGACATGGATATGGTGCACTGTCCACACTTCTGGCAGTACTTCCTTTCAATTTAAATATTGCCAGAAGATTTCTAGTTAGCTCCTCCCACCCACACTGGTGGTATTCTCTTCATCACTGCCCCGTGAAGTCAGATCTTCCTTTCCACTGGAAGCATCAGGTTCCTCCATCACAACTCCGTGCTAGGTGTAGGCCTTAAAACCTTTTTCAGTCTTCAAGCCATTAGAATTCTCTCTTTTTCTTTCTGAATTTCAGCATGGAATGCAAGGAACCCAGATCGGGTCCTAGCTTCAAATGGTGCATGACATGTGCTCAAAAAAATTTCATGCATCGATCCGCACTCTGAGTGCATTTACTGTTTAGGGGCTAGTATGATCTGCAGGTGTGTGGCCTGTGCCGGACCCTTCAGCCCTACACGTTGGAGGATCGTTACGCCTGTCTTATCTTGGGTTGCCCTGACCAGCAGAACCCTCCCATCGGTCCAAGGATGCCCATAAGGCAATCTCTGCGGCACCCAGTTAGGCAGCACAGCTTGCTGCCTTCGAAGAGGCCGCAGCCTAGGCTGCTTCAGGCGCTGCCTCATCCACCTTAGTTCTGGCGGGCTTGGTGGGATTGGGAGCAGGCTCGCTCTTCCCGTTCCTTGGCTTCTATATCTGGCTGAACAGCTGTCGAGCCATTGGCTTTGGCAGACACTTCTGATCAGGTCCAGGCCGCTGGCTTCATGGTGTCCCCATGGGGATTGCCGACTGAGACGCGAGTCGAACAGCGGGTTGAAATCTTTGTCAACCCATTGTCGGAGGATGGTGGGGAGGATTCCCTTTCTAGGACTCCTGTCCTTACGACCCTCTTGCAGGAGTGGCCGGTTCAGCAGGCCGATCTGGCTGCTTCCCCTCAGAAGATCGACCCTTTGGGGGTTCCTTGGCATCCTACGCCTTCCTCTGTGTCTCCTCCCCAACGGCCAGTGCATCATCGGTGAAGGTCATGGTCGATGTCCCGCTCGGGCTGTTGCTCGAGGTCTCAGGACTCTAGACATTTCTTGATGGTCCCACTCTCGACTGTCGACCAAGAGGTGCCATCATTGTTCCTCTTCTTCCTCTTCCTCGTCTTCCAGCGAGGAACAGCTCCACCATAAGTTGCAGTGTTGATATGAGGAACTTGTCTGGCAGCAGTGAATTCGCTGCCATGGTCATGCTCCCTCAGAGGCTCCGGTGCTCCCAACACCTGCTTCCCCACCCATTTGGGTGGAGCCGCCACCTCTGCAGCACTTGCATGGGGCTCCATCCAAGGCTGTACACCCTGCTTCTGGGCTTCCTGATAAGCTGTTGGTGCAGATTTTGCAATCTGATGTGCCTCGGATTGTCAGCTGGGAGCAGGGGTCTTGGGCGGTGCTTGAGGAGTCCTTGGACTCAGTACTCCTCTATGAACTCCCTTCGGGCCCTGGGCTTTGACCAGGAGTCTAAGCAATGTCCACATTCCTTCAAGGCTCTGCTTCACTTGATCTCGGAGCCCATGCGGATCCCACAGGAGCTGGTACAGAGGCGGTCTAAATACTCCATGATTGAGATTTTGGACAGGGATGACTCCCCTGGGGTTGCCTTCCCTGTAGTGGAGGCCATTCCTGGCCCTGCTCTGGAGCTATGGCAACAACAAGCCTCCTTCCTGGCGCTGTTGGCCCGTATGGTCCGCAGGTATGCGGTGCCTATCGGGTCTTTGCCTGGGTTCACTGACCATCCTTCAGCCATAGGTTTGGTTGCTGACTCAGTGTTCCAGATAATGTCGGAGACATTGATAAGCCCCCAGGCAAGGAGTCAAAGAAGTTCAACCATGGGGTGAAGAAGGTCATTATTGCTTCATCCCTGAGCCTTTGGCAGGCCAGTTCGGCCGTCATGCTGGCCAGCTTTTCCCGTGCTCTTTTGGGAATGCTGGACCAGGTTATTCTCCACCTCCCTGCTGCTGTGTAGCTGGCGGTTAAGCTGGTCCAGGACCAGGGATGAGATATTGCAAAGCAGCAGCTCCAAACAGCCCTGGACATCGGGGACTCCTGTGCAGTGTCCATGGCCACAACGGTGGCCATGTAGTGCTGGGCATGGCTGAGGATCTTGACCTTTATGGCCAACGCCCAGCACAAGTTGGCAGTTGTCCCCTTCTTGGGTACTGACCTGCTTGGGCCTGGTGTCAATGGGCATCTCACCTGCATTAAGAAGTTTGGCGCCACCCTGTACTCTGTCACATCCTCCCAGAAGGACATTAAGGGTCAGAAACAATGCAAGAAGCCATTACAGTTTCAGCCCTACTTGGCACCTCCATCCAGACTGCTGCCCCAGGTGGGGCAACAGCAGGCCTGGCAGCCCAAACCTTGGACAGCCTCCTCTGGCCCTAAGAAATCCGGAGGCTGGGGGGCCAGGGCTCCCTTGGCAGCCAGCTCCGGAGCCGCCTCCAAGCCTGCCTAGTGACAAGTCAAGGGGTGTCACTCTCCCACCCATCCTGTCCTGCCCCGGGACATCCTGTGAGAAAACAGCTCCGCCATTTCGCACAGTCCTGGTCCGTCATCACATTGGACAAATAGGTGCTCGAAGTGGTGGGTCACGATTTGCGTCTGGAATTTGAAGTTCTTCCACCCAGCTGAACCCATGCCCTACAGGAAGACATGGTGTCCGTGGACATGTTGTCTGCCCATTGAGAGGACATTGCCCAGCTTCTTTAAGAGGAAGCAGTGTCCTGAACTCCACGGCCTATCCGGGGTTCATCTCCAGATATTTTCTGGTTCCGATATGGATGGGGGAAGTTGGTGCCCCATACTGGATCTTCATGAACTCAATCAGTGTCTGTAGCTGCACAAGTTCCAGTTGGTCGCTCTGAATCAGATCATTCCGTTCTTAGAGTGGGACATGTGGTTCAAACAACATGAAGTCTTGCTATATTATGACTATTGCAGTTTGTCCCAGCCTTAGAACTGCTCCGGAGGTGAAAGAGTGAACTTCCATGCAGAGCGTGGAGCTTAGAGCGCGAGCTCGGTTCAGAAGCTCTGTTAGGCTGGTTTCAAACCGAAACCGTCAGATTCTTTACTCCGCCTCACTGAACAGTCGCTCCGGAGATTCCTCCTGATGCTCGGTTCATTTCTTCGGTTTAAAGCGCTATTTCTCGGTTTAATTTAACTGCGATTTAATTATTTTAACCGCAAAACTGATCGGTTCAGGCTTTGTCTATGGTAATCGTAAGTAATAGATAGGGTTTTTTCTGTGTGGAACTTGTAAAGTGTTATCGGTTCGGTTGAACCGATCAAATTGTATTAAAATATAAGTTTAAAGCCTTTTAAAGCTTCTTAGAGTGCGGTTCCCGGTTCTTATCGGTTCTAAAAAAAACGGATTTCATTACGTTTTTTCCTGACCCGTGACACGGTTTGGAACCGATAAGGGTGTCTTGCCTGGCACTGCCATTAAAAGGGCAAGTTTGTTGGTTAGGCTGGCATCATGTCTGAGAAACCCAAAAGAAAAACCGGGCCCACTGGGTTTCAACACTGTAGTGTCTGTGGGGAAGCCTTTGCCAAGGCTGACCCACACACTACATGTGTCTATTGTCTGGGGTTTGACCACCTCAATTCAGACTGCCAGATTTGTAAAAATTTCCCTGCAGCCACCCTGGACAAGAGAGTGGGCAGGCTCAGGGAACGAGAGGCCAAAAAGTCCGCTGACCCGGATGGCCAGCCCAGTTCGGTGCCAACCGAACCGGAGAGAGTGCCCTCTGACCAGGGCGAGACTTCCTCGGGCAAACGTAAAGCTGGCTCTGAGGAGCCAGTTCCAGCAAAGAAATCTAAAAATCAGCAGGTTTGGAGTCAAAATTCCTTCTCCAACTGCTGCAGAGATAGCCAGGGCAATACAGATTGCCCAGTCCCTGTCCTCAAGCCCCTCCGAACCGCCACTGTCTGGCAAAAGGTCGGTTCGGTCGGGTTCCAGTGGTTCAGGATTATGATATAGAAGAGTTCTATGAACCAGAGGAGGGGATGAGGATTATGATCAGTGTGAATGTGACTTTGAAAGTCTGGATGTGCCCATTGAACCGGACATCTCCCCAGACAGACCTTCAGGTGAGTCTCCCCCTAGTCTTTCTGAGTCCCCTTCTCATTTTTTGTTTTATAAAAAAGTTGCTGAGACCCTCCAGCTTCCCTTGGAGGAGGCTTTGGATGAGCAGAGGAGCCTGACTATGTGGAGATGATGGATATCCCAGAGTCCAGGAGGTTGTCCATCCCTTTACATAAATCTTTAGAAAACAAACAATAAAAATTTTAAAAGCTCTAATTCTGTGCCTCCTGTAGATAAAAAGATGGACAGGAGGTACACTTTGTCAGGCCCTGATACAGATTTTCTTTCACAGCAATGCAGTCATGTTGGGGTAGTTCAGGCTGCAGCCTGTGATAAAGCTAATATTCCTCTGGCTTCACATCCTCCTGACAAGGATTCCAGGAAGATTGATGCCATGGCCAAAAAACAATACATGGCAGCATCCTTGGGACTCAGGCAAGCTAACTATATGGCTTATGTTGCAAGATACAGAAATCTAGATGGGATACTGTCATGGCCTTAGCCAAACAGGTCCCTGGCCAGCTCCTAAGGAGCTGGACAGGTGGCTCTTGATGGTATTGAGGCATCTAAGGTGCAATTCCATGCTGCAGTAGATTCTAACGATGTATCCTCTAGAGTCATGGCTACATCTGTGGCTTTTGAGATTGGCCTGGCTCAGGTGTACTACTTTGTCACAGGATACCCAGTCTAAGGCTATGGATTTTCCTGTGGTGAAATTCTCTGTTTGGGGAGCAGACAGAGAACTATATGAAGAAAATGGATGAATATAGAACCACTTACAGGAGTGCACAAGCCAAGGACGACAGCCACTCCTCAGAGGCAGCCCCCAGGGGTAGGGGTAGGCCTTTTCACAGGCCTTTTTACCAGACCCAGGCCTCCGCCTCTTCAGCCTATGTACAGAGGGGGTTCTTCAGAGGGAGAGGCAGACGGGGTTCGAGCAGGCCTGCTCCCACCCCTCAGCCTAAAGCCCCTGCCAAACAGGCACCCTGATGGGATGCCCAGGGTCGGCTCTCCACTACCTGTAGGGGGCAGGTTGGCTCACTTCGTCCAGGACTGGCAGTCTTTAACTTCAGACAGGTGGGTCCTGGAAGTAGTGAGCCAGGGTCTGGTTCTCAGCTTCAAGAAATTTCCAAAGATGAGAGCCAGATCTTTTCCACCTACAGACCCTTTAGAGACTCTTGCTTTGGAAACAGAAGTCTCAACCCTCTTGGCTCAGAGCTGTAGAAAGGTTTCTCCCTTCACGAGGGCAAGGGTCTGTACTCCAGGTACTTCCTTACCCCAAAAAAGACAGGAGAGTGGCGGCCTATCCTGGATCTAAGATATCTGAACAAGCACCTTTTAAAGCCAAAGTTCAAAATGGTGACACTGGGAATGATTTTACCCTCCCTAAGGCCAGGGGACTGGCTAGCCTCCCTGGACCTCAAAGATGCCTACTTCCATGTTCTTATCAGAAGCTCCCATCGAAAGTACCTCAGGTTCGAACTGCCCTCAGGCCATTATCAGTCCAGAGCAATGCCCTTCGGCCTCACTTCTGCCCCAAGGGGTTTCACAAAATGTCTGGCAGTAGCAGTCGCTCACCTAAGAAGGCAAAAGATTGCCATTTTCCCTACCTGGACTGGCTCATTGTGGGTCAGTCTCCAGACCAGGTCAAATCACACCTGCTAGTTACCCAGCAGCTGCTTACCTCTCTGGGATTTCTTCTCAATCTTCCAAAGTCAGTTTTGGAACCTGTCCAGGTTCTCACCTTTATAGGCGCAGAACTGGACACAAAGCAGGCCAGAGCCTTCCTTCCCTTGGAAAGGGTAAGGACCTTAGTGGCCCTGGCCGCCTCCTTCACTCTGCAGGTCTCTCGACCAGCAAGGCATTTCCTGCAGCTCCTAGGGCACATGGCTGCCTCTACAGCTGTGGTGCAAGGAGCAAGATTTCAGATGAGGGACATTCAGTTCCATTTGAGAGCTTTCTGGTCTCAAAGAAGAGATCCTCTATCCAAGTTAATCCCAGTGACTTGAACTCTGATCCAGGCCCTTCAGTGGTGGCAGGATCAAAGCAGTCTGAGACAGGGGGTGCCTTTCATCCCTCTGTCCCATTCCTTGACCCTTACTACAGATGCATCCCTCTTGGGATGGGGAGCTCACATGGGCGACCTCTCCACCCAGGGATTATGGTCCCCTCAGGAATCTCTGCTCCACATCAATCTGTTGGAACTCAGAGCTGTTTTTCTAGCACTTCAGGTTTCTCTGCATCTGTTCAGAACAAGGTGGTACAGGTCAGAACAGACAACACCACTACAATGTGGTACATCAACAAACAAGGGGGCACTCGGTCTTCGGCCTTGTGCACCGAGGCGATGAAGTTGTGGTCTCTGGCTTACTCCTTGAACACTTCCCTCATAGCAGTTCACCTCCTAGGCAAGGACAATGTCCTGGCAGATGCTCTCAGAGATTTCCCGGCCATCACGAATGGTCACTGGATCCCCTAGTTCTGGGGATAGTGTTTGCCAGATGGGGCACTCCTCAGATAGATCTTTTCGCAGCCCCAGACAATCATCAACTTCCACTGTTTTGTTGCAGGCCCCCAGTGTTGGGCTCAGTTCCCCTGGATGCCTTTCTTCTCGATTGGGAAGGGAAGTTTCTTTATGCCTTTCCCCCCTTCCCTCTCTTGTTCAAAGTACTAGTCAAAATCAGGTCTCAGCCCTGCTAGATGATCCTGATTGCTCCAGACTGGGCCAGGCAGCCCTGGTACCCACTCCTTCTGTCCTTAGCAGTCCATCTTCCCCTGTGTCTCCCCAGGAACCACAATCTGTTAACCTGTGCTCAGGGGAGGGTTTTGGTATCCGAATCTCAAATCCCTCAACCTCAAGGCTTGGCTCTTGAGCAGTTAGAGTTTGCTGATTTGCAACTTTCTCAAAGTGTTCTCGAAATCCTGAAGGCTGCTAGGAAGCCTTCCACCAGGGCTACCTATAACTCCAAGTGGAAAAGGTTTTCCATATGGTGTTCTGGGAAGCATGTTTCCCAGAATCTGCTGATCTACCCACTGTATTGGACTACATGGTCCATCTTAATTCTTTGGGACTGAGACCAGCCACCCTGAAAGTGCACTTGGCTGCTGTCTCTGCCTTCATTTCAGCAGGAAGCCCTCTTCTCTTCTGCTCATCCTGTATTTTCCAAGTTTTTAAAGGATTGCTTCACACCAATCCTCCATTCAAGGACCCTGCCCGGCTTGGGATCTTAATGTATGCATTGCTCAGCTAATGCAACCCCTTTGAGCCTCTGTCTTCGCGCAGAGCTTAAGTATTTGACTTGGAAAACTGTATTTCTGGTAGCCATCACTTCTGCCAGGCGATAAGTGAGTTACAGGCTTTATCAGTAGAAACTGACTTTATTTCCTTTCACAGGGATAAAGTAGTCCTCAGGACTAACAGGAAGTTTTGCCTAAGGTGGTTTCAGATTTCCACCTTAACCAATCTGTTTCACTTCCAGTGTTCTTCACTGACCATTCCTCCTCTGGTGAGAGGAGGCTGCACAGCTTAGATGTTAAGAGGGCCCTAAGTTACTACATAGAGCGTACCAAGGGTCACAGGTTTGACTCCCTCCAACTGTTTCTCACTTATGGTGAGGTTGGGAAAGGGAGACCTGCCACTAAGAGATCCATTGCCAGGTGGATCGTTTCTTGTATCCAATTTTGCTATCAAAAGCTGGGTAAGGTTCCCCCCTCAGGCCTGAGGGCTCACTCTACCAGAGGTACAGCTGCATCTCTAGCTGCTGCTAGAGACATCCCTATCTTGGAGATATGTCAGGCAGCTACTTGGAAGACAGTACACTTTCACCAAGCATTACTCCTGGATATTCAGGCCAGGAGGGATGCTCGGTTTAACACAACCGTGTAACTGAAGCCTATTCCTTAGTAGGTTCTGTCCCTCCTCCATGGAGGTACTGCTGTGTAGTCTGCAATAGTCATAATATAGCAAGACTTCATGTTGTTTGAAGAAAAAATTACTCACCTTAGTAATGTTGTTTCTTCTAATGGAGTCTTGCTATATTATGACTTCCCCCCCAGCCTGCCCCTCTCAGAACTCCTACTTTGGGTATGGGGTGGGTAGTCCTCTGTTGGCATTTATTGATGCCCTCTTTCATGTTTGGGTGTTGTGTTTATTTAGTTATTTTATCTTATTTTTCTGGTCCACTGACTTGAGTCTTTGTGTTGGGACCAGGAAAATGTGTTAATATATTAGTGGCCAGTTGGCTAGTGTAGGTTACAACTTCCACACAGAACCTTAGTGAGTTTTTGCTCATAAAGATCTGACGGTTTCGGTTTGAAACCAGCCTAACAGAGCTTCTGAACCGAGCTCACGCTCTAAGCTCCATGCTCTGCATGGAAGTTAACTCTTTCACCTCCGGAGCAGTTCTAAGGCTGGGACAAACTGCAATAGTCATAATATAGCAAGACTTCATTAGAAGAAACAACATTACTAAGGTGAGTAATTTTTTCTTCTGCACCCTGGACCTTCAGGAGATCTTCTTCCACATCCCGATCCGTCCATACCACTGGTGGTTTCTGCGGTTCTGTTCGGAAATTATACTTTACAAGTTCCAAGCCATGCCATTCTGCCTTTCCTTGGTCCCCAGGGTGTTCACCAAGTGCATAGCACTGGTGGCAGCATTCCTGCGGTGCCAAGTGGTCCAGGTGTACCCTTACATAGATGACTGACTGATCACCAGTTCCTCCAGAGCAGAGGTGGAGCGCTCCAGGGATCTGGACCTTCAGACCTGCTCAGCCTTGGGCCCCCTGGTGAACCCAGCCAAGTCAGATCTCAACCCCTCACAGGTCATCCACTTCATCGGGGCAGAGCTTGACTCTCTTCGGGCCAAGGCCCTACTCCCAGTGGACAGGGTGGAGGATCTTACCTCCTTTGCCCGATCATTTCAGATTGGGCACTCACGCCCTGCCTGGGACTTCCTGCAGCTGCTGGGGTACATGGCATCTGCACCATCGTGGTCTGGTTGGCCCACTGGTGGATGCGCCCCCTGCAATGGGAGCTGGCCTGTCAGTGGTCTCAGCATCTTGGTCACCTTGACCAGCCAGTCACAGTGACAGCTGATGTGGGTTGCCATCCAGTGTTGCCTCCTCCTGGAACATCTACAAGAAGGAGACCTGTTCATCTGCTCAGAGCCAGCGGTCACTCTCATGACCGACGCCTCTCTGATGGTATGGGGAGCTCACCTGGGGGAAGCACAGGGCCCACTGGCTCTGGACCCCCAAGGAGTCCCAATGTCGCATCAACCTGTTGGAGCTCCATGCAGTGCATCTAGTTGTGACGGCCTTCACTCCAGTGGTGCGGGGTCAGGTTATTGAGGTCCAGACGGACAACACGACGACCATGTACTACCTCAACAAGCAGGGTGGGACTCATTCCCTCCCATTTTGCCAGGAAGCTCTCCACACCTGGACCCTCGTCCGCCATCTGGATACTGATCTTCTGGCGATCTATGTGGCTGGTGCCTCCAGCCAGCTGGCGGATGCCCTCAGCTGAGTGGGTGAGACATCTCACGAGTGGTCTCTTCACCAGGAGGTAGTCGATCGCCTGTTCTCCCAGTGGTGTACTTACCTGGTTGACCTGTTTGCCTCTGTGGAGAATGCAAAGCTGAGGCTGTTTTGTGCATGCCCCCCCTCCCCCCAGTGAGGGACACTGCTAGGAGATGTCTTCATGAGGCCATGGAGCCCGGGCCTCATGTATGCCTTCCCTCCCTTTCCCCTGATCCACAAAGTGTTTCTCAAGGTTCAGAGGGACAAGGCATGGATGATCCTGGTGGCTCTGGACTGGCCACACCAGTTCTGGTACCCCAGTCTCCTCAGCCTCAGCAGCAGCCCTCCGTGGCGATTGCCTCTCCGCCCGGACCTGCTCTGTTGCTGTCAAGGGAGGGTCCTCTGGCCAGACCTTCAGTCCCTGCATCTGACAGCCTGGTTCATGAGCATCTGGAGTTCTAGGCTTTGGATCTCTCCAACGAGGTCCTCCATGTCATTGAGGCCTCTTTGAATGAGTTGACTTGCCAGTGCTACACCTTCCCAGTGGAAGAGATTTTCAGTTTGGTGTCGGGGCAAGGTGCTAGACTCCTTGTCTTGCCCAATGGTGAGTATCTTGGACTATTTCAAACAACACAAAGTCTTGCTGTATTCTGACAATTGCAGATAGCTCCAACACTTGAACTGCCCCGGAGAGTGAAGGGTTAAAATTCTATGCCAGGCTTAGAACGTTGGGCTCGAGCTTGGTTGAAAACTCTATCTGTAATACTTTGAAACCAAATCGTCAGATTCTTTACTCCACCTCACTTAACAGTCGCTCCGGAGATTTCTCCTTCTGCTCAGTTCAAAGTCGGTTAAAGTTGTCTGTTTTAGTCCACATTAAATTCTGTTTATCGGTTTGAGACTCTGTCTGTGGACTGTAAGTACATAGGATAGTTATTGTGTGGAAATTGTAAAGTTTTCTCGATCGGTTCGGCTGAACCGATCCTTTAGGAATAATCTTTGTGAAAAAGTTTAGTGTGTGGTTACCAGTGCGTATCGGTTTAAAAAAAAAAAAAAAACAAAACGTGATTTGAAAGTTTTTATACCCCCAACACCTGTAACACGGTGAGAAACCAATAAGGGAGTCTTGCCTGGCGGTTGCCGTATAAAGGGTAAGTTTTGTTAGGTTGGCCATGTCTGAGAAACCCAAGAAAAAAAACAGGTCCACTGGGTTTCAGCACCACTTGTGTTTACTCTCTGGGGTTTGACCACCTCGATTCAGACTGCCAAATTTGCAAGAATTTCCCTAAGTCTATGTTGGATAAAAGGTTAGGTGGACTTAGGCGTAAGGAAGCCGAGAAATCCACTGACCCGGAAGGCCAGCCTGGTTCGGTTCCTACCGAAACAGAAAGAGTGCCCTCTGACCAGGGTGTTACTTCTTCGTGCAAGAAGAGAGCCGATCCTGAGGGATCAGTTCCTACAAAGAGAAAGCGCAAGGATAAATCAGCCGGTTCAGATCCAGAACTTCATGTTCCAATTGCCAAAGAGATAGAGCGATTCGGATTGTTGAATCGCTTCGTCCGGTTCTGACCGATTCTGCGCCTTCTGGCTGGGGTTCGGTCGGTTCTCCCGGTTCAGGATTATTCCCCTGAAGATTTTTAAGAACCGGAGTTTGATGAGGAGGGGGATTTTGAAGAGAATGATTATGACGGTGAAAGTCTGGATGTGCCTGTGGAACCGGACATCTCCCCAGACAGACCTTCTGGTGTTTCCATTCCAGGCTTTCTGAGTCCCCTCCCCACTTTCTGTGTTACAAAAAAAGTGGCTCAAACCCTCCAGCTTCCTATTGAGGAGGCTGTGGAGGATCAGGAGGAACCTAATTTTGTTGAGATGGTGGACATCCCAGAGTCTAAGAGACTGTCTATTCCCCTCCATAAGTCCTTTGGGAAACAGACACAAAAAATTCTAAGGTCTCCTAACTCTGTACCTCCCATTGACAAGAGAATGGACAAGAGGTACACCTTGTCAGGATCAGATATAGAGTTTGTTCTGTCAGCAATGCAGCCATGTTGGGTTAGTGCAGGCTACAGCCTGTGACAAGGCAAACATTCCCTTGGCTTCACACCCCCCAGACAAAGACTCCAGGAAGATAGATGCCATGGCAAAGAAGCAATACATGGCATCATCTTAGGGACTCAGACAGGCTAACTATATGGCCTATGCAGCCAGGTACAAGAAGTCCAGGTGGGACACTGTACTGGCATTGGCTAAACAGGCTTCCCCCCAGCTAGCCAAGGAGCTGGAGGGGTGGCTGCTGATGGGATTGAGGCATCAAAGGTGCAATTTCATGCTGCTGTGGACTCCGGTGATGTCAGGAGTCATGGCTACATCTGTGGCTCTTCGGAGAATGGCTTGGCTCAGATGTACTAGCCTTTCGCAGGATACCCAGGCTAAGGCCATGGATTTCCCTGTGGTAGGTAATTCTCTGTTTGGGGAGCAGACAGAGAATTACATGAAGAAAATGGATGAGTACAGGACCACTTACAGGAGTGCCCATGCCAAGGAGAGGCAGGCAACTCCTCAAAGGCGTCAAGCTAGGGGCAGGGGCAGGCCTTTTCACAGCCCTTTCTACCAAGTGCAGGCCTCTTCTTCCTTTTCTCAGAGGGGGTTCTTCAGAGGGAGAGGCAGAAGGGGGATGAGCAGGGCTGCATCCACCCCTCAGCCTAAGGCTCCTGCCAAGCAGACACCCTGATGTGTCAGCCCGGGTCGACGCCCCCATTCTGGTAGGAGGCAGGCCGGCTTACTTTGTCCAGGACTGGATATCTGTTACCTCAGACAAGTGGGTTCTGGAGGTTGTAAGCCAGGGGCTGGTTCTCAGTTTCAAAAATTTTCCGAAACTGAGACCCAGATTCTTTCCACCTGCAAATACACCAGAAACCCTTGCTCTAGAGGCAGAAGTTGTCTCTCTACTGGCCTTAAGAGCCATAGAGAGAGTTCCTGCCCCATACAGGGGCAAAGATCTGTACTCCAGGTACTTCCTTACCCCAAAAAAGACAGGGGAGGTGACCCATCCTAGATCTAAGATACCTAAACAAGCACCTGCTAAAGCCAAAATTCAAAATGGTGACTCTGGGAACAATTCTTCCCTCTCTTAGGCCAGGAGACTGGCTAGCCTCCCTGGACCTCAAGAATGCCTATTTTCACATTCCCATCAGGTGCTCCCACAGAAAGTACCTCAGGTTCGAATTGCCCTCAGGCCATTACAAGTTCAGAGCAATGCCCTTTGGCCTAACTTCAGCTCCAAGGGTGTTTACAAAGTGCCTAGCAGTAGTGATGGCCTTTTTAAGAAGGAAAAGGATTTCTGTCTTTCCATACCTGGACGATTGGCTACTTGTGGGCCAGTCCCCAGACCAAGTCAAGTCAGATCTGCAGTTGCCCAGCAAGTTCTCACTTCCCTGGGGTTCCTTATCAGTCTTCCCAAGTCAGTTCTCGAGCCAGTGTAGCTCCTCACTTTTATAGGAGCAGAGCTGGACACGCTCAAGGCTAGAGCTTTCCTACCTCTGGAAAGGGCACAAGCCATATCTCAGCTGGCCTCTTCCTTCCTCCGTCTGGTTTCTTGACCAGCAAGGCATTTTCTTCAGCTTTTGGGCCACATGGCAGCCTTCACGACAGTGGTCCAAGGTGCCAGGTTTCAGATGAGGGACATTCAGTTCCATCTGAGGACCTTTTGGTCCCAAAGGAAAGATCCTCTTACCAAGCTAGTTCCTGTTACTCAGACCTTAATTCAGGCCCTTCAGTGGTGGCAGGACCTGGACAATCTGAGGCAAGGTGTTCCATTCATCACTCAGATTCACTCTGTGGTTCTTACCACAGATGCTTCCCTTTTGGGGTGGGGAGCCCATCAGGAATGCCTTCTTCATCTCAACCTCCTGGAGCTCAGGGCAGTACTTCTTGCCCTACAAGCTTTCTCTCAGTCAGTACAGAACAAGGTGATTCAGGTCAGGACGGACAACACAACCACCATGTGGTACATCAGCAAGCAGGGAGGCACTCGGTCTACAGCCTTGTGCACGGAGGCCATGAAAATATGATTCCTGGCTTGTTCTCTACAGACCTCTCTCATAGCAGTCCACCTCCCAGGAGAGGACAATGTGCTAGCAGATGCATTGAGCAGGATTTCCCAGGGCCATCACGATTGGTCTCTGGATCCTTTGGTGTTGAAAGTGATTTTCTCAAGGTGGGGCACTCCAGAGATAGATCTCTTTGCAGTCCCAGACAATCACCAACTTCCTCTGTTTTGTTGCAGACCCCCAGTCTTGGGCTCAGTCCCTCTGGATGCTCTGATTTTGAATTGTGAAGGAAAATTTCTTTATGCCTTCCCTCTACTGTTCAAGGTTCTGGTCAAGGTAAGGTCACAACCTTGCAAAGCAATTCTGATTGCTCCAGACTGGGCCAGGCAGCCTTGGTACCCCCTGTTGCTGTCCTTAGCAGTCCATCTTCCCCTGTCTCTTCCCAGGAATCACAACCTGTTAAACTCCTCTCAGGGGAGGATTTGGTACCCCAGTCTTTGGTTACTCAGTCTCAAGGGATGGCTCTTGAAGAGTTAGAGTATGCAGACTTGCATCTGTCCCAAGGGGTTCTGGATATTCTCAAAGCTTCTTGAAAGCCTGCCACCAGAAAAACTTAAACTCCAAATGGAAAAGGTTCAGCATTTGGTGTTCCAAGAAGCATATGTCCCCAGACACTGCTGAGTTGTCTACAGTTCTGGATTATATGGTTCACCTTAATGGCCTAGGCCTCAAACCAGCTACTCTCAAAGTTCATTTGTCAGCTGTTTCTGCTTTCCTGTCAGTGGGGAAGTCTTCCTCTCTGTCATTTCACCCTGTATTCTGTACATTTTTCAAAGGATTGCTTCATACCAGTCCCCCTTTTAGGGATCCTGCTCCTGCCTGGGATTTGAATATTTGCATTGCTCAGCTTATGCAACCCCCTTTGAACCTATGTCCTCAGCAGAGCTCAAGTACTTGACTTGGAAAACTGTGTTTTTGGTTGCTGTTACTTCTGCCAGATGTATCAGTGAATTGCAAGCCCTGTCAGCTGAGCCTGACTTCATTTCATTCCATAGAGATAAGGTGGTCCTTAGAACCAGTAGAAAGTTCTTACCCAAAGTGGTTTCTGATTTCCACTTAAACCAATCTATGTCTCTTCCTGTGTTTTTCACTGATCATACCTCCTCAGGAGAGTGGAGGCTACACAGTTTAGATGTTAAAAGGGCCCTTAGTTACTACATAGAACGTACAAAGGGTCACAAGTTTGACTCCCTCCAGCTGTTCCTCACTTATGGGGAAGTAGGTGAGGGCAAACCTGCCACCAAGAGAACCATTGGCAGGTGGACTGTGTCCTGTATCCAATTCTGCTATGAGAAACTGGGAGAAATTTCACCCTCAGGACTGAGGGCTCATTCCACTAGAGGTACAGCTGCATCTCTGGCTGTGGCCAGGGATATTCCTTTGTTAGAAATTTGACAAGCAGCCGCCTGCAAAACAGTTCATACCTTCACCAAGCATTACTCTCTGGCTATCCAGGCTAGGAGTGATGCTCGATTTGGCACAGCAGTACTTCAAAGCCTATTCCCAAAGTAGGTTCTGTCCCTCCTCCTTGAAGGTACTGCTTGGTAGTCTGCAGTTGTCAGAATACAGCAAGACTTCATGTTGTTTGAAGAAAAAATTACTCACCTTAGTAACTGTTTCTTCTAATGGAGTATTGCTGTATTCTGACCTCCGTCCCTGCCTCACCTCTCAGAACCTGTTTTGGGAAGTGGATGGGCAGGTGCAGTGTTGCACCCCAGGGGTGTTTTCAGCCCATTTTCTGTTGTGTTGGGTGTCTTGTGTTCGATCAGTTAAGAATTTGTTTTATGCCTTATTGCTTGGTTTTTGGTCTTTGGGTTTCCTGACTTGAGTCTTTTAGGAATCTAAAGTCTTGGTTGTCAGTTGGCTACTAGGAAATTTACAATTTCCACATTATATAGTCAGTGAGTTTTAGCTCGTAAGAATCTGATGGTTTGATTTCAAAGTATTACAGAGTTTTCAACTGAGCTTGAGCCCAACGTTCTATGCCTGGCAAAGAATTTTAACCCTTCACTCTCCGGGGCAGTTCAAGTGCTGGAGCTAACTGCAATTGTTAGACTACAGGAAGACTCCATTAGAAGAAACACAATTACTAAGGTGAGTCATTTTTTCTTATGGTCCTTCTCTTGGTCAGGCCTGAGTTAAACGACCCTCAAGGTACACTGGCAGCCATCTTTGCAGACCGGACGTGGACTGGTATGCCGACGGTGGCGCAGGAAAAGGTGGATGGATGCTTTTTCAAAGGCCTTGACCACTTGTCCTCAGTAATGCGTGAACCATCACCACCTTGGGACTTGTTGCTGATCCTGGCAGTGCTCATGGGCAAGCCATTTGAACCTATGCATAGGTGTCACATCTCTCACCTGTCATGGAAGACCACCTTCTTGGTGGCTGTCACCTCCGCCAGAAGGATCAGTGAGCTCCCGGAACTCTTGGTAAAGTCTGCTTATCTGATTTTTTCCACAAGGACAAGTCTATGCTCTGCCCCAACCCAAAGTTTCTCCCGAAGGTTGTTTAAGAGTTTTACCTTAACCAGGTGATTAATTTCCCATTGTATTTCACCAGCCCAACCTCAGAGACCAAGCACAGGCTCCATACATTGGACATGAGGCAAGCAATTGCATACTATAAGGAGCACACGGCTGGAGTTCTCCAGCTCTCTGTTACCTACGTTGAAGCCACACCTTGCAGACGGGCAGCTAAGCAGACAGTTGGCAGGTGGAAAGTCTCCTGCATTGACCTCTGCTATAGGTTGGCTGGTAGGCAGCCTCCCATTGGGCTAATGTCTGATTCCGTCAGACATACTGCTGCCTCGGTGGCTGCTTCCAGGGACGTCCCTATCCAGGAAATCTGCAGGGCTGTTACCTGGAAGGCAGCACACACCTTCATTTCCTAGTACCACATCGACCATGAGTGACGCCGGGATGCTGGTTTTGAGGCCTCTGTTCTCCACTGTCTTTTCCCCCAAGTAGGGGTGTGCGCCTTGCCCCCTCCTCCTAGAGAACTGCTAGGAGTCTGCCAGAAGTGTGGACAGTGCATGATAACCACATCCCTAGAAATGTATTTATTTTTTTTAGATTTTTTTTTGTTGACCAGGAAAGGAGGACTAGACAATTCTGCCTGTTTTCAGCCTTGTCCCGGGGGAGGAGGATACAGATGGATGCCAACTGACATTGAACCAGCTTAAGCTGTTGGTGGTATTTTTAGTTAATGGGGAAAATTTGGCCAAGACACCAGGGAAATTCCCCTGCTCTTTTCAAGAAGTGCCATGGGATCTTTAACATCCACCTGAACTACCACCAGAACAGGCAGATGGGACCTCGGTTTAACGTCTCATCCGAAAGACGGCACCTCAGGAGTGCAGCACCCCCCTCATGCTACACTACAGTGTCAGTATTTGGATTTAACCCAAGTGCCTGGTGTGGGGATGGAACCCACAGCCTTCTGATCTTCTGGCCTCACAGGCGAGTGTGCAACCTGCTGAGCCACTGACACTGCGGGTTACTCACCTGTAACCATAGATCTTCCACTGGGATAATCTCTTGCAGCAGTTAATACACTTGGGTCATCGCCAGAGGGCGCTGTGGTGCATGGCAGCTCTCTTTTAGCAGTCGTTTTCCAGGGGCCACCCGCACATGACATCATCTTCCTGTTTCCTATGTAAGAGTGGGCGGTCTATGTTATCCTTAGTTCATTTTCCCGCCATCTTCAGCGGACATGCAGTAGCTAGTGCAGAGAGCAGCAGTCATCAATGAGAACTTGAGCTAGAAGTGGAATTTCCATTTCACTTACTGCATCAATGAATGTCTAGAGAATCTACAAGCAAGTCAGCACTATTTCAATCATGTCGTTGCTGTAGGAAGCTCTATCCTTTCAACAACCACACCATTTGTGTTCGGTGTCTGGGACCCACACACGACACCATCGCCTACCTTCATTGCCTGGAATTCAACCAGGCAACCATTGACGATGGCTATAGGAGATAGAATCCTACCTTATGGAGCAGAAATTGTCTCTGTTAGAGAACCAGGGGGCCATCCCAAGGACCCCCCCCCTTCCACTGCTTCACACAAGAAGCACAAACGAAATAAGGAGAAGCCCTCCTCATCTTCTTCAGGCAAACGCTCGTCGACGGCCACCATTACAGGTGCTCCACTGTCTATGATGCTCTCCAAGACTGCCTCCTCATCGACGGGGGTTTTCACCCTGTCGTCGATGGTGCTTTCTGGCACTCTGTCGGCAGTTCTTGATGAACCCTCTGTTGGTTCCATCAGTGCTCAGTCAGCGGGGAATCATTTCCTGTTGATGGCGTCCTCTTTTAAGCATTCGAATGCTTCTTCCCTTGCTGCCCAGTTGACGATGAGTCATGTCCCTATGGGGAAGCCTACTGCCTTTGCATTTCATACTACCCCTCCTCCTTCACAAATGTTCTCTCTGAGGAGCCGGGCAGACAGGGATCGGGGTCCTAGACTTTACCACCCAGGGGCTAGACCTGCTTATACCTCATGTCTTATTTCCTCTACAATTCCCCTAGTTTATCAGAAACTTCCTACCCCTACCCCCCCTTCCTCATTGGACACAGCTACAGTGGTACAGCAGGTTCTACAAGTCATTAGGCATTCTCAGCCTCCCACTCCTGAAGAGCTGAGTCTTCCTTCCCGTTCCCTTACTCCTCTGCCAAAACATTTCCAGGGTGACAGGGACCTTCTTGGCCTGGTCACCCCACTCCCTAAGAGATGATTACCTGTCAGATGAGGCTGAATTTCTGGCAGATTTCACCGGAGATTTGGAGGATGTGGACTTACGAACTTGGACTCCCATTCCCAGTCCCTCTTTCTACCATTCCCTCTTTAAATGAGGACCTCTCCCACCAGGCAGCTGCCTCTCCTCCAGATGACCCATCTTTTCATGAGATGATGATCCAAATCCAAAAAGTCATGAGCGCCTAGCCAAAGCGCTTGATTCAGGAGGTTAAAATACACTGAGTCAAATATTTAAAGGTTATGAACAAGTTTATTTTTTAATTCTATAACAAGCATAGAATTCCTACTCAAACATAGAATTAAAAAGCAGTCTTAATTCAACTGACATATGTGTTGATCAATCACCTCTGTGGACTTACAATTGACAGGTTACAGCTTCTGTTTTTTCTGCTTCTGGACTTCTTTCCTCCTCCTCTCTCCTATCTTTAAATCTAACAAATACAGTATATGTTTTTTGATATTCTAGCTGGCCTTACTCTCTGAATGGCCACTTGATTTTTTAAACCAATTAGAATTTTAGTGGCCGACTTCTAATCTGAGGTGTGCATGCCCATTGCATGAACAGTGGCATTCATCCAATCACTGCCCTTCAGCCCTCACGATCAGTGCATGATCAAATAATTCCAGTTATACAGCTAAGTACACTGGCTCCTAGATGGCAGCAGGGTTCCATGTACAGTAGTAACAGTATGATTAGGTTATTTGTCTTTGGTTGAAACATACAACATATTGAATCTAAACAGTGTCCCATACAGCTAAACTAAACATAAAGAATCATATTTAAACACAAAAGCATTTTTAAAGTGTGGTTTTGATAGCCTTTTAAGATTCACCTGTACATTGCACCACTTAAATTGAAGTAACATTTTCATATAGCTTAAAGCTGCCACTGTCGGTTAAATCTGAACAATCCACATGCATGTACATAAGCATACAGGCATGTTTAGCATATTTATAGTTTGTACAAGAAAAGAAAACATGTACACATTGTGTTTATCAAAAAGAAACAGAGACATAGCAGTTAACAGACATAGGACGTTAGGTTTTGATAAAACCTAAAATAGCCAGTGTAGCTACAGCCTTTGACCATTAATAGAGCACCAAAGCTATGGCTTCCCTTCATAGTATTACAGAAACAGTCTAGGATGGTTTAACCTCTAGGACATAAACATTAGCCGGACCCTATCACACTGACTCAGCAAAAAGCTGCAGATTGTCCATTTAAATTGAAACAGCAAAACCGGTGCCACTCCAGACTATAAGTATAAAGGCTTTAATTGAAAATGTAAAACGGCAAATGCCTGCAGCATACAATCCACAGTGAAGCAACAGATGAACCCCGACCAGTTTCGCAACTAGTGCGTCATCGGGGATAGTCCGTTATCACAATGTGACTAGTATGAGTAGTAGTCTCTGAAAGAGACAGTATATATATAGAAGAAGGGTAAAAATAGCACAAAAAATATTAATATACATATACACAAATATATAAAAATATCAACACACATATATGTATACTTACTACCACCTATAAATTACTACACCAGGGAATTTAGCAACTAATTTGACAAATTCTAATGAATCATTTTAAATTCAAAACTAGACTAAACCCAATGAAGAGGCTAAACTCTTAATATTCACAGAGTATAATATACCAAGCTTATGCAAATATATGTATATATATATAACATATATACTTAGAAAGAAAAAGTGAACAATAGTAAAAGAAGAGAAAACCGAAGAATTAAAAATGAAATAAAATTATTTCATAACACACAGTAAGGAAAATGCAAATAATATAAGCCAATCTAATGAAGCAAAACTGAATAGTAATTTATTCCTAATATAGCATGTAACCTGAAAACATCTTTTTATAAAATATTTTATGATGATATGTATTCTATATGATTTCTACATACTTTTCAGGATCATGAAGTCTTAACACGGATCGTTAAAGACCTAGGAGCAATAAAAAATAAGAAAAGATACAAGTCTGTGAGAAAAATACTCCATAAAACCTATCATTATTGCCATATATTATACAATTTCTTACTTTCTAATGCATGTTAATAATTCAATTTTGTCATTAGGGCCAGGTGTACTCAATGCTCCTAAAGTCAAAATCCAGAATGACTCCCTGTACTTAAGTTTCTCTTTTAAGTCACCATCCCTAGGCCCAGCTACAACCTTCTCAATAGCACAGAATTTAAAGGCATGACCAAGTTTCTCTTTTATCTCACAGTGGGGAGCCAATGCATTTGAAGGATCCTCAGTCTGTATTGATCTTAAATGTTCTCCAATTCTAACTTTAAAGGATCTTGTCGTCATGTGGATGGCAACTGGTGGCATGTAGCAGCGAGTTTCTGTCTGTATCCTTCCTGTACAAATTGGTGGTATAAGTACCATCCTCATTTTTCACTATCATTAAATCCAGGAAGGAAACAGACACAGGATCACATTTCACAGTAAATTTTAAATTTTCATTTCCCATCTCTAAATAGGATATGAACCGATCAAGTTCACTGCTACTACTACCACACCATACCATAAACACATCATCAATATAGCGACGCCATAGATCAATCTTATTCAAAAACGGATTAGTCTGGTCATCGTAAATGTATTCCAGTTCCCACTTTCCCAGATACAAATTCACATAATTAGGCTGCTACATGCCACCAGTTGCCATCCACAACATCTTGTGAAGAACATTCCTGCAGCACAAATGCTGCGGGTTCGTAGAAATTGTAGTGATGATTCCGATTTTCTGGTCAATGCCTTTGAAATGTGTACTAGATTTTTGACGAGAGGCTATAGACGTGATATAGTGTATCCAGCTCTAGATCAGGCACTGGAAAAGGATAGGAGAAAACTTCTTACAATTAAGGAAAATGTGTCCCAAAATAGTGACAGAATGAATTTTATTACAAAATATACCAGACATGCTAAGAGGATAGAACAGATCCTGAATGATAATTGGAATATATTAAGATCTGAACCATTATTAAAAACAAATGTTTCAGAGAAACCCAGAATGGTATACAAATGTGGACGTAATCTGAAAGATAGATTAGTCCATAGTTATCAGGAACAGGTGACTTCTCCTGCTTTGAGGGACAATTGGTTACCACCATTGGTAATTATCCATGTGGCAATTGTAAGTTTTGCCCCTCCATCTCTAAAACCAAGACATTTTCTACTGTTAATAACACAAAGAAATATGAAATTAGAGATTTCTTCAATTGTGGTACAAACAATCTGGTATATTTGGCACCCTGTGAGTGTTCCGCTTTTTATGTTGGGATGACGACAAGATCTTTTAAAGTTAGAATTGGAGAACATTTAAGATCAATACAGACTGAGGATCCTTCAAATGCATTGGCTCCCCACTGTGAGACAAAAGGGAAAATTGGTCATACCTTTAAATTCTGTGCTATTGAGAAGGTTGTAGTTGGGCCTAGGGGTGGTGACTTAAAAGAGAAACTTAAGTACAGGGAGTCATTCTGGATTTTTAGTTTAGGAGCATTGAGTACACCTGGTCTTAATGACAAAATTGAATTATTAACATGCATTAGGAAGTAAGAAATTGTATAATATATGGCAATGATAGGTTTTGTGGAGTATTTTTCTCACAGACTTGTATCTTTTCTTATTTTTTATTGCTCCTAGGTCTTTAACGATCCGTGTTAAGACTTCATGATCCTGAAAAATATGTTGAAATCATATAGAATACATATCATCATAAAATATTTTATAAAAAGATGTTTTCAGGTTACATGCTATATTAGGAATAAATTAATATTCAGTTTTGTTTCATTCGATTGGCTTATATTATTTGCATTTTCCTTATTGTGTGTTATGAAATAATTTTATTTCATTTTCAATTCTTCAGTTTTCTCTTCTTTTACTGTTGTTTACTTTTTCCTTCTAAGTATATATGTTATATACTTATATACATACATATATTTGCTCTAGTTTGGTATATTATACTCTGTGAATATTTAAGAGTTTAGCCTCTTCATTGGGTTTAGTCTGGTTTTGAATTTAAAATGATTCATTAGAATTTGTCAAATTAGTTGCTAAATTCCCTGGTGTAGTAATTTATAGGTGGTAGTAAGTATACATATATGTGTGTTGATATTTTTAATATATTTGTGTATATGTATATTAATATTTTTTGTGCTGTTTTTACCTTTCTTCTATATGTATACTGTCTCTTTAAGAGACTACTACTTATACTAGTCACATTGTGATAATGGACTATCCCCCTGATGATGCACTATTTGCGAAACCGGTCGGGGTTCATCTGTTGCTTCGCTGTGGATTGTATGCTGCAGGCATTTTGCCTTTTTTACATTTTCAATTAAAGCTTTAATACTTGTAGTCTGGAGTGGTGCTGTTTTGCTGTTTTAGTTTGTTTGTTTTCTATGACCTAGCATACTCCTTTTCAGCTGGAGCTGTTTTTCTGCTTTAGATTGTCCATTTAGCCTGAGGTGCTGGCCTATAAAATGCAGTTTCAGGTGAAATTGTCTTTTAAGATATTGTGGTTGATTTTCAATTGAACAAAAGGGTCAGGACCAGTAAATAGTTTCAGGTAAGATGGCATCCAGGATATAAAAGAAAATCACCTGCCTTAATTATACAGAACCCATAACCCATCAGAAAACAGCTGTTTACAGTGGAGTTTTATTACTTGGAAATAGCAGATTGTAGGGAAATGGCTTAATTTGGATGGGATCGGCACATTCCAAACATTTAATGACCCGTTCCCTGAGTCCAGGTGTTTCTCCATAGTTGAGGGACTTTGGAAGGTCAAATGCTGTTCTCGAGCCTGGGTATTTCAGAGTAGATATAAACCTTTTAGTTTTTCAACAACAATAAATACAAAAACATGTCAGCAACCCCCTTTTGCTTAATCCAGCACTACCCTCCCTTCCTCATTGGACGTAGCTACAGTGGTACAGCAGGTTCTACAAGCCACTAGGCATTCTCAGCCTCCCACTCCTGGGGAGCTGAGTCATCCTTCCCATTCTTCTACTCCTCCTCCAAAACGTTTCCAGGGTGACAGGGACCCTTCTCCAGCCTGGTCACCCCTCTCATATGAAGATAATTACCTGTCAGATGAAGCTGAATTTCTGGTAGATTTCACCAGATATTTGGAGGATGCGGACTCACTCCCATCCCCAGTCCTCTCTTTCTACCATTTCCTCTTTAAATGAGGACCTCTTCCATTAGGCGGCTGCCTCTCCTCCAGAAGGCCCATCTTTTCATGAGATGGTCCAAATCCAAAAAGTCATGGGATTTTCAAGTACCAAACATGATAAACAAAGAAACAATATGGCAGACCATCTATAACTGCCAGAAGAGCCTGTAATAGTGGTACCCACACTTATACAAACCTACCAAAATGCTGTGCTAGCAGCGTGGAACCAGCCTTCAGCTGTCCCGTCCATTCCTAGGGAAGCAGATCGCCTTTACCAGGCTCCTCTTGTTCATCCTTTTCTTTCCACTACCCCTGAAGCAGACTCAGTAGTGATCACTGCAGGTCATGATCGTACTAAACGACCGAAGCAGCTGAGCTCCTCGCCTCCTGATGAGGAATCCCATAGGATTGATTACCAAGGGAAAAGGGTGTTCTAAGCAGGTACCATGAATCTCAGAAATTTAAACTATATGGGACACATGGTCAAGTACCAGCGTACACTCTGGTCCTCTGCTGTAGAGTTAGTCCGTAAACTCCCTCCTTCTCAGGAGAAGGATCAGTTGTTGGCTACAATATCCACTGCCAGTTCCATCTCCCGACACCTACTCTGTTTGGGTTACGAAACGGTCGATACCTCGTCCCACATGTCTGCAATGGGGATTACCCTCAGACATCATGCCTGACTTCGCATCTCAGGGTTTACGACAGATGTACAACATAAAGTAGTTAATGCCCCCTTTAATGGGTCCAAGCTTTTTGGTCCAGTTACCCAAACACTTCTAGATGATCTCCAGACTTCAGGGCGGACCCTCGTACAGTACATGGCGTGCACCATACCTCACAACTATCTTACCGTCCCCAGTCCTCCTTTCATACAAAGAGAGGTGGTAATATATAGAGGCTCATACAGAGGCGGATCCCATGGTTGTTCCCAGCCTTCTTCTAGGACCACTGCTTCTACTGCCAAGGGCTTTCATTCCCACCATCTGGGTGGAGCCAGCCAGCCCGCTTCCCAGTGACTAACTGAGGCATTGCCCAGGCTTCCTCGACCAGACCACGGAAGCCATGGGCGGTCACTTTGCCCTCCATTTAAGAGGCCTGACAAGCGATCACATCGGGCGAGCGGGTACTCCAGATCATTCAGAGGGGACACACACCGAAACTTACTTCCATGTCTCTCCCTCATCCCCTCGCTCTGTCCAGTACCCACCCAACTACATACCTATTCTCCAGGAAGAACTTTAGGCTCTTCTGCTCAAGAAGGCTGTCTATCTGGTCCCTCTGTCAGAGTACCAACAGGGATTTTGCTCCTATTTCTTCCTGGTACCCAAACGTACTGGAGATCTGACCCAAACGCACTGGAGATCTGAGACCTATACTAGACTGTGGACAACTGAATCTACACATTCAGTACAAAAGGCTGTGGATGGTCATCTTAACCTCCATCATGCCAATGTTAAAACAAGGGGATTGGCTATGCACCCTGGATATGAAGAATGTTTATCTGCATATCCCCATCCACCTTGCCCACCACTGGTTCCTACGCTTTCACCTGCTAGGACAACATTACCAATTTTGGGCACTCCCATTTGGTCTTTCATCCACCCTGAGAGTGTTTTCCAAGTGCCTAGTGGTAGTGGCGGTGGCCCTACGATGGGACGGACACTTCATTCCCATATCTGGACAGCTTGCTCATAAAGGCAGATTCCAAGACCTCTCTGCTCTCCTTCCTTCAAGCAACCCTTACTCAGTTTCACTCCCTAGGGATTACGGTTAGTTGGCCGAAGACCAATCCGACTCCCGCCCAGTCGCTCCAATATATAGGAGCGGTCCTAGATTCCGCCTCCATCAGGGCTTACCTCCCTACCAACAGGCAAGAGAAGCTTCTATCTCTGGCTTCCCAGATACAAACTCATCAAGTTATCACAGCCAGATGTCTTTTATGCCTTCTAGGGTACATGGCCGCAGCCATTCCTACGGTAGCATTTGCCCTTCTACATATGAGACCAGTCCAATGGGCTCTTCAAAACCAATGGTGCCAAAAACCTAGAGACTTCGAGGACAAAGTCAGAGTCACTCCCACTGTCTGGTTGGCTCTGTCCTGGTGGACCCAACGCACCAACCTCTCTCAAGGCTTGCCCTTCTAGTCTCCCCCTCCCAAGCAGATGTTGACCACGGATGCTTCTCTTGATGGGTAGAATGCGCACCTGGTTCCCTACAGGACACAGAGCAGGTGGCCCTGATTCTCTATTTATCCCCACATAAATCTCCTGGAAATGAGGGCAGTCTGCCTTGCCTTTCAGACTTTTCAGCCCCACCTTTTCCCGGGACCACTGCTGATTCAATCAGACGACACCTCAGTGGTATATTACCTCAACAAACAAGGAGGTACAAAGTCCCACACTCTCTGCAGAGAGATGATGACAGTTTGACAGGAAGCCATACAACAACACCTTGTGTTGACAGCCATCCATCTACCATTTAAGTCCTGACCCAGTGGGAACAAAAAATGGAAATCTGCCAGAACCGGCCCTGAGATCTGAAAGAGTGGGGGGAACAAACGAACACAGGGATATAATGGTAGTAAGGGACTCCATACTAAAATTTACAGATTGAATAATCTGCAAAAACAGAAAGCTCACAACCAGTGTCAGTAGCTTATCAGGAGCAGGGATAACTGATGTACTGAAAGGCCTAAATGGAAATCTAAGTAACACCAAAGATCCTTTTGTAGTATTGCACATAGGAACAAATGACATAGGGAGGCAAAGTGCAACCGAGATTCAAAATACTTTTGAAAAACTGGGCATGGAAATAAATAATTGTGTCAGGAATATTGCCAGTACCGAGAGCAGGAAGAGCTAGGAATTCTGAAATAATGAGATTAAACAGCTGGATAAAAAGATGGTGCAGTAGGGAAAATTATTATTTCTTGGACAATTTTAGTCACTTTATGCAAGAAGATAATCTCTATAGGCATGATAGGTTGCATCTTAGGGCAGGTGCAAGGGTACTGGCTCAGAGTATAAATAATAAAATAGCTGAGTTTTTTAACTACAGCATGGGGGAGTGGGGGAGGAGACAGGATGAAACTGCGTAACAATTATCACAAGAAGCAACAGGGAACAAGCAAAACGCACATGTAGAGGGCACGTCTCAACGCAAGAAGTGTAAGGAATAAAAAACATGTTCTGGAACAGATTCTTTATGATGAGGACATAGTAAGTCCTGTGTGCTGTTTCAGAGACATGGTGGGACAGTCAGGATTGGGATACGCAAATAGTAGGATTTCAGCTGTTCCTCAAAGAAAGAGATAACAAAAAAGGAGGGGTACTGGCCATATATCTTAAAGAGGGTCTAGAAGCCCAAACTGAAGCTGAGTAATTGTGTAAATGCGTTCATTCCTACTATATTAAAGTACCTACCCTTGTTGTTATATGAAATTATAACAACAAGGATAGGATACTGGAAAACTATAGACAATAAAAAGGCATTTTTTAATTATATTGGAGGATTGAAAAAAGAAAAGGTTCAGGTGGGACCATTATTGGCGAATGGTTCATCAACTCCAGACTGTGGTGTTATGGCAAACAAACTCAATAAATATTTAATTAGTGTGAACCAGCCTAGAGATGAGGAGATCGATTTACAAGATAGTTAAAATAGGGAAGTAAAATCAAAATAACAAAAAAAGGATTTAGTAAACGGAATAAGGAATTTGGACCCAGGCATGTTGCAGCGGCCAGATGGACTCCATCCTGCTTTTCTCAAGAATATAGCAGAACAGATAGCTTCCCCTATCCTTGATATTTTCCAAAGGTCATTGGATCAGGGCCAGGTGGTGGACGATTGGAGGCTAGCATATGTGACCCTAATATTTAAGAAAGGGGATAGAGGTCAGATGAGCAATTATAGGCCAGTTAGTATAACCCCTATTTTGGGTAAAATCTTAGAATCCATAATAAAAGAGCACATTGAAGAGTTCATGAAGGACACAGACTAAATAGATATATATCAGCACGGATTCAGGGAAGAAAGGTCATGTTTTACAAGCCTGACTAGTTTCTTTGAGCCACTCAGTAGGGCACTGGACCAAGGAGTCCCAGTGGATGCCCTATGCATGGATTTTTCAAAAGCCTTCGATTCTGTGTCGCACAGGAAATTACTTATAACATCGGAAGAAGTAGGAATACATGCCAACATTGTCAACTGGATTGCATCATGGTTCAGCAGTAGAAGGGAACGTGTCGCAGTCAGGGGGCATCTTACAGACTGGGCTGAGGTCAAAAGTGGGGTCCTACCAGGTTCAGTCTTGCGCCCATCACTCATTAACATCTTTGTCGCATCACTGGACTGCAGTGAAAATGCTTGGCTTAGCGAATCTTCTGACGATGTGAAAATGCAGGCATCGGTCAGTTCCACTGCAGAAGCCAAAAATTTTCAAAAAGAGGTTGATTTGTTAGCAAGGTGGGCCAATACTAAGGGTTTATTTTTCAACACCGTCAAGTGCAAAATAATACATTTCGGTAAAAGTAATACAAGAGCTAAATATTTCTTAAATAGTATTGAGTTAAAAGCAACCGATGAACAAAGAGATCTGGGTGTAATCATTAAAAACAATTTTAGATTTGACGTGCACTGCGGGGAGGCCCTTCAAAGGGGCAACAAAATGTTGGGATGTATAGGCAGAAACATCAAGAGCCAGAATAGAGGAGTGTTGCTACCTCTTTATGATTCCCTGGTCAGGAGCCATGTGGAGTATTGCATGCAGTTCTGGGCACCACACAATACATACATACATACGAACATATGAAGAAGCCAGCAGAAGAAGGCCATTTGGTCCATCAGTTCTGCTCGTATTGCAGGGTCCGTAGCTTGAGCTAATGTCCCTGCCCTCCCTCCCCGCTCCTTCCATCCTCCCTATCCATGACCCTTATCCTCTCCCTATGCCTGTCCTAGCCTCTTTTAAAACTGCCCACTGTCTTCAATGAGATTACCTCTTCTGGCAGCTCATTTCAAGTGTCTACCACCCCCTCTGTGAAGAAGTGCTTCCTGACCTCCCTCCTAAACCTCCCACCCTCCAGCTTAAGCCTGTGAACCCTCAAGTTATGGTTGCCACTCAGCTTAAAGAGACTCTCCTTATCAACCTTATTTATCCCTTTCAAGTACTTGAAGGTCCCAGTCATGTCCCTTCTCTCTCTCTCTCCTGTCTTCCAAGGAGTACATGTTCAGTGCCCTCAACCTTTCTTCATATGCCTTACCCTGCTGACTGGCTATCATCTTTGTAGCCCTCCTCTGAACCTTCTCCAGCAGGTTAATGTCCTTTTTGAGGTGTGGGCACCAGTACTAAACTCCATACTCTAGATGTGGCCTTACCAGTGACCTGTACAAGGTCAGTATAACCTCCTCTCTCCTACTACTGATTCCCCTAGATATGCATCCCAGCATCTTGTTTGCCTTTGCTGCTGCTTTCTTGCACTGCGAGGAGTGCTTCAGGTCACTAGTGATCATCATTCCCAGGTCCTTCTCCTCCTCTGATGCAGATACTTGGACTACATCCAGGTAGTACTCTGTCCTAGGATTCATGGTTCCAATATGCATAACTTTACATTTCTTGGCATTGAAGCCAAGTTGCCATATTCTGGATCACCTCCCTAGCTTTTCCAGATCTTCCTGTAGGTCTCGTAGCCCTTCAGCTGTGTCCACTGTCCCACAGAGTTTGATGTAATCTGCGAATAGGCACATTTTACCCTTAATGCCATCTCCAATGTTATTGATGAAGACATTGAACAACACCAGCCCCAGCACCGAGCCCTGCGGGACCCCACTGGTTACCTGTCTGGTGCCAGATAACTCTCCCCCACATCCACCCTCTGGGTTCTGTCCTTCAACCAGTTTTCCACCCATCTGGCCATCTTTTCCCCAACCCCGAGATCCACCAACTTCCTGATCAACCTATTGTGGGGCACAGAGTCAAAGGCCTTGCTGAAATCAAGACAGAGGATGTCTACCATTTGGTCCCTATCTACTGTCTTAGTGAGACAGTCAAAGAAGTCAATCAGATTTGATTGACACAATCTCCCCCAATAAACCCATGCTGCCTCGCGTCCTGGAGACCATGCTCCTCTAGATATTCCACCAATCTCTCCTTTAGTATGGTCTCCATGAGGTTGCTCACAGTGGCGGTCAGACTGCCTGACCTCTGTCTGTACTGCTACCAGAATGATGCTCGAGGTCAAGGGTCTGACCTATAGGGAGAGATTGGGAGAGCTGAATATGTTTTCACTGCAGTATAGGAGAATAAGAGGAGATCTTTGTTTGGTCTATAAAGCATTTAACAATTTGGATTTGCGGGAATGCTTGGGATTAACAAGAAGGGCGTCAGAAAGAAGTTTTAGAGGACATCAGCTGAAACTGGAGGAGAAGGATTTAGAGGTAACAGTAGGAAGCAGTGGTTCAACCAGAGGGTTGTCTCAAAATGGAATGCCCTTCCTGTGGAAATTGTGTAGAGTATTACTGTGGATCAGTTTAAAAGACTACTAGATATGCACATGAAGGCAAAAGCAAGAGTGCGGTCTGTGGGGTTTTCAATATAAATGGTCATGTCACTATGGCTAACAGCTTATGACTTGTAATTTCCTATGATTTAGGTACTATCATACAAAGAACCTTATATAGTTTTTCACAAGGACAAGGCAGTTCTAATAACTGTGCTTTCTTTATCTTGAGGGTCTTGTCTGAGTTTCAAATGAATCAGGAAATCAACCTACTCTCTTCCTGTTTGTCCATCCAATGACAAATAAAGTTACATAACCTTAATGTCAAAAGGTTGTTTAAATTGAGAGAACAAAGGACTTCGGGAATTAACCAAAGTTATTTGTTTTCTGGGGCCACATTGACAAGGGCAGGTGGCATCAAAAGATACCAGTCAGGTAGATCAATAGGGAGACTCACAAAGCTGCAGGCAGGACCTCTCAGATGCATCAAGGCACACTAAGCTAGTGCTATGGCTGGTTCTGGTGCCAAAAAAGCATGTTTCTGCTATGGTACTCTATAATGTAGCAACTTGATCATCTGTCCACGTGTTTACAAAATATTGTAAACTGGATGTGCTCAGCTTTGCCGAGTCAACCTTTGACAAATGAGTTCTACAGTCTGACATCTAGCTATAACAGTTCACTTACTCTTTTTTTCTCTGATACATAAGTAAAATATCACCGAATCCCTTATTTTACTAAGTTCATTATAAATTCTTTAATTTTTCTTAAGCCTAAGATTACTGTCTAGTTTTTTTTTTAATATTCTCAAATTGAAAATGTGTTTGAATTTTACAAGTTAAGAGCTCTTCTTCAGCAACGCTATGCAAGAAGTGTGACTGGGGGCAGAGCTACATGACCACTGATATAAAGGTGCCTTTAAAAAAAAAATTGCGTAATCTTCTTATCTCTTTAAGCTGATTGGAGGATGACCCTGTGCTGTAAAGTAACATAGAAAAACACCTAGGATTTCACAGAAAGGGACATTTTGTTATGTAATGAATTAATGTTCCTGTTACTAAATGTGATTTCAGTTGTTTTTATCTAGTGCTGTCTCTAATGCGCATGTTCTTAATGCCTTCAACAGGTTCTCTGGTGGACTTTCAGCCTGCAGTTCAACAAAAAGAGACTTCTCAACCCTTAGAGCCTAAGCGCCCTCCTCCACCCCGCCCAGGAGCTCCACCTGCTCGTCCTGCCCCACCTCAGAGACCACCACCTCCTTCAGGTAGCTGCTAAATAGAATAACTGAACTAAGCCTTTAGTATAGCTATGGAGTTTCTGCTGCACGTAGTTCCACAACTGAAAGGAGGTATTTTACATTCTTTTCAGAATGGCAGTATTCCACTAATTTGTTGTATGTTATTACCACCACTGATACCACTGTTACAACTGTAGTGATCTCATGCACATTTTCAGGATATGAGAACCCTAAACCAAAGATGAGAGGCTCTGATACCCTAAGGATGTAAGTGAGAGCAATCTTACAACCATAAGAGTGATCTCAGCAATGATACCATTATATTATTGATCCAGTAAAGTTTCCCCAAACATGCCAGACCTTCTTCGAGGATATTTGCCCATTAGACCACACCTTTGGAACGATAAGCCATCAGCACTAGGACAGCACAGAAACTTTTGCTAGCCAGGGGTCACTCATGATAATGTGTGGCGTTTACATGTATATAAACATGGGCAGCCTCATCACTTTTCAGTTCTTTTCCCACTGTCGATCATCCTCATTGGACCTGCTGAAGGAAACGCCATCAACTTAGCCGGTGCCATTTGTTCTTTATACTTTTATTAGTATTCTGTCATCGACTCTGTGTGCCTCTGAAGTGCCTTTATTTTGGTACAGTAAGTGTGGAGATAAAATTTACGAAGAGGACATACACGGTTTGTGTGTACTGTTTGGGGCCCATCTCACAACCTGAGGACTTGTGAGATTTGGCAGAGCTTTGACCTTGCTATGAGGTGACACCGTAAGAAAGCTCTAGAAAATGTCTTTCTGTTAAAGACATTAAAAGCCCTGGAGAAGAAAAAAGGTTCAAAATCTGCTTCTTCCTCACCATTATTTGGAAGGCAGCTGTCAAAGTCTAAGGACAGAGACAAGGAATGGTCGTCTACACGGCCCTCCTCATCATCCAGTCATAAGAACAAACACAAAGAAAAAGAAGTCTGCTTCACAGGCGAGGTCCCGATTGCTGTTGAGTTAAGGTAAACTTTCATCAGCGCCTGCACCGGCAGCGTTGACTGCAGCCCCCCCCCGACTCTTTCTGAGACACCACGGTTGGGGCTTGGCGTAGGTACTGCCATACCTACTGTGGACAGTATGATGTCATTGTTGGGCCAAGGCCCATCGACACAGGTTGTCCTGGCCCCTTTGCAGTGCGCCGTCGACTCTGGGCTGTACTAGCATTATTTTCTGAAATTATTCGACACATTCTGCCTGAATTGCCAGTGCAGGCAATTCTTCCACCAGTGGGACCTTCTGGCAGTCAGCCTTCGTTCACAGGTTCCAGTAACACGCCACAAATTCAGTCTCCAGGATTTCCTTACTTACGCTTGACAGCTGCAATCATTCCCTTGGAATGAGCTATCCTGGAGACATAGCATTTTATGCTAATCATAGAATCTTAGAAAGAAATTTTAAACTCTGCCGCGTGGTTATGCTCACCTCTGCCCGCTACTGTCAGATTTATTTCTCCGCCTGAGAGGAAGTATTGCCCCAAAGTTGCTCTGCAAAGTTTGAATGTCTATGGCTTAATTTTACTGTTATTGCTTTACTAGTATTTATTTTAGTTATTTTTTATAAACTCTGCATTAGCTAGGGTATTTCTTGTGCAAATACTGTGTTTTCTTTGGTTCCCTGTTGGTTCCAGGGAACTGAGGAAAGGCCTCGAACTGCGGTTCCCACTATTGGGAAACCGCATTTATTTTTGCTATTTTATAACTTTTGTAATAAATATTTAGTGGTTTGCTTTATTTTGAATACTGCTTTGCAGTTCTATTTTATTTCATCTTGTTCCCTGTTTTTAGAGAACCAAGATAATAAATTTTACTTTTTAGCCTTTTACAACTGTTTTATTAGCAGTTCCCTTACTTTGAAGGAACCGAACCACAAACTTCTAATTTTGTTCTGTTTTGGAAACAGTCTCTTTAGGTTTGCCAGTGATTGGCATGTCTGACAGACAAAAGAAAAAGGACAGGACCTAACAGATTTCAAAAATTGTGTGAATTGTGTACAACTCCTGGCTAAGGCAGATCGCCACGAGGTGTGTTTCAAGTACCTGGATCCAGATCACGACATTAACAGTTGTGAATTTTTGTTCATGTTTTGTCCCACAACTGTTCATAAGAGGGTCAAAAAAACTTGATGAAATTATGGCTTCTCAGTCTCCCTCTATATCACAGGGCTTAGGTGAGGGTCCAGCCTCTCAAAGTAAGCAGAAGGACAAGTCTGCTAAAGATGGCATGCATCTCAGGGTGTCTGAAAGGGAGAACCCTGAAAACTAGTAAGAGTAAAAGAGGCGCTGAGCAGGCATCAGAAGCGGTGCCTGCTAAGAAAAGGAAAAAAGAAAAACAAGTCACTACCCCTGTTGCTGGACAGAAAAAGGAGACGCCAGTGGACAAATATTAGATATCAATAGAGAACATGACTAAGGCATGGCAGTTTTTCCAGGCTTTCTGGGCTACAGGGAGCTTCATGAATATTGCCTACCCCCCAACTGAATTTTACTGCCAGGAGGAAGGAGCACCTATAGAGCCTGACAGTTCTCCTGAACAAGAGTTTGGTTCCTCCTCACCCCTCAGAGGATTACACCTACATTATACATTTTTGAGAAGGTGCTAAGTGTGGAGCAGGGCTCTCATTCTCGTATAACCCCCACCCAGGTATGCCGTTTCCATCTTGACAGCACTACCTGGTGGGCTGGGTTCGGGGAGAAATATGTCACTCGGCACATTGGCTAGGTTTGGCTACTCTGTAACAGGGGCACCCAAGTAACTCCGGACACAGGAAGCAAAACTTTAACGTCCAATACCAGAAGTGGGATTCTAAAGTGTGGCTTTTATTCACATCCAACAGAATAACAAAGCATAGATGGACCCCCATGGGGCTACACTCCTGGTAATGCAGATTTATGGAGATCAGAACACATCCACTTTCACTTTAGCCTTCAGGCTTTGAAACACACTGGGCACACAGCCTGAACTTGTACTCTGCTCTGGGTTTCCCTGGCTCGGCTCCCATGTCAACCACTTGGACTACCTTCCTTCCATGGCTCAGCTATCATGCCAGTCCTTTGGACACTTTCCATGTAGCATGGAAACATTTACTGGTGGCTCCCTAAACCACCTATGAGTACTTCTGGCTCCATCAGAGTATCTTCCTCATCAGTCCCACGTCTGGGTACTTTCCTCGGGCACTGGCCAAGTACCTGAGAGAAAGCAACAGGTGTCCCAAAGCAAACCCGTAGAGGTGAATTTGGTTACTACTGATGGGGGGTCTCGCTCCCATAATTCATACCTGGCCATTTCTCTGAACTGTAACACCTCATCCTTGAAAACACTTTGCTGTGTAGATTCTCTTTAAATGTATTCACATTCAGTCTACTGTCTTTCCATCCCATTTGTGCTGAACTTGAACATATTTAATAAGTGGATGTGTCCATTACTCTAGACCCCTCACAGAGTTAAGCAGTCCAATCCCCACATCTTCCAAACTGTACTTGGCTGTCTTTTCCTGACCCCACAGTAACAGTCACTTTAGTTTCATCTTGTTTCAGGTGAAAACACTTTGGCCCTTTAGCAGAGCGAACTCACTCCTTGGTTGCAGGTGCCCCACAGGCGTTTTCTCTTCAAAGAAATCTCATCCACAACTTCTGGTGCCTCAGCATGAGCTTAACTCAGGCAGCTTCTTTTTTCCCCTAACCGGACCAGGGGAGTTGCCCCTGGAAGCAAGCTGATTCCTTCTCCCCCCCATCCCCGCAGGGATGGGGCCCTGAACCACTGAAAGCGGTCTCTACCACTTCACTTGGCTCTTCATGTGTTCCTCTTCAGGTGAGAACACACACCTATAGAAAAAAATTGCTCTTTGACAGAGCTTAGGACTCTGAGGGCCTGCTTACAGCAGAGCACCTCCTTCTTCTACTACAGACTGCAACAGACTGACTTCAAATTCCCCAACATTCTGTCCTAACTTCCCTAGCTGCAACATTCCAGTGTGGCTTATCCAGCTGCGACAGTTCTAAAATGATGTCATCCCTCAGTCTCAGCTGAGACTGAGAACAGAGTGAGACAGTGTGAACTCCATTTAACTGGAGTTTCACAAGCTGCCTTCCCTGCCTACCACTAGTTCTAACTGGGATTCTTGTAACCCCGGGTAACAGGGGGGTTACACACACATAAATGTGCGTGAATCACATAACAATTTAAAAAGATTTATGCTCATTTATGTTTGGAGAAGGTACACTGCATGCTGGAATACAGGCATGTATGCTGTAAGTACATGCACAGCACACTGCCCCTTTACTTGTGATCATGCTTCCCCTCAGTTCTGCCTACTTACCTGCAATGGCTGGCTCCAATTGGCTTAATCAGTTTTTCCATCCCATTACAGCAAGTAAAGCTGGTGATGTTATACATAAGGCTGGATCGAGGAGCCATAGGGCCGGTGGGATACATGTGCTTAGGGCTGCCTGCAATCAGAGGAGTCAGCTAGACGAAAGAAACAGCACCAGGGGAGAGAGAGAGAGAAGGTCAAGATTATCCTGTGGAGACCCTCCCGACCCTGACTTGTAGCACACATGGATCCCAAGGATGACAAGCAGGTATGGGACATAATTGTAGGCCTCCTCCCAGGAGAGTAAGAGTGCAAGTGTGCTGCGGCCTAGCCCCAGAGTGTTCCCATGCACTCACCCATAAGCTCGACCATCAAAAATTGAATCAGATCCTCCTTTGCTTTCCATATAGCTTTTTTCTGGTGGGTGACTAGCCAGCGGCATTGGCCCTCTGACTTGAGAGGGCTCGATTCAATCCCTTGAGTGTGCATCTCTCTGACCCTGGCTCCATCCTCAGACAGATTCTCTCACAGATTCCTCCCCCGTGGCAGGGCCGGGGGGGGGAGGGTGTCCTCTCCCACCCCCAGAAAATAATCCAAATGTTGCCCGAGGTGGAGCCATAAGTTGGGAGTGCGGCCTGGACGTCATGGAGCCTACTAGCGCTCCCCCTTTTCCATTTTCTCCCTCTCACCCCTGCCCATTGCTGGGGTGTGCATGTCAGCGTGAGCACGTGGAGACGTATACATGCTGCAGAGCCCTGCAGCGCCCACCCATCATTGTCAGCCCAGACCCACATCATCACCAGGCTTCCACTTGGTGGCAGTAGTTCGGCTGGAATGATAACCCACCTTCCCTGGGAGAGGGGAGAGCAGTCTTCCGGATGATCGATCCTCTCCCTCTTTGGCTGACCCTCGGGGACACGATTCGCTACCGAACACGGGTCGCCGGTGTGGCACGAGGTGAGACGTGCAGCACCTCAGTCCTCCACACCACTGGGCCAGCGTAGAGTCTCCTCTGCTGCTGTAAAATTGAGTGCTAGGAGCTGCATGTTTGTTTTTTAGGTTAGCCAGCAAATGTGAGATTGTTATACCCCTGGTTTCCCTTCCACCGTGACTGAGTTGTGATCTGGACTCAGGACTGTGAGGGAACACTGGGTGAAAGGTGCAGATCGTAAATCAAATGGAATCAGTGGTGGCACAGACTTGGGGGGGTGATCAGATTGTGGCTTGTGCTGTGGTTCATTTATAAGCTCAATAAAACTGAGCACTGACATAAACTGTTTTTTTTGTTTGTTTGCTACCAGCAAAAGAAGCTTCTTTTATTTCCTCAGTTTTCCATCATGACCAAGCTGTGGTCAGGACTCGGGACTGGGAGGGGTGAGAGGTGAAGAGATGGGAATCGGCGGCACATCTGGGGTTGGGGGTGATCAGCAACAGACTGGCTTGTGATTCCAAGAAATGTATACTGGAGTTGCCGCTGGGGGTAGGGGGTTGCAGCAGAAGCACATGGTGTAGATACTGTAGAATAGATCGACTTCACTATGTAGCTGCCGGTGTGTATTAGTTGTGAAGTGTAGCAGTGGGCATACAGTATACAAGGTATTATAAGCTGAAGCCCCTTGTCACTGCTGCTGCTACGGTAGTAGCTACTTCAGGATGGTATGAGCATGAGCTATGCCACATATTAAAATGACTGCTGGTGGCTACTGAGACATTTACACTGACTCCCTATTTTCTGCATTGTGTTACTGCCACTTTGCTAATTTGCCAGTCACCTGTCTAGTTCGCCTGCCTGCAGTGCAGTTTAGGTTTGCTAAACCAGCTTGGCTGGCATAGATACCATTGCTTACATTTTCTATTGGTTTAGTTGGAAGTTGTTAATATACGCTCTGTATGTCTGTGCAGTGCCATTTTCTTGTCTGTCTGCCTTAACTTTTTAGCTATATATGTACATATACTGTCTTCTTGATCTTTTTCTTGAACCAATCTTGCCTGACTTGACTTTAATTTCTACTGCCTAGAATATTCTTTTAGCTTAAGCTACTGCTGCTACACTGTACTACTAGTCTTATCTGTGTTTTTTATTGTGATTGCCTACAGCTAGTGAATAGAATATTTGACAGACATGAGCAATATAATAAAGTAAGAAAGTGCAGAGCACAGCTGGTTTAAATAAAGGTGTCCTGCTTATGTTTTGTTGTTCAAACACCTTTAAAACTATACATACCTCCTGAATATTTTAAAAAAGGTACAGTGTACCTGCAAAACTCATTTCATGCCTCTGAAAATCTTTGACAAGGGCGCACTGCACCCTCTGTCACATGACTGCGGTGGGAACACTGGTGTGGAGATGCCACTGCAGGCCCCAAAGCCCAGGCTAAGTGAAACCCCTAACATGACTGCTCAGGCCGCACAACCACTGCCAGTGGGAGTAAGGCTGGCTCACTATTGCCAGGCATGGGAAGGGATCACCACAGACAGATGAGTCCTGGAAATAGTGGGCCCAGGGTCTCTCTCTGCAGCCCAAGATATTGCCCAGACTGCAGACTCACAGAGCCATCCCACCTCATACTTCAGGAGAAAAGCTCCTGCTGGAGTTGGAGGTAAAGAAGTTGTTCCAAGCAAATGCAGTGGATAGAGTTCCCCACCTCCCAGTGCGGGAAGGGGCTGTACTCAAGATACTTCCAGACCCACAAGAGAAATGGGGAGTGGCGACACATTTTAGACCTGAGATACTTGAACAAACAAAATGGTAACACGGCGCACAGTACTTCCATCCATACAGCAAGGACATTGGTTAGGGTTTCTAGATTTAAAGGATGCATACCTCCGCATACCAGTAAGACCCTCTCACAGAAAGTACCTCAGATTCAAAGTTGGGAACTGCCATTACCAGTTCACATCCCTTCCATTCGGCCTCTCCTCAGCACCCAGGATTTTCCCAAAGTGCCTGGCTGTAGTGGCAGCACATCAGAGGAGATAAGGGGTAGTGGTATTTCCCTACCTGGACGACTGGTTAGTCTCAGGCCAGTCATAGCAGGAGGCCAAGGCCTCTCTCTTGCTCACCCAGTAGCCAGTAGAGAGTCTGGGCTTCCTGATAAATGTCCAAAAGTCTCAGACAGAACTGGTTCAGGTGCTGGGCTTCATAGGAGTGGAATTGGATACCACTCAAGGGAAACAATTCCTCCTTTAGGACAGGGTATCAAATGTTATCAGACTGGCAAGGTCTTTTAGAATAGGGCTCCCAGACCAGACTTCTTAACAGTTACTAGGACACATGGCCTAGTCCACAACAGTGGTACCAGGGGCCAGATTCCAAATGAGGGACATCCAATACCAGTTGGGGCCCACTGGTCTCAAAGGTGGGACCCTGTGTCAAAGCTAGTGTCTGTTACAAAGTTTCTGTTAAAGGCTTTAGAATGGTGGAAAGGGGAGGATAACTTTAGAGAGGGGGTTCCCCATCTCCAGCAATCGCCCACGGTGGTGCTCACTACAGATGCCTCCCTTCTAGGGTGGGGAGCCCACCTGGAGGATCACACTGTAAGTGGCGTGTGACCCCTCTAGAGTCTCAGGAGCACATAAGTCTCCTAGAACTCAGAACTGTCTATCTGGCAGTGCAACTATTCTTCTCCCAAATCAGGGGTCAGTCATTTCAGATCATGACAGGCAACACCACTACTGTGTATGATATAAACAAGTGGGGAGGAAGAAGATCCTCCAAGCTGTGCACAGAAGCAATGAAGATCTGGAGCTTGGCATATTCACTGCGGGTGCAGCTTTCAGCAGTACAACTGCCAGGAAAGACATCTTGGGAGATTCTTTGAGCAGAATCAGTCAAGGAAACCACAGGTTGACATTGAACAGGCAGGTGCTCACTGCTGTCTGCAGTGTTCAGAAGGTGGGGGACTCCAGAAATAGATCTGTTCACATCTTAAGAAAACTACCAGTTACCTGACTGCTGTTGCAGACCCCCTTTGTGGGGATGGTCTCAGAGGATGCCCTTGTCCTCACTTGGACGTGCAGGTTCCTTTATACATTCACCTCTTTCTCGGTCCTGCTGAGGGTACTGCTGGAGCTCAGAAGGGAACCTGCACCACTGATACTAATTGCTCCAGACTGGACCAGACAAACCTGGTACTCCCTACTCCTATCCTTTTGGTCAATACCCCCATAAGCCTCCCATCTAGGTACAGTCTGCTAACTCTTTTCTCAGGGCAGCATAACATTTCCAGAACCAGGGACCCTGTGCCTCAGTGCATGGTACTTGAAGAGCTACAGTTCTCCAGGTTAAACCTTACAGAAAAGGTGTTACATGTCCTCAGGGTTGCCACAAAACCAGCAACCAGGAAAACCTATGCCTCAAAATGGAAAAGGTTTTTTTTATGGTGCTCCTCCAGACAGCTCAGCCCTCTCAGAGTGAATTTGGCCAATATGTTGGGACTATCTAGTCCACCTGTAGTCCTTGGGCCTCTGGCTCTCTACCCTGAAGGTGTATCTGGCGGCAGTTTCAGCATATGTCTCAGCTGGTAAGGACATGTCCTTAGCTTCACAGGCTAATTTTAAGTTTTTTTTTCCAAGGGCCTGAACTATCTCAATCCTCAAGCCTCCTTCCGGGGACCAGTTATTTTGTGGGATCTGAATCTGTGTATTGTTCAGCTGATGGAGGCTCCCTTCGAGCCTATGACAACTGCTCCCTTGAAGTATGTCACCTGGAAAACAGTTTTACTGGTGGCCCTAACATCTGCCAGAAGGGTAAGCGGATGCTTTAGCAATTAAGGTAAAAACAAGTCTTGCGAGAACCTTTTCCAGGTTCTGGAGGGGGAAGTAGTTAGTGTGGGGGTAGGATCTCCCTGTATCTGAAACAGTGGTGGCAGATCACTACAGATGAGTGGGTTCTGGAGATAAATGCAAGGGGGCATGCTCTGGAGCTGTTACAAATCCCTCCAGATCATCCTTCACCTTCTTCCTTTTATCCTGCAGGCCATTTGTCCCTTCTGAAGGAAGAAGTTCAGTCTTAATTCCAAAAACTTGCCATAGAACCAGTCCCTCCTCAGGAGAGAAACAAAAGGTTCTCTTCCAGATACTTCTTAGTCCCAAAATGGACAGGGGATCTGCATCCTGTTTTGGGTCTCATCGATCTCAACCTGTACATCGAATAAAAAACATTTTGAATGGTATGCCTGCAAGCGCTGATTCTGCCTCTGTAAATGGGGGACTGGCTGTGTTCTCTGGATACGACAGATGCATACCTTCATGCAAAGACCAGGAAACTCACAGACTATACCTCCACTTTATGCAGGAGGGAGAGCACTGTCAGTTCAGAGTATTGCTTTTTGGCTTGTCTCTTGCACCACGGATCTTTACCAAATGCTTAGCAGTAGTTGTAGCAGCCCTTTACAGGAAATGCCTGTATGTATTCCCCATCTGAACAACTGGCTGCTGAAGGCCAACTCCAGGGGAGCTCTACTACCGTATATATACTATATACCATGTCTCGAGCACATCAGTTGCTGGATGACTTGGGGTCACAGTAAATGTGCCAAAATGTGTGTTGATTCCATGACAAAGACTGCAATACATAGGGGCGGTTTTGGACATAGAACAGGGCAGATACTCTGATTGCCCAGGCACACTTGGTATACAGAAGCGAATATGTCTCTGTGAAAACAGTGTTACATCTCCTGGGTGACATGGCTGTGGCCATAGTGATGGTGCTACTGACACATCTTCATATGACAATCCATCAGTGGACACACAGGGTCCTGTGGGATCAGTTGAAGGACAAGCCTGACCAAATGATTCTTGTCACGTCTCCTCTTCGTAGAGCGTTGTTATGGTGGATTGCTTGTAAAAACCTGTTGAAGAGCATTCTATTCCTTGTACCAGCTCCCATACAGAACCTCACCACGGATGCCTCAGGCTCCAGCTGGGGTGCTTATCTCAGCCCTTATCAGACACAGGGTTTATAGACCAAGGTGGAGGCAGAGCTGCATATAAATGTCCTGGAAATGAGGGCTATCCTGTACAGCCTCCAAGCAATTCAGAATAATGGCTTGGATATCAAAGTACGCCAATATCCACTGCTAGGACATGTTAAAACAATATTTTATTGAAAAAAAATTAAATTAGTAGCATCCCCTCACAAGGTTGATGTTAGGGGAATGTTAAAAACAAAACAAAAAAAACACAGAGGAGTGCTAATCTTGACATTGGGGGACTGGGCACCCCAAGTGTCACTCTTACGTTTCTTGGGGGGTCGGATGGGGGGATATGTGTAATTAAAAAAAAGAAAGAAATTGATGGTCACAGCGGAACACAGCACAGTCCACCGTGACCAAGATTGCTGCTGCACTGTACTGCACATGCACTAGTAGTCGCGCATGTGCAATACAGTTTGGTGGCCATCTTGGACATAGCAGAGTGTGCCGTCTTCCTGACTGCCACAAAACAGTGCAGCGCAACTGCTAGTGGACAGAGTGGAGTGCTTCATGGATGCGGAGGTGACTGTGAGGCAACTCCACACTGTTGTTCGGTCAAGAAATTCTCCCTTTTCTGATAGCAGGAGGTCTGCAGGGCTCTGCCCACTGCAGCCCTAAATATGTACCTTCTGCTGAAATAAGTGCTGCAGTAACTTGGAGCACTGTTCATACTTTCACTAAATATTACAGTCCAACATCATCTCTCGTAGATGTGCTAGCTTTGGGCTTGCTGTATTGCAAGGCCTCCTGTCCTGATTACATATCAGACTGTGCCATCCTCCCTGTTTACATTGTACTGCTTGGGAATCGTTCCGAAGGAGTGGCCTTATGGAGGAGAGATCCTCAAAAAAGGTAGAACAGCTACATAAGAACTTACCGTAACAGTAGATCTTTGAGAGAATCTCCTCCATTAGGCCATGCCATCCCTCCTTCCGTATTTTTGTTATAAGTGGGTGGGTCATGTCAGATGCTGTGCCTAAAATCTACTCAATGCATCCTGTCTCCAGCCCCATGCTTCTTCTTGTATGCCCGGTGCTGATCTCATTTGCTGGTTCCCCATGGTTGGAGATCCTCCAAGGCTAATTTCCAATAGAGAACTGAGGAGTGATGGGGCCACCCATGTTTATATACATGTAGATGTTGCACGTCATTGTGGCCAGCCCCTGGCTAGCAAAGATTTATGAGTGGTCCTAGCGCTAATGGTATATAGTTTTAACAGTATGGCCTAATAGAGCCGATTCTCCTGAAGATCTACTGTCACAGTAAGTTTTTACGTAACTGTTTATTTCCAGGGCAACTGTACATGAGACACTCTTCACAGAGTAAGAGTAGCTCGTCCACAGAGGACAGGAGCAGTCCAGCCTCTAACTGGGCAATAGCGCTCACTGATCTATAAAATCCATTTATATATGCACTCTTGTTAGAGGTGCTCAGCATTTACATACCCTTGGTTGAAACCAGCAGATTCATATTGAAGCTTATTTCTGAAGATTACATGTATTTGGCAGGGACTCTGTATGCGATAACCCAAGTTACTTTTGTAAATATTCTTAGTTTTCTTATGTATACAGCATCCAGCACATTTTGTTTTTATATCAAGTAAATAGTCTGTAGGGTTTGTAGCTGCTGGACTAGAGTAAGTGAAGGGGACTGCATTTGAAGAACAAGAATTACAGCTATTATCCTGTTGGGCTGACTAAAGATAATCACTCATTAACCAGTTGCTTTTCACTAAACTAGCGACAGTAGTTACTAATGAATCATACATGCGGCTGACTAGAACTAGGTGAGTCAAACAGAGCTGGAGTCAGGCCCAAGGCAAACATGGGGATCTAGCTTTACTTGGATCAAACCTGGAAGAAACGCAGATATATTTAATTACCTTTTAAAGGAGTTGGAAAGTTCCTGCTTCTTGATTGACTAGAAACTGTGGGACAGATTTTCAAATGGCCATTAGATCGACAGGTGCGTCAAACAACCACCTTGCGTCATATCCATGTGTGCCAAATACTGTGCCTCGTATTTTGCAAGAAAAGCACTGTGTGTGGCAAAGTCCCCCAAACTGTTGCAAGAGATTCACTGCATCAAACAAATGACGCAAGGGATAAGAATGACACAGGCAGTGTCACAAAAAATGGTGCAAGTTGAGTCAAAAAAATAACTCTAGGAACAAGAATGACACGAGTTGTGTCAAAAAAATAGTGCAAGTTGAGTCAAAAAATGACACAAGGAACAAGAATGGCACAAGTTAAGCAAAAAAAAAAATACTCAAGGAATGAGAATGACACAAACTGAGTCAAAAAAATGCAACAAAGGACGAGAATGACGCAAGCCAAGTCAAAAACAGCAGATGAAATGGCCAAGACTAAGCCCCCAAAACATTCTAAACTAGTCCTGCAGGGGAATATTGGCCTTTAATAGTAACATAGTCAGCTTTGCCCTCCTGTTATGGGCCTCTTTGTATGGTCTAGTGTACGTTAGACCAGATCTGGGTGGTCTAAAAGCAACATGCATCTTAGGCACAAGGACAGGACTCACATTTCTTGAAAATCCCAAATAAGGAGATGGTGCATCATTTTGGTGATGCTGGCATCCCTTCTGATGTGTCGCAGGAATTTTTTCTGGCGCAAGCGTGGCTCAAGCTAGTCTGGCACATGCAGACCTGTTTTTGACACAAGCACCATTTGAAAATCAGAATTGACACAAGTTTTGACGCATCCAGCTCTTGCATCAGTTGTTTTGGACGCAAACACCCTGCGTCATTCTCTGGCCTTTGAAAATCTGGCCCTGTAAGTTCTGAGACTCACCCATGTGTTAGTTCCCCAGAAATGCACAAGTAGGAACAAGTTCAGGCCATGAGATTTGAAATTTGTGCAAATAACACAGAATTTATAACCCACTTCATTCATTACTGACCCTTCACTCACTGGAAACCTTCAACAAGGTCCTAAAAAGTAAAATACCCTTGCATTTAAAAAAATAAACATTCTTTCCTTGCATGAGCCCACCCTTACACACATAAACAAACACTGAAAATGAAATACTGTTCACGGTTTTAATTCCTGATGCTTATTTGGTGACCATGGAATATATATGTTTTTAATTAAAATCGGCAGTTTTTTATTTTCAAGTTTTTTCTCAGTTTGTCCATTGTGAAAGTGCAGTAAGACACTCCAGGTCATTGGCTGTCCATGGTTAATGCACTTTAAGGTGCAGTTGGCACAAGTGCCTCGTGCCTCACCAAACACCTGGCTGTGCATTGATCAATGGCAACCAGTGCCCTGTCGTGACTTATTACTTACTTACTGCACACCTTTTTGGGTTATTTCTTGCTGAGACAAGCACAATTGTCTGCATCATTTCAGAGTAGTTTTTGCTTAAAAAAAGTTTCCTTGATTTTGTAAAAGCTATTGATTTTCTTTTCTTGCACTCTTTAAAATCATTTTAAGTTTCCGGCAAGGTAACAAAACAAGTATGTGTCAAAACCAGTCCTGAAGATTTATTTATTTAAATATAAATGTGTTTTAAACTTGGGTTTGCTTAATTTATGTGCTTGGCTCAGAGAGTATGGCTCTGGCTCCCTTTTTTTTTTCTTCTTTAAAAAAATGCCAGTCCTGACTTGCCTGCCTTTACTACTAACAACTATAGATGTGCATCTTGTGTACCGACCTGCATGACCAGGTAAGCAACCAATGTTACCTATAGCCTAGCTGTGGTACAGAAGTACCCATTTGCAGGATGAAGTGCATGTGTTGGTCTGTCTGTCTTTCTCTCTATCTGGACTCAAATCCTAGACCTGTGCAGCACTGTTTTCTAACTCCTAACCTGTCTGCCTTTCTTTGTTCTGCATTTGCATTTTGAATTAACCTAAAGGGGCTAGAAGTCCAGCACCAGCTAGGAAAGAATTTGAAGGTAAATACGTCAATGTGTTGTAAACCCACTGTAATAACATGGCCTTGTCACGATTCTACATGTGTGCTGTGTACTATATATACAGTGTATACAAAAGTGTAAATTAGCATCATTTTTCTGTTGAGCAGTTCATGTAGTATTATTTTTTCTGTTAAGTAGTTCGTTAATATACATGTCTGTACAAAAGTCTTTTTATTTTTGTGTGTTTTATAATTGTCAGTGTTGTTTCACCGCTATGATGTTGTAAAAAAAATCTTGTACATGTGACTTTCATTGGTGAACTGTTTTGGCCATTTTTTTAAAGATGACGTACAGTCAGATCCCTGTACCATATTATGTACTGTATAGCTAGGTTATACTGTTTTGAACACACAGAATATATAGAATAGTGGATGGATGACTATCCACAACAAGGCTGTGTTTCCATCGAGGGAGTTGATGTCATGGAGACCTCTCGAGGTCTCCATGGCATCATCGACTCCCGAGATGGAAACACAGACTTAGTTGTGGATAGTCATCCATCCACTATTTTTTATAGTATATGGTTCCCCCAAATGGACACAAGGTTCATACCTTGCGTTGACACTCCTGCATTGGTCCTCGCTCGAGTCCCGTCCCCCAAGATACCAGTCCTCCTTACTGCAGTTACGCTCTGTTTCAGTCACGTCCCCGAATATAGCAGTATTAATCGCTGTGGTTCCGCTCTGCTTTCGCCGTAACTGTGCCAGAGATTTAAAAAAAAAAAACAAAACTACAAATTGAGAGTTTGGACACACAGAGACGATTATGGCACTCCGTGTCCAAACTGGCTGCTCGCCCAACCGCTCGTTAAGTGAATCTGCCATTTTAGAATGTATTTTTTTTAATCACGGACTGTTTCCACTGATCGGGTAGGAGCTCGAGGGCCAAAAGTTGTTGTGCTATCGATGTGACATCAGAATGATAGTGCAAGTTTTTTGACCTTTGAACTGTCCTACAACAGGATTTGGAAAGCCATCGTTTCCATCCACAATAAACCCTAACCATATACTATAATAAGATAGGTTACCATGTCTCACAGAGTTGTATTTTTGTGGTTGATAGTTTATGGCAATATAAAACTGAATATTCTGAATGTCGCCCATTATAAAATGTAGCCCTTAAAAGAGGGTTGACTCTTTGCTTTTTTCTTTTTTTTTAATATACTGATGAAGATTTACACAATTTCAAACATATATTTTCTTTTACTTTGTTTTTGAACTTCTAGTCTGTGTGGCTGGTCACTCCTCTCGATGTGGGTTTGTTCCACTGAGCTCTTTTTCATTGTTACTGTTCCCTCCCACATTTTACACCTTTGTTTAAATTCCACAAACCCACATGTTTTTCTCAGTTAATGGACTGCATTGTGAGGCTGGGTGACATCAGAACTATGGCACTGTAAGATTATTAATCACAGCATTATGATGTAAAATCATATGTAAACAGGAGAACTGCATTTAAACCGCACAACAGTATTTTTGGTAGGAGCTGTGTTTCAAACACTGGATCTCATTGTGTTATTGTTCATCTTCAGTGGCCTTTTAGTAAAACCACTGTGTTTCTGATTTACACACTGCTGGTAAGTGGGGCCATTTTAGAGCTGTATAATGTAGTTTATGTCCTTCCGTTTTTGTCAGATTGCAACCACGTTCTGTGGTCGAAAGGGATGTAGACATGCGGCTCTACAAAAGTGTGTAAACCAAAAACATTCACTGAGTTTACTAAAAGGTCAAGGAAGCTAGGAGAGCAACAGAATTGGAAATCATTCCTTTAAGCAACTTCTAACAAATGACTTACAGATTCAATGCAGTTCTCCTTTATAGAGTCCTTGAAACACCTGCAGTCTGTAAAAGAGTCTGCTTGTCACAGAACCATAACTAAATTACTGCTGTGAAATATCTGGTATAATACCAGCCTATGAACTGATTTCCCCTCCCACATGACTTCAACCTGTGTATTAAATCTGATACCCACCTGACAGTAAAGAACTCGAAATAAAGTTGCAAAATTGTGCTTTACCCTGTTGGCTTCACTGTGTTTTCTCCCAAGTACAGCTTCAAAACATGGAAACAAAAATGGAATCTGTTGGCAGAAAGAGACTGATGATCCATTGAGTTTGCTATACTACCTCACCAAACTGACTTGTTGATCTGGTGGATTATTTCCTGCTTCCTGCGCTCTCCTACCACTCAGACCCTTCCCCCTCCCATGAGTCATCTTGCCCTTTCCCAGCTGTGTTTAAATTCATTTAAGGTACCTTCCTTCACCACTTCGGCCACTAGTCTGTTCCATGATTCCACCACCCTCTCTGTATGATAAAACTTCCTTACCACCCTCCTGAATTTGCCCTCAGCAATCTCCAAATCTTACTTTGAGGGGGCTCTTGCAGCAGGCAGCACCGGTAGAACTAAGCCACTGGGCACTGGGACCACACAGAAAACTTCAAGCTAGCAGTCTGCAGAAGGGGACCGCCCTCAACATCGGCACGCCAACATCCGCCTATGGTATAAAAGGGGCGTTCCCCCAGCTCCACCTCAGTTCTTTTTCCGCTGTCGACCCACGTATATCGGACCTTCACTGACACTTGCTTCAGTTGACTGCCATTTTGCTTTGCACGTTTCTGCGATTTTTCTTTATTTTTGATTTAAAGTTAAAGTGTTTATTTTCTTGTGCATATCTTCTTCTCCAGCTTCATCTTCCGACCAGTGTATAACGTGTGCTTGCAGCAAGCAGCTTCCCTCCAAGGACAGCCACTCTTCTTGCCTGCTCTGCTTAGGCCCTGACCATGACACAGAGGCCTACCAGCACTGCTAGGACTTCAACCAGGCCACACGGAGACACCATTCGAAGACCCTACAAGGCTTCTTGCTGCAGCAGAAGTTAGCCACGATGGAGAAGGAGCTCCAGGGCAAATGCTGTTCCTCTTCCCTGGCCTCCAGGGCTTTGACTTCTTCTCCTACCCAGAAGGAGGAGAAATTGTCTGGGAAGCATAAGCACCGGGACAAGCATGGGGGCCATTCACGGTCCGCTTCCCGCTGTTGGTCCCCACAGAAGTCGATGGCTGACTCGTGGTATTCCTCCTGCTGGAGGTCAGCCCCCCCTTCTTCAGCTGCCCTCACTTCCGTGGGGTTGCCTATTTCTTCACCGCCTGCCCTCATTACTGTCTCAGGTGGCGGCTCCGGACTTCGTCTGTGGCCCCCCCAGCCCCTGATGCTCAGACCCATACACCCAGCGGGTCCTCAGCCAGGCAGCTCGACTGGGCTGTCTTCTGGGGTGGCGGGTCCTTGCCCATCGCTCCCCCGGTTTTGGCGTTGTCCACGTCAGTCCCTGACCTCGGGGCTGGCAACTCTTTGCATCACCCGGAGCAAGTGCTTGCCTCCTCTCCACAGTCATTGCCTCTGCTTCCATTGGGAGCTAGTTCCCCTACACAGGTTCCCGCCTTCCCTTCTGGGCCGGCGACACCTGTCTTGCTGGACTGACACCAGTCTTTGCCCATCTGACTGATGCCTACTTTGCCAGTGTCCACACCGACGATGCCCCAACCGTCATCACCTCAGTCAGTGTCTGCTGGTTTGTTGGGCATTTCCCAGTCAACACCTGAGAGACCAGTGCCCGGGCTTCTGATGCCTCAGAGACTGGTGCCAGGGCACCCGACTTCTCCAGGGCCTATGCCTGATGACCCAGTGCTTTTTGTCCTGCGCCTAGGTATCTCCCCCCACCGGGACCGACTTCAGGATACCCAGTGCCACTGCCTCAGTATTTGTATACACATTAACACCTCCCTCCACTGGTGGATTACAGTGCTCTTTTTTTGGGCCTGGTGGGCCTTTATGAAGGGTAAAGAGGCACTCTACTCCACCTCCTAAGGACCCAGGCCGGGCAGGACCTAGCAAACCCCGTTCCCCTCTCCAGGTTGACCAGACCGACGTAAGGAGGACTGTTGACCACCAACGCTGGTCCCTAAACGTGACCCATCGGGCAGGGATTCCTCCTCCTCTGCAGAGGACTCTGATGATACCAGGGGGCCTTCTGATGATCCTGAAACCCCCAAGGAAACCCCTAGGTCCCCTCCTGATGATTGTAAGTTTATGGACATCATGAGGCATATTCAGTCCTTGATGGGCCGGGAGATGGAGGAACTAGACCCAGAGTGTCGCCGGCCAGTGGTCTATCTCTGAAGGAAGGAGACTTTCCCTTTGGTGGTGCCTCCACTCATTGAGTCATGAAGACATCATCAAAGCCACCTGGAACCATCCTCTTCCAGCCCAGCCTTAGCCAGGAAGGCTGATGGCCTTTATCATTCCCCCATTGGCAAAACCTTTCTGGGGGAGCAGCCAGAGGTGGACTTAGTGGTCATGAATGCAGCTCATGACCATACCAAGAAGCCCAGGCACCTTAGCAACCACCCTCCTGATAAGGAGTCTCGCCATGTCGACCAGTTCGGCAAACAGGTCTATGCTTCGGCCACGCTGGCCATCAGGCCCCAGAACTATCTTGCCCACATGGTGCAGTATCAGAATGCTCTGTGGGACAAGGCTTTGTAGCTCATACTGGCCCTCCTGGAGGATCCCACAAAGACTCAGTTGGTGCAGTTCCTTAAGTCAGGTTTGGATGCGGGCAACCATGTCCTTCGAGCCACCTGTAACACTGTTGACACGGCAGGTCGAGCGGCGGTCACTGACGTTTGCATCCATCGCACGTCTTAGCTCAGGGTGTCAGGCTTTGCACCAGATGTGCAGGCGAAAATCCTGAATGCGCCCTTCCAGGGTTCTGTCATTTTTGGTGGTGATGCTCAGGACATTATTTCTCGCCTACATGAATCGGGAGAAGTCTTGTGCTTGGTACAGTTTATATACCATTCTCAGCCCATGTCCTACCAGAGTCAGTCCTTTCGTCGGACACCTAGATGGCAGCCCATGGTCCAGCAGCCCAGAGGCGCCTTTAAGTGCAAGGCTTCCACCCAGTCAGTTTGAGCCTCCATTCCAAGGGCTCCCAGAGCATCCCCAGCCACTCTGCCCATCCCCAGTGCTACTGCCTGACTCCTTGTCCAGCCCCCTTCCTCCAGCAGAGTCCTTGGGGGAGGCAGTGAGGGGTTGCTTTTCCCTATACCTCAACAGGTGGCACACTGTCACTTCAGACCTATGGGTCCTTCAGATGGTGAAAAGGGTGCACACTCTGGAGTTCTTGGAGATCCTTCCGGACAGCCTTCCCTTGCAGTCCCATTACCCTCAGGCCCACATCCTTCTCATTCAAGAGAAGATTCAGGCCTTGCAGTGCAAAAGGGGCCATAGAGCCCGTCCCTCCAACAAAGAGAGGGTAGGTGTTCCACTCCCACTTCTTTCTCATCCCCAAGAAGACAGAGGACCTGAGACCAATCTTAGATCTCAGACGCCTGAATCTGTACATAGAATATAAGTGGTTCAGGATGGTCACCCTTAACAGGTTGCCGCCCCTTCTTCACCAGAGGGACTGGCTCTGTTTGCTGGACATGTAGGATGCCTGCCTCCATATCCTGTTTTTCCAGCCCCACTATTGGTTCCTCTGTTTTTGTTTTCCAGGGAACCATTACCAGTTTCAGGCCCTTCCCTTTGGTCTTTCCTCGGCCCCCAGGTGTTTACCAAGTGCCTGGCAATGGTGGCTGTGGCCCTCAGGAAACAGGGGCATTACATCTTCCCTTATCTGGAGGACTGGTTGTTGACAGCTCCTTCCAGGACTCAGTTGATCAAGACCCTGGAAGCCACCTTTTGGTTGTTCCAGACTTTGGGGATTACTCTCAACCTCCCCAAGTCTTTCCTCCTGCCAGGCCAGCACCTCCAGTACATAGGAGCAGTCCTGGACTCATCCCTGGGCAAGCCTTCCTGCCTCAGGATGGAGTGTAACATTTAGTAGCATAGGCCTGACTGGTTGCCTCTTTCCAGCACATTCCAGCCAGGTCCTTCCTGTACCTCCTTGGACACATGGAAGCGGCCATAACCACAGTTCCTCTGGCCCACCTGCACATGAGAGTACCTCAGTGAACTCTTAGAACCCAATGGGACCAGCACACCGACGATCTGTATCAGCAGCTTCTGGTCTCCAATCCTGTGAGAAAGACCCTGGAATGGTGGCTAAACCCCTCCAATCTCCTCAAGGGGGTTCCTTTCAGAGTTGTCTCCCCACAGCAGATTCTGACTACAGATGCCTCGGATCTGGGCTGGGGTGCCCACTTGGCCCATCGTCAAATTCAGAGGATCTGGTCAGAGGGCGAAACACATCTCCACATCAATGTCCTGGAGATGAGGGCCATTCTTTATGCAATGCAGGCCTTCCAGACTCACCTGGTTCCAGGTCCTTTTCTGGTTCAGACAGACAACATGTCAGTAGTTTATTACACCAACAATCAAGGGGGGACTCACTCATTCCCCCTTTTCCAGAAGGCCATGAGAGGCTGTGAAGGTCTGGTACTGGGCCATTCAGCACAACCTGGAACTAGCGGCCATACATGTTCCAGACATCCAAAACTTCCTAGCCGACAGTTTAAGCAGGTCCAGGACGAGGGCTCACACGGATGGTAGCTTCTAACCCCCATGGTTGAGGACCTCTTCGACAGGTGGGGCCATCCCAAGCTGGACCTTTTTGCGTCTCCACTCAACACAAAACTGCCCAATTTCTGCTTGCTCAATCCAGGGCCTGGTGTTTTCTGGCGTGACGCGTTGTCCCCCTCTTGGACAGGGAGGTTCTTTTACACTTTCCTTCCCTCCCTTTCCACTTCTACAGAGGGTACTCCTCAAGCTTCAGTCAGAGGGGGTGGGGATGATTCTCATAGTGCCTTTCTGTCCGCATCAGATATGGTTTTCATTGATGCAACAATTAGCAGTAGAGCCTCCAGTCCCCCTGCCCCTGTATTCAGACTTGCTCTTCCAGGAGCAGGGCACTCTGGTTCACCTGGACCTCAAGTCACAGCACCTCCATGCGTGGCTCCTGCAGGCTTAGCTATTGCCTGCTTTGGAGTATCTTCCCAGGTGGCAGATGTCTTGATGACTGCTAGGAAACCTTCCACTAGAGCCACCTATGCCATGAAGTGGAAGCACTTCTCCATTTGGGCCACCGTTCGGCACTTGGATCCCTTCACCTGTCCGGCGTATCTCATCCTGGAGTACCTCCTGTCCCTTTCAGACTCAGGTCTGGGTTACTTCTCACTTAAGGTGCATCTTTCCACCATTTCTGCGTGCCATGCACCTCTTGAGGGAAAAACCATTGCCCAACTGGACCTTTCCCGCACCTTTATGCAGAGCATGTTGCATTTGAAACCTCCCGTTGAAGGCCCTGTTTCGCAGTGGGATCTTTTGCTCATTTTGGAAAAGCTTATGATCTTATTGTATCAGTCCTCACCATTCATCACTGGTGGATCTATAACGGAGGCACTAGGACCCCGCAGGAGCCTCTAAGAATTGTTTTGAAAAACCTGGGGGAGGAGCCGACATCGGGGATAGCGCTGTCCATGAGGCTGACATACCACGTGGCGCTCAGGGGTTAGTCAGCAGCCAACACCGACTCCTCCCATACCTCAGTTCTGCTTCTCCCACCGTCAAGTGCGCATCAACCTCATGTGGAGCCGAACAATTATGCTGCGCCATTGTGGCCTACCTCTCACTGAAGCCTCAAGTTCTGCCACTGCTGCTTTATTTAACGTCATTTCCAATTTCAGATCTTCGATACTGGTAAGATCTACCCTTTTATTCTTTCTTTCTTTATTCAGATCCAAGTCTTTTTCTTGTGATTTGTTTTATTTTCAGCAACAGTCATGCCAGGTTCGGGGAACAAGAAGAAAAAGAAGGACAAGTAGTCTTCCAGAGCGGGCCAGCAACCAAAGCGTCAGTGTCCCTGTGGCCAAGTATGACTGTGACAGACCAGCACGACCGATGTATAACCTGCCTGGGTCCAAACCACGAAATGGACCACTGCAATGTCTACTCTTCGATGAATTGCCGTGTGTTGGAGTACTGCACATTTAAGGTCTGCCACGCCCGCCAACCTTTGAGGGGGGCAGCATCGCACTCGGGATGCCGGGTCCAGGTCTCTTGACCCTTTCTCTTGGTCCACTCCCAGTACTACACATACCGCGTAGGAGGGGGCCTCCACTACTTTGAGCCTCGCTAGGGCGGAGGTCCAATCCACGGTGCCAGAGGGACAGTCAGGCTCATCCGGGGGACTGTCTGGGGCAGCGTTCTGACTGTCACCTCCTCAGAGGTGCAGGCTCCCCCGATGTTGCGACCTATGCCTGCTAGGCCCAGCCCGGTGATTTCCTTGGTGCCGCTGCTGATCCCGGAGCTGTTCATGGCTCCAGTGAGCAGGGCGGCACCACAGTCAGTGCAGGGCCTCTCCATGGTGCCATGAGGGAGGGCTTCAGGGGTAGCCACTCTGGTGAGTTCCCTGATCTCCTCCTCCTCTTCGGATGAGGATGATCGGGATGCAGACCCAGACTGGCCACCTGACTCTCTGGGGTCCCGAGGCTCTCTTTCACCTGGCATTAAGGCACTCCACTGATCTTCCTCTCTTTCTTCGGGAGAGGTGATCACTATCTGTGCAGGCCCTGATGCTGAACCTGGTGCCAGGAGCCCCTCCAGAGCTGCTCGTGGCACCGAGGGAGAGTCTCATATCGAGAGCAGCACCGTTCCTATAAAGATTGCGTCTGGAGCCAGCACCAATTCTGGCACTGCTCTGCCCTCTATAGACTGGACGGTCACATCTGCCGTTCCTCCGGTGAGTGCGGCAGATGCGGTAGTACCCTTAAGATTGGTGGTGTGGACCAGGTCCCTCTCAGAGTCGAAAGGGGGTGAGGGGCCAGGGTGATGTGTGGTGGACTTCCCCAGGAGCCCTATGGTGCTGGGGGAGGAGACAAAGTTCTGAGCCTTCCTTCTCTCCTTCCTCTCTTTCAGGTGGGACCCCTGTGGGTGGGGCTAGGAGCAACCCTTCTGGACCAATGCAGCTCCGGTCGCTCCACACAGGGGGTTTCGCCACTGGGCTCAGTCCCGACCACTTCAATTTGGTTGAGCAGCCATTGATGGAGGAGACCAGCATATCCCTCTCTAGGGTTGGATTGTCTTCCAAGTCTTGCAGCCCTAGCAGAGGGCCTTCTCACCCAGTCAGCATGCTTCCCTCCTCTGCCTTCTCCACCCTCTTTCTCAGGCCATGTGGATCCTTCAGGATACTTGATCTGGGAGCACTTCAGGGCCACAGCTGCTGCCTTTCCTAGGTACATTAGGGCCATGGATGAACAGTTCTTTCACCTGTCCTCCCAGAAGCAGCCAGACTCTGGATCCTCGGACTTGTCAGCCTCCCCTGAAGAAGAGGATCCTTCTATCCACCTTTCCTCTGATGCTGTTCAGACTTCACCGTTTACTGTCAGAGTTGATCAATGAGCTCCATATCTCTCGTGTGGCAAGACGCTATCCTGAGCGGGCGATGCGTGCCTTCTTTTTTTTTTTTTTTATGCACTGTACCTTTAGGACTTCTCTCAGGGTCCCATCTGCAGTCGCCTTACTCAACCGCCAACCTGAACTAACGTCTCCGGGACTACATCGGAGTAGCGAGGGCTGGGGCTCTCCGCACCCACGGAGGCCCTCAGACCCCAGGGAGTTCCGTGAGAGTCAGACCTATTACTGCTGCAGTGGTGGGGTCAGCATGCCCATAACGCCATCACCTCACCTGAAGGCAGAGGGGATTCTTGATTTTTTTTTTCCCCCGGAGCACGGACGTGCAGTGACATCCTGCCTGGCGTGCATGCGCTCCCGTACGCACCTGGAAGATGTCCACCATGCTCCAATCCCCAAGCTGCTGCTGCCATGCACTGCAGAAGCCCCATCCTCCACCAGGGGTCACCAGTGCATCGGAGGAATCCCGAACCCTCCCAAGGACTAGGAGAGCAGTCCTACAGACACTTGATTCCAGTCCTCCCCTGCCAACTCTCGACAACCCGAGCTCGTTCCCGAACTCAGGTCGCCGGTGTGGCGTCGACACGTGCCTTCTTGGGTGAATACAGTGCAGACCACCTGATGGTGCTTGCCTGGCCAGTCCCTTCTGGGAAGTGTCATACCATACCTGGTAGCATCCCTCAGCCTCGAGGGACTGCCGGCACAGGTATTGCGCACCCCAGGGGTCTCCAGGAGATTTGCATAATTTTATTCCTGGAGTGAGGCTCCTGGACGCCCCTACCAGGCATAGAAGCCCGAGGCATGATCAAACTCCAGAGGCCGATTCTGTGGAGTGCAACCACTGGGGGAAACAGAGTTTTCTCCTTGGTGCACCTCATGCTGTCTGTTGCATCACATCAGGCCCATCATGCTGCCTATAACAGGCACTTATGGTCGATGCTAGGCCAGTTGCTAGCATCAGTGCCTGATTCAGAGGTAACCAGGCAAGCCATCGCCTTCGCTGCGCATAGCCTGGTGCTTGCGAGGCACCAACCAAGGGCATCATACGACACCAATGAGGTAGCATTCAGGCTGGCTGAGACAGTGATCTGCAGCCAGTGGATGGCGTGGCTTCGCCTTTCCCGGATGTCACCCCTGGCCCAGTGTAGGGTGATTGCCTCCACTTTCCGGGGGACCCAACTTTTCTCCTGCAGGGTGAGGTGTGAGCTTCAGGGGTGACTTGCTTCTCCCAGGTGACAGGAGACCCCACTTCACCGTGACCAGTCGCTGGACTCGTCTGGCCAGTGAGGAGTCCCCTCTCTCTGTATATCTCCCACAGGGGGCTGAGGGAAACCCTTTCCCTCAGGAAGGTGCCAGGTCCCCTTTTCATAGGGCTTGGTACTCCCCCACCAGTGATGAATGGTGAAGATTGATACAGATAAGATGAAAATGATGTACCTACTGTAATTGTTGATCTTTCTGTATCTCTTCACCATTCATCACTGCTCCGTGTCCACTATCCCCTCTTGGGCCTCAGCTTCTGGGTGTCGTTGAGGCACAGGTCAGGAAGCATAAGAAAACCAGGAGCAGTTGTAAAATTCACAAAAACATTTTTATTATTAAAAACAGTAAAGTAAAACAAAATTGTTCAGAATAACTATTTACAATGGCAGTACAAACATGGAAAACAGAGTCCATTTTCTTCTCAATTCCAAATCTCAGTCTGTCTCCCTCTCTTGCAAAACATTGCAGCCCTTTTTATAGATGTCTTTGCAGAAGCTTGTTAAGAAAACAGCTTGCTTCTCACACAGTGTTCTTGTCAGGTTCAGCAGGTGCAGCAAAAGGAATATTATGACCCAGAACTGGCCTCTTGTTTACATCTCTACAAAAGGCTTAACTGCATTTCAGGTTAACCACTTGAGTTCCAAATAACTTTTTGCAGTCATTTCAACATTATAACTATATACAGTTTTAAACACAGGGATCCCAGTATCAGTGACATTTATACAAAATGATTCACATATATTTTTTTACCAGCAGATATGCAAGGGGGAAGAAAAGATAGAAACAGGAAGTGATGGTAGAGAGATAGTTAGAGGAAGAGAATTGCAAGACCGTCGGGGCGATCAAGTCCTAGGTCTTGCATGAAAATTTGGTTGCGTAACCAGACATACAAGAGACAGAAAAGGAGAGGATAGAACAGACCCTTGTATGTAAACTCCTTCTCCATAACAACTGGGACAGGGCCGTATTCAACCCTGTTAAACTGGGCAGAGCCACCTCCCTGCTTGCCTTCCCGCCCAGTTGAGGCCAATTGTGGGCACAGTCCCACTGGCACCTCCATGGTCCCCAGTCTTTCTCTGAAGTGCTGGGGCCCCACCTCTGGGGGGAGGACAAGCAGGACCCTTTGCCCTCTAGGCCTGGAGTCTCCGGAGCCCTCTCCCACCTGTGCTTTTCCTATGTTCCACTTTGCTCTTATGGAACATCCTCAGGTCCCCCCAACTCAGGAGGGGGAGGAGGGCCCCGAAGACTCCTTCACTATTTTTTTCCACAATCCCTGTGTAGGGATTCTCCTAGTGCCTCTCCTGTCTTGTGCAGCACTTCTGTTTCCACAGACACTGGAGTATCTTCTATCTATATCCCGGTATTTCAGATTTCTGTCACCAGGACCTTCAAAAAAATTAAAAGGGGGGGGAGTCAGAGAGGGGCTAATCTTTTGGTGTGAGGCACCTTCCGCACTTCCCTATTGTGAGATATTGCTCCTCTCTCAACCCGGTGTGCGGGGAGGGGGCCCTCTTAGGGAGAATGGATGCACACTCTCTTGCTCTACTCTTCTATTCAGCTGTCTTTTCCCCTTTTTTTTATATCTTCTATTTCTGCTCTCCCTACCTTCACACTCTCTCCAGCATGGGCATCTTGGTCATGTGTATTTTCTCATCCTGCCTGAAGTGCGGTTTACACAATTCTGGTCAGGTTGGTCTGGCATGAGCTCCCTGCCTCCATTACCCGTGCGGCATACCCAGGCCCCCTGGGTCTATGTCCTCCGGGGAAGGACCGCCATCTCCTCCGGTGCCCTATCTACAGGATTGGTGGGGCAGCCTGCGGGGGCAGGGGGGATCCAGAACGTGCATCCTTATGCCCAGCGGTGGACATGGGGCCAATGTCACTGGCCCCGCCTTCGCCTACTGGAGGGGGAGGGATTTTTGTTTTATTTCCCGCCAACGAGGGCAGTGCAGTGTCACCCAGCCTGTTACGTGCGCGCTCGGCACACGTCCAAAGGGCGGCCGCCCAACGTTGTAACCCTTTCATTGGGTCCTGCAGCTGTCGGTACACCTAGCCATGGCTGGAATTGTCACCACATCATGGGACAATCCCCTACCCTCCCAGGAGAGGAGAGCAGTCTACGGATGCTCGAGCCTCTCTTCTCCTACCGACCCCCAGTGACCCGGGCTCATTCCGAAACCTGGGTCACCGATGTGGCGCGAGGTGTGGCATCCAGCGCCTCAACCCTCAGCGCCACCGGGCTGGCTATCTTTCTCCCCCTTTTTACCACCTGTTTTGTCCTTCTCTTGCCAAGAAAATGAAAACTTTTCAGAAACGACAAGAGGTAGGAAGTTCCTTCGGGGAGAAGGGAATGAGGGTACTCCTGTGATTGCCTCAGATCCTAGCCGAGTGGTATGTAGCTGTTTGGAGGGGTGCTTTGCTTTCTCCTCCACCTCTGTCATCCTTCTTCCCTGTATGTCTCTTTCCCCCATCCTGCATACCACTTGTCTTTCTACTTTCCTTTCTTCTTTCTCGTTCTTTCTTCTCTTGCCTAGTGGTTGAGGCCCTTCTCCCTGCCCCTTAGGTCCAAACTCTACCTCTGTCCTCTCTTTCGGCCTTATTCCTTTTTAGTTCATTTCCATTCCATTGTCTGTCATTTGGGCTCCTGTGGCCCCCCCCCCCCCTTCTTTTCTCTATTTCTTATTCTCACTCTCTGGTGAGCAGAATCGAGGTATGGGAGGAGTCGGCATTGGTTACTGGCCAACCATTGAGCACCACGTAGTACGTCGGCCTCATGGGTGGCAACGTCCCTGACTGCTTCTCTCCCCGGTTTTTCAAAACCTTTCTTAAAGGCTCCCACGGGATCCTTGTGCCTCCAGGATAGACCCACCAGTGATGAATGGTGAAGCTATACAGAAAGATCAACAATTACGGTAGGTATGTAATTTTCATTTGCCTCCTTTTGAGCTTGCTGCGAGCTACACTTCCTTTCTTGCAAAGTGTTATTTTTAGTTGCCATTACTTCTGCTCAGAGGATTTCCAAGCTACAGGCTCTGATATACTGTGTAAAGAACCTGATTTAGTTTTTCACAAAGACAGGGTGTGTTTGAGAACTAATCCTAAGTTCCTTCCTAAGGTGGTGTCTGAATTCACGCTAAATCAATCCATCCACCTGCCTGTGTATTTTTTCTGAGTATTCAAATCAAGGAGAGGCCTAACTTCTTACTCTAGATGTCCACTGGGTGCTCAGGTACTATTTTTATCGCACCTGCACTATCAGAAAGTCTGATCAATTGTTTCTTTTGTTCCTCGGAGAGAAGGAGCACCTGTTTCCAAACAGCATTTGTCTAAGTGGCTAGCCAATTGCATTGTTTACTGTTATCGCAAGTGTGACACGCTTTTACCAGGCCCGGTCAGAGGCCATTCTACCAGAGGCATGGTCGCCTCAGCTGCTTTCTTCAAGAATGTGTCCACTGCAGATATCTGTGCAGCCGCCACGTGGAGTTCTGTCCATACCTTCCTCAGATAATACAATTTAGACATTACCTCTAGGTGTAGGGCTGGCTTTGGCCTTGCAATGCTTCAGGGCCTTATTTCTTAATGGCCCGTGCCTATTATTTCCTCCTCCTTGCTGACCGGTTCAGTTCAGTTACTGCCTGGGACTGAGTCCTACCAGTGTTGCCAGCTGCAAGAGCCCCCTCGAAGCAAGATAGTGCAGTTACGTAAGAACTTACCGTAACAGTAGATCTTCAAGAGGAGCTCTTGCAGCAGGCGCTGCTTTCCCTCCCTCCCTCCTTCCGCCTTAGGGCTGCTTCTACATTCTTGGCTTCTCTGCTTTCATCTGTTTATGAGGAACTGCCTTGGTTCTCTTTTTTCTGAGTCTGCCGGATTCTTCTCTGGGAGAACTGAGGTGCCGCTGGGGGACCGCCCCTTTTATACCATTGGCGGATGTCAGCCTGCCAGTCTTGGGATGTGATCCTAGCGCCTGGTGGCTTATTCCTACCGGTGTTGCCTGCTGCAAGAGCTCCTCTCAAAGATCTACTGTTATGGTAAGTTCATACATAACTGTACTTTGTGCCCCCTTGTGACTTTATCTCAATTGCTAACAAATTTCTCTGTTCACCCCTCAGAAATTGATATGTTTCTGTCATATCCCCTCAGCCTCCGGCAAAGTACATATTTAAGGCCACCAGCCATTCCTCATGGGCTGTGCCTTGGTGACCCTTCTTTACATCTACTCCAGTCTGACTATGTCCTTTCTCAGATGAGGATTCCAGAACTGAGCACAGTATTCTAGATGAGGCCTCAATTACATCTGTACAGTGGCAGTATCACCTCGCTTTCCCTACTATCAAAGCCCCTCCAGATACACCCAAGCATCCTCGATGCCTCACTGTATGCTATGTTGCATTGACTGATTTGCTTGAGGGAGTCACTGATGATGACCCCCAGATACCTCCTCTCTGTTGCAGCGGCCAGCCTATCTCTTCTCATCCAGCATTCTGTGAGTGGGATCTGTTTCTCCCAAGTGCATGACCTTGCACTTTTTGGCATTCAATCTTAACTGCCTGGTCTTAGACCACCTCCTCAGATTTTCTAGGCCCAACTGAAGTTCCCTCACCCTTCCTCACTGTCTGCCCTGCCACAAAGCTTTGTGTCACCTGCAAAGCGACACCTCTTGCCCCGGATATATTCTCTTTTGTCACTAATGAATGTATTGAATAGAACAGGTCCCAGGACTGATCCCTGTGGCACTCTGCTCGTGACCTCCTTGTCCTCTAACTTGACTCCATTAACTACTATTGGTTGTTGTCCCTCCCCAGCCAATTTACTACCCACCTGAGTAAACCCTTCCTAATCTCAAGCCCTGCATCTTTTTCAGCAGCCTCCTGTGTGGTTACCAAATCAAAGGCTTTGCTGAAGTCGAAGTAGAGTAAACCTACTGCCTGCCCTTTATGGCCCTGTGAGCCAGCTGAAAAACAGTGTCAGGTTGGTCTGGCATGACCTCCTCCCTGCCACAAAGCCATGCTGTTTGCTGTTCTTCAGCACACAGTCCTCTAAGTAGGCCACCAGACTTTCCTTAATTGTAGTCTTCATCAGCTTACATACTATGGAGGTATAACTGACAGGCCTGTAGCTGCCCAGCTCCTCCCTGCCTCCACCCCCTTGTGGAGTGGTGCTACATCCGTGAATCTCCATTCCCCTGGCACCACTTCGGAATTTAGCTACTCGTTAAATAGCTGGATCAAAAGTTTCACCAGTTCGATGGTCGGTTCCCTAAGCACCCATAGATATTTATTAAATTACAGAAGATTAAGTTTATTGAGTGGTGAGTAGGTCATCATTTCCTAATCTGACTACACTATCCTTGGGTGCAGGCCAGCTGACCCCAGTGCTTTATCCACCCTGAGGGCTTCCAGTTCCTTTCTCACCCATTCAGCCGCAATCACTTCCCTCCCCAGTACCCCCCCCCCACCTCTTTGTGGCAGCCTTAATCAGTTTAGCCTTCTTGCAGTATAAGAAAACTAGTTCAGTTCCAATTATTTACCATCTTATAATTGTGTTGCTTATATCCCACATTCATCAGAACACATTCTGAAAATCCCCCACCCCGTTGTCTCTTACGGTATACTGCAATTGCACCTGTTTTTCCTCTGTCTGGGAGGCCAGCCAAGTGCTGGAGGGTGGTACTTAGTGTTGGGCAGTCTGTGCCTTCTCTGTGGTGATCAGGCACCTCATCTTGGTAACACGATCAGCCCTTCTGCCCATAGTTAGCAGGTGTATCTTTTTTCCTTCAAAAAAATAGCAATTCTTATATCAGACATTAATTTATACCGGTAGTAATATAAGCATGCCCACGGCAAACGTAGCTTAACTGCCACCAAAATAACATAAGCTCTTATGTGTAAGGGAAGGATAAGCCCTCATGCCAGTTAAGTGACAGCAGCAGCTTATTTCATAAGGACAAGTCAAATTACTTTGTCAGGGATTTATCATACCAACTGTATTTGCTGTTCAGATTAATTTATTACTAAATCCTGACATTTATTCTAACAGGAATGTGGTGTATGATGTCACAATACTTGCATCTAGTTTACACTTCAGTGGCATCCCAGAAAATGTGTGTGATTTTCCAAGGATTAAACTTCTCCATAGAGCAAGAAACACTCTTCAGTTTTAGGACTAGAGGCACTAGGACCCCAGAGAAGCAAATATTTTGGGCTGAAGGCTTCGGTGGACTGCACAGATGTGGCACATGTGCCAGTACAGATGGGGGGCACCAACAGCCCAAGTGCCTCAGTTCATTTCAGACAACATGAATGTATCAATGAGATGCCTTATAAATGGCATCAGTCTGCAGGAGTGTGCCGCCCTGGAGATATAACTGTGCTAATTATGGAATTTAGAATGTGGGTTCAAACTCTGAATTGTGATCACACTTCATCTGCTGTTCTGACGTCGAATTTGTTTCTTGCTTGAAGAGAGCAGTTGCCCAGAAGTCATCTCAGCCTTCTGGTCTTCTAATTTTATACTTCACTTTACCGTTTGTTTTTATTCTATATTTATTTATTTAAAAGTTTCACCAGGAAAGGCATACTGAGCAGAACTGCTCGTTTCCAGATGCGTCCTGGGAGGAAGGGTAGGGGGAACAGTTAACTAATACAGATTACAGGTTCAAGTGCAGTACATGTGCACATACGTACAGGTACTAATATGTTACATACAGGTCAGCAGATTACTTAATTAAATGAATACAGGTAGGAACATGTTGTATTCGGGCAAGAATTTAAGGATATATCTAGAGTAGGTGGATGAGACATATGGCAAGCAGCCAGCAGGTGCAAGTGCCTAGTAAATTGGAGATGGGGAACGGGGATGAAGATGTTAGGAGCAGTTGCAGAAGGGGGAGATGAACCCTTGGAGTAGAGCGGAGAGGGAATGGGGGGTGGAGGCATTGCAGATGGTCGGGAGAGTATGCTCCCGAGTTTAGGACAATGATAAGAGAAGGCGGTCTGGCCAGCTGTTGTAAACCTAGGGAGGAGAGTAAAGCTGGCCCGTGGCGGAGGTAAATAGGCGCTGCTGGGCCAGAGACATGGGGTTGTGTGTAGGGGGAAGGAGGTCGAGACGAGAGCTGTGGCCAGTGGGTCACCAGAGGTGGAAGGCTGATGGGGAACCAAAGGTACACCCCCAGCCGAGGAGGTAGGAGTATGAAAAAGAAATAAATAAAAAAAAAAAAAAAGGAGGTAGTGGAAAGGTCCGGAGTTACGAAGTGAGTAGGAGGATGGTTGGGGCGGTGGGAGGGAGAGAGTGGGGTGAGGTAAGAGGGAAAGGATCTGAACCAGTATTTAGCTACAAGGTTAGCACAGTGGGCGAGGCGCCTGTCTTCAAGAGAGGGATTTTTAGAGGTTACATTGGTGAGTCTGGGGTGGACAGGCTAAGGTGAAGTGACAGAACAAGTAAAAGAGGGTATCCAGTCTGGCTAGGGAGGACTTGGGAGCGGAATTGTAGGCTATATCTCCATAGTCAAAGGTAGGGAGGATAATTTCCTGGACAGTCGCGCGGCAGGCTGACAAGGGAATACACCCACAGTTCCTATATAGTGCACTAAGTTATACCTTCCAAGAATCAGTCTTCACCATTGATTCCCACTGATGAGTTTGGCACTGAAGGCACTGGGGTGCTGCGAGAGCAAATGTTTTTGCTGGAGGGTGCAGACGTTGGGTACTGACATTGCCTGTGTACCCCATGTGGTGCCACGTGCACCAGCCAATAACCGTTATTGGCTCCCGCACACACATTAGTGCTGTTCTTCCTGCCATCAAGCACAAACCATGGGAGCAACAGCTCCTCAGTTTGCTGACATTGCTGAATTTCATCTACGTCACTGCTCAGTTTTACATCACGGTACTGTCTAACTTGATTTTCCAAGACTCGTCTTCATCATTGATTCATACTAGTGGGGTCTTAGCTGGAGGTGCTAGGATACAGCAAGAGCCAAAACTTTTCAGAGGACTGGTGATACTAGGCACCGTGATGACGCACACACCAACTGGTATACAGTGACACCAGCCCCAGCCCCCTCAGTTCCTTTTTTCCTGCTGTCGCATGCGCATCAGTAATGACGTCACTCAACTACCGGAAGCCAGAACTTCATCACCTGTACAACAACAGCGTTTATTTCTTCCGTTTCAGTATTTAACGTTCGAGTTTATTTTTGTGCCAATTTAGTTTATTTACACATAAATAACTTTCAGTTTCTCTCAGCCCTGTCACATGTAAACGGTTGATGGTCATGAACAGTAGGGAGCCTGAAGAGGCAAGCTGCTCCAGCAGTGGGAATGTGTATGGTCCACCCTTTCCTCTAAAGAGGGGTTCAAATGACAGGCGGTCCAGAGCTTGGGAGGGAAGACAGTCCTCTCATAAGTACAAAAAGAAGCGGTAACAATCTTGCACATGCTCGGCATTTGGGTCCAGGGACCACTAAACCTCAGCCTCTTCCTCTTCTCGTAAGAAGGAGAAGAAACGGCACTAGTTTAGGTCACCCTCTGTGAGGTCTGCCGTGAGACATTCAACTTCCGTGGATCAGAGGTCCCAGCTGTCATCACCAGCGACACCAGGGACTGCCAGGCCTGTAAAGTTGTTGTGTCAGGCACAAAGCCCCCACTTCTGTATTTTAGTGAGGGCTCCAGTGGGCAGTTCCACCATTGGGAAGCTCTTACGAAGCAGTGCGTGCGTCTGGGCCCTCGGGTCATTTGGTCTGGCATCACCGGCGATGCTGCTGGGCCCACGGCAACAGCCTCTTGATCCTTGCTGCAAGCGGCATAACCAGCATCTGTCCTGCTTGTGGTGTTACCTCTGTCCTATCGGGATGGGGACACCCGCGGTGCCACCGCTGGTCACTGTGGTGCTGGCTGGGTTGTTTATGCCAGGACCAGTGTTATGTCCGATACCAGTTTCGAGCCCCTCAGGCCAGACCCTGTGTCAGGCATGGTGTCAGGTCCAAGGTTGCATGGGCTCACTTTGTTAGGAACCCTCCCAATGCCAAATGCAGTGTTGGTTCCTACACCTCTGAGGAACCGGAACCGGTGTCACCAGTGTTGCCGTAGCCATGTACTGTGCTGTGTGCTCTGCGAAACCACACTCTTCTGTCCTCCTTGCAAGGAGAAGTGTAGAGGCATGAGTCAGATCTTGACCTTATTATTTTTGAAGGTGAGGATGATGACTCTTGTTATGCTCAAGTGATTTCAAACCCAGTTCCTGCATCTGTTCTTCAGGAAGACCTTTATTGGGCTCTGCTCAGAAATAGGCATTCAGTACTGAATTTTGAGCCAGCAGCTATTGGCCAAGCTAGGCACCTCCAGCTGAAGTTCCTAAACATGCCTAATATTCTGATAAGTTTAAATCTTACTTCGAGAGTGTCTCTTGCAGCAGGCCATCACCAGTAGGACCACACAGAAATCTTTCTAGCTAGCAGTCTACCAGAGGGGGATGCCCACTTCTGATGTCAGTGGCTGACGTCAGCCTATCCTATATAAGGTGGGCGGCCCCCATGCCCTGCTCATTTCTTTCCTGTCGACCAACGCACATCGGACCACGGACTTCGCCACAGCTACAGTCAATTACCATTTTCCTGTGTTTAGCATGCTTTCTTATTTTCTCATTTATTTAGTTAAACATCAAAATTCTTCGGTGTTCCTTCTTCACGTTTATGTCTTCACAACTTTCTTCTTCTTCTTCTGATCGCTCCATTAAGTGTGCCTGCAGCAAACAGATCCCAGACAAGGATGGCCACTCTGCTCGCCTCTTCTGCCTAGGCCCACAACATTTGGGTCTGTGAGGTCTGCAAGAAGTTTAACCTGGCCACCAGCGGACCCTGGAAAGCCATCTCCTCCAGCAGAAGGTCGCCCAGATGGAACAGGAGCTGTGGGCCCACGAAGCTGCTCTGCATCCCTGGTCCAGTCCTTGGGCTCCTCTTCATCTAAGTAATAATCCTCAGGAAAGCACAAACACCAGGACAAGGATCGGCACTGACCCCGGTCTACCTCCCACTCATGGACTCTGCATAAAACTCCTCAAACGACTGTGTCAGGGTCTTCTTCCCTCGGGGGGGGGGGTCAACCACCTCAGCCCTGCGTGCCTTTACCCCTTCAAGGCTGCCGGTGGCCTGCCGCCTGCCCGGATCTCTATGACCGGCAGTGGCTCCTCAGGGCAGGGTTCCTCTTATCCTGCCCCCCCCAAGCCCCTGCTTTTCCAGCCCTTGTTTTCTGCAGGTTCTTCAACAGGTGGCTTGGCTAGAGCTCCTCCAGCTGGCACGAGTGCTGCTAGTGCCAGTTCTTGTCCTGCCGCCCCATCACCTGTGCCCCTATCACTGATCTGGAACTCCGGGACCTCCATCAGTTCTGTTCCTTCTTCACAAGAGCAGCCACTGCTGGGTATCTGCGACTCTTTGAGTCCGTTTTCCCCCAGTCTTCACCAGAGAGACCCTTCTTCCCAGCACCAGCCTCCTCTCATCTAGCACCTGTGGATCCCACCCTGGCATCACCCAAATCGATGCCCGCTGGGCTGGCACCTATACTCCTGCAGCCCATAGAACCTTCGCTGGTCCTACCCCTGGCTCCCTGGTGCCAGCTGGGCCTTTTGCTGGCCCTCCCTCTGCCTATGCCAGGGGGGCCTACACCTGGCCTGCCACTGCCACTACCAGAGGGACCAGCGCTTGTTCTGCTACCTACCCCTGCAGGACTGCAACCAAGGTATCTGACCCCGACACCAGGGGATCAGACGCTAGCCAGTCCCTATGCAATGCTGGGGGAACCAATGCCAGCTTATCCTTATCCTGCACCTGTAGGACCCCAGCTGCCCTACAACTATCCTGCGCCTGGAGGTCCAGCACTGGAGCCCATGGATTACCACAGCTTGATTGCTGCACTTAAGGTCTTCATGCAATCGCAGGACCCTACCCGTGATGCACCAGCCCAGCCACACCTCTCGGGTCTTCGCCCCTCCCGCTCCAACCTGCCTGGGACCAAGAGCTCCTACTACCCCTAGGAGCCCTACATATGTGGGTATCCCTGCTTGCCTGGTCGACCGCCAGCCAGACGACAGTGGGGAGGAGGACTCTGCCACTGATGACGGGGTCAGTTCACAGTTTTCCCCCTTTGAGGGGGTCTCCTCTGGAGGTGAAGGGGAGCCCAGTAATGTCCCCAGATCACCTCCTGATGACCCCACCTTTATGGCTATCATGAGGCATATCCAAGCAATGATGGGTTGGGAGACAGAGGAGTAAGACCGAAGCATTGCCCACCTGGCCCGATTACCTCTGTCAGTCGATGCTTCTCTTTAGTTCCCATTCATTGAGTCATATGAGGACAGTACTAAGGCCGCAGGGCTACATCCCATACTGTCCCTACTGTCTCTAAGGAGGCTCAAAGGCTCTGCCATGCTCCAGCTAGGAAATCCTTCTTTGGTGAGCACCCCAAGGCCAGTTCTGTAGTTATTAATGTGGCCTACGACCGCACCAAGCGGCCGAAGCACCTTAGTGCCCTCCCTCCAGACAGAGAATGGAGGCAGCTGGACTAGGTGGGCAGGCGTGCCTTTGTGTTGGCCACCCTCGCTATCTGGGCCCTTAACTACTTGGCCCACATGGTACAATACCAAAACCTTGTATCAGGCTAGAGAGGCAGTTGTGGCAATGCTGGATGACCCCTCCAAACAGCAAACTCTTCAGACCCTGAAGATTGGCTCGCATGTCTGCACCAACGTCCTCCGGGCGGCTTATGATGCCGTGGATGCTTCAGGCCGGGTGGCTGCTTCAGGTATTAGCATGCGGTGCCATGCCTGGCTGAATGTCTCAGGCTTTGCCCCTGATGTCCAATCCAGTATTGTGGATGCTCCCTTTCGGGGTCCCAAGCTGTTTGCGGAGCTACGTTCAGGACATTATTTTTGAGCTCCAGACTTCCGGGAGAGCCCTGAAGGTAGTCCACTCCATGTACCATACCCAGCTGAAGTCGAGTCACAGGACTCCTTGTCATCGATCCTTGCATAGATAGACCAGGCCCCCTTCCCAAGGCTCAAGACAAATGCAAAGCAGGTGTTTCCCTCTCGGCACCCACCCCAGCCCTTCCCCGGGCCACCAGAGGCCATCCGCAGCCCAGTCAGGGGATGTCCCCACCTCCTGACTCCTTGCCGGACCCCACCCCCACAGAGCTTCAGGAAATGGTGGTCGGGGGTCGCTTTTCTCTCCACCTGGACAGATGGAGGGCCGTCAGTACAGACAACTGGGTGCTAAAGGTCATAGAGCAAGGCCACACTCTAGAGTTTCCAGAGTGGCCCCCAGAAAATCCGCCAAGCCCATCCGCATATCCCACCAGGCCACGTTCCTCTTATATGGACTGTAATTCAGGCTCTGTTGCAAAAGAAGGCCATAGAGGCTGTTCCCAAATCCCAACAGGGACAGGGGTACTATTCCCACTTCTTCCTAGTTCCCAAGAAAACAGGAGATCGTCATCCCATCCTAGACTTGAGCAGCCTCAACTTGTACATAGCGTACACACGTTTCTGGATGGTTACCCTTCAGGGTTTGCTACCCCTGCTTCAACGGGGGGACTGTCTCTGCTCTTTGGATATACAGGATGCTTATCTGCACGTCAAAGTTTTCACATCCCACAGGTGCTTCCTTTGTTTCCACTTTATGGGAGCATACTACCAGTTTTGGGCCCTGCCCTTTAGCCTGTCCTCAGCCCCCACAGTTTTTACCAAGTGCCTGGTGGTGATGGCTGAGCCTTGAGGAGACAGGGCTTTTCCATCTTCCCCTATTTGGACGACTGGCTATTGACAGCCCCATCCAGGGACCGTCTGCTACAAACTCTTGCAAGTACCTGCAGTCTGTTCCAGTCCTTGGGCATTACCATTAACCTGCCCAAATCCTTCCTTACCCCCGCCAGTGCCTCCTTTACGTAGGTGTGATCCTGGACACGGTTTATTTATTTAGTTTTTGTTGACCGGGTAAGTGCACTAGACAAATCTTACCTATTTTCAGGCACGACCCGGGGGAGGGGGATACAGATGAATGCCAACTGACCTTGAACCAGATTAAGCTGTTGGTGATATTTTTTTTTTTTTTTTTTTTTAGAGAATGAGGGAAATTTGGCCAGGACACCAGGGAAATTCCCCTACTCTGCTGGCGCTCGGTGGCCAGTAGGGGAGCTGAACTTGGTAGCAGGATGGCCACTTCGATGGGGAGTTCATTGGGAGAGGTTGTGTCTGCCAAGGGCTACAACGTAATGCAGGATTTGGATAAGGATTTTGAGCCTAATATCGGATCGGAGGTGGAAATTACAGAAGTCTTTCAAGATGCTGTAGCTTCAATTGACGTTTTGCCTGAGGTGCAGTCAAATATCGGGAGTGCCTTTAAAGCTATTCAAGCGGAGGCTCCAAGTGAAGTGGAAACTTTTTGCGTTGACCCTGCGGCTTTAAAACCGGCTTCTATGACATTACTAGAGCCTAAGAATGCGGAAGTGGTTGATCGACGTGGTGGAGTGATGACATCTTCGGCTCGACTTCGAGAGACGGAGCTGAGTGGGGAGAATATATGTCAAAAAGCTATTTTCTCAGTATATGGCATGTCTGGTGGAACAATAGAGGAAAACGTTCCCTGCGAAGGTTCTAGGCAACACAGGCAAGTAAATGATGAAGACGCTGAGGTGGACTCAAAAAAGAGTTTACGAACTACTGAAGAGGTTGTGAGTAATAGACAGCCGAAATCGGCCTTTGCCACAATAACTTTGAAAAAAGAGACTGGGTTTGTGTTTTACCCTAAGAAAGGGGGGGTAGCAGGGGCGACTTGTGATGTCCCTGTAATTTACCAATCCGATGCTAATGTTCAAACAGGGGTGACTGAATTTAGTTTTAATGCCTCGAAAAAATGCCTGTTGTCAAAACCTGAATTTGCCCCTAGTTTTCAAAAAGAGGTTTGTGTAGCTAGCCCTGTGCCTCCTGAAGGGGGGCTTTCTACTATAAACTCGGTATTAAATCATGATGGAAATTGGTCACCTCAGGGAGCTTTGGAGGCGGCTGGGTGGAAACAAGCAGGTACAGGGGTTTGGACACCTGATCCGGTTTGGGATAATTCGCTAGACTTGAATAAACATTCTCCTACGTGGAGACCAGGTGTAGGACAGAGTTTAGGTTGTAATTTAGATAGAACTAAACAGTTAGATGAGAGTGAAGAGGTTGTTACCAATCCTGAGCCTGCAAGTTTGGGGCCTTTAAAGTTACAATTAGGCCCTGAGGGAACTAAGCCAGGGGGAGAACCTACAGTGGCTAAACCATTAATGTCTACGTTATTTGCTCAAAGTAAACGAGAAGCAGCACCTAGACGTAATGCGGTCCGTATAAGATACAAAGGGGGGGTTACCAGAGAGACCGGACAGGCATTATGTGGGAAAATCCCTGATAAAAGAGTCATTGTCCTTTTCCCCAAGAGATGTTTTGCTTTTATTAACATCTCGGGAGAGGATAATTTGATATTAGCTAGTCTCTCCTCCTTATTAGAGTTATTTTGGACAGATATAATCAGGTTAAGTTTTCCCATTGTGGACCCCTCTTGTAATCCCCTCACAAAGCCATTAATTAAATATGTCATGATGATGTTTCAAACGAGGGGGTGCATGTGGAGGATATTACCTTCTGGCTGTCTCAGAGGTGTGAGGTTCAGAGTGACCCGGACCCTATTTTAGATTCTGAACATTTCTGGACAGGTGGTTGGAAATATAGAGTGAAATTAAGACAGTCTCATTTGGGGGTGGAACATATCCCGAATTCCTTCTTGTTGGGAAGAGATAGGGGGCTATGTTTTTACAGTGGCCAGCCCAGGGCTTGTTATAAATGTGGTTCGAGAACTCACCTGTCGAGTACCTGTGATCAGCCTAGATGTGACAATTGTAGTGAAGTTGGTCACCTTACAATGTTTTGTAATAATGCTACTAAATGTGATCTGTGTGAAGAACGTAATCATGTTTTCAAAAATTGTCCATGGGCAACTCAAAATAAGGCTATTTGTGGGGATTTGGACATGATTATTTCCAAAGCCCAAGATACAAAAGAACAGCAGCAAGGGGATGGTGGTACCTTAAAACCCCCTTCTTTACCTCAGAGCGCTGTGGACATTCCGACTAAACCTAAGGCCCCAGTTAAAATGGCTATTGAGGAGGGGAAATCGGTGAGTGTTTCTGAAATGTTACAGCCAGTATGTTATAAAAGTTTGGAGGTAGATTCAGTAGCTGAGTCGACTCCTCTCCTCCCTGTGCCTCCCAGAAGATCTGGTAGAAATCTAAAAACCATCCCACCCTCTGATTCGGAGCCTTTGGAAACAAAAAATTCTTACGCTGCATTATTTTGGGGAGATTCTGAAATGGATCAGGGTGATACAGACTCGCAGAAATCATTATATAGTTCTTTAGCGCCACCTAGGGATGATTATAAAGAAAAGAAAAAGAAAAGGCGGAAAAAATGTGTTTTTTTTTTTTTTTTATCATTTCTTTTGTTTAAATGGGTTTTTTATGGGCCTCGGTTAATATACATAGTATTCTGAGTCCACAAAAGAGACGGGCTGTGTTTCAGTTTTTTCATGATGCTCAAATTTCAATAATATTTTTGCAGGAAACTTGGATGTTTTCCAAGGATCAAATTGTTTCTTTTCAAAAGGATTGGCCGTGGGGCCCATCATATTGGTCCTTTGGGGTGGATAGAGCTGAAGGGGTTGGGATTCTTTTTAATGCATATAACCTTGTCTTGTATAAATTAATTGATCTATTTCCAGATCGGTGTTAATTATTGATGGAAATGGGAAGCTGAGAATTTTCGTTTATTAATATTTACAATCCCCAAACAAAAGCAGCTAGGGTGATCTGTTTGAAAGGGATTCAACCTTTTTTGGTTACGTCTTTAACCATACTTTGGGGTGGAGACTTCAATTGTATAGGGGCAAACTAGAGGGGGTTTAATAGTAAAACCTATTGTGATTCCAATTGTTTAAAAGATATTGTAAGGAAAGCAAATGTAGTGTCTTGTGAAAAATTCGGTTCTGATGGTTTAGGAGGTACCTTTTTAAGGGGAAAAAGGGGTTTATAATAGACTACCTTTTTATCCCTAATGCAATTACTGCAAAACACTTCCTTACAGTACCAGTGGAATTTTCTGATCATGTCCTATTGCAGGTTGAGATAGGAGGGGTCCCAGTTCAAGATAAGCAACTAACAAGATGGAAGCTAAATACTTCTATATTACAAGACCAGATGGTGTTAAATTCAATTAGATTAATTCTAAAAGCTAGATTATTGGTAGCTTTTTTGTACACCGACATTGGAGTGTGGTGGCAAGAAATTAAAAGGGATTGTGTTGTATGGTTTAAGAAATATGGGGTTTGTCGTAGGAACTTGGTGTTTTTTGCCTATCTAAAACTAAGATCCCAGTTGCAATATTTACTTACACTCGCAAATTCCTCCAGACAGGATTTTTCTGAGCAAATTGAGGAGATTAAGTTACAAATGAGGGGTTATCAATATGATAGGGCTAAACCTTTGCAGGCGGTAATAATCAATCATATGAGGAAATCGGTAGTAGGAGATCCATTTGAATTATGCAAATCAATCAAGGACCATTCCTCTTTAAAATTTTTAATTCACAAAGGGTGTAGAGTGGACAGTGTGGATTCTATTGTAGATGTTATAACCACCCATTTTCAGGATTTACAATCCACTCATTCTTATACTGAGCAACAGACTAACTAATTTTAGGCCCCCACACCAGAGTCAGATTTACTTAAAGATGTGACTGAGGCAATGACGGAGCCCTTTTCTAGTTTTGAGATAGAAGCAGTAATTAATCATTTAAAATCTGATGTTTCACCAGGGCTGGATGGTCTTTCCAATTCTTTTATAAAACATTCTGTTCAGAATTGGTTCCTGGTTTGGCTTTAGTATTTAATAATTTTTAAAGGATTTGATTCTGAGTTTTTTTCAGAAGGGCTACAGACTTACATTTTTAAGATCAGATAGGGTGATTTTGGAAATTGGAGACCAATCACAGTACTTAATTCAGATTATAAGATTTTGGCAACCTTAATAAATAACAGGTTGAAATCTTTGGCTAGCATGGTGATTTCTCCTGCACAGTTTTACGGTCTTCCGAACAGAAGAATTCAGTCAGTTTTGTGTACTATAAGAGATGTTATTGAATATTTGAAGGATGTAGGAGTGACGGGGTGTTTATTATCGGTGGATTTGGAAAAAGCCTTTGACAGAGTTAGTCACCGCTTCTTGTTTGCAACTTTGAAATTTTTTTGAGTGCCACAGCAATTACTTTCTTTAATTAAAGGGCTGTACGCCCCTACGTTAGTGTATCCTGCAGTTAGAGGACAATTGGGGAAAGGTTTTGTTATGAGAAGTGGAGTAAGGCAGGTTGCCTTGAGCCTCTCCTTTATATTTTTCCTAGAACCCCTTATAAGAGCAGTAAGCTTGACCCCAAGGTGGAAAGGGGTGGATTTTCCTTTAAAAAAGGCTTCCTTAACTGTACTGGCATATGCAGATGATGTTTGTCTTTTTTTTTCCGAGGAGGCACAAATCGGCATATTTTTTCAAATCTTTCAATCATATTCTTATGTATCTAATGCTAAAATTAATCTATCTAAGACCAGAGGGTTATTGATGGGAGGGAACTGTCAGTCCCCCTTTCAATATAATTCTATAAATGTGTCTACAGATCCTCTTACAATCTTAGGTGTGGTTTTTGGAGCTAATAACCTCCCGGAGGAAAATTGGATGGCTGTTTTGGATAAAATAGCTTTAAAAGTAGATAGATGGAAGAAGTTTAGATTTTCAAAACTTAAACGAATCCAGGTGTTAAAACAATTTATTTTCCATAGCTTACAATATATAGCAATGATTTACCCTTACCTGCCCAATTTGAGACAAGATTGTATAGCATTTGTTTTCAATTATTATGGGGGAATAGGCTGAATCCTGTAAAGAGGTGTTTTACTTACTTAGGGAAAGATAAAGGTGGCTTAGGTATGATGGATCCGGTAGTTTTTTGTTTTTCATTATTTTTTTCAGGTTCATTAAAACAAGGTTTAGACCCTCTATGTAATCCAGAGTATGGTTTTTTTAGAGCCTAGTTGAGACGGTTCTTCATTGTTTGGGTACAGTGTGCCCTGGTTAAATTGTCCCCTCATTTGTGCTTGCCGGAATATTTTAAACCAGCAGCACGAAAACTATATAAGTGGAAGGTTACCAAAGACTTGATTAAAGGACGTTCATTTAGGAAGATTTATAATGCATTGATGACAGTTATTCATCCCTGTCAACCTAGTTTTAAAAACTGCCCTTCTGGGCTGCTTCCTAATATTTTAGAGCAGTTGAATAATCCCAGGTTACCAATCCATATGTGGGAAATCCAATGGTTTATTATGTATGGGAGGTTAAATGTCAGAGGAACAGCTAAATATAAAGCCAAGGAAGATTGGAATTGTCCTTATGAAGAATGTATTAATAAGGAAGAAACCATGGAACATTTTTTTCTCCAGGGCTCTTTTCCATTAAAATTATGGCCCTTTTTGGCAAAAAATGGAATCTGAATTGGTTGGCTGGTTTAAATTATGACATATTGGTTGGTAATCGGTATTTTTCCCCCTAATTTAAGGAGGTATGAGAAGGGTACTTTAAGAGTACTACTGGCGTGTTTACGGTACTGCCTTTGGCAGGTAAGGTGTCAATGGGTATTGTATCAAAAGAGGACCTCATTAGAGGGGTTCCATATATATGTAGTAAATGAACTAAGGAAGATTTTTCTTTCAGATACTAATTTATATACGGTAGAGAAAGTTAAGAAATGGTGGAAAGGGTTTTCACATATCATAAAATATAAATAGCTGGTTTAAGTTTGATATTTCACTGTGTCCCTTTCCTTTTTTTTGGTTGATGTTGGAATTTTGTTTTCTGGTCAAATTAGGTCAAGGTAGTTTTTGGTGAGGTTCTTTCAAATAATTTTCATGACTTAGGAGTTATTGTTATGTTGTGTTATTAACGTTTTGATCCTTTTTTTTCTGTATTTGAATAGTTTGTATCTATGTTTCTATTTTCAATAAAATCACCCCTACTCTTTTCGAGAAGTGCCGTGGGATCTTTAACATCCACCTGAACTACCACCAATCCAGGCAGATGAGACCTCGGTTTAATGTCTCATCCAAAAGACAGCACCTCAGAAGTGCAGCACCCCTGTCATGCTGCACTACAGTGTCAGTACTGGGATATTAACCCAAGTGCAGATGTGGGGACTGAACCCACAGCCCTCTGATCTTCCACCCTCAGAGGCGAGTGTGCTACCTACTGAGCCACTGACACTGCAAAGGGCAAAGCCTTCTTCTAAACCCACGAATCCACTAATATTATTACTAAAGCTACCAACTGTCCATATTTTCCCAGGACAGTCCCTATTTTAGGCAGCATGTCCCAGTGTCCCCACAAGTTTTGCAAAATGTCACTTTTGTCCCAGGTTTTGCTTACTTGTCCCAGTTTTGCCCCCCTTTTTTTTGCTGACTGCTAATCCGTGAGTGACAGTTATTTCAGCACTACTGTGGCACTGCTCGGGCTGGACAGCAGTTTGCAAATTCAATCCCTGTGCCTGTGTTGCACTGCAAGCATGTCAGTGGGAGCACAGTAAAGCATGTTCCTTCCTGTTAGATTAGAATGGGTAGTAATGCAAACAGACACATGTGGACGTCTGCCTGACAGCAGCTTAGAGGTACTCCAGACAGAGAAGAGACCGGCAGCAGGGAACTATGGTACCTGAACCTGATCAGCTGTAGGGAAATGTGTGAAAACAATCTGGTGTGGTGGTGGAAGTCACTGAAGTGAAGTTTGCTCAGCAAATGAGGTGAGTGTAAGTGGGTTGGATAGGACTGTCAAGAGGAGCAATACATGCAGCTCGAATGTCTGATCACAATTTAATGCAGGTTTACTTCTAATGAACTTTCTGTACATCATGGTTTGGAATTTGCTACAGCAGAATGATGTATTGTTTTAATCTGAATGTTTGCTACTGGTGTTACTGAGGGGTGGCATGGCCAGAGCAAGCAGCAAAATGTAACTGATTGTGCTCAGCACTGACTGCGGCAGTGTCTGTGGGAGTGACACGATTGGGGGGTCATGATCAGGATGAACTGTCCCAGTTTTAGACCTCAGAGAGTTGGTAGCTTTAATTATTACTCTTGCAGTGCTCCCTTAAGCCGGCACTGCCCCAGAGAGAACAGAATGCTATGCTAATCATGGAATGTTTAGGTTGTGCATCTATTTTCAAACTGCCCAGTGTCAACTACCTACATTCTACCCCAGATTTCTTCTCTGCTGCAACGTTCAGATGCCCTGGAGAGCTCTCTCAATCAAGACTGATTTTTGTAGTGCATAGAGCAAAAAAACTTAAGTACTTTTGTTCTATTTTTCATTACTGTCTAGTGGCATTGTTCTTTAGTGTTTTATACCTCATTAGTTTTAAATTTAAACTTGTTCATCGGTTCCTCGCAGTTCCTTTGAACCGAGGGGCAACCAACCTTCTTTCTCTATTTAATCGGAACCTTTTTAGAGGGTTCCGGTTACTTTATTCTTTAATTTTATTTAATTTTAACCGCTTTTGAACCTAGGTTTATCGGTTTTCTTCAGTGGTTTCTCGGTTCCGGATCTGATTGGAACTGCTAGTTTTTTCACTGTATTGGTTCCTGAACCAACCATTATTCTATTGAAACCGACTGCAAATTTTTAAATTTAGTCTATTTTTTGGTCAGGTGCTGGTTCTTGTTTTCTATAATGTCAGACAAGTCTAAAATTAAAAAAAAAAACAGGACCCCTTGGGTTTAAGAATTGCTTGAAGTGTGCAGAGGTGTTTGCCAAGGCAGATATGCATGATCTTTGCTTGATCTGCCTTGGACAACAGCACTTCAATAAAGACTGTGATATTTGTAAGTCTTTCCCTGTTAAGACAGTGGAAAAATGCAGGGAGAGGCTTAAAAGAAAACTAGAGGAGGGGTCCATGGGCTCTAACCAGTCCACCCCCTCTAAGACTGTGGCAGTTCCTTCCAGAGCCTCTAAATCCACCCCTGATATGGGTGAGGGCTCTGACAAGAGGGGCAATCAACTGGCTGACTCCCCGGTGCCTGCTAAAACAAACATTTGTCAATGCCGAACGTTCGCTTGCAGGTAGTTGCAGTGGTGTTTGGCATGTATGGTGCTTTACCCTAATGCCCTGTGCGATTGCTGGTATTTGCACAATAAAATTGTCAGCATGACCTTTTTGTTACCCCCATTGTGCGCTACATAGGCGGAAACATGTTTTGGGCAGGATATGAAAAATGACAGCTGTACTGCTCATAAGGGAGTGTGGTAAAATGGCAGTGGTCTCCTTTTATCGGAGCCACGTTGGAACTCGTGTCTTAGTGGGTGATCCTTCTTTGGGACAAGGCTCGACTCTTGAGTCCGAGCTCGGCTGCTGGCGGACAGGGCTGAGGTTCTTCCTTCCTTACCTAGTCAGGTCTGACTGGGCAATTGCGCCCTGCCGGGACCTCCTGCACCTCCTGGGCCTCGCGGCGGCCGGCTCCAGCGTAGTCTGTTGGACCTGCTGGTTCATGCGTCCCCCTAGTGGGGACTGGCCAGCCAGCGGTCATAGTGCTGCGTTCCTTCGGACCAGTTTGTGACTACAGCCCAGGAGTTGGGGGAACGCTCTCCCTCGGACCGTTCCAGCTCTTGCAGGAGAACATCCTGTTCATCCGCCCTGAGTCGACGGTCTTCTCCCACCAATGCTTCTCGGATGGGTGGGGGTGCCCATCTAGGGGAATACAGAGTGCTCCACCTCTGGTCCTCTCGGGAGTCCCGATGTCTTTCCTACCCGCTAGAGCTCCACGCGGTCCACTTTGCTTGCACTGCTCGCTCCGTTTGTGCGGGGTCTAGTGGTTTAAGTCCAAGCGGACAACACCACGACCATGTGCTACCTACCCCGCCAGGTTCAGTCGAGCCCCTTGCCTCTGCATAAGGAGGTTCTCTGCATTGGGTCTTTCGCGCAGCCGGGAGGCGGTTTCCTAGCCATTCGATGGCAGGAGCCTCCAGCACCCTGGCTGATGCCCTAAGCCAGACATAGGCTGCGCCTCACGAGTGGTCTCCCCTGCCGGAGGTAGCACAGGATCTTCTCCCTCCTTCACTCCAGGGAGAATATGAGGCCGAGACTGTCTCATGCCCGCCCCCTCAGCAAGGTTTGCTGTAGGGGATGTCATCGAGGCCATGGACCCCGGGCCTTTTCTATGCCTCTCCCCCATTTCCGTTGACCCACGGGCAAGGCGAGGAGGGACTAGGCGCAGGCGATGCTGGTAGCCCCAGACTGGATTGCCAGCTCTGGTATCCAGCTCTCCTCAGTCTCAGCCCCAGGCTCCCGAGGCGGCTTCCAGCCCGCCCGGTCCTGATCTCTGTTTTCAGGGGAAGGTTTTTTATCTGGACCTTCAATCCCTGCACCTGAAGGCCTGGTCCCTGTGCGGCTAGGGGCCAGGCCTTGGGTCCTTCGGCAAGGTCCTCAACATTTTCGAGGCATCCTGCTAGAAGTCGGCCAAACATGCTTCCCTTCAAATGGAAGAGTTCTCCATTTGGTGTTGAGATAGGGCTTGGGCCCCTCTCCCGTCACTCGGCGAGCATTCCGGACCATCTGCGGTCCGTTCTTTTTGAACTAGGGCTTCGGCCGACGACCCTCTAGGTGCTTCTGTTGGTCATCCCTGTCTTCCGGGCGCGGGCCGGAAGGCAGTCGGTGGCGCAGAAAAGGTGGTCTGGCACTTTTCTAGGCCTCGATCACACCTTCCCTTTGGGGAGAGTATCCCCATTTCTGTGGGATCTTCGCTGGTATGGGCTTAGCTCACGGGCAAGCCGTTCGAACCTTTGCACAGGTGCGAGTTTCCCCACCTGTTGTGGAAGAACACCTTCTTGGGGCTACTCTGCCATCCAGAAGGAGGGGAGAGTTCCAGGCGCTCCTTTGAATCTCCCTATCTGGGCTACACAGGACAAGGTTGTCCTCGCCCCACCCAGTTCCTTCCGTGAGGCGGTTGGAGTCTTCCTAACCGGGTATTGTCTCTGCCGAGTTCATCCCTATTCACGCCCGGAGGCCGTGATAGGATCCATGGGGACCCTATTTAACGCTCACCTACCCAGGAAGCGTAGGGCTGAAGTTCGGGAGAGGTTCGCCAGCTGTTTGTCATCTACGCTGAAGCCGCACCTGGCAGACTTGCAGCCAAGCGGATGACGAGCGGGTGGGTCACCTCCTGCATAGGTCTCCGCTATAGGTGGGCGGGCATGGAGCCTCTCAGAGGGATAAGTGCTCATTTAACCCGCCCTTCCGCTGCATCGGTGGCTGCTTCCTAGGATACTCCTGTCCAGGATATCTGTAGGGCTTCTACCTGGAAGCAGGCATATTCTGATTTCCCCTTCCACATCAACCTTGGGTCACGCCGGGATGTTGGTCGGGGCCTCGGTTCTCCAGTCTTTATACCTAAGTAGGGGGTGTGCGCCTTCTCTCCCTCCTCCCGTAGAACTGCTAGGAGTCTGCCAATAAGTGTGGATGAACAACATATCCATGTCCCTAGAAATACAGGTTACTCACCTGTAACAGGAGTTCTAGGAATGGTATGTTGTTCATCCTACATTCCGAACCTCCCGGCTCGACACACAACCTGGCTTCCAGCGGGCTAGATCTGGCGTCATGGGCGGAGCCGAGAGTTTTACCACCCGGGTGGGTGGGAGGAGCCAGCTTGAAGACCTTCCGGCAAGATTTAAGTGGCAAGGAACCTGCCAATAAGTGTGGATGAACAACATATACCATTCCTAGAACTCCTGTTACAGGTGAGTAACCTGTATTTTCTGCTCTGGCTCCTGCATCAGTCTCTACTTCACTACACCATTGGCCTCTAAAACAGGCTGCATTCACCCCTGAAAAAAATGGAGAAAGGGCTGGCTAGTGGTGCCTTTTCTCCCAAGCAGCAATTTGAGAATAAATCAGAGCTTTGTAAAGCCACAAAGCCTGCAACCAGTGGCAGAGAGCGCAGGACCCTGACTAGTGGGCATCCCGATGGCAAATGACAGGCAAGAGGCCACCTGTGGAGCGGCCCAAAATCTCAGTAGGAAAAAGAACTTGTACAGCAAAACATATCGACCCCCATGACTACACTCCAATGATGCTTCTGCCATCTGAGATAGCAAGGGGTTGGGCCGTACACTCACCTTAGATATTGGAACCATTCTTAACTGACTGTCACTCTGTGGAGATTTTGAGTCCTGCCCCATGTCAAGATCCCCATTTGAGTCAGTGGTCAGTGTGGGTTACACTTACTCCACCACTATGACCAAGTTCCCATCAGAACATCCAGCAGGTGGTCTTCACACCCATTCCTAGGCCAATCCAGTCTTCCTTTGTGATACCCTTAGCATTCAAATGCTGTTCAGAGGCTCTTAAGCCTCCAGGTTTTCTAGCTGATGAACAATTTTCCATGTTTTCAGAGTAATTTCAGAACACCACTCCATCAGTCATTCTTGACACCATACCCACTATTTTGACTTAGGCAGAGCAAAGCGTTAAGAACAAGCTCTCTCTCTCTCTCTCTCATGTCCTCAGAAGGAAATGACTCTTCCACGTATATGACTTCATCCCCTGCTGAGCATATTTTTCAGAGGCTCATTCAGGTTATGAGAGTGGTGTTGGGCTGACTGCTTCTCAAGGTGTACAATACCAGGAAAAACACACTCACCTACCTGGATCTCCCTTTTCTTGATTCCCTGCGCGTGCCTCCGGTGCAGCCACTTTATCAGCTTAGCAATGCTTATTTTCTGTTTCCACCAGTCCCTCAATTGCATGATCTTTGTTACCTTCTTACTGTTAAGCAACTTTCTGCTATGAACTGAGCCTTCAAAAGATAATGCGTTGCAGAGAGAGACCTGTTTGCTTCCTGGGATAACAGGAGGGTGCCATTTTTCAGTTGCAGGCCCTCATCTCTGGGAACGTCACAGAGGATGTACGGATGTGCTCCATTTTTCATGGAGAAACAGTTTCTTGTATGTGCACTTTTCTTTTCCTCTGGTCCAGAAAATACATTGAAAATGAGAAGGGAGAACTCAACAATGATACTAACAGCATCAGACTTGGCCGGACAGCCCTGGTACTCTGATTCTGAGCTGGTCTCAGAAAGTACAATCTTACTGAGACAGGACCTTCAGTCTATATCTCAGGGCAGTGAGTTTCACCCAGGTCTGAGCTCACTACACTCAAGAGCATATTCCCTGAAGATTTACAAGTTTTCAGAATTGAAACTCTCACATAAGGTTATAGAGATATTGAAGGTGGCTAGGAAACCAGCAATAAGAAAAGCATAGTTCCAAATGGAAAACTACAGTATTTGGTTTAATAATAAGTAAGGTAAGTTATTTATTTTGATACAGCACCCCATCCAAATGCTCGGAGTGCTTCACAATATTAAGCACAATACATACATGTATAAAACAGCAATATATGTTAATGAATTAATAACAATCCCAAAACAACAAACATATGTTACAAGCAAGTGTACACATCTAGGTAATACAGACATTGCTTTGGTTTTTATAAGGCATGATGGATCTGAAGTCAGTTCATTTGGCTGCCATTTCTATTTATAAAGCAAGTTCAAGATTTTAAACCTAGTACTCTCAGAATTGATGAGCTCCCCCCCCCCTTTAAGCTTTATGGCCACTGCTGAATTACCATTCCTGACATGCAAGACTTTCTTTCTGATAACAATTATATCAGTAAAAATGGTTAATGATTTATTTGCCTGAAGATTTCTCAAGTGAACCAGTCAGTATGATTGTCTTTTGTTTTCAGCTACGCCATGTGCAAATCCAGGTTAAGAAAGGCTTCATGGCCTGGAGAGAGCACTGAGCAGCTAGAAGAGCAGGACCAAACAGATTAGAGGTAGCACAACATTATTTCTCACTTATGGGGAAGTAGCAAAAGGCCATCAAGCAGGAATGAGATAAATCTCTAGATGGAATGTCTCCAAGAATGAAGTGGGGTACAGGGGGTCCCACCTGGAAAGCTGATACAGGGGACCGCCTGGAAAATCAGTGAAGGAGAGCTCAGGTTGACACACTCATCAGTATTCAACTTACATTTGATACACTAGCTCTATGTTTGCATCTTACATTTACTTACAATGCCCAAAATACAGCAGTTTAGTTGGTGGCCAGGTACTTCCCGGGGGGGGGGGGGCACTTGGGCATGTCCAGGTATTCTGGGGGGCCAGTCTGACTCTAAATGCCTGTTGTATTGTTTCCTGCTGTTTCAGACTCTTTAAGTACCACCTGCTGTGACAGAGTCCGATCCCTACCCCAGTTAATGGGGTGCCTGTCACTATCTTTCTTCCTCTCTGCTTTTCTCTCCATGCCATGATGTCCTTCTAGTCCATTCTTGATTGTGCAGCCATATTGTCCCTGCCAGGGAGATGGCCACTTCTAGGGTCCATGCCCCTCTTCCCCCACCGTTGTTACCTGCTTACCATATCTTCTGTCTTCCTTCCTTCCTTGCTTCCTCCCTCCCTCCATATGGTAGCTAGCTTAGTGTCCCATTTAAAGACATGTGCCCTGGAAGTGTTTGATGGCATGTTGCCTTCTCTTTTGAATAAAGAAATGCTGTTATATAAACAAAGTGACTTCCAGTTTGCCAAAACATAAGTTATAAATAAAAGAAACACTCCACATAAGGGGGTTTAAAAACAATAGTACCCATACAAGCACCAGACAATGTTAGAGTAACTCTCGATTCCTGACCCTCTTTCTGTAGTTAGTTTTTGTTGACTGGGAAAGGAGGGGTAGACAATACTGCCTGTTTTCAACCTTGTCCCGGGGAGGGGAATACAGATGCAAAGCAACTGTAACTGAACCAAATTAAACTGTTAGTGGTATTTTAGTGAATGGAGGCAATCTGACTAGGATGCTGACAAAATTCCTCTACTCTTTGAGAAGTGCTATGGAATCTTAAACATCCACCTGAACAATCAGCAGAACAAGCTGATAGGACCCTGGTTTAACATCTCATCTGAGGGATGGCACACCATGACATCACAGAGCATCTCTTCGGTACTACACTCGGGTGTCAACATTTGTGGTATGAGACTGAGACCAATCCCAGTGTAGAACTAGAACCCATGACTTTCTGGCCCAGAGGCAAATGTGCTACCTACTGAGCCCCGTTGACCCCTAAAAGAAAAAGGGAAGAGGGTTTTGAAGTGATTTACTTCCATTTGTGGTTCTCTCTAGGAAAACTCCGTGGAATGGAGTCCTGAGAGTGTTCTGCCCCGACAGGCTTTTCAGCTTGGTGTGTAAAATTGAGGGCTGAAGGACAGAAAGGTTTTATTGCAAAGTAAAAGCTTTAAGCAGACATTTGATGCTTCAGTTTTTAGTCGGGTAGTGCTACTACCTGAAGGTGCCAAACATATTTGTTACATGCTTGTTTCTTTTAAATATTTGTATGTATGCTTAACTCACTGTAAAGAAACTTGCAAAGTTTGGTTTTAAACGACGTTTATTCAGAGTTAAAAGAAGAAAGGTTAATAGTATAACAGCGGTTACCAGAGTTTAGAAAGCCAAGAACAATTATACTTACCTTCTACCTGCTTGGTAAGGGTTCCCAAGGTACTGACTGGCTTGCCATTCCTTGTTTTCATGGGAAAGACAACAAAGGAGTAAGGACTTGGGAGGAGCCAGAGGCAGGATTTCCCACCTTATTAAGAGTTTTTCTTTCATTTTTGTTCTGAATAAAAACCATGCTCCATTTAAAACTTTGTATAAATTATGGAAATAAAAAGCTATTGTTTATAGCATTTACCTGTGTAAGCGAAGTCTTCTAGAAGGTATTGGACTTTTATTTCTGTAAACTAATAATGTCGTGTGACCTGTGAGCGAACCGTAAAAGGGGTCATGGAAAGCCAGAGGACAGGCAGTTAACCTGGGCCGTAAGTGACAGTCGTTTTCAGCTTGAAAGGGGATCTAAGAGAGAACCTGAACACAAACTAAAAAACAAAACACGTGCTGTATGACTTCTTGAAAGACTTTGCTGTACTGAACTCTGGAGTTTTGCTATCCAGATTTCAAATCTGTAAGCCAAAACTTTCCATCTGTTGAACTGTATCTTCAAGAAAACTACTCAGCAGCATATTGTACTGTACCTGAATTGTGTGTCTGTGAATCCTTCTCCCTCTAGCCACGTGACTTGCTGCAGTAAGAGCTCATTCTAATGGGAACAGCAGCTTCAGTAGCTGCTGTCAGAGGTGATGCATCACTATTTCTTTATTTATTTATTTTGAAAAGCTTCACCAGGAAAGGCACACTGAGCTACAATAGCTCGTTTCCAGGTAAGTCCTGGGGGAAGGGGAAAAGGGAATACAAATGCTGAATACAGGAACAGTAAAAATAACATAGAGCTAAGACTGTACATAAGACTGTGCATAACAGTTTAAAGCAATATCAAACATTTTCATAGGGTAGACAGTACTACTTATCAAATGCATAGACAATATCCTTTAAACACATATGTATAACAGTCATGTACGTAATCCTAAAACATGCAACCAGAACACTTAAAAACAGATACATTTTACTAAAACACAAGGAGTAAGTGAGAACTATTGAAGGTAGAAGGGAGAACTTTGAAAGAATAGAGGGAAATGGAGATGGATAGAAAGCAGAAGGTCCTATACTTCTCCAGAATGTAGACCCCACAAGGGGAGTTCGGACACTAGTAGGTAGTAAGGAGAACTTCAAAGAGTAGAGGGGATAGGGAGAAAGATTGATAGCAGCTGGACCTGCACCTCTCTGGGATGTAAATCCCGCAAGGGGAGTGGCAGGGAATGGTGGGGGAGAATAGGGACAGAATGGGGGGCTGAATTCTGGCAACAGAAGAGGTAGGAGAGGATAAGTAGAGGTAAGGGGGGAGTGAATTGGGATAAAGAGGGAGAGGTAGAAAATTGACAATAGAGGAAGGGGAAGATACTAGAATGAAGAAGAGGAAATAGGGCAGATGCAGTTGCAGGAAGGAGGATATGTAGCTTCGAAGAAGATGGGACAACAAATGAATGGATGTGGCAGAGCAGATATCTACGGGGAGAAAGTTCCAGATGTTAGGGAAGTGATAAGAGAAGGCTACGCTCCCTGAAGTAGAGGTATGGGAGGGAAGGCCGAGGGTCCTATGAGGGGAGTTGCGGAGGAAGTAGGGGGGATGTGGAGGGATGGACAGGAGGGCGTGGAGGTATGGTGGCAGGGAACCAAGCCAGAACTTCGCAGCCAATGAGGCAATATGGGCAGTGCGTCTGGCCCCAAAAGGGGGCAATGAGAGAGTGGTATAGAGGTTGCAGTGGTGTGTATGCAACGGAAGGGCAAGAGCAAAGTGACAAAAGGAGTTGAATAAAATGTCCAGTCTGGTAAGGGTGGATTTGGGGGCAATACTAAAGATTGTATCACCAAAGTCAAAGATTGGGAGAATCATCTTCTGGACAATCTCATGATGGGCCAGTAGGGGAAGGCAGCTAGGGTGTCTATACAGAGCTCCTAGTTTGGGAAGAAGCATTTATGGATGGTGTTCGAATAACTAGCAAAGTCGAGGTTCTTGATGAGCCAGAACCCAAAGTATTTGAAGGAGGAGACATCCTCAGTTACAGAGCCATTAAGGGTAATGAAGGAAGGAGTGACAGTAAACCTGTCAAGCTTTTGCCTGGAGCCAAAGGTCATAGAAAATGTTTTGGCATTTAGCGGCAGTTGATTAGAATGGAACCAGCACTGGATATTATTGAAATTGAGTTGTAGGCTGGTTGCCACATCAGAGGGGGAAGTACAGGAAGCAAACAACACAGTATTGTCCGCCTACATGTGGATGTTTGCAGATGAGCAGACAGCAGGTAGATTGTTTAGAAGTATCGGAAAGAGAATCAGCCCGAGTACCGAACCTTGATGTCTGTAAGGCAGCAACCAGGGCTTCCACACATGCCTTTTCCTCTCACTGTTGCCTGTATATTCAGACAAGAAGAACAACACTGCACTTCAGAACCTATTCCTAAACTAGAGTTCTATAGCCCACTTCTCAGATACTGCTAGGAGTCTCAGTGTCACATCATACATCACCTTTCTGTTTGAATAAACAAAAGTTACTCACCTCTGTAACTATGTTTCTTCTAAGGAATGTGATGTATAGTTATGCTAACTTTTCCCCATTTCCCCTTCTAGGATTATATGGGTTCTTCAGATTACCAGTCAATAGTTAGTATTTGTAGGCCGGCTCAGTGGCGCTGAGGGTTGAGGTGCTGAACGCCACATCTCGCGCCATGCTGGCGACCCGGGTTTAGGAATGGACTCTGATTGGCAGGGACAGGAAAAGATGGAGCATCCGGAGGACTGCTTTCCTTTCCTGGGGAAGGGTGGGTTCACTTGCCACAGTTCGAGCGGTTCCTGGAGTTGGCCGGGGGATGCCGCAGCTTGTGGCATGATTGTCTGGGAAGAGCAGTGGCAGAAGCCTGCCCGTCATGCAGGGCATCATTGCACGTCCATGCTCATGGGGATCCAGAACAAAGAAAAATGCCCTGTCCCCAGTAGGCAAAGGTGGGTCTGGGGATGACGCACCCACACCCACTGCCGGGACCTCTACGCCACTTCTGGTGTTCTGCCATAGGCTGGACGCTCCACTAGATTCCTAGATAGAGCACCAGAGAGTGAAGGTGGTCCCACCCTTGGGATTCAGAGCCCGGGGCGTCAGGCAGACCAGGCGAAGGCAGAAGAGTGCCACTCTGGAGTGGCTGTGGAGAGCTTCAGGCAGGCAGGAGAAAGTCATTGTGTGACCACACCAGAGCGAGTCTGGGTGATAGAGAGGCAGGAGGTTAAAACAAAGCTGATAAAAAACAGTTTATATGCTTGAGCATTTTATTAGCAGTCTCCTCTACTGCACACTTTTTTGGATTACATTTTTTTTTTCTTACAGTGCAAATTGTGTTGTTTTTCTATTTTGTTTTTAATTTTGGGCACATTCCTCTGAGTTTTCAATCAAAGATCTGCCATTGGTAAGTTGGGAGCATGTAGCCAGCACAGTGTAAAGGGCATCATTTGAAAAGGCTGTCATTATGCGAGGAACCCCACAAGTGTGGACTACATGCACTTAGTGTGACAGTGCATCACATCACAGAAAATAAAACATAGCTACAGCCTTACCTCTCAACCTTTTGTCATTGAAATGAAGGACACTGACACTCAAAAAGAGGGACTGTGAGGAACTCTGACCCTCGTAATGAGGGACACATCCCCAGACATGGAGATGCAAGCTCAGAACACCATAGAAGCCACTGTGTTTACTTCTACAAAGTTTATTTTTGATTTAGCATATAAGAATATTATGAATTTTTACCTTAAAGTCTGAATGTAGAGCACATTCTGTATGTGTGTGCAGTGAAATGGAAATTCAGAATGGTTTCATTAGGTTCCCATCTACCTTCCTAAAGTGAAGGGGTTTGGTTAAACGCCCTGAAAATTTAGGAGTCTATCAGCTTATCCAAATTAAAGAATCTCGCATGCAGTTACTATATTCCACAGTAGGAAAAGACCATTACCAATACAGAGCCTTGCCTTTTGGCACAGGTCTTCGCAAAGTTCTGTGCAGCATTGGCTGCTTATCTCCACCACTAGGGGCTGCACGTTTTCCCATACTTGGATAACTAGTTAATAATTGCCTTGTCCTATCCGCAGTGGAGAAAGCATTGAACTGGACAACTGAGACTTCTGTCTTTAAGGGTCCTGATCAACTGACAGGCATTAACTTTGGTCTTGATCCAGTCACTCCAGTTTACTGGTGTATTACTAGACCCCCTTAGGACAATGGCCTTACTGCCAGAGGACAGAGCTGATATCAGAATAGAGCCATCATTTCCCAGTCTCATGGACAAGCAAGAAAAAAGCTCAGCATGCTGGATATGATGGCAGCTGCCACCTTTGTCACCCTGTGCCAGACTGTACCTGAGGTTTGTGCAGCAGGCTCTTAGCCTAAGTCATTGGTAGTCAGACAGACTTGGTCACAGAGTGCAACAGAGCTTGGGCTTTTGCCCTGTTTCTGCAAATCAGCTAGTTAATTTTGCTGGGCATATCAGAGCTGTGAGGCAACTCAGATGGGGAATGAGCATTCCACAGGGTGGGGCTGAAGTAGCTGAAAACTTTCCTGCTGAAATTGTTGCAGGCCCTAGGGATAGTTACTGTAGGTCCAGACATTTGGTGGTTCTTTGACCCTGTCTAGTGTGGCGGACCTGTAGGCAGTCTGTTATGGAATTGGGAGCTCTACCCTTAATGCACTTTAAAGTGAAGGGAACACTATGCCAGCCTCTCCTGCCAATTACGACAGTGGTGGGTGACATGCGGGCACTCTAGGATAGAACTGGAAAGTTTGATGTATACTACGTCAAGTCTGCTCAGAGCATACCCAGGCACTGAGGCATAGATAAAATCGTCATGCTCCTGTGTTACTAGGATTTGGGCCTGTACTGTGTGCTACCTAATCTGCTGTGGCAGGATTTTCTTTATTCCTAAAGAGAAAGCCCAGACCATGGAGAATTGTCTTGCAAGTGCTGTCAATTAGATGGCCCAAGTGTGAGACTAATTGAACTGCATTTCTGAGTATTATTTATAGCTGCCTACCCACTGTAGTGGTACTCTGAATGGTGACCATTCTCAGGTCATTACTTGTTTTGAAGGATTCCTTGGTACCAACGATTTTAACCTTTGACTTACATTGAGAACAAGTCTGTGATCTGAGAGAAAATTGCTTCAGAATGAGATCACAGTGACCGCGGATGTCTCCAAAATGGGATGAGGTACTTGTGCCCTTGTTCACAAGGTCTGTGGTCCCCAAGAAGAAAGGTTTCCACATAAACGTACTTGTGATTTATGTGTGTATAATTTATTCAAGCCAGTTAAAGCAAGACCGAGAAAAACAATCCTATTTACATCTGTAACCGGAGGGAGGAGATGAATGGAGGAAAGTAATCAAAATACAATAAATACTCAATAAGGTAGTACAGGAAACCAGAAACTAAACTGAATGAATAATAGAGAACTTGTACAAGAGTAAGTCATCCATTAAAAAACTGCACTAGGATAGCACAGGATCGTGAATTCACAAAGTAAAAACAGTTTTTTGGTTTGGGAAAGCCTAAAAGAAAGTGTTTTTTGACTTCAAAAATATTTATTGTTAAATTTCTGCCAATTTGCAGCTGTAATAGTTTTATTCTTTTATTGAGACAGCTTTCACTTTCTGCTGGTGGTGAGCTGTTCACTGTGTGTCCTTCCCAGTCCACACCTTTTTAGTACTATATTGCATACTTCTGGTTGTCAGATTGCACTGGAAGACCATTAGTGATGTTGACGCCCAGGCAACGTTACACAATGCTGCTGCCTGAATGTTGATGCTACAGCAGTTCTAATGCCTGGTGGTCCAAGACCTCTTATGTGACTCTGTGGAGAGGATACTATTGAAGATCAGTAGTTACAAGTGAGTAACTTATTGTTATCAGTGAAGTGGTATTTTTACCAAATTTTACAGTTGGGAGGACTGAAGCATAATGGTAGTATTTGAATTTCTGCTGTCCTGCATCACAGTTTACTGCCCTAGCCACTAGACCACACTGCTTACTATAATCCTTCACTGATGCTCATGTTGAACTTTTCGCATTGATGTTTCTTCCTGTTGCTGATTTTCAAAGTTTGTGGCTTCCTCCTTGCAAAATGCTTGCTTTCTCTTCCTTCTCTGCTAAGGTCCCGGAGCTCCTGCCAGTCCAGGAGTAACTAAGAAAGAGACAGAAGGTAATCTGATGTCACATCTCCCTTACATATTTGAGTTCGAGAAACTACTACACAGTATATAATGATGAGAACTGTACATTTAAAGGAGCAGTGTAACCTTTTTTATTGCTTTTCTAAAATAGCTCGTACCCAGCAACAATTTATAAAACTGTTTGTATTCCTTTATGATTTGTCTTTCTAAGTGCTTTCAATGCTGTGGAGTCATTATTTCCTCTATCCTGCTCTTTTTTATTGCCCACTATGGGATTTCAAAGCTGGTTGGGCTAATGCAGAACTACCGAGATGTCTGGATTTATTTGAAAATTGGTGACTAAGAAGAGCACACCGAGCCAATGCTCATTTCCAGGCACTCCCTGAGGGAAGAGAGAAAACCACATGAAGTACATGAGGCAGAAACACAATCTGGCCACTGGTTTTCATTTTTTACCAGAAAACCCGGTAAAATTACAGAATTTGCACTGCCTGCACAGAAGTTAAAGGGCAGACTGGATGGGCCTAGCGGTCCTTATCTGCCATCAGTTTCTATGTTTCTATGTAAGTTAAAACAAAGAATTTCACGGAATTTAGCATTTTATACTACTAATCTACAGAACTTATATTTTTTGTATAATTGTTTCCTGTACTGTTTTCAGTTTGCTTTATTTAATGTTCTGTATATTAGGCCTTCTTTTATTCTGATTATCTATCCACATACTAAACGAATTAAAGTAGAATCCTGGTAAACTCCAGAAACTAGACTAACAGTTACCAGTGCAGTTTCTGGTATTTCAATTCCTGAAAATAGAATTTCATTACTCTAATCACTGTAAATCAGTGGCATTGATAATAATGCAAAGTATATAATAACAAGTGAGAATAATACATAGAACTTTAAAACTGAGAACAAACTATATACTGTATGTGACATATTGCACTTGTTAAATTAAGTACTGTACATACAGTAATGAAAGGACAATAACGTGCAATAATTACTTAAGGTGTGAACCTTAACAGAAGAAGAGAGTCCTACAAGCTAAAGGATGTGGGTCAGCTCTTCTAATACTTTTTCATGTTGGTAAGAAATAACCCACTATTTCTTGCAAGAGCAGCTGATGCTGAAAACAGTTAAAGGTATTGCCATTTTTATTGACTCTACACTGTATACTAAATGGTTTGAAAAATGTATCTTGTTAGTGAAGTCTTTGTTCTAGTGGTGTGGGTACAGTTCACTCTCCACATGCTGGCAGTTCCACTGGAAGTGCTGATTCCTTTGACATCTTTAAGTAAATTTCCGACTTACCAAATGGCAGCTACCACTCACGTAGTGTAGTAGCTGCCCTTGGTGATAGGAATTCTAGCCAGGATTGAACACGTTTCCTTTAGTCCTATTTTTGTAAAAGCACTTGTAATTTAGTTTTTACAGTGGGCTGGTCATTCATTCTCACAGCCCCAGTCCCGTGGACACCCCCCTGCGCTCAAGGACATAATGACGTGTGGCCAGGGAGAGCACAGGGGCATGCCCCATTAAAATGAATGGGACTCAGTTTCACTTCCATTTTTAAGCTAAAAAATGGTCACTTGGGGATTAATGAAGGACACCGCTTGACTAACATGGCCCTTGTTAGTCAAGCGATGTGCTTCATTAATCCCAAGTGAACATTTTTAACTTAAAAATGGAAGCAAAATTGAGCCCTTTAATTTAATGGGAGCGCCCATGGCCTCCCTGGCTACACATCATTACGCCCTTAGCGGGGTGTCTCCGCAGGACTGGGGCTATGAGAATGAATGGCCAGCCCACTGTAAAAACAAAATTACAAGTGCTTTTACAAAAATGGGACTAAAGGAAGCGTGTTCAATCCTAGCTGGAATTCCCATCACCGAGGGCAGCTACTATACTACATGGGTAGTTCCTCATATCAGAAAATCCCTTTAAGAGCAACTCTGCACTTCAGCAGGTGCTTTCATAAATAAGACATTTTAGCTGTTGCAATTTACTAGAGAATTTTTTTTTTTTCATTTTCAATGTTCCTTTGTAAGATTTACAGCACATCTTAGTAGTCTACAGTCATGGCCAAAAATATTGATGCCCTTGCACTTTTTCAAATAACTCACAATTTCTTCTAAACATAAGTTGAAATTAACAACAGTACAGTATTTGGTCTCCACAATTCTTTATTTCTCTGTTAATATTACAGAACCTTTGTTTTTGATTCAGAATTTAATATATCCTTTTAAATCAGAAAATGAAAAGAAATGGCATTGACAAAATTATTGACACCCTAGACTTAGTATTTAGTAGCACAGTCTTTGGTCAAAATAACTACAATCAACCACTTTCTATAGCCATGGATGAGCTTCCTGCACCTCTCTACTGGCAGTTTGGCCCTCTCTTCTTGTGCAAACTGCTCCAGTTCTCCCAGATTTGAAGGGTGCCTTCTCCCAACTGCTGTTTTCAGATCTCTCCACAGGTTTTCAATGGGATTTAGATGTGGACTCATTGCTGGCCACTTCAGAACAGTCCAGCGTCTTGTCTTGAACCATTCCTGGGTGCTTTTGGAGGTGTGTTTGGGGTCATTGCCCTGCTGGAAGACCCATGACCTTCGACGGAGACCCAGCTTTCTGACACTGGGTTCAACATTGCGCTCCAAAATGGCCTGGTAATCTCCTGATTTCATGATGCCATGCACACGTTCAAGGCACCCAGTGCCAGAGGCAGCACAGCAACCCCAAACATCACTGAACCTCCTCCATGTTTGACTGTAGGGAAGGTGTTCTTTTCTTTGAAGGCTTCATTTTGTTTTCTGTAAACATAGAGATGATGTGCTTTACCAGAAAGCTCTAATTTGGTCTCATCTGTCCACAGGACATTCTCCCAGAAGGATTTTGGCTTGTTCAGGTGTGTTTTGGCAAACCCCCGTCGGGCTTTCTTATGTTTTTCTCTCTCAGCAGTGGGGTCCTCCTGAGCCTTATACCATATAACCCCCTTTCATTGAGTTGGCGATAGATGGTGTGAGTTGAAACTGTTGTACCTTGTATCTGAAGGTCAGCTTGAATCTGTTTGGCAGTTGATAGAGATGCTTTCTCCACCATTCGAACAATCCTGCGCTGCAATCTTCGATCAAGTTATCTCTTACGGCCATGTCCAGGGAGGTTGGCTACAGTGCCATGGGCCTTAAACATCCTGATAACATTACTGCACGGTGGAAACAGGAACATCAAGGTCTCTGGAGATTGATTTGTAGCCTTGAGATTGTCCATGCTTGGCCACAATCTTCTGTCTGACCTCCTCAGACAATTCTCTGGCTGTCTTTCTTTTCTCCATGCTCATTGCGGTACACACAGTGACACAAAACAGGAGAATGAGTCCTTTTCTCTATTCAAACTGGTTGAATGAGTGATTTTTATATTGCAGGCACCTGCAACTCACCACAGGTAAATTCAGTTCCAAAGTGAAGGAGAATCACCTGCTTGAAATCTAATTATTTCTAACTACTTCTAAAAGGTGCCAATAATTTTGTCCGGGCCATTTAAGGATTTCTGTGTAGAATAAGCTAAGACTTAGTAAATTTTTCTGCTTTTTGTGTTTTATTCCACTGCAAACCAAAGAAATACATATGTGGATACCAAAATATTTTTTTAATTTCAACATTTTTCTGCAAGGAATGGTGCATTATTAGAAAAAACTGCAAGGGCGCCAATATTTTTGGCCACGACTGTATCTGAAAAGTCTGTATAGAAAACATTTGCCTCTCCCATTAACCTCACAGTGCCTTTGTTTATGACATCATACTGCACACCATGACAGCAGTGATGTCACAAACAGCAGTTGTGTGGTTAGCAAGGGACAGTCAGATACATTTTGAAAAACTCTGAAATAATTGCTGCATTATCTACAGTATTTAGTAGACCAGCAGCAGGGGAAAATGAAAGAAACAAATCAGAACTAGAAAACAATAAATTAAAACATAATTAGTATAAATCTAATGTTTTTTTAGCATTTTATTATAACAGAGAGTTGCTCTTTAAGCTATGCTCCTCCCACCACCTAGGCCCTAGGCTCTTTATCCCCTGGCTGCACTCCATGACATCAGATCTTCCCTTCCGCTGGAAGGGACAGGTCTCCTCCTTCACAGCTCTGCAGTGTTGAATGCTTCTGTTGCGCATTTTGGTGATTTCCTTCAGATAATTTATTCTTTGAGTTGTTCTTCAACTACTACTCCACTCTTTTGCTTCGACTCTGTCAATGGAAAATGGACTCCGAGGAAGCAAAGCCATCCTGTGGCTTCAAGTTCTGTGTCATATGTTGGCAGAAAATGTCGAACATAGACCCACACATGTTTGCCTCTACTGCCTACAAGCAACCCACAGTGTTTCTGACTGTGGTCTATGCCAGATGGTGCTTCCATCATCCTTTGAAGATCGCACAGTCTCTCACCTTCTTAGACAGCCAGCTGATAGGGGTCTGAAGCTCCGACCCAAGGGTCACAAAAAAAGCTTTGGCTGTGGCAGGGTCAGCAGCTCAGCTTGCAGCCCTGGAAGAAGTGGCGGTGGCTGCTGTGGTGGGCAGCTTGTTGGCCTCAACGTTGCTCCCAGCTCGATCCGGCATCGGAGAGTCCTTCTCAGACGGATTCCGGGATGTGCGGGGCCCTCCAGATCTTCCGGGAGAGCCCTGCCAACCATGGTAAGAAACATAAGCTCCACTAGCACCAGTCATGGGATCGGGAGGGACGGCAGTATTCTCACTCCCTCAACTCGCCCAACTACTCCCGTCAAGCTACCCTCGATCATGGCTGACAGCTCTGCAGTGCCCCTGTCAGGCTTGCTGACCTTGAAAACGGACAAGCAAGCTGTTGAGATTTTTCTAAATCTTGTTGACCACTTGTCAGAGGAGACCGATGAGGATTTGATCTCTAGGACCCCATTTCTCCGGGCCCTCTCCCAGGAGGACCTGGGCTAGTTGGTGTCCCCAACTAGTTCCACTATGGAGCATCCTTCCACAGATGGTCCTGCTGCCAAAACCAATGCTGTTCTAACATGGTTCAGTATGTGGCCTACACAGTAGCCACAGTTGAGGCGCCATTTGTGCTTCCGATCCCGCTCAACTGGTAGGCGCTGCTGTCAGTGTTCCTTGACCTCCTCATCCTCCAGTGAGGAAAGGCACCACCACAGGATGTGGTGGCACTACAAAGATGTCCTCTAGCAGCAGTGGACCGTTGCGGGGTGGGATAGTGCTCTGCCCCGTGGATCTACAGTCAGTTGGCAGACGCTAGTGATGCCCACACTGGTCCACCCTTGACAGATGTCCCTGGCATCTGCCTCTCCACCCCTGTGGGTGGACCCATCTCCACTGCAGCCTTTGGTGGTAGCCCCATCCAAGGACTTGTTTGCTGCAGCCAGCTTAACAGGTCAGCTGTTGGTAGAAATCACCCAGTCGGAAGATATTGGGGTGGTCCACGGCGGCAAATGGTCGTGGACCATTTTTGAAGAGTCTGCAGATGACTCGGACTTGTCATCCATGCTGTCACCGAGGATGCACACCTTCAACCAGACTTCGGTCAAGGAACTGAGCACTAGCCATGGGCCGGTGTTGTTTGGGGCTCTTCTCTGCCTGATGTCAGAGTCCATGAATGTGTACTTGGAGACAGTCCAGAAGAGGGCTAAATACCCCTTCTCAGATATTTTGGACAAGGACAACTTCACTGGGGTTGTCTGGCAGCATCCAGCATCCTGTCTGGTGCCCTTCACCTGTATGGTCCATAAGTTCATGTCCCTATTGGGTCCCTTTTGGGGTTCTCAGACCACCCCTCAGCTGAGGGTCTGGTCTCGGACTCAGCCTTTGGAAAGTGTGGAGGCCAAGGGGATGTGGACAAGTCACCCCAAGAAGGAGTTGAAGAAGCTTGTACATGCGACCAAGAAGGTCTACACCACTTCTTCCTTGGGTCTGTGTCTGGCCAGCTATGCTGTCCTGAAGGTCAACTTTGGTCACTCCCTGTTGAGAGTGTTGGATGAAAGCCTCCCTCACCTACCTGCCAACAGGCAGTAGCCACTGAAGTTGGTCAAGGACCAGGGTCAAGTACTGGCTAGACAGTAGATATCCTGCACCCATGCTATAACAGCGGCCATCATGATGCGTCACAGGGCCTGGCTGAGACCCTCCACCTTCATGGTAGACACTCAGCACAGGCTGGCCGATGTCCCCTTCCTGAGCACTGATCTCTGTGGCTGGGGGGGGGGAGTGGAAGGACATCTCACTAGGATTGAGAAGTCCAGCACCACCCTGGATTCTGTGGCTTCATCCCAAAAGGACCCTAAGGCTCAGAAACCTAAAAAAAAAGACCTTTCAGAATAGGTCCTCTCAGCCACAAAAGCCTCAGCAGGAGCCCCCGCAGGGGTAATACTAAGCCTGGTGCCCCAAGGACAAGTTCTCTGGCCAAGGTCCGAAAAGAGGTGGGGTTAGGGGAAGTGGTGCCCCGCCTGCCCCTGCAGCTAGTGCCCCCTCCAAAGCTGCCCAGTGATGGGATGGGGGGGTGTCATCCTCCCACCTGTCCAGTCCCTGACCCAGCTTCCTGTGGGGGGATTGACTATGCCAGTTCTGGCCACATTGTTCTGTCATTACGGACAAGTGGGTACTAGAGGTGGTAAGCAAAGGGTTGCCTCTAGATTTGGAGCTCTCCTGCCTTACCAACAACATGCTCTTCATTAGTCTTCAGTGTCACAAGACACATCCACCCTAAGTGAGGACATCACTTCGTTCCTTGTAGAAGGGGCCATAGTTCATGTACCAGGTGCCCTATCAAGTCAGTAGTACATGTCTTAGTACTTTCTGGTCCAGAAACAGAAGGAGGGGTAGAGTTCCATACTGGCGCTGCAGAAGCACAAGTTCAGGATGGTCATTCTGTGCCAGATTATATCGTCCCTGGTGTACGGCATGTGATTCTGCTTCCTGGATCTCTAGGACATGTTCTTCCACATTCCAGTCCATCCATCCCAAGAGCAGTACCTTTGATTCCACTTAGAAGGGATTCTGTCAGTTCCAGGTCCTTAACTCCACTCTCAGGGCCTTCACCAAGTGCATAGCAGTGGTGGCAGCCTTCTTGTGGCACAGGGTTGTCACAGTGTATCCTTGGATGTCTGGCTGATAACTGGGCCATTCAAGGAGATTGTAGAGCAGTCCAGAGATCTGGCCCTGGAGACCTTCAGAGAATTCAACCTCTTGATCAGTGCGGACAAGTCCAAATTGATACCCCTCACAGGCCGTCAAGTTCATCGGGCCAGAGCTAGGCTCCTTGCAGGCCAGTGCTCATCTCCCTGTGGACCAGGCTCAGAACCTTACCTCCTTTGCCTGATCGTTTCAGGTTGGGCTGTTGCGCCCTGCCTGGGATTTACTGCGGCCGTTGGGGTACATGGCATCTGCCACTAGCATGATCCATTGGGCACACTGGCAGATATACCACCTGTAGTGAGAACTGGGCCACCGGTGGTCCCGCAGCCTAGGTCACCTGCCCCAGCTGGTCTTTGTGACCTAGCTGATGTGGGATGCCATCCAGTGGTGACTAGTCCCTCAACTTCTGGAGGAAGGAATACCATTTGTCACTGCAGAGCCGATCATTGCTCTCATGGCAGACACATCTCTGGTGGGATGGGGAGGGCACTTGGGGAACCACAGGGCCCACAGGTTCTGGTCACCAAGGGAGTCCCATCACCACATGAACCTGCTGGAGCTCCGTGTGGTGTGGGTGTACCTCATGGAATTTGTTCCTCTGGTCAGGGGTCAGGTCGTGCAGGTCTGTACAAACAACACCATGATCATGTTTTACCTAAATAGGCAGGGTGGAACTCAACTCCCTTCCCTTGCCTCGGAAGGCCCTCCACACCTGGACCCTTGTGCACTGCCTGGTTGCAGATCTACTGGTGATGCATGTCACAGGAATGAGCAATCAGCTGGCAGATGCCCTTAGTCGAGTGGGACAGACATTGCAGGAGTGATTCCTGCATCTGGAGGTGGTACGCTACCTGTTCTCTCGGTGGTATACCCCTCTAGTGGATGTGTTTGCCTTATGGGAGAACAGAAATCTGAGGCTGTTTTGCGCCTGGCCCCCACAGCCCAGGACACTGCTGGGTGATGCCTTTGTGAGGCCTTGGATCCCAGGCCCCATATACACTTCCTTCTCCCTCCCCAAATCACAAGGTGGTGGTCAAGGCCAGAAGGATAAGGTGTAGATGGTTATGACAGCTCCAGATTGGCACAGACAGTTCTGGTATCCTGATATCCTCAGCTCAGCAATGAGCCTCTATGGCAGTTTCCTCTCCATCTGAACTTGCTGACCAGACAGTAGGAGATGGTCCTACACCCAGACCATCAGTCCCTCCACCTCATGACTTGGTTCTTGAGCGACTAGAGTTCCAAGCCTTGGGCCTTTCGGAAACTGTGCTCCATGTTCTGGAGGCCTCCTAGAAGAGTCTACTTTCCAGTGCTACACTTTTAAATAGAAGAGGTTTTCCATTTGGTGTCAGGGCAAGGAGCTGGTTTCCTTGCCTGCCACGTAGCTAGTGTCCTGGAGTACATCTGATCTGTCACTAAGTTGGGTCTGCGAGTGATAACCCTTAAGATGCACCTGGCTGCCATCTCTGCATACTGGGCCTCAGCTGGTATTACAGCAGTGGCCAAGGAGAAGGTGGTTGGGAGTTTTTCAAGGGTCTGGACCACAGGAGGTGAACCACCACCACCACCGTGGGATCTACTGCTGATGCTGGCTGTGCTTATGGGCAAGCCATCTGAGCCTATGCATAGGTGAGAGATGTCATATCTGTGGTGATTATCACATCAGCCAAAAGAATCCATGAGCTTCAGGTGCTATTGATAGTCTCCTTATCTAATCTTTCACAGGGGCAGAGTCGTCCTTCACCCCCAACCAAATTTCTTTCTGAAAGTTGTACCAGAGTTCCACCTTAACCAGGTAATGACCGTTCCGGTATACTTAATAACCTATTTTCAGAGGACGACTGCAAGCTCCATACCCTGGACCTATAGAGGGTGCTCTCTGATTATTAGGAGCACACAGCTGGAGTTCAAGGTGAGGCTCGCCAGCTGTTTGTAATGTATGCTGAAGCCGTGCCTGGCAGACAGGCTGCTAAGTGACCAGTTGGTAGATGGATAACATCCTGCATTGAATTCCACTGTAGGTTGTCTTGTAGGGAACCTTCTGTACGTCTTAGGGCTCACTCCACTGGACATACCGCTGCTTCTGTTGCTACTTCCAGAGGCATCCCCATATAGGAGATTTGTGTGGCTGCTATTTTGAAGTTAACACACAAACACCTTAATTTCCCACTACAGCATCGACCTCAAGTCATGTAGGGATACTGCTTTTGGAACCTCGGTTCTCCAGTCTCTGTTCACCCGGTAAGCAATAAGACATGACAGTGTGTGCGTTAGACACATTAACACATGGCTAGAAGGCATAGTGAGGCACGACGCCACCGGCCGAGTGTGTCCAGCCTCCTACCCATGTGTTAAAGTGTCTAACGCACATCCTGGAGTGTCCTATTGCACTTATGAAATGGTTATCTAAAATACAGATGTATGTCATAACTAAAATGCATAACATTTAATAGTAAAGCACTTACATGTTTATCTTAATTTTTAGTAAAATTGTTCCTCTGCCTGTGGTTCTTTTTTTGGACTTTTGAGCTGCTAAGGCATCCTTACTTGTAGTTGTTATGGCACCCCCCCCCCAGTAGTCTTACTTCATTTAGTTTGAACAGGAAGTTATGCTGTCTTCTTTTAGAATTGTTCTGCATAATTCCATTTGATATTTTAAAATTATACTGAAATGATGCCTGTGTGTATGTTTACTTTTTGTTTGATTTCAGTCTGTTTTAGGAGCAGGTAGTGAAAGGGAAGATAGCACAAGGAAGTTTGGAGCAGTTGTCCGTTGAGGAGGACTGTTGATTCACTGCGTGAGGGAGCGAGCGAGCAAGCAGGCAGAGGGACAGGAAGAATAATGTGTTGGTGCTGAAGGTCGTCCGAGAGAGAGAGCAGTATGTGTTAAAAATAAGACAAATGGGAAGAAGGGAGGGAAGTAGCTAGCGGCTGGCAAGTCAGACGTTGAGAGGATGACAGCGAGCCAGGGGTGGGGAGAATGTAAAGCGATTGTGGCAGTCCCAAGTTTTTCTGCTTCTGTACTTCACAGAGGCTGACATAAAAGTTTGTGAAATGGGCATTAAAATGAAGAGGCACAGAGGGGATACTTGAGAAATGGAATGCAGAAATGAACACGAGCATCACCTCCCAGCAATGGACCACTAGCTGTCAGATGATCTCTAAGCTCACTTACTCCCCCAGCTGGCAGCTTTTCATGTGGCGAGTACTACTGAGGTACTTTCCTACCCCGGCCATCACATCCCATTTCCAAACAACTAATACAACCGAGTGCTGGCGCCATTGTGGTGACCCACTAGCACATCACTCACACGTATTCTAATTTTGCCCCAGTATCCAGCCATTTTTAGTGTCATTACATGAAGAACTGAAAATGTTTTTTGGGCAGTCAATCCCCTTTACTGCTGACCTTTTTTTTTTGCACATTTTTCCCCAGGGATTTAGAGACCTCCATACCCGGTACCTTCTGGGAATATCCCTCATGGCAGCGAAAAAGTTCCTGACTAGGTGTTGGCTTACTGCCAGAGTTCCCATGATTCTGGAGTGGAGGGAACTTGTGAATTGTATTTATGGGACAGAGAAGTTATCTGCCTATCTAAATGATTGTACTGAACTCTGCTCTTTGAAATGGCCTAGATGGTTATTGTACAGCATGTCAGTGGGTCCTAGCTTTGTACCATGATACCAGTAGCTGGCCTGATGTGCTCCTGCCCTAGCCGTGATTAACTGGATTTCTGTACTATTGATGTAATTGTGATTGCCTCCCCCCCCCCCGTAATATGATAATGAAGAGGCACTCTGAAGTGGATACAATTTCGGCAGGCTAAACTGACACAGTTGGCAAAACAAGATGGCTGCTTTACTTTTTCTGAACATTCTTAGTGGGCAACTTGACCAATATCAGTGCCCACTTGGCACTGCTGGACCTTTTTCCTGTGCGTAAGACACATTATCACACAGGTATTGCCCAATCAGATTGCCTCTATTTTGATGCTCATTTCATAAACAGGGGTGTGCACCTTCCCCATCCTTCTGGTGAACTGCTAGGAGTCTGCCAGAGTATGGATAGTGAACTGTATCCAGCCCTCTAGAAAGATAGGATACTCACCTGTAACCGTAGTTCTAGGAGTGATATACAGTTCACAACCACACATCCCACCCGGCCTCCACTGGCAGGTGCTACACAGATCCCTCCTTCCATCGTGCAAAGATCTGACATCACAGGGTGGAGCCAGAGAATATACTGCCTGGGTGGTGGGAGGAGCTTAGCTTAAAGGCATCTGACAAATCAGCACCTCCAGTGGAAATGCCAGAGTGTGGCAATGAACTTTATACCACTTCTAGAACAACGGTTACAAGTGAGTAACCTACCCTTTCTTACCACCTTTTCTTACCAATTTGAAACAGTTGCATTCATATTTATAGACTTGTATTTCATGTTCAGAAAAAAATCCCTGGGGTATAGTGCACTCAGCTGTGAGCCTCTGATAACCTGTTTCTGTCCAAACCAAAGGGCCTGAGTCCCGATTTCCGAGTAGCAAGTGCGAAGCACTGCCCTGATGTGGTAGATGGCATGTGAACTATGTGGAACCTGTTGTTAACCAACTGAGAAGGCGGTGGGACACAGAAAGGCAAGGCAGGGAGCAGCCATATTTTTTCAAAACATTTAAAAATATTTAAGTATTGGTGGGACTGGATAATCATACATGTTATTGAAATTGTAAAGTGTATCAGGTTATTCTTACAATACAAGAAAAAAAGGTTAAAGAGCATGTGCTTAGTAAGGATGTATACTTTAAAGACTTACGGTTTGGGGCCTTTTGATGCCTCCGTAATCATTTTGTTTGCATGCATTTGTTTCTTTACCTTTTCATCATTTTATTTTTACTTTGCCATCTGCTAGTAAAAATAATCCAGTGGAATTCTTGTATTGTGAAGTCAGAAAATCTATACTGGCAGTGCATTTCAGTGTGAAACTGCAGATTTGTTTTCAAATTTTTATAGAAGGCTATGGCTTTCTACCACTAAAATATTATAGGTTTAACAGGAATATTTGATTTTGCATACCCTGTGATATTTTGTACTGATTTAGAAGGTGATATTTTCTTCCTAACTAGATTTTACTATTGTAACCCCCCTGCAAATGGGGGTTCCCAAAAGACTTCCAGGAGCTTGCTTGAATGCTCCAAGCCTGAATGGTGTTTGGCATTTAAGCCATTTATCAGTGAGTGTTTTTAGAGCCTCTGGTACTGTCTCTTTAAGAGCTGTCTGCTTGCAGACATAATTAGTTTGTATGGGGGGACTGTGTGCTTCTCTGAGTACCACTCGAGCTGCTGCCAATTCACTTCATTTTGCAGTCACTAGGGTGCAAAGGAACCTATCTGAAAGATGTAACTGTTTGCCAGAAATTATTTAGAGTAATAATGAAATTACAGTTTGTCTAACCTGCTTTCTTTGCAGTCAGAACTGTGTCTGCTAGTTCCCCATTCTAGTTTTGAACTGCTGAACTGGACCAATCAGTGTGGGGTAAGCTAGCTCTAAAATGATGCCTTGGACGAATCAGAACTTGGACTCATAATCTGAGCCAGCCACAAGAGGATTGTATGGGCAGTGACTCTGGGAGATGTAGTTTAGACTTCAGTGCCTTTTGGACCAACAGCAGCAGTCTATGGTGACAGCCAATCCAGTCAAGAACTGGGAGGAACTCAAAGGAAGTGCCGGTTTCGTCAGTTGGAGTTCAGTTGAGCTTTGGCAGTGAAGAAGGAAGGAGCCCTGTGCTTTTCAGTGTGCAGTTTTAGTCAAAAAAACGTGTGTAAGGCCCAGAGTTCGGTCTGCAGCTTGTTAGGACTGAATCCGTCCTGTGAAAAGAATCAAAAGATCTCTGAAGAGTAGAAACCAGGCTCACCCTGTAGAAGACTGGAAGAATTGCTGAAAATTGCACTCGGTCTGTCAGGAACTGAATCTGCTGTGTGTTCTCCGGGTATTGTGCAGTAATTGCGATCGGGATACAGATGCAGCCTGCCTGGTATAGTGCTTTCTTTTATATGGATGTGTGAAGAGGTTTGTGTACCTCAAGTGAGCCCTGCTGACATTGAGGACCCTATCTTATTTGGAGGTCGTGAGTACTAATTCAGAATTAGCTCCTGATTATACATTAAATCCAAATGGAATTACTGTACTGCTGACTGTTTAATTCTCCTTTTCTCTGTGTGAAAGGGCCCCTACCAGCTGCCACGGTTTGGACTAGCCACTAGGGCTTGGGTACCCAGGGACAGTAACTGATAGGGATAGGCCTGTGCACAGAGCCATAGATGAATTATTAGGTGATAAGCTAATTAACCTGATTTCCCCTGTCCTTGTTATATCCCCTAAATAAATCAGAGCTGCTTGTTTCAGCAAAGTTATACTGCCTGAGGTATTTGTCTATGTTAAAGTACTGTACTGTGATTGTTGCACTGTATCTCATTTCACAGGAGGTCCCAGTGCGGAACCAGTCCTGGGGGTAAGTGTATACTGTGAAGGTAATTCTGATATATTGTGTGGGCCACTAGTGGGAAGAAAGGGGTTGCAGTGTCCCAGAGGGCTGTGACCAAGTTAGTTTAACTATTGCAAACCCTGACCTCTGGGTGGAGGCACCCCATTGGATCAGGCCCCTCAACCTGTTGAGTGGCAAATCAGGCAGGGGTAGTAGCCCCTGGGATAGCGCCATCTAGGGGTTACACTATTTTTTTTGGGGGGGGGGATTACTGTTTTTAAAAATTATAAAATCATACAAATGGATCACAGTATTACTGTCTTATAAAAGGTGAAGTTTGTTGATGAACAGGTATCTATTTAATTTTGACAAAGATTGAAAAATATATGCAGTTTCTCATTGAAATAATTAGGCTCCTAAGTAGTTGGCACTGTTTGACGTCACAATACCAGAATTCTGTTTAGTTCAGTTTGCTAGCAGTGTTAAAAGCAAAGATGGAAACCCACTTGTTTCACTACATAAACAAATACTTTATTATAGCAATAGAAAATAATTACTAACACATCAAAACACAATAAATATAATAGCAATTTGTCTATTGGAAGTGAACACATGCTCTTTAATTCACATTTCTCAACCTTAAGTTACACTGCTGCTTTGATGATTTCTAGACAAATGTTTTGGAGGTTTCTTCATTGCAAGCGTGTTCAGATCCTTTAATGATGTGCATGAAATATTTCACACAGACCTATGATAAATAGGTGATCTTTTCATAGGTTGTGCCATCTTAGGACATACTTGATGGACTTTCTGTCCTTGCTTTCTCTGTTTCTAGGAAGAAATAGGAAACAAACTACTGTGTGACTAGAGGGAAGTTTCAATATTACGTCATTAAATTGTATTACTAAAGATAAAAAATAACGAACATTGAGCTCCTGGACAGTGGGAATTAGAAGCTCACTGATGTACTTTAACCATAGACTATTAAAGAGCTAGTGTACTGCCTAAAACTAATGTAAGTTTTTAAAAGCAGTCAACTGTTGCCTTTTATATCGGAGGTGCTTTTTGTTTTCCCTTTGGTTAATTGGAATTATTTACCTGATTTTAGAAGCTGTGATGTTTGGAACAGCACTCTACCTGGCAGCTGACATTTTTAGCTCTGCTGCTTCCATCACATCATTAGTATGTGAACTCTGACTGTAACATCACAGCTGCTCAGGAGGAGTCACTCAGTAGTTGCTGGGTCAGTCTTCTGCGAATGTCAATCAGCGAGATCACAGTGCTGATGGTGTAATGTTAGGAACAGAACTAGATATGTCAGGTGCCGGGCAGAGTGTTCTTTTCACACACCCAGCATAAAACTGTCACAAAGAAAACTTTCAAATGAGCTCAAGGAAAAAGAAAAATACTTCAGTAATAAAAAGTTACAGCTGACTTCTACTTAAAATTGGAAACAGTTTCCTGTCTGCCATGTTTCGTCCTACTAGCTCCTCAAGGTCTTTAAATGTTAACATACCTCTGAAGTTTATTCCTTTCCTTTCTGACAGCCAGTTAGACCATGTAGCATGAGGGTTATTTATTCTGAACTCCTTGTGGATTTCAGAAAACATGAGCTGCAGGCATCTAATCTGACTACAAGCCAGGCCTTTATAGAACCCAATACAGTAACCAAAAGGTGAGGAAATAAATGCCTGTAACAGTGTTTTCACAGTACTACACAAATGTTGACAGACAGCTCTTCTAAATCTCCAAGTGCTTGATCTGCTCTTTAACCATTTGGATGTTACGTGTGTGGCCTTGAATTGCAGCACTTGGTCTGGAGCTCAGGGATAGCTGACTTCCCATTGGAAGTACTTGCACGGCCCCAACTGGATCCATTGCACAGCACAGGAAATACAGTACACCACTGTTGCAGAGAACATCTTGTAGGGAATAGTGTACACCAGTACGGGACCTTGAACTCACTGCAAGGCCATTTCTTCAACTAAGAAAATGGGTATTGAAAGGCTTTGTATAACGGTGCAAAAGGAGCAGTGTTGTTTGCCCTTCTGTTATTTCTGTGTAGTCCCTTTGTTTTTTTGGAATTAGTATACGACACACATCATCAGAAACCTCTGTAGAGCTTTCCTTTCTTCTTTCTTTTTCTTTCTTTCCTTCCTTCTTTTCTTCTTTCTTTCTTTCTTTCTCCGGGTAAACTCCTCTTAGACAAAAAGTCACGTTTTCAGGGAGGGTTCAGGCATTTAAAATTACTACACACAAATAGAAAAACACTCTCTTTGCTGTTTAGAGTTGCAAGCACAAGGATACCTATGTTGGTTGAACTCTGGGGGCTGACGGCACTGCCTGAAGCATCACATTCATGGGCACACTATAAATAGCAATGAGCGTCTTAACCAGCTTAATTCCATTTTTCCACAGTTGCAGAGCACAGAATCTCTTTGGAGAAGGAACTTTAAACTATCTTTTTATTTCTTCCTCTCTGGTTGTTATTTTTGTGAGATCTTGAGTCAGCCTCCTCCATAGAGCACTACTCTTTGGTGTAAGACTGAAGGCAGTAAGACTCCATGGAAACCAGAACATTTGGTATGAGGCTACACAGTGTATATGGCACCAACATTTGATGCCACATGCACTGATAGTGTAAATGGCGGCGCTGGTCCCAACTGCCTCACTTTTTTTTTTTTGTTACCATTACATACCACACTACCTCGTCAGGAATCAGGACTTATCATTACTCCGAACAGCTATCCTGTCTATAGTTTGCTGCAGTTTTCATCATTTGTATTTTGCATTTATTTGTTTTACCAGGAACAAACTCCATTGAGCATTGCTCATTTACAAGGAGGTCCTGGTTTAGGATAGATGACAGAAGATAAGAAGGCAGGTAACATAATACAGGGAATAATAAACAATGGGTGAAGCATTACTTAGTGCTGGATGGCCACTAGGGTCCATCACTACAACCACTGCGTCACAGAATTTCCTTTCACGTGACCTCATTTTAGCTATGTTTAACAGCTTTTGGTATTTGGCACTGACCTCTGTGCCAAAAAACTCAATTTGTCAGTGTTTCAGCCTATACCAATGTCTGATATTGCTCTATGAGGCAATAGATAAGGGATACTATTTAATATGGTACAGTATCACAAGGTCTAGGATGGGGCCTTTTTAGGACCACCCTTGGGAAATGAGAAGGTCTCTGTCAATGTCTTGTTGAGGCACACCCGAACACAGAGACCCTTTTGTGTCAGTCTCCACGATGTGGCATCAGTAACAACGAGGCTACCAGTACTGGTGCTGATAACCCCAATTAAGTGATGAGATGGTACCAACATCGGGATTGTGTGCTGTACTGTCATTTGTACCAAATACGGTTCTGTAATCGGTGCTGAGCATGGTACTGTTTTTATATAATTTTACATCACACAACTTTGCTTTGTTTTCATGCACCTTTGTGGTATTTTCACATGGTCTTGCTTTGTGTCAAGCAACATATCTTGCATTGTTTTCATGCAGTCCGTTGTTAATTCCTTGCAGTTTAGCGCACAAAATTATTTTGCAAATTTTTGGGCGTTTTCTTCGCTCTGCACACCTACCCCTCATTGCAAGTGGAATGAATAGGAGAAGGACTAGGCCCCATTTGGCCATCTTGGCCAGACATGTAGGCATTAGTCAGTCCAGTGTGAAAGTGGGCATACCTTATTCTGACACTGGATAGTTGGCACCTTCCATCAACATTGTGGAGCATTTCGAAGTACTGCAATACCTGTGGGCTAGGGTTCAGCCCTTGCCGTTAGACACTAGTGCTGTTCCTTTGAATAGAAGGCATTACAACCTTTGATCTTATCTGTGTCAGTCTTCACCATTCATCACAGTTGGGTATGTGGCTGGAGGTCATGCTTGGGCGGAGCAGACACAGCAACTGCACCACCCCTCGAGGCCGACATACAACATGGCACTTGCAGGTTGGCTGTTAGTTGCTGTTGGCGCCGCCCCCTTGCCAGTTCTTTGTCTCCCACCATAGAGGTTGGACCTCGTGTGGAGCTCCTAAGGAAAAACTGCGTCACGGCTGTGGCCTATGTTCCGATTAGCGTATAACATTGAAAAAGTACCATCAGTTCTGTTTCGCCACCTACTCGACACCACTGACTGGTAAGACCGTTCTTTTTACTTATTTTCAGCAACGTCGGGTGACTTCTATTTTTGCTTGTTTTATGAGTAGATCATGTCTGGTATGGGGGGCAAGAAATCGTCAAAGACGGGGCAGCCTCCTATGCGCCGGTGCCCCAGCATCTGCCGTTGCTCTGCTTCCGACCAGCATGATCGATGTCACATCTGTCTTGGCCCTCTTCACGACATGGATTCATGCGACGCCTGTTTCTCCATGGACCGTTGAGTTGTTGAAATTCGCTCGTGGAAAGTGGGGCAAGCACTGCCGACTTTCTGGGGATGGGCCCGCACTTGTAAGGCCAAGACATGGTCTCTTGACTCTTCCTCTGGGTTCCCTCCCTGTTCTGTATGGACCGTGGAGGAAGGGGCTTCTGCCTTTTTGAGCCTTGCCGCAGTGGGGGCTCTTCCACAGTGGAGGAGGCCCAGTCCGTTCCATTTGGGGGGCGGGCAGGAGGCATTGCTTCAGCAGTCACCCCTTCGGGGGTGAAAGCACCCCCGGTGTCGCATCCTGGAACCCATGAGCCTGGGCCAGGACCGGCTTCAATGCCATCTGCTGATAGCGTTTCAGGTGTCGGCTTTGCTTGCGGCACCGAGGGCCCAGATGGCACCGTGGTCGGCGTGGGCCATCTCTTGGCACCGTTTCTGCAGTCAGTACCAGTCGCGGCGCCGATAGTGGGAGCAGCGCTGTGGGAGTTGTGGCCGCTTCTTCTACGGCTGTTTCTGGTCTCAGCACTGTTCTTGGCGCCAAGACTGGAGACGGCACCGTTTCCAGCTCTGGCACCATAGCAGGTGACAGTGCCATGAGTGGCGCTGTTTCTGATCTCGGGCACTGTTCACGGCGCCAAGGAGGGATCAGTGCCATCGTCCGCACTGTCTTTGTCTCTGGGCTGGGGACTGTACTGTGTCTGGCGCTGATTCTGGCTTGGGCGCCGTGGTTGATGCCATCTCTGCCTCAGGCATCGTTCGCGGTGCTGAGGAGGTAGTCAGCACCGACCGTGCTGACACAGCCCAGATTGGCTCTTCTCTCAGCCCAGGAAGGGGCAGGGGTCAGCGGGTGGTCTAATGCCGGACCTCGATCTCCATCTCTTTGGAGGAGGGTTCCAGGTCTGATTCAGACCGTCTTCCAGACTCCTTGGAGGCTGCTGACCCCTCTCAGGTCAGTTCAACGGCCCACACTCAGCCTCCCTCTGTGGAGCAGGCAGTGGTTCTTGATTCTGGGGTCAGTGGCTCTGACCAGCAGGCAGCAGTCCAGGTGGCCATTGCTGTGCAGCCTGGAGTCAGGGGATCTTCTGCCCCCTCACTTGGGGTACCCTTTCATGTGGTGTGCCAGGACAGTCCAACTTTAGGGCCTACCAGAACACCCATGGAAGGGGAGGGTGCTGCACCCTGGGTGGTCTCGGGGACTACCCAGAGTTTCCAGCTGCCTAGGCTGGTGTTTTCGAGGTGGAGGGATCTTTTGGAGTCCAAGGGGTCGAGGGGCCTGTGTTCGGTGTGGCAGCCTTTCTCTGGGACCCACCCGGGTTTGGGGAGGAGCCACAGTGTGGAACCTTGTCCTTCCCTCTCTCTCTCCTTGGGAGGGTCCTCCTCTTTGGAGGCCAAGGATCGTCCTTCAGGACTCTCACGGTCCCCGCTGCCTCACAGGGGGGACACTTCAGGGCACGATTTAGGCAGTTCCAGTGTGGTTGACCAGCTGTCAGCTGCTGGGCTTCCTGGAGCTCCACCTCTTTTGGGAGCATCTGGCAGGCTCTCTTGCCTGGGCAGAGGACGTTCCTCTTCTGCTGTGGATCTGGCTCCCATTCCTCTGTCGCCATCTCCTTCTCTCCCTGGTATTTCCGGCCCTAGGGGGCCTCTGACATGGGAGCAGTTCAGGGGTGCGGCTGCTCACTTTCCCACTTATGTTAGGGCGATAGATGAGCAGATGTTCCACCTTCCCCCTGAGCAGCCATACCCTGGATCTCTGAGATCTTTCGCTTCCTCATCCCCCCTCTTCAGAGGGAGAGGAACCATCCATCCATATCTCCCCCACCACTGATCATGCTGCATATCAGCGCTTCCTCACGAGGATGATGGAAGATCTTTGCATCACCCCTGGCTCTTAAGACAATCCTGAGCACATAGTGCACGCCTTTCTAGGTGATTTCAGTGTGGCCACCTTGGTGGTGCCCGCCTGGCTTGTTCCCTTCTGGGAGACATCACTGTGCTTCTGGCAACATCCCTTCTCCAGTGTCCCAGCCCTTAGGGAACTGAGCCAGAGGTATTGTGCTCCCCCGGAATCTCCAGGTCGCATGCCTCACCTTCTGTCAGGGTTGACGCAACTGGACACTCCTGATGGGCTTCGTGCCATTCACCGTGACCGGCCCCCAGATCAAGACTCTTCGGATTTTGACTTCTGGGGTAGGAGGACCTTCTACTGTGCATGGATTTTACTGTCTATAGCTGCACATCAGGCCCACTATGCTTCCTATGACAGGTTCTTGTGGTCCAGGCTAGGTCAGCTCCTACCCTCTTTGCCTGATATGGAGGTAACCAGACAAGCCATGGCACTCTCTGCTCAGGGCCTGGAGCTAGCAATGCAACAAGCAAGGGCATCCTACGACGCCAACGAGGTAGCTTTCAGAGTCGTAGGGACAGCGATCTGCATTAGGAGGACGACGTGGCTGCATCTTTCCCAGTTGTCACCCTTGGCCCGGCATAGGTCACCCAACTGTGATGAATAGTGAAGATTGACACAGATAAGATTTGAAAATTATGTACTTACCCTAATTCTGATCTTCCTGTGTATCTTCACCATTCATCACAAATCCCACCCACCATCCCCCTGGGGCCTCAGTCTCTGGGTCCCCTCCATCTGTATGCTTCTCTCCTTCCCTCCCTCCTTCCCTATTGGCCAGGAGTCGGGAACCCTGCTACCTAGGGGTTTTTGCAGCCTTGTGGCTGTGGGGAGGACGGGCGGTCTGTTCCTCATCGCTCACGGCTTCTACCCCTTCTTAGGGTTGGGGTGTTGGTGGCTGCCCCCTCTCTCCTCCCCTTAACCCTTGTCTTTCGGGACTAATCCTTTATTATTCTTTTAGAGGAGGAGTCCCCCCCCCTCTTATTTTTGTTGGATAGGGGAGAGGACATACCTTGGCTCCTGGTCCCCCTCCTCTCCTTAATCCACGACTCTAGGGAGTCCTTCCTGCCGGAGTATCTCTTGGTCAAATTCTGTGCCTTGAATCTTGCCAGCCTTGCCAGGCTTCTAGCTACTCCTGAGCAGTAATTCCATCTAAAAGCTGGGGACCAGACCGCATGCCTTAGTTTTGTCCTCTCCCCTCCCACTTAATTCTTCTTTTCATTTCCTCTTCTCCAGAGATTGGGGCCCCTCTCAATCCCCTTGGCTTCTCTTCCTCTCCCTCGTCTGTCCTGTTGGTTGTTTATTCCTCCTTTTGTTTTTTTATATCTTTTCCTTTGTCTGTCCCTTGGACTTCCTTGTCTCACCTTCCCAACCCTATTTCTTATTCTATGACGACTCAGAACTGGCGAGGGGGCGGCACCAACAGCAACTAACGGCCAACCTGCGAGTGCCACGTTGTACGTCGGCCTCAAGGGACAGCGGCGTTGCTGCGTAGGCTCTGCCCAAGCAAAAAAAAAAGAGGTCCCATGGGGTCATGACCTCCAGCCACATACTCAGCTGTGACAAATGGTGAAGCTATACAGAAAGATCAGAATTACTGTAGGTACGCAATTTTCATTTCTTGCTGTGTGTGATCAGATTATTCCTTTCATGGACTTGCTTCCACATCTCAAGAAAAGCTACTTTCTAGTACAGACATATTCCTCAGGAGGCAGTGTTACAGTGCTATCCTTTCCCAGACAATTTGTTTGAGAATACTTCTGAAGGGTAGATGCTTCTGTCAGTCTGGATACCCTGCCTTCTCTTTCAGTGGGTAGATGTCTATTGCTGGTGGGGACCATAATGTCCAGGTGGGGATCAGGTCTGGACATACTCCATGCAGTGTGTGTTGAAGCTTGTACTAACTGCAGCTAGTTTAAAATGCTCTGGCAAGCTTGCATATCTGTGCTTTACAGTGTCTCTTAAGTCACTGATGTGCTTAGGTGTGCAGGCTTGACTCAGTCGGCTAGTTTCACCAACACAAATGCATTCTGTTTGGTGACTGCCGTGCTAGGGGTTTAGGCTCGGTGGCTCAGAGATGGGGCCATGAGTTGCTGCTTTGGGCCTTTGTGGATGATGTCTGATAGGCAGAGTTCTCTATGGAGGGGAGAAGAGTGCCATGTTTTCCCAGTCTAGGCACTAATTCACAAGAGTGGGTACTATGCCTTTCACCAACCTAGGTCATTATGGGAAATTCACACCAGTAGTCCCCGGCATGCTTAAACTATATGAGCATGGAAGGTGTGTACCAGTCCAGCCCAGCCACTACAAGTGCCTCAAACTGTCCGTGGGTCAACAGTGCTTTCAGTTCACAGTGCTGTTGATTGGGCATGCTGCAGTCCACAGTGCTTCATATTTGTAGCAGTGCTTTCTCTGCATGGTAGGCTAATGTTAAAGCTGTCCAGAGCTCTCATAGAATGAGCAGCTCAGGTAGTCTGCTTCTTGAAAACCTTGGGGTCACTTCTCAGTCTGTGAAGCTTTAGCTATATTTTTGGTGGGGGGAATTCATGTTTCTACTCTGCCTTCCCACTTCTGCCCCCTTCAGCAAGGCAACTCCAAGCCCCGTCTCCGACCTAGACCCCAGGATGCTACCCCTCCACCTTACCTGCACCATGGGAAATGCTCCCACAGTTCTGATTTCAGGGGTTGTGGTCACGGTGCCTGCCAGTGTGGAATTTTGCCTGCTTATTTCCGTCTTCCTGAGAAGGCTGGTCATGAACGTGTGGCACGCTTTTGTAGCAGGAGTATGCAGTGTGAAAACACTGTGTCTCCCTTCCACTTGCTATCCTGACTGGCTTACTCTTACTGGGCACCTCCAGGTAGTGCTTATGCTATGGGGATCAGGCATCTCCAACCCTCTCCCTTGATCATCCTCTGGCACCTCTGCCACTGTACAATGGGTCAGCCGGCCATGCAGCCTTAGCTAATCTTAGTTCCAGTGACTGGCCAGCCAATTGGCACAGCCTTAGGTCTATCGCTGCCTGGTGACCCAGGTTCAGAATGAGCCAGGGACTCTGGGTGCTTGCTAGAAGTAGGAGGCTCAAGTGTCTAGTGGCACTCTCTTTCTCTGAGGAGGGAGGCAACAATCCCTCACTTTAACACCACCATTTTTCCGAAGTAGAGATGGTGGTGCAGCAGCCGTGGCCTTGTGAGGGGAGATGTCGTTAGGCACATGGCTGGGCATGCTTTGCAGATACAGTAGTTTGGATTTCAGTCCTTGTACTTACGTCTTGCTGGGGAATGGACTGGGAAGCTAAAGGGCCAATCCCCTCCACAGCCGCAAGAATGACATCCAGAAATGGCCAGGTGATGGTCAGATCCACCCACTAGTGGAGGAGAATAAACACTGATTCAAAAAAAATTATAACTCTGTGTGTGTATGTGTACACACAAACACACACATTGCAAAAAACTTCATTAATGTATCAGTTAGGGTTAAAGTGACAGAAGTAGGGAAATGAGACTTAGGGTTGAGCCCTGAACCCCACCACCACCCCACCCCCATCCTCCACACACGAACAGGCATTGGGGTGTGCAATGGGGTCATTAGGCCGAACTCTCACCTCATTCCATGTGTAAAGAGGCTGACATAGTACAGCATAGGAGAATGGGGTGAGAGTTAGGCCTAACAACCCCATAGCACACCCCAGTGCCTGTTCATATGTGGAGGATGGGGCATAAGGTGGGAGGGTTAGGGGCTCAACCCTAACATCTCATTTCCCTACTTTTGTTGCTTTATTTTTTTTTATTTATTTAGTTGTTTAACCAGGTATAGCACACTAAGCTGAAAGCTTTTTTACAGGAGCGACCTGGGAGCACAAGGAGGTTAAGTGACTTGCTCAGGGTCACACAGTATGCAAGTGGAAGCTGTGGGATTCAAACCCATTTCTGGTCTGCAGGATGTCACCAAATTTGCAGCTCAGAGCCTTAGACCACTGCGCTATACTGCCTCAATATTTAGCAAGCTTTAACGCTAACTGATGCATTAACAAAGTTTTTGCAAACAGTTTCCTTACTTTTTGAGAAAGTGTAATGTAACTGGTAAATGATATGTGTTGGTGGAAGGGCCCTGCACTCCCACCAAGATGTCCATCTGCATATAACAATATGCGTATGTGGGAGTGCGGGCCCTCCGGGCCCTGTGCTCCCACTTACACATAACTGAGTCATACAGTAGCCCTATAGGGCTGAAAAGGAACCCTTGTAACACTAATTTGCCAATATCTCAGTAACCGTTCAAGCTATGAAAAAAATTCCACTGCAGCTGTAATCATGACTTCGAAACCTCCACGCGTGCTTAGTCCACTTAAAGGTAAACTAAGCTGCAGGTAGCAAAAAATCCGTATCTCACTTCGTTTCCGAGGTACAGGCACTAAAAGTCACTGTGGGCACCGTAGAGTTATCCTATGGGAAAAATCTGAACTTTGTGATGGCATATCTGTGGAACTGAATACTTTTTTTGCACCTAAACAGCATAATTCACATCTCTGGGCACCCCCTTTATACCCTGCAAATTTCAAGCCAAAAGACCAAACCCTTTATTTACAGTGCACTGGCAAAGTTTTTAAATTCCTAGTTCATGAGGTGTCAAAATCCACGTTCATGAGGTCATTCCCCATTCACGAGGTGTCAGAATCACTGTTCATGAGAAATCCTTGATCTTCAGATTTTGGCCATCTGGTCTGGAAGTCGCGATTAAGGATTTTGTCAGTTCGCGAAAGGGGATTTTGTCAGCTCGCGAACGAGGAATTAAGAAACCAATCCCCTTTTGCGAGCTGACAAAATTCCCTTTCACGAATCGATCCCTTTTGGCGAGGTGTCAGAATCCCCGTTCATGAGGCAATACCCATTTGTGAGAAAGGCCATCTGGTAGTGAAATGACAATCAAGGATTTTGTCAGCTTGTGAAGGATCAGCTTCATAAAAGGGATTTTTGTCAGCTTGTAGAGAAAATTTAATCTTCTTTTGGCGTAGGTGACAAAATCCGCTTATAGCCGATACCCTTTCATGAACTAACGAAATCCCCTTTCGTGAGCCGATTCTCGTTCATGAGATAGGGCCATGTGGTCCATAACTCACCATCAAGGATTTTTTTACCTTGCAAAAGGGGATTGGCTTGCTAACAGGGATTTTCTCACCTCGCGAATGAGGATCAGAAGCGAGTGACGGATGAAGAATTTAAAAGTTTAAAACAGCAGTTTTTTGGCCAAAACGAAGAAAACCAAAGGCATGGGTTTGTAGAGGGCGTCACCCTGAACAAAACCCATGTCTTTATTTGTAAAACAAGTCACCTGTGGGGCAAGCTACAACATTTTGTTTGGGGGATAAAAATGAAAACAAAATGGCAGCTCGCGAATGAGGAATTTTTCTTCACAAACGGGGATTTTATAAATCCTTGTTCACGAGGTGACAAAATCCTTGATCGCGAGCCCAGTCCCCTTTCGCAAAACATACGTCTAAATCTTGGAGTGAACTGAGCATGCTCAGAACCCGAAAATTTAGAATTAAATAACTGCAATGGATTAATATTTTTTCACCAAACCAGTGCTGGATTGTTCTTTTGCCCAAACATCTTTCTACCCTGAAAATTTCAGGCCAAAATACCAAATGGTGTGTGGCTGCAGCGCGATGGGCAACAATCACCAAAAAAGTGCCCCAGAAATGCGAAAAACACATTTTTCAGCGATTCGCTGCATGAAAATCGCAAGTCCGACAAAAACGCAACTTGGTACATCAAGAAATCTGCCATGGCAGACCGTGCATTCCAAATTTCGTGTGAATCCGTTGAACAGTTGCAAAGTTATTAATGTGCAAAATTTAGGGTTTAACATTAAACTGCTTACTCAACTCTAACTATACTGGTGCAACCACGCCAGTGTAATATAAAAATATATACACACACACACACCCACTGGTGGAGGAGAATAAATACCGATTAAAAAAAAAAAATAACCTATGTATCTGTCTCTCTACATACATATATGTAGATATATAGCTATGTAATAGCTCCATTCCATTTGTCCTCATGGTGAACTCTCTGTAAAATATTTGTAACCCCTAGATGGCGCTATCCCAGGGGCTACTACCCCTGCCTGATTTGCCACTAACAGGTTGAGGGGCCTGGATCCAATGGCGGGTGCCTCCACCCAGAGGTCAGGGTTTGCAATAGTTAAACTAACTTGGTCACAGCCCTCTGGGACACTGCAACCCCCCTTTCTTCCCACTAGTGGCCCACACAATATATCAGAATTACCTCACAGTATACACTTACCCCAGGTCTGGTTTCCGCACTGGGACCTCCTGTGAAATGAGTTACAGTGCAACAATCACAGTACAGTACTTTAACATAGACAAATACCTCAGGCAGTATAACTTTGCTGAAACAAGCAGCTCTGATTTATTTAGGGGATATAACAAGGACAGGGGAAATCAGGTTAATTAGCTTATCACTTTAATAATCTACCTGTGGCTCTGTGCACAGGCCTATCCCTATCAGTTACTGTCCCTGGGTACCCAAGCCCTAGTGGCTAGTCCAAACCGTGGCAGCTGGTAGGGCCCTTCACACAGAGAAAAGGAGAATTAAACAGTCAGCAGTACAGTAATTCCATTTGGATTTAATGTGGCAATTCAACAGGAGCGAACTTTTGAATTAGTACTCACGACCTCCAAATAAGATAGGGTCCTTCAATGTCAGCAGGGATCACTTGAGGTGCACAAACCCTTCACACATCCATATAAAAGAAAGCACTATACCAGGCAGGCTGCATCTGTATCCCGATCGCAATTACTGCACAATACCCGGAGAACACACAGCAGATTCAGTTCCTGACAGACCGAGTGTAATTTTCAGCAATTCCTCCAGTCTTCTACAGGGTGAGCCTGGTTTCTACTCTTCAGAGATCCTTTGATTCTTTTCACAGGACGGATTCAGTCCTAACAAGCTGCAGACCGAACTCTGGGCCTTACACACGCTTTTTGACTAAACTGCACACTGAAAAGCACAGGGCCCTTCCTCTTCACTGCCAAAGCTCAACTGAAACTCCAACCGACAAAACCGGCACTCCTTTGAGTTCCTCCCAGTTCTTGACTGGATTGGCTGTCACTCACAATAGACTGCTGCTGTTGGTCCAAAAGGTGCTGAAGTCTAAACTACATCTCCCAGAGTCACTGCCCATACAATCCTCTTGTGGCTGGCTCAGATTATGAGTCCAAGTTCTGATCTGCCCAAGGCATTCATTTTAGAGCTAGCTTACCCCACACTGATTGGTCCAGTTCAGCAGTTCAAAACTAGAATGGGGAACTAGCAGACACAGTTCTGACTGCAAAGAAAGCAGGTTAGACAAACTGTAATTTCATTATTACTCTAAATAATTTCTGGCAAACAGTTACATCTTTCAGATAGGTTCCCTTGCACTCTAGTGACTGCAAAATGAAGTGAATTGACAGCAGCTTGAGTGGTACTCAATCAAGAAACACACAGTCCCCCATACAAACTAATTATGTCTGCAAGCAGACAGCTCTTAAAGAGACAGTACCAGAGGTTCTAAAAACACTCACTGATAAATGGCTTAAATGCCAAACACCATTCAGGCTTGGAGCATTCAAGCAAGCTCCTGGAAGTCTTTTGGGAACCCCCATTTGCAGGGGGGTTACATATTATTAACTACATAGCCTAGGAATGTCTTTATCAAAATCAGGATGTTGTAGAAGGGGTCAATGTTTCCTGGTTAAAGGTCATATGGGTTACTGGTGTGACCTATGACTTTTTGTACCCACACAAATTACCAAATTTATTTATTTACAAAATGGAAGAGTGAAGGGGGCTCCCTCCATATAGACAAAAAACAATAACAAGAAGTGTGCTGTACCTTGGAGTGTGTCAATCAGCAAAGAAAGTGGCTCACAGAATTAGAGTCAGTAAGCACCACTTCTGGGACTTGAACCAAAAATGATAAAAGTATTTATTAAATAGATATGGAACAATAAATATGTGCAAAAGGCAAGAAAAATTGTGCATCAAAAACCACTAGTACAAAACAAATGAATCAAAGTTCAAACACCATGAATGGGAAGCACAAAGGTACTGAAGTTCAAGTCCATAGAACCAGTGTTCAAAGAAAATTAAAGTCCATTGAAAGCTGCAGTCCGAACGGACATAAAATGTTTTCAGGATAAAGGATTTCCAAGAAGGAGAACTTACTGGTATCCAAACCTGGAAATGTGATCCATAGGCATCTCTCTTCCTTCATGTTGTAGCACTTGGAGGGCACACTCAAAGAACAAAATGTAATGTCCTAAAACGGACAGTGCAAGCCAAAACTCCCAAGGAAATATAGAGAGGCAGTAAAATAATTCTGAAGCGGTTCAAAAGGGCAGAGCAATCAAATCAGTGAAACGCCATGTGAGAACACTGTGGCGAGACTGAGAAAGCTGTAAAACACCATTTTGAACCAGCCGCCATTCTCCCGAGGTACTCCAGTCAAGCTTATCCACTGTTTGCTCACCTGCCTGTTTAACAGAAGAAGGGCTTAAAGGAGCAGGAGCAAAATTTATAGATTAAATACCTAATGTGCAGAATTATGCGACGACACCAAACTGTTGAATAAAAGTGCATAAATCTCAAGTATGTTTTCTATAAAGACATCAAATAATAACAATAAAATGATAAATTAAAAACAGCCGAATTAACTAGCCGCTGCATTCATAACAGAATGTGAAAATTCGCACACCTTAAAGACGTTATACAGATGCTGATAACTGGGGTGAAAAACCTAAGATCATATGAATAGAGTCTGCAAGCCATGTCCACATGGTAGGATAAAGAAAAGTTTACAAAAAAAAACATAAAAGTCACACAAACAAGTGGGGGGGTCCTTAACCCTAACAGATGCAATGAACTAGAGCCTACAAGTCTAAGTTGGAGGGGGAGAAAGACACATAAGGTACACCCTAACAGGCAGAGCCGGCAAGTCTGCCATAACTAGGAACTTAAAAGGACATCAAAAATAGAGCTTATTAATATCCCAAATAACTGTGAAGAGGGATTTCATCATTGAGGCCATTGGGGAGTCAAAGTATTCAAGGTAAAAATCCAGTATGCTTCTCGCTGTAATAATAAATCTCTCAAGTTACCACCACAGAATCCAGTCTCTACTTTTTCAGTTCCTATGAATCTCAATATGGCTGCTGAGCCATGTATTGCCTCTTGGTAATGTTTTGCCATAGCATAATCGAGATATAAATTTCTAATGGCTGTCTTATGCTTGCCAATTCTCGTTTTTAGAGCTCTCTTAGTTTGTCCCACATAACATGTGCCACATGGGCAAGTTAGAAGCTAAACAATTCTGAAGGAACTACAATTGAGAAAACCCTTAATATCAAACTTTTTACCCAGACGTGGATGTGTGATGGTATGAGAGTTAGATGTAGTCCTGCAGTGAGTGCAGTGGCCTCAACGAAAATTACCTTTAGGTGGTCCGGGTAACCATTGTCCTGTAGTCACGGGTTGTGGCATTGTGGCTGATACTAGTTGATCTTTAAGAGTTTTACCACATCAAAAGGAGATTCTAGGTATTTTGTTGGATAAATATTTAAGTCTGTCATCAAATTTAAGAAGGTCCCAATGTTTCTGTATAATGTGGCCCATTTTATTGCCTAGATGGTTGTAGTCAGTAACAGAAGTTGGTCTCTCCTTCTTCTAAAGTTTGAGTCCTGTTCAGGAAGTCATTTCTATCTATTTCTGCACTTGTAGCAAGGGTGCTTCATAGCCCCATTGAGTAGTCTTTTTGTAATCTCTCCACTTGCTGCTTTGAAAGAGTCATCAAATGAACAGAGCCTTCTAGCATGTGTAAACTGGCTTTTAGGTATATTTTTAGTAATAAAAGTAGGATGATAGCTGTCTCTTCCTAGAATTGTATTCCTAGCCAAAGGTTTTCTGTATAGGCTGATCTGGATATTGTTGTTTTTCCTCCAAAATTAATGTATATAACATATAAGTTCATGTAATCTGTCAAGTGTTCCAGACCAAATGACCAGACAATCATCAAGGTATCGTCTCCCAAGTTTTAATATTTTCAGAAAATGGGTTCTGCTGTGGATCGTAAATGAATCTGGTCTCCCATTCGCCCATATAGATGTTTGCCAAATTCGGCGCGCGCAAAGGTCGTACCCTTGTGCTGGACTTATGCCTTATTTTCTTTTTTTGTTGGTACTTTTTTTCCCTGGCATCCAGTCTGCCTTACCTCTCCCATGTCCAGGCATCCTCTCTCTCTCTCTCTGGTCTCCAGCCACCGTCCCAAGGACTCCTCCACTCCAAATTGGGCTCCGCAGCTACCCCCACGGCTTGCCTCCCATGGCGGGGAGGTGGAGAGCCCCCCCTTTGCTCTGCCACCAGGACCGGATCCAGTACTGCTGCGCAACCTCGGAACCGAGTGAGTCCCCTTCGGAGACGGCCATCATGCCGCCGCGACTGGTGCCCTTTTTCCCTGTTCTCCCCTTGGCGTGCAAGGCATGCAGTGACAGTAATGGACAGGAGCACGTGCGCGCTACTGCACGCACTACCTGGCGTCAGCCCCAGCACGTTCCCCCATAGACTGCCTGTGCACTGCATTGCCTCCAGCCATCGCCAGAGGCCACCAGCACACCGACTGCAGCACACACTCCTCCCCAGAGAAGGAGAGCAGTTCTACGGACGCTCAGTCCTTCTTCTCCCCTGCCAACCCCCAACAACCCAGGCTTGTTCCTGAACCCCGGTCGCCGGTGTGGTGCGAGGTGTGGCATCCAGCACCTCAACCCTCAGCACCACCATATGTATGCCTTATTTTCAAAAAAGAAATAGTTGGCTTCCAAAACAAATTTGACCATCTCTATGATATATTTAGGAGGTAGCAAGGCTCCCTTTGGTGCAAGGGCTACTTCTAATGCATTCAGGCCACCTTGGTGTGGGATGTTCGAATAAAGACTCTCCACATCTATTGTAACTAGCCAGTCTTCCTGTTCAATGTGGACTTCAGTTAAGATGTTTAAGTTGTCATTTGTATCTTTGATGAAAGACCTCAATTCAGGTACCGGCCTTTTTATATAAAAAAAAAAAATCTACAAATTTGGACATCAATTCAGTAATTGAGCCTATAGAGGAGACTATAGGTCGTCCTGGAACTGGGACTTTGTCCTTGAGGATTTTTGGGAGGAGGAGGAGGTAAAGTACTGGATCTTCCTGGACATAAAGTCTCCACCACTCATTCACACTGATGGGAGTACGCCGGAGGTGCTAGGACCCAGCGGGAGCCAAACTTTTTCAGAAGGGCCGGTGCCAAGGTGAAGCCATGAGGGAGCGGCACCGCGAGCTAGGCTCGTGCGGTATAGACTACCTCGGCATCGACCCTCCAACTGCCTCAGTTCCTTTTTCCCTGCCATCGAGTGCACTTCAGTGACGACGTCGCTCACCCACCGGGAGTCAAAACTTCAACTAGCAGCTAGTTTTCAGTTTTATTGTTTCGTAAGATTTCACGAAAAGACAGATTACATTTTAAAAGTATACTTTTATTGTTCTAAAAGAAAGAAGTCTTCAGCCCTCCATTGATGGAGTCGACCATGAGTGGGGCAGGTGACGGTAGGGAGACTTTGCATAAAAGCTGTTCAGTCAGCCAGGCTGGGTCTGGTCCGCCACCCTCTCCGCAGGGGGTGAGTGACAACAGACGGTCCAGTGATTGGGAAGAGGGGTGGTCTCCCACATACAAAAAAAATGTCCCATTCTCAGCACCGTTCATCCTCTAGCTCTTCGGTCCACCGGTCGAAAAAGAGATGACATCACTCGAGGTCACCTTCTGATACGTCTGCGCATAGACAGTCAGTTGTCGGGATCTGGAGCCAGTCTCTGCCTCTTTCGGAGTCTCCTCTGGCTTCTGTCTCTGATGACCGGCATCTTCAACACCAGAGTCCCTCCCTGCATGCTGGAGGGTTTTCTGGTGAGCAGTTTCACCATCTGGCTGCTCTTATGGAGCAGTGGACACGAAGGTTGTCCCACCTGCCCGAACCGGCTAGTCTGTCACTGGGGCCTTCGGGTCTGTCGGTTTCGGATCGGCAGGCGGGGTAGGTTGAGACTGCCAAGTCACGCAGCCTCCTCCGGTGTCTATCACCCTCACTTGGCTGCGGTGCAGGGGTCCACACCGATGTCTTTATCTCCTACTATTTTTCTTCCTTTACCTTCAAATCGTAGTTTGCAGACTTCTGTTGTGGTGCCACAGTCTGCGGTGCCATTATTGGAGCCAGCCAAGTTTGCTTGCGGTGCTGCGTGTGGTGTCGGTGCCGTGTGCAGTGCCCTATCCGCTGCCAGCATCGTTTTTGGTGCCAGGTGTGATGTCGGCATCACACTTGGCGCCGCGGGTCCTGCCAGCACCACGTTCAGTGCTGCTGTCTGTGTTGGCGCCACCTCTGTACTCTGCGCTGTTCTCTTTGGCGGCACCGGGGGGGCGTTGCCGGTGCTACTTGCATTTCAGAGGTTTTCGACTCTGATTCTGTCTTTTCCTCCTCTTCCTCCTGGTTTTCACCCCATCCTGTCTGTACAGTCCCTCCTGAACTGTCAGGAGATAACATTGAGCCTGATCCTGATCTTCAGCTGGGTGATGATTTTGATGCCGAGTCTGCCTTAGGGGTGGGGATCAATCCTTTTGCAGAGCCTGTGGTTGAAGACCTTTCCTTTAAGTCTCTGCTTAAGAATTTAAATTCTACCCTTTCTCTTCAGACCACGGAACTAGATCCTGGGAAGCTTTTACATCTCCAGTATCTGCATGTTCGGAAATGCCTACGAATTTAACCCCTCCGGTGCAGCCCTCTTTCGAGACCCTTTCCCAGATGGTGTGGAGCAACTCGGCTCTTAGTCCCTCTTTGGCCAAGTCCATAGATAGGAAGTATGCCCCTCCCAAGGATCGTCCCATCCTGGCCTCTCAAGCCTTTGCTGATGCCATAGTGGTCCTGGCAGAGAATGACAAGACTGTCCTTCCTCAGGAATCCACAGCTCATCCTATAAACAAAGAATCTTGCAAGAGCGACGTGTTGGCTAAGCGAGTCTTTGCTGCTTCAGCCCTGGGCATGCACATTGCTAGCTACCAGGGTTATTTTTCTCAATATGAGTATGTACTTTGGCATTCGCTCAAAGCAACAGTATAAGATGCTCTGCCCAAATCAAAAGTTAATTCAGAACTACTACAGACCATTGCTAGAGGTGTCAAGTACAACAATCAACAGATTAAAGCTGCCATGGACGCTTTCGATGCTGCCTCCAGAGCGGCGGCGGCTGGTATTTGCACCCATCGCCATTCTTGGTTGCGCACTTCGGGCTTCACGAATGACACCCAACAAAAGGTCATGGCCTTACCTTTCAACGATATATATCTGTTTGGACCTCAAGTGAAGCAAGCACTAGAGGCCACTCAGAAAACTGTGCTATTAGGACAGCTAGACCCCCTCCTGCTGCCTCTCGAGGAGGCGGGAATAAGCGTCAGTTTCATAACCGCCAGTCCTTTCGTGGCAAAAGCAGAGGAGGTTTTAACAGAAACCAAACCCCTCAGCCACAAAAGAAAATGCAGCAAAAGGCAATAGGCCCAAAAGCGCCCAGTGCCACTCTCTGAGTTTCCAGCCCAGGTCCTACCTCAACTTCTGAGGGGGACTCTTCCTCAGCAGTAGGAGGACATCTGACTCATTTCTACGACCAGTGGAAGTCGATAACATCAGACAAATGGGTCACGAGGGGTACTCTCTCAGCCCGTCAGAACCCCCTTTGGATCATCCTCCCAAGAGGCAGCCCAAGCTGTCTGCTGTGCAGTCAGACTTTCTTGCTTCTGAGGTGCATGGCCTTCTGAACAACAGGGCAGGTAGAAGTAGTCCTGCTGGATCAGCAAGACACAGGTTTCTACTCCCACTGCTTTCTGGTTCCAAAGAAAACAGGCGGTATGCACCCTATTTTTGACCTCAGAAAGTTAAACAAGTTCCTCTACAAGGAAAACTTCAAGACAATATCATTCAGTACCCTGTTACCTTTGATTCATCAACAAGATTGGCTAGCCTTCCTGGACATGCAGGATGCCTACCAACACATTCTCATACACCCAAAGCACCACAAGTACCTAGGTTCGTGGCATTGGGTCAGCACTACCAATTTAGAGTCCTGCCCTTTGGGCTATCCTCTGCACCTCGAGTCTTTACAAAGTGCTGTGCAGTTCTCGCGAGAAGCCAGTCGTCCAGATATGGGAATACTTGGATTCCGATTTTCCTCAGATGCACTATCTGAGGAAAATCGGAATCCAAGTATTCCCATATCTGGATGACTGGCTCTCGCAAGCCCCTCCAGACAAGAGACTGGAGGCTGTGGATATGGCCTCAGATTTCTTCATGTATATGGGTGTTCTGCTCAGCCTGAAAAAGTCACAGCTGCAGCCCTCCCAGAAGCTTCTCTTCATAGAAGCCCTTCTGGACATCTGTGCAAAAGCCATCCTTCCGGAATGCAGAAGGAGCGATATCCTTCAGATGGCCTGCTTCATCAGAGAGAACAGCTCAGTTCGAGCTCTTTCAGTGCTGTGGATGCTGGATCTCATGGCATCCTTGGTGTTTACTGCACCTCTGGCTCGTCTCCACATGCGAACCTCTCAGTGGATGCTCAGCACTCAATGGTCACCAACCACTCACCCTCAGTCCTTTCACATCAAGGTGACAGAACCATTGAAATGGTCACTTGCCTGGTGGTCTCAGGAGGACAACCTTCTAAAAGGATAACCCTTCGCCCCTCTAGATCCCCAGATCTCCATCACCATGGATGCATCCTTGCTGGGCTGGGGAACTCACTGCTTAGGCTCTCCACATCCAGGGCACGTGGACCCAGGACGAGTCCCAGCTCCACATAAACATTCTGGAAATGAAGGCCGTCCTCTATGCAGTCCGAGCTTTGAAGGACATACTTTGTCACAAGATCATTCTCCTTCAAACAGACAACAAGGCAGTGATGTGTTACATCAACAAGCAGGGTGGTGCACACTCTTACCCATTATGCAGGGAAGCAATGAGAGTGTGGGAATGGTGCCTGGAGTACAAGGCTCTGATTCAAGCAGTCTACCTGCCAGGAGTTCAAAACAAACTGGCAGACAGTCTCAGCAGAACAGAGACAGATCCTCACGAGTGGTCTCTCAACTTAACCATCCTTCAGTCACTCTTCAGAGAGTGGGGAACTCTGCACCTGGACCTTTTTGCGTCCCCACTCAACGCAAAACTGCCTCTCTTCTGCTTCAGAAATCCAGGACCTGGCATTTTGTCAGGATGTATTCAGGCTGCAGTGGACAAAACACTTTCTGTACGCATTTCCTCCTCTTCACCTAGTTCAGAGAGTGCTGCCCAAATTGGAGGCATGGGGACAGATTGATTCTCATTGCCCAATTTTGGCCTCACCAGATCTGGTTTCCTGTAATCAACAGGCTATCAGAAACCTCCCCGAAACCGCTTCCACTCCAGACGAACCTTCTGACCCAGGGCCCTGTAGTTAATCCCAACCTGAGATCCCTTCACCTCCACGCCTGGCTCCTGAGGAGATAGAGGTGAACAGGTTTAACATTTCTCGTAGAGTTTTAGATAATATCCTAGCTGCACGCAAGCCAGCTACTCAAAAAACATACACAGCTAAGTGGAAGCATTTCTCTATCTGGTTTGCGAAATCATCTTGGAATCCCCTTTCATGCCCACCACGTAAAGTCCTGGAGTATCTCTTAGACCTCGCTAACACAGGTCTACAGTACTCTACAGTCTAAGTTCACCTTTGTGCAATTTCCCGGTACCATGAGCCTGTACTTTCTCTGTCTTTGGCTCAGTTACCTGTAGTTAAATGATTTCCATGCTCACTCGTAAACCCTTCAAGCATCTAGCCACTTGTGAGTTGAAATTTCTAACTTGGAAGATGGCCTTCCTGGTGGCCATCACTTCCACCCATAGAGTATAAGAAATACATGCTTTGGTCACAGACCCTCTGTATACTGTATTTCACAAGGACATGGTGGTTCTTAGGACTCTCCTAAGTTCCTTCCTAAGGTTGTCTTGGAATTTCATTTGAAGCAACCTTTAGTCCTTCCTACCTACTTTGCAAATTTCCAGAATGAGGGGAGCGTACCCCTTATTCTTTGGATGTAAAGAGAGCTTTGCGGTTCTGCCTGGACAGAACAAAAGAGATCTGCAAGGCTCAACAACTGTTTGTCTCCTTTAGCACAACCCGGCTGGGTCAGCCTATTGCTGTCAGGTGCATTTCAGCATGGTTAGTGGCATGCCTTCACCACTGCTACTCCACGGCACAAGTCAAGCTGGAAGGCAGAGTGTACACTCACTCTACCAGAGCAGTCGCGGCATCTCTGGTGGAAATTCATAATGTTCCCATTGCAGACATTTGCAGTGCGGCCACCTGGAGCTCCGTGCACACTTTCGTCAAGCACTATGCTTTAGATGTCCATGCCAGACAGCATCAGTCTTTTGGCAGGACAATTCTTAATGGACTTCTGTCCTAAGTGAGCTCCCTTCTCCTACTGCCCATCTTGGGGGATTATTTTTGTTGGGTACTCTCCCAATCTTGTGAATGAGTGGTGGAGACTTTATGTCCAGGAAGATACGGAAATTACATACCTACCGTAATTCTTGATCTTCTTGGATGAAGTCTCCACCACTCATTCACACGCCCACCTACCATTCCCCAAGCTCACTTCTCTGTTTATGGTCTTCACTCCTTCAGTCTTTGGGCTGTGAAGACTTTGTTCTTTGACCCTTCTTACATGGGTCATTCAGACTATCGTATGTCCGTTACTTAGGTTAGGCCTCTCTAGGTTAGTTGTGCTGCACCTCCTGGGGGGGGGGGGGAAAGAAGGTACTGAGGTGGCTGGAAGGTCGACGCTGAGGTAGTCTATACTGCCTGAGTCCAGCTCACGGTGCCACTCCCTTGCAGCTCCACCTCGGCGCCAGCCCTCCTGAAAAAGTTTGGCTCCCGCTGGGTCCTAGTGCCTCCGGCGTACTTCCATTAGTGTGAATGAGTGGTGGAGACTTCATACAAGAAGATCAGGAATTACGGTAGGTACGTAATTTCCATTTCTGGGGGAATTTTTACTGTAAGGTACTCTGCCTCAGTGTTTGTAATCCAATTAAGTTGTTTACCTCTGTCTGTTAAGAGGGTTGCCCTCTCGTGGATCTCTTCAATTGGATCATAGTCTAATTTAGTGTAAAAGCAAGTCGTCTATTGACTTCCGTAACATACTCTTTTTCCCCCCCAAGTAACCACAGCTCCCCCTTTATTTATTTAGTTTTTGTTGACCGAGTAAGTGCACTAGACAAATTCTGCCTATTTTCAGGCACGACCCGGGGGAGGGGGATACAGATGAATGCCAACTGACCTTGAACCAGATTAAGCTGTTGGTGGTATTGGGGGAAATTTAGCCAAGGCACCAGGGAAGTTCCCCTACTCCAAGGGAGATGACACTGTGACTGGTGCTGCTATGGCCAGTCTGCCTGAGACTTCATGGAGTTCAGATGTGCAGGGTGCTGGGGGATGGACCTATTCCTCGATCTCAGGATTTCGTGAGGCCGATCCTGCTATTTTACTGGTGTGGATTCCCTACCTGGACAAGGATTGCTGCAGGATGGTATGGCTTCGACTCCAGCGGTAGCTGCTGAGTTGGATATCCGTGAGCTGCTTGCTGCTGAGGAGCGCCAGTTTCATGCTAGGAAGCAGGAACTGGAGTTATTGTTATTGGAGTGCACCAGGACTGGTGCGGTGATGGGCGAATGCACCTGTGCCAACATTCTGGTAACACACATGGAAGTGGATGATACTCTGGCGGCTGAGGTGGCCATGAATCGATCTCTGAGATTACGGTGAACTCTCTGAACTGCTCTCTCTCTAAAAAGGTGCTGGTAAGCGCGATTCGGAAGGGAGAGGGGGTTTGGAAGACATGCAGCAAGTAGATGAGACAGTTATTGTATCTGATATGGGGGTTTTGGAGAAACAAAATATGCCTGGCCCTGGTTTGTTTTTTGGACATGGTACTGCTTCCAAAGTTTGTTTGCCTGCTGATATTTCTGCTAGCAAGTCCCCTGAGAAACCCACTCCTAACGGACAACAGCTGCAAGGGCAAAATTGTTGGGTTGGTAGGGAGGGTTTTTCTGCCCCTTTACAACTTGCTGGTACTGCTTCTGCTGAGGGATTGCCATTTCAGCTTCCCGCTGCAGGGTGGGTTAAAAAATTTGATGGTTCTGGTCGGGATGCAAATGTTCGTGACTCAGGGCACACTAATGTAGCCCCTCCGTTTCCAGAACCTGATACTGGGTCAGACTCTCAGGCTTCCCCTTCTCAAATTACATCTTGTCAGATTGTGGCTGGTTGTGAGTCCTCTATAGAGACTGGGCAAGGGGATCTCCTGTTATCTCTTCATGAGGGAGAAAATAAGGAACATGTTTTGTGGTCTGCCTTCTCTCTCCCTCCCTCCATCTTCCCAAGTCCCTTTAGATCCTCAGCTGGTCTCCACTGTGGCTAGGGCTCAGATGACACAAGCTGGTTTGTCTGTCTCTGAGGGCCCTGATCCCAGTACTGATACTACAGATTTACAGACCATGAAACCTCCTGTTTGGCATGAAGGAGTACGAGAGAAGCTCTTTCCTTCACATATGAAGAATGTTTCCGAGCCGGCGGTGCGGCGCAATGCAGTCCGGTTAAAATTCCGGGGTGCAGCCTCAGATGCGCCTGATAGATTGTTTGTGAGGAGGGCATTTCTTAAAAATAGTATGAAATTTTATGCATATGAAATTTATGCCCTGATTCATATGCCTGGGGACACCATTTATGATGTCAGTTTTATGTATCCTAATGGACTTGAACGGTTTTGGAAGCAATATAACTTAAGAATGGTCCAGTATGGCGGCCTTTCATTGCTATACCTCTGACTAAACCCACGTCTAAGACAATTACTATCCTCTTTCGTAATGAAGGAGTAAATGTGGCAGATATCACTTATTGGTTGAAGCAACGTTGCCAGGTAAATGGCTATCCTGACCCTATTCTGGATGAGGAACATCTTTGGACAGGGTGCTGGAAGTTTAAGGTTACACTCAAACAGGAGCAAGGGATGATACAGCATTTGCCAAATCGTTTCTTTTTGGGTTGAGATAGGGGAGTATTATTCTATCTGGTTGAGCCCAGAGCCTGCTATAAGTGTGGCGCTCTTGGTCACTTGAGTAATGTGTGCGAAAAACAGAAATGTGGCCTTTGTGGAGACTTTGGGCATACTGTTGCACATTGCAGACAACCTCAGAAATGCAATTTATATGAGGAGAGGGGTCATAATTTTAGGAACTGTCCCTGGGCATCTCATAATGGTTTTAATCAATCTATCTGAGCTGAACATGAAGTTTATGTTACTACAGCACAAAAGGAAAAACTGAGAATCAGTAATTTAATGGATCACTTGACCGACAGGGAGCAGGTTTCTACTGCTGACCCAGTTTCCAGACCACCTTCTGATACAGTTATAGTACCGGTGGAAGTTCCTGGTTGTACCCAGGCTCTTGCTGTACCCTCTCAGGATGATTCACAAGATCCTGTGGACTTGGAATTCCCTCAGGTTCTGGTACAGGAAGTGACTGACAATGAGCTGGATGTACAGGCTTTGCAAGGTAACACTACTGGGCCTGACTCTGTTGTGGTTCAGAATGAAAAGGAGGAAGTAATGGCCCCGCCAGGGAGAGGGGAGGACATACCTTTTCAGAGGGTCACGAGGTCTAAAACAGCACTAAAGGGGCCGTCCGGGGGAAGGAGGATCGAGCGCCCAGAGGCTGCTGTCCTCCTCTGGGTGGGGTGGGATGCAGGTCCCGCTGCAATACTGCCACCTGGGGTTACCACAGGTGGAGGTGCAGCAGGACCGCATGTGGCAGGGAGGGAGGACATCTCCGGAGCTGGAGCATTAGCACGCTACCAAGGCCCCTAGGCTCTCCTTGCATGCAGACGTCCCCATGGGGATGGGCGAAAGGAAAATACCCTCCGGTGCTCCTGTAGATGGAGCCAGTCTCAATCCCAGGGCCCCTTCTGGCAAGGGCGACGGATCCCGGATGAAATCACAGACGCCCGGGGAGGTGGAAAGGGGGGGGACCCTGCCTCGTACCCGCCTGGGTGTCAAACCAAGGCAGCATGTGGGGATGACTGCACCCGATGCTGTCAGACGAACAGAGATGCACAAGGCAGTTGAAGACTCCTGAAGGTGAGGAAGTACTGGGGTGAGAAGGAGGCATTAAAAGAAAATATAAAAAAAACAGCACTAAAGGGAACCCCTATTATGGAGGACTTAGTGGTTCAGAATCCTTTCGATGTCCTTATGGATGTCCCAGAGGGTGATGGGGGTGATGAATCTGATGGCTCATCAGTGACTTCATCACAACTTGAGACTTTACTTGGAATTGGAAAGGTTGAGAAGCGTAAGCCGAAAAAAGAAAAAAAAGGGAAATGATGTGAAATTGCTGTTTGCACATATTTTACTTTTTTCTCTATGCCGTCTTTTTATCTCATTTCTACTGTTAATGTTAATAGTATCCATAATAGTCAAAAGCGTGCTGTTACCTTTGCTAGTTTACATAATACTTTAGGCCAGCTCATTTTTATATAGAATACTAGATTACACGCTATTTCTGAGATAGAGCAGGCAAAGAGGGATTGGAGGTGGGGACTATCCTTGTGGTTGGTGGGGGAAGTACCTTGTTCAGGTGTGGGGATTTTGTTTTTTGATTTGTCTGTTCAAATCTTGAATGTTTTAGGTATTTCTCCTGGCAGGGTGTTGCTTGTGGATGTGGTCCAGCTTGATTAATGTGTATGTGCCACAAACTAAGGCTGATAAAGTGGCTTTATTTTGTCTTATTAAACCTTTCCTCTCCACCTCTAAATTGATTTTGGTGGGGGGAAGATTTTAATTGTGGTTTGTCATCTAGGGATTGGGGTCAACAGACTCAAAAAGTGTATAGCGACACCAATGCATTAACAAACATCTTGGCTACTGCTGGCTTATGTGATATTTATGATCTTGTGGGAAAGGTTCTGGAGCATACATTCTATAAAGGTAGATTGTCAGCTCGCATTGATTTCTGGTTTGTCTCTCCTCATTTGACTAGTACAACAGTTGACATTATACCTTTGTAAACCTCAGATCATATGCAGGTTCAGGCTACGATAGGTTTGGAACATAAAATTTCATTTGGTAGAAGTTATTGGAAATTGAATACAACCGTTGTACAGCAGGAGTCAGTGCAGCAGGGAGTGTGTGATTTACTGTTGGTTAGACGAGATGTTAGATTTTTATATGATTCTTGGGGAGAGTGGTGGGAGGATACGAAAAGGGATATTAGGGATTTTTTTAAACGAGCATCAGGGTTCCTAGCTGGTTTGAAATATTTGGAGTACTTACAACTAAGAGCACGGTCCACTATAACGGCTTATAGAACATGACTCTGAGATCAGATCTATTTGTGATAAGACTGGAAGAGTGTATCCAAAAGTGTCTGCTTATGCAGATGATTGCACGGTTATTGTAAGAGACTTGGAATCAGGGCAGAGGGTGTTCTTGATGTTTTGGCAAATTTGCATGATTTTACAGGGATTACCCTTAATCTTTCTAAGTGTAAACTTCGATTTTAGGTAATGCATGTATGCCTTTGCAATTTTCAATTCCGGTTGAACATGGGAAGATTAAAATACTAGGATTATTAGTTGGTACCAGAATATGATGATGCACACAGAAAAATTATGTCTTGGAAATCTTGGAAAATGAGAAAAAAAAGGATTTATTTACTGAAAGCTTATATTTTGCTTGTCTTTTTGTATGTCTCCAATCAATATACGTCCAGTACCATTTAGTATGCATGCCAAGTTGACGGGACTGTTCTTTTTATTTCTATGGGGCAGTCACCTGAATCCCATAAAACGGGCACATACTTACAGAGCTCGAAAGGAAGGTGGGCTTGATATGGTTCAACCGTTGGTATATTTGTTTAGTAATTTTTTTCATAGTAACATTCGTCCGCTGATGTTAGGGAGTACAGGATTTGGTACTGATAGTATGAAACGCTGGGAGCCTCAGTTTTAGGAAGCATGGGGGAAAGGTAAATGGCATGTTTCTGACGAATGTTTGCCTTCCTATGTACAGACCTTATTGAAATATGTTAGATTGTGGAAAATTGTGCTTCATTGATTTGTGGACACTGATAGGAGGAAATTTTATAGGACTATCCTTGCACGCAGTTATCTGGAAGAGCCCGTATTCAATATTCCTTCTCAGTTTAATTGTCAACTATTACTGGATAGTATTATTGAACCTAGGAGTCCATAAAAAATGCAGGATATGGTCTGGTTGTGTGGGCATCAACGATTAAATATAAAGGGAAATCTAAAACATAAAGTTCAAGATGACAAGGTTTGTTTAGTGGGAACATGTTTCGGTCATATTGAAACCATGCAGCATTTATTTTTTGAATGTTCCTATATACAAGGTTTTTGGGCTTCTTTGGCTGCTTTGTGGGGTGAAGATATATTTGAACGGATGACTTACGACATTTTGATCTTAGGACAATGAGAGAAAGAGTGGAGAAAATGGCAGAAGAGTATGGTTTAGGTAATTTTTGCTTGTTTGAAATGGTTGATCTGGCATGCTAGATGCCTCAGCGTTCTACAACAAAAGGTAGTCACTGTGTGGGACATGTTGTGCCAGGTACAGATGGAATTAGATAAAGTTTATCATTATGAATTTCGTACTATGGGGGGGTAGTATGCCGGCGTTTTTGGGAAGGGGTGGTATGGGTTGGGTAATGATTTTCATTATATTCTGGACTGCTTTTGAATATCTACTATATATTATTTTGTTCTATTCTCAGTCTCACTGCCCTGTGGGGAATTGGACAATATAGGGAATTATTTTTTTTTATTGTTGGGGTATTTTATACTGTTTATGTTTTGTATTAGTTTTTCAATTCTGTCAACTCCTGAGGTTCTTATTGGTTGGTTGGTTGGTTGTTTTCTTCCTTTGTTTTTGAGTATTGTATTGCTGTATAATGACTTTCTCCCTTTCTTGTGTTTGTTTTTGTTGCACAATAAAAATTTCCCCTACTCTTTTCAAGAAGTGCCTTGGGATCTTTAACATCCAGCTGAACTACCACCAGAACAGGCAGATGGGACCTAGGTTTAACATCTCATCTGAAAGATGGCATTTCAGGAGTGCAGCACCCCCCACATTCTGCACTACAGTGTCAGGATTGAGATTCAACCCAAGTGCCTGGTGTGGGGATAGAACCCACAGCCTTCTGATCTCCCAGCCTCAAAGGCAAGTGTGCTACCTGCTGAGCCACTGACACTAGTAATCAGCCTGTTTAATGACTATTTAATTATTATCGTGTAATTCTTTGATAGCAACTGTTTCTCGTGTAATATTTTGCTATGGGGGGGGACATTCATTCTGTTTCAGCATATCATGTATATCTTTCGACACAGCACCACAGAAGGTAGTGAGGGTGGGATTGTTTTGAGGGGGGCAAAAGGTGGAGTTTTTTTTTTTTTTTAAATGTGGCTTCCCTGTTGTTGTTCAGATTTTGTGATTGGGGCATAGGTCTGTCTTTGAGAGAAATCCTTAAGTTGTAATCTCCGAAAGAACTTAAAAAGATCTACTTGTATCTGAGGGTTAGGTATTTTTCTCCCCACAGCCCCCATTTGTTTGTGTTTGTGTGATTTTTATGTTTTTTGTAAAGTTTTCTTTATCCTACCATGTGGACATGACTTGCAGGTTCTGTTCACATGATCTTAGATTTTTTTTACTCCAGTTATTAGCATCTGTATACTGTCTTTAAGGTGTGTGAACTTTCACATTCTGTTATGAATTCGGGCTAGTTCATTCAGCTCTTTTTAATTTATTGTCATCATTTTATTATTATTTGATTTTTTTTATAGAAAACATACTTGTGATTTATGTACTTTTATTCAGCAGTTTGGTGTCTTAGCATAATTTTGCTCATTAGGTATTTAATCTATAAATTTTGCTCCTGCTCCTGCTCCTGCTCCTTTAAGGCCTTCTTCTGTTAAATAGGCAGGTGAGCACACAGTGAATATGCTCTGAAGATGATTCCAGGTTGAAACGCAAACATACCTTATCGCCGCCCACGAAAACGTGGCTGCAGTACATCGGGGAATGGTGGCTGGTTCAAAGTGGTGGTTTACATCTTTCTCAGTCTCGCCCCAGTGTTCTCACATGGCGTTTCGCTGATTAGATTGCTCTGCCCTTTTGAACCACTTTAGGTTTATTTTACTGCCTCTATATTTCCTCCGGAGTTTTGGTTTGCACCAACCGTTTTAGGACATTACTTTTCGGTCTTTGAGTGCACCCTCCAAATGCTACAACATGAAGGAAGAGAGACTGTATGGATCACATTTCCAGGTTTGGATGTCAGCAAGTCCTCCTTTGGGGAGATCCTTTATCTTGAAAACATTTTTATGTCCGCTCGGATTGCAGCTTTCAGTGGACTTAAATTTTCTTTGAACATTGGTTCTGTGGACTGTGAACTTGAGTACCCTTGTGCTTCCTGTTCATGGTGTTTGAACTTTGATTCATTTGTTTTGCACTAGTGGTTTTTGATGTTCAACTTTTTCTTGCCTATTGCACATATTTATTGTTCCATACGTATTTAATAAATATTTTTATAATTATTGGTTCAAGTTTCAGAAATGGTGCTTACCGACTCACATTCCGTGAGCCACTTTCTTTACTTATTTATTAATCTATTTATTTAAAAGTTGATAACCAGGAAAGGCACACTGAGCCAAGGCTCACTTTCAGGTGTGACCCAGGGCAAGGGTACAATTTACAGCTGATACAAGAAAGTACAGTTAAAATTGGTACAGAATACAGTTGATACAAAGATAGTGCGCGACAGTTGAAATTGGTACAGGCTGCAGAAGGAAAGGACAGCAGTTGAAATTAACAGAGTTTCAGATCACAAGGCAAATTTATACAGTGAAGCAGTGATGCGTGAATAAGTACAGTAGTCTGAGAACGCATGTTCTACAGTGGTTTGAAACTGGTACAGGTACAGATCGAAGGTCAATAACGAAGCAGCGAAACAGTGGTCTGTGCGTATGAACAGTAATTCAGAGGATATGGAAGCAATTATATGAGGGTTGATACATTGCTAAAATACTTATACACAACAGTACGTGCTTATGTTGGTGTGGGGTTTTAGATGAGTAGGGGGGATGAAGGGAAGGGGACATAGGGAGGAAGCAGAGGGGCAGGGAGAATTAAGTGGGGGGTAGCAGAGACGAGGAAGGGGAGGTTGCGTGAAGTAGTTTTTAATGGACACCACTGTTGGCAGACTGCAGACAGCAAGGGGTAGTGAATTCCACAGGGCAAAGAGCAGGTAGGTGAAGGCTTCTTGCCTAGCGAGGGAGTGCAGAGTTGATAGTGAGAAAGCATTGGTCATGGGAACGCAGTGCATAGCCAGAGCAGGGGGCTGGGGCTAAGAGAGAGACGAGAGGTAGGAGGGGAGGGTGTTGAACCAGAACTTGGCGACAGAGGATACACAGCATGCAAGTCGGCGATTCACAAGGGGGGGGGGGGACAGTATGGTAAAGGAGGCAGTAGTGCGTACGATAAGGGAGATTAGTGGTGAAGCGGCAGAAGGCATGGAACAGAGGATCAAGATTGCCGAGGGAGGGTAGAGGGGCTGAACTGTAGACCACATCGGCGTAATCGAAGGAAGGGAGGATTAACTTGGATAATATTTCTTTCCTGATGGAAATTTAATTAACCAAATAGCCAGGTTGTTAAACCTCTTGTTCAGATCACTTTGTAGAAACCTCTGGTTTAGGAATGAAGGGGGAGCTTGCAGAGAGTGAACTTGAGCTATAATAACTGATAAAAAAAAAAAATTGAGCAGCCTAGGGATGGGATGCAGAGTGGTAAATTGAGTAAGGAACTGGTTAATGGATAGGCGACAAAGAGTAGTGATTAATGGCACTCCCAATAATGTGGGGAGAGTGATCAGTGTGGTGCTTCAGTGCTCAGTACTGGGACCAGTCCTCTTCGGTGTCTTCGTAAGTGACATTGCAGAAGGGCTGAAAGGAAAGGTATGCCTTTTTGCAGATGACACCAAAACCTATAATGGGGTAAACACTCAGGAAGGGGTGGAGAGAATGCATAGGGACTTTGGGAAATTCAAGGAGTGGTCAGGAGCATAGCAGATGGTGTTCCTTGTCAAAAAGTCCAAAATCATCACCTAGGGCATAGGAACCCAGGAGCTGAGTATAGAATGGGGAGGGAGATACTGGCAGTCACTAAGCAGGAAATGGACCTTGGGGTTATCATATCTGATTACCTCAGAGTGGAAGGGCAATATGACAAAGCAGTGGGCAGGGCCAATGGTATGCTGGGATGCAGAGGGAGAGTTATCTCCAGCATGAGGAGGGAGGCGGTGTTGCCATTGTATGTCTTACTTGTGAGACCCCACCTGGGTATCGTGTCCAGTTCTACCGGACAGACTTCAGAAAGAACATAGACATGGTGATGCACTCTAGAGGAGGGTATCTAAAATGGTGCAGGGGTTGCATCAAAAGCCCTACAAAGAGAGACTGAGGGATCTCAGCATGTACATCATGAAAGAGAGGAGAGCAAGAGGGAACATGATGGAGACCTACAAGTACCTCACAGGGGTGAATATGGTGCAGGAGGAGAATCTCTTTCTAGTAATAAAGAGCACTAAGACCAGGGGGCAATGCGATGAAGCTGGGGGGGGAGGGTTAAGAGGGATGTGAGAAAGTACTACTTCATTGAAAGAGTGGTGGACACCTGGAACTGACTTTCAGTGGAAGTGGTGGAGGCAAAAACAGTAGGGGCTTCAAGCATGCATGACAAATGTAAGGGAATATTATTAAACAGGCAGAGAGGAGGGATGGTCACTGGAGACCAGTTACAGTTTGCGGAAATAGACTAGGCAGGGCCCATCTGTGTAGACTGGATGGGCCAAGCAGTCCTTTTCTGCCAGCAAATTCTGTGTTTCTATAATGAGATAAGAACAAGACTCAATCATTCAAGCAGCAGAGTGAGAGGGAGAGAGCTGTAAACTGACTGTGTAACTGTAGTTTATAGGGACATGGATATGTTGTTCATCCACACTTATTGGCAGGTATCCTTGCCGCTTTAAATCTTGCCGGAAGGTCTTCAAGCTTGCTCCTCCCACCCACCCGGGTGGTATAACTCTCGGCTCCGCCCATGACGCCAGATCTTCCTTACCGCTTGGAAGCTCAGGTTCCTCCTTAACGCCTGCGCTTGAGACTGGTTCCTATTTCTCCATTTCATGGATTTAAAATAAATTTTGGCGAAAAAGACTTCAGTCTTCTATCCCTCGGGCTGCGATGGACAAATCGACTCCCGGATTTCGAGATGCCCATGCGGGCAGAAGATGTCTCGACGGATCCACACTCCACGGTGTCTACTGCTTAGGCCTTGAGCACGCACCTGCAGGCTTGCGACCTGTGTTCATCTTTCTCGGCTCCACGCCTCGAAGACCGTGTTGCCCGATTGCAACTGGGCCGCCCCGAGAAGCGCTTCTCCGTGAAGTCCAAGGAGGCCCGTTGATGTGTCACAAGCGGTGGTTTGGCGGATCAGCTCGAGCGATGGTCGCCTCAAGAGGAGGCTGGCTGTATCTTTCCTGGCCGCTGCATTTATCCCGCCTTCTGGGTTCTTCCTACACAGCTTCTTTTAAGGAGCTTTGTCTGTCCCTCTCCACTAAGGGAGAAGGGTCCGCCTGCTGGACCTTATTCTCGGTCCAAAAGAGGGATGGGTAAGTCCCTCAGTCGGCGCTCTTGGGGCGGGAAAGGTCCTCTCTCGGGCCGTCGGCCGTCGGCTTCGGTCGACCGCTCGGCTCGACCACCACTGGCCCTCCGTAGTGTCCCGTCAGGTCAGTTGACCACGAGAACTCCCACCGATGAAGTCGAGATTTTTCTCGACCCATTGATCGGGCTGTCGCCTTTAGCAGCCGAGATTCCCTCCCGTTCCCCCGGAGGAGTTGAGATCCCAGGCTCGCCTCTGTGCTCAAGTTCCGGAGCCCTCGGATGGACCATCCGAGCCGGAGGGAGTGCCGGGTTCGGCCGACACCTCCCGCAGACCGACTCGGAAATTGGGACTCTCGGTCTCGGGTTCGACCTCTTTCGCGGTCCAGCCGATCCCAACTGTCATAGGCGGTCTGGCACCGCGGGTGAGGCGCTGCCCTCGCCTCCTCTCGCCGGATGAGGGAGGCTCCGCGAAATTACGCCCGATTGCACGAGGACCTTATGTTGCAACAGTTCTCCTGGTCGGGAGTACGACCTGCCGCCTTTCCCCGCCATTAAGTGGGCTGTCACCGAGCGGCCGACACAACCCCTCACTTATCCGAGGAGCTTCATACCAGGCCGGGTTGTTCGCCAAACCAGTTGCTCCACCTGATTCCCGTGGAACCTCCGCCCACAGCCACTAATTGGGGTCTACCAAGGATTCTCGGTCGGCTAAGGGTCTGCTCCCATCGGCTGTCAGTTACCTCACTCCCGACCGACTCGGCAGGTGAAGGGTGGCTCAGGCCAGAGGTAGTTTCTCGAGGACTCTTCCGAGTCCGAGATGATTCCTCCTTTTCTCCAAGCGACTGGACTTGGAGTCTTCAGGAGGTCAGTCAATGGACGAGCCCGTCGGTTCTTCCTAGGACTGCTTCGCTCATCTCGAGTCCACCGATGGAGCTCAACCCGCTTTCAAACGGCCAGGTATCCTCACGGAGATTCTGGACCGAGGGGTCTCCGACGGAGGCCTTCCGGTGGCCGAGGCCTAGTGGGTCCGGCATGGAGCTTGGCAGCGCCTGCTTCCCTGCCCTGCGCTCGCCAGGATGGCAGGAAGTATGCGTCCCTACCGGTTCCTTGTCCGTTTTTTTCGAACACCCTCTGCTGGGAGGGTTGAGCCATCGACAGCGCCGCCACGCAACGCCAGGATGTGGACAAACCTCCTGACAAGGAGTCCAAGAAATTGACTCATGTCGGGCTTAAAAGTTCACGCTATGTCCTTCTCGGGCTCGCCAGGCCAGTTCGGCCGCCTCATGGCACATTTTTCTCATGCCCTGTTGAGCTCCCTGGATGAGGTCATCCTCATCTTCCCACCGATCTGCAGACTACGGTTAAGCAGGTGCGGACCAGGCAGGGCAGTGGCCAAACAGCAGCTCCAGACTGCTTTGGACATAGGGACTCATGTGCCAGATCAGTGGCGCGCGAGTGGCTATAAAGGCCAAGCGGGTTTACAGGATATCCAATTCCTTTTACTGGAGGCCCAGCATTGTTGGCGGATGTTCCTTTGGGACTGACCTCTTCGGCCCTGGGGTGGAAGGTCACCTGCAGAGGATCGAGAAGTCCAATGCTACCTTGGACTCGGTCTCTTCCGCTCAGAAGGACAAAGGCCGAAACCACAGCCTAAGCTCTTTTTCGCCCTGTGCCTCGGCGCCCGGCCCAGCACGCCAGGGCCAGCAGGCTCGCCTTGGCATCCCAAACCCAAGCCGCCGCTTCTAACAGGAGGCAAGGAGGAAAAGACCCAGGAGGTCCCTCGGCCAGTCCCTCCTCCAAGCCTGCCCAGTGACGGGCTGAGGTGTCGCCCATTCCCGCCACTCATTCCCTGGGTCCCCCGGGGACGGCCCGCACTTCCATGCTCCGCCTGGTCCGCTGTTTCCACGGACAGGTGGGTCTGGAGGTGGTGGGAAGAGGCCTGCCTCTGGAATCCGAGCAGGCACCACCCTTCAGAGCCGCCGCCCTTGGGGCTTCGGGATCCCAGCTCACTGGCGGCTCGTCGAGCCGACATCGCTCCTCCTCCAGAAGGAGGTGATAAGAGAGGTGGTGGACCCTCCTTCAGACCCAGGGTTTGTGTCCAGGTACTTCCTGGTTCCGAAGCGGACGGGGGGCTGGCGCCCCATTCTCGACCTACACGACCTAAACAAGTTCCTAAGGTCTCGAACCTTCAGGATGGTCACTCTGGCTCAGATAATACCATCCTTGGAACGCGGCGTGTGGTTCTGCTCTCTGGACTTGCAGGACGCGTTTTTTCACGTCCCTATCCGTCCGTCTCACCAGAGATTCCTTCGCTTCCGAGCGGAAGGATCCCTCTTCGAGTTCCAAGCCATGCCCTTCGGCTTGTCTCCAGCTCCCAGGGTCTTCACCAAATGCATGGCAGTGGTGACAGCATTCCGACGGCGCCTGAGGGGTCCGGTGTACCCCTACTCTGGACGACTGGCTGATAGCAGCTCCTCCAGGAAGGAGGCGGAGTGGTCCAGAGATCTGGCCTCCAGGTCTGTCTCCTCAACTGGGCCTCCTTATCAACGAGGCCAAGTCGGAACTCGGTCAAGCAGGTGATTCTATTCATCGGGCGCAGCTCGACTTTCTTCGAGCCAGAGCGCTCCGGCGGACAGGGCCGAGGTTCTTTCCTCCTTGCCCGATCATTTCTGGTTGGGCAACTGCGCCTGCCCGGGACTTCCTGCGCCTCCTGGGTCTCATGGCCTCTGCACCAGCGTGGTCCGCTGGGCCTCGCTGGAACATGCGCTCCCTTCAGTGGGGACTGGCCAGCCAGTGGTCACAACGCTTGTGATCCTTGGACCAGCTTAGTCGGTGACAGGGATGTGGAACGCCCAGTGGTGGACCGCTCCAGATCATTTGCAGGAGGGCATCCTCGTCTCGTCCGCCTTTGCCGACGGTCTCTATCGACCGATGCCTCTCTGATGGGTTGGGGTGCCCATCTGGGGAACACTGAGCTCATGGCCTCTGGTCCCCGCGGGAGTCCCGATGCCACATCAACCTGCTGGAGCTCCGAGCGTCCGCCTAGCTCTCACCGCCTTGCTCCTCCGGGTCAAGTGGTCCGAGTCCAGACGGACAATACCACGACCATGTACTATCTAAACCGGCCAGGGCGGGACGCGCCCCATGCTTCTATGCAAGGAAGCTCTCCGCATTTGGTCACTCGTGGCGCAGCCTGGAGGCGGATCTCTAGCCATTCACCGGCAGGAGCCTCCAACACCCTGGCCGATGCCCTGAGCCGGATAGGGGCTGCATCCCACGAGTGGTCTCTCCTGCCGGAGGTAGTACAGCATCTGTTCTCCCATTGGGGCACACCTCAGGTGGACCTGTTTGCCTCCAGGAGAACGCGGCTGAGTCTGTTCCATGCCCCCCCTCAGCAGGGCTCGCTGCAGGGGATGCCTTCGAGGCAGTGGACCCCGGCCTCTTTTCCCATTTCCCTTGATCCACAAGGTGCTTCCTCAAGGCGAGGAGGACAAGGCGAGGTGATTCTGATAGCCCCAGACTGGCCTCGCCAGTTCTGGTACCCAGATCTCCTCAGTCTCAGCTCCAGGACTCCGCGCAGCTTCCAGCTCGCCGACCTGCTCTCAGTCAATCAGGGAAGGTGTTCCATCCGACCTTCAATCCCTGCACCTGACGGCCTGGTTCCTGAGCTGGCTAGAGTTCCAGGCCTTGGGTCTTCCGATGAGGTCCTCAATGTAGTTGAGGCGCCTGTAAGGAGTCGACTAGAAAATGTTAGTGCCTAAATGGAAAAGGTTTTCCATTTGCGTCAGCAAGGGCTTGGACCCTTCCTCCTGTTCCTTGGCAAGCATCTTGGACTATTTATGGTCCTTTCTAGTCAAGGGCTTAGGTCTACGACTTAAGGGTGCACCTGAGTAGCCATCTCGCCAGCCGCGCCGAAGCAGTCAGTGGCGCAGGAGAAGGTGGTCTGGCGCTTTCAAAGGCCTTGATCACATTTCCTCCAGTGCGGGAACCCCACCCCATGGGATCTACTGCTGGTATTGGCAAAGCTCATGGGCAGTTATTCGAACCTATGCACAGGTGTGCTCTCTCTCACCTGTCGTGGAAGACCGCCTTCTTGGTGGCTATCACGTCAGCCAGAAGGATGGGAGAGCTCCAGGCGCTTTCCATCAGTCTCCTTACCTGGTCTTCCACAGGGACAGGTTGTCCTGCGCCTCACCCGAAATTCCTTCCAAGGTGGTGTCGGAGTTTCACCTAACCAGGTGTTGACTTCTGCCGTGTTCTACCCCAATCACACCTCGGAGGTCGAATATAGGCTCCATACTCTGGACCCTAGAAGGGCGCCTTATTATAGGGAGCGACGGCTGAAATTCGGGAGAGGTTCGCCAGCTGTTTGTCACCCACGCTGAGTCAAGATCTAGCAGCCAAGCTGACGATAAGCAGGTGGGTAACCTCCTGCATAGATCTCTGTTATAAGTTGGCGGGCATGGAGCCTCCCAGAGGGATAAGAGCTCATTCTACCCGCTATACTGTTGCAACGGTGGCTGCTTCCAGGACGTCCCTATCCAGGAAATCTGCAGGGCTGCTACCTGGAAGTCAGCAAACACCTTCATTACCCATTACCACATCGACCTTGAGTCACGCCGGATGCTGGTTTTGGGGCCTCGGTTCTCCAGTCTCTCTTTCCCAAGTAAGTATTGGGGGTGTGCGTCTTGCCTCCCTCCTCCCGGAGAACTGCTAGGAGTCTGCCAATAAGTGTGGATGAACAACATATCCATGTCCCTAGAAATACAGGTTACTCACCTGTAACAGGAGTTCTAGGAATGGTATATGTTGTTCATCCACACGACCCACCCGACCTCCCCGGCTTCGATGCACAACCTGAGCTTCCAGCGGGCCAGATCTGGCGTCATGGGGCGGAGCCGAGAGTTATACCACCCGGGTGGGTGGGAGGAGCAAGCTTGAAGACCTTCCGGCAAGATTTAAAGCGGCAAGGATACCTGCCAATAAGTGTGGATGAACAACATATACCATTCCTAGAACTCCTGTTACAGGTGAGTAACCTGTATTTAAACTGGAAGCCATGATGTGCCTGTACTGTGTACATCTACAAGTACATTTTTGCTGTAAATAGAGTAGAAATATATATTAATTCTGCTTCCAAGTGCAATTTCTTTGCATGCCTGATACCTGTCTTGGTAAGATCAAACGTGTCCACGGAGCTTGTGGCCAGCCCTGGTATTATGGTGAGCTGTGAGAAGCCAGCCAGAAGACCGAGGGTGAGGGGCATGACAGTTTATGCCAGATGTGGGATCCAGATTCTTTTCTAAGACAGGAATCTATGCAGAGAATTGTGTTTTGAAGATGGCTCCAGAGCAAATTTCGGCACAGCTGGTGGAGGTTACGTTGGAGGCTCTCCCAGCTGAAATGAAAAGTCAGGAGACCTTAAAAGCTGAGCTGAAGTCTGACATGAAAAAAGGTCATCAGGAGACCATGAAACATGAAATGAAAGAAGGCCGAGAGACCTTGAAAGCTGAAATGAAAGCGGACTGTGAAGCCTTGCATATTGGACTACAGGCTGGCCTTCAAGCTGATTTTGAGAAAATGTTGAGCTCAGTTCATTCTGCCTTGGATGCAGCTAAAGCAGAATTACAAGCTAAGCAGGAGGAGGAGGTCGAAACAAGTTTGTTGGCCCAAATTGTGCTTCATCAAGCTGGTTTAAAAAGGGGCCTAGAGGCACAACAAACTGAGCTGGCCACTAAATTGGAAACCAAGCAAAAGGAGCTGAGCACTGCTTTGGAGGCTACAATTGAAACTGCACAAGCCAAGCTTAAGTCCACTTAAATCTTAGGCCAAGAGGCTATTAAAGCAGTTTGCAATTAATTGTAGGCAGCAAAAGAACAGAGGGAGACTCAAGTGGTGCTTGGAAGCCAAATCAGAAAAGTGGAAAACTTGCAGTCTGAGGGGCACGCAGAGCTTCAACGGGAAATGATAGACGTCAGGAAATATACAAAGGAAACAGAAAACAATACAAACAGCTGGTGACCCAACTAGATATCAGGGGTTCACTGGATTTGGAGAAGGAAATGAGAAACTGCTCGTGGGAGGCGCATCAGTCCCAGTTTGACATTGTCAGTCAGATAAACAGTTGGACACTGGAACAAAAAGAAAACTTCTTAGCACCCAGTTTGGACAGACCAGCATTGCTGTTGTCTCCAAATCTGCCACCACACCAGAGGCAGAGTTACCCAGATTTGGGATCAGCCCTGGAGATGAGATTTGGGGCTGCCCATCTGGAGGCACTGTGTAGAACACAGTTGAGGGCAAGGAGACGAAGAAGAGAGGTGACCTTGCAGGAACTAGCAGAGGATTCAAGGGGACTGGTGCATTTGGCATACTCCCATGCCACTCTAGCTTTATGTGATATGCTTGCTACAGACCATTCCATGGAGGCTGTCACTGAAGATGATGAGCCATTGAAAATCTTGGAGGCTAGGCCAAAGACACTGAGAGAAGCATGGAGTGTACCCTGGAGCTGGAGTCTTTCCTTGCTGCCATCAGGCAGAAGAGAGGTGACGTCCTGTTAGGAAAGCTGAGGATTTGGTGGGTGAGTATGCCTCTACATCCAGTAATAGCTGTCAAAAGGGGGAACCAGACTAACTAAAAGGAAAGCTGGAAGAGGTAAAGAAAGTGCTTGAAAGGTTCTGTACACCAGGGACTAGAGTACACAGGCCCTAGCTGGGAGAGAGAAAAGGAAAAAGCAGGCCAGCTCAATCAGATGTTGGCACTGACAGAAATTGGTCCACAAAAGGTAAGGCTGCCTTAAATATAAAGTCAGTCTTGGGAATGCTGTGCAGATGCCTCCTAAGACTCCTTCCACTTTTCTGGAAAGCAGTTGGACACCAAGCCAGTGGGGTTGGGGTTTGAAGGAACTACCCTAAAGCATGTATTTAATTCATGGAGCTTAGAGAGTGGTGGAGGAAATCTGGCCGTAGACAGTAGGATTGGGGTGCACTCTGTACTACTGTTGTAGAGGCCAGCTCCAGTGTTACAGTCATTATATCAGATGCTTTAAAGGCAGTTGGAAATCAAGGGGAAGAACATTGCATCTTAGACTGTGCCAGATGAAAACTGTAACCGGGACACTTGCCCCAGTACAGGCATGGGGGAAGGTGTGTCTGTAAAGAGGATCCATGAGTACTGAACATGAGGTCTGGGAGGCAGGCATTATGGATGAGTGCATCTTGGGGATGAACGTCACCTTGTCTAATGACTGTGTGATAGATATCATAAGGCAAGGTCTACAAATACAGTCAGAGAAAATTCCCTTAAGAGATATGGCCCAGGTCACAGCATGCACTGTCAGTGGCTGGTAACCAGTTACCCCATTGTAATTCTCAGCCAGGTGCTCAGGTCGATTCCCTTGTGCAGGGGGGTGGGGTGGAGCCTTGTGGAGACCTCAGTAGATATGCAGGAGCTGACCGGAATGATGGCTGCCCCTACCCAGGTTAGCTTGGGGCAGGATTTTTTTTTTTTTTTTTTTTGGCAGTAAGATTACTGAATATCACAGACCAGCAGCAGACTATTTTCAGGGGGCCTCTGGTAGCTCTGTGCGAGCCAGTTACCACCCTCAGTGTGGAAGACGATAAGAGTCTGACCACCTGGGGGGAGGGGCTGTTCCCCAGATATGAATTTCTGGGGATGTGTACCAGCATAGTGCTGTTTTCTTAGCCCAGGGGTAGCAGGGATGACTGAGGGAATTTGTAATAAGGAATCAGAATGCCTTTGCAAAACCCCCCTCAGGACCTTGGGCATACTGTCTATGTATCTGTGTATCTATACTGCATTTATAAAGCAGAGAATTGACACTGAGAACAGTAGACCAGGGAAGGAGGTGTCCCCTAATCCAAGCCAGACAGGAGGAAGCCTTCAAGGCAATACATGTCGTGCACCAAGAGGGAATAATTCAGCCTTCTGTTAGCCCCCACCCCTGTAGTTCTGGTAAAGGAGAAAGGTGGCAGTACTAGGTTTTGCATGGATTACAGGAAACTGAATAAGGTTACATTAAATGATTTATATCCTTTGCCCCATACTGAAGACACTCTTAATGCCACAGCAGGTTCGGCTTGGTTCTTCTTATTGGACCTTCAGAGTTGATACTTGCATGTTCAAATTGAGCCAAGGGGCAGGGAAAAAGACAACTTTTATGGCAGAGAAGGAGCTGTGGAAGTTTCTGATTATGCCATTTGGGTTGTGCAGTGCGTCCAGGACATTTGAAAGGCTAGGGGATCAGGTCTTACATGGACTGACTTTGTTTGTGTGCTTGCTGTATCTGGATGACATCCCGATCCATTCCAGAACATTTGACCAGGAGTTGGACCACTTGCAGCAGGTGTGTGATTGACTGCAGACTGCAAACCTAAAGCTCAACCCCAAGAAGTGTGAGCTATTTCAAAAAGAGGTTGTCTACCTGGGGCATCTGATTAGTCATGAGGGCTTCTTCACAGATAGGAAAAAAGTGAGGCAGTGAAGTATTGACCAACACGTAGTAGCCCCCGAGATTCAGGAGCTTTATAAGGCTATGTTCTTTTCTTCTTTTGACTTACCCCTGCTTTACAGATGCATTTATTCTGGATACAAATGCAAGTGACTATAGGGTGAGGGCAGTAGTGTCACAAGAACGAGACTGTGTGGAAAAGGCTAATAGCATATAGCCAAGTGTTGAACCCTTCTGAAAGGAATTACCCTACAACCAAGAAAGAATTCTTGGCTATGATTAAAGCTATTGACTGCTTCCCTCACCACCTTTGTGGGAGAAAATTCATAATATGAACTGTTCACACTACATTACAGTGGTTTCTTAATTTCCGAAACCCTGAGTAGCAAACTGCCAGGTGGCTACAAAAATTGTAGGAATATGATTTCCAAGTACAAATATTACACTGTGGTACAAAACTGTAGGAATGTGCTTCAAACACCATGAAGTCTTGCTATATTATAACAATAGCAGTCAGCCACTACAGCTGAACTGCCCCGGAGAGGAAGGAGTTAACTCCAGAGGATCTGGAGTTCTACAGCGCGAGGGCGCTGTGCCAAAGCTCTATCTGGCCAGTTTCAAATGAAACTGTCAGATTCTTTACTCTGCTCCACTGAACAGTCGCCCGAGATCAGCTCCTTCAGCTCGGTTCATTCTCGGTTCAAGCGAGTATTTTTTCGTTCATTTGAACCGCAAAAGTATTTATTTTACCGCATTTCGTTAAAAGCTCTATCTGGTAAACCGTAAGTACAGATTTATAGTCTGTGTGGAAATTCAATTATCGGTTCGGTTTTGAACCGATCGGTTTCTTGATTTTAACGCTTTGAAGTGTTTGGTTGGGCTTTAGAGTGCGGTTCCTGTTCTTATCGGTTCTAAAAACCTGGTTTTAAATAGGTTTTCAAATACCAACACGGTTAGGAACCGAGAAGGGTGTCTTGCCTGGCACTCGCCATCAAAAGGGCAAGTTTTTGATAGGCTGGCATTATGTCTGAGAAACCCAAAAGAAAAACCGGGCCCACTGGGTTTCAACACTGCGATGTCTGTGGGGAAGCCTTTGCCAAGGCTGACCCACACACCACTTGTGTCTATTGTCTGGGGTCTGACCACCTCCTGTCAGACTGCCAGGTGTGTAAAAATTTCCCTGCAGCCACCCTGGAAAAGAGATTGGGCCGGCTCAGGGAACGAGAGGCCAAAAAGTCCGCTGACCCGGATGGCCAGCCCGGTCCAGCACCCACTGGACCAGAGGGAGTGCCCTCTGACCAGGGCGAGACTTCCTCGGGCAAAAGAAAGGCTGGTTCAGATGAACCAGTCCCAGTTAAAAAGACAAAGAAATCAGTAGGTTTGGAGTTCAAAATTGTCTCTCCAACTGCTGCAGAGATAGCTAAAGCCATTCAGATTGTCCAGTCACTGTCTCAGGGACCTGTCGAACCACCAACAGTTGGTAAAAGGTTGGTTCGTTCAGTTCCAGTGGTTCAGGAGTATGATGTTGAGGAATTTTATGAACCACAGGAGGGGGAGGAGGAATTTGATCAATATATGTGTGGCTGGGAGGGTCTGGACGTGCCCATTGAACCGGACATTTCTCCAGACAGACCTTTAGAATCTCCTCCTATTCTGTCTGAGTCCCCTTCTCATTTTATGTTTTACAAAAAGGTTGCAGAAACCCTCCAGCTTCCTTTAGAGGAGGCTGTGGATGAGCAAGAGGAGCCTGATTATGTAGAAATGATGGATATACCAGAGTCTAGGAGGTTGTCTATTCCTTTGCATAAGTCATTTAGGAAGCAAACAACAAAGATTTAAAAATCCTCATTCTGTCCCTCCTCCTGTAGATAAAAAATGGACAGAAGGTATACTTTGTCAGGCTCTGATACAGACTTCCTCACTGAACAGTGTAGTCATGTAGGTGTGGTACAAGCTACAGCCTGTGACAATATTCCCCTGGCCTCACATCCTCCTGATAAGGATTCCAGGAAGATTGATGCCATGGCTAAAAAACAGTATATGGCAGCTTCTTGGGACTCAGGCAGGCAAATTATGTGGCTTATGTAGCTAGATATCAGAAATCTAGATGGGACACAATATTGCAGTTAGCCAAGCAGGCCCATGGCCAGCTGGCTAGTGAGTTGGAACAGGTGGCTGTTGACGGCATTGAAGCCTCTAAAGTTCAATTTCATACTGCTGTTGATGTTAATGATGTCTCCTCTAGGGTCATGGCCACTTCTGTAGCTTTCCGTAGGTTGGCATGGCTCAGATGCACTAATCTGTCCCAGGATACTCAGTCAAAGGCTATAGATTTTCCTGTAGTGGGAAATTCTCTGTTTTGGGAACAAACAAAAAACTATATGAAAAAGATGGATGAATACAGAACTACCTACAAAAGTGCCCAGGCTAAGGAGAGGCATGCCACTCCACAAAGGCACGCTCCCAGAGGTAGGGGCAGGCCTTTCCACAGGCCTTTTTACCAATTTCAAGCCTCCTCTGCTTTTGCACAGAGGGGTTTCTTCAGAGGCAGGGGTAGACGAGGCACAAGTAAACCGCCCTCCCTCAGCCTAAGGTTGCTGCCAAGCAGGCACCTGATGGGGTGCCCAGGCCGATTCCTGTACCAGTGGGGGCAGGTTGGCTTATTTCAGCCAGAACTGGCTGTCCTTAACTTCGGACAGATGGGTTCTGGAGGTAATAAGCCAGGGTCTGGTTCTCAGCTTCAAACAGTTTCCAAAGATGAGAGCCAGACATTTTCCACCTGCAAATCCTTCAGAAGCCCTTGCTTTGGAAGCAGAGGTTCTTCTTCTGGACTGCAAAGCAGTGGAAAGGGTCCCTCCTTGCCATCAGGGCAAGGGCTGTATTCAAGATACTTTCTTACCCCCAAAGACAGGAGAATGGCGCCCATTCTAGATTTAAGGTACCTGAACAAGCATCTTTGAAACCAAAGTTCAAAATGTTGACTCTGGCAATGATATTGCCTTCTCTAAGGCCAGGGGACTGGCTAGCTTCCCTGGACCTCAAGGATGCCTATTTTCATGTTCTGATCAGGCCTTCTCACCGAAAGTACCTCAGGTTCGAACTGCCCTCAGGCCACTACCAGTTCAGGGCAATGCCTTCGGCCTTACCTCTGCATGGGTATTCACAAAATGTCTAGCTGTGGTAGTGGCTCACTTAAGAAGGCAAGGGGTTGCTGTTTCTCACCTGGACGACTGGCTCATTGTGGGTCAGTCTCCAGATCAGGTGAAATCCCACTTGCAAGTCACCCAGCAGCTTCTCACTTCCCTGGGATTCCTGCTAAATTTACCAAAGTCAGTTCTGGAACCAGTTCAGGTCCTAACTTTCATAGGTAATTGAATACAAAGTTAGCTAGGCATTTCTTCCCTCGAAAGGGTAGACAGACTCATTGCCTGGCACCTCCTTTACCCCAAGTAGTCTCGACCAGCAAGGCATTTTCTGCAACTCCTGGGGCACATGGCTGCTTCCACAGCTGTAGTGCAAGGAGCAAGATTCCAGATGAGGGACATTCAGTTCCATTTGAGGGCCTATTGGTCTCAAAGGAAGGACCCCTTTCCAAATTGGTCCCAGTGACTCAAACTCTGATCCTGGCCCTCCACTGGTGGCAGGACCAAGCAGTCTAAAACAAGGGTTCCTTTCATTCCCATTTCCCACTCCCTCACCCTCACCACGGATGCCTCCTGTTAGGGTGGGGAGCTCACTTCAGCGACCTGTCCACTCAGGGTGTGGTCTCCTCAGGAATCTCTGCTCCACATCAATCTTTGGAACTCAGAGCTGTCTTTTAGCTCTTCAGGTATTTTCAGTTTCTGTCCAGAACAAAGTGGTTCAAGTCAGGACAGACAACACCACCACAATGTGGTACATCAACAAGCAAGGCACTCGGTCATCAGCCTTGTGCACTCAAGCAATGAAGTTGTGGTCTCTGGCTCACTCTGAACACCTCCCTGATAGCAGTTCACCTCCCAGGGAAGGACAATGTCCTGGCGGATGCCCTCAGCAGAATTTCTCAGGGCCATCACAGATGGGGCTCTGAATCCACAGGTGCTGGGGTCTGTCTTTGCCAGGTGGGGCACCCTCAGATAGATCTTTTGCAGCTCCAGACAACCACCAACTTCCTCTATTTTTGTTGCAGGCTCCAGTGCTGGGCTCAGTCCCCTGGACGCCTTTCTGTTGGACTGGAAAGGGAAGTTCCTGTATGCCTTTCCCCTTTCCTCTTCTTTTCAGGGTACATAGTGAAAATCAGATCTCAACCCTGCAAAGTGATTCTGATTGCCCCAGATTGGGCCAGACAGCCCTGGTACCCTCTGCTTCTGTCCTTGTCAGTCCACCCTGCCTGAGCCTGCCCAGAGTCCACGACTTGCTGGCCTGTGCACAGGGAGAGTGTGGTATCCGGACCTCAAATCCCTCCATCTCAGGCCTGGCTCTTTGAGGAGTTAGAATTTGCTGATCTACACCTTTCTCAAGGTGTCCTGGATATTTAAAGGCTTCAAGGAAGCCTTCCACTAGGGCCACTTACAATTCTAAGTGGAAGAGGTTTTCCATCTGGTGCTCTGAGAGGCAGATTATTCCAGAATCCGCTGATCTTCCCATTTTATTGGACTGTTTGGTCCATTTAAATTCCCTAGGCCTTAGGCCAGCTACCTTGAAGGTTCATCTGGCAGCTGTCTCTGCTTTTGTGTCAGCAGGGAAGCCTGCCTCCCTTTCTTCTCACCCTGTGTTTTCCAAGTTTTTTAAAGGGTTACTTCATACTAACCCCCTTCGGAACCAGCTCCTGCCTGGGACCTGAATGTTTGCATTGCTCAGTTAATGCAACCTCCCTTTGAGCCTCTGTCCTCAGCAGAGCTCAAGTATCTAACTTGGAAAACTGTTTTCCTAGTGGCTATCACTTCTGCCAGACGCATAAGTGAATTACAGGCCCTGTCAGTGGAAGAAGATTTTATTTCTTTCCACAGAGATAAGGTAGTCCTCAGGACTAATAGAAAGTTTTTGCCTAAGGTGGTTTCAGATTTCCACCTGAATCAATCCATCTCTCTCCAGTATTTTTCACTGAGCATTCTTCCTCAGGTGAGAGGAGACTGCACAGCTTGGACATCAAAAGAGCCTTAAGCTACTATTTGGAATGCACCAAGGTCACAGGTTCAATCCTCCAACTCTTCCTTACTTATGGCAAGGGTTGGCAAGGAAACCTGCCACTAAGAGACAGTTGCAAGGTGGATTGTCTCTTGTATCCAATTTTGTTACCAAAACTAGGTAGAGAACCCCTCAGGACTGAGGGCCACTCCACCAGGGGTACAGCTGCGTCTCTAGCGGCTGCTAGAGACATTCCCATTCTGGAAATTTGTCAGCTGCTACCTGGAAGACAGTTCACACTTTTACCAAGCATTATTCCTGGATGTCCAGTCCAGGAGAGATGCTCGGTTTGGTACAGCTGTGCTTCAGAGCCTATTTCCTAAGTAGGTCCTGACCCTCCTCCATGGAGGTACTGTGTGTAATCTGCTATTGTTATAATATAGTAAGACTTCTTGGTGTTTGAAGAAAAATTACTCACCTTAGTAATTGCTTTTCTTCTCATGAGTCTTGCTATATTATAACCTTCTCTCCTGCCCCTCTCAGAACTTCTACTTGGGTAGGGTGGCAAATTACAAAGCACTGTGTCATGCCATTGTAGTTTTTCCTTTAGCCTCTTCTTTAGGGTTAGGGAACTAGGTTGTTCGCTTTAGGTAATATATTGGCCCCTTCCTGGACTTGAGTCTTTGGGGAGGGGGTCCTAATGGTGCTTGTCAAAGGGGAAAACTAATAATAATAATACCATTATTCATTGTTATTATGGTTATTGGTCTTTCTATTGTTGTTTATATTGTTGATATTACTACTAGTAGGTAGCCATTTGGCTAGTGTGAACTTTCCACACAGACTTGTTGCTTAGTGTTAGCTTGTTAAAGATCTGACAGTTTCATTTGAAACTGGCCAGATAGAGCTTTGGCACAGCGCCCTCGCGCTGTAGAACTCCAGATCCTCTGGAGTTAACTCCTTCCTCCCCGGGGCAGTTCAGCTGCAGTGGCTGACTGCTATTGTTATAATATAGCAAGACTCCATGAGGAGAAAAGCAATTACTAAGGTGAGTAATTTTTTCATATGGCCCTTGTTTTTACTGCCTAACCTATAAACTGCAAACCTCATTTTGTGCTCATTTTCACTAAACCCTGTACCTTTCTCTCCCCTCCCACTGTCCATCTCTTGCTCTCTGTTCCCCCCTCGCCATCTTAAGTTCCTGTTCTAAACTTTTGCCCCCCCCATCACACCCTGTTAATTAATCCTTCTCCTGTTTCCTTTATTTCCCTTTCCCTCTTCAGTGTCCCAAGCACAGAATCCCCACACTTGCAGGGGTCAAGAGGGCTGACTGAGGAAGCCTTCCCCCCACCTCTACCGAACAGACCACCAAAGGGAACACCAGCCAGGTATAAACGGCTGCACAGCCAGGATCCATTTTTGAATTTTGTCACTAAACCACTCTCGGAGGCTGCACTGCTCCACTGCAGGGACTGATTGTTTGTGGTGCCCACACCAATTCCTCTGTGTTGTGGAAGCAGCACCACACTGAAATCAGTATCCTCCCACCCACCCTGGGTCGTCCCACATTTAATAGGCTGTCACCACTCCAGTTCAGCCAGTCTCACTCTAATCTGTCTGACAGCCCTAATCCATTATAATCACTTGTGACGACTCCTGGACGGTAGGGCTTTTTTCCCATCACGTGCAAGGTTTCTGTTCGCTACACTAGGGCATCCCCACTCACGATTGATTCCGGAGTTATTCCCCATAACTGAATTACAGATTCCAGTTTCCTCATCACACAGCCTTGTCCACTATATTAAATAGCACTTGCCACCTGTGTTATGCACGGTTTTCATTTTAATCTCTCTCTGGGCAATATTTGGCTGTCATTTGCTCCCCAGTTTTATCTGGACTGAGCCTCCTCCTCCTCACTTAAGCTCTGACCACGACCGAAAGTTTTTATTCTTTTCTGGGTTGCAGTACTTAACCTCTAACTGCTACTTGCTCCCATTGTAGACACCCTGCTCTACCCACTCATTGCATGGAGTTCTTTATCTGCTACCTGCTCCCAGTGTAGACTCCTTGCTCACCCGATCCTGACATGGAGTTCTTTGTTCTGCTTTCTGCTCCTGTTGCTGACTCCCTGCTCAACCACTCCTGGCACAGAGTTGTTTTTGTCTTTCTCACAGTGGGATCTGACCCTCCAACAATGTCCCCAAATCTATTGCAGATTTCCCCAATCCCTTGCCAAGTATTTTGACCAATACAGTATTAATCCCAGTCTGCTTTCATGGTCCCAATCCCTCATCTTCCCTTAGCACCTCCCACCCCGTACCTACGGATTGTTTTTTCCCAGCTTCAATATACCCCTCCCCATGTTTGTCTTAACTTTATTCACAGTGATACTCATTACTGGGACCACTGAAACAAAAAAAAATACCAAGATACTTTCCCCAATGCCTCTTCCTCTGTATTCTCTTCTGTAGCCATTGTCCTGTACACTGCATTCCTTGACACCCTTGCCCCCCCCCCAGTTATACCCTCCACAGCCACCCATTAGTGCCCCTACCTTCTTCCATCCCCAGGATCGCTTCTTTCCCTCACTAATTGGGTGCATACACTTCCTCTTTTTCCAACGTGGAAATCCTTTACCTCCAGGCACCTCAGACAAATTCTCCATTTTTCTCACCCCACACAGGAAATCACACAAGTTAGACTCCCAACACCTATCGACACACGCTCTTCTTCCTTCTACTTCTTCTTATATCTGGGTCCATTCATCCCAATCCTGGCCCCCTTCCCCTGATGCTTGTAACTCCATGCCCCTACCAAAAGATAGGAGTATGATAAAACTGGTCCACCTTAACATCCAAAGCTCACTAGCAAAGAAAGATAACTTTTGAGTCCTCGGTTCTGTCTAACAACTTTGACATCATAGCGATTATGGAAACTTGGTTCACGGATAACATCCCCTTGGGTTTAATCAATATTGATGGTTACACAGTCATTAGGAAAGACAGAATCGCCAAACATAGGGGCGGTTATCTTTTCTACATCTCTGGCCACCTTTCGGTTTCCGAATCAGCGTTGCACACTGAAACCTCTTCCCTTGAATCCCTTTCCATGAACAATATCCTTGGAGAAAATAAAACACATATCCTTGGAGAAAATAAAACAAATCACCCATAGTACCGTATACCTTCCAACTGACACTCCCTCCCAAGAGCTCCTATCCTTCCTCGACCTAAAAACTCCCAACAGTCGGGAGTGGATCATTATAGGTGACTTTAACATGAACTGGCAGACTGACCAGGCAAATGAAGCCAGAGAGGCCTTCGCCAGGACTGGTTTACATCAAATCATCACACAGACAACCCGCACAGCTACAGGAGAAGGGTAGTGTGGTGATTGTGGGGACTTCAGCATGCCAGGAGTGGACTGGAGTACCCCAAGAACCCAGAACAGAAGGGAGCAGGTACTGCTGGATGCCTTCCAGGACAGCTTCCTGCCGCAAATGGTCAGTGAACCAACCAGGTTAGGGAATACCCTTAACTTTATGTTGGCAAATGGGGACTTTGTGAGAGAACTTACGGTGGAAGAACTGCTGTCAGGGAGTGACCGCCACTCAGTATGGCTCACACTGGATATGGGCAAGGAAGGAGTGGAATCTGGCACAAGAGTGCTGGACTTCAGGAGGGCTGTCTCTGGGAGGATGGGGGAAGTGGTAAAAGGGGTACCTGGCCAGAATTCAGCCTAGTATGGACACTAACCAGAGGTGGGAGCTCATAAAGCTGGGGATAATGGAGGCAACCAAAACCTGCTGCAAGGCCCAGAGCAAGAAGGCTAGGGCTACGAAACTGAGCTGGTTCAGCAAGGAGGTCATGGAAAAGGTAAGGAGGAAATGAGCTGCCTTTAGGAGGTACAAGAAAACAGGGAGGGGGAGGAGTACGTGATGGAATCGAAGGAGGTGACACGAGCAGTAAGGGGAGCCAAAACATCTACAGAGCTCAGGCTGGCACAAGGCATTAAGAAGGGGGAGAAGAACTTCTTTAGGTACATCAGGGAGAAAAGGAGCTGGAAGGACCCCATAGTAAGGATTAGGAAGGAGGGGGGTTGGGTGAAAGCAGGGTGCAATAAGGCAGAAGCACTAAATGATTACTTCTGCTACGCTATTTACTAAGGAGGAAAGAGGGGGTGACATCCAGGGGGAATGGCAGAAGCAGGGGGAGGGGGTGAAAGATGGGGGAAATCATGGAGGCAGAGTTCGGGGAGGGTTTGAAGGCACTGAGGGTGGACAAGGCGCCAGGCCCAGATGGCATCCACCCCAGGGTACTGAAGGAGCTGGCACAGGTCCTTGTGGAACCGTTGGCAGACCTATTTAATGCCTCACTACACTCGGTGTGTACCTCAGGACTGGAGGATGGCTCATGTGGTGCCCCTCCACAAGAGTGGCCCCAAGGATGAACCGGAGAACTACAGACCGGTGAGCCTCACATCCATCGTGGGTAAGCTATGGAGACTATCCTGAAGGAGAGGCTGGTGGCCCTCCTACAGGCCAGCAGACAGCATGGCTTTGTATGTGGTAGATCCTGCCAAACCAACCTGGTAGAGTTCTATGACTGGGTAACTAGGCAACTGGACAGGGGCCATGCAGTGGACGTCCAGTATCTGGACTTGAGTAAGGCATTCAACTCAGTGCCACATGGGAGGCTGGGAAGTAAGTTAGAAGGCACAGGGGTGAGTGCAAAGCTGATGAGATGGGTAGGGAACTGCCTTCAGGGAAGGCAACAGAGGGTGGTGGTGGGTGGGGAGCTCTCACACCCAAGGGTAGTGATGAGCGGTGTTCCACATGACTCTGTGTTGGGACCAGTGTTGTTTGGGATATTCATTGCAGACATATCATTGGACATCAAGAGCAAGATCAGTCTGTTTGCTGATGATACCAAGATAGGAGCGGTGGTAGACAACCTAGGGGGTTGGCAGGGGTTGCAGGATGATCTGGCAAAGCTTGAAACCTGGTCAGACACATGGCAACTGGAGTTTAATGCCAAAAAGTGCAAGGTGCTGAATTTTGGGATGAAGAACCCAAGGAGGAGTTACCAGCAGGGGGGAGTGCAGCTAACCCAGACAGAGGAGGAGGAGAACAATCTGGGGGTGCTCATTACAGGGTCAATGAACAACTCAGCACAATGTAGGAAGGCAGCTGCAAAGGCCAACAAAATGCTGGGTTGCATTGCAAGGGGTATATCCTCGAGGAGGAGGAGGTGATTCTGCCACTGTATGGGTCATTAGTTAGACCACACCTGGAGTACTGTGTGCAGTACTGGCGCCTGTATCTGAAGAGGGACATTAAGTTACTGGAGGGGGTGCAGCACAGGGTGACAAAGATGATCAAGGGGCTGGGGGACTTATCATACGAGAGGAGGCTGAGGGAGTTGAACATGTACTTGCTGGAGGAGAGGAGGGACAGTGGGGACATGATTGAAACCTTTAAGTACATGAAAGGAATAAACAAGACAGGTACATAAGGGCTGTTCAAAGTAAGGGATGGGAGGGACACCAGGGGCCATGATATGAGACTGGAGGGAGGAAGGTTCAGCAGGGAGATGAGGAGACACTTTTTTACAGAGAGGGTAGTAGCTGGATGGAATGCGTTACCTGCAGAAGTGGTATCCAGTAGAACAGTGGACTGCTTCAAAAGGGATGGGACAGGACAAGGGAGGGTCAATGGGGGAAGGGTGGAAGGGAGGGGGCAGCTGCAGAATAAGGAGTGCTAGCTGTACATTCGAGCAGACTTGATAGATCTCTAGGCCTTTATCTGCTGGCAAATTTCGTATGTTCGTAGGACCGGGTACAGATCCACTGGATCATTGTTTCAGACCCCTCACGAGTAACTGCCGCAGGCGTCCTCCCAGACTCTCTAAGCGTCTACTGTACTGTTTTTTGCCATTGGTCTGCTAAGTGCCTGAAACATGATCCTAAGTATATTCACACCAGGCACCTGAACAAACTTAACCTCGAGGAGTTCACAAAGGCTCTACATGCTGTGAACTGATCATTAACGGAACACGTCAACATTGATGAAGCTTTTGACACTTTCTGTAAGTTTCTCCTTTCCATTTGTGACTCATTTATTCCCCTTAATAAGGTCATGGTCAGGGGTCAGAGAAAAGAATGACTTACTCCTGACCTCCTGAAGCTTATCAGGGGTAGGGACAAAGCCTGGGCCAAATACCGAAAATTCAGGCTACCCAGCCTCCTTCAGGACTTTAAAACTCTTCGCAACAGGTGCAAATCAGCTGTCTGTTCTGCTAAAGCTAACTTCATTAGGGAAAGGCAACGACTCGAAACTTACCTGGCAGACTTTAAATACCCTGTTGGGGAGAAACAGGACAGACAACCAGATTTCCCTGACTAGAAATGGCAGACTCATCTGTTAGCCCCAGGAAATTGCTAACCTTTTCAACGCCCACTTTTGAGGCCTAGACCAGTACAAGCCCAAAGTCTCCCTACTACAGTACCTGGGAACCCCATTGACCACACCCTTCTTTTTTCTTCTCCCTCCAGCTCTTCCCCAAACATCCTTAAATTCTTCTTCCGCCTCCTCGCTCCTCAAGAAGTCTCCACATATGTCTGTAAAAACAATCCAAGACCGTACCTCGGCCCTGGTGGAGTTGATTTCCACATCCTAAAACTCACCTCTGCTCACATAGCCATTCCCCTCACGAACATATTCAATTTCTCTCTCTCTTTTCCAGCATTTGGAATAATGCCATCATAAAGCCCCGGCACAAAAAATGATGTTTCTAACTATCGTCCCATTTCTATTCTTTCCCCACTCTCCAAAATCCTTGAAAAATTGTTCTCGATCAGACTAAGCTTTTCCTTGATAAGTGCAATCTGTTCACTGATTCGCAACACAGGTTCCAGGCCAGACACAACACTGAGACTGCCCTTGTCAGTTTCACCAACGCTGTGGTTAAGGCAGATGATGGGCTGTATACTGGTGCTGTCTTTGTCGACCTCACAAAGGCCTTTGATCTGGTCGACCACAGCATCCTCCTCGCTTCCCTTTCCTCCCTGAATTTCTTCTGGCCCCAAAAAAGCTACAATCTTTGCTTTCCCCCTCAAGGATAACCTTTGCAATCTAACTGAGAGGGTCTCTGACTTTAAATACCTTCACATTAACCTTGACAGCCACCTGACAGTCAAACTGCATGTGAACCTTCTAAAAATTAGGAAAGTGCCTCAGAGGCTTGGCACCCTTTACAGGATTAAACAATACCTTATCCCATCCACCAGGGCCCTTATTGCTAACCGCTTCCTGATCCCTGTTCTTGATTATAGATCCCTGATATTTTCACTCTCCCTCTCCCCAAAAAAACCTTAGTAGGCTGAGAGCCACCTACTACAACATAATCCGGTTTGTCTCTGGCCTCCCCAGAAATACACACCACTGTCATCTCTTCCAGGCTGCAAGCTGGCTCTCACTAGAAGATCAGTTCAATTTCAAAATTCTCTCCTTTTCCTACAAAGCCATCTGGGGCTTCCTTCCCAACGGTGTTGCCAACATCTTCCAGAAATCAGCCATCTCTCGGCCCACCCGACACTCCAGTTGCTCTTACTTTGCCACTCCTTTCTGTCACACTTTTCAGTCAACACTCCCTTGCTTTTAAGTGTGCCAAACATTTCAACAGCCCCCCGGCCACGCACTGGCCCTTTGCTCTCTCTCTTTCCTCCTTTAAATCCAGTCTTAAGCAATTCCTCTTGGATAACTTCTCCTGTAATTGTACCTAGTTTAGATTCTCCTTTCTCCTTTTCTGTTGCTTTCACCGGCTCCTTTCCCACCTCCCTCCATGTCTCCTCCACATATCCTTTTGTCTCACCTGCTGTTTCCTATCCTCATGATTAACATGCACTTATCCTTTTCACGCTCATGGTCCATAGATATTCTTAGTATACCTTGATTGTATTTACCATGAAGCCTGTCTTGTCCTTGCATCTTTGTTTAACTGTTGTATAATTGTTGTTGGTATAATGTATATGTTCCTTTGTTGTAATCTGTAACTGGACGCTTATGAAAGCGGGCAAGTCTTGCCCACATGCCTTTTTTCAGTATAAAAAATAAAATTAAATGAAAATGGAATGAAGTTGGAAACAGGCCAGGGCAGAAACCGGGCAATACGGACACCTTGTCTAGACAACCATGCTGGGGGAGGGCTGCGGTTATTGCCCTAAACAAAAGGAGAAGGACCAAGGTTGACTGGTTGAGGAGTGTGGTATCATGGGGGCAAGGTACCCACAAGTACCAGAGGTCCACAGGAATGCACTTGAGTCTGCCCTGGACACTGAGGCTGTAGGAAACATGGTGCAGAAATGGACACCTGAGCAGTTTATAGTTGCTCAGAAGGAGGACCCCAGCATAAAAGTGATATGTGAGTGGAAGTAGCAGAGGTGTAAACCGCCTTGGAGTGTAGTATCTCCCCACTGTTCAGCTGTCAAGGCCTATTGATCTCAGTGGGAATCTTTGGAATTTAAGAATGTCCCACCGCTGATGGGAGAAACCAGTAGGTGATGGTTGCAGGTATCAGCTGGTTGTGCCAGAGACCCTTAAGATAGAGGTGCTGAGGCTCTCACATGGCCTTAAGGCCTCTTGACACTTTGGGGTTAACAAAATACTAGCCAGGCAGGGGACATGGCTTGGATGCTGAGAGGAGCAGACATGTATCCAATGAGCACCTGAGACCAGTTAAACTATACTAAATATTGCATTCCAAATTTGCTAAGTGCTGTAATCTGTGAATGTTCAGCATCGTAATTGAAGCAAAACTCTGGAAATGGGTCGCCCAAAAGTACCAGTCCACAAACAGACTTTTTCAAGCTGAAATTTAAACTGCCTGCATCTAGGAAGCAGGATGTGGATCTGCCATCTTCACAGCAGCAGGATTAGGGGGAAATAATGCTGGCAACGGTGAATCACACTCTCACACAACTCTGCTGATCAATCTAAGATATAGACAAAATACTGGAGAATGTTACAGACAAGGTGACTGTTCCTGAGCAGCATGTGAACGCCATCCAAGAGCAAGTCAACGAGGCAGAATCCAGTGCAGGTAAAACCTGTGATGTATCAGTCAGACTGCACAAGGAGAACCAGGTTTTGCGGCAGTGGAAAACTCATCAAGGATGAGTAGGGCTGGTGGGCCTTCCCAAAGATGTGGAGGGAGACGACCCAAAAAGTTTTGTTACAGTGTGGCTGGGTCGGTCCCTTAACACAAACACAACAGTCTCCCCTCTGCACTTAGAGAAAGTATATACAATAACCCAGAGGCGAGCAGTTGCTGAAGTGGAGGGTCCCAGGACATTATTGGTGTTTTGTGCAGGGGTTCATTTGAAGAAGAGGATATTTCAAGCAGTCCGACTGCACAGAGGGGTCAAATATGAAGATATTAGTCTCCCTGTACCCCAGTCTTGCCTCCAGCACCAGACAGAGGAGAAAGCAGTTTGAGCTGATACGCAGGGACATTAGAAATTTGAAGGTGCATCGCCTGCTGCTTCTGCCTGCTAAACTGCTAATTACAGAAAGAGATCGCACATATGCTTTTTTCAGATCCCAAGGAGGCGCCAAAGTATGTGAGTAAGACATTGGCTGAATTGCAGTGGAGGGAAGACGACAAGATGACTTGCTCGAGAGTGGAGGACTGAACTTTGATTCACCGTCAGTAATGTCAGGCTGTGAGTACAATATCTGGGGAGTGGGGGACCAGGGACCAGACCACTAATTACGTGACTTAACTAGATATTTTAAAATCTTGTTTTCTAGATAACTTTATTCAAAAGCTACATAGGTTTTTCTTGCCATGCCATGGTTTGAAATAGCACATGGTCTTCCTTCATGGCTGGTTCCTGCCTTCAGATTCCACAGAGCACAGGCAACAAATGTTTCAACACTAAACTTTCTTCTGTTGAGCTCAAACTCATAGACTACAAGATCAGACTTTGAAGATCAGGTCAAATGTTTTCAAGATTAGATTCAAAGTCCTTGTTTCAGTGTGCCTTTTTTATTGATTGCATACTAGCTACCTGTTCCCTTTTTCTAACCCCAGTAATGCTCAGGATATTCATAACTTTATGTAGTAAGCCTGGATGGTTGGACTGCCTGGAGATATGGAACACATGCAAATGAGTAGAATTCTTTGCATGTGAGCATCTTTCAAATACTACCTCTACCAACTGTGGTGTTGTAACCTCTTCAGATTTTTCTCTCCAGCTGAAAGTCTGGTCATTCAGAGTGGTCATCTTACTCTTTCGCGTGAAAGAAGATTCAGAACCTTAAAAAAAGTAAGTATTTTCTATTTCTTTTATTGCCTCTACTAATTGTTAGTGTAAATCCTGTTCATTGCTTAAATTGCATATTTTTTTTCCGGTTCCTCGTGGTTCGGTATAACCGTAGGGGAACCGGGTTAGTTGTTTTAAGTTATTGGTTTCTCTGATTAAAGAGCCTTTGTTTTGGTCTATTGTTAGTTTAGTTTTTTAGTCTATTGTATTGTTTTTGTAACCGCTTTTTTTTTTTTTTTTTTAAACTTTCTATTTTTTACCTCTTACCTCCCACCATCTCTGACCCTTCAGAGGCACCTGGGAGTCATCCCTCTGCCAGTCACCCTACCTACGACCTACCTTGCACCCCATGGAACTGCGGCCATCTCCCCAGGCGGGGAACGAGGTGGGGCCCATATACCCCGTACACATCTGGTTGCGTCGGGCAAGGCAGTCTAGGTGGGTGATGGCACATCGAGGGCACGCTCCTGGTACCTCGTCTTCCCAGAGATGGAAGGCTTTTTCCTCCGGTGTTTCTCCATCGCATGATGTGCACCCTTGACATCAAGGCGCTGTGCGCCGACGTCCACCACGCGTCTCAGCCATCCCCTCCTGCAAGCAGGACTTGCTGTACCCCGAGCCACCGCCCAGGGTCAGTCAAGCAGTGGGCCATGGCCCCCTCCCCCCCCCGGAGAAGGCAAGCAGTCATGGCATACTCAAGCCTTCTCCCCCGGCCGGCCCTCCAGCGACCCGAGTCTGCTCCCGAACCCAGGTCACCAGCATCACAAGCGGAAATCCAACCGCTGCGCCAACGGGCCGGCAGTTGTAACCGCTTTTTATCTGTTACAGAACCGCTGATCCGGTTCACCTGTCATCTCCTGGGTTCGGTTCCTCCAGTTCCCATCGGTTCCAGAACCGACCACAAAAAAAAATGTTTTTTTGGCTTTTAAATAACCGCACTTTATTCTTTACTTAGCAGTTAGTGTGTTCTCTCGTTTTTAGACATTACCATATCCGAGAAACCAAAAAAAAGAGAACCGGAGAACCGGGTTTCAAGAATTGTTAAAAAGGTGGAGATGTATTTGCTAAAGCAGACAAGCACACGTTATGTGTGGCTTGTCTGGAATTTGAGCATCTGGATCAGGATAATGAAGTCTGTAAAACGTTCCGGGAAAAACGCCTTGAAAGGCTGAACAAAAAATTTCCTAGGGGTCCCTCCAGCTCTGACCAGCTGACACCCCAGTCTGCTGTGGCTGAACCCACAAGTTTCCTTACCTCTGCCCCTGATACGGGTGAAAAAGGGGGCAAAAGAGGGAAAGAACCAGCTGACTCCACGGTTCCCTCAAAGAAACAAAAAAAACAAGCATGCAGAATCCTCCCCTGCTAAACCAGGGACTTCTGCACAGATGCCTGCTATGCCCTCGGCTCAAGAGATAGCCCAAGCTTTTAAAATTATCCAGGCACTGGAAAACATTGTTCCCCAGCAGCCTGCCCCTACCCAGGGTCCCCAAGCCAGCAGTGGTGTGTTGCCCTCTTTACAGGAAGAGCAGTATTATGAAGAGGAAGATGATCCTTTTCAGGATGATGAACCAATTCCTCCAGAGGTATCTCCTGAGCAAGATTTTGGTTCTCCTCCTAGGGTGTCAGAGGATTACTCCTCACATTTTACATTTGTAAGGATAATGGCAGGTGCTCTTGATATTGTTACCACAGAACAGATTGAGGATGAGGAGAAAACTGAATATATAAATATGATGGGTTTGACACCCACAAAAGCCTTCCTCTTGCCAGTATACAAATTTTTCAAAAAAGACACCCTAAAACTTCTACAGACCATTAATTCTGTTCCTCCTATTGATAGGAGAATAGATAAAAATTATCAGTTGGACAGGACGGGAGCAGATTTTCTTTTCTCCCATCCTAACCATCAAGGGGTTATACAGCAGGCAGCCTGCGACAAAGTCAGAGTCCCCCTGTCCTCCCACCCTTCAGACGAGGACTCCAGAAAAATGGATAGCATGGCCAAAAAAGGCTACTTATCAGCCTCTTTGGCTATGAGACAGGCTACTTTTCAAGCTTATGCTGCCCAGTATCAAAAATCTCTGTGGCAGTTAGTACTGGACATGTCCATGAAAGCCCCCTCACCCTTGTTTGAAGACCTAGCTGAAACTGCCAGGTTTGAGCTGGAGGTGTACCACTTCTAGATGGCTGCTGATTCTAATGACACTGCAGTCAGGTGGATGGCTAACACCGTGGCACAGAGAAGGTTTGCTTGGCTCAGGGCCACTAATCTTACTCAGGATACTCAATCCAAGGCCCTGGATTTTCCTTTAGAGGGAACTCTCTTTTTGGGGAATCCACGGTTGCATACATGAAAAAAGTGGATGAGTATAAGGCAACCTATAGAAGCAACTCTGCTAAGGAGCGTGCTTTTCCATCCACTAGGCCCTATGGCGGGGGCAGAGGAAGGTCTTTTATTACCAGACCCTTTTTACCCAGTAGTCGTGCCCCAGTACACGCAGTATCCACAACAGGGATACTCTAGGGGTAGGGGTAGAAGGGGTTCTTGGAGGGGCTCTCAAACCCAACCTCAGCCCCAACCAAAGCAAAACCCCTGAGGCTCAGGCCGCCTCCTCCCTCCCTGTCAGAGGCAGACTCTCCCACTTCCTTCAGGCTTGGCTAAGCATCACCACAGACAAGTGGGTGCTGGAGGTAGTGGGTCAGGGTCTTTCTCTGGATTTCAGATCTTTTCCTCCACAAAAGACCAGGGTTTACTGCTCACCTCCTCTAGCAGAGAGAACACTACTAGAAGCAGAGGTTCAGAAACTGTTGCATCTCAGAGCAGTGGAATTCGTCCCTACCACCCTGAGAGGAAAGGGTTTTTTACTGCAGATACTTCCTAACAACAAAGAAAAGTGGGGAGTGGTGGCTAATATTGGATCTCAGAGCTTTGAACAAGCATCTGAAAAAAAGAAAGTTCGGAATGGTAACTTTGGCTCGAATATTGCCAACAGTCCAAAAAGGGGACTGGCTGGCATCACTGGACTTGAAAGATGCCTATTTCCACATCCCCATTAAGGAATCTTACAGAAAATATCTCAGATTCAGACTCCCTTCAGGCTACTATCAGTTTTCAACTCTTCCTTTCGGTCTCTCCTCAGCACCAAGGGTATTCACAAAGTGCCTAGTTGCTGTAGTGGCATATCTAAGAAGACAGGGAGTGACTGTCTTTCCTTACCTGGACGATTGGCTGGTGGTGGTGGTAAACTCACCAGACCAAGTAAGGAACTCCCTAAGAATCACCCAGGCCTTCTTAGAGCCTCTGGGTTTCATAATAAACCAAAAGAAATCTGTTCCAACCCCTGCTCAAACTTTGCAGTTTATAGGGGCAGAAATCAACACACTTCAGGGCAGAGCCTTTTTACCGTTAGACAGGGTGCAAAATCTTCAGTCAATAACAAACTCCTTCATCCTGAACAGGTCAAAAAGTGCAAGGCAGTTTCTGCAGCTACTAGGCCATATTGCTGCATCCATAGGATAAGCACAATGCAAGGATCCAGATTCCATATACGAAACATTCAGTTTCACCTCAGGTCTCACCGGAGTCAGAAAAAATACCCTTTTTCAAAGCTTATATCAGTAACAGAGCCACTTTTAAGGGCCCTCTTGTGGAAACAGGAATCCAGTTTAAGGCAGGGAGCGTCTTTCCAGAGAGAAAACCTCTCTCTGGTACTCACAATAGATGCATCCCTATTGGGCTGGGGCGCCCACTTAGGAAAGCACACAACTCAGGGAGTCTAGTCAGCAGCAGAGTCCCTTCAGCACATATATTTACTGGAGCTAAGAGCAGTCTTCCTAGCCCTAAAGGCTTTTTCTTCACTGATAATGGGCAGGGTGGTTCAGATCAGAACAGACAATACCACCACAATGTATTACATAAACAGACAGGGAGGCACCAGGTCAGGCCCCCTCTGCACAGAGTCCATGACGATTTGGACACTGGCATACTCTCTGAAGGTCTCTTTACAGGCAGTTCACTTGCCAGGAAAGGACAATACCTTGGCAGATGCACTAAGCCACATCAACCAGGCCCATCACGAATGGACTCTGAACAAGCAGATGGTACAAGTTATTTTCAGAAGGTGGGGCACTCCAGAGATAGACTTGTTCGCATCCCTCCAGAACCACCAACTACCTCAGTATTGCTGCAGACCACCAGCACAGGGCACAGTTCATTTGGATGCCCTGGTTCTGGACTGGACAGGCAGGCACATGTATGCTTTTCCCCCTTTCCCCCTGGTTTTCAGGGTGTTACTGAAGCTAAAGTCCCTCTCAGCATCTCTGATCTTGATAGCTCCGGACTGGCCCAGGCAGCCATGGTACTCTCTTCTGCTCTCCATGTCTGTCAGCAAACCGATACAGTTGCCCCTCAAACACAATATCCTGACTTCCAATCTGGGAACATTGTTGTATCCGAATCTCAAGTCCCTTCATCTCAAAGCATGGCTTTTGAGGAATTAGAGTATGCAGATTTAAATCTTTCAGAAGCTGTCCTAAATATTATAAAGGGTTATAGAAAACCCTCCACACAGAAAACGTATTCTTCCAAATGGAAGAGATTTTCTCTCTAGTGTTCCAGCATGAACCTTATGCCACAAAAGGCTGGAGTTTCAGTTGTCCTGGGCTATCTCACTCATTTGCACTCACAAGGTTTGCAACCCAGTTCCCTTAAGGTTCGTTTAGCAGCGGTATCTGCCTACCTTTCTGTGGGGACCAAGATGTCAGTAGCATCTGATAAACTTTTCAAAAGATTTTTTAAAGGACTGATGCACTTACACCCACCTCACGGGGCACCAGTGCCTGCTTGGGATTTGAATGTGTGTATAGCCAAGCTCATGGGCCCTCCCTTTGAGCCCATGGCTACTGCCCACTTGAAATACCTTACTTGGAAAACAGTCTTCCTAGTGGCTATTACTTCTGCAAGGAGAATTAGCGAGCTCCAAGCTCTCTGCATTGACCAAGACTCTATCTCATTTCACAGATAAGGTGGTCCTCAGAACTAACAAACAGTTTCTCCCTAAAGTGGTTTCAGACTTTCATCTGAATCAATCAATCACTCTACCTGTCTTTTTCACAGACTATACCAGTTCTGGTGAAAGAAGATTACACACTTTGGACGTGAAAAGGGCTATCAGCTATTACGTGACAGCCACTAAAGACCACAGGAAAAATGGAAAACAACTTTTCCTTACATATGGGGATGTAGGAAAGGGTAAACCAGCCTCAAAAAGATCCATCTCTCAGTGGATAGTCCAGTGTATTCAGTTCTGCTACACTAAGGCAGGTAAAGAGCCCCTAACCAGTTTGAGGGCGCATTCTACAAGAGGAACTGCTGCTACCCTTGCAGCTGCCAGGGAGGTTCCCTTGGTGGACATTTGCGAAGCAGCTACCTGGAAAACAGTACACACCTTTACAAAACACTATAAGCTGGATATTTTATCTAGGGGTGATGCTAGGTTTGGCACAGCAGTCTGCAGAGACTGTTTTCAAAATTAGATTCTGTGCCCACCTCCAGTGGTACTGCTTGGTAGTCTGCATAAAGTTATGAATATCCTGAGCATTACTGGGGTTAGAAGAAAAAATTACTTACCATAGTAATCTTATTTCTTCCCAGTGATGCTCATGTATTCATAACTCCCTCCCTTCCTCCCCTTCCAGAAGTTCAGCCTCTGCACTCCGCATGCTGGTGCCTCCAAGCTATATTGATTTTGTTGCATTTCTCTGTTTTAATCATTTTTAAACTGGAGTTTTTCAATGTTCTCCTCTTGGAGTTTAATTTGATGTGGTTTTTGTCAAGAGTTAGCCTCCCTTTGGAGTTTTTTTTTCTAAATTATATGCTTTACTTAGGGGACACCCCTCTTTTTATAGAATATTACTTACATTAGTTGCTAATGCCTGACTTCCAGGCTTCTCACAAGTCTGAAGAGGTTAGAACACCACAGTTGGTAGAGGTAGTATTTGAAAGATGCTCACATGCAGTAATTCTACTCATTTGCATGTGTTCCATCTCTCCGGGCAGTCCAACCCTCCAGGCTTACTGCATAAAGTTATGAATACCTGAGCATCACTGGGAAGAAATAAGATTACTATGGTAAGTAATTTTTTCATCTTGACATAATGTTTAATGTCAGCATGTTAACCACCAGCCCACTATTGGTGAGCTATACCTTAACATTTTGTTTCCATCACAGCATTTTATATTGGATTTTAATTTTATATGTGGCTATAGCAAAAATATGGCTCTGCAAGATTGGTAGCCAGGGGTTGTTTACCTAATACTGTTATAATGGTGAGACTGGGCATTAAAAAAAAACTGTAAAGACAATGGTGATAAAGCTATTAAAGTTGACTAGTATAAAATAGATCTGTCTCAGGGGCTTATACTAGCAGAGAGGCTCCTGTTTCTTAAATGTTATGGTGCCTATATTTGCCACTAGGGCCTAATGGTTGAAGGGAATATCCTTCTCTTATCCTGCATGTCCTAGGCACTCTGAGTTCCTTATGTTCTACAGCAGTATGTTAGAAATACCCGTTAATTAATGTGTTGGGTGTACCCCCCCCCCAATTGATGTAACACACTGGTGAAGTGGTCCACTGTAAGTTTGATTTGTGTGGATTCATGACAATTCAGTAAAGTTTAAAACAGTATTAGCCAGGCTGAGGGAGAGTGTTTACTGGGTACGCTGCCAGCAAATTGTGGAGCACTGGTGTAGGCGATGGGCTCAGTGTGCCACCAAGAACTGCCCACCCAAAGAGGATAGGGCCCCTCTACAACAGTATCTTGTGGGCACACCATTGTAAAGAGTTGTCTAAATGTGCTTGAAGCATTACCAGTATCTGAATCTGGCAATAATATACATCCTAATCATGAAGTACTACGTCACTAAATGATCTTAGGCTTAACTAGTCAGCAATCGGGAGTCTACTGTTGTGGCTGATGTGCTGGTAAGTCAATTCTTCATCGAGTTTGGTGTGCCTGGCGAGTTGTATTCTGACCAGGGCAGAAATATATGGATCAAAGGTCTTCACCCAAGTCTGCAAGATTCTAGGGATCTGCAAAACTAGAACCACTCCATTGAGGCCTCAGTCTGATGGAATGGTGGAACGATTTAACTGGACCATAGAGCCCAACTGGTGACATTTGTGGAGCATCATCGCGAGAATGGGACAAACACGTTACCCTTCTTTGATGGCATAAGATAGTGCTGTGGATGAGAGAACTAAATGCACCTCTACCTTACTCATGTTTGAGCATGAGCTGAGGACACCAATAACATTCCTGTTTGGGACCCCAGAGAAGAACAGGGGAATCGGTCACTTGGATTATGTGGAGAAATTACTAGCACAAATTGAAAGGGTACATCAGTTTGCTAGCAATAACCTAAAATTGGCCTCTGATAAAATGAAAAGACAATATTGTGTAAAGTCGTATGGTGAAATGTTTTCAAACAGGGCATCTAGTTACGGTTTACCACCCCTGTAGAAAGAGCACAATAAACTTGGACAGGGTGCGGGAAGGGGCCTACAGTGTGCTGGTGAGGATAAATACAGTGGCGTACCACATCCAGCAGGGACCACAGGTTAAACTTAAGGTGGTCCACAGGGACAGACTCTGGAGGTACACTGGGGAAGTTCTACTGCCTCGGGAGTCAGAGGTGGAGGAAGCCAGAGCAAGGGCTGGATCTTTAAATACAGCAGTGACTGCTGAGGTACCGTTAGGCTCTGACGAGAACAAGACTGGCAGTATAGCGCAGTGGTCTAAGGCTCTGAGTTGCAAATCTGGTGACATCCAGCAGACCAGACCTGGGTTTGAATCCCACAGCTTCCACTTGCATACTGTGTGACCCTGAGCAAGTCACTTAACCTCCTTGTGCTCCCAGGTCGCTCCTGTAAAAAAGTTTTCAGCTTAGTGTGCTATACCTGGTTAAACAACTAAATAAATTAAAAAATTAAATTAAGACTGCCCTGCCTTCAGAGGTTGCTGCCTCCATTCTGCCACTGCCTAGATCCATTTGATGCAGTATTGTGAAAGTCCATGAAAAGTTATTTCAAACAAGGTGTTGAGCTTCCTTGTAGGTGTCAAGACTCCTGTGATAACAAATCTCTAAATCAAACCAAGGCAGCAGCCATTTCATGGAATCATAAGACAGAAAGTGATGTCACTGAGGGGCGAGCTATAATTAACAAGATACAGTTTGCCCCTCAGTGACATCACTTTATGTTTTAAAACTACATGAAATGGCTGCTGTTTTGATTACAAATTAGTCAGCTGTTCATTTCTCATGACTCCTGTTCCCTACAGGTAAGCCCAGTACTTAATTTGAAAGATCTTTCCGTAGGCTTTCACAATTTAAGTGAGCCCTGCAATGTTTACTTCCCCTTTAAAGTTCAGTGGTATCTAGTAGATAAAGGTGATTCATGGTTCCAACTGAGTGAAATGTTTGAAAACACTGTTTGAGGTGATTCAATCAAAAAAATGGTGTATAGTTGATCTTCCAAGAATCAGTCTTCTCTATAGGTTCCCACTAATGGGTCTGAGCCAGAAGTACTAGGACCCCACAGGAGCCAGAACTTTTCTGGAGGGATGGCGGCGTGAGTAGGCCCCATGCACATGTTACAACACAGGCCCACTGGTATACAGCGGCACCAGCCCCAACCACCTCATTTTCTTTTTTCTCGGTTCTTCGATTTTAGTTTAAAATACACTAGAGTTTATTATGTTTGTGTCAGTTTAGTTAAACACACAATACTCTACGGGTTCCTCTCAGCATTACGTCCTGGTAACGGTCAACCAAGGAAGAAGGTAGGGAGCCTTAAATGGCAAGTTGCTTCAGCAATGGAGATTGTGTTCGGCCACCACTTCTCTCTGGGCTGTTGTGCCGGCAATTGTCAGTCCGGCACCTCAGAGGTAGACAGTCCTCTTGGAGTCACAAAAAGAAATAGTCTAGATTCAGCACTCGCTCTGCATTGGGGTCTTTGCACCATTCGGCCTATGGGGAAGAAACGCACTGGTCAAGGTCATACTCTGGGCATTCTTCTGTGAGACACTGGGGACACCTGAGCCTGCGAGTTCATGGTCTCCATCCTAGAGACCCTCTCTGTCCAATAGAGAGGGGACTTTGGTGGGCAATTTAACCACTGGGCAGCTCTTACGGAGTGGTGGGCGCAGTGTATAAGTGAAGCAGTATCAGCTCTTGACTGTTAGATGTTGGTTGAGCTGGTGCTGTCTTTGGTGCCAGTTGACTTAGGCATGTGTCTGACTCCCACTCCAGCCACCAGGCTGGGGCTGCTCTCAGTGCCTCCAAAGCCTGGCCCATCTGTGGTGTCTCCAACAACCCTGCCAGGGGTGGGGGCAGCCACAGTGCTGCCACTGGTTTCTTTGGAGCTGCCAGGGTCGTCAACACCACTGGCCGTGTTGCATCTGGTGAGAGATTTGGCCTTCCAGGGCCTGCCTTGGTGCTAACACCAGCACTGATGCACAGGCCCTCGGTGCTGGGATCATTCCCTTCAGGGCCGATCCCAGGGCCATCCTCAGTATCACTGATGGTGCCATTCCCAAGGCTTCACCCTGGGCCTGGGCCAATGTTGCCAGTGTTGCCAAGGCTGCAGCCTGCGATGTCACACTTTCAGCCCCCTCCTCTTTTGTACCTTCCGGGTGTGGAAGAAGTAGAGAGAAATGAGTCAGGTCCAGATCTCATCATCTCCAATAGAGATGACGACTCATGCTATGGTCCAGAGAACCCGAAACTGATTCCTGTCACTGTGCCTTAGGAGGAGCTCTCCTTCCGGACTATGTTATGCATGTTGCTCTGAATTTTGAGCTAGCAGCTGTAGACCAGGCTAGGTGCTCACAATTGGAGTTTTTAAATGTGCCTAATATCCCAGTCTCTCTAGTTCATCCCATCCAGCTGGCCCAGGAGACACTTCCTGAGGTGGCTTGGAGGAGGCCTGCTGCTGTGGCAGTAGCGGATACCATTGTTATTCTGGCTGAGAATGACAAAGCTATAGTGCCCAAGGAAGTTACAACTCACTTCACTAACAAGGAGTCGTGCAAGGTACTGTAAGCATAGTGGGCAGGCAGGTCTGTACTTGGCTACCCTTGGCATGAGGATACCTAAATACCAGGATCCCTTCTCTAAGTACATGCAAGTCCTCTGATGCAAGCTTAAATCTCTGGCATAGGCCCTGCCAGACACAAAGGCAAAACAGAAGACGCTACTTGTTAAACAAAGCATTAAATCCAACAGCCACCAGCTTAAAGCCTCTATGGATGCCTTTGATGCAGCAGCTCACTCTACACATACAGGTATTGGCATCAGACAGCACTCCTGACTGCGGACTGCTAGCTTCAAACCTGGACACTGAGCAACAAATCTTGAATGTTCAGTTTGATGGCAATTATCTGTTTGGGCAGCAGGTAACGTAATCTCTTAAAGACTCTAAAGAGTCCAGCAAAACGAGAAAGACTCTTAAGACTGCTAGGCTTGCTACTTGTAACCCACAACGTAGTAAAGGATGGTGCTATTTTCACAAAAAGCAGTCCTTTTATGGTGGGGCAGGTGAGCTCAAAACAATAAGTCCCAGCCTAGCCAGGCCCAAAAGAAAGTGCAACCAAAGGCACAGGAACCAGAAGTGCTCGGTACCACTACCTGAAGCTGTTGTCCTAGGTCCAATTCAGCTGCCCAAGGTAAACCACTCCTTCCCAGTAGGAGAATGCCTCATGCAGTTTACAGTCAGTGGGATACCATCTTTTTCCCTCCTACTGGTTGGCCGCTATCTTATCATTTGGGTTCTAAGCATCATCTGAGAGGGGTGCTCCCTGGAAATGTTGGACCCCCCCCATAGATAGAAACATAGAGTTTGATAGCAGATAAGGACCACTCCACCTATTCTGCTCATTTTCCCTACCTACTGTAACACCGCAGACCCTAGTTGATCTCTGCCCCCCCCCTTACCACTAAGGTTCCCTTATGCCTGTCCCATGCCTTCTTGAATCCCACTGCAGCTTTTGCCCACACAACCAACGCTGGGAAGCTGTTCCAGGCATCCACCACTCTTACTGTGAAGTAATTCCTTACATCACCCCTGAGCCTACCCCCCTGCCAGCTTCAAAGTATGACCCCTCGTTCTTAAGTATCTTTTTCTCAGAAAAAGGCTTCCCTCTTGAACCTTATTTATATCCATGAGGTATTTGAAAGTCTGTCATATCCCCCCTTCCTCCAGCGTGTGCATATTGAGGTCGTTCACTCTCTCCTCTTAGAACTTTTGATGCAGACCCTGCACCCATTTTAGTTGCCCTCCTTTGGACCACCTCTGCTCTGTCTGTGTCCTTCTGAAGATATGATCTCCAGAACTGGACACAGTACTCTAGGTGAGGTCTCACAAATGATTTATACAGCAATATCACCACCTCCCTCTTTCTGCTGGTGATACCCCTCCCTATGCACCCTAGCATCCCACAGGCTCTTCCTACTGCCTTGTCACAATGTTTGGCCACCTTTAGGTCATCAGCTATGATTACTCCAGGTCTCTTTCCTGTTTGGTGGTAGCTAGTACCGTTCCTCCTATTTTGTACTCTGCCCCTGGGTTTCTGAACCCCAAGTGCATTATTTTGCACTTCTTCACATTGAAACTTAGTTGCCACACTCTTGACCACTCCTCAAGTTTTCTTAGATCCCTATTCATTTTTCACATGCACACACCCACCCCCAACCCCCAGAGTGTGTACCATATTGCATATCTTAGTGTCATCTGCAAAAAGGCATACCTTCCCTTGTAGCTCCTCTGCAGTGTCACTAATAAAGACATTAAAGAGGACCGGTCCCAGTACTGATCCTCGTGGCACCCTGCTGGTCACCCACCCTTCCTCGGAGTAAGTTCCATTTACCACCACCCTCTGTCACTCATCCCCCAACCAGTTTTTTATGCAGTTTACCACCTTTGAACCCACTCCTAGGCTGCTCAGCTTGTTTACAAGTCTCCTGTGTGGAACGTGTCGAAAGGCCTTACTGAAATCTAGGTAGGCCACATTCACCGCTCCACTCTGATCTAATTCCCTTGTCACCCAGTCAAAGAAATATATCACATTTGTTTGACATGACCTCCTCCCAGTGAATCCACACTGACTCGGATCTTGTAAGCCACAGATTCAGATATTCCACAATTCTTTCCTTCAGCAGTGATTCAATTAATTTCCCCAACACTGAAATCAGGCTGACTGGCCTGTAATCATCAGCCTCCTCCTTGCTACTACTTTTTTGATGCAGGACTACATCTGCCGTCCTCCAAGACCACTCCCTTTTCCAGTGAGTGGTTGAACAAGACCGTCGGAGGTGCAGCCAGCACCTGTCTGAGCTCCCGCAATATCCTTGAATATATCCCGTCAGGCCCCATTGCCTTGTCCACTTCCACACTTGTGAGTGCTTACAGAGGATAGAGTTCTGAAAGTGGGCTAGTGTCCACATCCCTTCCTTCGATGCCCCTGACATTTATCTGTGGTCCCTTTCCTCCGTGAACACTGAACAAAAGTATTAATTCAGGATGTCTGCTTTTTCCTTGTCCTCTTTCACACACTCCCACTTCCCTTCCTAGCCTTACAATCACTCCCTGGTCTTTCTTCTTTCACTTACATACCTGAAAAATGTCTTGTCCCCATTCTTTACTGCCTGCGCTGTTTTCTCCTTTGCGCTTTTCGCTGCTGACTGCTTTCCATGCCTCCCTCTGCTTCTCCTGATACAACTTCTATACTCCTCCCTCTGTGTCTCCTTATACCTCCTGAATGCTAGCTTTTTTGCTTGTACCTTCCCAGCCACCTCTTTCGGGAACCATAGTGGTCTTATTTTCCTCTTGCTTTTGCTTGTGAGGGCCAGCTGTGCTCCTGCCTTCCCCCGAGTGGGCCGAACCCCACCAAAAAGATACAGCTTCTGGGTGGTCATGAGGGCCAGCTGTGCTCCAGCCCTCCCCTGAACAAGCCGAACCCCCGCCAAAAAGATACAGGTACAACGCTGGCCAGAGAGGTGCTTCTCTTACTCAAGTCTCAACAGATTGTGTGTGTGTGGAACAAAGGACTTTGTTTTTGGTGCCAATTTCAAACCTGGCCTGCTTTTTCTTCCCTGAATTCCTCCATCTGTAGCCGTCGGCAGAACAATGCTGATAGATTTATTTAGCTGCCTGATACGTGTAAAGTAGTGTGTTACCACGACTTTATTTGGGAGCTTTAATTTATTTAAGCTGCAATTCCCTTTGAACTATATTGTTTAGCCACCTTATACTGTAATATTTCAGCCTCTGACCACTTTCTACTGGAGCTTTAATTACCAGACCTGTCCATGAAATAGCAGAAAAGCCCACTGAAAATGCAGCTTAAAATAAAATAAAAACAGCTTGACTCCTTTTTCAGGGAGCCTTTAAACTTAAAGTAATTGCTTGCTTAAGGGGGTTGTGTGCAGATCTAAACTCTGTTTTTAAAAAGGCAGCCCTGCACAAATTAATTGCCATAAGGATGTTGTGTGCAGATTAAAATTCGGTTTTTTTCAATTCGAATTACCAGAGGTCGCCAGATCTGCCTTGCTATCCTCGCTCGGCCAGGAACCCGATGAGTTTCTGGCAAAACATCAAGAACACTGTTGGAGGCTCTGCCAGAGTCCAGGTCACTGACATGCAAATTGACGGGATTAGCTGCAACAACCCCCATACAATTGCCAATGCTTTTGACTCCATGTTCTCTGACCAACCCGCTCACCCCTCCCAGTCTCCAGACCCAAAGGCTTCAGGTCCCTCGCTCAGTGGTAAAACCACTCGACCTCCTTTCTACCTAAAGGTTGTCTCTGTCACTGAGACTCAGAAACTCCTTGCTGGTCTCTCCCCTCACACTGGAGCTGGGCATGACAACCTAGAGCCAAAATTGCTCTGCCTGGGGGCCTCTCCCCTGGCCCGGCCTATTGCCCACATCTTTAACACCTCTCTAACCTCTGGATCCATCCCTGATGTGTGGAAAGTGGCCAGAGTGGTCCCGGTCTTCAAACAAGGGGACCTTAAAACCCTCAAGAACTACCGCCCAATTGCAATCCTTTCTGCAGTTAGTAAATTACTTGAGAAGGTGGTTGCCTCACAGCTCACCCTCTACCTACAAAGCTATGACCTCGCCCCCAGTACCATCACGGCTTCCGAAGAAGGCACAAGCGCTACCACTGCTCTTGCTGGGTCACCAGAGATCAGGTCCCACACTGACCAAGGCAAGCTGACGGGTTGCCATCTTCGTGGACCTCTCGAAGCATCTGACTTGGTGCGACCACTCGCTCCTGTGCTCCACTCTGGTCCCTTGGCCTCACCCCCACGGCTCATGCCTGGTTACATAAACTACCTCTCTGGGAGATAACAATACACTAGCTTCAGCCATGCCTTCTCTGATCCCTCTCCTGTGAACTGTGGGGTCCCCCAGGGATCTGTTCTTGGACCCCTCCTGTTTTCCTTTTACATAAATGAGCTGCCCTCTGTCCCAGTCCACGGGCACCCCACCCTATACACAGACGACCTCGTCATCCTCACCAGCTCACAGGACATCAAGGACATCAACACCAAGTTGAACTCAGACTTCACTCAAATCCAAACCTGGCTAAAGGGCCACAAGCTTACTATCAACCTACAAAAGAATCAGGCCATGCTCTTTGGCTCTCTGGCCAAACCTAAAACCTGCCCTGCTCCACTACAAATCTCAGGAGCTGATGGTTTCCTCCTGCAGGTTGTGGACTCTGTCAAGTACCTGGGGGTAACCCTTGACCCGAAACTTGACCTCTTCCTGCATATTCACAAGGCTTGCAAGGCTGCAAACTGCAAGATGGACCCGGCATACAGAGCAAAAAGCTATCTAACCCCGGCTGCACGACTTGCCCTAGCCAAGGGGGTCCTCCTCCCCTCATTCTGCTATGGGCTTGTCTCTTTTTCCTCCATCCCAAAAAACAGTCTCTCAAAATGGGACACTGCCTACAACAATGTGTGTCGCTTTGTGCTCTCTGCTTCTCGCCTCATGCACCACTGTGAGTTGTACACCAGGCTCGAGTGGCTCCCCCACAGAAAAAATTGCACCTTTGTCCTTGGCAGCTTCATTGATAACATCATCCGAACTGCCACACCTCCTGCACTCGCTCTGTCCCTCAAACCTCCTACCACTTAAGATCCTGTGACTCTCTTGTCCTCCAGGCTCCCAAAACCTGTACCCAAATGGGTGATCGGGCCTTCGCTGTCTTTGCGCCCAGACTGTGGAACACCCTCCCAGTAAACACTCACTCCTCCCCCGCCACTCCTGTTTCAAATCCTCCCTATGGGGTTTCCTCAAATTGTCATCTACCTGTCTCTGCACTTAAGGGCCCTCCCTAGTCCAAGCTGACCGGCTGAGGTGATTCTAACACAGCCAATACTGTTTGAGGAGATGAGCTTCCTGGTACTGAATGTGCTCAATCCGCTGGCTAGCCTGCTGCTATCAGCTGTATTGTCTGGAAATGTGTTCCTTTCTTGCCTTTCTGTTCATATTAAGCAAATATTCTATACTGTCCCTGAGCTTATTGGGCTCCAGCCCACTAATATATATTTGTGATGTTCTATATATTGACTGCTGTCAAATGCCTGTACCATACTGTTTTACATGTGATGTGATGTCTACTGCCAAATTGTTCTTGTCTGTACCTTGTAACCTCCCAGGTCGCTCCTGTAAATAGGCACTTGGCTGTCTAATGTGCTTCCCTGGTAAACAAAAGAAAATAAAATAAATAAATAAAAATTGTCTGATGCAGAGGTTTTTGCCTTCACTATCCCCGCTTTTAGTTTCACCCAGTATTCCTCCACTCCACCCAAGTCCTCTTCCCCTGCCAGGGCATCCTTGAGGCATTTCCCCATCTTTGTAAAAATCTGCCCTCCTGAAGTCCAGGATCATTGCCTTTGTTTGGTTCACTTCTGCCACAGTTCTTATATTGAACCGCACTGTATGGTGATCACTGGTTCCCATTACAGGGTCATTATGTCACAGCAATATACCGCGCTGCCAGTACAGCGCAATATATTGCCAGCAGCATAAGTCTTTGTTTTGTGGAGGGCTGTGCCCCCAACCCCCCCCCCCCAACTAAAATAACTAACTTGTGGGGGGGTAACAGTTGAAATCGCACAAAGTGCGAAAAATTTAAAAAATCCATGCATCTGGGACCGGAAATTGAAACCTGGTCCCAAACACATTGCCTACCTCCCTTGCTGCCAGTGGCTCATCCCGTTGAGCCACGGCAGCTGCTTGCTGGCTCCCTGTCCCAGCAGAAGTCTTATCCTCTGCCTGGGAGAGTCAGAGGGTGCACTACCATGCATACATCCTTTTGCAGTTTTGCACCCTCTTGCTGTTCCCTATCGTGCTATTCCCGATCCATGGTTATGTCGTGCACTATTAAGCGCACAACATATTGACCCAATAGGGTGGTTCCCAGGTGGCCACCCACTGTGACGTCTGCAACACTGTCCCTGTTGGTGAGTACAAGGTCCAAGATTGCTCCCTCACGAGTGGGTTCCTTTACCAGTTGCCAGAGGAACACCCCTAGCAGGGAGTCTAGGGTGTCCCTGCTCCTAGCTGAAGCTGCTGCTGCTGGGATGCTCCAGTCTGTATCCGGCAGATTGAAGTTCTCCACCAGTAGCACCTCTCCCTTAGTTGCCATCCTTTGAGTGGCTTCCACCACAACCTTATCCACCCCCACACACACACACACTGGAGGTCTGTAGATCACGCCAGTGTGAATAGCGGCTCCATTCCCCGTCTCTAGGGTGACCCACAGTATATCTGCCCCTCCCTGTATCTCTGTTGCTTTTATGCTGTCACTCGTAAAGAGTCACTCCTCCTCCTTTCTTACCCACCCTGTCCTTCCTGTACAAAGTATAGCCTGGTATGGCTATGTCCCAGTCATGGTTCTCATTGCACCATGTCTCGTTAATGGTGACAGTGTCCAGGTCAGCCTCTGCCATAATGGCCACAAGGTCCAGGATTTTGTTTCCCAGACTTCAGGCATTTGCACACATGACCTTCCAAATTCTGTTACCACCCTGCTTGTCATCCCCCCTTTTTTCCATTTTACCTTCTTTCCTTATCCCCTCTGTCCTGATTCCCATCCCTCTTCATTTCTACCATTTTGTTTTTCTTGTTATCAGGTACTCTTGGGGATTTCCTTCCCTAAGGGGTCTCCCTAACTACTTCAGTTTGTGGTGGTGGTGGTGGGGGACAGTTTTTGTCTTCCTGCTTCCTTCTGCCACCCCTCTTGGCTAGTTTAAATAGGTCCACCCAGAAGGCAACTCTCTTTGGCCCTGTCTAAACTGCACTGAAAATCTGTAATGTTTTGAAACCGGTACAGACTGAAAACATTGCAGTGCATCCACACTACCACTGAAAACATTTTGAAAATGTTACGATTTTACTTGTGTAGCGTGGACAGGGTTAAACAGAGCTTTAAAACCATTATAGAAACCATTGTTGAAACCACCTCACAACAGGTTTCTGTAACAGTTATGAAAACACTTGCTGTAACGTTACCAGTGTAAACGCAAACCATTGCGGTAACTGTTTGGACCCTCTGTAACATTACAGTGGGGATTTCCAAGGGTAGTGTACACAGGGCCTTTCAGTCTGTAATGGTTTCAAACCGTTACAGATTTTCAGTGCAGTGTGGACAGGGCCTTTGTTAGCCACATATTAGAGCTTCTGGCACAGGAGATTGTGGGCCTTCTGAGAAACGGCAGTGAAAATAGTGCCAGACTCTCAAAAGAACACAGGGATCTTCCTGAATATGCTCACTTGCATACCTTTTGAGCCCTTTGCAACATGTGACTTGAAGTTTCCAACTTGGAAAGCAGCATTTCTAGGGACATGGATATGTTGTTCATCCACACTGTCTGGCAGGTATCCTTGCCGCTTTAAATCTTGCCGGAAGGTCTTCAAGCTGGCTCCTCCCACCCACCCGGGTGGTAAAACTCTCGGCTCCGCCCCATGACGCCAGATCTTCCTTACCGCTTGGAGCTCAGGTTCCTCTACTTAACGCTCCTGCGTATAAAGACTAGTTCTAATTCTTTGGTTTTGCGAATTTAAAAGTTTTGCACTTCTAGACTTGGTCTTCTATCCCTCGCGGCTCGCGATGGACCGTCGACTCCCAGTTTCGGAGATGCCCATGAATGAGAAGATGTCTTAGACGGATCCGCCCTCCACGTGTGTCTACTGTTTAGGCCTTGACGCCGCCTGGCTTGCGACCTGTGCTCTTCCTTCTCAGCCTACGTCCTCGAAGACCGTGCTGCCTGTTTACAACTGGGGCGTCCCGAGAAACGTTTTCCTCTGGTGAAGTCAAAAGAGGCCTGGTCGGCGGTTTCCACGGTGGTGGGCTCAGCGGATCAGCTAGAGCAGATGATCGCCCTCGAAGAGGAGGCGGCGCGGGCCGCATCTTCCTCGGCCGCGGCATTTATCCCGCTCTCCCTGGGTTCCTCTTATACAGCTTCCTTTAAGGAGCTTTGTCTGTCCCTCTCCACTAAGGGAGAGGGACCAACGTCTGCTGGACCTTCTTCTCGGTCCAAAAAGAAAGACAAGGGCAAGTCCCTCGTCGGCTGCTCTTGGGGCGAAAGGTCCCTCTCGAGTTGTCGGCCATCGACTTCGGTCGATCGTTTGCTCGCCACTGGTCTCATGGTGTCCCCATCAGGCCAGTTGACCGAGACTCCGTCACGCAGTCGAGATTTTTCTCGACCTGCTGATCTGGTTGTCGCCAGGCTAGAGCCGAGAATCCTCTCTCCCGGTTCCCGGTGGGAGTTGAGGATCCCGTGGGCTTGCCAGTGCCTCCAGTTCGGAGCCCTCGGGTGAACCCTCCGAGCCAAGGGAGGCCGGTTCCCCCGCCCCTCCCGCACCGCCTCGAAAAGCCGAGGTTCTCAGTCTCAGACTTCTTGGCGGTCCAGCCGATCCCGCCATCACTGGCGGTCTCGGTCTCGGCACCATGGTAAGCGGCGCCGCGCTCGTTCTCCTCCTCGGATGAGGGAGGCCTGCACGTAAATTCGTCGCCATCGAGGACCTCATGTGGCAACAGCTCCTTCTGACCGGGAACAAGCGGCGCGTTGCCTTCCCCAGCCATTAAGTGGCTGTCACCGGAGCGGCCGAAACAACCCCTCGACTTACCCGAGGAGCCTGTTCCCAGGCCGGTTGTTCGGCCAAAACCAGCTGCTCCACCGATTCCGGTGGAACCTCCGCCTCCACAGCCGTTATTTGGGGCTCCGACCAAGAATTCTCGGTTGGCTCAGGGACTGCCCCATAGGCTGTCTGTCACCCTCATTCCCGATCGACCTCGGCAGGTGGAGGGTGGCTCAGGCCCGAGGCAGCTCTTTGCGGACTCTTCAGAGTCCGACGACGATTCCTCCCTTTTCTCCAGGCGAGTAGACTTGGAGTCCTCTGGAGGTCAGGTCGATGGACGATAGCCTTCGTCTCTATCCAGGATTGCTTCGCTCATCTCGAGTCCACCGGGTTGAAGCTCAACCTGTGTTCAGCGGGCCAGGTATCCTCACGGAGATACTGGACAGAGGGGATTCCCCTACGGAGGCTTTTCCGGTGGCCGAGGCCATAGTGGGCCCGGCCTTGGAGCTCTGGCAGCGCCCTGCTTCCTGTCCTGCGCCCTCGGCCAGGATGGCCAGGAAGTATGCGGTCCCTACCGGTTCCTTGTCTGGTTTTTCGGAACACCCCTCAGACGAGGGGCTAGTTACCGACAGCGTTTTCCGGCGCGCCGGGAATGCTAGGGACGTGGACAAACCTCCCGACAAGGAGTCCAAGAAATTGGACTATGCCGGGCTCAAAGTCTACGCTGCGGCCTCCCTCAGCCTTCGTCAGGCCAGTTCAGCCGTACTCATGGCACATTTCTCTCATGCCCTGTTGGGCTCCCTGCATGAGGTAGTTCCTCATCTTCCGGCGGACCTGCAGACCACGGTTAGGCAGGTGCGGGACCAGGGCAGAGCAGTGGCCAAACAGCAGCTTCAGACTGCTCTGGACATTGGAGACTCGTGCCAGGTCAGTAGCGGCCGCAGTGGCTATGCGCCGTTGGGCATGGCTAAGGATATCCACCTTCACTTCGGATACCCAGCACAAGTTGGCGGATGTCCCCTTCCTGGGGACCGACCTCTTCGGCCCTGGGGTGGAAGGTCACCTGCAGAAGATCGAGAAGTCCAATGCTACCTTGGACTCGGTCTCATCCGCACAGAAGGACAAAGGCCGCAGACCACAGCCTAAGCCCTTTCGTCCCTCTGCGCCCGCGGCATGTCCGGCCCAGCAACGTCAGGGCCAGCAGGCTCGAGCTTGGCATCCCAAACCCAAGCCCTCGGCTTCCTCCTCCAGGAAGCAGGGAGGTAAAGGCCCTGGAGGTCCCTCGGCCGGTCCTTCCTCCAAGCCTGCCCAGTGACGGGTTGAGGGGTGTCGCCCCAACCCGTCGCCTCACCCCAGGTGCCCCATGGGGGCGGCTCGCCACTTTCTTTCCGCCTGGTCCGTTATCACCACAGACGGTGGGTGTTGGAGTGGTGGGAAAGGGCCTGCCTCTGGAGTTCGGGCAGGCCCCACCCTTCAGGCACGTCGCACCTCGGGGCCTCGGGGTCCGAGCCTGGCTGTCGGCTCGCCCGAGGCGGCAGCGCTCTCCTCCTCGAGAAGGAGGTGATCAGAGAGGTGGCGGACCCTCCCTCAGACCCGGTTCGTGTCCAGGTACTTCCTGGTTCCGAACGGACGGGGTTGACGCCCATTCTATCTCCATGACCTAAACAAGTCTTAAGGTCTCAACCTTCAGGATGGTCACTCTGGCTCAGATAATACCATCCTTGGAACACGGTGTGTGGTTCTGTTCTCTGGACCTGCAGGACGCGTTCTTTCACGTCCCTATCCGTCCGTCACATCAGAGATTCCTTCGCTTTCGAGCGGAGGGATCCCCTTTCAAGTTCCAAGCCATGCCCTCTGGCTTATCTCCAGCTCCCAGGGTCTTCACCAAATGCATGGCAGTGGTGACAGCATTCACGTGGCGCCGAGGGGTCCGGGTTTACCCTTACCTGGACGATTGGCTGATAGCAGCCCCCTCCAGACAGGAGGTGGAGCGGTCCAGAGATCTGGCCCTCCAGGTTTGCTCTCAGGTCGGCCTCCTTATCAACGAGGCCAAGTCGGAACTCGAGCCGAAGCAGGTGATTCTTTTCATCGGGGCAGAGCTCGACTCTCTTCGAGCCAGAGCACGGCTCCCGGCGGACAGGGCCGAGGTTCTTTCCTCCTTTGCCCAATCATTTCTGGTTGGGCAATTGCGCCCTGCCCGGGACTTCCTGCGCCTCCTGGGTTTCATGGCGGCCTGTACCAGCGTGGTCCGTTGGGCCCGCTGGAACATGCGCCCCCTTCAGTGGGTGCTGGCCAGCCAGTGGTCCCAACACTGCAATCCATTGGACCAGCTAGTGACGGTGACCCAGGGGATGTGGAACGCTCTCCAGTGGTGGACCGTTCCAGTTCATCTGCAGGAGGGCATCCCGTTTGTCCGCCCCGAGCCGACGGTCTCTCTATCGACCGATGCCTCTCTGATGGGTTGGGGTGCCCATCTGGGGGAACACCGAGCGCACGGCCTCTGGTCCCCGCGGGAGTCCCGATGCCACATCAACCTGCTGGAGCTCCGAGCGGTCCGCCTAGCTCTCACCGTCTTTGCTCCGTTTCTTCGGGGTCAAGTGGTCCGGGTCCAGACGGACAATACCACGACCATGTACTATCTAAACCGCCAGGGCGGGACGCGCTCCATGCTTCTATGCAAGGAAGTTCTCCACATCTGGTCACTCGTGCGCAGCCTGGAGGCAGATCTCCTAGCCATTCATGTAGCAGGAGCCTCCAACACCCTGGCCGATGCCCTAAGCCGGATAGGGGCTGTGTCTCACGAGTGGTCTGTCCTGCTGGAGGTAGTACAAGATCTATTCTCCCATTGGGGCACACCTCAGGTGGACCTGTTTGCCTCCAGGGAGAATGCGAAGCTGAGGCTGTTTCATGTCCACCCCCCTCAGCAGGGCTCGCTGCAGGGGGATGCCTTCTCGAGGCCGTGGACCCCTGCCCTTCTACGCCTTTCCCCATTCCCTTGATGCAAGGTGCTTCTCAAGGCAAGGAGGACAAGGCGCAGGTGATTCTGATAGCCCCAGACTGGCCCCGCCAGTACTGGTACCCAGATCTCCTCAGCCTCAGCTCCAGGCTCCCGAGGCAGCTTCCAGCTCGCCCGGACCTGCTCTCAGTCAGTCTGGGGAAGGTATTCCATCCGGACCTTCAATCCCTGCACCTGACGGCCTGGTTCCTGAGCGGCTAGAGTTCCAGGCCTTGGGTCTTTCCGACGAGGTCCTCAACATAGTTGAAATGTCCCGTAAGGAGTCGACCAGAAAATGCTACGCCTTCAAATGGAAGAGATTTTCCATTTGGTGCCAGGGCAAGGGCCTGGACCCTTTCTCCTGTTCCTTGGCGAGCATATTGGACTACCTTTGGTCCCTTTCTCAGCAAGGGCTTAGGTCGACGACCCTTAAGGTGCACCTGGCAGCCATCTCTGCTTACCGGGCACGGGCGGGAGGCGGTCGACCAGCGCAGGAGAAGGTGGTCTGGCGCTTTCAAGGCCATGATCATTTCCCCTCGATGCGAGAACCTCCACCTCCGTGGGATCTACTGCTGGTACTGGCAGAGCTCATGGGCAAGCCATTCAAACCAATGCACAGGTGTGAACTCTCTCACCTGTCGTGGAAGACCGCCTTCTTGGTGGCTATCACGTCAGCCAGAAGGATGGGAGAGCTCCAGGCGCTCTGCATCGAGTCTCCTTACCTGGTCTTCCACAGGGACAAGGTTGTCCTGCGCCCCAACCCGAAATTCCTTCCGAAGGTGGTGTCGGAGTTTCACCTTAACCAGGTGTTGACTCTGCCGGTGTTCTACCCCAATCACACCTCGGAGGCCGAATATAGGCTCCATACTCTGGACCCTAGAAGGGCGCTCGCCTACTATAAGGAGCGCATGGCTGGAATTCGGGGAGAGGTTCGCCAGCTGTTTGTCACCTACGCTGAGGCCACACCTGGCAGACCTGCAGCCAAGCGGACGATAGGCAGGTGGGTCACCTCCTGCATAGATCTCTGCTATAAGTTGGCGGGCATGGAGCCTCCCAGAGGGATAAGAGCTCATTCTACCCGCCATACTGCTGCATCGGTGGCTGCTTCCAGGGATGTCCCTATCCAGGAAATCTGCAGGGCTGCTACCTGGAAGTCAGCACACACCTTCATCACCCATTACCACATCGACCTTGAGTCACGCCGGGATGCTGGTTTTGGGGCCTCGGTTCTCCAGTCTCTATTCCCTAAGTAGGGGTGTGCCTTGCCTCCCTCCTCCCAGAGAACTGCTAGGAGTCTGCCAGACAGTGTGGATGAACAACATCCATGTCCCTAGAAATACAGGTTACTCACCTGTAACAGGAGTTCTAGGAATGGTATATATTGTTCATCCACAATCTCCGACCTCCCCGGCTTCGACGCTCAACCTGAGCTTCCAGCGGGCCAGATCTGGCGTCATGGGGCGGAGCCGAGAGTTTTACCACCCGAGTGGGTGGGAGGAGCCAGCTTGAAGACCTTCCAGCAACATTTAAAGCGGCAAGGATACCTGCCAGACAGTGTGGATGAACAACATATACCATTCCTAGAACTCCTGTTACAGGTGAGTAACCTGTATTTCTAGTGCCCATTGCCTCTGCTTGCAGAGTGTCTGAAATCCATGCCCTGGTCACAAATCCTCCATATCCTGCTTTCCATAAGGACGAGGTAGGTCTCCATACACACCCCATGGTTCTGCTAAAAGTGGTTTCATAGTTCTATTTTAACCAGCCACTAGTGCTGCCCACCTACTTTGCCAACTTCCAGAATGAGAGAGAATGCACTGTCCACTCACTGGATGTTAAGAGGATCCTTAGGTTGTATCTGGACAGAACTAAGGACTTCAGACAATCCAAACAGCTCTTTGTCTCCTTCAAGCCTAATCAGAAAGGCCATCACAGTAGCAGCCACAGCCACTGCCAGCTATTTCTCGAAATTTCTGTGATATTTCCAGATATATCTCTTGCTTTCTCCATTTCCACAGTAGGGGCAGCAGAGAGAAACTCTCTAGAAATTTCGCGAAATATCTGGAAATAGCTGGTAATGTCTGTGACTACTACTGTCATATTACAGTCAAGCACATTTATGTCTGGGATTGTGAATTGTCTTTGCCACTGCTGTGCCATGGCTCAGGTTAAATTGGAGAGTAGCATATGCACCCACTCCACCAGAATGGTTGCCATGTCCCTGTCTGAGATTCTGCTCTGAGCCTGTTGGAGATATTTGCAGGGCTGCAACTTGGAACACAGTGCACACTTTTACGAAGCACTGTGCCCTGGATGTCCATGCCAAGTAGTATGCCACTTTCAGTGGGACAGTCTTGCATGGATTACTATTCTGAGTGAGCCCTCTGCTCCGGCTACTGTAGTCCAGGTGATTTTGTCTGAGCTTGGTACTCTGACCCACTGGTGGGAATCAGTGGTGAAGTTTGGTTCCTGGAAGATATGAAAATTACATAGTCACTGTAATTCTTGATCTTCTAGGAATATCTTCACCACTGATTCACGCATCTGCCTGCCTGCCATCCCTCAGACTCACTTCAGTCTGTTGTATTGTTTTCCACCTCTTTGTTTGGTTTGGGTAGTGAAGAAACCATGTTACTGGTTTGGTGACCCTTCTTACAGGGGTCACCAGAGCTATTTTCTGCGCTTGGATTAAGTGCATAGGTGCTTGTTAGGTTATGCTGCACCTCCTCAGTAAAAAAGGTACTAAGGCATTTGAGGGCTGGTTCCAAGGTAAGCCTGTGCCCACAAGCTCACTCTCGTAGCAGCATATGCAAATAGCTTGCCTTGGTGCCACCCTCTGAAAGGTTCTGTCTCTCACGGAGTCCTAGCACCTCTGGCTCAGACCCACTAGTGGGAATCAATGGTGAAAATGTTCCTAGATCATCAAGAATTAGAGTGAGTATGTAATTTTCATTTTAAGCTTGATGGAGGATGGGTAGCATATAGTGTTCAGTGGAACTGGGAGAGATATAGAGTATTTATTGCCATATTGATGGTAGTAGGTGCCCATGAGTGAGGGTCACTGCGGTTGTCATCTGTTAGGCAGCATGTGGATGAAGGGAGGGCTGCTCTGATTGGAGGCGAATAAAGGCCGATGAGAAGAGTGAGCTGTAGGAGGGGTGAGGGTCCTGGAGGCTGGTCAAAAAAATGTATACATTTAACATTGAGTTGCAGTAAAATTAACAATAGAAGTAACTGTAATAGCGGCGACAAAATAAGTAGCAGAAACGATTCTGCCAGGCAGTGTGTGGTACAAGGATCCAGTGATCATTAAGCATACTCAGTACACTGAATGAGATAATAGTACTGCAGTGATCAGTATGCTGCTGAAGTGATCGCAGCCTAAAAAAGGCAGTCAGGGGAGTGTGTACAGTTTTCTCAACAAATTATTTTAGACAGCACAAAAACTGGTTGATAGCTGATCCCCTCATCTACTCTTGTGAACTGCAGTGTTGAGGCTACTTCAGTTATGGTTCATGGGTGGACTGGCAGGCCACCTTTCCAGGAATCGTTGGTGAGTCTCTTGAGACTCTTAAGAAGGGTGTGGGGAGACTTTCCCTCTGTGCTGAATGTGACCTGGTACCACAGCTTCCCCACAAGACAGATTAGTGATCCAAACACCTGCATGGTAGGATTGTGGAAACAACGAGTGGTCCCTTTAAATAAGAGAGAAAACGGTTAAAGTAAAAAATAAAGTTGGAGGATAATTTGGGCAGCACCCTATAGGAACTCAATTGCCCCTCATAGAATGGTATGAGAGTTCTGGTTCCTCTAGCTCCTCTTGTCATTTGTCTTCATTGAATACTACAAATCTGGAGCGGAGAGTTAAACTTTTTCAATTTAACTAGTAAAAAAAAAAAAAAATTTGAATTTCTGTCTCCCATCTGAATGTTTAAAGTGTGCATGTTTGAGGAATGAGGTTACACCCATTGAATAAATGAATGTGCCACCCACTACCCAATATACAGTAAATGAGACTGATAGGCATACTGTGAAATTTTTTTTAAGTGCTATCTGTAAGTATATGTGTTTACCCTGTCAGTCCTTTAGGTAGATTTTATCTAAACATTTTTAATGTTCATTTCTTATAATATGCTTTATTTTCTTTACATGCTGCAAAGCACTAAAAAGCCCAGGAATAGCAAGAAAAGAATTAGGAGGTAATTCAGTTATTTGCCTAATCGCATGAGAAGAGACACCATTAAAAACACGTTCTCATTTACAGTCATCACCTGGCCAGGAAGAGACTCACAAAGTCATAGTTCAGTAGTGATAGGTTCCAGGAACAAAACTCATGAGAACTAAAATGGAACATTGATTGCAGACACTTTTACATATTCTGCAAGTTGGAGCTGAGATGGTACTGCAAATGCTGGAGGAAAGGCTAATAAGTTCCCACAGATAAGGAAGTGCATTGCCAGTTATTCTTTAAAAATAAATCAGTGCTTAAACTGTCAGTTTTTTTTATAGGTATTTTTACTGTCTGTGTCTGGAGGAGTGGGACATCAGCCTGGTCCCCAACTCATCCGTGCTGGCTGTCCACCCTCCTCCGCATGTGCCTGGTCATTAAGTTTCCCCATGAGTTCTCTCATGGCAGGGCTGGAGAAGGTGGGCCAAACCCCCACCCCCCATACGGTAAATCTGAAGCGGACCTGGGCACACGCCGAGTAACGCATGGGTGTGGAAGCAGCTGGGCTGGCCTGGGCTTCATGAAGCCCCCCTCCCTCGACACCATTTTCCATTTTCTAGTGTTCCCTGTCCCTAATTTGGAGTGTTGGACTCGTGCATAGAGGCACACCCATCTGACGTTCTCCACAGATCCCTCCCGTAATTTTTGCCTCCCAGACCTGGTTGACCTCCAGGCCTCCACCTGGGACGGCTGATGCTGGGCTGACAAGCCACCTCTCCCTGGGAGAGGAGAGCAGTCCCTCGGATGCTCAGTCCTCTCCCTCCCCTGCTGATCTATGATGACCTGAGTCAATTCCTGAACCCAGGTCGCCAGCATGCAAAAAGGTGAGGCACGTAAGGTACCTCAGCCCTCTCCACCAGTGAGCTGGCTAGCTGTTGAGTTTTTAAAGAGGGTCATTTCACGAGGTCATGTGAACACTGTGATGATCGTTATCATAACCAGATCTAATTGTTGGATGACATAAGGGATCTAACTGAGCAAATTTTGATTTGAGCCATTTTATGGAGTACATTCCCATCATCTACAGGAAGAACAGTCATTTGGAGATAAACAATAATGCAGCTCAGAAAACTGGAGTATTGTAAAAAATTAAAAACCTTGCCAATCTTTTTTAATCGAATTATCTCTTGTTTTTATTCTAGTTCGAATTCAGCCTCCTCCACAGACAGGGTCTGCAAGTACAGCAGGTGGTGCTACAGCTAGGCCGGTAGGTACTTCAGCTTTGGATTCCTAAAATTGTCAGTTTTCTAAAAAAAAACAAAAAAACCTCATGACTCAAGAAACTAGAGGGTCCATCCCTGATGTAGGCATCTAAAATGATGTAAACCCCATTTAAATTGAGTCATCTATTAGTGCTGATATTTACTGTATTTCCAATACAATTAACCTAACTCCAGTACTTGGAGCTTATTGTGCTCTGTGTAAAATACCAACCACTCCTGCCTTTGCACCTAGTTTACTCCCTCTATGAGACCCCTACACACCCCATCACCTGGTAGCCCCCCCCCCCCAGCTCACTCCAGGCTATCTTTTTCCTCCTCCCTCACACTTCTGAAACAGTCATTGGCTCTGTACAATGGTTTCATCCTATATTAAACTAGAGACCTTTAAGTGCCCCCCAAAAAATGTACCTGTCTCCTTCCCAGGTTACCCCTGCTGACAAGTAATTATGGCCAAAACATGAAAATAGATAAGTAAAATGTTCTTCATGCAAGGAGTTGTAAGTATGGTTTTCTTTGTGTAGAGACAACAGTCCCAGCCATTGAAGAGTTGCCTTGATGAGACATCTGGCACTCCATGGGCCAGAGACTTGTAAAAATGTTGTGCTTTAAAAATCAAGCTAAATCCTGTTATAGTAGTGTGACACTACATACTTTAATACATGTTTTCCTAGATGTATTCTATGATTCTTCTATTTTGTAGACCATTCCTCCACGAGCTGGCGTTATTAGTGTACCGCAGAGCCATGCCAGGCCACCTGTGGGGAGACTAACACCTGAACCTCCGATCAAACCAACTGAAATCCCAAAAGGTACAGTAAGAGATTTCTTAGTAGGATCATTATTCCAAGTCTTGTTTATTAATTTTTGGTGGGTTAACTTTAATGTTTTATGTTTAAGATACTATATGTAGAGAAATGCCTCTCCTGAGTCTGAGGGAACATTTAGAATCCTTATAAATGGGGGTGGGACATCCACCCGATGGTGACAGCTGGTAATGTGCAGCACTTCCATCCAGAGGGACCTGGGATTGAAACATGATCCTGACTCCCTCGCTCTGTATCTGTGAGACTCTGGGCATGCTGCAGAGACAGCATGCACAGGCTCTGAGGGAGTAGGGTTGCTGTAGCTTACTCCGCAGAACTTGCTGTAGTTAGTAGGAAGACTTGGCATCGTATGTGATCATGTAGTGCTGCCCCCCAACAACAGGCTGGCACAAGCACAGTGGCAAAACATTGTATCATGGGGAGGGGCATCTGGGGATAAAATACCCTGGCTACCCTCAGTGATGGCTTCCCTCTCCCCCCTGCACCACACCCACAGTCCTAACCCCCCCCCTTGGGCCTCCCCTCTGTACTGCGTACTCACAGATGAATGTTTCCTAGGTCATTGCCCAACCAACCCAGCAGCTGTGGAACACTGTTAGCAGCAGTGAAGGTCTAGATAGGGAGGCACTGAGGAGGACCAGTCTGCTGCAGGGTAAAAGATCAGCCAGATCAAGTTGGAAGGACCAGGCAGGGCCAGGTCAGGTTGTCTACTAAAGAATTATAAATAAATAAATGATGGTGGGGCCCCCAGCAATCTTCAGTGAGGCTTTAGCAAATCATGCATACACACATCTGCCACCGCTTAGAAAATCAGCCCAAATGTTTTCTTGTGTTTCAGTCATTTTCTTATTTTGAATATGAATTTATTACTTCTGCCTTAAGTATAATAAACTACTGTTTTTTTTCCTTTGGTTCATATTGAAACATTTCTACTCCAGGGGCAGGGAGTGTTGTTTCCTTTCAGCAGTCTTCCAAATTTAAGATCCCCCACCCACCCAAAAAACAAAGGAATAAATTACAGGTGAGGTCATGTGGAAGTAACTTGGACTAAAAATAATCCCTTTATAGACTATCAAAAAGGAGGAATTTGCATATTGAAGCTGGACTTCTCTCTAGTAGTTTTCCCACTTTCAGGATGTAGCTATATGTGTTTGTGACAGTCAAATAGTGTAGGAATAAAATGTAACTGAATGTGTACTGCAGCCAAGTACAGTAACGTATATTTACTGTGTCTGTTTTAATTCTGTAGGACCTCTTTTGCTTCCTGAGCCGATGAAGCCTCAGTGTATGACCCCTGTTCAGCACATTCCTTCTCCACCCTCTGCCACCAAACTGGCTGAACCCCTCAAACCTGTAGCATCACTCCCGACAACTCAGCCACCCCCACTGTCAAACCTAGAACCCCCACCTCAGCGGCCTCCTCGCAGCAAATCTGCCCAGCACTTGCCTACTGAATCAGTTTCTGCACAACAGCAAGTAAGTATAAACCACCAATAATGACAAAAACCTCTTGTTTTTAATTACTTCATCTGTATGTAATGCAGGTTTATTCCACCTTTTCAGACAGTTCTCACCAGTCTCCAGGTTTTTTCCGAAAGGTTTTTTGGTTGAGGTGCCCCATCCTTTTGTTTTGAGCACTCGTACTTCAGCAACACCCTTATTATTCCCCCACCGCATGTTCTGAGCAGAGCCCAAGTCCCCAGCACTGTTAAAATTACAGCATTTGAGGGATATACAGAGGAAAGTATTTTAATAAAGGAAGGGAAACCCTGAAAGAGAAAAGTGGTAAAAGAAACATTAAAGTGTAAGGATTTGGCGAAAGAAATGGAGAGAGAAATCGAAGAACAAAGTTGTATTATGCCTGTATTCCTTGACAGATGTTCCATTCTTTGATTTTTTTTTTTTTTTTTTTTAAGAACTAAACAGTAATTCTACAGCCAGTGCTCCGTTTGGTCGGTTGATCTGCATTCACAATATAATGGGCAATTAGATAGAGCCGCACAGAGGTACGGGTGCTCTAAGACGTGCATGAGGAGTTTGTCTGTGTCTGCACTAGTCTGCACTTTATGTTCGCTGCCATTATGTTTCATAGTAAAAAAGTTCTGATTACTATTTAACTGTGGTGAGTTTCTTTGTCCGAACATTGGTGTGCCAAGACTTGTATATTTGCTATTCACTATATAATGATCGTTTAGCACTGGCAAAATGCAGGGAGGTCTTTGACAAAAAAAGAAGAAAAAATGGGCTGCGAATTGACTCCTGACCCTTGTTGCCCCAAGACTGGGCCTAATATTTCATACTATTTACAGCAAAATATTTTTATTAATTTTCCCACTGTAAATCAGAGCATCCCAGAAGACACTGTGTGGAAAGAGAGTGTAGTGCTGCGTGCTGAGTTACCACCGTCTGGGTGGCCACTGGTGGCTGTGCAGCTGGGAGCCTGCAGCACATATGGGAGGGGGCGAACGCAAACAGTGTGAGTGGTGTGCCAGTACATGATGATGAACATAGATTTTAAAAAAACATGGATCACAGAAAAGGGGTAAATCAGCCACTGATTGAGCAAATGAAGCTCCTCCAGCTGGCCCCGCCCACATCCATCTTGAGCTACCTCCTCCCGTCTCCAGGGATGGCCACGGGTGCCTCCATTGTGGGTGGTTGGATCACATGGGCATAGTCCGCTGTGACACTGTAGGCAGGACCCTGCTTTGAAGGGTAAACCAAGGGGGCAAAGCAGTAGTTGCTACAGGTGTTCTGGGTTCCCAGGAGAGCTGAACAGGAGGAGTTCCAAGGATCTGAATGCAGACCTGGCAGAAGTTGAAGGAGGTCCCAGTCAGTGTGCTACAAAGGTTAAAAAAAAATTTGAAAAGAAACTGCAGACATATACAGTTGTGTTCTAAAAATCTTAAGAGCTGACATTCAGCCCCATCAGACAGGTTTTTAGCATAGTAATAGAAGAATTGGCAAATATATAGTGTTTACACATTTTATGCCAAAATACAGATATCCATCCAAGTAAACTCAGAATGCGTGTGCAGAGAAATCTGTAGTGGATTTCCTGCTCGACATTGTGCAGACCACAGTTCACACTTTCCAGCAGCTGGCAGATTCACCCTTACCTCAGCTTATAATTGTTTTCATGTCACCAGAAAGACTCATACCATCAGCCTCTCCTTCAGGCAAATCATACAGTTCCACAATACACAAAGATTCAGCATCCTCAGATGTGATACTCTGCGCTTCACTTTCAGGGAGCATTGGCTCCAAGGATGATGCCAGGGGGTTAGGCAGTCCAGAAGGCCCAGCTTCATCCCCATAATTCAACTTAGGATTTCCACGAAACAACTGACTCAGTTCATATGAGGGGTAATAGGCATTATCACACTCACTGTCATCTGAGTTGGACTGGCAGTCACTATCATTCTGGGCCTGCTGCAGGGGGAGTCTTAAATCAGCAACCACAGGGGCAGGCTGACTCTGTCTCTTTCCTGCAGCAGCACGAGTCACTCGTCCAGGGGAGTCAATCTCGTTGGGTTCAGCCTCAATTATAACTTGACCAATAGGTAGGAAGTGGTTACGGTGCATGGTCTTGACAGCTTTGGAGTTATTCTCTGGGCACACTTTGTACACTAGCAAATCATCCAATTTTCCAACTACGACATGGGGAAGATGGTGCCATCGATCAGCAATTTTGCGTTTGCCAAGCAGTCCTAAATTTCGCAAAAACAACGCACGGTCTCCAGGCCTAAGCTCTTGAGCCTTTACTTTCTGTCATGTCTCTTTTTGTTGGCTAGATTTCTTTTGGCGGTCATTGTCTGGGACAGTTGATGGGCATGATTCAGTTACATACTAACATACTAAAATGCCAGCAGAATAGGCCTAATGGTCTTTCGAGTCTGCTCGATTTTCAGAACCAGCACTGAGGGCCAATTTTGGTTCCCCCCCCCCCTTGGGTTATACTGTTCCCAGTCCCAGATGTTCCACCTGTATTGTGCCTGGTCAGATTTGCCTTCCCCCTGTGCCTGTCCCATCCCCTCTTAAACCCATCCACAGTCTCCATCTCTACCAGCAACCTGGGCAGAGCATTTCTTAGCTCCACCACCCTTTCATGAGATAACATCTGCTGCTCTCCTCTCTGAGCCTGCCCCCTTCCAGTTTACACCCGTGACCTGTTGTTGCCCCACCCTCCTTCCTTGGAGCACCCTGACTGGGCCTCCTTTATTGATCCCTTTCATGTACTTAAAGACCTCTATGATGACCCCCTTGCCCCTCCTCTCCTCCAGGGTGTACATGTCGAGCTCCTTGAGCCTCTCCTCATCTGTCCTCTCCCCCAGGCCCCAGATCTTTGTGGTTGCCCTCCTTTGGACCCTCTCTAGGAATGTAATGTCCCTCTTTAAATGTGGTCTCCAAAATTGTACACAGTACTTGAGGTATGGCCTAACCAAGCAGTTATACAGTGGAAGGATCACTTCCGCCTTTCTGGAGGTAATCCCCCTGGTGATGCATCCCACTATCCTATTTGCCCTTGTCACTGCCCTCCTACAGGTCTCCCAAGTTGTTCATTTTGACATCTACCACTACCCCCAGGTCCCTCTCCCCCTCCATGACTTGAATCATGTCTCCTCCCAGTGTATACCCCTGGCCTGGATTTCTGACTCCCAGGTGCAGAACCTTGCACTTCCCCGCATTGAATTTTAGTTTCCATTTTCACGACCACCTTTCCAGGTCCTCCTGCAAGGCCACCGTCCCCTCCTCCCCATCCACCACTGCACCTAGCTTTGAGTCATCTGCAAAGAGACTCATCTCACTCCTGATCCCCCTCCTGATGTCTGAGATATAGGCGTTGAACAGGAGTGGCCCCAGCACTGATCCCTGGGGAACCCCACTAGTAACCCACCTTGGGGATGAGGCTAACCCTCCAACCACCACCTTCTGAGTACGCTCAGAGAGCCAGTTTCCTATCCATCTTAGCAACTGTGTCCCTACCCCCATTTCCTTCAGCTTAGCCAGCAGGCCTCTGTGGGGTACCGAATCAAATGCCTTGCTAAAATCCAGAAAGAGGACATCCACTGGCCTACCCTGGTCCAGGTCCCTCGTCACCCAGTCATAGAACGCAACAAGATTTGTCTGGCACGATCTTCCTGTGACAAAGCCATGCTGCCTATCGTCCAAGGACCCAGTTTGCTTCAGTAACCCCCTTAGCATTTCCTTGACAATACCCTCCATCACCTTGCCGACCACTGATGTCAGGCTAACGGACCTGTAATTTCCTGCCTCCTGTCTTGATCCCCCTTGTGGATCGGCACGACATGGGCCACCCTCCAGTCTTGGAGCACCCACCCAGTCCTCAGAGAGATGTTGAAAAGCTAGTTCCATTGGGGTGCTTTCAGTTTTTGTACATATTGCAGGTAATTTTCGGCTTGGACCCCATCAGGAGAAACCCCAAAACAGACATCAACAGGCAGCCAGGCCTCTTTCCCGAACATGAGGCTGTAGGGAGAGTACCCGGTAGCATCATTCTTTGTGCAATTGTATGTAGGTACCAAGGTGCTAATCTGCTGGCTCCATTTATGCTTATCTTTTGGGTGGAGGGTGCCTAGCATGTCTAGCAGGGTGCGGTTAAAGCGTTCTGGTTGAGGATCCCCCTGCAGGTGATAAGAGTTGGTTCTTGACTTTCACACACCCCCATAGAAAGAGCATTTCTTTGATTAGTTGACTCTTAAAGTCCCGGTCCTGATCAGAGTGAATTCGCTGGGGGGGCACTATAGTGGATGAAGAAATTTTCCACTAGCACCTTGGCCACGGTAGATGCTTTTTGATCTTTGGTGGGAAAAGCTTGTGCATACCGTGTGAAATGGTCCATAACCACTAACACATTGCCATTGTTTCGCTGATCAGGCTCTAAACTCAAGAAGTCTATGCAGACTAGTTCCATTGGGGTGCTGTAGTAATGTTGACAAGGGGGGCAGCCCTCTGAGGCAGGGCTTTTCTCTGCAGGCAGCGACTACAAGTCCTTACATGGTGCTCAACATCGGCCCCATCTGGGGCCAGTAGAATCGAGATCGTACTAGGTCAAGGGTCCGGTCGATAGCGAGGTGGCCCATATGATTGTGGAGGGACCTCAGTACCAAATCTTTGAAGGCTGTTTGCAGGACCAATTGTTGCTTGTCTATTTGGCCACCCCAATCTCTGTCTCTCTATACAACAACTGATTAAGCAGCTTCAACCTGGAGCCGCCTTTAAACAATAAAGCGGTTCGCAGATCAGAGGAATGCAACTTAGACGCATCTTTTCCTGCTCAAAGGGCTTCAAGTGCTGGCTGAGTCATAGGATCTCGGGATTGAGCCCATTGAATGCTGTCATTGTCAAACTGAGGTAGTGCACTAATATCTAGAGCAGAAAAGTGGCAATATGCAGCTGGTATGCAGGTGTCAGAGGGCCCAAGCAATCTACTAGGTAGTCTGCTGTGTCCATAGACATCTGCTCATTTCTGTCAAACTTTTGGCACAATGCTCGGATATCAGGTTCAGACAGCCTGACCCAGTCGCTCTTGGAAATGGGTCTCCGGGATAGGGCGTCAGCATCAATATGATTCAGGCCTGGTCTGTATTCGACAGCATAATCATATGTTGACAATGCAGAAAGCCACTGGTGCCCCGTGGCGTCTAACTTAGCTGAAGTCTGCACGTAGGTCAACGGGTTATTGTCAGTCCTCACCAATATTTTCGCTCCATAGAGATATTCATGAAACTGGTTGACAATGGCCCATTTTAATGCAAGGAACTCCAACTTGTGCACAGGGTAGTTTCGCTTTGACGGGGTCAAGCTCCTACTGGCGAATGCCATTGGTCTCAAACCATCCTAATGGTCTTGATACAGTACAGCTCCTAGACCCTACAGACTGGCGTCTGTATGCAGCACATAGGGTTTGGTGGGATCGGCATAAGCGAGGATGGGGGCGTGGGTGAGCTGGTATATGACTTTGTGGAAAGCTGCTTCACAGTCAGGCATCCAACGGGACCCAGAAAGTTCACCTGGATGGAAATATGCTTTGTCTGGTTCTTTGATGGCCCCTTTTTTCTATTTCCGATTGGTAGGAGGGTAACCCTGGATAAGATTCAAGAGTGGCCGAATCACTTTGGAATAGTCCTTTATGAACCGACGGTTGTAGCCACAGAACCCCAGGAAACATTGTACTTCTTTCAAATTGTGGGGCTGGGGCCAAGTAGTCAAGGCTTCAGCTTTACTAGGATCAGTCTCTATCCCCTCTGTAGACACTATGTGCCTCACATACTTCACAGAGGTTTGGAAAAACTGGCACTTGTCAATGGACAGCTTGAGGCCGAAATCTTCCAGTCGGTCTAGTACTTTGAACAGTCGACTCTCATGTTCCTCTAGGGAGCTCCCAAACACAATGACATTGTCCAAGTACACCAGGCATTCCAGCAAATTCATGTCTCCCACTGCTCGTTCCGTCAGTCGCTGGAATGTGGCTGGAGCGCCCGATATCCCCTGTGGCATTCTCAGGAATTCGTAGAACCCCAAAGGACAGATGAAGGCTGTCTTCTCACGGTCCTCCAGAGCCATCGGAGTCTGGTAAAATCCACTGCGAAGATCCAACACTGAGAACCATTTGCACCCATTCAGACAATCCAGAGCATCTTGTATATAGGGCATGGTGTATTGATCGGGGATGGTCCCCTGATTCAGAGTTCGATAATCAACACACATTCTCACAGATCCATTCTTCTTTTCTTTTTTTTTCCATTTTATTCTTTCTCCTCCTACCCTAGCTGCCGGCCGCCCGTTACTTTCAGCCCGGTCACGGACCACTGACTTCCACCCCCCATATCGGCCTCGGGCCCTCCGATACCCATGGCTTACCCCCCACGATGGGGCTGCGGCACTCTGCCTGCATGCCGCAGTCATCGGACTAGGTCGGAGGGCTGGCCTGGGGGGCTAATTGAAGCCGTGGCAAGCTTCATTTAGGGCGGCCGGCAGCTTTATCCATTTTCGGCTTTTTCGGAGGGAGGCGGGGTCGTGCAGTGATGCGGAGCGTCCTGCCCCGCCTCCAGTACGTGCCTGTGCCAGCAGCTGCTTGACTCCTGGCCTCCACCAGGGGTCATCCGAGCTCCGGACACCTCCCCTCCCTCCCCCCGGAGAAGGAGAGCAGTCCCTAGGATGCTCCATCCTTCTCCCCCCGGCCGGCCCTCCAGCGACCCGAGTCCATTCCCGAACCCGGGTCGCCGGCGTCACATGCGGAAATCCAACCGCTGCGCCGGCGGGCCGGCCAGATCCATTCTTCTTATGCACAACCACAATGGGAGAAGCATGTGGGCTCCTGGATTCTTGTATCATACCAGCCGCAAGCATTTCCTGCAAGTGTCTTCTCACATCGTCTAGGTCTGCAGGGACTAGGCGTCGAGACCTCTCTCAAAATGGCTGTTCATCGTGCAGGCGTATGTGATGCTCCGCACCCTGGACACATCCCATGTCCCATTCCTTCAACGAAAACACTCAATCTCTCTCGGCAAGTTTCTGGCTAATTCTAGTCTTCCATTCAGCTGGCAATGGGGAGTCACCAAAATCAAGCAAGTCGGGAGTCACTCTATCTGTCTTGCCAGGGTGCTTGTTGCTAGGCAACACTGCAGTGTCTGCACAGTGTACCGTAGCTAGGGTGCATCCTTTGTTCACCCAAATCTCCCGATCTGACACATTATGAATCTGGACCATCACTCGTTGTGCATAGACATGAGCACAAGCTGGCAAGATGTTGGGCTTAACCAGTAATCCTTCTGGCAATTTTCCATCGCCTGGCGCATCCAACATCAGTATTTTGTTCTTGACATCTTTGCGGAGGCAGACCTTCCCTTGAACGGTACACTGGGCATTAGGAGTCAGTACCATTGAATCGGGATCCTTCTGCCTCACGACCCCTACCAGTTCATCCTGATCCACTCCTTTGGGGTTCTGTTGCAAATCATAGGTCCTCTTGATCAGAGTGGGAATTCTTACAGCCTTCCCAGTCCGTCACCCTTGTTTCTCGTGACAGAGTTGTGCCAGTCTCCCAAACATATGGTCGTTGGTCCCAATTAACAGGGGAACCTCATCATACAGTCCAGTAGGGGGACACACTAAGGCCAGTGTCTCGACTTGCTCCTCTACACCAGTTACAGCTGCAGGAAATGACAACCAGAGGCAGACATATCCTAGGTAGGGATAAGACTCATCGCTCAGCCCCCACACATGTAGGCCTTCCAGGGATTGTAAGGGCACAGCAGGTAAGTGTTTGTCATACCAGTCCTTAAATACAATGGTCACTTGTGACCCACTGTCCAGCACAGCCCAAGTAGGAATACCATTCACAGCCACAGTACTCTCCATTGAAGGGCCCACTATTTCGGACCAGTCTGGAGGGACAGCTGCAGGGGCCTGGATGGATGATTTAGCCACAAAGGGGTTTGAGTTAGGGTGTCCGAAGTCTTCACTGCGGTCATTTCGTGCACTCCTTGACCACTGATTCATTTTCTGAAGCTCGCCTTGAAGCCAGTTCACCACTTTCTCTAAGTCTTTCTCAGACTGGCATTCCCTCTTCATATGGCCATCCTTTCTACAGTTGTGACAAATGATAGACTCCTGGGTCATCCTTGGAAAGAACATTGCATGAGGAACTGAAGTAGTAGCAAGGGATCGGGGTCCAATATCTGCTCGCAGAGGTGAGAGGGGTTCAACGTGTCTCAATAGTTCCTTTAGGGTGGCAGTCAATTCTTTGATTTCAGCCTGGGAGCTACCCTCGGTAGAGGATGCCTGAGGGTGCACCCCAACCCCCATGGCAGTCATGTCCTGAGAGGAACCAGAATCTTGTTCCATGGGAGGAACCCTTGCAGAGGTGCCTGCCTTCAGCTCTCGGACTTCCTTTAATAGCGCGAATTTCCAAAACTGGGCCCAGGGCGGGAAGTCCTTTGCATTCTCAGAGTGCTTGTTAGGTGCCGACTTTTGCCCCTGAACTCTACTTGGACGATCACTCGCTGTCACTTACGCAGTAACAGCAGATATTAGTCAAATTCCTCCCGAGTGCTTGAATTTGTAACCGCCCCAAAATTTCTTTCATTAGCTCAACCATTTAACCATCCATAATTTATACAAACCTCTCCAATCGGGTTTTCGTAAGAGGCATAGTACTGAGACTGCTCTGGTTCAGGTGCTCAATGATCTCCTGATGGCGAGAGATCGGAGAAACCGTTCCATCTTGGTGGTACTTGATTTGTCATCAGCTTTTGACACTCTAGATCATGGGGTTCTGCTCGAGCGTTTGAGGTTCATCTGTGGGCTGTCTGGGACAGTTCTCAGATGGTTTACATCTTTCCTCGCCAGTAGATCTCAGAGAGTCATCTCGGGAATTTTTTCTTCTGAGTCTTTCTCTCTCTCTGCCTTGTGGGGTACCTCAGGGCTCGGTGCTGTGGCCATGTTATTTGCAGTGTATATGCTGCCTCTCGGAGACATTGTAAGATGGTATGGGCTGAGGTTTCACTGCTATGCTGATGATACCCAGCTCTACCTGTCTTTGGCCCCCGACCTGGTTAGTGCTATCTCAGTACTGAACAGCTGCCTTGTAGAAATCCAAGATTGGATGAGTTCCAGCAGTTTAAAGTTGAACCCAGGAAAGACTGAGGTTTTGGTTTGGACCCAGGTCGTAGGACAGAGGGGTTGAGGACCGATCTCCCCTCTGATTTAGTCCTGGGGGGGCCCAGATTCTTACCTGTGAGCGGATGCGTGACCTGGGAGTGGTGCTTGACGATGGTCTGACCCTTCGACATCAGGTGTCAGCAGTCATCAAGCTGGCCTTTTACCATCTTAGGAACGTTGCCAGGATCAAGCACCTTGTTCCGTCCAGCGATTTGCCTGTTTTGGTCCACGCCTTTGTGACATCGCGCCTTGACTACTGCAACTCCTTTTACCTAGGGCTTCCTGGGGTTGATATCCGCCGCTTGCAGCTAGTGCAGAACACTGCGGCACGTTTATTGACTGGGATATCAAGGAGAACACATATTACCCCTGTGCTGTGCGATCTGCACTGACTGCCTGTTCAGTGGCGGATCACCTTTAAGGTAGGTTAATTAACTTACAAAGCTCTACACGGACAGGGTCCTGACTACCTGAAAGAGCTCCTGGTTCCTTACACCGCGCTGCGACAGCTCCGCTCGGCTGACGAGGGGTTGCTGGAGATTCCGAGGGTCTGTTTAAAGTCATCTGGTGCTCGGGCCTTTGGGTTTGTTGCCCCCACCCTCTGGAATTCTCTGCTCCGTCAGCTATGTGAGTGCAGGACAGTGGGGAGCTTTAAGCAGGCATTGAAGACCTTTCTATGGGGTAAAGAAGTTCCCTGAACTTCCGTGGTTTTATCTGTTTTTATTGTTTTGTTTTACGTGATTGTGCAGCGCCTTGATCTATGAAAGGCGCTATATTAAATAAAATGTATTATTATTATTATAAGAGGGGTGATTCCAGTCAGTTGGCGAGGCGCAACGGAAGCAGTAACAATTCTCAAAATAGAGCAGACTTAAGGATCCGGTCCAGCCTAGTTCAATCTAATCCATTTGACGGCAAACTACCCTTTCTGAGGCACTCTTGTAGCAGCTTTTCAAGCTGAGGTACATACACAGACAGTGGCTCCCCTGAGTACTGCTAGGCGTTTCTTACTCTCCACCACAGGTCCTCATCTGAACTGGCTCCCTACACATTCTCCAATGCATCAAGATAGTCCTGTGCAGTTACTTGCACTGGTCTGCTTGACACGGATGGTAGCCAGGGCAGGACTTCAGGGCTCTCACTCAACCTCTTTTGTTTCTCTGCTTCTGGGCATTGCCATTCAAGTACTAGAGGGGCAACATAGTCTATCCAGTTCTCCCAGTCATCCACCCCATGGGGGGTGGGGAGGGTGCCCGAGAAGATTCTCAACCTTCGGTAGGAGTCGTGACTTATGGCAGGTACAGATATAGGGGTCAGCAATGGCACGTGCACAGAAGGCAGGGCAGTAACAGGTGCTGGAGTGGGAGGGGGTGTTGGGGAGGGAACACCCCCAGGTGGCAGGAATAGTTTCTTGAAGTCTTCTACAGTTTTCCCTTCCTCCTGCAACAACTTAGCGAATTTCTCCTCAAAAGTCTCAGATAATAGGGGGAGCTCATCCTCCCCGGGGTCTTTACTGTCTCTAGTTATCACTCTCCAGGCGGCTGGGGCCCCTTCTGGGGCAGTAGTCCGTGGCACTTTGGAACTGTCCACTGGGTCACTACACTCTACTAACGCCATGAGAGTTTGGGTGGTCAAATCAGCCTGTCACCCCACCACCACAACGAGGGCATTGTGAAGGTCAATCTCCTGCCATGTACACCACCCTACCAACTGGGGCACAGACACTTCTGTTGGGGTAGCCATTTATGTTTGACAATAATTCGTAATTTCGGCCACTAGAAGATACAAAATCCCAGCGGTGAGCCTCCAAGATGTAACGGCTAGGTGGCGCTATCCCAAGGGCTGCTACCCCTGCCTGCTTGGCTAGTAGGAGGTTAAGGGGCCTGAGTTCTGAAACGGGTGCCTCCACCCAGAGGTCAGGGTCGGTAGTGGTCAAGCTAACCTGGAAACAGCCCTCCGGGACACTGTAACCCCCCCTCTTTCCCCTCTAGTGGCCTGAACACTGTACAGTAATCACTTTCACAATACCCCTGGTACATCACACAAGTATCCGCACTTTTTGCACTTACCACCAGGGCTGGTTCCTCTGGCTCGACCCTGGGGGCCCCCTGTAAAACAAGGTTATGCACCGCAAATAGCAACAGTACAGTACTTTGAGCACAAACTGGAACCACAGCCAGATTAGTGGCTCAGTAAGTAGCACACTCGCCTCTGAGGCCGGGAGATCAGAGAGCTGTGGGTTCAGTTCCCACATCTGGCACTTGGGTTAATATCCCAATACTGACCCTGTAATGCAGCATGAGAGGGGTGCTGCACTTCTGAGGTGCCGACTTTCAGATGAGACGTTAAACCGAGGTCCCATCTGCCTGGATTGGTGGTAGTTCGGGTGGTTGTTAAAGATCCCATGGCACTTATCGAAAAGAGTAGGGGAATTTCCCCCAGTGTCCTGGCCAAATTTCCCTCATTCACTAACAAAAATACCACCAACAGTTCAATGTCAGTTGGCATTCATCTGTATCCCCCTTCCCCGGGTCTTGCCTGAAAATAGGCAGGATTTGTCTAGTGCACTTACCCGGTCACCAAAAACTAAATAAATAAATAAAAATAAAAAAATTACATGCAGAAAAAGTTAGATCTGATTTATTCAGGGGACTTGAATAAGGGAGGGGCAAAATCAGGTTAATTAGCTTAAAGGTTATATCAGTCAAGCAGTTATGCATGCGCTTTGAGTCCCCCCGCACAGTCACACCTCTGGGTACCCAGGTGGAGAAGAAATGGGCTAGCCAGGACTGTTGCCTGGGGTTGGCCGGCGTTACAGCTGCTTGGAGCCCTGTGATGGAAAACACAACATGCACAATACACAGTATTTGTAATCCGGAGCCAGAGGGCTCAGTTCGTAAAGGAAATGAAACAACAAGACAATCAGATAACATACTCAGATTAAGCTGTTGTTGCAGGGAGCTACCCTAGTATTTACTCATGATACCCAAGACTGAACACAGGCTGGACAAAAATTGAGACTGCAGGTGGTTGATCTGGAATGCCAGGAGAAGCAGGGCCCACACGAGTCACAGAGGTGTTGTTCCCATTAAAGCATGGAGCAGGGGGCTGATCCCCAGGCAGGTCTCTCGTCGATGGCTTCTCTGTGCAGTGGGTAGTCTGGCTGGGCCAGTCTGGCAAGGCCCAGACTGCATGGAGACAAATTCATATGCAGTCCGTTTTGGGCTGGATACAGCTTCCGGCAATCAGAACACAGTTCACACAGTGGGGAACTAACTCATGACCCACTAGCAGCTCATAGCACATTTACATATAAGAGAATTCTACTGTACCAGGCAAAGCGCTCCCCGGTCACAGTTGCAAAGTCACTGCACACACTGGGAGCTTAGGGGTAGCTGGAACTCCTGACAGGCCGATCGCATTCCGCAAAATCTTCAGTCTTTTTCAGGTTGAGCCTGGCCCACTTCAGTAGCTTACTTTAGTCACACAACTCAGATTCAGTCCGAAAACAGTTCTCTTCCCCCTCTCAGGTCAGCAGGCAGACATGCAAGCCACAATTTCAGGCCTTTCCACAGAGACGGTCTCAAGCCTCTTGCTTCTTCAGCTCCCAACTTAGATCTGCCCTAAACAGCAGGCAGTTTGGGGAATTCCCTCAGATACAAAAGGTTTGGTTGGCTGATTTGGCTGTCAGTCAAAGCAAGAGCTCCCCCTTGAGATGCAAAAAAGGCGCCAAAAGCCCCAAACTACAGTTCCTACAGATTTTGTCTCCAGACAGCTCCTGTAGCCTGGCTACATTTTAGGTCCCACCAGAACTGATTGGTCCAATTTGCAGTCCAGGACCAAGATTGTGGAGACAAACAAAACAGTCCTTGCTACAAAGAAGGCAGGTAAGACAAACTACATTATCGTTATCACTCTAAATGATTTTCAGCAAATACTTACATCTTTCAACAGAGCTCCCTCTCAGATTACTTATGCTGCAATCAGGCAGCTCTTAAAGAGACAGTACGCAAAGACTATACAGGCTCTGGTAATCACATTTAAACTGCTAAAACGCAGGACACCAGCCTGGCAGTGAGCATTTAGGCAAGCTCAAGGAAGACTTTTTGTGAACCCCCATTTGTTGGGGGGTTACTCATAGGTGGTAATAAATGGTAAAGATATTCTGGAAGATCAAGAATTACGGTGAATACATAATTTTCATTTTCTGATTGCCATGACTTTTGTTTGTCGAATTTCTGAGCTTCAGGCTGTCTTGCATGAGCCTCCTTATTTGATTTTTCACAAGGACAGGGTATATTTGCGCACCAGTCCTAGTTTCTTGCCAAATGTGGTTTCTGATTTTTACATTGAATGAGACCATATACCTTCCCGTGTATTATCCTGAGAATGCAAACAAGGGTGAGGCATTACTCCATACACTTGATGTATGTAGTACACTGCCTTTCTACCTCGATCACACGAAGGACTGTAGAGAGTCCTCTCAGCTTTTAGTTTCATACGCCCCGGTAAGGAGGGTGCCCTTGTGGCAAAGCAGTGCCTGTCCAAATGGCTGGCCAACTATATTACATTTTGTTACAAGCAATATGGTAATGTACTTGCTGGTGCTGTATGTGGTCACTCTACTCAGGGTATGCCCACTTCTTACCCCAGGAGTCCTTTAGCATCAGTAACTTTTTTTGCACTTAGCTGGCTAGGTGCAGTTGTCCCGGAGGTGTGCCTTTAAGAGATATTTAATGAGCGAAGGGCCAAGCCAATCAAAAGACAGGAGGGGGTATGAACTGAGTGAGAGCTGTTGACTGCTTCAGAATTTTTCTCCGCAGGATTGAGCAATATTGCCTCTGAGGTGTCTCTCAACTTTCCTTATTGACAGCCTCCTAGTTCTTATCTGGGTAAAGTTTTCCTCACAAATTATTTCCTTTAGTGTGCTGAGTGAAAGTTTTACTTTTTCATTAACGCGGCGCAGATGTTTTATTTTTACCGCGACTATTTAGTTTAAAGCCTAATTTTATCACGGGTGCTTATTTTCGATGGTTTCCTTCATTTTCGGACAAATTCTTGTGGGAACTGTCGAATTAGGGACAGTTGCCTTATTTTTTACCTCAGACCTCACAGGGTTTACTGCGAGGCACCTGCAGTAGATTTCAAACTTAAACAGTGCCTGAAGGTTTTCTCTCTAGATTGGTAATTACGAGGAACATTTTTTTGTTATATTACTGGACCTTGGTATCATCTGTGTCAGGACTGTCTGTAGGTCCAGCAGCCTCCTATGCGAGTTGAGTATTACTGGGTTTCTATTAAGATTGGCGTGGGCCAGCCGGCTGCTTGGTGATGAGCTACGCTTGGCTATGGTGCCAGCGACCGGGTTCGGGAACGGACTCGGTGGCTGGAGGGCCGGCCGGGAGGAGGATCGAGCACCCAGGCTGCCTCTCCTTCTCCGGGTGGGTGGATGCGCGAGTCCCGGCTGCGATACCGCCACCTGGGTGACCACGGGTGGAGGTGCAGCGAGACAGCATACAAGGAGGGGTGGATGATCAGCCGGGAGCCGGAGCGCCAGCACCGAGACGCGGCATCACCCTTGGCCCTCTTGGCGTGCAGACGCCCGAGGGTCGAGACCAGAAAAGCAGAAAGAACCCTGCACTGGGCTCCTGTAGACGGGACCCAGCTGTCCCGAGAAAACCCTTAACCAGGCTCCATAGATGGGGCTCATGAGGCCTTCCGACCAGTCTCAAGGTGTGAGAGAGGGACTAAAGGGTGGGGTCCTTCCTCCTGCCTGGGCTAAACCGGCAGGATGGGAAAGCCAGGCACCCCGAGGAGGTACCTGGGCTGGACTACGGGAACTTAAGGCCTAGGAGATCCCCGAAGAAAGGAACCCAGTGCAGCGAGGAAGGGGGCATACAGAAAAAGTGAAAAAAAAAAAAAAAAAATTGGCACTGGTATAGATCCCAGTTTTACAACCAAAAAAAAAAAAATAAAGCACTGGTAATAGACAGAGTTTATTAACTGGGAAAGGACTGGCTGATTGCATTTTCACAGAAACCTGCACTCACTTCATCGGTCCAGAACTGGTTTGCTTTGCTTAAATTGGCGAACATAGCAGACAGACCTTTGATAATTATGGCTGAGGATAAATCAAAGGCTTCCGGTGAGGAGCCATTCAAAAGTACTAATACTAAAAGCAGAGGTGCTGAGGAACCCTCCAGATCCCACTCAAAAAATAAAGCTTCCAAAGATGAAGTTCCTCACAAATTGAAAAGTAATGAGTGATGAAAAGACGAAGCTTGATCAAGCCTCTGATGAAGTGGCTAAAAAGAAACTCTGTCAAGACAGATATGCTCCCGGGAAAGCCAATAGCGAGACAACAGGCAGCTTAAAGCATACAGAAAAAACAAAACACTTACAAACTGCGCAGGTTCTTCTGTCAGTACAAGATATGGAAAAAGCATGGCAATTGTTTCAGACCCTTCAAAAGATGGGTCCTCTATTTAATGGGGCTAGCAAGCACTCTTCCACAGTTCTCTCTTCTGTAGACTGTGAGGGTGACGCAGATGATGATCAATTTTATGATGCCCCTGACATGGAGTTTGAGGGCCTTGAGCCCCGGGAGTCCCCGGGACCTCCCCTTGGGGACCCCCCAGGTGACCACGAGGATCCTTCCTCTATGTTTACATTTATACAAAATATGCTGGACACCCTGGACCTCCCTATGCAGGAGCCCAACCAGGATGTTGATGAAGACGAAGATTATATGGAGATGAAGGGTCTTTCATCCTCAAAGACCCTGGTCATCCCTATCTATAATGCATTTAGAAAAATAAACATGAAGGCGCTTCAACATCCCACTTCAGTACCAGGGGTTGATAAGCAATTTGAGAGAAAATATAAATCGTCTAAATATGGTACAGAGTTCCTGTCTGCACACCCTAGACATGAGAGTATAGTGCAGCAGGCAGCTTGTGAGAAAGCTGGAGTCTCCTTGTCGCCCCCTCTCCCTGACAAGGATTCCAAGAAAATTGACTTTCTAGCAAAGAAAATGTATGCCACAGCTTCCCTGCTTCTCAGGCTTTCTTCTTACATGGCATTCACAACCAAATATCAGAAAGCCCTTTGGAAAACTGTCCAGGCTATCGCCCACAGCGGACCAGATTCTGTGGTGCAGGAGCTGGTGGATACGTCAAAAACTGCCTTGGAAGCTACTGTGTACCAATTCCACATGGCAGATGACAATAATGATGCAGCCTCTAAGGCGATGGCCCGTGCCATCTCTCTGAGACGCCTCGCCTGACTTAGAACAACCAGTCTGACCACAGACACTCAGAACAAGGCCATGGATTTTCCCTGTGACCAACTATGATGTTTGATTACAGAACCACTTACTTCATGAAAAAGGTCAATGAGTACAAGGCCTCCTGGCAGAGCCATTCATCCAAGCCTAAACTCGCCACCCCTCAGAGTTCCCATCCCAGGGGTGGTAGGGGCAGAAGTTTTGTTCCCAGGCCTTACAATCCCTATCCCCAATCTGACTTTAGCCAGTACAGGGGGTCTTTCAGAGGCAGGGGCAGAAGGGGCCAAAGAAGAGCCACACCTACCCAGCCATCTGCCTCTCAGTCTAAGTCGTGATGTGAATGTCCAGGTCACCTCCTCGTTTCCGGTTGGAGGCAGACTGTCTCACTATCTTCAGCACTGGTCCCTCATCACGTCGGACAGGTGGGTGCTGGAGATGATGGAGAAGGGTCTGTCATTATAGTTCAAGCAGCTGCCAGACCTCAAGCATACCCAGGTGTCAAGACCGCTGTCCCCAACACAGATACCGCTGTTGGAAATGGAGGTACAAAACCCTGCTGGCTTTATGAGCAGTGGAGAGGGTCCCCATCCACGAGAAGGGCAAGGGCCTCCACTCCTGGTATTTTCTGACACAAAAGAAAACTGGGGAGTGGCAACCTATCTTAGATCTCGGATATTTAAGCAAACATCTGAAAAAATCCAAATTCAAAATGGTCACTCTGTCACTGGTCATACAGTCCTTACAGCAGGGAGACTGGCTAGCCTCCCTTGACTTAAAGGACGCCTACTTCCACATACCCATAAGGAGATCTCACAGGAAGTTTCTCAGGTTCAAACTTCCTTCGGGTCACTATCAGTTCACCACAATGCCCTTTGTTCTGTCCTCAGCCCCAAGAGTCTTTAACAAGTGTCTCGCAGTGGTAGCAGCACATCTCAGGAGACTGGATGTCGCTCTCTACCCCTATCTGGACGACTGTCTCATAGTAGCAAAGTCTCCTTGCCAAGTCAAGGAATCTCTTTACCTCACAGAACGCACTCTGGAGTCTCTGGGTTTCCTGGTAAATCTAAAGAAATCTCACCCGGAACCCACCCAGCTGCTCACCTTCATAGGGGCCCAGCTGGACACTCAGAAGGGATATGCTTTCCTCCCACAGAAAATAATTCAGAGTTTCCTTTCAATGGCAGATTCTTTCGCCCAGGGACAGCCAAGACCAGCCAGACATTTCCTCAAACTTCTGTGACATATGGCCTCTATGACTGCAGTAGTCTCAGGGGTCAGGTACAGGATGAGACTCCTGCAAGCCTACCTCAGAGCTCGCTGCTCTCAGAGAAGCAACACCTTTCCAAAGTAAATACCGGTGTTGGAGCAGTTCCTCCAAAACTTGCTGTGGTGGAAGGACCCTGCAAATTTGCAGGCAGGGGTTCCCTTTCAAGCTTCTCTTCCCACAAAGGTGATCACCACAAATGCCTCCCTGTTGGGCTGGGGAGCTCATCTAGACAGTGCCTCAGTAAGCGGCAAGTGGACTTCCGAAGAGTCACAGTTGCACATAAATCTTTTGGAACTCAGAGTAGTCTTACTAGCTCTCAAAGTGTTTGCTCCCAGCATAGAAGGGCAGGCTGTTCAAATTCAAACGGACAGCATCACTGTAATGTTCTACATAAACAAGCAGGGTGGTACCAGATCAGGAGTACTGTTTGGAAGCTCTGAAACTTTGGTCTCTAGCATTCTCCCTGGGAGTCAGCCTCTCAGCTATTCACCTCCCAGGCAAACTCAGTACTCTGGCGGATGCTCTAAGCCACATCGGTCAAGGTCAGAGCGAATGGACACTGAGCAAGCAAGTACTAGCCGCAGTATTCAGGCAGTGGGGCACACCAGATGTGGATCTGTTTGCCTCACCTCTCAATTTTCAGCTTCCTCAGAACTCTTGCAAGCTTCCGGTTCCCGGGAACACTTCCTCTGGATGCCCTGATCCTGGACTGGTCAGGGAGGTTCCTATACTCATTTGCTCCCTTTCCTCTGATATTCAGGGTTTTGCTGAAACTCGGGCAGCAGCCTGCATCGATGATCCTAGTGGCTCCGGACTGGCCCAGGCAAACCTGGTACTCTCTCCTTCTCTCAGTGTCCTGCAACAGGCCCATTCGCCTGCCTCTGACTCGCTCCCTGCTGACCCTTCCTCAGAAAATAGTGCAGTACCCAGACACACACTCTCTTCACCTCAAGGCCTGGTTCTTGAGGAGTTAGAGCTTCCATCCTCACAGTACTCTGAACAGGTCTTTAAGATACTGAGGACTGCTAAAAAACTGAACACTAAGAAGTCTTATGCAGCCAGATGGAAAAGGTTTTCCCTCTGGTGCAAGAGCGAAAAGGTCTAACCTGTATCAGCTTCAGACCCTCAGCTGCTAGACTACCTGGTACACCTGCAGGCATCAGGCTTGAAACCATCTTCACTCAAGCTACACCTGGTAGCAATTTCAGCCTACCTTTCCGCAGGAAACAAGAAATCAGTGTTTTCCCATGATATTTTTAAAAGTTTTTCAAAGGCCTCTTGCACCTCCAGCCTCCATCCAGGGAGGCTGCTCCTCCTTGGAGCCCGAGCCTGTGCATAGATGGGCTCATGAATCCACCTTTCGAGCCTGTGTCCACGGCCCACATCAAGTTTGTAGCTTGGAAGACCGTCTTCCTGCTAGCCATTATGGCTGCCAGGAGGATTTCAGAGCTACAAGCCCTGTGCACTGAGCTGAATTACATCATCCCTCACAAAGATAAAGTTGAGCTCAGGACAAATAGGACATTTCTGCCAAAGGTGATTTCAGAGTTTCACTTGAACCAGTCCATTACTCTGCCTGTCTTCTTTACTGAGCCATCCACTCCTGGCGAGCAAAAGCTCCACAGCTTGGATGTCAAAAGTGCCATCTTTCACTACCTAGAGCATACTATACAGTCCAGAGTCTCTTCCACTCAGTTGTTCCTCAGCTGCGGGGATGTAGGCAGAGGAAGACCAGTTACCAAGAGAACTGTTTCTCATTGGTTGGTCTCTTGTATTAGATTCTGCTATGAGAAAGCTGGTCAGCAACCTCCAGTGGGGCTCAGGGCCCATTCCACCAGGGGCACTGCAGCCTTGCTTGCAGCAGCAAGGGACATTCCTCTACTGGAAGTCTGCAAAGCAGCTACCTGGAAATCTGTGCACACCTTTGTGAAACACTGCAGTTTGGATGTGCAGAACAGATCTGATGCCATATTTGGGAGGGCAGTTCTGCAGAGCCTCTTTCCTAAATAGGTTCTCTGTCCGCCTCCCACTTGGTACTGCTTGGTAGTCTGCAAAAAAAGTTACTGATGCTAAAGGACTCCTGGGGTAAGAAAAACAATTACTCACCACAGTAATCTTCTTTCTTCCATGGGGCCCTTTAGCATTAGTAAACTCCCACCCTTCCTGCCTGATTCACCTGTCGGAGAAGGGCTCTTACGTTGCCTTTTACCAAATTTGGCATTTCTTATTGATGAGTTTTTACCTCGTATTGCTGTTGTTTCTATTTCCACTTTTGGACATTTTCATGTTTTTTGAATCCTGTTAATTCTTTTCCGGGGCATTTGCCCTCGTTTTTCCTTGAAAAAATTCTGAAGCAGTCAACAGCTCTCACTCAGTTCACACCCCCTCCTGTCTTTTGATTGGCTTGGTCCTATGCTCTTTAAATATCTCTTAAAGGCACACCTCCGGGGCAATTGTACCTAGCCGGCTAAGTGCAAAAAAAGTTACTGATGCTAAAGGACCCCATGAAAGAAGGAAGATTACTGCCGTAATTTTTTCTTCTTTTGCCGCTTTCAGAATGTCTCAACAGCTGACATATTTGGTGCAGCCACATTGAACACTGTGCTTACTTTCATTAAGCAGTACAGTCTGGACATCTTCTGATGCAGACGTGCTTGTTTTGGTCTTGCAGTACTGCAATGCCTCCTGTCACAATGTTATATCAGAGTTTGCCATCCTCCCTGGGTACTTTGTGTATTGTTTGGAAATTGTTCCGAAGGCATGGCCCAATGGAGGAGATATCCCTAATGAAGACGGAACAGTTACTTACCATAACAGTAGATCTTCAAGAGAATCTTCATTAGACTACTGCACACCATGCTGCTTCCCCACTAAAATACCCTCCAAGCTTGTCTGCAGCAGGAAACTGAGGAGTGATGGGCCCACCCATGTTTTATAGGGGTGAAGGTCGTACATTGTCATGGACGGCCCCCGACTAGTAAAAGATTCCTGTCGCCAATGGCTCACAGTTCCAAAGGTGTGGCCCAGTGGAGTAGGTTCTCTTGGAGATCTACTGTTATGGTAAGTAACTCCTCTTTCCTGCTGACTTCTAGTGCTTCAGGCCCTTCAAACAAAGAGTGTGACTCTACAGAGGTGATACTCAGGAAGATCAAGAGTTTTGGTAAGTAACTTTCGATTTTAAAATTAATTTCTGATAAGGATGGTATGTCTGTGCAGCAGCAGCACTGCCATGTGCAACACTGGCAACCTGGGTTTGGGAACAAGCCCAGGGTGTCAGTGGACTAGTGGGGTGGGGGGATTCCCACTGGAAGGGAGGGTTCAGTGTTCTGCTGCTCTTCAGTGATCACAGGTGGCAGTACAGCTGGAAAGAGCTGTATGTGCTAGGAGATGAGAGTGCACAAGTATCAGCACATCACGCTGTGACTCTGCCTTCAGACATACTCGGCAGACTCCCATAGGGCAGATCTGTAATCATGGAGGTGAATTCTGGCAGCCAGGAAGCAGAGCCATGATGGCCATTGTGGGTTCCACTTTGCCACTGCTCTATCTTGTCCCACAGACACCGCAATAGCTGGAAAGATAAGTGGGTTACGTGCCTGCCATGGTGCTGATAGGTGGTGCCCCACCCCAGGGGTAAACATGGTGATGTTAGGGCTGTGGTTGAGGTGGCTCAGTGAGAAGCACTGGCACAGAGGAACTCCTTGGTTAAGTAAAAAGCCAGAGGCTTAGGTAGAAGAAGGTCCGAGTGGCAGTGCCCTAGATGATATCTTACAAAAACAAGACTTAAACCTACAGTACACTTACCATTTTGCAGCATACTTTGCTTAAATTGAAAGTTTTTTTTTCTCTAAATTTCAATAATTCTGTCTCGGGGTTGGTGCTGCTTCATTAGTTCCAAGATTATAAATCACTTGCATGATTTCAGACAATCGCGTGCAGAGCCACTGTACCTCATGTCCTCATACAGTGGTCCCTCATCATAGAGTTCAATTTATAGAAAGAGGCTAGCGGGTGAACTCCAATGGCTCAGTTGAAGCCATGCATCCACATATTAGGGAAGGCCTGAGGTGCCAGTAGATAGCAGGACCCCTTCTTGAAACTTAGATAGCGGCACCAGCACACTGCTCTGACAGCAATCAAGTAACACACTGCTCATTCAAGCAAAGGACAAATGAGCATACCTTGATCTTCCCTTGTCAATCTTCACTATTCATTACTGCTTGGGGTAGTGCCGGAGGCACGCACCCACTATGGGAGATTTTTTTTTTGAGTCGTCTTCAACAGCACCGCCCTCGAGAGTGACGCGCTGCATCATGCGCGAGGGGTAGCCGTTAGGTGCCACAGACTCCTCTTCCATCTCAGTTCTGTTTCTCCCGCCATCGAGGCTGCATCTGCTCCACATGCTAGATTTACAGCTGTGTCAGAGGCCTACTTGCAGCGACTCCTTCTCCGCCTTCTGCTCATTCCGACGCCGTTGAAGTTGTTATTAGCCGGTAAGACCGTTCTGTTTTTTCTTACGGCAGCCGGATCTTTTTATGTGTTTTTGTGTTTATTTCATCATGTCAGTTCAGAGCCAAACATAAGTCGAAGACGGGCCATGCCCCTGTGCGTCGGTGCTCCTGTGGCCGGCATTTTTCCATCACGGACTGGCATGATGTTTGCCTTCGCTGCCTGGGACCCAACCATGATATGGATGCGTGCGATGCCTGTTTCTTGATGGACCGTTGTGTCCTAGAAGTCCGCACGTTCAAGATCGGCAAGGCTCCATAGACTTTCGGGGGACGGCGTCACTCCAGGGATTCCCAGGTAAGATCTCTAGACCCTTCCTCTGGGTCCCGTCCCAGGCCTATACGGTCTGGAGAGGAGGAGGCCTCCTCATCTTCTACTCTTGCCGAGGAGGAGGCCCCTTTCACGATGTCAGAGGAGCCCCGTGGTCCCTTCCGGGGCCTCGGGAGAGACACCGCCTCAGCAATCACCTCTTCGGAGGGGTAGGCTCCCTCAGTGTCAAGGCCCAGGTCTGCTGGGTCCGGCATTAGTGGACCCTTGACGCCGCCTTCTGGCACCGCTCCAGATCACGGTGCCATTCATGGTGCCGGTGATCGGGGCGTTGCCATTCGTGGTGCCGTGTTGGGTCTCGGCGCCTCCTGCGGCGCCATGGGCCCGATCGGCTCTCCAAGCGGTGCCGAGTTGGGTCCCGGCGCTGAGGGCAGTGCTTCAGGTTTGACTGGCGCCGTTGGGGAGTCGGGGCCGGGTTTGAGCGTTGCGGGTGGTCCGAGGTCGTCCGACGCCGCCACTGGCACCGGCGCCGTTTCTCTGGTGACCCCTAGGGTGGCCAGTATTGAGGTCCAGCTGGTCCCTTCCTCCTCGGAGGAGGATGATTCGGATGTGGACCCATCCTGGCACCAAGACTCTTCGGAGTCATGGTCTCCAATGAGACGAGGTGCTAGGCGGCCAAGCGCGCCTATTCCTCTGTCTCCTCTGCTGAGGCCTCCCAGGCTGGGGGTGGTCTGGGGTCCCTGGAAGGGGATGGCGTGGAGGCGGGGAAAGGGGTTCATCCTCCTGAGGGGGTTTCGGTAGCTGCCGATCCCAGTGCTGCTGCACCTGCTCGGGGTGGGCTGTCGCTGGGGTCGAGGAGGAGGGTGTTCTCAGAGTCCGGGGGGTTGAGAGACCGGATTGAGGCACCTTGGTCTTCACCTGCCACCCCTTGAGGTGCAGGTAGGAGCAGTAGCGCTGGGCCCCGTCTTTCCCTCTTGGGCTCCAGGGATCCTTCTGGTGTCATTGCTATGGGCTGCCCTTCTGGACCCATGCAGCCCCCGGTTCGTCACAGGGGAGGATCCCCTACTAGGCTGTTTCAGGCTTCGCAACCCCAGGGTTCCGTTCTGCGACCTGGTTTGTTGTCCGGGATCCCGCCAGCTTGGGCTCCGTTTTCCAGATTTCAGAGCCTCAGCAGAGGACAGTTGCCTAATCGTAGGTGTCCCTCTCCTGTTCCTCTGCAGCCGTCCACCTCTCTCCCAGGCCATGTCGGTCCTACGGGCCCGTTATCCTGGGAGACGTTCAAAGGCACTGCGGCAGCCTTCCCCTCATATGTTAGATATATGCATATGTGGGTGTTTCGCCTATCCCCACCGCCGCAGGAGTCCTCTGGACATTCGAGCTCTCCATCATCCTCGTCTTCCTCCTCGGAGGGAGAGGAACCCACTGTTCATCTCTTCTCCGATGCCGATTTCACTGGATATCAACGATTTCTTTCGAGGATGGTGAGGGAACTTTGTATCTCCTTTGTTAGGCAAAACATTACCGAACGAGAGACACGTGAATTCCTCAGTGAATTCAGTGCCCAGCATTTGGTGGTACTGTCCTGGCTTATTCCCTTCCAGGAGGCATCTATCCATTCCTGGCAGTCGCCAGCCATCCCTGTTCCAGCCCCGGCAGACTGCAGAAGAAGGTATTGTGCCCCATTGGAGTCTGTACGTTCTCTTCCCAACCCTCCTTTGGGATTTGCATTCCTAGAAACTCCCTCCGAGCGTCGCTGCCTGGCGCACGACCGCCCACCGGACTCGGATTCCCTACAGTTTGACCAGTGGGGGCGAAGAGTGTTCCCTTCCTCTCGTGCGATGTTATGCATTGCATCACATCAGGCTCACCATGCTGCCTACGGTAGGCATTTATCGTCGATGCTCTCCCAAGTCCTAGTATCAGTGCCTGATATGGAGCAGTCCAGACAAGCTGTTGCCCTCTCTGCTATAGGCCTGGAGCTGGCAAGACACCAAGCAAGGGCATCTTACGATGCCAGTTAGGTGGCTTCCAGGCTTGCAAGGACAGCGATCTGTATTAGACGGACGGCATGGCTTCATCTATCAAGGTTATCACCCCTGGCCCGGCATAGGGTGATTCACTCCACTTTCCGGGGGACCCGTCTTTTTTCCTCCAGGACTAAGAGGCTTCTGCAGGGGCTTCCTCCGTCTCCCCGTCCCCGGGGGACACCTCCTAGCTCTCCTCCGCCATAGGCTTCTCGTCTGATTAGCCCAGGGTCATCTCCTCCTGTTTACCACCAGCAGGAGGCTGAAGGCCTTGTTCCCTCAGGGTTTCTATTATCTTGGTACTCACCCAAGCAGTAATGAATGATGAAGACTGACAAGGAAAGATATGAAAATTACGTACCTACCGTAATTCTTGATCTTCTCTTGTATCTTCACCATTCATTACTGATACCTGCCCACCTTCCCCTCAATGGTCTCTTACTGTGGCGTCTCCCCTTCCCTACTCATCCCTCTCCTTCCTCATTGGCCTTAAGCCCCCCAAAAACCTATCTTGATTTTCCATTTTCTCTGGACGGATCCTTTTCCTTAAGGAAAAGGGAACTAGTAGGATTTATTCTATCCAGAGGGAACTCTTTCTAATTGCCCCTAGGGGTGACCTCTTGGCTTCTTAGCCATGTTGTTCAGTTCACAGCTGAAGAGACCATCCATCTATGGCTCAGCCTCAATTTTCAGGTTCCCTCTGGCAGGTATTAATTAACATTTTCTACTTCTTGTGGTTGGTGCTTCTGGCACTTCATTAACCTTGAGCTGTTGTTCTTGCCTTGCCTTCAGGGAGTCCGATTGAGTTCCCACTCTATCCTTTCATACAAAGCTGACTTCTGCAGGGCTTGACCCCTCCCCACACACTTCTGTGTTAGCACTTAACAAGGTACTAAGGGGCTTATCCCCCCTCCTAGTTGGGCGCTTTCTTTCCGGAACAGATTTTCTGCCTGGGCAGTCTGTGAGCTCTCAGCTAGAGTGTAAGGGGTTGGGATGATGGGAGGTTAGAGAATCTGCCCTTTGTGTCCAATCTGTATAAGCGGTTCAGTTGAATCTTCGCTCAGTCCTATCAGGAGGGATTCTTGCTCCCTTGTTTTTGGTTCCGAGCTTATAAGCCTCTCAACCAATGTATCTATGGGCAGTGTTCTCCCCTCTCAACATCCCTTGTTTTCTTCCCTTTCTTCCTCTTCTTCTTCTTCCTTTTCTCTTTATCTGTTCCTCCCTTGGAGCCGCCCCAGAAGGGAGGCCCTGCGGTCCCTTATGGTAGGCATTCTCTCTCTTCTTTCTGTCCTCTACCGGCTTGTTCCTTTTTCAGTTTATATCCTTTCCTTTTTCGGTCCCTCGGCTCTCTTGCCTCGCTCTCCTTTTTCCTTACCCTTTGTTTTCGCCTCTCCGGCTACCAGAACTGAGCTGGAGGAGGAGGAGTCTATGGCACCTAACGACCGCCCCTCGTGCATGATGCAGTGTGTCACTCTCGGGGGCGGCTCTGTTGGAGCCGACTCCAAAAAAAAATCTCCCGTAGCAGGTACGCGCCTCCGGCACTACCCCAAGCAGTAATGAATGGTGAAGATACAAGAGAAGATCAAGAATTATGGTAGGTACGTAATTTTCATTTTTTTGTCACCGCAGTGTGCATCTGCTTCATCATTTCTCTGCTGTCAGTGGTGCTTCTTGCCCAACCAGATCAGCAGATTGCTGTCAGAGCAGTGGATTGATGCCGCTGTCTACATTTCAAGAAGGTTTCCTGCTATCTTTTGGCACCTCAGTCCTCCCCTAATATGGCGGACGCGAGGCTGAGGCGAGAACTGAGCCGTTGGAGTCTGCACTCTAGCCTCTCTCTATATATTGAACTCTGTGTCCCTCACAAATATTAGCAGTGTTCCACTTCACAGTCAGGGGTGTGATGCTTCATTTAACTTCTTAAAAATAATTAACTTAAGTAATTTATAATAACTTATAAAATGGCATTGGAAAATCCACAAATATGATTGGCCGAAACATATAATATGACCATACTTTAAAATGCTTACATTCACTTTGCTGTGTGTTATTGGTTACTTAATACGGCCTTTGCAGGGTGTCTTTTATGGTGTCAGAATCTCCTCTGAAGAGGTTTGATCAGCTAGAACAGCTCAGTTTCACCTTATGGTCCTTTCATCCAGCCCTCACACTCGGAGACCTTTATTCCATACGAGACATCCCTTGGAGGCTTGTTAACTCATATTATGGATTTTATCTTCATGACTGTAACCTTTGATTAATAAAACCCATGGATGAAAATGGAGCACCTACTCAGAAAAATGCAGACCTGGTCTCAGTTACCATTGCAAGGGATTCTTTATTTCTTCATGGCCCAGAAAGGCTTAATTTCTGCATTGAATCAAGCTGGCAACCATGCTGCACGTAGGGAGCCTTCAATTTTTTTAAAAACTCTACAGTTTTTGTTGACTACAGTGCCGCTAGCTCTATTAGTGTGCTCCTGGATACATTGTATAATCCACTGTGGTGGCTAACAATATGTCCCCAGCAACGTTACAGGAAGAGGTACATCCTGCTAGCTAAGGGGCAGTGACATTTTGGATTTTGCTGACAGAGACAAAGTTTTATCTGTGAAATCTGCATTTTGGTGGTGGGGGTGGAGGAGTGTTGTTCCATTCTGCAGAATTTGTGAAATTACAAAAAACTACCCAGTTTCATGCTGCACTACTACAGATGAGAAGAATACAACTGGAGGGCCTTTCACATTGTTTTTGTGAGCTTGTAAAATTGTAACCATGAGTGAAAAATTACTTTAGCGCAGTTGTAGGTAATGACTTAAAGAAACAAAATTGTATTGCATTCAGTCTATTGCTGCAGTCAAGCTCTACTTTAGGAATCTATGCCTTTTCTCTCTGAAACCTTTTCTTTTGTCTGATGCTTTTCTCTTTCTCGCAAGCAGGAGCAACCATCAGGGTAACAGGTATCTGATTATTTAACAATCTTAAATGTAATTCTCATACAATTTATACTTTGTTTGTAGGCAGATGTATGAAGGTTCTTCACTTCATACATTGGCAATGACTTCCATCCTGTAAAATTCACCTTTTCTCACTAATAAGTCTATTGCCATTAATGTATTATTTCATTTCTATGCATTACAGATTTAGTATAAAACATTTTTGTTTTTGTAGCTTCATGCTCTAGCTTTGTAGAAAATATGTAAGATATTAACCCTTTGATCTTGATTAGAAATCTGACATTGGTTAACCAAAACTTTCCTACATCCTTTAGGAGTTCCTACCTCCTAAATAATTCCAAAAGTTGTTTGAAGCTAGAGCCATGGCTGTTACGATTGTTTTCTGTGCAAATGTGTGTCTAGTCTTAAAACAGAAGCAACATAAAGTCGTTTTATTATAATGCAAAAAATACTACATTAATCTTATTAAACTCGCACAACACAGCTACTAAACCTACCTTAAGATACTACTCTCCTTGTTTTACACAGTAACCAACATAGTAACTTAACCCACAGTGTCTTGGAGCTTCATTACTAATTCCTGTGTGGATTTAGAACTCAGTAAAACTTTAAAGACTATTATCTTATCTGTGTCAGTCTTCACCATTCATCACTAGTGGGTACTGTGCCAGAGCCAGGACCCCGCAGGAGACTTTTTTTTTTTTAAACATGGGTGAAATCAGCATGAGTCAGCGCTACCCTCGGGGCGGCGTTCCCGTGGTGCTCGGGAGTGAGCCGATCGCTACTGTCGACTCCACCTCAGCCCCAGTTCTTTCTCTCCTGCCGTCGGTGGGGACCTCATGTATAACTGAGTATATTTGCAGCCTAGTCCATTGATTCTGCGTTTGAAAACTTCGGTTGCTCTCGGTTCTGCTCGCCTGCTCCTGCTCGATGTCGCCTCAAGTAACGGTAAGGTCTTTCCTTTTATTAAGTGGCATTGAGTACTGTTTACAGTTTATTTTCCATTGAGTCATGTGTCTTGTCGGGGGCGAAGACATCTAAAGTGGGGCAGCCCCTGCGTTGGTGCCTTTGGCGCCTTTACTCCTTGATGGACCAGCATGACCGCTGCCTTTCCTGCCTCAGCCCGACCACGATATGGATAGCTGCATCATTTGCTTCTCCATGGACCACTGTGTCGTTGAGAACCGCGCGTTGAAGGTCAGATGTATGCCGCCGACTTTCGGAGGTCGAATGCGCAGTCGCTGGGCCAAGGTAAGGATTCTCTGCCCTTCCTCTGGATCCCTTCCCGGTCCTGTGTGGCCCATGGAGGAGGGAACCCCCGCCTCTTCTAGCCTTGCCGCGGCGGGGGTTTCTTCCGCGGTGCAGGAGGCCCAGGCCAGCCCCCTTGGGGGTCATTTGGGAGGCACTGCATCGGCAGTCACCTCTTCGGTGGTGAAGGCTCCCTTGGTGTTGCGTTCCGAGCCCTTCAGGGCCGTTCTGGCACCGTTCTTGGCTGCGTCTGGTGACACCGCTCTTGGCCCCGGTGCCGCCCATGGCACCATGGGCTTTGAGTGCGGCGTTGCGGGTGGCATCAGGCCTTCTTTTGGTGACGCCATCTATTCTGATGCTGCTCACAGCGTCTGAGTTCTCGTTAGTGCTGAGGGTGGTGTTTTGGACATTACTGTGCCCAGCACCTCCGTACCGGGCTCGAGCTGGCGCCATCTCCATAAGCGGTGCCAGGGACAGAAGTCTGCGTCGTGAGTGGGTCAGCCCGGCGGGCGCCAAAGTGTTATCGCGGCATCACATTCGGAACCGCTTCTAACTTCAGTGCGGCTGTAGTATCGGTAGGTGTCCAGTCTGCGATGCAGCGTTTGGTTTGGTGGCCGATGGCGCCGGGGGGAGCGTGGGGCCACGTTTGAGGTCGCGCCTGACTCTGATGCCATTTGCGGCACCGTGGTCGGTGTTGGCATGGGGCTGTGCTTTCCTCTGACGCTGTTAGTGGCACGAAATCCAAGGGTGTCCCACTTCAGGGTCTAAGAATGGAGGGGCTCGGGGAGTTGTCTGGCACCGGACCTCGGAGGCGGACTCTGCGTCTGATGTAGTCTGGCTCCCAGGTTCCTTGGAATCTTCGGACCCCTCTGCTTCCAGCACCTCGGCTCCCACCCAGTCTTCCTCTGGGGGTCAGTTGTCACTGGGAGACCTTAGGGTCAGGGGTCTGACCAGCCAGCGGTGGTCCCCGTGACTACTGTTGTGCAACCTGGGGTCACTGGAGCTGCTGTTCCTTCAGTTGGGCCATCCCCCTCCTTGGTGTGTGTGGACAGCCCAAGTTTGGGGCAGCCCAGGGCGCGCCAGGAGGGGGAGAGTGTGGTTCCCTGGGTGGACTCCTCGGAGGCTACCCAGAGTTGCCAGCTAACTAGGCTGGTGGCGACGAGGATGAGGTCCCTCTCTCATTCCAAAGGGTTGAGAGATAGAGGTGTGGTGCGACGCACCCTCCTCAGAGCCCAGCCGGGTTCTGGGAGGAGCCGAAGCATGGGCCCCTGCCTTTCCCTGGGGGAGTCCCCGAGAGGGACTTAAACTTCTGAGGTCAGGGGCAGTCCTTCTGGACTCGTATGGTCCCGGTTACCTCACGAGGATTTCTTCCTTTGGGCACAGCTCACAGACTGTTCCGACCCGGCTGAATGGCTGTTAGCTCTTGGCTGACTTCCGGGTCCTCTCCCTCGAAAGGTTTCCTGTTGGCCCCTGCCCTGACAGAGACCATTCTCCTGTTGCCAGGAGCATGTCCCCCGAGCCTCTGTCTCCATCCCTGGTGGTCCCAGGTATTCCTGGTCCTCGTGGACCTCTCACCTGGGAACAGTTCAGAGGTTCTGCTGCACATTTTCCCACCTATCTCCATGCCCTGGACCAGCAGGTGTTCCACCACACTCCTGTGCAGCCGGACCCTGAACCTAGAAGCTCATCTTCATCCTCTTCTCCCTCAATGGAGGGAGAGGAACCTTCGGTCCACATCTCCCCGGTGTCTGATCTGTCCTCCTGTCAGCGCTTCCTTGCGAGGATGTTAGATGAGCTTCGTCTTACCCCTGTTCCAGTCAGCAATCCCGAGCATGTGACGCGCACCTTCTGAGGCGAGTACAGTGCGGCCCACCTTTTGGCTCCCGCCTGACCTGTTGCCTTTCAGGAGGTGTCACATCAGCTCTGGCTTCATCCCTTCTCCACCGTTCCAGCCCCAAGAGACTTATGCCAGCGGTATTATGCTCCCCCTGGGTCTCCAGGTTCTCTGCCTCATCCCCCTTTGGGCTTGACCTCCCTGGACACCCCCTTGGGGCCTCGGGCCCCTTACCATGACCGCCCCCCGGATTCGGATTCTGAGGATTTCGACTTCTGGAGAAGACGAGTGTTCTACTCGGCACAGATCTCTCTGACTATATCGGCACATGAGGCCCACTTTGCAGCCTACAGCAGGTTCTTGTGATCTAGGCTAGGTCAGCTCCTAGCCTCAATGCTTGACTCGGAGGAAACCAGGCAAGCCATTGCCCTCTCTGTGCAGGGCCTGGAGCTAGCAAGGCACCAAGCAAGAGCATCGTATGACGCCAGTGAGGTGGCATCCAGAGTAGTAGGGACAGCAATCTGCCTTCGGTGGACAGCATGGCTTCTCCTATCCCGGTTATCACCCCTGGCTCGGCGTAGGGTGGTTTACTCCGCATACCGAGAGAACCCATCTCTTCTCCCGAAGAGTGAGATGGAGGCTCTGGGGCACCCTCCTTCCCCCACTGGGGGATCCCTGTCTCACCCAGACCAGTCCCAGGCCTCCCCAGGTCTGTAAGGGTTCTCCCCTTCAGTGTCTCACCCACTGGAGGCTAAGGGACCTAGCCCCTTAGGGTGCTTCAGGGCCCCCTTCAGGGGGGCTCGGTACGCACCCACTAGTGATGAATGGTGAAGATTGACACAGATAAGATATGAAAATTACATACCTACCATAATTCTTGATCTTTCTGTGTATCTTCACCATTCATCACTAAATCCCACCCTCCTTCCCCCTGAGGGCCTTAGTCTCTGGACTTCCTCCTCCCTCCCTCCCTCTGTGTGTCTTCTCTTTCCTCGCTCTCCTCTCACTTGCACTTAGATGGGAGGGGACTATGGAGACACACAGGGGTAAAACCCTTAGGGGGGTTTTGGAGACGGGGGGGAGGGTTCCCTTTTCTCTTCTCCCCTTCTGGGGAGTTTGGGGGCGAGGCAGCCCTCTCCTGTCCCTCCCCCCCTCTTTTACCCAAGGGTCTATTATTTGGAGTCTCATATTGGAGCTGTTGTCCCTTATGCCTTTGGCTGTGTTTAATTTTTCCCATTTTGGGAGGAAGACGGGAGAGTTTGAGACACACCCCCAGCCTGCACCTTCAGTTCTCTGGTCTCTAGACCTAGGCTGCTTGCAACTCCTGCTTGCCTCCTGCAGCGGAGCTTTAATAGTCCAAGGCTGGACTATAGTCTTCTAAATATGTTAGAGTGCATATCACTCCTAGGGGTGTGCTACTCCCCCGTCCTTACCTCTCCTCCCCTCCCTTTCCTCCTCCTTCTCCTTCCAGAGATTGGGGCCCCCTCTGCTCCCAATTTCCTTTTTAAATTTTTCATTCTGTCCTCTCAGTCATTTATTTCTCCTTTTGGTTTATTCTTCGTTTCCTTTTATCTATCCCTTAGGCTGTCTTCTTCAACCCACCCACCCTTCCATACACTCTCCGGCATGTCAGAACTGGGGCTGGGTGGTAGAGCAACAGCTAACGGCCAACCCCAGCGCCATTGGAACGTCAAGCCGAGGTATGCCGACTTCTGCATCAACTCTTGCCCATGTTTAAAAAAAAAAAAAAAAGTCTCCCATGGGGTCCTGGCTCCGGCACAGTCCCACTAGTGATGAATGGTGAAGATACACAGAAAGATCAAGAATTACGGTAGGTACGTAATTTTAATTTCTTGTGCATCACCTATTAGATATTTCTAATGTAACTATTAAAGTTTCAGCTCTGTTAAGCTGCAGATACTTTGACAACCCATCATGATTAGCAGTAGAGGTCAAATAATTAGACTTTAGCTTCAACTAATCTACAACTTAAGTGTGTACACATTTTACATCTCTTATAAGGTTTAAACTAGATTGGAGTTGCTGATATCTTTGTTGTTTTGAATTTTGTTAGATAAAATAAGACATTTACGATAAATAATCGGAGGAAGTACACAGTGTTCTCATTGTTCCTCTAACAATATACAGCAGAACCACTTTAACAGTAGTTGACTTGGTTAGCATTTTTGCAAATTGTTTTTAAAAGAAACAGCAGCACTGCACTCAGAAATCCACATGCAGGTTATAGTATAAAATGTAAAAATGTGTTTGTTTTACTTAATAGTGGTTACAGTAAAACAAAACATGAACATTTTCAACCAAAGTAACCATCCATGGCGTTTTTTCAGGCTTGAGCACTGGCCACTTTCTGTCAAGAGAATCTGTGGGATCTGATCTCCTAGACTCTGCTCAGAAGCACAAAACTATAATTGATTTTAAAATCTGGTCTTTGATTGCTGGGTGTGAAGCATCTGAGGACCTCAACTCTGAGGCTTGAAGACCAGTGTGATTTTTCCACATGATGGCTGTAGTTAGGCAGGGGATTAAGGAACCTTGAACTTAAGCATAGACAGGTAAGCCCTTTAAGGCACTGTTGTCAAATTCGGTGCTTCTTAAAAGGTGAGCATTGTAAATGTGTTCACTCTGTCTTTTGCCACATGCCCTACTCAAGGGCAGTAGAAAGAACTTATGGTGGAGGGATGCAACTCAACAGTATTGAGTTGAGCAAGCAGGGGCAAAGGTGTAGACAGAGGTTCACATCCTTCCAGACTACTTCCCCTTCAGTGGTTGTGAGCCACTTTCATACTTTGCTAAGGAAACCACAGAAACAACAGCAGTGTCCCAGGATCCACGGTCACCAGCCCTCCAGCGACCTTGCAGCCGACGGCAGCCGCCCACTAAGCGGATTCAGCAAGAAGCCCCTTAACAGGCGAGCCCCAGGATCCACGTCACCGCCCTCCAGCGACCTTGCAGCCGATGGCAGCCGCCCGCTAGGCGGATTCAGCAAAGAGAAGCCCCTTAACAGGGCAAACCCCAGGATCCACGGTCACCGGCCCTCCGGCAACCTTGCAGCCGACGGCAGCCGCCTGCTAGGCGGATTCAGCAAAGAGAAGCCCCTTAACAGGGTGAACCCCAGGATCCACAGTCACCGGCCCTCCGGCGACCTTGCAGCCGATGGCAGCCGCCCGCTAGATGGATTCAGCAAAGAGAAGCCCCTTAACAGGGCGGGCCCCAGGACACATGGTCACCGGCCCTCCGGCAACCTTGCAGCCGACGGCAGCCACCCGCTAGGTGGATTCAGCAAAGAGAAGCCCCTTAACAGGGCGAGCCCCAGGATCCACGGTCACCAGCCCTCCGGCGACCTTGCAGCCGACGGCAGCCGCCCGCTAGGCGGTTTCAGCAAAGAGAAGGTACGGCATCCAAAGCCAACCAATCGGGTTACAGGCGCTTTTCCTACTGAAACGCCGATTGGTCCAGTCCTCACCCCAGTGCAGGCTGTTCCCCGAGGCTCTCTCTAGTCTGTTTTTTAATAGAAATGCATATGTCTAGAGATTTTATTTAAGTGTGACTATTGTTATTACTGTTTAACTGATCTGAATTCTGCAAAGTGATTACAAACCCTTTCCGCATTTTCAGCCAGAACCTCTCTACCCCGCCTGCACATTTTTGTAATCTTCCCATTGTTTAGCTTGTCCTGTGATCTTTGGCTCCTTGCCCTGCACTTGTCTGGGTCCCCCTATAAATTTCTGCCTCTTTCTCCTTTATTTGCAGCCCCTTAACAGGGCGAGCCCCAGGATCCACGGTCACTGGCCCTCCGGCGACCTTGCAGCCGACGGCAGCCGCCCGCTAGGCGGATTCAGCAAAGAGAAGGTACGGCATCCAAACCCATCCAATTGGGTTACAGGCGCTTTTCCTACTGAAACGCCGATTGGTCCAGTCCTCACCCCAGTGCCGGCTGTTCCCCGAGGCTCTCTCTAGTCTGTTTTTTGATAGAAATGCATATGTCTAGAGATTTTATTTAAGTGTGACTATTGTTATTACTGTTTAACTGATCAGAATTTTGCAAAGTGATTACAAGCCCTTTCACGCATTTTCAGCCAGAACCTCTCTACCCCCCGCTGCCCTTGGCGCCTTTTTGTAATCTTCCCATTGTTTAGCTTGTCATGTGATCTTTGGCTCCTTGCCCTGCACTTGTCTGGGTCCCCCTATAAATTTCTGCCTCTTTCTCCTTTATTTGCAGCCCCTTAACAGGGCGAGCCCCAGGATCCACGGTCACCGGGCCTCCGGCGACCTTGCAGCCGACGGCAGCCGCCCGCTAGGCGGATTCAGCAAAGAGAAGGTACAGCATCCAAAGCCAACCAATCGGGTTACAGGCGCTTTTCCTACTGAAACGGCGATTGGTCCAGTCCTCACCCCAGTGCAGGCTGTTTCCCGAGGCTGTCTCTAGTCTGTTTTTTCTACCCACCCCCTCCACGGCCTCCTTTAAATACACTGTGGCCGCCCTCCTATCCACCCAGCCATCCTATAGGTTACCCCAGTTGGCAGAAAATTAACCTTTCCCTTACATATGCAAGCAGAGCACAGTGAGCTATGGCACTCTCCTCCATAGTATACCTACTACTACTTGCCTGCGTTCCTGGTTTATACCAGACTAATACTTTAAAACAGGGAGATAGTACCATGATAAACAATACCTATTTTGCTCCCGGTCATGATACCCTTCACTATTCCTCATGCCCCCTTCCCTTCATTCATTTAGCACCCTCTTCTTTCTCTGCCAGAGCCAGGACCCCGCAGGAGACTTTTTTTTTTTTAAACATGGGTGAAATCAACGCAGAGTCAGCGCTACCCTCGAGGCCGACGTTCCACGTGGTGCTCGAGGGTAGGCCGTTAGCTGCTGTCGACTCCACCTCAGCCCCAGTTCTTTCTCTCCTGCCGTCGAGTGGGGACCTCATGTGTGAAGCTCGTATATTTTGCAGCCTAGTCCATTGATTCTGCGTTTTGAAAACCTTCGGTTGCCTCGGTTCTGCTCGCCTGCTCCTGCTCGATGTCGCTTCAAGTACCGGTAAGGTCTTTCCTTTTATTAAGTGGCATTGAGTACTGTTTACAGTTTATTTTCCATTGAGTCATGTCTTGTCGGGGGGAAGACATCTAAAGTGGGGCAGCCCCCTATGCGTTGGTGCCCCTTTGGCCGCCTTTACTCCTTGATGGACCAGCATGACCGCTGCCTTTCCTGCCTCAGCCCGACCACGATATGGATAGCTGCATCATTTGCTTCTCCATGGACCACTGTGTCGTTGAGAACCGCGCGTTGAAGGTCAGATGTATGCCGCCGACTTTCGGAGGTCGAATGCGCAGTCGCTGGGCCAAGGTAAGGATTCTCTGCCCTTCCTCTGGATCCCTTCCCGGTCCTGTGTGGCCCATGGAGGAGGAAACCCCCGCCTCTTCTAGCCTTGCCGCGGGGGTTTCTTCCACGGTGCAGGAGGCCCAGGCCAGCCCCCTTGGGGGTCATTTGGGAGGCACTGCATCGGCAGTCACCTCTTCGGTGGTGAAGGCTCCCTTGGTGTTGCGTTCCGAGCCCTTCAGGGCCGTTCTGGCACCGTTCTTGGCTGCGTCTGGTGACACCGCTCTTGGCCACGGTGCCGCCCATGGCACCATGGGCTTTGAGTGCGGCGTTGCGGGTGGCATCAGGCCTTCTTTTGGTGACGCCATCTATTCTGATGCTGCTCACAGCGTCTGAGTTCTCGTTAGTGCTGAGGGTGGTGTTTTGGACATTACTGTGCCCAGCACCTCACGTGGCACCGGGGCTCGAGCTGGCGCCATCTCCATAGCGGTGCCAGGGACAGAGTCTGCGTCGTAGTCGGGGTCAGCCCGAGCGGCGCCAAAGTGTTATGCGGCATCACATTCGGAGCCGCTTCTAACTTCAGTGCCGCTCGCAGCGCCGGGGTAGGTGTTCAGTGCGATGCCGCTGGTTGTTTGGTGGCCGATGGCGGGGGAGCGTGGGGCGACGCTTGAGGTCGCGCTTCGACTCTGATGCCTATTTGCGCACCGTGGTCGGTGTTGGCATGGGGCTGTGCTTTCCTCTGGCGCTGTTAGTGGCACGAAATCCAAGGGTGTCCACTTCAGGGTCTAAGAACTGGAGGGGCTCGGGGAGTTGTCTGGCACCGGACCTCGGAGGCGGACTCTGCGTCTGATGTAGTCTGGCTCCCAGGTTCCTTGGAATCTTCGGACCCCTCTGCTTCCAGCACCTCGGCTCCCACCCAGTCTTCCTCTGGGGGTCAGTTGTCACTGGGAGACCTTAGGGTCAGGGGTCTGACCAGCCAGCGGTGGTCCCCGTGACTACTGTTGTGCAACCTGGGGTCACTGGAGCTGCTGTTCCTTCAGTTGGGCCATCCCCCTCCTTGGTGTGTGTGGACAGCCCAAGTTTGGGGCAGCCCAGGGCGCGCCAGGAGGGAGGTGGTTCCTGGGTGGACTCCTCGGAGGCTACAGAGTTGCCAGCTAACTAGGCTGGTGGCGACGAGGATGAGGTCCCTCTCTCATTCCAAAGGGTTGAGAGATAGAGGTGTGGTGCGACGCACCCTCCTCAGAGCCCAGCCGGGTTCTGGGAGGAGCCGAAGCATGGGCCCCTGCCTTTCCCTGGGGGAGTCCCCGAGAGGGACTTAAACTTCTGAGGTCAGGGGCAGTCCTTCTGGACTCGTATGGTCCCGGTTACCTCACGGGGGGATTTCTTCCTTTGGGCACAGCTCTGACTGTTCCGACCCGGCTGAATGGCTGTTAGCTACGGCGGCTTTCGGGTCCCTCTCCCTGCGAAAGGTTTCCTGTTGGCCCCCCTGCCCTGACAGAGACCATTCTCCTGTTGCCAGGAGCATGTCCCCCCGAGCCTCTGTCTCCATCCCTGGTGGTCCCAGGTATTCCTGGTCCTCGTGGACCTCTCACCTGGGAACAGTTCAGAGGTTCTGCTGCACATTTTCCCACCTATCTCCATGCCCTGGACCAGCAGGTGTTCCACCACACTCCTGTGCAGCCGGACCCTGAACCTAGAAGCTCATCTTCATCCTCTTCTCCCTCAATGGAGGGAGAGGAACCTTCGGTCCACATCTCCCCGGTGTCTGATCTGTCCTCCTGTCAGCGCTTCCTTGCGAGGATGTTAGATGAGCTTCGTCTTACCCCTGTTCCAGTCAGCAATCCCGAGCATGTGACGCCGCACTTCTAGGGCGCAGTACAGTGCTGCCCACCTTGGCTCCCCGCCTGACCTGTTGCCTTCAGGAGGTGTCACATCAGCCTGGCTTCATCCCTTCTCCACCGCTCCAGCCCCAAGAGACTTATGCCAGCGGTATTATGCTCCCCTGGGTCTCCAGGTTCTCTGCCTCATCCCCTTTGGGCTTGACCTCCCTGGACACCCCCTTGGGGCCTCGGGCCCCTTACCATGACCGCCCCCCGGATTCGGATTCTGAGGATTTCGACTTCTGGAGAAGACGAGTGTTCTACTCGGCACAGATCTCTCTGACTATATCGGCACATGAGGCCCACTTTGCAGCCTACAGCAGGTTCTTGTGATCTAGGCTAGGTCAGCTCCTAGCCTCAATGCTTGACTCGGAGGAAACCAGGCAAGCCATTGCCCTCTCTGTGCAGGGCCTGGAGCTAGCAAGGCACCAAGCAAGAGCATCGTATGACGCCAGTGAGGTGGCATCCAGAGTAGTAGGGACAGCAATCTGCCTTCGGTGGACAGCATGGCTTCTCCTATCCCGGTTATCACCCCTGGCTCGGCGTAGGGTGGTTTACTCCGCATACCGAGAGAACCCATCTCTTCTCCCGAAGAGTGAGATGGAGGCTCTGGGGCACCCTCCTTCCCCCACTGGGGGATCCCTGTCTCACCCAGACCAGTCCCAGGCCTCCCCAGGTCTGTAAGGGTTCTCCCCTTCAGTGTCTCACCCACTGGAGGCTAAGGGACCTAGCCCCTTAGGGTGCTTCAGGGCCCCCTTCAGGGGGGCTCGGTACGCACCCACTAGTGATGAATGGTGAAGATTGACACAGATAAGATATGAAAATTACATACCTACCATAATTCTTGATCTTTCTGTGTATCTTCACCATTCATCACTAAATCCCACCCTCCTTCCCCCTGAGGGCCTTAGTCTCTGGACTTCCTCCTCCCTCCCTCCCTCTGTGTGTCTTCTCTTTCCTCGCTCTCCTCTCACTTGCACTTAGATGGGAGGGGACTATGGAGACACACAGGGGTAAAACCCTTAGGGGGGTTTTGGAGACGGGGGGGAGGGTTCCCTTTTCTCTTCTCCCCTTCTGGGGAGTTTGGGGGCGAGGCAGCCCTCTCCTGTCCCTCCCCCCCTCTTTTACCCAAGGGTCTATTATTTGGAGTCTCATATTGGAGCTGTTGTCCCTTATGCCTTTGGCTGTGTTTAATTTTTCCCATTTTGGGAGGAAGGCGGAGAGTTTGAGACACACCCCAGCCTGCACCTTCAGTTCTCTGGTCTCTAGACCTAGGCTGCTTGCAACTCCTGCTTGCCTCCTGCAGCGAGCTTTAATAGTCAAAGGCTGGACTATAGTCTTCTAAATATGTTAGAGTGCATATCACTCCTAGGGTGTTTCTCCCCCGTCCTTACCTCTCCTCCCTCCCTTTCCTCCTCCTTCTCCTTCCAGAGATTGGGGCCCCCTCTGCTCCCCAATTTCCTTTTTAAATTTTTCATTCTGTCCTCTCAGTCATTTATTTCTCCTTTTGGTTTATTCTTCGTTTCCTTTTATCTATCCCTTAGGCTGTCTTGCTTCAACCCACCCACCCTTCCATACACTCTCCGGCATGTCAGAACTGGGGCTGAGGTGGAGTCGACAGCAGCTAACGGCCAACCCTCGAGCGCCATGTGGAACGTCGGCCTCGAGGGTGGCGCTGACTCTGCATCAACTCTGCCCATGTTTAAAAAAAAAAAAAAAAAGTCTCCCATGGGGTCCTGGCTCCGGCACAGTCCCACTAGTGATGAATGGTGAAGATACACAGAAAGATCAAGAATTACGGTAGGTACGTAATTTTAATTTCTTGTGCATCACCTATTAGATATTTCTAATGTAACTATTAAAGTTTCAGCTCTGTTAAGCTGCAGATACTTTGACAACCCATCATGATTAGCAGTAGAGGTCAAATAATTAGACTTTAGCTTCAACTAATCTACAACTTAAGTGTGTACACATTTTACATCTCTTATAAGGTTTAAACTAGATTGGAGTTGCTGATATCTTTGTTGTTTTGAATTTTGTTAGATAAAATAAGACATTTACGATAAATAATCGGAGGAAGTACACAGTGTTCTCATTGTTCCTCTAACAATATACAGCAGAACCACTTTAACAGTAGTTGACTTGGTTAGCATTTTTGCAAATTGTTTTTAAAAGAAACAGCAGCACTGCACTCAGAAATCCACATGCAGGTTATAGTATAAAATGTAAAAATGTGTTTGTTTTACTTAATAGTGGTTACAGTAAAACAAAACATGAACATTTTCAACCAAAGTAACCATCCATGGCGTTTTTTCAGGCTTGAGCACTGGCCACTTTCTGTCAAGAGAATCTGTGGGATCTGATCTCCTAGACTCTGCTCAGAAGCACAAAACTATAATTGATTTTAAAATCTGGTCTTTGATTGCTGGGTGTGAAGCATCTGAGGACCTCAACTCTGAGGCTTGAAGACCAGTGTGATTTTTCCACATGATGGCTGTAGTTAGGCAGGGGATTAAGGAACCTTGAACTTAAGCATAGACAGGTAAGCCCTTTAAGGCACTGTTGTCAAATTCGGTGCTTCTTAAAAGGTGAGCATTGTAAATGTGTTCACTCTGTCTTTTGCCACATGCCCTACTCAAGGGCAGTAGAAAGAACTTATGGTGGAGGGATGCAACTCAACAGTATTGAGTTGAGCAAGCAGGGGCAAAGGTGTAGACAGAGGTTCACATCCTTCCAGACTACTTCCCCTTCAGTGGTTGTGAGCCACTTTCATACTTTGCTAAGGAAACCACAGAAACAACAGCAGTGTCCCAGGATCCACGGTCACCAGCCCTCCAGCGACCTTGCAGCCGACGGCAGCCGCCCACTAGGCGGATTCAGCAAAGAGAAGCCCCTTAACAGGGCGAGCCCCAGGATCCACGGTCACCGGCCCTCCGGCGACCTTGCAGCCGATGGCAGCCGCCCGCTAGGCGGATTCAGCAAAGAGAAGCCCCTTAACAGGGCAAACCCCAGGATCCACGGTCACCGGCCCTCCGGCAACCTTGCAGCCGACGGCAGCCGCCTGCTAGGCGGATTCAGCAAAGAGAAGCCCCTTAACAGGGTGAACCCCAGGATCCACAGTCACCGGCCCTCCGGCGACCTTGCAGCCGATGGCAGCCGCCCGCTAGATGGATTCAGCAAAGAGAAGCCCCTTAACAGGGCGAGCCCCAGGACACATGGTCACCGGCCTTCCGGCAACCTTGCAGCCGACGGCAGCCACCCGCTAGGTGGATTCAGCAAAGACCCTTAACAGGGGCGACCCCAGGATCCACGGTCACCAGCCCTCCGGCGACCTTGCAGCCGGACGGCAGCCCGCCATAGGCGGTTTGCAAAGAGAAGTTACGGCATCCAAAGCCAACCAATCGGGTTACAGGCGTTTTACTGAACGCCGATTGGTCCAGTCCTCACCCCAGTGCAGGCTGTTCCCCGAGGCTCTCTCTAGTCTGTTTTTTAATAGAAATGCATATGTCTAGAGATTTTATTTAAGTGTGACTATTGTTATTACTGTTTAACTGATCTGAATTCTGCAAAGTGATTACAAACCCTTTCACGCATTTTCAGCCAGAACCTCTCTACCCCCCGCCGCCCTTGGCGCATTTTTGTAATCTTCCCATTGTTTAGCTTGTCCTGTGATCTTTGGCTCCTTGCCCTGCACTTGTCTGGGTCCCCCTATAAATTTCTGCCTCTTTCTCCTTTATTTGCAGCCCCTTAACAGGACGAGCCCCAGGATCCACGGTCACTGGCCCTCCGGCGACCTTGCAGCCGACGGCAGCCACCCGCTAGGCGGATTCAGCAAAGAGAAGGTACGGCATCCAAACCCATCCAATTGGGTTACAGGCCTTTCCTACTGAACGCCGATTGGTCCAGTCCTCACCCCAGTGCCGGCTGTTCCCGAGGCTCTCTCTAGTCTGTTTTTTGATAGAAATGCATATGTCTAGAGATTTTATTTAAGTGTGACTATTGTTATTACTGTTTAACTGATCAGAATTTTGCAAAGTGATTACAAGCCCTTTCACGCATTTTCAGCCAGAACCTCTCTACCCCCCGCTGCCCTTGGCGCCTTTTTGTAATCTTCCCATTGTTTAGCTTGTCATGTGATCTTTGGCTCCTTGCCCTGCACTTGTCTGGGTCCCCCTATAAATTTCTGCCTCTTTCTCCTTTATTTGCAGCCCCTTAACAGGTCGAGCCCCAGGATCCACGGTCACCGGGCCTCCGGCGACCTTGCAGCCGACGGCAGCCGCCCGCTAGGCGGATTCAGCAAAGAGAAGGTACAGCATCCAAAGCCAACCAATCGGGTTACAGGCGCTTTTCCTACTGAAACGGCGATTGGTCCAGTCCTCACCCCAGTGCAGGCTGTTTCCCGAGGCTGTCTCTAGTCTGTTTTTTCTACCCACCCCCTCCACGGCCTCCTTTAAATACACTGTGGCCACGCCCCTCCTATCCACCCAGCCATCCTATAGGTTACCCCAGTTGGCAGAAAATTAACCTTTCCCTTACATATGCAAGCAGAGCACAGTGAGCTATGGCACTCTCCTCCATAGTATACCTACTACTACTTGCCTGCGTTCCTGGTTTATACCAGACTAATACTTTAAAACAGGGAGATAGTACCATGATAAACAATACCTATTTTGCTCCCGGTCATGATACCCTTCACTATTCCTCATGCCCCCTTCCCTTCATTCATTTAGCACCCTCTTCTTTCTCTCTCTCTCTCCCTCCTCCCATCCCCACTGTCCCTCAAAGCACTTCCTCTCTTAGTCCCAAACCGTAACACAAGCCTTTGCATAAACAACACACAGTTTTCTCACTCCAAAACAAACATTAGGCAGTCTGAAAGGAAGAAAGATATTAGGTCGCATTTTATCTCCTTAAGGAAATTGCTTCTTCTCCTTCTTCTCTGCTCAGGCAATGTTGAGTTAAATCCAGGTCCTCCTACATTGATACCCTCATCATTGGAATTTGCAGATGCTTCTGGTTTAAAAATTATGATGGTCAATATACTGAGCCTAATCAAAAAATTATCACAGTTATAAGCCTGGGCTGCACATACTGATCCTGATATCATCGTCACCGAATCCTGGCTTAACAAAAATATAACCGACCAGCAAATTAACTTAGTGGATTTTGTTCCTTTTAGGGCGGGCAGGGGTTCAAGAGGGGGCGGAGTAGTGGTCTATGCCAAATCAAAATACATGATTAGTAACATTATTACCATTTCCAAGCCTAAGGAATTTGAAATTGTCTCAATAAAGCTTCATCTCCCCCTCCTCTGACAATATTACCATCATAGGTGGCTATAGGCCACCTACTGCCGGCACTGACATCCTTAGTGCCCTCAAAACCTTAATCACTAAAGAAAACACTGAAACACTAATCCTTGGTGATTTTAATATGGATTGGCTATCATCTAAATCCTCCGACCTAAAGTCTCTTTGCGATGACCTCGGATTATCCCAACTTATCAGCGAACCAACTAGGATTAATGCCCAAAATGCAGCCAACAGTTCACTATTAGACGTTATCCTAACTACCCAGCCATAAATCCTACAAACAGCAGTGTTTCATAATGATATGAGTGATCATAACATTGTTGTCTGCACTAGGTCGCAACAAAGTTATCCTTCTCCCTAAATTCATAACCAAACTGTCATTCCGTAAGTTCAATATTGACAATTACTTGTCCGATCTAAGCAACATCAGATGGCAAGACCTTTTTCTTGCCAAATCAGTAGATGAGGCTGTTAATGTCCTTAACTGCAACATGACCGCCCTAGTTAATAGGCATGCTCCTAATATTAACCCTTAGAAGACTGTGGACGTATACATACATCCAGAATCTATACACGTTCACACATATTCAGTTCTCAAAGGGTTAAGGTTCGGACGCCAAAAACTCTCACCCCTGGTTTATGTCGGAACTCAAAGCTGCACTGTCTAACCGAGACAAACTATGGGCACAGGCAAGGCGTTCTAAGAGTCCCATAGATTGGCAGGCCTTCAGAGCAGCCAGGAACACATGTGTCAAATGCATTCATGAAACTAAATCTAGTTACTATGTCTCTACCCTAGAGCAGGCTAAAGGGAATTCCTATAAAATTTGGAAGACTCTCAAGGCTATTGAGGGTCGCTCAACTGCACCGTCTGTTCCAGCAAAGATCCTCATTAATGGTTCATCCATTGAAAGTTCACATCAAATACTAGAAGAACTTAATTCCCACTTCATAGCCGCCAGCCTAGCATTTGATACTTCCCCACATGCCTCCCAAATTAGGAATATTGATAGTACATATTCAGCACCAAACATGCCAGCCAGCTCATTCCAGTTGCTCCCTCTTAGCTATAAAGAAGTAGAAGAGTCACTTATTAACCTGGATATCAAAAAAGTGCAGGAGAGGATAATATAGATCCATTATTTCTAAAACTTGGATACCCCATCTTACTGCCCCAATACTTCATATATTCAATCTCTCTATCTCAACCTCCACAGTTCCCTCATGTTGGAAATCCGTCCATATTCTCCCCCTATTTAAGTCAGGAGACCCATGTGATCTCAATAATTATAGACCTATTTCAATACTACCTATCCTCAAAAGCATTTGAAAAACTGATCTATGCCCAATTGAAAAACCATATAGCAACGCAACGTATTCTTAACCCTCTTCAATCTGGCTTTCGCCCAAACCATAGTACCATTACAGCTCTAGCCAAAGTTACTAACGATTGGGTATCTGCAATGGACTCTAAGAAAACTACAGGTGTGGTTTTCTTGGATCTAAGTAAAGCATTTGAAACAGTAGATCATAACTTACTAGTTCTCAGCCTTACCAATCTTGGCTTTACTCCATCTACTACCCAGTGGTTCAAAAACTACCTATTGGGCAGGACCCAAAAAGTCAAATCAGGAAATTCGTTCTCTTCCTCTCTGCCTACTGTCAGGGGAGTCCCACAGGGATCTATTCTAGGACCCATCCTCTTCTCCTTATATATAAACAACCTCGACCATCAGTTTACAAAGTCCCATTTGCACTTCTTTGCAGATGACACTGTCCTGTATACCTCTGGGCCATCGCTAGAAGCAACTAGGGACATTCTTCAAGCCGACTTTTCATATTAGAAAAAAACTTAATCAATGCAAAGTTACTCCTTAATGCCAAAAAAACAAAAGCTATGATCCTACGCCCATGCTCCTCGGACGTTATTGCCACTGCTCTGCCCAATGATTTCATAAATACTACCCTAGGTTAGCAGCTGAAATAGTTTCAAAGTTCAAATATCTCGGTTTCTGGTTAGATAACAGGCTTTCTTTTAATGATCATATTGATGACTTGGCCAAAAGGCTCAAATTCAGGTTAAGTTTCTTCTTCATAATAGATCTTTCTTTCCTGCTGAAATTAGATCTAGATTGGTACAGAGCACTTTCCTCCCCTCCTTGATTATGGCGATGTAATCTATAATTCCTCAGCTTCTACTAATCTCCAGAAATTAGATGTCCTCTACCACCGCTCCCTACGATTCATAACAAACTCCCTCCCTCTAACTCATCATTGTGATCTATATGCCTTAGTTGGCTGGCCCTCGCTCTCCATTAGACGGACAGTCCATGCAGGTACATGGACTTTAAAACTTCTTCAGAACAAACTACCGCAATACCTATCCTCCTTAATACATATAGCGTGCAGTGTCTATTCACTTAGGAAGTCCGAGTTTCTCCTACTTGACGTACCTAGGACCCACACTTCCTTTGGGAAACGTGCTATTTCATGCTCACTGCCAACTATTTGGAATCGACTACAATCATTTTTGAAATTAGCCAGTATTGTCCCTGTTAACTTCTTTAAAAGAATAGTTATGGCTAAACTAAAAGACACCTACAACTGTCTTTAATGAATTGCCTTCACTAGGACACAAACTAGTGATTCCTTGATATCCCAGGTTCCATTCCTACACTTCCTTAAAACTCTGTTTCGCACCACTATCAGTGCCTTAGGTGGAATCTTTGTTGAATTGTTATGGAATTACTGTTATTTTCCAATGTATGCAATGAATTGCCTTTATAAACAGTACAAATTTCTCTTCATGAACCGAGAGCATCCTGGGAGCTCTTTATCATTTTACCCACTGCGTATTATGTTGTAAGCTCTTATCATTATGAATTCTGTTTCTTATGATGTAAGCACTTAACTATTTGTCTGTAAGTCAGTCGCAGGACTTCATTGTGAATGTATGTATGTCTCAGGACCTCCTTGTGAATGAGCTTGCTCAACGGAGCTTTCCTGCAATGAACTTGAACTTGAACTTCATACCTCAAGCCTTGTTTCTCCTCCTAAGGACTTGGGGAAGCTGAGTCCTCAAATTCTGAAGCAAAGCTTGCCAGCACATTTAGCATTTGCTCTGAGATTGAGGATGAAGTCTTGCTTGATACTGCAAATGCTGATCTTTGAGGATATCTCTTTCATCAGGCCTGGAACTATAGCCATCAGGCACCAAGACCACATGGAAACTTTTTTGCTAGCAGTCTGCTAGGGGTCGCCCATGTCGACATCAGTCATTTACGTCCTATGGTATATAGGGTGTACTGTCAAGACCACGAAAGCAAAATGTCACAGTCATAATCACGCTGTCGTAACAGCGTGTGCGGTTTCAGAGTTTGTTTTATCTAATCTAGCGTGGTTTTTGTACTGCGCAGTTTTCTACTGACCATGCGGCGTGCTTCTTGCCCGCTCCATTTTGCTTTCACTATCTTGATGTGGAACCGCTATATAGACATGGACAGCCTTACGCCTTTCTCAGTTCTTTTCCTGCCATTGACCATACTCGCAGGACTCTACGGAGATGCTGTTGCTTCAGTCGACCGCCAAAATCTTCAGTTTATCTTCAATTTTTCTAGCATTTATTTTTCTCATCTTAGTAGTAATCACTTTATTTTGAAAGTGATTTTCGTCATTGTGTATGTCAAGAACGACCAATGCTGCCAAACTCTTTAGATCTTCTTTGGGGATATCTCAGTCATCAGGATACTCTGTAGGCACCTTCGCCGTCGGTGATGGGGAATCCACACTGAAGATTTTCAGCAGTACAACTGGGGCTGCCTATGCCGTCAACGTCTGCAACCCTATATAGGTGTAGGCGGTCCCACTCCCTCCTTAGTTCTTTCCCATCATCAATTTGCTTGCACTCTCCATGGAAGCTTTGTTGCAGTGTTTGTGCTTTTTTTAGCCTACGGCCTTTTCCCCCTCTAACTTTTACCTAAATCTCTTTTTTAAGAGACTTCTTTGTTTTGTTTATGTCAAGAGTTAATCCTTCATCTTCTCTTTTCCATCGCTGATGTTGTGGAAAGAAGATTGCCTCTACAGACTAACACTCTGTTTGTGTATCTGCTGTCTTGGGCCTGACCATGGCGTCTCCAGCTGTGAGCTCTGCCAGAAGTTTAACCAGACAACCCTCAGGCAACGCAAGAAGGGTTTCAGAAAATTCCTGATGGAACAGCAGGTAGCCAGCTCCGGCCAGGGTTCCTCCAGGGCCCCGGCCGCTCAGTCGCCCACCGGCTCTTCGAGCTCCCAGGCCTCCAAGGCCTGAGACAAGTCTTTGGGGGGCAGTCATAAAAAAGACCGGGATCGCACCCACTCCCCCTGACAGTGCTCCTGCTTCCTGTCAGCTTTTCCCTCTTCATGGGACTCTTTGGCGGCGGCTGCTGCTGCTCCCATGAATAGGCCAGCTGTCCTAGTCTCTTTGCCTACCAGACCCATAACCGACAGCTCCTCTGCCCGACTCACGGGGCACCTGGCCATTGACCTCCGGGTCATCAGCCCCTCTGTCATTGATGACCATCCCATTGAGGCCTGCCCCTTCTCCTTCCAGGGCTACAGGCTCATCGGACTCACTGGACACAGCCGGAGGGTCATCAGCACCTGTGCCATCAAACTCCCCTCCGTTAACACCCACTATTGACCTGCATGAAGTACTGGTCAAATTCACAAACATACTCGTTCAGCAGCTGGGTGTCTTGAACAGGCCCACTTCTCTGATGCTGTTGACAGCAGCTTTATCATCGATGCCTGTTTGTCGACCCCGGGAAATCCCCCGTGGGCCTCCGTTGTTGAATCCGATGCCTGACCCAGATGAGCAGGTCAACGTTGAAGAATATCACCCTGATCTCATCCTCCCTGATGATGTAGAGGATGAAGAGGAAGAGATCCTGATCTCAGATAAGTCCATTGCCTCCTCCATCAGTGAGGACTCTGTCAAGCATACTCCAAGGTCTCCTGAGAATGCCACATTTTTTAATGGTTCTCAAAAGAAGTGGTGGGGAAGGTTAGGGAGAAAAAGATAACATTCAGGAAGTATAAGGAAACACAGAAGGAGCAGGACAGAGAACTGTACCAGTTAAAGCAGAAGGAAGCGAGGAAGGCAGTCAGAATAGCAAAGGCCCAAACCAAGGAAAAGATAGCCAACTTGGTTAAGAAAAGGGATAAAGCCTTTTATAGGTACATTAGGGAGCAAAGAAAGATTAAGGCAGGGATACTGAGGCTGTATGAAGAGGAAGGTGGTTGGGCAGAGAACGACAGTGAAAAAAGCAGGGATACTGAATGAATACTTCTGCTCAGTATTCACAATGGAAGAGCAGGGGAAGATACCTAATCCAGTCAATAGAAGCACTCTGGATAGGGGGATTGATATTAGTCCTTTCACAGAAGAAAGGGTTCTGAAAGAAGTCTTAAAATTGAAGGTGGATAAAGCAACGGGGCCTGATGGGATTCACCCCAGAATTCTAAAAAAGAACTAAGGGAAGAACTAGTAACACCACTGACTACCGTTTTTAATAAATCATGGGAAGATGGTGTGGTACTTGAGGACTGGAGGGAGGCGGATGTGATTCCCCTTCACAAAAGTGGGAGCAAGACAGAGGCAGGAAACTACAGACCTGTCTGTTTGACCTCAGTGGTAGGAAAATTATGAAATCACTTCTGTAGGAAAGAATTATTGAGTACCTAGAAGCCAGTGGGGCACAGGACCCAAGGCAGCATGGATTCACAGCGGGAAGGTTATGTCAGACAAATCTAATTGATTTCTTTGACTGGGTGACCAAAGTAGTAGACCAGGGAGGAGCTGTGGACATGGCCCACCTAGACTTTAGCAAGGCATTTGACACAGTCCCGCACAAAAGATTAATAAACAAATTAGCCAGACTGGGAGTGGGTCCCAGGGTGGTAGCCTGGGTAAAACACTAGCTGGACAACAGGACACAGAGGGTAATAGTAAATGGAGTTCACAGTGAAGAAAGGGGGGTTACTAGTGGGGTACCACAGGGTTCAGTACTGGGGCCAGTCCTTTTTAATGTCTTTATAAGTGACATTGCAGAGGGACTGTAAGGAAAAGTATGTCTCTTTGCAGATGACATAAAGATCTGCAATTGGGTTGATACACAAGGTGGGGTGGAAAGGATGAAAAGGGACTTGGCAAAGTTGAAGAAATGTTCAAATGTATGGCAGCTTCGATTCAATGCAAAGAAGTGCAAAGTAATGCACCTGGGAAACAAAAACCCAGGGGTAGGGGTACACAATTTGGGGGTTGAGATACTGACAACAACAGAAATGGAAAGGGACCTGGGGGTAGTCATATCAGATGACCTAAAGGTGGGCCAGCAATGTGAGAAGGCAGTAAGGAGGGCTGGGGGGATACTGGGATGCATAGGGAGAGGCATCACCAGTAGAAAACAGGAAGGTGTTAGCCCTCTGTACAGACAGTTGGTAAGACGACATCTGGAGTAGTGTACAGTTTTGGAGACCCCATCTCTGCAAAGACATAGATAGGGTGGAGGCTGTCCAGAGGAGGGCAACCAAAATGGTGCAGGGTCTGCACCAGAAGACATATGAAGAAAGACTAAAGGAGCTTAAGATGTATAGCCTTGAGGAAAGGAGGAGGAGGGGGACATGATAGAAACTTTCAAATACCTCAAGGAATCAACAAAGTCCAAGAGGGTAGCATCTTTCAGAAAAAGAGATGTGCAAGAACAAGGGGGGCACAATTTAAAGATAGAGGGAGGATGGCTCAGAGGTAATGTGAGGAAGTATTTCTTCACAGAGAGGGTTGTAGATGCATGGAACGGCCTTCCTGAGGAGGTCGTAGAGTCAAAAACAGTGGGGGAATTCAAGAATGCATGGGACAGACATAAGGCAATTCTAGTGGGGGGTAGGAGGAAGTAGGCTGTTGCTTAACTGGGATCTGCAGCTTATCCATTAGGTAGGGAAATGGGCAGACTAGGTGGGCCAAGCGGTCCTTATCCGCCATCAGATTCTGTTTCTATGACGAAGCAGTTGTCCGCCACCGTGGGCTTCCAGACTGAGGAAGAGGATGTCACCAGGAAAGACCTGGTGGATTTTCTGGAGATTCCGGAATCTCCCCCTAAGATCATTCCTCCGACTCTCCCAGCGTTGAAGAATCATTGAAGAATGCCACCATGGCATCCTGGCACAGGCCTGACATGGTACCAGGTATGCCATGCAGGGCAGACAAGCGTTCTAATGCCCCTCAGGGTCTTCCTTATTTTGCTGCCCAGTCTGTAACTGACTCTGTAGTCATCAAGGCAACTCATGACAGATCCAAGGCACCTAAGTACCTTAGCTCCCTTCCCCCGGACAAGGAATCCCATAGGATTGACCTCTGGGGGGAAAAGGGTTTATGCCTCCTCCACCTTGGGTCTGAGGATTGCTAAATATATGTCACACATGGTTAAATACCAAAATGCCAACTGGAGAAAGGGCAAAGCTGCCACCTAGACCCTTCATGATGGCTTCAAGAAGCAGGAACTGCTTCAGTGTTTCAAGGCTGCTGAGCATGTTAATAAACACCTCCTCAGGGCCCTATATGACATGGCCGATACAGTGGCCAGAGCTGCTGTCACTGGCATGTGCCTTCGTAGGCACTCCTGACTCAAGGTCTCCAGATTTGCAGCTGATGTATAGAACAAGGTGCTTAATGCCCCTTTTAGTGGCACCAAACTCTTCAGTCCTGGTGTTCAGGACCTTATAAATGATCTGCAGGCCTCGGGTATTGCCATTAAATCTGTCCATTCCCTCTACCATACTCAGCCAAGAGATAAAGGATGGCCTACTTTTTGTAGAAAGGCCAGCAGGCCAGGATCAGCTCCCCATACCCAGGGAAAAACGTTGAGCCCATTCTCCCTTGCCCGCCCCTTCCAATGCTAAAGCAGCAGTCAAATGACCCAGAAATGATGGACCAGCCTCTGCGAGGGGGCTCCATCTCAGCTTGATTCCTTGCCAGATCCCCTCCTCTGGTTCATACCCAGGAGGCAGTGGTTGGAGGTCAGTTCTCCCTCCAACTGAATCAGTGGAGAATCATAACTTCAGATGTGTGGATTCTGCAGATCATAGAGAAGGGTCACACCCTGGAACTTATACAGCAGCCTCCAGACACCCTTCTACCACCCTCCAGTTATCCTCTGGCTCACTTGTCTGTTCTCCAGGAGGAAGTACAGTCTCTTCTGCACAAGCAGGCCATTGAAACAGTGCCCTGGTGCCAGAGAAACCAAGGTTTTTATTCCAGGTTCTTTCTGGTCCCCACAAAGACCAGAGATCTGAGGCGCATCCTAGATTTGAAGGAACTCAGTCTCTTTGTCCAGCACAAAACTTTGCCAGACCTAATGCCCCTCCTCAAGACTGGGGACTGGCTCTGTTCACTGGACATGCAGTATGCTTACCTGCACATCTTGGTCTTTCCTCTTCACAGGAGGTTTCTTCATTTCGCCTTTCAGGGCGAGCATTATCAGTTCAAAGTGCTGCCCTTTGTCTTATCCTCTGCGCTGCAAGCCTTTACCAAGTGCTTAGCAGTGGTCACAGCAGTGCTCAGAAAAGAGGGACTGTATGTCTTCCCTTATCTGGATGATTGTCTTCTCAAAGCCCCATCCAGGGAACAACTTTTGCTGACTGGAGCACACTCTCCAGCTCTTCTGCGTCCTGGGCATCAGTGTCAGTCTGCCCAAGTCGGTTCTGGTATCGTCCTAAAGGTTGCAGTAAATCAGGGCGATTCTGAGCAGGGGAAGGCCTTCCTGCCCCAGAACAGGGCAGAGTGCCTCATGGCCCAAGCTCAGGAGGTCGCTCAGAGTCGATACATTTCCTGCCAGGGTGTACCCTCAGACTGTTGGGCCTTATGGTAGCAGCAATTCCTACTATTCCACTGGCTAGGCTTCACATGCGCACCCTTCAGTGAACCATCAGGGTACAATGGGACCAGCAAATGGATGAGTTGGACCAACCAGTCCTGGTCTCCTCTCCAGTGTGCAAGGTACTGCAGTGGTGGTTGGACCCCTTGAATCTTCTTCAGGGGGTTCCCTTCAAGATTTCTTCCCCACATCAGATCTTAACCACAGATGCTTCAGGTCTGGGCTGGGGAGCACACCTGAGCCCCTTCCAAACCCAGGGTTCCTGGTCCCAGTGGGAAACCACCCTGCTTATCAGTGCTCTGGAGATGAGGGCGGTGCTATATGCCATGCAAGCTTTTCAGGAGAACAGCTGCTGATACAGTCAGACAATTTGAGTGTTGTCTACTACATCAACAAGCAGGGCAGGACTCACTCATACCCCATTTGCAGGGAGGCCATGAGAGTGTGGTATAGGGCTCTGGAGCACAGTCTGATACACTCTGCAGTCCACATTCCAGGCATCTAAACACCCTGGTGGATAGTCTCAGCAGGACTCAGTCCAGCATGCATGAAAGGGAGCTTCTCTCGTCCATAACAGATGATCTGTTCAACAGATGGGGTCACCCAGAGTTGAACCTTTTTGCGTCCCCACTAAATGCAAAACTGCACAATTTCTGCTCGCTAGATCCAAGGCCTGGAGTTTTCTGGGGAGATGCGTTGTCCCTCTCTTGGAGCGGGAGGTTTGTGTACGCATTCCCTCCATTTCCCCCTAATACAGAGGGTGCTGATGAAGCTGCAAATGGAGGGGACCAGCATGTTTCTGGTGGCTCCATTCTGGCCTCACCAGATATGGTTCCCTCTGCTTCAGCAGCTGGCAGAGGAACCACCGGTCCCTCTGCAGGAATCTCCTGACCAGGGATCAGGGGATCCTGGTCCATCCCAACCTCAGGTCCTTTCATCTGCATGCCTGGCTCCTGAGAACATAGCAATTGCCAGGTTTGGGGTCTCTACCTGGGTGGTGGACATCCTGATGACCGCTCACAAGCCTTCCACCTGTGCCACATATGCCATGACGTGGAAGCAGTTTGCCATCTGGGCTGCCAAACATTCCGTAGACCTTTTCACCTGCTCGGTGAATCATATCCTGGACTACCTGATTTCTTTGTCTGACTCAGGCCTCCAGTATTCCTCACTCAGTGTCCACCCTTTGGCTATTTCTGCCTTTCATGAGCCCATGGATGACCACATGATTGCTCAGCTGGCTGTCTCCCATACTTTCCTCGGCGGCATCCTGCATCTGAAACCTCCAGTCTGTTCCCCTGTCCCGACCTGGGACTTGAATTTTATTTTGGAGAAATTGACCCTGTTCCCATTTGAGCCAATCGCAACTTGAGATTTGCACTTTCTCTCTTAGCACTATTTTTGGTTGCAATTACTTCTGCTCAAAGAATTTCAGACCTTCTGATGCAAAGAGCCTTATTTGATGTTTCACAAAGACCGGGTATCTTCGCACACAAATCCTAAGTTTTAACCCAAGGTGTTTTCTGAGTTCTCACTAAATCAGTCTATCCACCTTCCTGTTTATTTTCCTGAGCATGCCAATCCAGGGGAAGCACTGCTCCATATGTAAGATGTGTGCAGAACCTTGAAGTACTATCTGCTTCAGACTACAGAGTCCAGGAAGTCTAAGCAGTTGTTTGTCTCTTTCGCCCCAGGCAGAGAGGGCGCTTCAGTTTCTAAGCAATGTTTATCCAAATGGTTGTCAAATTGCATTGTGTTCTGCTACAGTAAGTACTGCAAAGAATTACCTGGTGCTGTCAAAGCTTGTGCCACCAGAGGCATGGCTACCTCAGTGGCTTGTTTCAAAGAGGTCTGTGCTGCTGACATTTGTGCAGCTACCACCCGGAGAACAGTCCACACTTTCATCAAGCATTACAGTCTGGATATTGCCTCAAGAGCCCATGCAGGTTTTGGCAGGGTTGTACTACAAGGACTCCTGTTTTAAATTTATGGAGATCCAACCCCCCAGACTACTTGGTACTCGTTCCTACAGTGTAACCTGATGACTGAGATACCCCCAAAGAAGATAGAACAGTTACGTAAGAACTTACCGTAATAGTAGATCTTTGCAGGAATCTCAGTCATCAGGTGTATTTCCCTCCCACCATCTCCCTTCTTGGGACTTCTGTCTAGGAACTGGCTATTTGTTGTATCCAGTTGTTTTACTTAGAGCTGGGTACTTCTTTTTCTCCTTGGTTCCCCAGGGCGTGAGTCTTGCTTCCTTCATCTCTGGAGGGAAAGAACTGAGGAGGGAGCGGGGCCGCCTATGCCTATATAGGGTTGCTGACGTCAACAGCGTGGGTGGCCCCAGTTGTACTGCTGAAAATCTTCCATGTGGATTCCCCTTCACCGACAGCGAAGGTTCCCATGGTGTAACATGATGACTGAGATCCCCTTGAATATCTACTGTTATGGTAAGTTCTTACGTAACCGTTCTGTACTGCGAGTGCAGTAAGAAAATCCCCAGCAATGACAAGCATGACACCTGTGTTTGCTGTCTCAGAGAGGCCCTTGATGTTAAGCCTTGTGAGATCTCCCTGAGCTTCAATCAAGCTACCCGATGACACTGCTAGAAAGCCCTCGAGTCTTTCCTTCTAGAGCAGAAGGTAGCCAGGATGGAAAGGGAGCTCCAGGAAAGAAGCTCCTCCACATCGCAGGCCCCATCCCCGGGCTCTCATTCCTCTTAAGGCCCAGGAGAAATCTTTGGGAAAGCGCAAACACCAGGAGAGGGAAAGGAGCAATGATACCCCTTCCCCCGGTCCGCTCTTGGTCACCGCTCTGTGGGGCTTTGACCGTTGCAGCCTCGTCATCCTCTTCAGCAGCAACATCTCCTGCCACCTAAACCATAGCTCTTGCAGGGTAGGCCTTGGCAGTGAGTTCCACTGGGCCTCCCGCGGCCAGCGGTGGCCTTTCGGCGCTGAGGCTGCTGGCACCCCTGTTGACACTGCAGGCCACTCCGTCGACATTGGGGTTTCAGCCTCCCCCATAAGTGATCCAAGTAGCTCCATCGACATCGAGGTTCCACCCTCCTCTGTTAACACTTCAAGGCACTCAGTCAGCGTTGGGGTTCCGGCCTCCCTGGTCAACACTGCAGGTCCTGCTGCTTGCTCCCCTCCCTCAGGGGCAGCTGGCAGTTCTTGCCAGACTGCTTACAGACAGCACTGGCCCATCGCTGCTCGGGCCCCAGATACCCTTGTCAATGTTACAGGCCGCTCCTTCAATGTCGGGGTTCCAGCCTTCCCTGTCGATGTAACCAGGCACTTCTGTAATGCAGCCCGCCATCGACATGCAGCTGGTGCTCTCCTCCTTTGTGGAGGTCCTACAGTGCCTTGTGCCTCCTCCAGACAACACGATGATGGGGTCTACCAGACCAACCCCCGTATTGACGCCTTTCCTGTCGATGCGCCCTGTTCGCCTCAGGAAATCGATGCCTTCTCTTCCCTCCTTCGGAGCCAGTCAGCAAGGATGAGGAGTACTTACCTGACCTCATCCGTCAGGAGGAAGAGAAGGAGAAAGATATGGGGGGGGTCCCAGGTTTGACTCCATTGTCTCCAACAGGAGCGAGGACTGTACCCTGTATACCCCTAGGTCCCCTGAAGACTCTTCCTTCATCTCCATGATGAAGCAACTCCATACAGTAATGGGGTTTGATGCTGAGGAGCAAGACATTACTATGAGAAACCTGATGGAATTCTTGGAACTACCAGATTCTGCCCCTCTGATAATCCCCCCTCTTTTGGCTGCTGTAGAGGGTGCTACTATGGCTGCCTAGCATAGACCGAGCCTGTTCCCTGTCATGCCCAGAATGGCAGACAAGGTCTACCTGGCTCCCTCTGGGAAGCCTTTTTCGCTAACCAACCTCAAGCTGACTCGGCTGTGATAAATGCAGCCCATTACAGGTCTAATAGATCTAAGCATCTCAGTTCTCTCCCCCCAAGATAGAGAGTCAAGAAGGCTGGACCTCATGGGAAGAGGTCCTCTGCCTCTACCACACTGGGCCTCCGGATAGCGAATTGTCAGGCCCATATGGTCAAATACCAGAATACCCTCTGGAGGAAGGCTAAATCAGCAGCCCTGACCCTCCCAGATAATCCCCAGAAGCAGGAGATGTTAAAGGTTCTCCAAACGGGGGCTGTCGTGAGTAAACACCTCTGAAGGTCTACCTGCGATAGCCCAGATGCTTCAGCCAGAGCAGCTGCAGTTAACATCTGTCTTAGGAGGCACTCCTGGTGGAGGGTGTCGGGATTTGCCATGGATGTCCAGCAGTCCATCCTGAATGCCCCTGTCAGAGGGTACAAGCTTTTTGGATGCAGATGTAAAGGGCATTCTCTCCGACCTGCAAGCCTCATGACAGACACTTAGGTCAGTCCATTCCCTCTACTATACACAGCCAAAGAGTAGGCAATAGGTGCCCTTTCGCAGGGCCACCAATTAGCCGACATCTGGGGCGAGACAGCAGAGCAAAAGTAGATCAGCTTTGCCCACCCCCACCTTCTCCACAAGTGCCCATTCTAAGGCCCCTGGAGGAGAAACAGCCCCGGCCACTGGTTCTGCTTTGGCATTACTCCTCGCTAGACCCTTATCTTCTGGTGGATGATCCGGAGGTGGTAAAGGGTCACCTGTCCCTCCACCTGGACCAGTGGAGAGAGGTTACCACAGGTGCTTTGGTCCTGCAACTCATAGAACATACTCTAGAACTTCTGGAGTTACCTCCAGAACTTCCTTCCATGCCCTCAACTTATTCTCCAGACCATGTACCAGTGCTCCTAGAGGAAGTGTGTACTCTGATGCACAAGAAGGCCATAGAATCCATTCCCTGGGATCAAAGGAACACAGGATTCTACTTTCATTTCTTCCTAGTCCCAAAGTCCACAGGGGACTTACGGACCATTTTGGACGTGAGGGAACTGAACTTCCACATGTAGTACAAGAAGTTCAGAATGGTCACTCTGCAAGGCCTGCTTCCTCTTCTGCAGAAAGGGGACTGGATATGCTTCCTTGACATGCAGGATGCGTACCTGCACATCTAGATTTGTGCACCCATCAGGATGTACCTCAGGTTCCTATTCCGGGGGAACACTACCAGTTCTGGGTGTTACCCTTTGGCTTGTCATCTGTGCCATAGGTATTTACTAAATGCTTGGCAGTTGTAGCAGCAGCTGTCAGGAGAGAGAGAGGGACTGTACATCTTCCTTCACCTGGACAACTGGTTGCTCAAAGCACACTCCAGGGAACAACTGTCCCACACCCTAGTGCATACCTGGTAGCTATTCCGCACCCTAGGGATCACGGTCAGTCTTCCCAAGTCAGTCTTGACCCCTTGCCAGCATCTGTAGTACATAGGGGCAGTACTGGACATGGCTCAGGGCTTTGCCTTCCTGCCCAAGGACAGGTGGACTGCCTAGTGGCTTAGGCCCAGCTGCTTTGCAACAGTTGATACGTCACAGCCAGAATGTTCTTAAGGCTGTTGTATCTGATAACTGTTGCCATTGTCATGTTAGCCCTAGCCAGGCTGCACATAAGGATCCCAAATGGACATTAAGGTTCCAGTGGGATCAACGTACCGATGACCTAGAACAGCGGGATCTTCCTGGACTAAGTCTCCATCACTCATTCACACTAGTGGGATAGCGCCGGAGGCGCTAGGATCAAGCGGGAGCCAAATATTTTCTGAAGGGTCAGCGCCAAGGTAGAACCATGCATGCGCAGCATCGCGAGACTGACTCGCACCTGTGTAGGCTATCTCGGCGTCGACCCTCCAACCGCCTCAGTTCCTTTTCTCCCGCCGTCGACTGCGCTTGGATGTCGACGTCGCTCGTCTGCCGGAGTCAAAGTTTTCGTCTATACGACAGCAGCTTTTAGTGTTTAATTTAACTATTTAGTAGTAATTTTTTTATTTTACGAACAAGAAGATTATGAAGAAAAAGAAATTGTTTCCTGCCATCAACAGAGTCGTCCTTAGACGGTAGCGGTGTCGGTAGTAAGACTTGTTTGAAAGTTGTTATGGCAGAGGGGCTGTGCCTGGTCCACCACCCTTAAGTAAGGGGAGGGTCTGACTATGGACAGTCCTGTGCTTGGGGGGACAGTCCACTGAAGCATGAATCTGGTGGTGCGGGATCCGGCTCCGCTTACCTCGAGCTCTCTTCTTCGTTTGGGAAGAAGAATCGGTGCTACTCGAGGTTGCCCGTTGGTATGTCTGCACGAGGTTATTCGTTGGTAGAGGCAATAGGCGAACCGGAGTTCGTGGGTTCCCCTTGGCCCCGCTCCTAGCGGCTGCATACTCGACTCCGGACTCCATCTCTGTCCTCGTTGGAGTTCCGGTGAGCAGTTTCACCTCTGGGCCGCTCCTGTGGAGCAGGAGGTTTGACTTTCCTTTTTTCCTGGTTGTGTTCCTGTTTTCGGGGCCTCCAGGCCTCAGAGCTGTTGGACCGGAGCCGGGTCAATTGGATCAGAATGAGCGCGGTGCCCTCTTGGTGCCTTCGCCATCGTGTCAGCCCCTCATGCCTACCCCCCTCTTCCTTTTCCATACTGGGGCCGGCACGGGCACCACCTTTCTCCTTCTCCCCATCTTTTCCATTGGCTTTACCACACTGTTTTTCCTGGCACTGTGCCCAACACCTTGGTGGTGCCGCAGGTCCAGCGCCGTGCCACTGGTTTGGCATTGGTGCCATAGGCAGCGTCGCTGGTGTTTGGGTCGGCGCCGGGACTTAGCACCGTGGATCGGCGCCATAGCTCGGTGCTGAACTCTGCACCGTGCTCGGTGCCGCACTCGGCGCCGTGGGTGCTGCCATTGTTGCCTTCATTGCCAGCGCCGCTAGTGGTGCTGTGGGTGTCTCACGGTGCCACGGATGCCCATGGGTCCTCATGGGTGTTGTGGGTGGCGCCGGGCACCCGAGGGGGTTGCGGGCAGTGCCGGGCACCTGCGGGTGGTGCTGGGCACCCGCGGGTGGTGCCGGGCACCTGCGGGCGGCGCTGGGCACCTGTGGGTGGTGCCGGGCACCCACGGGTGGCCCCGGGCACCCGCAGGTGGCATGGGTGCCACTGGTGCCATGAGTGTCCATGGGTGCCATGGTTTCTTGGGTGCCATGGTTTCTTGGGTGCCATGGTACCATGGGTGCCATGGGCGTCGGGGGTGCCCTTGCGTGCCATTGCTGCTGTTGGTGCCAAGGATACCTGCGGGTTCCGCCGTGGGTGCCCTCTGGTGTCTTCCAGGTTGGCATAGGTACTGCTTGGTGCCCTCCTGTGCCACGAGTGACGCTGGTGCCGCAGGGGTGCCAGTTGGTGCTGTCTGACAGAACTAGGGAAAGATCTCCGTTTGCAGACCTCTCTTCCGCAGGACTTGTGGTGGGATGTTTCCATGGAATGAAGTCCTGTTCTGCGGATTATTTTTCCGCACATCTTAGTGGGTGGCGGTCTGCATCAGGTCTCATCATCCAGCAGTTTTCCGCTGATGGGACTCTTCTGTTCTGTTCTGTCAGTGGAATCTCTCATTCTGCTCAGCACTTTCTCAGCTCCCTAAGTGGTGCCAAGCTGCTCGACACCCTTCCTGGTGGCGGAGTCTCTAGTGGCTCTAACCTAGACCTCTTTTTGGGGTCCTTATGTGGTAGAAGGGCATCTAGATGAGTCTATCCCTGTCCTTCTGGTCAGTGATACAGCGGATGACTCATTTTATATACTGAAAGACATGCCCTCTCTATCATCATAGTCTGTGATGGAAGCTCTTTTCACTAGTTCCTCATTTATGGGGTCCACCATAGTGTTCAGACTGGATCTGTGGACCATATACCTCTGTGTCTAGACTCTTTCGGTGGTCAGGACAGTTACACTCTGTGGAACATTCTAATTCAATGGTCGGGAGCCGCACAGACTGTCCCGCTCCTTTGATAGGGGTATACAGCCCTCTTTTGATGCTGCCCCTCTGGTGGCTGCTTCGGCACAGGTGGTTAACATCTGTCTAGCTATTATTAGTCCAGTCAAGGGTTCAGTTATGGATCCTTAGGCTCCTCCTGCTCCTCAGAGGGATGACATCTTTGTCATTTCTGTGTCAGGCAATCCTTGCCAAATAGCAGCCAGCAACCTTGTCAGGCTCGGACTAATGATAATTAATACAAAAAAGGGGGGGGGGGCAGAATTATCACAGCACAGGGCCTAGTTGGAATTTCCCGATACCACACTTTGGATCTGGTCTGGTTCCGCCTCAACCCTGAGGCGGTCATCTCTAAACCTCAGTAAAGAGTACCTGATTTCTTCTACCCCTAGGGGGCAGTCCGATCCAGCGGTGGTATAGCTCACCTCTTTTCTCTAGAGAATTTTCTCTTATTCCAAGATATTTCCAAAACCTAGGCGTCTAACCAGTCTGTTAGTCCCTTTTTGCTTTTTAATCAGGCTTTCTTCTCTTGATCAGAGCCTTGCAGCAACAGAAGTGACTCTCTTCAGCGAGTCAGAACTTAGATTCCTACTTCCATGCTTGCTTCAACTTAACAGACGACGTGCTCCTTTCTTGACCATAGGTCAAGTAGGTCTTTTCTGAGGTAGCTTCTCAAATATTCACACCCTCAGTTCCCGTGCACTGGTTCCGTGCCAGTAGCACTCAAAGCTATCCTCTCCGACTGCGTGACGGAGCGGTGATGTTTTTTTTTTTTTTTTTCAACAAAGCAAACTAGAGTCCTTCCTACTCCCTTCAGGGAGGCAGGAGTAAGTAGTGTCTCACCGCACTGAGCCACTTCTGCTGCTATTCAGTCACTTCAACCAATGGGTTAACCCTAACTTGGTCCTGCTGTGTCCCTCCTCGATGCACTTCTGCCTCTATTTGCCTTACAAATCCAGACCCTGTTTTTTTCTGTCTAATGTTTTTTTTCCACAGTGGACACGTCCTCCTGTACACTTTTTCCTTTCTTCTCTGAGTTCAGAGACTGCTTCTACAGTTATACACACAGGGGCAGGATGATTCCCTTTTGGAATATGCAGTGACTAGGATTTGATTCTACTAGACCACCACAAGAGACTTCTAAGTTGTGCTTCGCCTTCCATCAGGAAGTTTTCAGTGACTTAGTACAAACCATTTTCCTTGATGAGCTAACCCCACCTGGACCTTCTTTTGCTCACCAAGTAAGGGGTTCAAGTGCTACTGGACCTGTTGTTTGCAGGTCAGCCATACTTGGCAGTGGGGGTTCCGTCTCCGCTTTTCAGTCTACCCTGAACCTGTACACTTTACCTCCGGCTCTTGCAGTCCCTGAGGTCCTTTACATTAGATTAGCACATGTCTTTGACACTACTAGTTTTGGTCCTATACCAAATTGTGAGTCCGAGTTTTCGCCTCTCTCTGAGTGGTTGCGGGTTCCTGGCAGAGTTTCATTTTGTGCCCATTGCAGTCGTCTGCAAAGTGGTGCGTTACAACTCGAGCGCTTATCTTGTAAGCATCATGTTCTGAATGCTCTTTTCAAGATGGCTCTTTTTATTAGCAGGACAGTCCTTGACCGTCCTTTCTGGGTGAACCCTGTCTCCTACCACCCTACTCAGGGTTGTGGGTTTTAGCTTGGTACTCTCCCCACTAGTGTGAATGAGTGATGGAGACTTAGTCCTGGAAGATATGGAAATTACGTACTTACCGTAATTATTGATCTTCTTAGACAGTCTCCATCACTCATTCACACACCCACCCACCATCCCCTGGGTTCACTCGTTTTTCTTTCCTGGTCTTCATGGCCTGTGGTTCGGACTGTGAAGACATTGTTCTTTGACCTTTCTTACAAAGGCCATCTGGGACCTCTCAGGCCCAGAAACTCAGAATGAGTTATTCTCATTACTTACGCTGCACCTCCTTGGTCGAAAAGGTACTGAGGCGGTTGGAGGGTCGACGCCGAGATAGCTTACACAGGCACAAGTCTTACTCGCGGTGCCGCGCATGCGTGGTCCTACCTCAGCGCTGACCCTTCAGAAAATTTTTGGCTCCCACTTGGTTCTAGCGCCTCCGGCGCTATCTCACTAGTTTGAATGAGTGATGGAGACTGTCCAAGAAGATCAATAATTACGGTAAGTACGTAATTTCCATTTCTCATCACTTCCCCTGTCAGGAAGGTGCTTCTCTAGTGGATGGAACCCAGCAACCTGTTGAAAGGTGTTCCCTTCCTCATTCCCTCCAGTCAACAGATTCTTACCATGGATGCTTTCGGGATGGGCTGGGGAGCTCATCTGGGACCTCATCAGACTCAAGGAACATAGACCAGAGTGGAGACTTCCCTCCACATAAACATTCTAGAGATGAGGGGCCATTCTGTATGCTCTGCAGGCCTTCCAGAGCCATCTATCCCCAGGCCATCTGCTGGTGCCGATGGACATCAGTGTATTACACTACGTAAACAAGCATGGGGTTACTCACTGATATCCTCTGCGCAAGGGAGCAATGCGAGTCTGGTACTGGGCTCTAGAACACAGTCTAGAACTGTTGGCCATCCATGTTCCAGGCATCCAAAATGTCCTGGCGGTCAGGCTAAGCCAGTCGCAGTCTTGAATGCATGAGTGGGAGCTACTGAGCTTGGTAGTAGAAGACCTGTTCGACAGGTGGGGCCATCCAAAGCTGGACTCAACCCAGAACTGCCACTTTTCTGCTTGCTCACTCCAGGGCCTGGAGTTTTCTGGCGAGACACGTTGTCCCTCTTTTGGAAAGGGAGGTTCCTTCACACCTTCCCTCCCTTTCCTCTAATTCACAGGGTGCTTATCAAGCTCCAGATGGAGGGCACCACTCTCATTCTGTTGGCCCCCTTCTGGCCTCATCAGATCTGGTTTCCCCTGCTGCAGCAGTTGGCAGACGAACCCCCTGCCCCTGCCTCTTTGAAAAGGCTTGCTCTCACAGGAACAGGTCACCCTGGTCCATCTGGACCTCAAGTCACTCCATCTTCATGCCTAGCTTCTGAAGACATAGCCATTATGAGCTCTTGAGTGTCTTGTAAGGTGGCTGATCTCTTAGTGGCTGCTAGAAAACCTTCCACCAGGGCACCTACTCTATGAAGTGAAAGCGTTTTCTTTGTGGGCCGCTTCTCGTCGGCTGGATCCCTTCAGTTGTCCAGTGAACCAGGTTCTAGAGTATTTATTTTCCATGTCAGATGCTTGACAATACTCCTTCATTAAATTGCACTTAGCTACCATTTCAGTTTTCCATATGCCTATTAATGGCCATATGGTGGCCCAGCTAGAGGTGGCACATACATTTTTGAGAGGCATCCTATGTTTGAAGCCTCCCATCCATAATCCAGTCCCAGCCTTGGACCAATATTTTGTGCTGGAGAAACTAATTTTGGGTCCTTTTGAGCCAGTGGCAACTTGTGAGCTATGCTTCCTTTCTTGGAAAGCATTCTTTTTAGTTGCTGTTACTTCTACTCGAAGGATTTCCAAGCTTTGGGTTCTCATGTGTGAAGCTCCTTATTTGATGTTCCACAAAGACAGGATGTCTTAGGGTACCAACCCTAAGTTCCTTCCAAAGATGGTGTCTGAGTTTACCATAAATCAATCTATCCACCTGCCAGCTTATTTTCCTGAGCATGCCAAGCCAGGGGAAGCATTGCTCCACACTTTGGATGTACATAGAACACTCCGATATTATGTTCATCGTACGAAGGACTGCAGGAAATCCTCGCAGCTTTTTGTTTCCTTCACCCCCAGGAAAGGGGGCATACCAGTTTCTAAACAGTGCCTGTCCAAATGGTTAACCAACTATATTACCTTCTGCTACACGGAATACGGTAAGGAACTTCCTGGTGGTGTGCGTGGCCATTCAGCCAGAGGCATGGCCACCTCTGTTGCCTGTTTCCAGAATGTGTCAGTCACAGAGATCTCTGCTGCTGCAACTTGGAGTACTGTCCACACTTTCACTAAACACTAAAGTGGGAGTGAAGGCAGTGGATGGAGGGAGCAGCAGGAGTGAGCAGGGTGCACAGGTAGTTGGGGAGTTGTCTTAGGGATGTAAGTTTCCTTCCTGCCTGGCTTTCTTCCCACTTTATAGTGCTAACTGCTTGGGAATACTTGAATATGCATGATTCTATGGAGAGATGTCCTCAAAGAAGATGGTTTAGTTACCAGTAACAGTAGATCTTCAAGAGAATCTCTATAGAGCGACAGCTCTCCCACCCACCTACCTCTGTCAGTCATTCCTTGTTTAATACTGTTGCACTGCTGATTTCACCATGTTTGGTCTTTTCTGTATCCCCTCAATGGAGTCTTTACATCCCCACTTCTCTTTATCAGCCTGGTCAGGTGTTTTGTCTCCATTCCTGTCGTAATTGTGCAACCCCAAGTTCGTCTCTGGTGAAAACTCAAGGAGGAATGGGGCCACCCATGTTTTATAGGCACTGATATAGATCATCTTGGGGAGCCTCAACTAGACAAACATTTCCAAGTGGTCCTGATGCAGATGGCTTACAGTTCAGTTTGTGTGGCTCATGGATCAGTCGGGTGGCGTCCCTCAGCATGTGGCTGTAGGAATGTTAGAGACTGTATGCCAAGCTTTGCTTTTCTCCCTGTTCTCAGGAAGTCCAGCATAAAGTGCACAATATTCCTTTTGATATGTTGGCTGGGAAACTGATGAGGGGAATAAAGGAGAATTTTACTACCATTTTTGCATAAGTTACTTATATTTCTTATGGTAATTAGATTCCCACCCTGTACACTTGCACTGTGTTGGAACACCTGCTCAAACTTGTTAGTACCATGTGATGCTAGCAGCCATAGCACCACACAAAAAAGGCTCTGTCCACGCTAGTTGCTTGGCAAAGAATCATTTTTAAAAAAGTGTTTCCCTTACCGAGTTTAAGCACGGATGTTGGAGCATCCACACTGCGCTCCGACACTGTGCTTGCCTGCGTGAGTTCCCAACCAGCAACCATGTCAGTCTGAAACCATGCTAAAACCCTGCTCCAATCAGGGTTTTAGCACATTTTTTAAACACGGTTCGTAGCACAGTTTTACCATGCTGCGGTGTGGACGCGATCCATGTTTGCCATTCTTGTAGCATTCTAAACTGACGGTAATGTTACAAGAATGCAAGTGTGGACAGGGCAATAGAGTAGAAGCTGTACAGGTGGGGACAGAAAAAAAAATCAGTATAAATTTTGTACAGTGGACAGTTTCAGGAGTTGCTCACTGGCTGGCAGGTGACGAGGGTTACTTTATCCAGTAAACTAAACCGTTCTGATTTGAATTGTAATTGTTAATGCAGTACTTAATTATAAAAGGTCCAGTGTGGACTAGCAGTCGAAATCAATAGATCTGAACTAGAGAAGGACTGAACCTAGTAGAGCCAGTTGCTACATTCCTGCATTGCCAAATAGATAGCAGATTAGGATTCCCAGCATAAAATAAGGGTATTTATGCCATCCCTTTTTAATATTGCCCACCTCCCTGGCAAAGGAGCAGCAAGCTTTTGTTTTCATATTTACTGTGGCACTTCATAAGAATTTTCATATTGCACAGCAATTGATTTGTGTGTGTCTTTTTTTTCCCTATAAGGGCAGTTACAACCTGGCAACATGTTTAAAAAAAAAAAGAAAAAAAATGAGCCGGCCAAGTAGCAAGGAAGGCTGAGGTGCTGGATGCCACACCTTCCACCACGCCAGCAACCTGGATTCAGAAACAGACCAGGGTCGCTCAGGGGCCACCCAGGGGGAATGATGACTGGGCGTCCAGTGACTACTCTCCTTTAAGGAGGGTGACTGCCTGTGCTGCAGCTTGGCTGCCACCCAGCAGAGGCTAGGTGGCAACCGCAAGTGGTCTCCCATGTTCGTGGGCCAGAGGCAGGTGCTGAGACATACAGCATCTCTGGGGAAGGGGAGGAAAAACGGGATAACATTCTCCGGCAGCAGGATGATTCCGCTGACCTTGCAAGCTCCGCACCACCTACCTGGACCTACTCACCTAGTGAGATAAAAAGTAGAGGGGTTCCCGTGGACAGTGGATGACGAACCTGGGGGTCATGGAGGAGAGGGTCTGCCAAGAAGAAAGGGGAGGATAAATTGTAAACAAAAAAATGAGGGGGGTCATAGAGCACATAGGAAGCATCCTAAGATTCCACATACCGCAGTATCGGACAGAGTCAGTTAGCTGCTGCAGGCTCCCAGTGAGTTTGAGACTTGGTTTAGAGGTAATGGGTTGGAGATGGGTCTGCGGATGGCATTATTACCATACAGATGAAACTACTACCAGACTGAAGAACATAGTAGTACATACTTCCCAGTCCTAAATGTCGTCTGGACTCCTATGGGTCAGTTTTATTTGGTCTTCTGTTTGAGGCGGCCCAGACTTTTATTAGGATCAAAACATTACACTTCAGTTCATTAACTCATTGATTTGTGGTTTTAGTCTAGTGTTTTCCCTAAGGGACATCAACCTTTTCACAACCAGCCAGAGAATACGTATGACCTCCATTATACAGGAAGAAATATGGAGAACAGGATGTCATCCAAGGACCTTACTGCTCTGGTAAGGCACAGAAGTGACCTACAGGGCATCTCGGTTGACAGCCTCTCAGTCTCTTGGAACTCCCTCTTCTCCAGTGGTCATTCATTACATTCAACCATTGGATTCCAGTGATCATACAAGACTGTCTCTAATTAGTTTTTGTATCTTAGTCACCCAGAACTAAAAAAGATATAGGGAGATTGGCTTGGAGCAATTGTCTGTTCTCAGAAAGAATGTTGTCAAGCTTCTGAGGCCTGCCAGTTTGTCTGTTGGGAAGTGGAGGGGGTGAACAAACCAACTGGCACCTAGCACCCCATCCTGGAACTGATCTTCTTAAGAGTTAATATCCTCCATAAAGTCAGTCTTTGAGACAGAGACTGTAGGACCCTGCGGGAGTTAAGAATGTATGGAACTGATGGCACCGATGTACAGCACTGACACATGATGGGACATAAGCATGTGCTGTGTAAAAGGTGCCGCCAGTCTCCATCACCCTCTGTTCCTTTTTTCTCACCATGCAGAACTTTGTGTTAACCAGCTTAGTCCTGACTTTATTTTTTTGGTTTGTTTTTTCTTTCTTGGCTGTATTTTAGACAGTGGGTACTCCCCCCCTTCTCATTTTTGTTGGTGTGATAATATAAATGCTTGCACTGACCCAAACAGTGCAGTTCAGATAATTTGTAGGACTGCAGAGTATTTACTGCTAGATTTTTTACCTGGTAGTATTTTCATGCAGATGATTGTAATATCAACAAAATCTTCCAAGAATCAGTCTTAATCATTGATTACCTCTACTGGGTTTGAGCCAGAGGCTCAGGGACCCAGCGTGAGCCAAAACGTTTTAAAGGGTTGGCACCAAGGCAGCAACATGCATGCACAGTTCCACAGGTGAGTGCACATGAATATCTGTTTACTTTGGCGCCAGCCCCCAACCGGCTCAGTTCCATTTTTCCTGCTGTTGAGTGCACATCGGTGTATGGTTACTCGCGACCCCTCCCTTGGAGTTAGAACTTCATACCTCTATGACAACAGCATTCAGTTATTTTCAGTTTTAGTGTTTAAAGTTAGAGTTTATTTTGTCAGTTTTAGTGTATTTGTCACAAATTATAATGTAGTTGCTCTCAGCACTGCCAAGTGTTAATGGTCCTCAGCCATGCAGGATGGTAGGAAGCCTGAAGAGGCAGGCTGCTGTGGTGGGGGGGGGGGGCTGCATTCAGTCCACTTTCCCCTCTGAGGAAAGGTTTTGACAGTGTGTGGGCCAGTGCTTGGGAGGAAAGGCAGTCCTTCCATAAGCACAAAAAAGTGGTTGTGATCCCGCACCCGCTCTGCATCGGGGTCCAGGCACCTCTTTGGCTATGACTTCTTCCTCTTTCCGTAAGAAGGGGAAGAAACAGCTGCACCAGTCAAGGCCATCCTCTGCGAGGTCTGTGGTGGCACACTTCTTTTCCCGGAGTCAGAGGTCCTCACCATTGTCACCGGTGACACCAGGGACTTCTGGGCCTGGGTGGTCAGTGTCTCAATCCCAGTATCCCCCTCTGTCTTTAAGTGCGGGCTGCAGTGGGCAGTTCCACCACGGGGCAGCTGGTATGGAGCAGTGGGTGCAGCATCTGGCCCAGGTGACACTGTTAGTGGAGCCAGTCCCTAGCCCTTCAGGACCAGTGAGACCAGTTCCACAGGTAGTGCTGCAGGGCCGGCTAGTGTGTTTGTGTCCACCTACAATCTTTGGGCCTTTGCCAGTGGCAGCACCACCAATGGCTATCCCACTTGTGGCCCACTTCCATCCTGTTCCAGGATAGGGATGGCCACAGTGTTATCACCGGTTACTTCAGTACCAGATGGTTGATCGATGCTGGTTCCAGTGCCGCTTGGGCTGTCCGTGCCAGAAACCTTCCCGGTGCCAGTGCTGGCTCCACTGCTGGCGCCAGTCCCTCATCCTTCAGGGCCAGGGCTGGTGTCATTAGTGTTGCCACAGCCGCGTGCTGGGTTGTCGGCTCAGGGACTCCACCCTCTCTTCTACCCTCCTTCCGAGGAGGGTGTAGGGGGGGATGAGTTAGACCCCAACCTTATCTATCTCTGAAGGTGGTGATGATTCTTACTACAACCTAGAGACCTCAGACCCAGTTTCAGTATCTGTGCCTCAGAAGGATCTCTCTTTCTAGGCTCTGCTCAGAAATATGCACTCTGCATTGAATTTAGAGCCAGCAGCCATTGACCAGGCTAAGCACCTCCAACTGGAATTCCTAAGTGTACCTTATATGCCAATCAGTTTGGTTCCTCCAGTTTGACTTTGTCTGATGTGTTTTGTTAAAAGCCTGCTTCGGTGGTAGCAGTCCCCAAGCAGGCGGATAGAATATACACTGCTCCCAAAAATAAGCCAGTGTAAGTCACTCAGCCCATAACTGATGCTATTGTTGTTCTCACAGGCAGTTTTTCCCTAAAGAGGATGCTGTGCTCCCTGTTAATAGAGAGTAGTACAAGATTGACACTATGGGCAAGAGAGCCTGTGATTCAGCCACCTTAGGCATGCAGATAGATAGCTACCAAGGGCATATCTCTAAGTATAAATATATCCTTTGGAGCAAGCTAAAGTCTCTGGCAGAGTCTCTGCCAAATTTTGGGCTAAAAAAGATGTCAAGCAAGGTATTATGTCTAGCAGTCACCAGCTCAAAGCCTTTATGGAGGCCTTCAGTGCTGCGTCTCGCTCTGTTGTAGCAGGCATATACATCAGGCAGCATTCCTGGCTACGGACTTCTGGCTTCACCCAGGACATCCAACAACAGGTGGTGAATGTTACCTTTGATGGAATTTATCTGTTTGTAGAACAGGTGGAGCAGTCTTTTAAGGCATCTACTAAAACTAGAGTGAACCTTAAGACCTCCAGACCAGCTCCCTTTAACCCTTAAAAGGGTAAGGAATGTAGCTGTTCCAAAAACAAACAGCCCTTTTGTGGCAAAGGCGGGAGAGCCCAGAAAGGTGGAGGGGGCACCTGACCCAGTTTTACCATCACTGGAAATCAGTCACAGCAGACAAGTGGGTCCTCAGCATCATCTGAAAGGGATACTCCCTGGATTTTACAGTAGTCTCTCCAGACTGTCTGCCCAGAAGGCAACCTCCTTTGTAATCTTACATGTCAGAGCTTCTGGTGCAGGTGATAGCGGACCTTCTGAGCAGCAGGGTAGTGGACATAGTGCCAGAGTCAGAATGGAACACAGGGTTCTACTTCCACTACTTCCTGGTTCTCTGGGCTCTCTATTACCCTGCATGAAGTCTAAGGATTTGCTAGTGTCTCTGGTTATGCAGGATGCATACTAACACATACTGGTGAACCCCCACCACCACAGATATCTCTGTTTAATAGTGCTGTGGCAGCATTACCAGTTCAGAGTTCTGCCCTTTGGGCTTTCCTTTGTGCCTCAAGTCTTTACAAAATGCTTTGCAGTGCTCGCTACCTAAGGAAGTTTGGACTCTCAAGTCTTCCTATACTTGAATGACTGACTAATTTCAAGCCCACCCAGTCAGGAAATGGAACACGCAGTAACCACTGCTTCTTAGTTCCTAACTTCTATGGGGATCTTGCTGATCCTTGAAAAGTCTCAGCCTGAACCCTGTCAGCAACTGCTGCTCACAGGAGCTCTTCTGGATACAACCCAGGCTTGGGGTTCCCTTCCAGAGAGCAGACTGCAAGCAGTTCTATAGATGACATGCTACATAATGGAGTGCAAAACTGTGCAAGCCCACTCCATGCAGTACATGCTAGGTCTGATTGTTTCCTCAGTGTTCACAGTGCCCCGGCACAGTTGCACATGAGGACAACCCAGTGGATGCTCATTGCACAGTGGTCACACGCATCACACCCTCAGACTTTATCCCATTTAGGTGACCAAACCCTTGATTCAGTCTCTCACATGGTGGTCAGTGGAGGACAACCTCATCTAGGGTTTCCCTTTCTCCCTACCGGAACCTCAGATAATTCTCACCACAGATGCCTTCCTGTTAGGATGGGCTCATTGTCAGGGCCTCCAAACGCAAGGTATCTGGAACACATCAGAAACTCATCTCCACATCAATGTGTTAGAGATGTGAGCTGTTTTGTATGGTCTTAAAGCCCTAGTGGACCTAATCAACCACAAAACAGTCCTCATCCAGACAGATAACATGTGCGTAATGTACTACATCAACAAACAAGGAACAACACGCTCTTACCCTCTCTGCAGGGAGGCAATGAGAGAGTGGGAATGTTGCCTGGAGCAGGGGGTCCTACTCCAAGCAATCTATTTGCCAGGGATCCAGAACACTTTGACAGACGAGCTCAGTCAAACAGCAGCAGATCCTCAAAAGTAGTCACTAGCACCAGACGTGATAAAATCAGTATTCAGCAAGTAGGGTATCCATGATGTGAACCTTTCAACACCACTCGACACCAGACTACCTCGATTCTGCTCCAGAAATCCAGAACATGGCACTTTCTGTCAAGACGCATTCAGACTGCAGTGGCAAAATCTGTTTCTGTATGCAATCCCTCCAACCCTTCTCATTCAGAAGCTATTGCTCAAATTGGAAGCACAAGGGGGCAAGATGATACTAGTGGCCCCTTGCTGGCCTCAACAGATACAGTTTTCTCTGTTGAACAGATCTTCAGTCAGCATACCAAAGACTCTACCACTCAGGATGTACTTACTGACACAGTCAGCTGATCCATGCCAACCTGCACTCTCTTCACCTTCTGGCCTGGTTCCTGAAGAGACAGAAGTAGACAGGTACAGGGTATTTCAGAGCGTCTTTGAAATACTTTTGGCTGTACGTAAGCCTTCCACTAGGAAGACATATACAGCCAAATGGAAAAGAGTCTCCATGTGGTACTCCAGAACCCACAAGGACCCCTTACTTACTGGACCTTTCTGATGCTGATCTGTAGCATTCCACGGTAAAGGTCTACCTGTGTGCTATTGCAGCCTGTTACAAGCCTGTCTGTACCCTCTACATGGCACAGCTGGCACAGTTCAGGAGGTTCCTCCTGGGTATTTTGCACACAAGGCCTCCCATCAGGAAGCTGGGGATGATCTATACAGAGGCAACACCAGCAGAAAGATGGTGATGGTGTTGCATCTATGTAGATCACTGTTAAGACCCCACCAGGAGTAATGAACCCAGTTCTGGAGACCACATCTCTGGAAGGACATAGGCAGAGTGGAGGCAGTCCAGAGGAGGACAACTAAAATGGTGGCAGATCTGCATCAAAAGCCCTAGCAGGAGAGACTTAAGGACCTCAGTATGTACACCCTGGAAGAGAGAATGGAGGAGGGGATATGATAGAGATCTTTAACTACTTCACGGGGTTAATAAGGTACAAGAGGGAAGCATTTTTCAGAAAAAGTGCTGAAGAGTGAGGGGATGTGAAGCTGTAGATTCAGGAGAGATGTGAGGAAGTATTTCTTCACAGAAACAGTGGTGGATTCCTGGAGCAGCCTTCCAGCGGAGGTTGTGAGGTTGAAAACAGTAGCAGTGTTTCAAGAATGCATGTGGATAGGCACAAAGGAATCAAAGTGGAAAGGAAAGGGAAGGGAGAAAGCTGTAAATCAAGTAGGGTCTATGGTGATAGTGTAGGTAAGGAGGAATGGGCAGACTGGGTGGGCTAAATGATACTTATTTGCCATCAAATTCTGTGTTTTTATGTCTGAGATATCAAATTTATGTTAGATATGCTCATTCGCAAGCCCTTTGAGCTCCTTGTGACGTGTGATTTGAAGTTTTTAACTTGGAAAGCAGAATTTCTGGTGCTTATCATCTGTACTCGCAGAATACCTGAAATCCATGCTTTGGTCACAGAGCCTCTGTATTCTGTGTTGCATAAAGATAAAGGTAGTTCTCCGTACACACCTCAAGTTTGTATCACAAGTAGTGTTAGGGTTCAATCTGACCAGGCCTTAGTCCTGCCTGCCTACTTTGCCAACTTCCAGAATGATGGAGAAAGTACTCACTGGATGCAAGAGGGTCCTTAGGTTTTATCTGGACAGAACAGAGGACTTCAGACAAGCCAAACTGCTCTTTATCTTTTTCAGTCCTAATCAGAAGGGACAGCCTGTTACAGTCAAGTACATTTCATCCTGGATTGTGAATTGCTTCGTCACTGCTATGCCATGGCTCAGGTTAAATTGGAGGGCAGTGTATGCACCCACTCCAGCAGGGGGGTTGCTACGTCTCTAGCAGAGATCCGCTCTGTTCCTACTGGAGAAACTTGCAGAGCTGCAACTTTGTGTACAGTGCACACTTTTACTATGTACTGTGCCCTGAATGTCCATGCCAGGCAACATGCCACCTTTGACAGGACACTCCTGAAAGGACTACTGTCCTGAGTGAGACCACAGCTCCAGCAGCCATAGTCCGGGGGCCTTTATCTGAGTTTGGTACTCTGACCCACTAGTAGGAATCAATGGTGAAGACTGATTCTTGGACGATATTAAAATTACATACGCACTATAATTCTTGATCTTCTAAGAATATCTTCACCATTGAGTCACACGACCGCCAGCCATACATCAGCCTTATTCCAGTATGATTGTCTTGGTTTTAACCCCTTTATGCTCAGTTTTGGCTGTGAAGACACTGTGTTACTGGATTTGGTGGTGGTTTTTACAAGAGCCACAAGGGCAATCTTATGCCCTTAGGTTAAGTGCATAAGTACTTGTTAGGTTATGCTGCGCCTCCTTAGTAAGAAAGCTACAGAGGCGGTTGGGGGCTTGCGCCAACGTAAACAGGCAGCCGCATGCTCTCATTCATAGAGCCAAGCATACTTGCTGCTTTCCTCAGCCCTCTGGAAAGTTCTGGCTTCTGTTAGGTCCTAGTGCCTCAAGCTCAAACCCACTAGTGGGAGTCAATGGTGAAGATATTCTTAGAAGATCTAGAATCACAGCAAGAACATAATTTTAATTTTCATACCCACCATCTCTGAACCAAGTCTCAGTCCTATTGGGCACCTGTAGCCACTGACTATCTTTGATACAACTGCAGACTCTTGCTGTGACCTTCTTTTTAACACTTTGAATGTTGCAGCAGCCTTTCTAAACAGCTAGAAAGCAGCTCCAGAAATAGTCTTCTATACTATACATAACTTGAATTGATCTTTTTTGGTACACCACCCCTGCTGCTTCCATTTTATTTTGTGGTGCTGTTGCTGCTAGCATCACATGGTACTTCCAAGTTTGTGCATGTGTACCACATATTGTAGATGTGGTGATTGTGAAGAGAGTCTGACCAGCCGAGGAGCTATGCTTACTGCGTAACTGCACAGATCATCGTTATGTTGGGGCGTAAGGATGGACAGAGCTCGGGAGGGGTGTGAGGGCACAGCCCCGCGACAAAGCTTAGTTCATTGATTAAGTCTGCTATTGTGTGTGTGTGTGTGAGACGCTGAACCTACGTTTTCAGCGGAAGGCGGCGTGCGATTCTCATAGCCTTTTATGTTACGCAATCTGGCTGGTCTGACTCTCTTCACAATCACCGTAGATGTTTAGGGTGGGAAACAAATTCCTAAAATCAGACAGCAGGAGTAAATGCAGAAATGGAAGTAAAATACTCCTTTACTCCCCACTACACCAGTTCTGTTTTTTATGTTTGGGGCAGGATCAGAACATGGGGACTTGTCATCTATGTTGATGCTGTATTCATTGGACTTTGAAGGCTAGAGCATGGGCATTGGGTAAGGAGCACCCTTGGCCATTCCACAGTTTCTGTAAGAAGTGCAGCTTAGCACTGTCAATCTGTGATCTGGGACAGTCGAGCTGCACTGATTCCTCAAGACCCTCTGGTTATTTCTGATTCAGAATACCCCACCCACATTCAGGGTTAGCGATGGAGGAGCACTGTTCTGCATATTTGTCTATGATCTTGATCCCCTCTGGGCAGTTGGTGTAATTTGTACCAAGACCTCTTGGGGGAAGCATTCCTCTGTCTCTGATGATGGAACCTGCTCTGGGCATTCGGCACCCCTTGTCCCTTGCTACGTTGAGGAACCAGTTGGGCTGCCATTGTTTCTTTCCTTGGTGCCATCCTGGTAAGTCCTCTGTGCCGACCATGATATTGTTCTCAGTGCCATTGCTTTGCTCATCCTTCGGGACTGTCCCTGGGTATGCAGCCCATGACACCGGGACCCACTCTGCTGCAGCACATTATGCCATCTTCAGTGCCTTCCACTTGGTCCAGCCCCTTAGTGCCTTGGACTGCATCTTCTTGCTTTCCTTTTCAGTTGGGGTCTTCTTCTGGTTTGCTGAGCTCCCAAATAATAGCTTTCTGGGCTCAGCAAGGGTCTGTGGCAAGACCTGCCATTTCAACAGTGTGCCCTTCAGTGCCTTTTTCTTCATTTGGTTCATCAGTATCTGCCTGGCTGGAGTACTTTTTAGACTCCTGGCCCTGTTTGGGTTCAGCAGTTTTCCAATTGGTTGGAGGCAGTGAGGACTTGGTTTCAAGAAACTAATCTCTATATTTCTAAGACCGATTAGCACCAATAGTGTGCCATTCCACCATCATTCTCCTCTTTGGAAGAGAAGGAGTCCTTGATTTACATTCTTCTTTCATTTATGGGGATTGTGTTTCAAAGATTTCTCCTCGACATGCAGCAGACTCTAAGAAGTTCTGTGTCACAGACGCACTCCGGGGTCAGGCCCTCTGCTCCCTCAGTGCCCAACCTCAAAGTGCAATATGTGAACAGGAGACAAACAGGGTAACCCTCCAGTCTGTTTTGGGTGTGAACAACTACCAGTCTCAAGTCCTGGGGTCAAATATGAATCATTTTTCGCTAGTACGCCCAGATAACAGGTTCAAATATCACACCCTCTTTGGGGAAATGCAGTGCAATACTTAACCCAGCGGGCACCCAACCTGGTTCACAATCCCCCTTTTAACTCAGTTGAGACCTGGGTACTTTTCTTACCTTGGTGCATATGGTAACACACTGTAAACACTTAACAGTTCTGTCAGAATTATCAACACTATCCCAGCATTCACATTCAAAATGAGGAAAAGGCTCAGGCAGGATTTCGAGAAAAACAAAGTTTACTAAAATTAAAAATAGTAAATGAAATACAAAACACAGAACGTACAACATTTAGGATACAGTCATAAAAAGAAAAGGACAAGTGTAACAAACCGCTTTATACTGAGTATCTAATCCTGCCCTAGTTTCAATTTGTGAATAGTGGTGGCTGAATTACCTCTTTAGTAGAAGTGCTCGAGAGTGTGTTCTTTCAGGAGTCCAGAAATCAAAAAGCACAATCTTCTCTTAGCTTTGACCATCTAAAGGGAACAAGGGTTCCACCCAGCTTGTGAGGTCACAGCTCAGTGGTGATGCTGGCTGTGAGGTCACTCTCCTCCTGCCTACCAAATTAGTCACAGGCAGCTGCATATTGCTAAGCATCCCACACACACAAAAAAAATATATATTTTTTTTTTTTTTACTTGGTGAGCCTGTTTTGTGGCAGGTCAGAATTACCCCTTTGATCTTCAGGGGAACTTCCTGACAGCTGTTTCTCCTGTTAGTGAAATCTAACAGGTGTCTGCCAGAAGCTGCTTTCTTTCTAATAGGTCATAAAATGCAATACTTTATACAAGTGGCTGGTTTACAACCTATACAAACTAGTTTCTAAAGGAGGCTCTTAATTAGATTTTCCCCTCAGAGGGAGAGCAGTATTTTTTTTGAAAATCCAAGTTCCCACAATGCCTTGTGCTGACTGCCATACTTTCCAAGTAGAAATTCAAAGAAACATATATTTATCGCAAATATAATGCCAATAATAACAAGCAGATTGGCGAAGAGTCACAGTCCTCCCTCCCAGACTGAATTTTGGGGGGATCTATTCCTAGGCATGGGATGAGTTTCCCAATTTCAGTTCACTGTTCTAACTGATGCGATAGCCCATCTGTGTTTGCGTTTGCTGCCCCTGCCCTGTGAGTGACAGTCATGTCGTAACCCTGCAAGGCAAGGCTGCATCTTAAAAGCCTACCATTTGTTTTACCCATTTGTGCCAGTCAAACCAGAGGGTTGGGATCTGTTTGTACCTCAAAATGCCACCCATATAGGTATGGCTCTAACTTCTTTAGTGCCCACACCATTGCAAGGCATTCTTTTGCCACTGTAGAATAAGCATGCTGCCTGGAAGTAACTTCTTACTGAGGTACACTATTGGGTGATCTTTCCCTTGGTTAGAAGTCTGGCTAAGTACTGCCCCAACAGCCACTTCTGAGGCATTTGTCTGGACTACAGAGGGTTTACTATAGCCTGTAGTGGCTAATACAGGAGCACCGCACAGTGCCTCCTTTAGCCGTGTAAAGGTTTGTCCACAGGCTGGTTCCCAGTTTACCTTTTTGGACATCCTTTTCTTTAGCAGGCCAGATGGGGGAGCTGCCAGGGCACTGTAGTTTGATACAAGTTTTCTATAGTATCCTGCGGTCCTTGGAAAACTGTGAACCTGCTTCTATGTTTCAGGTCTGGGCCATGCCTCGGTTGTCTCAATTTCTGTTCGATTAGGATGGAGCTGCCCTTAGCCTACTGCATGCCCAAGGTATGCCACCTCAGCCATGGCCACCTGGCACTTTTCGGCTTTTACAGTGATCCCAGCTCTCTGTATCCTGCCCAGCACTTCCCTAAGGTGGGACAGGTGTCACTTCCAGCTGGCACTGAAGATGGCAGTATCATCCAGGTACGCCACAGTGTACTCTTCAGTACCATTTAACACCTGGTTCACCAACCTTTGGAATGTGGCAGGGGCATTCTTCACTCTGAAAGGCATTACTTTAAACTCAAATAATCCTATCGGTGTGATGAAGGCCAACTTCTCCCTAGCTCTGGCAGTTAACTCCACCTGCCAATACCCTTTCATCAGATCAGTAGTGGTAAGGTGTGTCGCCCCTCTCAACTTGTCCAGTAGTTCGTCCATCCGTGGCATTGGGTGGGCGTCTGACTTTGTGACTGCGTTAAGTCCATGATAGTCCACACAAAAACAAGTAGAGCCATCTGGCTTGGGACAAGGACTATGGGTGAGGCCCAGGGACTGTGGGATTTCTGTATTACCCCTAAATCTAGCATTTCCTCCACCTGCCTCCTAATGTCCTTATGAACAACCTCTGACACCCAATATGCTGTCTGCCGTATGGACGCGTGTGTCCCCGTCTCTACATCATGTGTTGCAAAGGTGGTTAGTCCAGGCTTGGCACTAAACAATTGGGCAAAGTCTGCAAAAACCTCCCTTACTTCCTGGATCTGGTCCAGGGTCAACTGGGGCGACATTTTAATTGCCTCCACAGAGGACTCCTGCTTGCTTTCTTCCAGCACGTCCAGAAGGGGGTCTTCTTCGTCCATCTCCTCCCCAGGACTGCACACTACAAAGACCATGTCAGCCCTATTTGCATATGGCTTCACTGTGTTGACGTGGTACACATCCTTTGGGTATGTCTCCTGTCAGGTAGTTCTATAATATAATTTAAATCATTCACGTGACTACTTTGTACGGTTCTGCCCACTCAGCCTGCATCTTATCTTTCCGGACTGGTATTAGGACCATGACCTCCTGACCTACAGTGTATGAGCGAGCTGTGGCTCTGTGATCATACATACCTTTTGCTTTTGCTGGGGAGCTGCCAGGTTGCTCTGGACTGTTCCTATAAGCTCCTTCAGCTTTTCCCTAAACTTAAGGACATAATCCACTATGGGAGTTCCCTGGGTGGTGTGCTTGCCTTCCCAGTCCTCCCGGATCAAATCTAGGGGCCCACGCACCCTGCATCCATATAAGAGCTCGAAGGGGGAAAACCCTGTCGACTCTTGGGGCACCTCCCTGTATGCGAACAACAGTTGGGAAAGGTATTTCTCCCAGTCACTCCCATGCTGTTCAGCAAACACTGGGAGCATTGATTTAAGGTTACCTTTAAATCTTTCCACAAGCCCATTGGCTTGTGGGTGACAAGGTGTTGTGCATCTCTGCACCAGCCCACACTTCTTCCACAAAAATTTCATCAGGTCTGACATGAAGGAACCCCCTTGATCGGTGATAATCTCCTACGGGAACCCAACATGGGAGAAAATCCCTAGCAAGGCATCTGTCACTTTGTCTGTCCTCAGTGAGGATAGGGCGACTGCCTCTGGGTACCGGGTGGCATAATCCACCACTGTTAGGATAAACCTCTTCGCGGAGGAGCTGGGGGTATTCAAAGGCCCTGCAATATCCATTCCTACCCTCTGGAATGGCTCCTCCACTGTGGGCAAGGGAATTAGGGCGACTCTGGTTTTACTGCCCGCCTTCCCTATTTCTTGGCACCGGTGACAAGTCCTGCAATATTCCTTCACCTGCTGAGTGAAGTTGGGCCAGTACAAATTCTGGGCCAATCGCTGCGTAGTGAGCACGATTCCCAGATGTCCAGATATGGAAGTATCATGAGCAATCTTGAGCAACCGCTTATGGTACCACTGGGGAACAACAAGCTGCCTGCCCATCACCCCTCCCTCTGTCATTACGTCCTGCGTATGCAGTGGTCCATTGTCCCAGTACAGTCTTATGTTTCCTGTCACCTCCCAGTTCTCCATCAGAGTCTGTCCAAGCCGTAAGCCTCTATAAACTAGGGTCATTTTTCTGAGCAGCTGCAGAATCTTTACACATTCCCAAGGCATGGAGCAGGTCCCCTCCAGTTTCTAAACTAGGGTCCCTAGCTCTAGTGTCGTGCATTCAGGGTCACTGCCATCCCTAACCCTCTGACAGTTGACTACTTCTCCCTCCTCAGAGTAACCTTCTGTAGCTGATCTGTTAACTGCTACCTGGGGAATTTATACCCCCCCCCCTTTGCTATTCTCCATATCAGGAGACTCAGGCTGGGAAACCAGCCTCCCAGTGTTTTCCACAGGGGCTTCTATGAGGTCCAGGGAACCACAATTTGCCTTTGCCGCCTGATTGCAGGTAATTGCACACACCATCCCCTTTTGGAGATTGTTCCATATAATCTCATCCAGGGCAAGATTTTCTGCCACTGCAACTTTTTGCACAGTCTCTCCTGTCTCTCCCCAGTTCAGGAGAACACTAGCAAGTGGCAGGGTTTTCTCCTCCCCAGTGAATCGCCGTACTGTAACAAACTGATTGGATATAAGCTGTTCAGGCTCAACCAAATCCCCTTTTACCAAAGTAAGGGATGGCCCCGTATCCCTTAACCCATGGGTTTGCACCCCATTCACAGTAACTGGGTATATGTGCTCCCTCGTGTTTACTAGCATGCTTTCAGGGATACACAAAAAAACACTTCTTTCCCAGCACCACTTTGTGCACTCTCTGTCTTTTTAGGACACTGTCTTGCAAAATGTTCAGGTTGTTTGCAAAACCAACATACATTTCTTTTATCAGGCAAATTTTTTTCTTTGTAACCTGGGCTGCCCGTTTTCGGTGGAGGCAGTGAGGGTTTTAGCTGCCCTGAAGGTGTGCTTTTCCCTTTCTGCACTGCTACACCCGCCCCACTCCCTCTCAGAGCAGGTCTGCTCCTGGCATAGCGGTCTGAGAGCTCAGCAGCCTCCTGCACTGTTTTTGGATCTTGGTCCTCTAGCCAGGTTTTCAGCTCTGCTGGGCAAGCCCAAAAGAACTGCTCTAAAAGTACATTTTCAGTTTTCTCTACAGAGTCTGCTTGTATCCCTTCCCACCAGCATTTTAAAAAACTGGCGCTGTTTGGTAGCTAGTTCCTCGTAGCTCATGTCATGTCAGGGCTTCTCCTGAGCTTATGGAACTTAACTCTGTATGCTTCTGCTGTCAAGTCATACTTTTTTAACTTTTTTGCCTTGTAACATGGGACTAAACTTGATGGTGAAATGAGAAAGGAGATTTGTAGAACCACATCAGCTGACACAAATGGAGTAGGTATTAATGCAGCAGTAGAGCCCGGTATTGGGATGTCAGTCACAACCACCACATATCGAAAGCGCATGCAATAATGCCCGCTAGTGCAGTAGCAAATTAAAACCAGTAGGAGAAAGCATTTTTCCATGGCATTAAAAGTACGTGCTCTGTAGGAACTGATCAGATGCAGAGTGTGGAATAGACGCAGGTCGCGCATAGTAGCAGTGAAGGACACACAATAAGTAAAAAGCCAACGTTCAAATCTGCAGTAGTCATCCTATCCAGCACGAAGATACGTAAAGTGTTACCAGTATCATTGAGGGCAGCACCGAATGTGGAGCAAACTGAGGAGTCAGCTAAACACTCACTTCCAAATCCTTAGAAGCCGCGTCAAGTAAATATGCAAATCACAGTGCGATCACAGCAGAACCTACGAATATCGCTAAGGGAAGCGAAACGAGTGAAATAAAAACAGTTTGTATGTATACAAAAAAAAAAACACAAGCATTGCACTACTCAGTGTGTTAGGCTCCAATGACAGAGCGATTAATGTGTGATAAAAAAAAAAAACACCACTATATGAATAAATGTGGTAGTTACAAAATGGAAAGTACTGAATATTTTGTATGACTATCAACATTTTGTGAAATACTTCATCTATCTGTAAAAGTAATATATTACAAATAATAATGCAATAGTACACATATCCACATTTCCTATGTTACAAGAGCATTAATCCCCTCCAGAGTCAGGCTCTAGTACTGGATTAATGCCCACTGGGTGGTTGAAAGCACTCAGCCTACGGCCTCGTACACCCCCCCAGCCAGGCATTAGTCCAGTACTAAAGCCCTCGTCTGTCGGTGATTAATGCTTACATAATCATTACTGTCCTGATTGTCCATTTGACCCAGTGCATCATGAGCTTTCCCAGTAAGTAGCAGGGATAGCTGGAAACTCCAGGACCCTCTGGGAGATTTTGCCTGAATGTATACTTTTTCAAATGAATTTAAAAATGCATCCATATCTTCCCCCTCTTTAAATTCAGCTATCAATTTAGAATTTAATTTGTAACCCAGTCCTGGAGGTCCAGGTTCACCCATGCCACTTATCTGCTGTGGCACTGGTCTTTGGGGTTGTAGCTTCTCCAGTTCAAATTTCCTCTGGCCCGCTCACTTGTCTCGTTCAGCCTCTTGCTGCTCTCACTTCTCTCTCTCTCTCTCTCTCTTCATCTCCATTTGGAACTACTTCTCGAATTCCAGCTCCATTCACCACAATTCTGTCTGCAGCCTGATCCCTTCTGACTCCAGCATGTTGGTGACCTTCCCCTGCTGTGGTGGCTCTCAGTTCACACCGGTCCTGTTTTCCTCCTCCCTGGGTCTGGATACTGCGATGGACCCTGTCCCCTCCACGCCCAAGGTCTGGTCCCTTTCAGTCACCGACTGTGACTCGAGGTCTTGATCATTGGCTGCCACTAGAGCCTCCACAAGGTGCTGTTTATTTTGCTCCTCACAATGGACTCCTCTCTCCTGGCACAACTGCCTTAGGTATTCTGCAGTGTACTAGCTGTAGATGGAAGTCATCTTTTTCCCTACTCTGTGACTACACTAGCTTGCACCCAAAAGAAAAATAAAACAGGTAGGGAATGTTTGACTGTAACCACAGTGATATATTTCTTCTTTTTTTTAAATCGCTTCCTTATTTTGTGTGTGAACTGTTAGTTTATCAGTCAGACACACTGGACTGTTAATGCTCGTGTCACCAAATAATTTTGCAGTATGCAAACAAATCTTTTTGATTGCAGCACTGCAAACCAAATCTTTTAGATCGCACTGCTGCCATCGAGATCTATCACAAATGCACTCCAGGGGTCAGGCCCTCTGCTCCCACAGTGCCCAACCTCGAAGTGCAATATGTGAACAAGGGACAAACAGGGTAACCCTCCTGTCTGTTTGTTTTGGGTCCAAACAACTACCAGTCTCGAGTCCTGGAGTCAAATATGAACCTTTTTTCGCTACCACGCCCAGGTAACAGGTTCAAATATCACACCCTCTTCTGGGAAATGCAGTGCAGTACTTAACCCAGTGGGCACCCAACCTGGTTCACAATCCCCCTTTTGACTCAGTTGAGACCTAGGTACTTTTCTTACCTTGGTGCATATGGTAAAACACTGTAAGCACTTAACAGTTCTGTCAGAATTATCAACACTGTCCCAGCATTCACATTCAAAATGAGGAAAAGGCTCAGGCAGGATTTCGAGGAAAAACAAAGTTTACTAAAATTAAAAATAGTAAATGAAATACAAAACACAGAACATGTAACATTTAGGATGCAGTCATAAAAGGAAAAAGACAAGTGTAACAAACTGCTTTATACAGAGTATCTAATCCTACCCTAGTTTCAGTTTGCAAATAGTGGTGGCTGAATTACCTCTTTAGTAGAAGTGCTCGAGAGTGTGTTCTTTCAGGAGTCCAGAAATCAAAAAGGACAATCTTCACTTAGCTTTGACCATCTAAAGGGAACAAGGGTTCCACCCAGCTTGTGAGGTCACAGCTCAGTGGTGATGCTGACTATGAGGTCACACTCTTCCTGCCTACCAGATTAGTCTCCGGCATCTGCATATTGCTAAGCATCCCATAAAACAAAACAAAAAAATATATATATATATATATCCTGACAGCTGTTTCTCCTATTTGTGAAATCTAACAGGTATTTGTCAGAAGTTGCTTTCTTCCTAATAGGTCATAAAATGCAATACTTTATACAAGTGGTTGGTTTACTACCTATACAAACTGGTTTCTAAAGAAGCTGTTAATGAGATTTTCCCCTCAGAGGGAGAGCAGTATTTTTTTGAAAATCCAAGGTCCCACAATGCCTTGTGCTCACTGCCATACTTTCCAAGCAGAAATTTGAAGAAACATATATTTATCACAAATATAATACCAATAATAACAAGCTGATTGGCGAAGAGTCACAGTCTGCAATATCCATTAAAAAAAAACACACACAAAAGTTGAATTTCATTCCTTAATGTCATTTTCCCACAGTAGATGCTGTTTCTGTCCCCTTTGCAAGTTGTTGTAGAAGCTGCCCATGCAGCATGTCTTAAGCCGCTTCTGTTTACCCAGTTTCTATGGGGGGTAACTGTCAAGTACTTAGTTGTGCCACAAGCTCAGTGTCACCTCACACATCCTAGTTCTGGACTTGCCACCTTAGGTAAAACTTGCAGTGTTTTCTGTATCTCTCCAGCCTTGCCTTTTACCCCTATGTTGGGGATCAAAGGATCACATGCCTTTGGAAAGACAGACTATACCTCAGTCATGTCAACCTCCAGGGTTGTTTTCTATCAGTCCCACGTGTCCTGCTTCCAGATTCATCTGTGGGAGATGCTCTATGTCAGGTTCCTTGCTAGACCACTGAATGAGAACACTAAGGTGCTTTGAGACATCACAACCAGAGAGGTGTGTAACTACCAGGCATCTAGTTTGTTCTGCCAGTGATGTCTCGAGATCTCATTTGGGACTGCAGCCATGGCTATATGCCTTTGTAGACACCCCCAGGCTCATAGGCGTAGCCATCGGGGGTGGGGTTCCAGGGTGCCTAGAAAGCTCCTCTATCTTGCTTCAGTTGTTTTTGGTGCATGGGGATTAAATATGGGATTTCTTTGAAACACCCTTGTTCCCAATCCTGGCTACACAACTCAGGCTGTGCTTATCCAATCTGGGTCCCCTTTCCAGGAGAAAACTTCTGAACAGTTCTTTCTGAGGGCATACCTTTTTCTCCCAATAGAGCCTCCCAGTCTCTGGCTATGGTCTCTCCCCTGTCTTGTAGCCATTCTTTTTACATTACCAATCCAAAGATCACATAGCCCTTAACTAGTAGGACACAATCCATGTCCTTGCCACTTCTCCAGGGACCGCCCTTCCTCAGAAAATTTAACTTTTCTCCACTAGTGTCCCTTTTACCTACAACCTCTTGGCTTAGGTAGTCAACCTTTCAGTTGCTTTCCCTTTTCGCTGTTCACCTGTTAATAACCTCCATCCTCAACTTGGGTATACTGCTGGTTACTCGACCAAAGAGCGTGGCTCTATGTAGGAAGGAGATTAGAAGATAGAAAAGTTACTTACCATAACTCATGGTCTTCTTGCAGATCTCCACCATACAGGCACACCAAACCCACCATCCGTTCTATTTTCTCTTTCTTTGGAACCGAGGGTGTACTAGGCTGAGCTTATCCTGTTTCCTTCCATGTCTGTCCAGCAGCGTGACTGTGTACAGCACTTACCCCCCCCCGCCCTTCTGTATTATTCTTTAGTCATTTGTGACCCTCTTTTTTTGTTTTGCACGGCAACTTTCCTGCTACTTTTTTAGTTGCACTATTGTGCTACTGTCCTTCATGAGCTTTTGGTCATCTCTGGGGACTATTGATGTGTCTGCTAAGACACTAAGGGCTCCATTTGTGCACTATACTCACAGTCTATGTTGTAAGGGTTACCACAGCGCTATCTGTTAGACTGGTCTGGGAAAGTGTTTTGTTTTGTTTTTGTTAGCAGGACAGTTGGGGCTTTTCTTGTTTTTAGTTTTCTGAACTTTTTAACTGCATTGGGAGAGACAGTTCCTTGATATTGTTTGGTGTTTTTTTTTTTACTTTGACCCTAAAAGTCTTTTCTTTTTTTTTTTGTTTAAAGTAACAGTTTTGGTGTTTTCATGTTTGTATATGCCAATGTGTACTGTACTGTCGTGCTTTCAGTGACGTCACGTTAGACAGATCACAAAGAAATCCTTTACCAATGGGAGAGCATCTTGAATAATGGTGCCCCATGACGAAGCTCCTGCCAAGCAAAGTGCGAGGACACTGGGATACACCCATAAGGGAAAGTTACATAGTGGCACTATGCACTTTGGGCATCTGTCTGATTTAGCACAGCTTACGGGAACTTGCACAAGTAATAAAAAGCCACCATCATTTCACATCATGTGGCATCTTTAAGTTGAGATTTTGCTAAATGAAAAAACAATTTTTTGTTACTTACAGGCACCAACATGAAGAGTACAAAATACTGTTACTTTTCTTAAAGTGGCAGAATGCAGGAGACCCTAGTGTGGTGAGGACTTAGTAGGTTGCTGTTGAATTTATCCTTATTCCATCATGGCATGGACCAGATTTTCAGAACATCTGCATGTACAGTTCGGTACCTCCACCAAATTTTAAAACACTTTTTGGAAGAATGAGGCACCTAGAAATTTTGGACAGACATATTTTGCCAAAGAGTTTTTAAAATTTGCTGAAGCAACTAAAATGCTTGTGTAAATGTTTCAAGTATCTGACCCTATATATTTATTTCCAGAGTATTTTCAGCATATTTTTATTAATGCATTTGCTTGTGTTGACCCCCTCAGTTACACACACTTCAGATTTAAGTTTAAAAACTGAGAGAGATTATTGCTTCTTGAGCTACTCTTGTGAATGGAAAGTGGTAGCATTATTCACTAAAGAACTATTCAGACACAAAAATGTGCATCTAAATCAGCCCATCATCCCTGGGGGGATGGTTATCTTCATGCTACAGGTACATCAGTGAAAGAAGGAAAACCAGGAGGGGGACTGTTAGGCTCAAAGGGGAGGAAGTGGAGTGTAAGGAGGGAGACATGGATAAGGCAGAAATACTGAATAAATAACTTCTGTTCAGTATTCGCGGAAGAGGGGGAGGGACAGGAACAAAAGCCATGCATCAGATGCCAAGGGGGGAACAGGTCGACAACAGTCCTTTCACAGGAGAGAGTCCTGTAGGAGCTCACTAAATTGAAGGTGGACAAAGCAGTGAGGCCAGACAGCATACACCCGGGGATATTAAGGGAGCTGCAAAGAGAGCTAGCAGAACCTCCGGCAGCCTTGTTCATAGAGTCACTCAACACAGGAGTGGTACCAGAGGATTGGAGGAGGGCATATGTTGTCCCTTTACACAAATGTGGCAGTAGGGAGGAGGCGGGGAACTATAGGTCAGTCAGCCTCACCTCAGTAGTGGGGAAGATCATAGAGGTACTGCTTAAAGAAAGGATAGTGAGACATATAGAAGCCATCGGTGCCCAGGACCCTAGGCAGCATGGTTTCAAATCAGGTAGGTTGTGTCAGACGAATCTGATATATTTCTTTGACTGGGTGATGAAGGAAGTAAATTGTGCAGGAGGGCGCGGTGGACATTGCCTACCTCGACTTCAGCAAAACCTTTGGCACTGTCCCACATAAGAGACTAGTTAACAAGATGGGTAGTCTGGGCATGGGAGACAAGGTGGTAAACTGGGTTACAAACTGGCTAACAGACAGGAGGCAGAGGGTAGTGGTAAATGAGGTACAATCTGGGGAGAGGGGGGTGACCAGCGGGGTACCTCAGGGATCAGTCAGTGGGCCAGTCCTGTTCAATGTCTTCATCAGTGACATTGCAGAAGGGCTGGAAAGAAAGGTCTGCCTGTTTGAAGATGACAACAATATCTGTAACAGGATGGATACTCCAGAAGGGGTGGAGAAAATGAAGAAGGACCTGGGAAAGCTTGAGAAATGGTCTGAGGAGTGACAACAGAGGTTTAATTCAGAGAAGTGCAAAATTATGCACCTGGGGCATAGATACCCTGGAGAGAGCTACAGGATTGGGGGTGTTGCTGACAGTCACCAAGGAAGAAAGGGACCTGGGAGTCATTGTTTCAGATGACCTGAAAATGTCAAAGCACAGGACAAGGGCAGCAGGGAAGGCCAGTGGCATGCTGGGGTGCATAGGCAGGGGTATCACTAGCAGAAGATGGGAGGTAGTGATGATTTTATATAAAACCCTGATCAGGCCTCACATGGAGTACTGTGTGCAGTTCTGGAGGCCACACCTTCGAAAGGACATTAACAGGCTGGAGAAGGACCAGAGAAGGGCAACTGAGATAGTACTTAGCTTGCACCACAAAACTGACAAGGAGAGATTAAGGGACCTCAATATGTACTCTCTGGAGGAGAGGACGGAGAGAGGAGACATGTAAGCAATAATACTGTACTGGGAAATACCAGACCACCCAGGGCATTGTAGCCCCTGGAAGTTCTGGTATTTCCGAATACCACCCACCCTGGAGGGTATTATTGCACTTAGAAAATGGCCCACTTATAATATTTTTAATAAAATAAAGTATTAAAAAGAAGTCTTAAGAAGTGTTAAAAAACCGTCAGAATATGTGTTTCCTGTAAAGTAGTCCCTATACTATGCTTTGCTTGCCAGCAAAGGATGCTGATGTTTAGGAGACAGTGCATAGCAGCCACAGGATTTATGGGACATGTAGTTCTGTAGTGGGAATGTGACTTTACTAGTGGTGGAGTCGGCTCCATTTTTTTTTTTTTTTTTTCAAAGTACAACTTGTGCAAGAGGAACATTCGGGTGACTAACTTTCAAATGTAATGTAAGTGAGCCGCTGTTTCTTCACAAAAGTTTGTATTTGGAGGTATTCTTCTGTGCAGGAGATTTGAGAGATGAGCGCAATCACAGACCGCTGTGACAGAACATAGGAGAATGAGTTGACTGAAGCAGCTGCTGAAGATGCGTGAAAGGGGGTAGGGGATCACCGCGCAGGTTGGGAGTTGCGCTGACAACTTTGAAGGGCTAGAGTAATCGAGGGAATGGAGAGGGGATCAGTGTCAGTCATTCCTCCGGACCTGAAGACGCATTAGTCAATTGTTGCAATTAGTAAATCGGTAGCTTTTGAGGGACTGGGAGTGGTGATATAATATATTTGTTTGGTGTAAAGGAGAATGTTGCGGTTGTAAAAAGTAGGCAGTTTTAATTATTTATTTATTTTTGTTGCTGTTGTGAAGGAAACTAAATTCTGGAACGGGGTGTTTGGTTGGCTGCTGACTCACTGCTAAGCAAGAGAAAAAGAATGGCGACTGGCCAGTTTGTCAAATCAAGGTGCCGAATAATACCCTAAGTAATGGGGCACTCTGAATTGGCACTTGTTTTTCAGCGGGCTGTATTGAAAAATACCCGCCCAGTAATGTTGCTGCCCTAGCCAGTCAGATTGCTAGGATTTACTTGGCCATTTTCTAAGACAGAAACATTCAAGTACTTCAAGGGCATTAGCAAGGTGTAGGGGGAGAAATCTTCCAATACAGGAGAAGTACAAGAACAAGAGGGCATGACATGAAATTGGAAAGTGGCAGGGGAGACATCTTCCAATACAGGAGAAGGCAAAAGGCAAGGCAACATTTATTTAAAAGACGCCCAATCCCAGAGGCTCTGGGCGCCGTACAGAATAGATAAAACAGCATCAGAATAAAATAAAACATCACAAATTTTAAACAAAAAAATAAATAAATAACTCAGCAAATAATTTCAGGTTCTTAGTACAATTTATGGTTTTATCCAATAAAAGCTTGGGAAAATAGAAGAGCCTTTAGGTGAGCATTAAATATATCTACAGTGGGTGCTCCCCTGACCTCAGCCAGCAAAGAATTCCAAAGAACGGGAGCTGCGACACTGAAAGCTCTGTCACCAGCAGATTTTAGCCTCATTCTAGGAATAGCCAGGAGGCCCCCACTAGAAGAACGGAGAGGGGGGTAGAGAGAGCAGGTACCAGAAGGTCCAACAGATAACCAGGGCCCTGCCTGTGTAAGGCCTTATAGGTGAGAAGACCCTATTTAAAGAGGATTCTCCACCTAACTGGTAGCCAGTGCAATTCATGCAATACCGGTGTAATTTGGTAAAATTTATGCTGCCCAGTAAGTAACTGGGCAGCTGCGTTTTGCACCAGCTGCAGCCTGCGGAGAGATCCCCCTGTGACCCAGAGGTAGAGCGCATTGCAGTACTCAAGCCTAGATGTGACTAAGGCATGTATCAAGGTAGGGAGGTCCAGAGGTGGAACAAGGGGCTTAATCCTGCCAATATTTCTGAGATGGGAAAAAACAGGAACGAACTGTGGAGGATATTTGTGCCTCCATAGTTAAATTCCTGTGCAGAATCACTCCCAAGATTTCGCACCCAAGAGGAGGCTTTCAGTGACACAGCTCCTAGAACAAGTCCAGTTGCTGAGTCAGAGGCAATCCTATCATGCACTTTGTATAGCTCCACTACCAGTACCTCCGTCTTATCAGGGTTCAGTCGCAACCAGCTGGAGGCCATCCAGTCATTGATCTCTGCCAGGCAGATATTTAGCACATCCACTGCGTTTGATGTTCCTGGGGCAAAGAACAGATATAGCTGGGTGTCATCGGCATAACAATGGAAACCCAAGCTATACTTCCTAATGATCCTTCCCAGGAGCAGCATATACACTGCGAACAACATTGGGGCCAGTACCGATCCTTGAAGAACTCCACAAAATAGGAGGCTGGATGTAGATGAATTCCCCAGACAAGAACAAGGGAGCATGACATGAAATTGGAAGGTGACAGGTTAAGAGGGAATGTGAGGAAGTTTTTGTTCACAGAGAAGGTGGATGCATGAATGGTCTGCCACAAGAGGTGGTGGGAGTAAGCACTTTTGGTGGATTTAAACATGCATGAGACAGGCATAGGGGAACCATAGAGGTAAAGCAGAGGGAGGGTCAGAAGCCGTAATCAAGCACAGCACTAAAGGCAGACTAAATGGGCCCAGCGGCCCTTATCTGCTGACAATCTCTATGGTTCTAGAAACTAAAGAATTAAAGAGAATGTGTTCCCTGTAAGATAATTGTAAAGGTTTCTGTAAGGATCCAGTAAATAAACTGCTAAGTAATATTTAGCAAATGTCTTCAGTAAAACAGAAAAAATACTTGTACATATTGTGATCTGGAGATATCCATTTTGTGGAGAGGAAGGTCATTGTAATAATGCCACTGTATTCTCCTTTAACGCTTCCCAATCCCTTCCAGACCCCCTCCACCAAAAATGGACTTGTGTCTACTCCCCCCCTCTCCCTGTTGCTTACTGCAGCATGCTGGTCCACCCCGCCCCCGTGAACATTGAGCAGAAGCAATCGTTCAATATTTTTTCATGTTCTTGCTTTTCCACAGTGTAGTCCCAACCCCAACTCTCCTGATTCTCACTATCCCTCCCCTTGTCTTCCTCTGTTACCCCACATACCTGAAGAAAGTCGTGTCCCCTTTTTTGACTACTTAGCTATCTGTCCTCTGTTAGTGCTTTAGCTGTCTTTGCCCTGCTTTCTGCCTCCCTTTGCTTTGCCAGATACCTCTCCCTGTCTTCATCTTTCTGGGTCTCCTTGTACTTTCAAAATGCTGTTTTCTTCTCCTTCACTGCCTTTTCCACCTCCTTAGAGAGCCATAGTGGCCTCTTCCTTCTCTTTCCTTTGCTCACGCCCTTCAAACAGCATGCCGTTGCCCGGGCTTATACCCTCCTTAATGTTTTGCTATTTAGTCTCCTCTCCCCCTCTGCCTTCACCTCCTTCGAGGCATTGTCAGAGGGAGTTTCCAGTTTCTTTAAAATCTGCCCTCCTGAATTCCAGGACCATCATCATAGTGTTTTTTTTTTTTCTTTTTTCTGTCCTATCTGTATGCCAGACCACACTGTGCGGTGGTCACTCATACCCAAGGGACTACCCACTGTGACATCAGCAGTGCCGTCTCTGTTTGTAAGTATCAGGTCCATCACTGCCTCATCCCTAGTAGGTTCCAAAACCAGCTGCCTGAGAAGTGCCCCTTCTATGGAGTCGAGGATGGCCCTGCCTCTTGATGTACCTGTAGCGAGAATGTCCTAATCTACATCTGGCAGATTAAAGTCCCCCATAATCAAAACTTCCCTCTTGCTAGCCATTTTGCTAATGGTTTCCCGAGGGCTGTGTCTAAATCCTCATCCTGTGTTAGAGACCTGTACACCACCCCCCTGCGAATAACAGCCCCCAACCCCATCTCTAGGCTGACCCATAGTACCTCTAGCCCATCTCTGCTCCATGTTGCCCCTGTATCTCAGTAGCTCTTATACCCTCCTTCACATATTAAACAACCCCTCTGCCTTTTCTCCCTGTGCTGTCCCTCCAGATCATGGTGTAGCCTGGGATGGCCACTTCCCAGCTGTGGTTGCCCATGTACCATGATTCTGTTATGGCCACTGTATCCGGGTCTGCTTCTGAAGTGATTGCCTCAATGTCAGGAAGTTTGTTTCCCAGACTCCTTGCATTGGAACACATGGCTCTCCATTCTCTTTGTCCCTCTCTTCCTCTAACCTTTCTCCCCTTCCTGCTTGTCCCCCTTGCCCCACTCTGTTACTCTGGGCCTGTCATTCCCTGTTACATTGTCTTCCTGCCTTGTCTCCTTCCCTTCTCTTACAACTGAAGTTCTTCCTCCAGACTTACCTGCCCTGCCTTCTCTTTGCTTCCTTCAATCTCCAAGGAATTTCTTCTCCCTAGTTTAACCTTCCCTGTTGCACTAGTCTTGGGGTGGGGGGGTAGCAAACTCTGCCTCCCTCAGTCTGTCTGCCTCCCCCTCTTGGCTAGTTTAAATGCTCAGCAAAGTAGCATTTAAACCTTCCATCCAGGACTGCTGTTCCCCTCCTGGATGGATGGAAGCCATCTCCCTTGTACGGGCCTCCTTCCCCCCAGGTGTGACCCTAGTCCCCAGTATAGCCAAAGCCCTCCTCCCTGCACCATGCCTTCAACCACCCATTGAAGGACTTTGTGTGGCATTCCCTAGCCTTCCCCCAACCATGCACAGGTAGCACCTCAGTGAAGGCCACTGTGCAAGCTACCCGCTTCAGGCCCCTCCCCAGCTTCCTAAACCTGTCCTGTACTACACCTCCAGCTTCCCTTGTCGGTTCGTTCATCCCCAGGTGGAAAACAACATTCAGCTCCCTTCCTACCCCCTCTTCCCTGGCGATCTTCAAGATCCGCCCTTCAGTCCTCCCTGCCAAAGCATCTGGAATGCACTGTACTACCCTATCCCTCCCTTCCCCTGCCCGCAGTTCAGTCCCCTTGACTGTGGAGTTTACCACCAGTAACTCTTTCCTTCTTGACCGGAAGACTTTCCTGCCCTCTTTGGGGCCTGCTTCCTTGAGGACCCCTACCTCCTTTCTTTGTCTTGCCTCGGGGGGGGGGGGCTCCTCTTGGCTTCCCCATCCTGCTAGAATGGCAAAGGAATTGCATAGCTGTCAGGTCTGAGGGGTGCTGTCCCTCCTTCCTCGCCCCACCCACCAAGATTATAATTCGATTATAACTAGGATCTTGGGCTCTTAGTTCTAGTCCTAGGTCTAGGTCTAATTCACATCATCGAAGGCAATAAAAGAAGCCCACATGGGGCCATAAAACTAGTAGGAAAAATTACAAACAAAAACATTGCCACAGACACAGGGAACAGAACAACAGACTCTATTAGAGAAACAAAAACCCAATGCACAACATGTGTTTTTTATAATTTTCTTTTAAATTAACCACCCACAAATAGACACCAGTTCTTAATATGCTGTAGAAAAAAAATGTGAAAGTCTTCGGGAGGCAATATAGCATAGTGGTTAAGAGCAGTGAGCTGCAAACCTGGAGAACTGGGTTTGAATCTCACAGCCAACACTTGCATACTGTGTGACCATGAGCAAGTCTCTTAACTTCCCTGTGCTCCTAGAATGCACCTGGAACAAGTGTCTTTCCTGACCCAAAATTAAAATTCCTGTAACAGAAATGTTTTAGGTAAGGGCAATTTATGTTAAATATTTCTGTTGTTTTGTTGGCCTTCTTCCCCTAGTAATATTTTCTCCTTCTTGTTTGCTGGTTGTTCCTAGCATGCAGGAATGCTGCATCCCCTGGTATTGGCAGTGTTATGAATCTCAGAATGCAGACAGTGAATTCAGCACCAGTAAGATTTGCACAGCATGCTTGTGAAGTGTACGCGCGCGTTTTGGGGAGGGTGCACATGGTGGACCTAGAGTTCCATCTGACCTTACATTACTATCGTACTGTGTTATACGAAAGGTGCCAGCAGAATAAGACCTTGCAGAGTTCCCAGCGCCAGTTAAGGACTCTACCCGCCCCAACTGATACCCCTCATTTCCTGTCATTCCTCTTTTGGCCCTGACTTTGCCTTTTACCCTGTCCCATCCCTTTTTGAAGCCATCCACTGTTCCAAGTAATACTACTTACTCACGTTGCCCATTCTACCTGGCCACCACCCCTCCATGAAAAAATGTCTGCTGGTTTCCCTCTTAACCCCCAGCTTAAGGTAAGGCTCCCTCGTGTTTTTATTTCCACAGAGCCTGAAGAGGCAGTCCTTGTCCACCCTGTTCATGCCCTTCAGATACTTAAAGGTCTCGATCATGTCCCCACTCTCCCTTCTCTCCTCCAGGGAGTACATGTTCAGAGCTTCAAGACTCAATTCGTATGACCTGCCCCATCTTTGTCACCCTCCTCTGAACTGCCTCCAGCAGACTAGTGTCCTTCATTAGGTAGCAATGCCAGTACTGTGCATTGTACCCCAGATGCAGCTGCACCAGCGACCTGTATAATGGCATTATGACCTCTACCCGACTGCTGCAGTTTACCCTGGCAGTGCAGTCCGGCATTCTGTTAGCTTGTGCCTCTGTCTTCCTGCATTGTGAGGAGTGCTTCAGGTCGCTAGTAATCAACACCTCCAGGTCTTTTTCTTCCTTGGATTTGGTTACCAGGACCCCTCCCAGGCTATAGTCCATCTTCAGATTCTTGGCTCCAGTGTGCATAACCCTACACATTTTTTCATTAAAGCTAAATTACAAAATTCTGGACCAACTCTTGAGCTTAGCCAGATTTTCTTTTAGGTCCCATACCCGTTCTGCTGTATCCACCCTCCCATATAACTTGGTGTTATTCCATGTACAAGCAAATTTTGCCCTTTATACTTTGACCAACGTCATTGATGAAGACAGTGAATCAGACCAGCAGAAGGAGGGAGGTGCTGTTCCTTCTGTATGTATTGCTGGTGAGACCTTACCTGGAATACTGTGTACAGTTCTGGAAACCACATCTCCGGAAAGGACACAGAATGGAGACAGTGCAGAGGAGGGCAACTAAAACTGTGCAGGGTCTTTATCAAAAACGTTACAAGGAGAGACTAAAAGACCTTAATATAAACACCCTGGAGCAGAGGAGGGAGAAGGAGGGATATGATATAGACCTTTGAATGCATTACGGGTTAAAAAAGGTACAAGAGGAAAGTATTCATCAAAAACGTTACAAGGAGAGACTAAAGGACCTTAATATGTACACCCTGGAACAGAAGAGGGAGAAGGAGGGATATGATATAGACCTTTGAATGCATTACGGGGTAAAAAAGGTACAGGAGGAAAGTATTTAAAAAAAAAAAAGGTGCTCAAGGACAAAGGGATGTGCTGTGAAGCAGGAGGGGGTAAATTCAGGAGAGATGTGAGAAAGTACTTCACAGAAAGAGGGGTGCATTCCTGGAAGACATTACCAGCCGAGGTGGTTGGGGCGTAAACAGTGGTGGGATTCAAGTGGGATAATCATAGGGGAATCTTAGTGGAAAGGAATGGGAGGAGGTAGAAAGCACCAGAGATCAAGTAGGGTCTACACTGATACTATAGGTAGGGAAAAATGGGGAGACTGGGTGGGTTAAGCGGTCCTTATCTGCTGACAAATTCTGTGTAGCACTGGTCCAAGCACCAAGCCCTGTGGGACCCTGCTGGTGACATCTCTGGCACCTGAGAGCCCCCCTTTCACCCAAGTCCTGCTTTTCAACCAGTTAGCTACCCTTCCAGTTTTTCTTTCTATGCCCAGATCCTCCAGCTTTTTGATCGGTCTCTTATGGGGCACAGAGTCAAAGGCCTTGCTGAGGTTTTAGTACAGGATATCCACTGCTTGGCCCCTGTCCACTATTTTAGTGACCCAGTCAAAGAAATCAATCAGGTTTGTCTGGCATGATTTCCCAGGCATGAACCCATGTTGCCACTTATCCTGGAGGCTATTTTCTTCCAGATATCCTATTAGTCTCTCTTTCAGTATGGCCTCCATGAGTTTGCACATGATTGCAGTCAATCTAACTGGTATGGAGTTGCTGAGATCATCCCAGGGTCTGTTCTTATGGAGCAGCACCACATATGCTGTTCTCCAGTCTCGACTCAAGTGTATTGTTGAACAGGGGGCCTTCAAGTTACTCCACTGGTCCTTAGAACTCTTGGATGAATGCCATCTGGACCCAGAGATGTCTCTACCCTCAAGGCAAACAAATGTTTCTTAACTCTGCCCTCTCCTATTGTTCTATCTATGCCACCTCCCCCCTTGTGGCACCAGTCCATCCCTCTGTTTTGTGAAGACCAAACTCGCTCAGTACCTCTGCCATGCCCCATCATCTTCCACCCACTCTTCCCCCTTCTTGAGCCATACTATGCTATCTTTCTTATCTCTTTTCTCCCTAATGTATTTTAAAAAAGGCCTTTTCACTATTTTTTTAATCCCTTCTGCTAGCTGCAGTTCTTTTATTTATTTATTTATTTAGCTTTTGTTGACCGGGTAAGTGCACTAGACAAATCCTGCCTTTTTTCAGGCACGACCCGGGGGAGGGGGATACAGATGAATGCCAACTGACCTTGAACCAGATTAAGCTGTTGGTGGTATTTTTAGTGAATTTGAGTATTTTTAGTATTCTTTCTGAGCTTTAGCCTGCTAGACCACTTTTCCTGCCTCCCTAGCCTTCCTCTGGTACTCATCAGTGCCCTCTTCCTTCTGGGTCCTTCTGAATTTCCTGTAGACAGTCCTCTTATCTCTGACTGCATTCTTGGTTTTGTTCACTTCCAGCACCACAGCGAACACAGTGTTATGGTGCTAAGATGCTCACACCAAAACCTAAAAGGAGAGGGAGTATGCAGCGCAAGCAAGAGTGAGCAAGATGTGGAGAAGAGAGAAATTAAAGGCCACTGCAGTCTACATGCTGCTTGAACATCCTTGTCAGTTAGCTGAGTAAACCAAGACCCAGCACTCCAGTCCCAATCTTCTTGCCTTGACAACACACCTAGGAATGCAAATGCAAGACGATGGGGCTCCAGTGGGCTCACCCTGATTTTTTTTTTTTTGGGGGGGTAACGTCTAGCTGAGCTGCACTTCTGTTTATGCCTGGGTACGTTCGACTAGTAAAGGATTTGTTTGGCAGCCACTGAAAGTTTCTGCATCTTTCTCAGATTAGGATTAGAGTGCGGGGTCTTGGTTTACTCAGATGATATGGAGAAATAAAGAGAGTTCAGAGATAAAGGCAAACAAACATTAAAAATAGGGGGTGTAATACAGCCTTGTAGGGTTACAGTAAGACATGCATCCCTCTAAGGTTCTGTATTGCCCCCTATAACAAAGTCCCCATCTTTTCCTGAAAGGGATCTTCCAGTATCCAGGAAAACTTTTAAAAATATAATATTAAACAATTTATCTTCTAATTTACTATTTTTTCTCATTAATCTCCCTTATTCTTTATTACTGAGAATGTTTGTATGAAACCACAATCTTTGTGTCTCACACTTAATTTGCCCCTTTCTACCAGTGAAGTCATAATATTCTGTGACATAACCATCTGCTGCTGTAAAAATAGCTATGATCCTGCAAACATAAGATTATGACTAGCGTACTGTATAATACCCAGAGATGCTTAGCTGGTGCATGACCATCTTTTTTCTTGCCTGCTACTCCAAGCTCAGAAAGCAATGAGGAGTTTTTGATTAAGAATCAAAAGTTACAAAGGGGTCAGGGATTGTGGATATGCATCTAGATAGGGATGGAAAATACAATGAGCCGGATATTCAGACTGTGCCCAAAATGTGCGCAATAGCAGGAGCAAGCACAAGTCCATTGCGCACATGCACAATAGACGCGATATTCAAACATGGAGCAAGGCAGATTGCGCAACCAGCCAACGTCTGAATATCGCACAACCTGCGCCATAGCGCAACCAGGAAGGGGAAGCTGAGCAGATATGATGCGCTATAGCGCAACAAGGCCAGCCCAGCTGAGCAGTCCAGAGGCATCATAGCGCAATCAGAGAGACCCCCAGCAGCAGAGCAATGGAACTGCACAACCAGGGAGATAGGCAGGGGCCCACCACCCATGCCACAGATGGGCACAGGAACACACTGCAGAACTAACAATGCACCCCCACACCCCAAGCACAGCATAACTGGAGGAGGGATGGAATATCCACCGGCCCATGGGGACAAGCCAACAAAGCACAGCTGGGCCATGGTGCCCCAGCACACCCACTGGCAAGCTGAGACTGCCACACAAAGGGGGCGGACAACCCCAATGCACATCAGCCCCCCCGGCACAGCACACCCTGCACTGTGACCCCAAGACACCACCCATGAGCAGTGACTGTCACTGCAGGAATCCCCATGCACCCACCGTCACACTGCAACTTCCATGTACCACAGAACCATACAAGCCAGACCCACCAGGAGCACCCAGCAGTGGGTGGCAGCACACGGCAAAACCGACTGAAAGCCACTCCCACACCAGAGAAACCTCCCCACGCACACCCAGGACAATACCACCCCATATGCCATGCACACCATTGCAACTGAGCACCTATAGCCAGCTGCAAATCAGAGACCACCACAGTATTCATGACAAAATATAGATTTATCTAATTAACATATGAACAATAACAACATGAACAAACAGAACTATATACAACTATATACAATACAAGGGTGGGAGTACGGGTACAAGGTAGGGGTGGGTAAGGGGCAGGGTGAACAACTGGGAGAGGGAAGGCAGGGTGTGAGGGATGGGTAAAGGGGAAGTGATGGGCAGCTACTGCCCGCCAGCCTCGTCATCTGGCTGCTGGTCCCAGGGCTCCTCCTCCCGCGCCGAGCTGCCACGGCGCTGAGGTCCCTCAGGATGTCGAGGGACTCCATGGATACTTCAAGGAGCCGGTGGACTGCCCGATCGAGTCTCCGCAGGATCCGGACACCTAGGACAAGGGATCAGAATCAATGGCTGTGACTGGGGGGGTGGGGATGGATGATAGGGGTTTCTGGAGCACAAGGGATGGGAGGGTCTCGGCACCCAACTAAGGATCTAGGTTCGAGCAGACTCGATAGACCATAAGGCCTAATCTGCTGGCAGATAGTATGTTAGTATGACTGTCCATATCCCTGAAGCCCACCCAAATGCATGGCATACAGCCAAGTGCCCCGCTTCTGTGATGGAGTGCACCAACCCACAGTGACCGTGCACAAGACATGCCCAACCAGGCAGCAGCAGCCATGTGTGCCACTGCACACACACACACACCACCCATGTCCAGCACAGCACAACCAAGGCTGTATAGTGACGTGGCTACGCGGTGGGAAGGCAGTGCCACAGCCATGTGCCCAGTGCATGCATGGACCACCATTGACGCACTCCCAGACATGCAGTGCCACTGGACAGTGCTGACTGTCACATGTCGCGTGCATGGCAGTGTTGTCCATGGGTGGTGGCCATACCTTGCCCCCCCCACAGCATGCAATAGCATTCATGATGTCATGACACTCACCCTCATCATACTGCCGCTGCCGTGGTTTGACACCACCACCACCAACACAACGTACAGCCACTGCTGCCACCCCTCACTGCGCTTCAGCCTGGGCCCTCCTCCGCTCTGCATGCCTGTGGGAAACAAAAGGTGAGAAACACATCAGTGAAATTCCAAAGCAGACAGCCCCCTGCCCCAATGAGTGTGCCCGCCCACCCAGCCAGACCCATACATCACATATCCTGTTAACACAGCCACAGCCAACCATAGACCAACCCTCCCCCATGTGCTGGTCACACTACACAGTGTTACCCATACGGACAATACAGGTGCATAGACGACTCACCCACCTGGCCTAGGCACCACGCCCCTCCTGGCATGTGAACGAAGCCGTGCCAGTAGTGCTTGCTCCTTCCTCCGCAGTTCACTGTACCGGTGCCTGCACTGCTCTGCCGAGCGCCGCCAACCAGTGGCCTCCTCCAGTGCAGTGGCCACCTGCTGCCACACATGTGTCCTTGCCACGTTCAGGGGTTCATCCCCAAACAGTGGGCCATGGTGAGGCTCCACTATGGCCACTAGGTTGGTAAGCTCCACCGCACTCCATTGTGGGGCTCTCCTGCGTGCCATCCCTACATGTATATAGTAGGCAATATGGCGCTCTGCAGTGCAGCAACCCGACGTGGAAATGTTGCGCAATACAACTCTGTTAGTCCCTATTGCGCTGTTCGTATAGCGCCACCAGGCCCGATCGCACTGTTGCTGAACAGCGCGATAGAGCTGCAGGCATGCCATGTGTACAGCGCGAAGGGCGGAAAGGTCGGGCACAGGGTCATGGGTCTCTGGCGCAAGGCCACGCACAGCGCCATCAGACGTCTACACGTCCAGCACAATTGGTCACCTCTGTGCCAATGCCACAGTGGAGTATTGTGCAGTTGTGCCACAGCGCCATGTGGTGACCGTTGCTGTAGCGCCACTGGCTCAATGGTGGCCATGTCCTGAATTGCCTATCGCACACAGCACGTCATCAGCGCGGCAGACGCCTGCGTAAGCTACCTGGGCGTGCGCAGTGTGGTGTACTACGCAGTCATAGAACTGCGCCATTGGCTCAGCTGGTTCAACTGTATTGCGCAAAGCGCAACAGCGCGATATTCAGCCATCATATGCAAATCATCCGATCAGCCATTCAGTGGTGCAGCGGCGTGATTTGCATCTCATTAAAGTTGCTCCAGTCCTAATTTGCATGCATTGCGCTATAAATCTGCGACACTGTTCTGCAGTGGCCATATTCGGTTACTGCAGTTGATAGGTGAGTTGCATGCATTGTGCTGTTCTGGACCATGGCCCCAGAGAATTGCTGTGTACTGCACAGTCACAGGTGACCACTCTCACCCATACAGGCTGTGAAATAATTGAGCGAGGACTGGATGAGGAGGATGATGGTGGGCGGAAGAGGAGGCCCAACTTTACGAAGGTGGAGACAGAGGCACTGTTTGAGGCCTACCTGACTGAGGAGTCACTTCTCAGTGGACGGCTGAGCACCCCTCAGGCCCATGCTGCTTTATGGGAGGGAGTGGCATGTGCCGTCAACCTGCACGGCAGCCACCAGCGCTCTGTGCAGGAGTGTAAAAAGAAGATGGGGACTGACAGGTGGAGGGTGAAGGACAAGGTTGCAGCCATCAGGGCAGCACGTGCTGCAACAGGCGGTGGACAGCCGGAGGAGGTGCAGCTGACCCCGGCGGAGGACATGCTTGCTGCAAGCATGCAGCGCAGCGCCATTGAGGGTGTTCCTGGAGGTGGCTTCCAGACAGGTGGTAGCCCATAACTGCATGGTATGTCATGGTGGGGGGGAGGTAGTTCACATGCACTAACGTGTCCTTCCTTTCTGTTACAGATCCTGTGCGTCTGCAGGGGTCAGCAGTGGAGGGTCTGTCCACTGCGGACAGCCACCCGGAGTTGGAGGAGGGACCATCCACCTCCGCAGATTGCCGGCGTGCACTGCGGCAGTGTGCACGTCCAACTACCTTCACTGATGCTGAGACAGGTGTGGGGAGTGCCCTTCCTGTGTCCCAGCGGTCTGGCATGCAAGCATGCCAGCACGCTGTGGCTGTGGCACAGACCTGCACCATCGATGATGCACCAACCACTATGGGCATTGAAATGTGTGTGTCACAGAATGGACACACATCAGGCCAGCTCACGCCTATGGATCTAGCTGGTTCTGATGTGTGTGCCAGCATGTCAGCACAGTCCCAGGCTGTGCCTGTCAGCACCGGTGGGGCAGCACCGGTGGCTGTGCAGGTCACTGGCACTGTTGCGGCCACAGCAGTAGAACCACTGATCCCATGGGCACAGCAGGCGGAGGAGCAGCAGCAGCAGTCACCCACCGGGACTGGGGGTACAGGGCTCAGCAGTGCTGTAGGTGCACCGCCTGTGGACATGCCCATATCTGGTCCTGGTGAGCAGCGCCCACCCTCAAGGGGTGCTGTACATCAGGCCCTTCCAGACCCTGAGGGACAGGTTTGTGATGTGGCAGACGACCTCTTTGATGAGCACACCTGCCTGCTGCAGGCATCAGTACAGCAGCAGATGCGGGTTACAACATCCATGGAGGCACTGTGTGTGGCTCTGGAGTGGGTCGAGGAGTGACACAGCAGGGACACTGAGAGGATCCTGTCCCGGATTGACCATTTGTGGGTGGATGTGACCACCGCCATCGACAGGCTGACACAGGCAGTGGTCGGTGTCGTGGCCACATTGGGCACACAGTCAGGTGCCCCTGTGCCGCTCACACCACACAGTACGCTCTCCACTCCCCATTCCCGGCGTCGTGCGACACCCACCCTGTCGACGCCGGGTTCAGCTGTGGGCATCCCGAGCACCCCTGTTGCAGGTATGTTCGGTATGCTGCAGACCCCTGTGTGGACAAAGTCGTGTTCGTGCAGTGGGACTCCTGGTGGTCCATCGGTGCCACCCCATGTGGCCCATGCTCAGCCTGCCAGTGCTGCTGGGTCTCAGTGGGGCCGCCCATGCATCCGAGGTGGCCGTGGCACTGTACCGCATGACTGAGCTGTCTCCCAGTGCGGGCCCTGTCTGGTGCTGCCCTATGTGCAATGTGTGTTTTGGTGGGCAGTGCACTAGTGAGTGCCCTGCCCTACACGCCGACACATGGACCACCTGCACACCCTCCTGACTGCTGTCCACAGGTGCGTGTGCATGATGATGCCTGCATTGCGCTGTACATTACAGTGCAAGGGTGCCCAGCATCTGACACACATACATGGACAGTACAGGTGGTGGTGGTGGCCTGTGGACGTGTGTGTATTTAATGTCTGTTCCTGCTCTGTTGTGCACCTGACCCCTGTGCACTTTGTGCCTGGTGTGTGTGTCTGTTCATGTGGCGTGTTTCTGTTCACACCTCCCTGGTTGTGTGTGTGTGCTTCTGTGCCCTGCCACTTCCCTGGCTGTCATGCACCCCTGGTGTATTTCCCTGTGTGTATGTGGGTTGTGCCCTAGCCACTGTTGGTTGCTCACGGCCCCGTGACTTACCTGTGTTGGGCGAAGTGCTCCTCTGTGATAGTGTCCCGGTGCAGCTGGGCCAGCCGGGTCAGTCGTGGTCAAGCCGTCCAAGGGGGGGCTGCTCATCCCCATCATCACCGCCGTAACCAGCGTCCCCATCGCTGTCCCCCTCCTCGATCTGTATGGCTATCCCACAGTCTTTGGCCATGTTGTGCAGGATACAACAGGCCAGGAGTATCCCACAGGCCTTTGAGGGGCTGTACTGTAGGGCACCGCCGGAGGTGTCTAGGCATCAGAAGCGTGCCTTCAGCATCCCAAACACCCGCTCGATGATGTTGCGTGTGGCGGCATGTGCCTCATTGTAGTGTTGCTGTGATGGGGTCGTGGGCCGCCAGTAGGGTGTGAGCAGCCAGGGACGGAGTGGGTATCCACTGTCACCTGTGTGGAGATAGTGGAGGTTAGTGTCATGTTCAGGCTCATATTGCCCCTAACCCTATGTGCCACTCCCATGGCACCTGTGGCTTACCCACCCTTGCCCCCGATTTGCCAATCCTAGATGCATACTCACCCACTAGATGTCCTGTGGGGATGTCCCCACTCTCGAATCGATGGCACAGTGCTGATTGGTACCATATGAATGAATCGTGCGCTCCGCCAGGGTGCGTGGCACAGACATTGATGATGCGCCCACTGGCATCACACACCACCTGGCAGTTGACACTGGAAAACCCCTTCCGATTATGATAGGCAGCCCCATCAGGGCCAGGTGGCATGCGAATGGTCACATGGGTGCAGTCTATCGCCCCTAGCACACCAGGCATACGTGCTACCCTGTGGAACTCCTGTATGTTTGCTGTACGCTCTGCCGCGGTGCTGTGGAAATGGGTGTACTCCGCAGCATGTGGCAGCAGTGCGCTGAGGAATTGGGTGAGGATGCATAACATGGCCGACTGTGTTATGCCTGTGGTGTCCCCTGTTGGTCTCTGGAAGGTACCCGTGGCAAGCAAGCACATGCAGGCTGTTACCTTTGCCTCCACTGACAGAACGTGACTCCGTTGTGAGGGTGCCTGCATCACATCACTGCACAGCTCACAGAGCCGCCTCAGTATTGCCCTGTTCAGGCAGTACCGGACCACAATCTCTACATCTGAATACAGCTCAAAGTTGATGTGGGCACGGTACTGCCTGTTGGGGACATACCGCCGACGGGCCCTTCCACGGCCACGTCCCCCTGCAGCATGCCTTCTCACCTCCCTCATTACAGCTTCCATGTGGAAGCTGGCACTGTCCATCTCCCTGGCTTGTGTTCCCCCTCTGGCTGTTGTTGATCTGTTACCCCCACTGTCCTGACTGCTACCTCCACTGCACCGGGTACACCTACTGGCCTCTGCACTCTGTGGCCCCACACACCTTACCTTGCCCCTCTTCTGTCCTGTGCACTCCCTGGCCTGCACTGTTTACTGCTCTGGCCTGCTCGGTCTCCGTGCCTTATGCGACTTCCCTGTCGCGTTCTTGCGCCTCTTCCTTGAGCCTTTTTATTTTGGCTCATTTCCGCCATGGCGCAACTTCTGCCTGATCCACTGTTGCGCATTGCGCAAGCCTTTGAATATCGCATTGCACACTTTATGCATGGTTCCACCCCCTTCGGTTGCGCATACCTTCATTAGCATTGCGCTGTTGCTCAGCATGTTTTCTGTGGTGCAACTGCCTCCTGTTGAATATTGCACAATAGCGCAATTCCGGACTTGCGCTGGCGCAACCCTATTGCTCATGGCACAACCCTTTTGAATATCCCACCCAGTATGTTTTAGAACTTGAGTGCTGTTTGCACTTTGAAGTACAAAACTGACACTCAGCAATGAATATACACCAGGTAAGCATCTCTGGGTGTTACATGCTGGTTACCTGTTAGAGCAATTCATGTGTCAGGTGTGCTGGTACAACGGTGCTTTGTACTAGAACTTGAGCTTGCTGAACTTTTTTTCTCCGGTGACGAGCACCCACAAGTGCTGCAAAAAAGGTTTGGTGAGACCGTGGTTCACTACACCATTGCTGCAGTTTTGTTTCTACAGGATTATCACTTGGTGGGTGGGGGGGGGGCTGGAGAATGACATGGAGTCTGAGACCCAAAGCATGCAAATGCCTACAGTAATAAATAAGATGGGGAGAGCAAGACAAGTGATGAAACATCAGTTGATGATGGAAAGAACATCTTGGATACTGGGAACCCACTGTAGATTTTTAAATAAAATTCAAGAAGTAAGATACTAAAATGTACTGGCCATATCACAGCCCAGTAAAACAGTGGAACCCAGTTGACTTCTGCTGGATAGGAGTGTTCCTGCATTATCAGGAATGTTTTTAATAGGGCAACTGTATAACAAACTTCAAAAAAAAATTTAAATTTTTGCATTAGAAATCCACAAGAAAAGCTCTATAGCATCTTTCTTGTGCTACCATGAACCGTGAGAGATTTTCATACAGCAAAAGGCATGTCCTCCCACTTGGAAGCTCAGTGCAGCAGTTCTGTTATTTTTCATAAGAATATGAAGCCTTAATATAGTATTTCATGCTTTAGCACTGTAACTTTAATATAAACCGGTGCATAACCTGTGCAGTAACAACATAAAAGCCTTGTGCTGCTAGAACACAACCAGGTATGCTGTGTTAACATCTCACTTCAACAGAAACTGCAGCCAGACTAAAAGAACTCTGTGCGTGTGTGTAACAGTGTATTTCTGTGCCTAAACTCCTTTCTGCAGCAGCCCTGCTAGCAAGAGCCTGATTACTGAGGTTTAGAGAGTGTCATCAGCTGTGCTTGGTGGGACTTTTGTTAATTTCATCAGTGCAGGAGGAGGGGCAGTAACAACATAAAATGCTTGCGTTGCTACTGCAGGAGCGCCGTGGCGCGAGTGCCACTCAGAAGAGAAGCAGGAATAAGTTTGTAACATTTTAAAAAGCAGGTAATCTGGAAACTTACAAAACAGGGGTAACAGATCACAAATTATTGTTTAAAGTATCTGAGATTACAGATTGACTTTAGAAGAAGCTTAGAGTATTAAATGAGAAAGTATTTATTCTAAATATATTGTTGATCTTTTGCATTATCTCTGATAGTAATTAGTGATAGAGGAGTTACTCCTGAGAGTATATTATTAGTTAAGCTTACTATAATTGCTAAACATATCTTAATAAACACTTATATAGCAGTATATGGTGACTTTAAATAAGATGTTTAATGCTTAAATAAGTCTCCAGTCTTGGGGTTTAGATTTTGGTAACGTTGACTCATGTAAGGTACTTTTACTTAAATAAAAAAATTGTAATGTTCTGATTGTTTTTTTACTTTTATAAACAGGCATCTATAGATTATTTTCTTTGTATTTGGACACAGCTGTAAAATGAAAAAGATGTTGTCATCTAAGATGATGGAGTTGATAGTGGGTTTGGTCTGTGTCATTCAGCTACTTGTTATCATGAGAAATGATGTTTTGATGAAAAGATCAAGTGCTCATGTAAATTGTTTTAATAATTTTAAGTTACAAACAGCTAAGCTGGCCTCACAACGAAACCCTTTCAACCTCATCAGAGAAGAACTTCGTGTTAAGGACATGGTAATCCAAACAGGGTATATCTGTTCAAGTAACCAGGCGTTGTTATTGTTCTTGGCTCTCCGTGGAGATATTGAATTGAACCCAGGTCCTGTAATTAAAATGGTCTTAGATAATGCTCGAAGTATGATAAATAAAATGGACTCTTTTAGATCCTGGGTAGAACATGAAGAGCCGGACATAATAATGTTAACGGAAACCTGGTTAAAAAGGGAATTGAATATAAAGAAATAGAATTAAGGGACTTCTACCACTTTAGGAAGGATCGGGGAACATGGGGGGGAGGAGTTTTGGTGTATATAAATCATTCAGTTGGTAACTCCAAAAAGTTGTTCTCTGGGTCAATTGAGGGCATTGAATGCCTGTTAATTGAGATACAAGAATTAAAATTGGTTATTGGAGTAGTTTACTCTCCACCTAAAATAAACCCTATCCATTTTGACAAATTTTAACATGTTTTAATGGAACATCTGGGTCAACTACAAGTAGTTCTGGCTGGTGATTTCAATGCAGCTTGGGGTTGTCCCAGGGGTCAAAAGTTGGAAAAATCAGTGAGCTGTTTAAACCTGATACAAATCATAGTTACACCTACAAGGAAAGGTTCATTATTAAGTAAAGGTAGTATTTTGGATTTGATGTTTGTTTCACCTGAATTGACAATTTTGGAGAAAAGTGTATGTGCCCCCAGTTTAGGAGACCATAATATAGTTAAGTGTGTATTCTCTACGATTAAAAATTCTGTTCCCATAAAATCAGTATCACAAATACCTGTATCTAAAAGATGTTATTCAGAATTTAATAGTTTATCATTTAGAAAGTATCTTCAGGGACTTCCTTGGTATAGGAGTTTTCTTATCCCAGATTTAAATGAGGCTGTATTGGAATTTACAACGTTTATTAATGCTTGTGATAAATTTGCTCCATATAAAAAAGTCAGTCATAGGAAAAAACATTTACCATGGCTAACTGTAAAAATAAAGAAAATGATTAGGATTAGAAATTATTGGAAAAAAGCAAATAAAACATTAAACAGTGAAATTTGGGAACAATACAAAAGGTTAAGGAATCAAGTAATACAGGAAATCAGGAAATCAAAAGCTTGTTATTATAAACAGCGGATTAAAGAATCAACAAATCCAGGTGCCTATTGGTCTGTTATAAAAAATCTTATGAATCCAAATAGTAAGCAAAGTGAAATAAATTTGAGTCGGAATGGAAAAGTGTTTGAAACAAATAAAGCTACAGAAATTTTGAATGATTATTTTATAAATCTCCCTGATCTGAAATTAGATTTCATAACTAAAACTAATACCTTGAATGAAGTAAAGGGTGAGAGTCCCCAAGATGAGAAAGAACCCAAATTCAGGTTTAAGAGAGTGATAAAGAAGTTCTAAAAAACATAAATAGATTAAAAATAAATAAAGCAAGTGGTCCAGATAGAATAGATAACAAATTATTAAAAGAGGCTGCTATGGAATTGTCACTTATACTAAGGGACATTTTTAACTGGAGTCTAAGAGAGGAACAGTTTCCCTCTAGTTGGAAATTAGCCAAAGTGATACCAATAGATAAGGAAGGGGATCCAAAGGATGTCTCAAATTACCATCCAATAGCCTTGTTGTCCACAGTATCCACGTTATTTGAAAAAAATGTCCATGATCAGTTAATGGACTACTTGGAAAAATATAATAAATTGACTCAACAACAGTATGGTTTTAGGCAGGGTAGGTCCACGGCTACCGCACTCATTGACTTTTTGGATCTTATAGCAACCCCTCTTGGGGAAGAAAAGTCTGTGGGTGTGGTATACGTGGACCTATCTAAAGCATTTGACTTAGTAAACCATAGTATTTTGATAAACTCATTAATGAAAATAGGGGTGGAGGAAGAAACCTGTAATTGGTTAATATCATACCTTGACAAAGAATCACAATTTGTTGTCCTAAATGGACACCAGTCAAGAACGGACTGTGTAACAAGAGGGGTTCCCCAGGGATCTATCCTGGGCCCCCTCCTGTTCATAGTCTATTTAAATGACTTGCCAAAGAAAATTGAACATTCAAAAATTCGTCTATACGCAGACGATACGGCTTTAGTAGCAGAGGGAAAAACTATAAGTGAAGTAGAACTAAACTTACAGAGTGACTTTAGCATCATGCAAGGTCACTATTTGTCTCTGGGTTTATTAGTTAATAGTAAAAAGACACAGATTATGTCATTTGCATTGGACTTAAAGGGAATTTCAAAATTAAATATAAAGATACAAGCGGGTAAGTTTTTAGAACAAACTGAAACATATAAATATTTAAAGGTACATATAGATCAGTGTCTTACTTTCCAATATCATATAACAAATTTAGTAAAGAAAACACATGTTAAGATTGAAGCTATGAGACGAATATCAAATTGTATGACAAGAGAAACAAGATTGATTATGATCAATCAATTAATAATGCCGGTTATTGACTATGGAAGTCATATTTACAGACATACAGCAAGAAAACATTTAAATAACTTGGATACACTTTATAATAAGCTTGCAAGATTTGTGGTAAGGTGTGATTTTAAAACTCATCATTGCACTATGTATATGGATTTGGGTTGGATTCCATTAGACTTACGGGCTAGGGGAATCTGGCTAAATCAGGTTTGTAATATATTTAAAAATCAATCCTTAAATAACTTAAAAAACAAATTACAAAAATCAAAACATGGTTTAAATTTAAGAAAAACTGGTGCTAGAGATTTAATAATACCAAAGTTAAAAAATCGATTTAGTGAAATGACCCTTCAATATCAAGTAGCTAAAAGTTGGAATTGTCTTCCTCCTTTTTTACGTGAACTAACAACTACTGATTATGTTTTTAAAAATGGCCTGAATCACAAACTTAGTTTTCATTGTTGTTGTAATAGGTGAAATTAATGTAAATCTAAAAATGCTAATATGCCTGTTATTGATGAGTTTGTAAACTCTGATGTATTGTTTTGTACTTTTTTGTAACCTGTATTGTTATAAATATATAGTTGTAATAATTTTTGCATAATGTAAACAGGTAAGCCTTGTGAACAGGGATTTTCGGAACCCTAATGGCTGTATCACTGTATAAATAAAATTTTACCATACCATACCATACCACAACTGATTAGCAAATCATATAAAGTGCGGCATCATTTGTTTTGATTTGTGACAGAAGCATTTATGTAATTAAAAGCTTATCTTCCTAATGGATGCTCGAGCTCTACATGATGTATTAATTGTGTTCCTTTAACATATTTTCCCCCAAAGATAAATTGTTAAATATTACATTAAATAATCTATCATTTGTGGGTGCTTGGCTACTAAATATTAGGTTTCTCTACATTGTCACTTCATTTTATTTATCAAGAACCATCCTGACTCCTTATTTTGGCATGCTGAATTAAACCTTTAGCACAGTTCATGAGTATCTTTGTTAAGAACTAATTGTTTTGGTAAGAATTTCAACAAAATCTTTATACTGTTTTTAGGTGAAAGCAAATGGAATTTATGGCATTAAAAATGGAAAGCCATCAAACGACCCTTTTGGAGACATTTCATTTGACATCCCTGGATCTTGGGCAACGACCCAAACATCAAGTTGGAGCACTTTGCTACAGCCAGCACCTGTTCATGCATCTTCTACTTCAATGTTAAACAGAATGGAACCGGTCCAGAAAACTTCTTCTTTGGAAAGATGTGTGAGTGCCCTGGAAGCTATCAATTGCATGCCAATAATGCTTCCTGTACTGCCCCATAGCAAATCTCAAGAAAGTCTACGTCTCTCTCCAAACCCTTTTGTAACAGAAGCAAACCCCAATAGTTCAAACCCTTTCACTGGAAAAGCTGTCAGTAACCCATTTAGAACTACAAACTCAGAACCTAAATTTACCACACACCTTCATATGCAAGGCTCTCTTTCTACTAATCCCTTTGCATCAACAGTGCCCTCTGAGCTTTCCAAAGGCAAGGTTACATTTTCTGTTGAGCCAGAGGCTAGCACACTGTCTTTTCAGGGCAACACATTTGCATCTGAAAACACAAAGACCAAAGGATGGGTAACATTTGATGATGACAGCATCAGTGAAACATTGAAAAGGACGGCAGGAAACATCCCGCAGTTCAGCAGCTTTGACTCTAACAATTCAAAACCAGAAAATCTCTCTGAACAACAGAGCTCTGGAAAAAATGTATTTTCGGGTACAGATTTTGGTTTTGGGAATGACTGGAGGATAAGTTCCACTGTCTCGCTTCCTGCAGTACCAGCCCGAAGGCCTCCAATACCATCAAGAATAAATACAGCGCAACCTATCACATCATTGGCATATGCTCCCCCACCAGAGCAAGAGTTTACAGAGAGATAGAAGTGATTTAAAATGCAGAATGCTTTTGATTATTTTTGATTTAAAGTGTGCAAGTAATTTGGGGCTTTAAATGTGCAATATTTTGCTTCTTTGAAACAAAGCTTGATACTTGAAGGCTACTGATAACCAACCACTTATCTGTTGCTTCACAAAAGATATGTATATAATGAATTGTTTGTCAAAGGAAAACACATTTCTAAGCATGAAAAATGTTTTCACGACGTACCCCACAGTAATATAACTAGGATAGTTACTGAAATTGCACTTTTTACCCTAACTGGCAAGAAATTCAGCATGAAATAAAAAAAAAAAAAACCTGCATATCCGCTTGCAGCACCAACATCCCGGGTTCGGTGATGGACTCAGGAGTTGGAGGGTCGGCCAGGGAAGAAGGATTGAGCATCCCAGGGACTGCACTCCTTCTCCAGGGGAGGGGGAAGAGTGTCTGGTGCTACGTGGACCTCTGGTGGAGGTTGGGGATACCATTGCAGCCGGCACCACACGTAAGGGGGGGGGTGGGCGGATGCTGGCATCATTGCGTGTTCCCGCCCCCAGGAAAAAACTCTGGAAAAAATGCCGGCCTGCTAATGATGGGTCCGTTTCCACTTCCACTGCAGACCAAGGCCTGCTGGGGGAGTGGTCCCACCCCCATTGCCCCACCCTTGGGGGCAAACCAGGGCTTAGAGACTGAGTTTGTTGGGGATGGGTGCCCGCCCGGCAGTCCCGCCCAGGGGGATTAGCCTGGAGATGGGAGGTGGTGCGGAGAGGCCAAAACCTCCGTGGGGATAAAGGAGCCAGTAAAAAAAAAAATCCTGCATAGTGTTGTTTTTGTTACTATTTTATAATACTGCTCTAGCATAGCTGCTAATCTTGAATGCTAAATAAGCAACACTAAATTAAGCACTCCACATATAATCTATTTCCTTATCACCAATAAATTCCATTTATATAGCTGTTAGGGATATGAACTTTTGACTGTTTCTCTGTTAAAGTGAATTTCAATTTGTACTGGGCTTAATGGCCCATTACCTTAAGGCAGCACAAGTCCACTGAAGCAGAAACTATTTTTTTTTTTTTTAATTAATCCTTTTAGGAAGGGAAAGGATCATAAATAGGGCCAAGCGTGATAGCCAGCTGATCCTTTCCACTTCCCGGTCTGCTGGCCACGCTCCAGTGCTCTGATGTGTGACATCTAACCATGAGTGTGCCCCATTGAAGTCTGTGGGGCTCAGTTTCAAAACTTTTTTCAAGTTATAAAGCAGTTTCTAGTATATATGAAAGTTACGGCTCAACTTTTGAGCCGTGACTTTCATATACACTAGCGATTGCTTTATAACTTAAAAAAAGTTTTGCAACTGAGACCCACAGACTTCAATGGGGCACACCTCTGCTCTCTTCCTGGTTAGATGTCACAAATTGTCAGCGTGCTGGGATGCAGCTGGCAGACCAGAAAGTGGAAAGGATCAGCTGGCCATCGGGCTCAGCTCGATTTACTATCCCTTCCCTTCCTAAAAGGATTAATAAAAATTAGTTTCTGCTTCAGAGGACTTGTGCAGCTTTCAGGTAATGGGCTATAAAGCACAAAAGCCTCCAACAATATGTTGAAAATTCACTTTAATATTAGTAGTACTCAGTACTATAGCTGTCCTGGGTGCCTCCATTTTCTGAATGCTGAAATTTTGTTTGCTCCTGGGAGTTGCATTAGCAGTGAGAGTATGATGTCACTGTGCCTGTTAGTCTCAGTCAAGGCCCTCTGTTCATTGCGGTTGTGGGAAAAAATGCAGAATTTACAGCCAGCTATGGAAATGGAAGCCACACATTCCAGTATTCAGTATGGAGCCTTGGTGCCAGTAAACTCGTGCATGCACGAGTTCATCATTTCATAAGCACTATTTTTTATTATTTATGGAAAGCAGTCGATCTCCTGAGCAAAATAAATTAAGTGGAAAGCCAAAACAAGCATTCTGACATAGTGATAGTATGTTTTGAATGCTAAAGCTATGAGTCCAGGCATGCGCATTAGTTCAGCAGTAGTGCTGATTCCCTTCCCCCAAGTAATGTGCCCCCCTAAGTGAAGACACCAGGGTGCCCACCTCTAGTGCCAAAAAACATCTGTGACACTGGTGTGCCCAACCCCAATGTCATCAGTGGACCTGTAATGAAGAAAACGGTCCCTTGTGGTATTTTTTTATTTTAGTTTTTATGTATACCTGAAAAGCAGAAAACTATCCATTGATGCCTGTTGCAGCTCCCCTGTCCCTTCCTTCCGCCTTCCGCCCTCCACCCCATACCCCCACCACAACCCTCACTCACCTAAAACACGTCCAATGCCATAGATCTAGTCTCTGCAATGAAATACATCATTCCTCCTGCAGCTGTAACTGAGGAAACAAGTTCAGTGCATTTCCAGTGGGTTTTCAACTTTTACTCATAACTTGGTCATTTTTGATATATATATTTTTCCACAAAATTTTCAACATGGCCTTTTTTAGACCCGACCTCATGAACAAGGTAGGTGACATTTTGCAAAACTGTCCCAAAAGGTGATTTTGCAGTCATTCTGCAAAATCACCTTGTGGGCGGAATTTGAAAATTTTCACCTACTAGGTTCATGAAGTGGAGTCATAAAAAGATTATGTTGAAAATTTGGGGTCAAAAAGTTATGAAGGTACATTGGAATTTTTTACCATTCATAATTTTAGTAATTTTCAGTATTTTGATCCTAAGTTTGAACTTAGTCATTTTTTCACACCACCTCATGAACACGAAAGGTATTTTTCAAATTTTGCCCAAAATATGTTTTCACACTTGTGATGCAAAATTATGTTTTGAACAGTATTTTATAAATGACACCTATCATGTTCAGAAGGGGGAGTCATAAAAAGCCTGTGTTGAAATTTTATAGTCAGAATGAAAAAAAAAGTTATGAAGAAATGCTGTGCACAGGGTCTGCCATTGGCCCAACGGGTAGCGTGTTGTGTTCCCATGCCAATGACTCAAGTTTGAGGGGCAGCAGGAGGATAAAGGGCAGCACCATCACCTGCCACCATTCCTAGCCTGGGAAGGTACTGCACAGAGTTTGGCCATTCTGGCGACACCTTGTGGCAGGCTGTGGAGTCTTCCCTCGTAAGAAGTTGACGTGTGTGTCAAGGCCTGATGGTGCCACATACTGCATCAGGAGAAGAGGTTTGGCATGAAAAATGGGGCATGAAGTATCTCCACTGTTCTGGAGGCCGACCTGCCAGTGCACTGATAGCGCCACCTCTCATGACGCCGACAATCAGGGCTCAGGAATGAGCCTGGATGGTTGCTTCATTTATGAGTGTCAGAACTTTACCTGCTGCCATGGAAGTAGGCCTAATTCAGACTCCCTGCCGCAGAACTTGGGTCTGATGTGCCATGGAGAACAGAGAGCCTTGGTTTCACAGTGTCTGTCTGCTGATAAACAAAACGGGTAGCAGCTAAGGGGTGAAATATTCCATTAACTGTCACTTAGCTTAAAATCCTTCTTAGCAGTTGTGTAGCAGAATTTTGGGGGGCTGGCAGTATAGGTTAGAGTAATGAGCTGCAAAGAAGTTTGGTACATCCAACACACCAGAGTTTAATTCCCACGACCTCTACTTGTACTCTTTGTGACTCCGAGCAAGTCATTTAACCACCCAAGTGATCATGGGTTGCCCCTGAAAACAGGCCCTTGTGCCTATTGGCCTTACCTGGTTACCAGAGAAGAATAAAAAAAGTGCATTCTTGAATAATTTTCAGGTTATTCAGACATGTAGTTTAAAGACAAGTAGGCAATATGACATCATGTTTTCACGGCTAATGCAGCTCACCAGCGCAAATAACATTTCAGCACTTGTAGGCACTCAGTAGAGTTGCGGGGGGGCTACTATTGACAGTAAAAATAGACTAAACTAAACATTTATATACCCAACAGCTAGTGAAATGGAGTTGGCTGCTGACGAGGAAGCATAAAATTTACAGACCGTTACTGAAAGTTTCAATTCTAGGGACATGGATATGTTGTTCATCCACACTTACTGGCAGGTTTCTTGCACCTTTAAATCTTGCCGGAAGGTCTTCAAGCTGGCTTCTCCCACCCACCTGGGTGGTAAAACTCTCCACTCCACCCCATGATGCCAGATCTTCCTTACAGCTTGGAAGCTCAGGTTCCCTCCTTAGCGCTCTGCGTTTTCGACTGGTTCCTGATTTTTTCGGTCTCTCCGAATTTGGTTAAGTTTTTCTAATCTTGGTCTTCTTCCTCGCTGCTGCGATGGATAATTCATTTCCCAGCTCGGGCGCCCAGATAATCCCTCCAGGAAAGACCCGCACTCCACATGTGTTTACTGCCTCGACTTGGACCATGATCCGCAAGTTTGAGATTTTTGCTATGCCCTTTCGACCAGCGCCCTGGAGGATTGTGTAGCCCGTTTGAGGCTCGGGCGACCTGAAACTTTCTCCGCGCCGTAAAAATCCTTGGAGACTCGTCGGGCAGTGTCCGCGTTGGCTGTCTCGGCTGAGCAGCTCGATATCCTTTCCTGCATGGAAGGGGCGGCGACCAAGTCTGCCCCCCTCGGTCGCGGCGCTTATCCCACTCTTCTTGAGTTTTCCTCATTCAGCTTCATTCAAGGAGCTTCACCAGTCCCTTTCCTCAAAGGGAGAGGGACCTTCGGGACCTGCCTCGGCCCAGGTCAAAGTGCATAGACTAAGTGCCATCGTCGGCACTGGCGGGAGCGGGAGAGTTCCCCCTCCCCTGTCGGCCGACTTTCAACTTCGGTCAAGGGTGCGGCTCAGGCCGCTGGCTTCACAGTGTCCCCATCAGATCAGCCGGCCAGGACTCCCGTCAACGTTGTCGAGTCTCTCGACCCTTCATCTGGGCTGTCTTCTGCTGGAGCCACCATCCCTTCACCGGCTCCCCTGGCAGAGGCTGAGGTTCTGCCTGTACCTTTGGGGCGACAGGCCTTGGTCCTTTCATCTGAGCCGAGGGAAGAGCAGGCGTTCCCCGCTCCTTCCCAGGCCCACCCTCGGTTCCCCCGAGGATTTGGGTCTCGGTCCTCTTCTCGGTCAAGCCGCTCCCGCCGACTTCGGCATTCTCGGTTGGGGCACCGAGTTATGTGGCATTACCGTTCTTCCTTGTCTCCCTCCTCTGATGAGGAGTGGCTTCGATGCAGATGGCATCGACGTTACGAGGAGTTCATGTGGCAGCAGTTGTTATTGTCCGGGAATCAGTTGACACCGATTCATTCCCCATCCAGCAAGCAGCTGCCGCCCGATCGGCCAACACAACCACTCGCTGCAGTCGAGGTGCCCTCCAGGTCCGGTTGTTCATCCGAACCTTGCTGCCCCACCGTCTTCGGTGGAACCTCGGTCGGGTCACAACCTGTCCCGCAGGTTGTCTGTTCCCCTCACTTCCGCCCGCCCTCGGTGGGCGAAGAGTGACTCAGGCCTGAGGCAGCTCTTTGCAGACCCTTAGGAGTCCGAAGTCAACTCCTCCATGTTCCCCAGTTGGGAGGACCCGGGGTCCTCTCCAGAACATTCTGTGGACGACAGCCCATCGTCCTTTATGGGTCTGCTTCAGCTCATCTCAGAGTTCACCGGAATGCAGCTTGAACCCATGTCCAAACAGGTCTCTTATCCCCTGACGGAGATTCTAGACCGAGGGGGTTCATCCTCGGAGGCCTTCCCGGTGGCCGAGGCCATTGTCGGCCCGGCCTTGGAGCTCTGGCGGTGGTCTTCTTCCTGTCCTGCACCCTCAGCCAGGATGGCCAGGAAGTACTCTGTCCCTGTCGGTTCTTTGCCCGGTTTCTCGGAGCACCCCTCGGCTGAGGGGTTAGTTACCGATAATGTTTTCCAGCGTTCTGGTAACACTCGGGATGTGGATAGGCCCCCCCGACAAAGAGTCCAAAAGGATGGACTATGTCGGGCGCAAGGTTTATGCTGCGTCCTCCCTAGGCCTCTGACAGGCCAGCTCAGCTGCACTGATAGCACATTTTTCCCACACCCTTTTGGGCTCCCTGGATGAGGTGCTCCCTCATCTTCCGGGCAACCTGCAGACCATGGTCCGGAGGGTGCGGGACCAGGGTAGGGCGGTGGCAAAGCAGCAGCTTCAGACTGCTGTGGACTTAGGTGATTCCTGTGCCAGGTTGGTGGTGGCCGCAGTGGCCATGCGCCGCAGGGCGTGGCTGAGGTTATCCTCTTTCTCATCGGAAACCCAGCACAAGTTGGTGGACATCCCCTTCTTGGGGACTGACTTCTTCTGCCCTGGAGTGGAGGGACACCTCCAGGGGACCGAGAAGTCCGATGCCACTCTGGACTCTGTCACCCCCGCCCAGAGGGACAAAGGTCACTGGCAGCCTTTGCGTAAGCCCCTTTGTCCCTCGAGCCCCTGTGGCTCGACTGGCCCATCATCTCCAGCATGAGGGCCAGCAGGCTTGCGCTGGGCATCCTGTCCCCAAGCCAGCGGCTTTCCCTAAAGGGAAGCAGGGAGGTAAAGGCCCAAGAGCTCCCTCGGCCAGTCCCTCCTCCAAGCCTGCTCCGTGACGGGCTGAGGGACGCTGTCCCCGGCCCCATCACCCCTACCCGGGTTCCCCTGTGGGGAGATGGCTCCGCCCTTCCTCCACCTGGTCCACTTTCCTGGACCTCTGGGTGTCTGAGGTGCTAGGGGAAGGTCCTGCCTCGGGATTGCGAGCAGGCCCCACCCTTTCGAGCCGTTGCCCCTCGGGGGTCATGGGGCCTGCAGCCTCGTTGTCGGCCGCCGAGCCGACTTGCCTGGCCCCTCGATATAGAGGTGATCAGGAAGGTGGCGATTCCTCCTCCAGACCCTGGGTTCATGTCCAGGTATTCCTGGCCCCTAACAGACGGGGGGGCTTGCGCCCCATCCTTGATCTGCATGACGGGATGGTTTCTCTGTCTCAGATATCCCTTCCTCAGAACGAGGCATGTGGCTCTTTCCTGGACCTCCAGGACATATTTACACTTTGTTCCGTCCGTTTCTTGGAAGACTCCCCCTTTTCTTAAGTGGGGGATCTCTTTTCGAGTTCCAGGCCAGGCCCTTCGGTCTCTGTCCAGCATTCCTGTGACACTGAGGGGTCCAGGCGTAACCCCACCCGGATGGCGGCCTGACTGCAACCCCTCCAGGGCAGAGGAGGACGATCCAGAGTTCTGGCCTTCTAGGTTGCTCTCAGACTGGTCTCCCTTTTATTGGAGCCACGTTGGAACTCGTGTCTAAGCGGGTGATCTTTTCTTCGGGACAAGGCTCGACTCTTGAGTCCGAGCTTGGCTCCTGGCGGACAGGGCCGAGGTTCTTCCTTCCTTACCTAGTCAAGTCTGACTGGGCAATTGCGCCCTGCCCGGGACTTCCTGCACCTCCTGGGCCTTGCGGCGGCCTGCACCAGCGTGGTCTGTTTGGATCCGCCGGTTCATGTGTCCCCCTAATGGAGGCTGGCCAGCCAGTGGTCTCAGCGCTCCGTTCCTTTGGACCAGTCCGTGACAACAGCCCAGGGGTTAGGGAGCGCTCTCCTTTGGACCGTTCCAGCTCATTTGCAGGAGAACATCCCATTTGTCCGCCCCGAGTCGACAGTCTTCTCCGACCGATGCATCTCGGATGGGTGGGGGTGCCCATCGGGAATACAGATTGCACCGCCTCTGGTCCTCTCGGGAGTCCCGATGTCTTCCTACCTGCTGGAGCTCCAGGCGGTCCGCCTAGCTTACACCACTCACTCCGTCTGTGCGGGGTCTAGTGGTTTAGGTCCAGGCAGACAATACTACGACCATGTGCTACCTATCCCACCAGGATCAGATGAGCCCCTTGCCTCTGCATAAGGAGGTTCTCTGCTTTGGTTCTTTCGCGCAGCCGGGAGGCGTTTCCTAGCCATTTCAATGGCTGGAGCCTCCATCACCCTGGCCGATGCCCTAAGCCGGATAAGGGCTGCGCCTCATGAGTGGTTTCCCTGCTGGAGGTAGCACAAGATCTGTTTTCCCTCTAGGTCACACCTCAGGTGGACCTTTGTTTTTCCCTCCAGGGAGAATTTGAGGCCGAGACTGTCTCATGCCCGCCCCCTCAGCATGGTTCGCTGTAGGGGATGCCTTTGAGGCCGTGGACCCCGGGCCTCTTCTACGCCTCTCCCCCATTTCCCTTGACCCTCAGGCAAGGCGAGGGGGGACTAGGCGCAGGTGATTCTGGTAGCCCCAGACTGGTTTTGCCAGCTCTGGTATCCGGCTCTCCTCAGTCTCAGCCCCAGGCTTCCGAGGCGGCTTTCAGCCCGCCCGGTCCTGATTTCTGTTAGGAGAAGGTACTCCATCCGGACCTTCAATCGCTGCACCTGCCGGTCTGATCCCTGTGCGGCTAGTGGCCAGGCCTTGAGTCTTCCGGCAAGGTCCTCGACGTTTTTGAGGCATCCTGCCAGGAGTCGACCAGATATGCTCACCTTCAAATGGAAGAGTTCTCCATTTGGTGTTGGGATAGGGCCTGGTCCCCTCTCCTGTTCCTCCTCGAGCATTCCAGACTATCTGCGGTCCGTTCTTTCTTGAACGAGGGCTTTAGTCGACAACCCTCAAGGTGCTCCTGTTAGCCACTCCTGTCTTCTGGGCGTGGGCCGGAAGGTAGTCGGCGGCGCAGGAAAGGTGCTCTGGTGCTTTCCAAGGCCTTGATCACACCTCCCCTCTGGGGAGAGTATCCCCATTTCTGTGGGATCTTACGCTTGTATGGACTTAGCTCACGGGCAAGCCGTTCGAACCTTTGCACAGGTGTGAGTTTCCCCACCTGTTGTGGAAGGACACCTTCTTGGGGCTACCATGCCAACCAGAAGGACGGGAGAGTTCAAGCGCTCCTTTGGATCTCTCTCTGGTCTTCCACAGGGACAATGTTGTCCCTACTCCACAGTTCCTTCGTGGCGGTGGGGAGTCTTTTTCCCCTAACGGGTATTGTCTCTGCGGGGTTCAACCCCATTCACACCTCGGAGGCCGTGTATAGGATCCATTGGGACCCTGTTTAGCGCTCGCCTTCCCGGGAGGCGTGGGACTGAGAGTCGGAGAGGTTAGCCAGCTGTTTTGTCATCTACGCTGAAGCCGCACCTGGCAGACCTGCAGCCAAGCAGGCCGACGGCGGGTGGTCACGTCCTGCAGATCTCCGCTATAGGTGGGCAGGCATGGAGCCTCCCAGAGGGATAAGTGCTCATTTTACCCGCCCTTCCGCTGCATCGGTGGCTGCTTCCAAGGATACCCCTGTCCAGGGTATCCGTAGGGTTCCTACCCAGAAGCAAGCATATACCGGTTTCCCCTTCCACATCAACCTTGGGTCACGCCGGGATGTTGGTTGGGGCCTCGGTTCTCCAGTCTTTATACCTAAGAAGTGGGTGTGCGCCTTGCCTCCCTCCTCCCAGAGAACTGCTAGGAGTCTGCCAATAAGTGTGGATGAACAACATATCCATGTCCCTAGAAATACAGGTTACTCACCTGTAACAGGAGTTCTAGAATGGTATATATTGTTCATCCTACATTCTCGACCTCCCGGCCGGCGCACAACCTGGCTTCCAGCGGGCTAGATCTGGCGTCATGGGGCAGGCCGAGTTTTATCACCGGGTGGGTGGGAGGAGCCAGCTTGAAGACCTTCCGGTAAGATTTAAAGCGGCAAGGAACCTGCCAATAAGTGTGGATGAACAACATATACCATTCCTAGAACTCCTGTTACAGGTGAGTAACATGTATTTACTTTTCCTTTAATATGGTGTGAGAGGGCTAAATAATTTATTTAAAAAAAAAATACATACTTAATCTTTTACTTTTAGTGGCACTGAGGCCAAAACTGAAATTGGAAAGTAGGAAGAATTGACTTATAGGATTTACTGTCAGTACAGATAATACTGTATGTCATTGCTAAGCCAATCTTTCTCGAAATTACAGGGCTAGCAAATGTAAAATTTTCAAGATTATTTTTTCATATAGTCCTTTGCCTACAGGCCGTCATCTTCTCCTGCTTTCAGATCTTCATGCCAGCAACCTGTCATCCCATCTGCTGCCCCGAGGCAAGGGGCTTTCTCCCTCAAGCCCTCCTACCTCCCACTCAGAGCTGGGCAGTGCACCAGCAGGCTTTGTGAACATGTACTGTGAAAGATGCAAGCTCCCTAACCCAACACAGGAGTCGCTGCAGCTGTAGAACCCTGCACCAACTTTCCCTGACTGGAAGCACTGTCATGCCACCCAAGCCAGGTCACCGGAGTGGGAGCACAGCACACTACTCACTGGCCCATGGGGCAGCTGTTAATTAAGCATTAAGGCATGACAGGGTGTGTATTATTGTGAGATGACACACCTCGGGAAATGAAGCACGAGGCGAAGCTGAGGGTTTACTCATCTGAGAAGTGCTGTTATCCCTCAATTACGCACCCCTGGAATGCTTTATTATGATTTATAAAATGGCTTCCCACATTTTTGTATTTTAGGACCAAGTAATGAGGTTCAGAAAGTTAAGTATTTCTGACGTGTGTTGATGTTGTGGGATAACACTGTCATGTGACTGGATTCCACCAATCACAGTACAGGGTTTCTCTTGCCCGTTTTATAATGAGCTGCATTTTGACATGGGTCATAAACTAAAGCAACATTTTTATAGGCAACATGATAGAATTGAGGGAAATAGGTCCTGTCTGACAACCCTTTACATGCTTGCTTCCCTGTTAAATGACGAACTATTGCAGGATAAAATCCAGTAATTTTAAAATAATTTCAGTGCAAATTTCAGAACTATCCAGGAGACAGTGTTCCCTGTCTTCAGAAGGATTTCTCCCATTCTGTACCTATGGCAAAAACATTTTGACATTGAGCTCTATATCTTTTATCTTGGTGTTCTGTTATTGCAAATCTTGTTGATGCAGAAAGTTTTGAGTTTGTTTTCTTTTTACATTGTGTATATTAGCTGTTTGTTGAAAAACCTTCTTTTTATAGAAAACATTGTGAAGATTTCTGTTAATTTATTGTACCCTTTTATTACCGATGGTTAGTCGGGGTGTTGCCACTATCTGCATGTATGGTTTGCCATGTGCCTCAGACAGGGGAGCAGATGTTTCTAAATGAACATGCACTGCATTCAGTAGGGCTCAGCAGTCCGTTCACAGACGTGATTTCATGCTCCGTGGGGATTCTAGAACTGTCTACGATGCTACATTTGTAGTTCTCTGTTCCAAAAAAGGCAGGTGCTTAATGCAAATATATTGTATTTTACAATGAAAGGGTAGATTTATGTGGCCGCAGTTATTGTGGTTTCTAGTGGATTACCCCGTCATGAGCTAGTCTGCTACAGGTCAGTTTCCAAGTCAGGCTGCAGTCTGAATTTTGTTTTGATGTAATGAATCTAATATATATATGCCCTTTCCATTGTCTCATAAAAACAAAGATGAGTTTTTAGTGCAGAATATGCATATCAGTCTGCAAAAATGATTATTTTGGGTGCTTATGGTAGTCTTAATATTGATGATTAGTTGCATTCCACCTTATGTTTGCTGTATTGTACTGTTGTCAGCAGAGATATTTGGATGAGATTAAAGGGAAGCAGTTATGTACAGTGGATGACAGAGTTTGAAAGCCATGAAAAGCTATTTCAAATGAAGTATTGGTCTCACTGGTAGCTGGAAGTACTCCAGCGATATAGACAACCGAGTCTGTTCAATATTAATACATACATTGCAGCCATTTGTAGAACATTGTGATGTCATTGAGGAGCAAGCTGTGCTTGACTTAATGCAGTTAGGCACAGCTTGTACCTCTGCAATCACAATGTTCTAAAAATGGCTGCAATGTAGTATTAATATTGAACTGACTCAGACTATATGTATGGAGTGCTTCTAGCTTCAGATGAGCCCAATACTTCATTTGAAAGAGCTTTTCATGGGCTATCAATCTACAATAGCCACTGGGCATGACTGTGTCCAGTTTAGTATCTTGTCAATGTACAGGATGCTGGTACAGTGCCTTTATGTGCTGTACAATAACATGTTTAACCTACAGATACTAAAATCAGGACTTTCTGCTAGGTAGTAATATGACTGAATATAGTGAATTTTATATTGTACTGATTCTTGTTTTCATGAGCCTACAAGCACTTTCAATATAGTTAAAAAGTACTATTATAATTCTTAATGTACTTACATATGTGGGCTAAACTCTGATCTAGTAGGGAACGGTCTGAATGAGGGTCCATTTACACTCGGTACAATGCGCTGGTGTATAAACCCCAGTTGTGTGGTTTATCTTTTTTCTTTTGAATGTTTATTACGGGAATACATACTACTGTAATAAGTGTCTGTGGTATATGCAGCACTTTAACAATGTTTATATGGTAGAGCTTCCATTGGTACCCCGGTGAGTTACTCAAGTAAACATCCTTCTGTTATAGAACTTATTCTGTTGGGAACATTCCCTTGACATCAGCAATTATTTAATAAGTAACATTTAATGATTTATATGATTCACTTGGCTATCAGAATCTGATTGAGTAATCATTTAAGAAAATAGAATTGGTATCCTTCTTGTGGAAGCTCTTAAAAAAACTACTGCAAGAAATTAGGGAGTGTAAGGAAAGATTTTTATAGATTCAAACAACATTAAGTCTTGCTATATTCTGACTATATGCAGTTATCCCCAGCATATGGACTGCTCTGGAGAGGAACGGTGTAACTATGCCAGGGCATAGAACATTGAGCTCAAGCTCGGCTTTCAATCCTCTGTCTCTGGTACTTCTCAGTGTAACCGTCAGATTCTTTACTCCTCCTAGCTGTGAAGTCGCTCCAGAGATTTTCTGCTCCGATTCAGTTCGGTATTTGTAAAATTGGTCGGTTCCACAACCGTTTATTTATTTTTTCAGTATCAGATCTCTGTCTATGGTACAGGTAGTGTAAATAAGTAGATATTGTAGAGTTTTGGGGTAGAAATTGTTTTTTGTTCGGTTTCTTTCTGGTCAGTCCAGTTGGGAACTGAAGCAATTCTCTAATAACTGTTTCTCTGTTATTTACTGCCCATATTCTGTGGTGTTCCAGTACTTATCGAATCCTAAAAAAAAAGTTTTTTCCCATTTTTTTTAACTGACCCGTGACACATTTGGAACCAATAGTTTTTTTGTTACCTGGCTTTAAGACTGATTAGGGTAACTTTGTTTGAACTAGGCATACCTGAGAAACCCCAAAAGAAAACCGGTCCCACTGGGTTTCAGCACTGTACTAAGTGTGGGGATGCATTTACCAAGGCTGATCCCCACCTTATTTGTGTTTATTGTCTGGGGTTTGACCATCTCAAAGACTGCCAAATCTGTAAAAACTTTCCCAAAGCCACTTTGGAAAAAACATTTAAGTAGGCTGAAGGAGAGAGAGAGGCCAAGTCCACTGACCCAGATGGCCAGCCCGGTTCAGTTCCCGATCAAACCTGAGGGGGTGCCTACTGACCTGGGCGATACCTCCTCAGGCAAAAGGAGAGCCGATTCTGCGGAATCGGTTCCTGCAAAGTGAAAGCGAAAATCAGCCAGTTCGGATCCCAGTTTCCATGTCCCAACTGCTGAAGAGATTGCTAAGGTGATCACGATTGTTCAGTCACTTTGCCCGGTTCCACCCGAACCGGCACAAAGGCCACCGGTTCGGTTGGAAGCTTCTGCTTCGGATTATGACCCTGAAGCTTTTTATGAGGGCAACTGGGAAGAAGAGGAAGATTATGAAGACAATGATTATGAAGACCTAGATGAGCCGGTAGAGCCTGACATCTCCCCAGACAGGCCTTCTAATATTTCTCCTCCCAGACTTTGAATCCCCTTTCTATTTCTTGTTTTACAAGAAAGTGGCTGACACTGTCCAACTTCCAGTGGAAGAAGCTGAGCAGGATCAGGAGGAACCTGACTGTGTGGAAATGATGGATGTCCCAGAGTCCAAAAGGCTGTCCCTCTGCATAAATCCCTGGGGAAACAGACACAATTTTACAATTTCCCACATCTATACCTCCTGTGGATAAGAAAATGGACAGGGGATATACATTGTCAGGTCCTGGTACAGAGTTCCTTACCAGTCATTGCAGCCATGTTGGGCTAGTGCAAGCTGCAGCCTGTGACAAGGCTAATATTCCTTTGGCATCTCATGCCCAGATAAGGATTCCAGGAAAGTGGATGCCATGGCTAAAAAACAATACTTGGCATCCTCTTTGGGACTCAGGCAGGCTACCTATATGGCATATACAGCCCGGTACCAGAAATCTCTGAGATACGGTTCTGGAGCTGGCTAGGAATGCCCCACCCCAGCTAACCAAGGAGCTGGAGCAGGTGGCTGCAGATGACATTGAGGCATCCACAGTCCAGTTTCATGCTGCTGTGGACTCGAATGATGTGCATTCTAGAGTTATGGCTACATCTGTCTCCATGAGGAGGTTTGCTTGGCTCAGATGTACCAATCTGTCACAGGATACCCAGACTAAGGCTATGGATTTTTCTGTTACTGGTAACTCTCTGGGGAACAAACAGAGGCTTACATGAAAAAGATGGACGGAGTACAGGACCACCTACAGGAGTGCTGCAGCCAAAGAGAAGCAGGTCACTTTTCAAAGGCAGCAATCTAGGGCTGACGGACAGGCCTTTCTACCAAGCTCAGGCTTCCTCTTTCTTTCAACAGAGGGGGTTCTTTAGGGGAAGAAGCAGAAGGGGATGACCAGAACGCAATCCTCTACTCAGCCTAAGCCCCCTGCCAAACAGACGCCCTGAGGTGTCAGTCAGGATCGCCTCCACAGTTCCAGTGGGGGGCAGGCTGGCTCACTATTTCCAGGTCTAGAAGTCTATTACTTCTGACAAATGGGTCCTGGAAGTAGTGAGCCAGGGGCCTGCTCTCAGTTTCAAAAGGTTCCCCAAAAATGAGAGCAAAGTCTTTCATTCCTCTCATTCCTTTGGAAACAGATGCTCTAGAGGCAGTAGTCTCCGCTTTACTGCTTCTGCAAGCAGTGGAAAGGGTACCCCATCAGCACAGGGGAAAAAGACTATATTCCAGATACTTCCATACCCCAAAAAAGACAGGGGAGTGGCGACCCATCCTAGACCTAAGATACCTGAATAAACATATACTAAAGCCAAAGTTCAAGATGGTGACTCTGGAAATAATTATTCCCCTCTCTGAGACCAGGAGACTGGTTGGCCTCCCTGGATCTCAAGGATGCCTGCTTTCACATACCTGTCAGACATTCCCACAAAAAGTACCTCAGGTTTGAGTTGCCCTCAAGTCACTACCAGTTCAGAGCAATGCCTTTTAGCTCAACATCTGCCCCAAGGGTGATCACCAGGTGTCTTGCAGTAGTGGTGGCCTTTCTCAGGAGACAAGGCATCTTGCTGTTCCCTTACCTGGACGACTGGCTCATAGTGGGTCAGTCCTCAGACCAAGTCAGGTCAGCGCTAGAGGTCACTCAAAAGCTTCTGGGTTCCTTAGGGTTCCTCCTAAACCAAGAAAAGTCTGTTCTGGAACCAGCCCAGCTTCTCGCATTTATAGGGGTGGAGCTGGACACTATTCAGGCAAAGGCCTTTCTTCCTCTCTTAAGAGTAAAGTCCCCCATAACCCTGGCTCCTTCCTTTTGTCCACTAGTATCTCAATCAGCCAGGCACTTCTTACAGTTTCTAGGCCACATGGCAGCTTCCACTGCAGTGGTGCAAGGGGCAAGATTTCAAATGAGGGACATTCAGTTCCATCTAAGGGCCTTTTGGTCTCAGAAAACAGACCCCCTTTCCAAATTAATTACAGTATCTCAGACTCTGGTTCAGGCTCTCCAGTGGTGGCTGGAGGAGGACAACCTGAGGCAAGGTGTCCCTTTCCTCAGTCAGACCCCTACAGTGATTCTCACTATGGATGCTTCCCTGCTGGGATGGGAAGCCCATCTGGGTCAGCTCACTGCGCAGGGAACATGGTCTCATCAGGAGTCTCTCCTATACATAAATCATCTAGAACTCAGAGCTGTCTTTCTAGCACTTCAGACATTCTTGAACACAATTCAAGGGAAAGTGGTGCAGATCAGGACAGACACCACAACCATGTGGTACACGCAGAGGAGCACTCATTCCTCGGCCTTATGCACCGAAGCCATGAAAATATGGTCACTGGCTCACTCCCTTCAACCTTCCCTAATAGCTGTGCATCTCCCAGAGAAGGACAATGCATTGGCAGATGCACTCAGCAGAATTTATCAGGGTCACCACGAGTGGTCCCTGAATCCTCTAATCCTTCAGGTCATTTTCAGGAGATGGGGCACCCCAGAGATATATCTTTTTGCAGCCCCAGACAATCACCAGCTTCCTCTGTTTTGCTACAGACCCCCTCTCTTGGGGTCTGTTCCTCAAGATGCTCTCCTATTGGATTGGACAAACAGGTTTCTGTATGCTTTTCCTCCCTTTCCTCTGATGTTTAGAGTACCGATCAATATCAGATCTCAGCCTTGCACAGTGATTCTAGTGGCTCCAGACTGGATCAGGCAGCCTTGGTACCCTCTGCTGTTGTTACTATCAGTGACAATTCCCATTTGTCTTCCCAAACAGTACAATCTCCTAACATCCTCTCGGGAGGATACTGTATCCCAACCTTCTGACTCTCAGAGTTAAAGCTTGGCTCTTGAGGAGCTAGAATATGAAAGCCTGCATCTTTCCCAGTCAGTCTTGGAAATTCTTAAGGTTAGTAGAAAACCTTCTACTAGGAAAACATACAATTCCAAATGGAAGAGATTTGGTGGCTGATGTTCTCAGAGGCATATTCATCCAGATTCAGATGTTATTGCCACTGCTTTAGATTATTTGGTGCATCTTAACAGTTTAGGCCTCAAGCCTACCACTCTCAAAGTTAATCTAGCAGCTATCTCTGCCTTCCTTTCTGCTGTGAAGGGCTTTCCCCTTGCCTCCCATCCAGTTTTCAAAAAATGTTTCAAAGATCTGGTTCATAACAGTCCTTCTTTTAGGGAGCCTACTCCTGTTTGGGACCTGACTATCTGTATTGCACAGCTTATGCAGCCGCCCTTTGAACCATTATCTTCAGCTGAGCTTAAATACTTTACTTGGAAAACTGTGTTCCTGGTAGCCATTACTTCTGCCAGGAGAATCAGTGAATTACAGGTCTTATCAGTGGAACCTGATTTCATTTCATAGGGACAAGGTGGTCCTTTGGACAAACAGAAAGTTCCTTCCCAAGGTGGTATCAGACTTTCATTTGAATCAGTCCATGTCATTGCCTGTATTGTTCACTGACCATTTTTCCTCTGGGGAGAGAAGACTACACAGTCTTGATGTGAAAAGGGCCATCAGTTATTACATAAAGCACACTAGGGCCCATAGAAATGACTGTTCACAGCTGTTTCTCGCTTGTGGAGAAGTGAGAAAAAGGTAAACCTGCCACTAAAAGAACTATTGCCAGGTGGATTGTCTCCTGTATCCAATTCTGTTATTCAAAGTTGGAGAAAGATTCACCCTCAGGCCTGAGGGCTCACTCCACCAGAGGTACAGCTGCTTTGCTTACAGCAGCTAGAGACATACCCTTAGTGGAACTCTGTAAAGCAGCCACCTGGAAAACTGTTCAAACATTCACCAAGCATTATTCTCTTGACATCCAGTCAAGAAGTAATGCTAGGTTTGGCACAGCAGTGCTGCAGAAGCTGTTCCCAAAGTAGGTTATGTAACTCCCTCCTCCAAGGGGATACTGCTTAGTAGTCTGCATATAGTCAGAATACAGCAAGACTTCATGTTTGAAGAAAAAATTATTCACCATAGTAATGTTTCTTCTAATGGAGACGCTGCATTCTGACCTCCCTCCCTGCCTCCCCTCTTGGAACCTAGTTGTGTTGGGATGTGGGTTGGTAGTTTAAGTGCTGCACCCAAGAGGTGTACCTGTGTCACCTCCCCTTATTAGGAAGGGTTTATGTTCTCATTTTAAATATATTATAGTTACTCACTATCTGCTTGGATTCTTTTTGGGGTTCTCGAATTGAGTCTTTTGGACCCAAAAATTTGTCTTATTGCTCTTTGGCTTAAAATTAAAAAAAAATTATATTTTTAATAGTTAGTATAGTGCTCATAAGAATCTGACGGTTACGCTGAGAAGTACCAGAGACAGAGGATTGAAAACAGCTTGAGCTCAACTTAACCCTTTCCTCTCCGGAGCAGTTCAAGTGCTGGGGCTAACTGTATATAGTCAGAATACAGCAAGACTCCTTAGAAGAAACATTACTATGGTGAGTAATTTTTTCTTCTGTATACACTATAGTAATTTACTTTGTATAGCTATTATAATATCAGTGCTTCTTGGTACAGTAAAGTATTCTGTGGCAAAGGATATTTGAATATTTATGTCTTCGTCCATTCCAGAATTGCAGTATTTCAAATCTCCCATGCATAATAACCTGCACATACAGTATCTTGTAAAATCTGGTGTTGTCTTTATGCAATAAATTTATGTCTGAAATGCTGTTTTTTGTCTCCATGTGCTTTATCGGAAAAAATATTTGTCTACAGTTTTTCATTATTTTCAATTTAGTCTACATTTTAAGACATCTATTTTTTACATCACGATTTACAGAAACATAAAGATCCTTCTTGTGTGTTAACTGTCGGTTGTCTTGATTCCTAATGTTAGTCATCAGCAAGGAGAAAAAATTCTTTGCTATGATTAACAAGCATTTGTCAATGCCGAATGTTTGCTTGCTGGCATTGGTAGTGTAGAAGTTACAGAGCTGCATAATAGGAATGGCAGCGAAGTATTGAATTGAAGCCAACCCCACCACCACCCTGCAGAGAGTGACAGGCATTGGGGTGTGCCTTTGGGTCGTCAGGCATAACTACCATGCCATTTCACCACACCCTACCCTGCAGACACTGACAAGTGTCACGGTGTGCCTTGGGGTCTTTGGCCCTTATGCGCACCCCATTCCATCAGGAAATATGGTGAGATGGGTGCAGTATAGGAGAATGGGGTAACGTTTGGGCCCGAAGAGTCCAAGGCACGCCTTGGTGCCTCTCACTGGCTGCAGGGTGTGGGTGGGGGTGGAATGGTATGAGCATTACAGGCAAGAATCCCAAGTCACACCCCTGATGCCATTCATTCTTTACAGGGTGGAGCGTTATGGTCGGAAACCCTAACGCCTCAGGCATTCATTGGTATTTTCACTCCAAATTTTCAACATGTTTTTTTTGTGACCCCCCACCTCATGAACAGTGGCAATGTCAGTTTGTTAGCTGAAAACTGCTTTTGCACAGTGACTACGGCATTTGGCACCACAGGTGCAAAAACACATTCCGAACAGGTTGTGAAAAATGATGGCGGTACTGATCATGGGGAGGTGTAAAAAATGGCAATGTTGAAAATCTGGTGTGAAAATCTTAAAAAAACTAGTGAAGTCACTAGCGTGCATAGAAACTGCAACGCTTACCCGTAATGTAACTAGTTTGGGAATTTTTTTTACAGCAGATTGTTAACACAGGCATTTTGGGACCTTCGATCATAAACAGTGTCAGTGTGATTTTCTTTATCTGTCCCAAACAATGATTTCCCACAGCGACCACGCATTTCTGTGCTGAAAGTGTGAAAACACATTTCAACCATGTTGTGGAAAATGACAGCCATACTGTTCATAAGGAGGTGTGGAAAAATGCCACTGGTGAAAATCTGGATTGAAAATATTACAAATTCATGAACTTACAAGGGTGCGTGGAAACTGCGTAATGCTGACTCATAACACAGTCATTTTATGAGTTTGTCACCAAATTTTCAACATAGCCATTTAAGACCTCTGCTCATGACCAGTGTCACTGATTTTCTTAATCTGTCCCGTACATTGTTTTCGCACACTGACTGTACCATTGTGCCCTACATGTGCAGAAACAAATTTTGGGCGAGATGTGAGAAATGGTAGCTGTACTGCTTATAAGGAGGTGTGGTAAAATGGCTATGTTGAAAATCTGGAGTGAAAATATTGAAAATTTGCAAACTTACGAGTGTGTGTAGGAACTCTGCAACGCATGCTCGTAAAACAGTCATTTTTAGGAATTTTTTCACCAAATTTTCAACATAGCCATTTTAAGACCTCTGCTCATAAACAGTGTCACTGTGATTTTCTTAATGTGTCCCATACATTAATTTCATACACAATCGACTGCGCCCATTGTGCGCTACATGGGCGGAAACACATTTTGGGTGAGATGTGAAACATGACAGCTGTACTGCTCATAAGGAGGTGTGGTAAAATGGCAATGTTGAAAATCTGGTGTGAAAATATTGAAAATTCACGAACTTACGAGCATGCGTAGAAACTGTACATACACCTTTCGTAAAATAAGTAATTTTTGGAATTTTCCACAAATTTTAAAAATAGGCTTCTTGAGCCCACCTTATGAACACTGGCAGTGTTGTTTCATTAATCGGTCCCGAAAGGTGATTTCTTGCAGTGACTGCGAAATCACCCGTCGGGCCTGAATAACCCCAAGACAGTGACAGCATTCTTGAGAAGGGGTCCCAAAAACCCCATGTTGAAAATTTGGTGAAAAAATTCCAAAAAATGCCCGAGATATGCAGCAAAGTTGAAAAAACCCTATCTATTACATTATACAGCTTAACAGCATTTCCTCAGTTAGCGGTTGGCTTTGAAGAGTGCAGGCGTGTTCCCGGTCCACGAAGATCATCACACCAGACTCCAGAGGTAAGTATGAGGTGGGGTGTGGGGAGGCAGGTGTGCAGTGGGTGGTGCGGGTGGGGCAGGGACACTCACGAGGACCGTTTCTTAATTTACAGATTTTGTTTTTAATTATTAAGATGCGGGGCGTTTGCCACGCTGGGGTGGGCTCCCAGCGTGGCAGCTGGAAAGGATGTTTGGGGGCTGGAGCCAACGGGGATTGGGCACCCCCCCCATCGGCCATACGGACGTGTGCCACACTGGGTTGGGCTCCCAGCGTGGCACCAGGAAAGCTTTTTTTTGGGGGGGCGGTGTGGAGCCGACAGGGCATTGTGCACCCCATTGGCTATTCTGTATGTGCTTGGGGGGAGCGCGTCAGCACACAATATACATGCGTGCGTGTTGGGGGGGAGCGCTGCTCACTGAAGTGGAGCTCTCCCTTTCAACTGTATTTCTCTGCATTTTCAGCTGTCATAGACAACTGGAGCAGTGATTGGCACACTGCGACCGCGCCTGCAAACACACTGACTGAATTGGAAGAGGCTGACACACCTTTGGAAAACTCGGATGATGACACTATGTTTCTTGCACATGCATGCAAGCAAACATAAAAAGGTGTGCTTAAGCAGTGGTATTTTAGCTATAATGCATTTATATATTTAAAATGCCTTAACTGGGAAAGGCACGCTTAGCTGGAGCTTGTTTTAAGATGTGAGCGGGGGCGATGCAAGGTGGTCAGAAATACATAAAAAAAAACACAAGTGCAAAGTACAATACTGAATAGTGACAAGTGCAATGTACAAAACAGTATCATATAGTTCAAGGTACAACATATAGAGACTTGTAAGAATTTACAGTGTCTAAAAGCGACAAGTGTATAGTAATGAAATATCGAATAACATGGTATAACAATTTGCTATGTAATGGTCAGGGGAAGGTAATGTGCCAGCCAGAACCGATGCGAGTGGCTAGCTGCCAGAGCTAGGTAGGGATGAGCAGACATGAGTGGCCTAAGTAAGGAACGTGAAGACAAGAGATGAATAGGGAGAGGAAGCTCATTCCAGAGAATAGGAAAGCGAACAGAAAAAGTAGGACTGGACAGAGCAGCAGAGGCTTTGCAGTGAGGGACATGGAAAGAGCGAGCATTAGGTGACTGAAGGGAGTATGATGGTGGGATGGAGGGGATGAGTACAGAAGTAGATGGAGATGGTAAGCTGCGGCAGCACCTCATCGCCAGTAGCTCATGTGACTGTGCTTTATCCTCCCGGCATTTACTGTACTATTCCCCTTTCCATCTACTGCCCTGTATGCCCTTAATGGCAATGTCATTCCTGACTGGTACTGTTTTTTTTAGTATGTGTGTAACTGCATTTATTGCTCAAGCCTCATACTTAGATTTTTGTACGCCCCGGATGACAATGTCAATCCTCTGTCTCCTACTTGACTTATGTGTATGTAACTGCATTTGTGTGAATTTCCTACCTGTTTTGTGTTATTTACCTCACTGTAAACGTTGTTGCTTGTCATATTGTGTTCTCGCACTGTTTACTGATCCATTATCTTTATCTTGTTCATTTGACGTGGAGCCTTTGTAAATGAGTCCCTGACTCAAAGGTGTTCAATTCCGAGATTTAAATAAATAAAATAAATAAATGGTGGTGAGCCAGTATCTAGCTAGGAAGAAGGAACTGCAAGAGTGATGTCAGACTTCAAGGTAGGGGGGAGAGAAAAGGGTGTTAAGATAAAGAAAGCAGTGGGACTGCCTTGTACGGTATGGGCTGCATGCCCATTGGTCTTGCTCTGAACCAATGGGTGTGCAGCCCTATCAAGCAGTCGGGTGGGTGGCAGGCGGGTGGAGTGCTGCCACCTGCTGGCTGACTGGGGTAGCGGGTGGTGGGTTCCGTGGGTGGGTGGGGTGGGGGCCACTAGATCACCAGGAATATTGGACTTTGGGGAGGGTTTGACTTTATGCCCCGATCGGGCTTCTCGTGGTCCACTGGACCACCAGGGATATGGACTTTGGGGAAGGGGTTTGACTTTATGCCCGCAATCAGGCTTCTCGCGGTCCACTGGACCATGAAGGATATTGGACTTTGGGGAGGAAGTCTGATGCCCATTCGGGTTGCTCGGGGGGACTTAAGGTTCTGCCACGGTCAGAGCTAATGGGAGGCACATAGGTTCTGCCGTGATCGAGAAGCTACGGGAGGAGAATACTATCATGCCCGCGATTGGGCTGCAGGGGGTGTCGCTCCCTGATGACTGCTGCCTGGCAGGGCGCCAGGTGCAAGTCATCGGGGATCGGCACACCCGCATGCAAATGGCGCCTTAATTAGATGCAAATGGTCCCCTGTGCGCCTTACATACATTATGGCCCCATTTGCATGTCACCTTTTGAATATCACAGGTTTGCGCATGGCGCAATGGAACTTGTGCCACCGCTTCTGAATGCTCCACTCTGACCACTTGCGGTGGCGCAGTTCCACTGCGCCATGCACAGTGGCTGTGGCCAGCGGGCGATATTCAAAGAAGTTGCTCAATAGCACAACTCCATTGAATATCGCCCAGGCCACACCCCTGCGCAACTTTTTTGAGCAGCGCAAGGGCTTGCGCCACAGAATGGCGCAGTTTGAATATCTGGCCCATGGTCTCTAGCTCCAGACGTCGCAAGATTGCTGTTTGATGAGTAGGGAACCCCGGATGTGGACCTTTTTTTGTTCCCACTCAATGCCAAGCTGCCTCAGTTCTACTCCAGAAATCCAGGACATGGTATTTTCCATCAGTACCAACACCTACGAATGCAATTCTACATATTACAGATTCATTAAATGATAGGACATGACATACTGACACTGATTTTAGCGGAAGTACTAGGAAGCGCCCTAGAGAACAGGAATACACTGATAACATGGACAAAGAGTGGTATGAGGTTCAAGGCAAAAGAACACATAAAAAAGGATGTAAAGCCACACAGTTTTTTCTGCCTACACAAAATATCTTTGAGACTCTGTATGTTATCAACAATACTACAGATGTGACCCCATTACTGATAGATTCTCCCCTCCTTTAACCGGATGTTGACAATCACTGTGTCTCTCTTGAATCTTTCTGCAATCCTTCTGGCCCCCCGCAGGTTTGCCCTCCTCCTTCTCAAACCCCACTGATTCTATTACCTGTATCTTCTCCTGATAGAGTGTTTCCTGAGGAAAATGACCTAAGTTATATTGAGAACCCTCTGACACACAGTAGTGCCCTTAGGCAAGTGTATGTACTGTGGGATTCCATTATTAAATATTTAGAGCAATTTTTGATCCTGATAAAACTAATCATATGTACTCTAGTTTTAGTGGTGCCAGGATCTCTAATATCACTAATATGGTTCATAGCATTTTAAATTATTGTGGTCAGCATCCCCTGGTAGTGCTGTATGTTGACACTAATGATGTCTTACATTCATAATTATTGGATATTAAGAAAGATATTGTGGCGCTTTCTAACATTTTGGTTGAGATGGGATGTGAAATTGCTTTCTCTGAAATTTTACCTGTTCATAGAGCTTCTGAGGCATTTAATAATAGAATACATAAATTCAACAACTGGCTTCGCCTTAGATGTCTTAAACAAGATCAGGTCTGTCTTACTCATTGGGAGGAATTTGTCGACAGACCTGAACTGTATTGTAGGGATGGCCTCCATTTAAGTCCTAGAGGAAATCGTTTATTGGCAGAACATATGATTAAATATATAAATGAACATTTAAACTGCTTGACCTGGGGGAGAGTATAACTCCTCCTCCCCAGAGGCATTCAAATATAAAATCTGCTACTAAACATTTGCATCATTTAAAATATCTCTGTTTTAATGCTAGGAGCCTAAATAACAAATTAGATGAGTTATGAGCTTTACTTTCAGTTGATAAGATTGATGTGGTTATGGTCACCGAAACATGGGGTGATAACACTAGCTGGGACCTTTCTCTTTTTGGGTATAGTCTTTATAATTACAATAGACAAAATAGAAAAGGTGGTGGGGTTGCAATTCGTCTGATTGAATCACTTAAGTCGGTCAATATTTCTGACATGATCCAGTCTGGGTAGTCTGAGTCATTGTGGATTAAACTAATCTTAAATAAACAGTCATCTTATTTTGGGGGGATATTACCATCCCCCAGGTGCATCCCCTGAATACCTTGATGGTTTAATATCAGAAATAGAAATCGCCTCCATTATGGGGGATATTATTCTGACTGGGGACTTTAGGTGAAATTGATTGGATTACACAAACTGCAACCACTTGTGCAGTAAGAAAATTAATATCTGCCAGCAGTGCAACCTCACCCAGGGTGTAAATCAGCCTACCAGAGACATGAATACTTTGGATCTAGTGCTTCATAGCGAGAGCTTGGCATGAAAGAATCTTATTGTAATCACAACTATTGGGAATAGTGACCATTCTTCCATCGGGTTCCTGTTAGAACATATGGTTGTTCCATTGAAAAACAATTCTGTACTATATTTGTATGATAAAGCAGATATTCCCAGTATTAAAACCAGTTTGGATAATACTGATTGGGCTTCTATTTTAAATATAGTCGGCATTAGTGATTATTTTTTCTTTTTTCATAACATTTCTGACCTTAGAAACTTGTATATCCTGACTAAACCAAAAAGGACTTGTAACAACGTGTACCTAAATGGATGAATAATTCTATAAAAGCCCTACTAAAGAAGAAAAATAAAAGGCATGCTGCATATTTGAAATCACGGAGTATTATGGATTGGTGTACAAATCTCAATATTCAGAAGAAATGCAAGAAGTGCATTAGGAAAGCCAAAAAAAACATGGGCACTCAATTTGGTTGTTAATGCAAGGAAGGATAAGAGTAAATCGTTCTTTGTTTATATTAACTCTTTATAAAATCCTACCAGTCAAGTGGGGCCTATCCAGCTAAATAATTCACAAATTTATGATCCTTTGGAAATGGCAACTATATTTAATGTCAGTTTTTATAAAATCTTTTCAGATAATCAGACAGTTCTAGGGACGTTAATATGTTGTTCAATCCACACTGTCTGGCAGGTTCCTTGCTGCTTTAAATCTTGCCGAAAGTTCTTCAAGCTGGCTCCTCCCACCCACCCAGGTGGTAAAACCCTCAGCTCCGTCCCATGACACCAGATCTTCCTTACCGCTTGGAAGCTCAGCTTCCCTCCTTAGCGCTCTGCGTTTTAGGTCTGGATCTACACTCTTCGGATTTCCCGAAACTAATTTTAAAATTTACAAAACTAAGGTCTTCGCCTTCCCTTGCGGCTGCGATGGACAAATCGACTCCTGGTTTCCATTGGTGTCCTTGTAGGCAGATGATGTCCCAGACCGATCTGCACTCCACGTGCATCTGCTGTCTGGGGCTTGGCCACGATTGGCAGGACTGCGGATTGTGCAGGTCTTTCTCGGCTTTGGTCTTGGAGGACCGCGCTGCCAGACTACTTCTTGGGTGCCCCAAAAAACAGTACCTGCGGGTCAAGTCTAAGGAGGCCCATTGGGTGGTGTCTGCGGCGGTGGGCTCCACGCAGCAGTTGGAGCAGATGATCGCGCTTGAGGAGGTGGCGGCCCAGGCCACTTCTTCTTCCTCCTCGGCTGCAGCATTTATCCCACTCTCCTTGGGCTCCTGCTACACAGCTTCTTTTAATGAGCTTTGTCAATCCCTCTCCACTAAGGGAAAAGGGCCATTGGGATATTCCAGTTGGTCCAGAAAGAAGGATTCTAAAGGTAAGTCCCACCATCAACGTTCATGGGAGTGGGAGAGTTCCCCTTCACCCGAGCGTCAACTTCATTCGAGGTTGCAGCTGCGGCCACTGGCTTCACAGTGTCCCCGTCAGGTCAGCTGAGTGAGACATCCATTGACACGGTCGAGATTTTTCTCTACCCATCGGACAGTTTGTTTACTGGAGAAGCCGACAATCCTTCTTCACCAGTTCCCCAGTGGTTACCGAGGACTTACATGTGCCAAAGTCCCGGTTAGGTCCCTACACCGAAGGAGGTGGAGTTTCCCCTGTTCCTCTCTGACCCACTCTCGGAATCCCGGAAGGTCTCGGTCCTTTTCCAGGTCCAGCTGGTCCCGCTGACATTGGCAGTCTCACTCTCGGCACCATGGAAAGCAGCGTCGCCACTTGCCTCTTCAGAAGATAGGCTCCAGTGCAAGTTGTGTCAGCACTTCGAGGACTTGATGTGGCAGCAACTTTTACTGACCGGTAACAAGCTGACTCCGTCGCCTTCTCTGGCCATTAAATGGTGGTAACTGGAGGGCCGAAGCAACTCCTTATGGTAGTTGAGGAGCTGCCCTCGGCGCCGGTTGTTCTGCCAAAACCGGCTGCTCCATTCATCGTGGTGGAACCTCCGCCTCCACAACTGAAGACTGGGGCCCCGACCAAGGATTCTTGGTCGGGTCAGGGCTTGCTTCATAGGTTGTTGGTCACCCTCACTCCCGATCGACCTCGGCAGGTGGAGGGTGGCACAGGCACTCGGCAGCTGTTCGCAGACTCCTCGGAGTCTGACGATGACGACTCCTCCCACTTCTCCAGGCCACTTGCCCTGGAGTCTGCAGGGGGCCAGTCAGTGGATGAGAGCCCATCCTCGTTTCTGGGTATGCTTCAACTCATCTCAGAGTCTACTGGGATGCAGCTCGAACCTGTTTAAACACGGGCCAAGTATGCCCCTTACGGAGATACTGGACCGAGGGGATTCCCCTAAGGAGGCCTTTCCAGTGGTTGAAGCCATTGTTGGCCTGGCCCTGGAGTTGTGGCAGTGGCCATCATCTTGTCCCGCACCTTCAGCCAGGATGGCTCTAAAGTACACGGTCCCCACTGGTTCACTCTCCAGTTTCTCGGAACACCCCTCTGCAGAGGGGTTAGTGATCAATAGTGTTTTCTGGTGTTCCGGGAATGCTCGTGACGTGGACAAACCGCCCTATAAGAAATCCAAAAATTGGATTATTTAGGGCGGAAGGTTTACGCTGCTTCCTCCCTAGGCCTTCGTCAGGTTAGCTTGGCCATTCTGATGGCACATTTCTCACACGCCCTTATGGGCTCCCTGGATGAGGTGATTCCTCATCTCCCAGCTGACCTTCAGACGACAGTCAAGCAGGTGTGGGATCAGGGAAGGGCGGTGGCTAAACAACAGCTCCAAACTTCATTGGACATTGGTGACTCTTGTGCCCGGTCAGTAGCGTCTGCAGTGGCCATGCGCCGCAGAGCTTGGCTGCAGATCTCCACCTTCACAGTGGACACCCAGCACAAGCTGGCAGATGTTCCCTTCCTGGGCACCGACTTGTTCGGGCCCGGAGTGGAAGGCCATCTCCAGAGGATCGAGAAGTCCAATGCCACCTTGGACTCGGTCACATCTGCCCAGAAGGACAAAGGCTGCCCGCAGCAGCGTAAGCCCTTTTGCCCTTCCACTCCTGTGGCACGTCCGGCCCAGCAACACCAGCATCAGGGCCAGCAGGCTCACACTTGGTGCCCTAAAGCCAATTCTGCCATTTCCTCAAGTGGGAAGCCTGGAAGTAAGGGTCCAGGAGGTTCCTCAGTGGGCCCTTCCTCCAAGCCTGCCCAGTGATGGGTTGAGGGATGTCACCCCCATCCTCGTCACTCCCCCCTGGGTTCCCTCTCATGGGGGGGATGGCCTCGCCACTTCTTTTCCGCATGGTCCGCTATCACCACGGACTGCTGGGTGCTAGAAGTGGTTGGCAGGGGTCTGCCTCTGGAATTCGAACAGTTCCCCCCATCAAGCCGTCGCCCCACGGGGGGCTACAGGTTTTCGCAGCCTCTCTGTTGGCTCATTGAGCCGACATTGCCTTGCTCCTCCAGAAGGAGGTGATCAGCGAGATGGCGGACCCCCCTCCAGACCCAGGGTTTGTGTCCAGGTACTTCCTGGTCCCAAAACAGACGGGGGGCTGGCGCCCCATTCTAGACTTGCACAGCCTGAACAAGTTCCTAAGGCTTCACACCTTCAGGATGGTCACTCTGGCTCAGATCATTCCATCCTTGGAACCAGGCATGTGGTTCTGTTCTCTGGACCTTCAAGATGCGTTCTTTCACATCCCAATCTGTCTGTCTCATCATCGATTCCACCACTTCAGAGCAGAGGGATCTCTTTACGAGTTCCGGGCCATGCCCTTCGGCCTCTCTCCAGCTCCCAGGGTCTTCACCAAATGCATGGCAGTGGTGACAGCATTCCTGCGGTGCTGAGGGGTCCAGGTGTACCTTTACCTGGATGACAGGCTGATTGCAGTCTCCTCCAGGTTGGAGGTGGGGCAGTCCAGGGATCTGGCCCTCCAGGTCTGCTCTCAGATTGGCCTCCTCATCAACGAGGCCAAATCAGAACAGGTGCCATCACAGGTGATTCAGTTCATCGGGGCAGAGCTCGACACTCTTCGTGCTGGAGCCCGGCTCCCGGCAGGCAGGGCTGAGGTCCTTTCCTCCTTTGCCCAATCATTTCTGGTTGGGCAGTTGCGCCCAGCCCGGGACTTCCTGCGCCTCCTGGGCTTCATGGCAGCCTGCACCAACGTGGTCTATTGGGCCCGCTGGCATATGCATCCCCTGCAGTGGAGGCTGGCCAGCCAGTGGTGACAGTGCTCCGGTCCTCTGGACCAGCCAGCGAGAGTGACCCAGGAGATGTGGGACAGCCTGCAGTGGTGGCTCGTCACAGCTCATCTGCAGAAGGGTATCCCCTTCATCCGCCCCGAACCGATGGTCACTCAAACGACCGATGCCTCTCTGATGAGTTGGGGTGCCCATCTGGGGGAGCTCAGAGCTCATGGCTTCTGGTCCCCTCAGGAGTCTCGATGCCACATCAACCTGCTGGAGCTTCAAGCGGTGCGACTAGCTCTCAGTGCCTTCGCTCCATTTGTACAGGGTGAGGTGGTTCTGGTCCAGACTGACAACACCACAACCATGTACTGTCTCAACTGACAGGGTGGGACGCACTCCTTGCCTCTGTGTAAGGAGGCTTTCCGCATTTGGTCTCTCATGATCAGCCTGGAGGTGGATCTCCTAGTCCTCCATGTGGCAGGAGCCTCCAACAGTTTGGCCAATGCCCTCAGCCGGACAGGCACCGCATCTCACGAGTGATCTCTCCTGCCGGAGGCAGTACTAGATCTGTTCTCCCATTGGGGCTACCCTCAGGTGGCTCTGTTCACCTCCAGGGAGAATGAGAAGCTGAGGCTGTTTCACGCCAGCCCCTCCTCAGCAGGGCTTGCTGCAAGGGGATGCTTCTCAAGGCTATGGACCCCGGGCCTCTTTTACGCCGTCCCTCCATTTCACTTGATCCACAAGGTGCTTCTCAAGGTGAAGAGGGACAAGGCGCAGGTGATCCTGGTAGCCCCAGACTGGCCCCACCATTTCTGGTACCCAGATCTCCTCAGCCTCAGCTCCAGGCTTCTGAGGCAGCTTCCAGCCCACCTGGACCTAATCTCAGTTGACTAGGGGAGGGTTCTCCATCTGGACCTTCAGTCCCTGCACCTGACGGCCTGGTTCCTGAGCGGCTAGAGTTCCAGGCCTTGGGTCTTTCCAACGAGGTCCTCAACGTCGTTGAGGCGTCCCGTAAGGAGTTGACTAGAAAATGCTATGCCTTCAAATGGAAGAGGTTCTCCATTTGGTGTCAGGACAAGGGGTTGGACCCTTCTTCCTGTTCCTTGGCTAGCATTCTGGACTACCTGTGGTCCCTTTCTCAGCTAGGGCTTCAGTCGACGACCCTTAAGGTGTACCTGGCAGCCATCTCTGCCTACCTGGCGTGGGCCAGCAAGCAGTCAGTGATGCAGGAGAAGGTGGTTGGGTGCTTTTCCAAAGGCCTAGACCACATATCCCCTCTGGTGCGAGAACCTCCACCTCCATGGGATCTACTGCTGGTATTGGCTAAGCTCATTGGCAAGCCATTGGAACCGATGCACAGGTGTGACATCTCTCACTTGTTGTGGAAGACCGCCTTCTTGGTGGCTGTCATGTCAGCCAGAAGGATGGAAGAGCTCCAGGTGCTTTCCATTGAGTCGCCTTATCTGGTCTTCCATAGGGATAAGGTTTTCTTTCACCCCCACCCGAGATTCACTCCGAAGGTGGTGTCGGAGTTTCACCTTAACCAGGTGTTGACTCTGCCGGTGTTCTACCCCAGTCACACCTCGGAGGCTGAATATAGGCTCCATACTTTGGACCCTAGAAGAGCGCTTACTTATTATAAGGAGCGAATGGCTGAAGTTCAGGGAGAGATTCGCCAGCTGTTTGTCACCTACGCTGAAGCCGCACCTGGCAGACCTGGAGCCAAGCAGACGATAAGCAGGTGGGTCACCTCCTGTATAGATCTCTGCTATTGTTTGGCAGGCATGGAGCCTTCCAAAGGGATAAGAGCTCATTCTACCCGCCATACCGCTGCTTCAGTGGCTGCTTCTAGGGATGTCCCTATCCAGGAAATCTGCAAGGCTGCTACTTGGATGTCAGCACACACCTATATTTCCCACTACCACATTGACCTAGAGTCACGCCGGGATGCTGGTTTTGGGACCTTGGTTCTCCAGTCCTTATTCCCTAAGTATGGGGTGCACGCCTTGCCTCCCTCCTCCCAGAGAACTGCTAGGAGTCTGCCAGACAGTGTAGATTGAACAACATATCCACATCCCTAAAAATACAGGTTACTCACCTGCAATAGGAGTTCTAGGAGTGGTATATGTTGTTCAACAACATGACCCAACCAACCTCCCTGGCTTCGACGTGCAACCTGGCTTCCAGCGGGCTAGATCTGGTGTTATTCGATGGCGTCAAGGGTTTTACCACCCGGGTGGGTGGGAGGAGCCAGCTTGAAGACTTTCCGGCAAGCTTTAAAGTGGCAAGGAACCTGACAGACAGTGTGGATGAACAACATACACCACTCCTAGAACTCCTGTTACAGTGAGTAACCTGTATTTATTAGTAATATATATTCTGAGGAGGAAAATATTACTATTCTGTATCTGATGTGTATGCTAAATTAACCTCTTTTAAAGGGAAACTTGGCTATCACTGGATGGTATACCAGATCGTCTTTTGTATTTATTGGTAGATAGTCTGGCATTTCCTCTAAAATTGTGCTTTGAATACTGTATTAACTATAACTTTGTGCCTCAATTATGGAAAAAAGCTTACGTAATCCCGATTCATAAACAGGGACCTAAAAGTTGCTGGGAAAACTAAAGACCTATCAGTTTAACTGATCCTCTGTGTAGAATTTTGGAAAGCCTGATGAAAGATATTATTACCTCTACAATAGTTACACTTGATGAGGAACAACACGGTTTTAAAAAAGGACACAGTTGCTTAACTAACTTATTGTGTTTTCACGAGGATGTCAGTTTGCAGCTTGATAATAAACTTCCAAATGATGTAATATATATTGGGCCAGATATTCAAAAGGGTTGTGCCATGCGCAATAGGGTTGCGCCTGCGCAAGTCCAAACTTGCTCCCTTCTGCGATATTCAGCAGGAGGCAGTTGCACCACAGAAAACATGCTGAGCAACAGCGCAATGCAAATGAATGCATGCTGAACTGGAGGGGGAGGAACCATGCATAAACTGCACAGCCCGATATTCAGTCGGGCTATGCAGAGTTGTGCAGGCACAACCCCCAACCTGCGCCTGCACAACTTTGAGCCAAAAAAAAAGGCTCAAGTTGAGGGCCACCCACAGGTGAGCTGCTGCATTGCAGGGTGCAACACAGCAGCTGCCACCTGTGGCTGGCCCTCAACCCACTCCCTGTGCCCCCCCTGCAGCCCGATCGTGGGCAAAAGAGTGAAAATCCCCACCATCACCCCCCACTGGCCCGATCGCGGGCAACAGCAGAAATGTCCCCCCCCCACCAGCCCGACCGCGGACTGCATTAGTTTAAAACAACCCCGAATACATCCCTGGTGGTCCAGTGGACGAAAGCGTGATCGTGGGCTGTATCAGTGTAAATACAACCCCCTCCTCCCGAACATAGCCCTGGTGGTCAGTGGACTGAAACTCCCGTTTAGGGATGTAAGCAATAACCCCGAACATAGCCCTGGTGGTCAGTGGACCAAAACTCCTGATCGCCGGGATGTATGCAGTAAATACCCCCAAACATCCCTGGTGCCTAGTGTCCCCACCCCACCCACCCATGAAGCCCACCACCCCGCTCCCCGGCAGCCAGCGGGCGGCAGCATCCACCGCCTGCCGCCCGCCGACTGACTGCCGGTAGAGCTGCCGCCCGTGGTGCAGAGCAAGAGCCAATGGGCGTGCAGCCCATACCGTACAAGACAGTCCAGATTTGTGAATGAAATTCATTCACAAAACTGGACTGTCTTGCGTATATGAGCTGCACTGCATTGGCTCTTGCTCTGTACCAATGTGCTCACCCTACTGGGCAGTCGAGTCGGCGGGTGGCGGGCGGCAGGGTGGGATGCTGCCCGCCGGCTGCCGGGGAGCGGGGTGGTGGGGCTTCATGGGTGGGTGGGTGGGGACACTAGGCACCAGGGATGTATTGGGGGTATTTACTGCGACACAACCAGCGATCGGGGTTGATCCACTGGACCACAGGGCTATGTTCGGGGTTACTGCCTTACATCCCTGCGAGCAGGGTTTCGTCCACTGGACCACCAGGGCTATGTTGGGAGGAGGTTGTATTTTACACTGATACAGCCCGGATCAGGCTTTCCGGTCCACTGGACCACCAGGGATGTATTGGGGGTTGTTTTAAACTAATGCGGCCAGCGGTAGGGCTGGTGGGGGACATTTCTGCTGTTGCCCGCGATCGGGCCAGTGAGGAGGTGGTGGTGGGGATTTTCACTCGTTTGCCCATGATCGGACTGCCAGGGCGTCGGTCCCCAGCGGCTGCTGCCTGGCGGGGTGCCAGGTACTGATCCTCGGGGATGGCGCACCTGCATGCTAATGGCATGCAAATGGGGCCATAATCAGATGCAAATGGCCCTCGCGCTTTGCATGAATTATAGCCCCATTTGCATGTCACCTTTTGAATATGGGGATTTTGCGCATGGCGCAATGGTACTTGCGCCACCGTAAGTTGTATGCTCCACTCTGACAACTTGCAGTGGCGCAAGTTCCACTGCACTCATGCACAGTGGTTGTGGTTGGGGGTGATATTCAAAAGAGTTGCCAATAGCCGCTAACTCCTTTGAATATCGCCTCAAGCCACACCCCTCAAGAACTATTTTGGCGCAGCTTGAGGGCTTGCGCCTAAGAATGGCGCAGTTTGAATATCCAGCCCATTGACTTTAGTAAGGCTTTCGACCTTCTTCCCCATTGGGCATTATTGCAAAAATTAGCCTCTATTAATATGGCTCCAGTTATTATCAGATGGATATTTAGTTGGTTGGCAGAACTCAACAGGTCCTGAACAATGGGCAATTGTCAAGAATGGGTTATATTACTAGTGGCGTACCACAGGGCTCAGTTTTGGGGCCCTAGCCTTTTTCAATTGTTTATATCAGATACTACGGATAGTTGTTTTTCTAATACCATTAAATTCGTAGATGATATCAAAATTCAAGGGTTATGTTCTACACTAGAGCAGATTGCAGCCATTCAGACTGACCTGAATACCATCTCTAAATGGATTAATCTTTGGGGAATGAAACTTAATCATAGCAAATGTAAGGTTATGCATTTTGGAGTTGCTAATATATTCCATCCATATATTCTGGATAACAAGGTGATAAATAATACTAATATAGAGAAGATTTGGTGGTGCTAGTAACAGAAGATTTTCGGTCTGACTCCCAGATCAGTGCCATGATACTGAAAGCAAATAGGGTCATCTGGTCCATCTTAAGGAATATTAAATCAAGGGATAAGAATGTATAACTGCCATTATATAGAGCCTGTGTTCGTCCGCATCTGGACTTCTTCTCCCTGTTATGGTGCCCTTTTAGGAAGTATGACATTTTACATCTTGAGAAAGTTCAGGCGTTACACTAAATGTGTAAAAGGGTTACAACATGTTTCGTACGACTCAAGATTAACTATATTGAATTTAATGCCTCTCACAACAAGAAGGTTAAGAGGGGATCTTATGTTTGACATTATGAAGGACCCATATTTATTGACTAATCTTGGTTTTACATTCAAAGAGGATATCTTTAATCTCAGAGGTCACCCACTTCAATTAGAACTTAGGAAATTTAATTTAATGCCCAGAAAATTATTTTACACCTTACCTATTATAAAACCTTGGAACAGTCTACCTATGGAACTTATTTCTAGTAGTTCTAAGCTTATGTTTAAATCTCGCTTGGACAAGTTAATACTATCAGATTTCAACCTTTGTTATTATTAAATACAGGGAAGCATCTATGGGCCTCATGGCTCTCTAGCTTCATTTTCCACCTTAGTATGAATTTTAGTATGATGCATTCGGACTGCAGTGGCAAAATTATTTCTGTATGCATTCCCCTAATACAGAGGGTATTGCTGAAACTAGCGGTGCACAGAGCAAGATGATTCTGCTCACCCCCTGCTGGCCTCGGCAGATGTGGTGTCCTCTGTTGAACATATTATCAGTTAGCAAACCAAAAATCCTTCCACTCAGGATGGACTTACAGACTCAGGGTCACCTAGTCCAACCCAACCTGTGCTCCCTTCACCTACAGGCCTGGTTTCTGAAGAGCTAGGCATGAACAGGTACAAGGTGTCTCAGAAGGTCTCTGAAATACTTTTGGTTGCCCATAAACTTTCCACTGGGAAGAGTTACACGGCCAAATGGAAAAGATTTTCCATCTAGTGCTCCAAAACTCACATGGGCCCCATTGGGCAGCAACCTCACATGGTTCTGAAGTACTTGAAGGACATAGAAATTTTTGAAACTGACAGCAGATAAGGACCGTTTGGCCCACCTAGTCTGCCCATTTTCCCTACCTACTGCAATATCGCAGAACCTACTTGTTCTCCAGCTTTTACCCTCTCTTTCCTATTGCTAGGGTTCTCTTGTGTCTATCCCATGCATTCTTGAATTCCCCTACCGTTTTTGCCACCACCACCTCCACTGAGAGGCTGTTTCACACATTCACCACCCTTTCTATGAAAAAATACATCTTTGAGGATATCTCGTGCACCAGATCATACTCTTGGGTATCCGCCAGAGGGTGCTCTCATTGACGGTAGCTTTCACCAGCAGTGTTGACTGGGGCCACCACAATGACATCACTTTGTTTGTATCTATAAATACTTAGGTGGCCCCTAGTGGCCTCAGTTATTTTCCCACTGCCGCCGTCTACCAGCTCGCTGCTCGTGTTGCTCTCGCTGCAAGTGTATTGACACATTTTGGTTAATGTGGAAATCAACACCCTAACACCATTTTCTTGTTTTCCTGTGTTACCATATGTCTTTTTCGGATTCATTCTTCCCGGAAGTGCCATTGTGGCCAGGAAATCTACAGATACGATAATCATACTGTCTGTGTCCGCTGTCTGGGGGCTGCTCACAACGTAAGATTATGTGCCCACTGCCAAGAATTCAACAAGCAACTCGACATCTTCAAGAGCTTGAAACATTCCTCATGGAGCAGACAGTAGCTCTCCTTGAGCAGGAGGTTCACTCCTGCTCCACTTCTTGTCCACCGTCGACGTCCTCACAGACCTCCCAGATATCACATGCCAAACATTCCTCGAAGAGTAAGCATCAAGAGAGAAGCCATCGACAAGCACCGGTAAGGAAACCTGCCCGTCAACGGCTGCCGGCTTTAGTCACCTGTCGATGAACCAAGCCTGTCTTTCACCTATAGAAAAAAAAACAAAATGTTCTAGCAGCTTTGGCCACAGGTTATGAGGCCTCTCATACTAAAGAAGAGCCTGCGTCATCGACAATGACTTTACCTGTCCTGTCGACACTCACACAGGCATTATCTGTTTTAACCATGACGGCTCCTCCGCTGTTGACAGGTCACTCATTGTCGACAGCCCAGTCCTCCTATATGGACCAGGGCTTCTTGTTGATGACACCTGCATTTGATCATTCACTGACTTCACTGTTCAGGCCCTGTTGAAGTCCTCTAGCATGGACTACTGGTTCAGCCTGTCAGTATTACTGGACTTGCCACCACCGCCTAAGCCCATTACATACCAGAGCTCATTGGTACTTTCACAGGATGTGACTTCCCAAGGGTCGAGCTCCTGCCCTCACCCACAGCCTCACCCGAAGCCCTTGGTTTTGCCCTCTTCTACTAAAAGTTCCAAAGGGGTGCCTCCTCCTGCTGCTCCTGCTCTGTCAACAATGGCTGCCATGTTACAGGCTGTACTACAGGTTATGCACACTATGCAACAGCCTCAACCATGACTTCAGCCTTCATCTTCTCCCTCGCCCCTCCACCCAAGAGGTTGTGCAGGGACCCTTCCCCCCACCTTCTTTGGAAGGGGTGGACCTTGATGACAATGATGGAGATGAGGAGGAAGATTGGGCTGTAGGTGATGGGGTTCATACTCCGTCTAGTGCCTTTACTGTGCCTTCCATAGAAGAGGACCCTGGACTGTATACTGCTTGCTCATCCCCTGATGATCCTATGTTTATGGCTATCATGGCTCAGATGCTGCAAGTGATGGGCCTTCCCACAACTGAACAGGACAAACACCACCAAAACCTGGCGGATTACCTGGACCTTCTGGAGGACCTTGCCATTGTGGTTACTCCTTTAATTCAAGCATATCAAGATGCAGTCCTTACAACTTGGCACCACCCTTCTACTGTGCCACCAGTTCCAAAGAAAGCAGATCGCCTTTACCAAGCCCCATCTCATTATCCTTTCTTTGTGGCTGCACCACAAGCAGATTCTGTGGTTATTAATGCCACCCATGACTGGACTAAACATCCAAAACATCTCAGCTCCCTCCCACCAGATTGGGAGATGAGAAAGTTGGACCTAATGGGTAAGAGCGTATACCCAGCATTAATAGTAAACATGCGTATACTCAGTTACATGAGGCATATTCTTAAATACCAAAAGACCCTGTGGACTGCAGCTTCTGAGGTGGTGGCCAAGCTACCTCTGTTGAGACCGATCAGCTGCTGGCCACCCTAAAAACAGGTCAAGCCTGTCCCATCATCTCCTGTGCACAGGTTATGATGCTGTGGATACTTCCGCATGTACTTCACCGACATGCCTGGTCGCAAGTCTTTGGTTTCACACCAGATATCCAGCAGACAATCCTCAATGCCCCTTTCAATGGACGTAAACTTTTCGGTTCTGACACTGAAACCATTTAAAATATTTACAGGCCTCTGGCTGTACACTTTGAACTGTGCATGGCATGTACCATACCTCACAGCCTACGACTCAGAGGAGACATTACCAGTCTTTCCAGTTCAGATGGGCTTCCCACCAGCGTGGTCCTACTCGACAGCTGGCTTGTGGACAGCAGCAGACCCAACCTGCTGGCTGGCCTACTGCTACTGCCTCCAAGGATGCCCAGGCCACCCTTCCATCAGCATCTGCCACCCCTCAGTCTTTTTGACTCTCTACCATCCTGCCCCAGCCCTCCACCACTGGCCTCCGAGGCTGTGGGAGGTCGCTTTTCCTTACACTTGGAGGCATGGTAACAGATAACCACTGACAACTGAGTCCTGCAAATTATTCACATGGGCCACATTAGAACTGACCTCCACCCCACCGATCCATCTTCCTTGACTTACGACGCACCCACCGGATCACATTCCGGTTCTCCTGGAGGAATTACTATTGCTGATTCAAAAGCGTGCTGTTCAACTGGTGCCTCGCGAGGAGCAGGGCATGGGATTTTATTCCCATTTCTTTCTAGTATCCAAGCAAACCGGAGATATTTGCCTTGTTCTAGACCTACAGGTCCTAAATTGGTACATCCAATACAAAAGATTCTGGATGGTCACTTTGGTCACTGTCCTACCACTGTTAAATCAAGGGGACTGGCTCTACACCCTCGATATGACGGACGTGTACCTCCATATAAAAATCCATCCTACCCATTGTCAGTGCCTCTGGTTCCAGCTCTTAGGCCTTCATTATCAGTTTTGTGCCCTGCCCTTCAGACTATCCTCAGCACCAAGGGTCTTTACCAAGTGCCTCGCTGTTGTTGCTGTCATTGCTGCCACCTTGCACCACAGAGGCCACTGTGCCTTTCCATGTCTGGATGACTGGCTCATCAAGGCGTCCAACTGTGGAGGCCTTCAACATTCCCTTGCCACCACTCTGCAATTATTTCAGGAGGTCAGGATCACCCTTAACATTGTAAAGTCCCACATGGAGCCCTCCCAACAGCTCCTGTACATTGGGGCCATCCTCGATACAGTCATAGGTTGTGCCATTCTGCCCTAGGACAGGTGCTGTAAGCTTCTCTCCCTTGCCAGACACTGCCAAGTGGCTCATCACAGTGCTGCAGTATATGTGCCTACTCCACCACATGGCTGCGGTCCTTGCCACCATGCCAAAAGCACGTCTGTACATGCGACCAATCCAGTGGCATCAAAAAAACAGGGATTTTTTAGGATTCCATCCAGGTAAATCCTGCCCTCAGAAAGGCACTGACTTGGATGGATCTGACCAATTTACAGACTGGCGTGCCCTTCCAGTCACCTCACCCCATCTCAGACACTCACAACGGACACCTCCACCCTCAGTTAGGGCACCCACCTTGGTCTCCATCCAATCTAGGGTTTCTGGGATCCCTGTACTTCATCTCTCCATGTCAATCTGTTGGAGATGCATATTGTCTGACGCCTTGCAGGTGTTCCAGCCATTCCTAATCCCAGGACCTCTCCTGGTACAAACAGACAACACCTGCATGGTGTATTACCTCAACAAGCAAGGGGGCACAAAAGCCAAGACTCTATGCCACGAAGCAGTCCAAGTATGGAACCAATCTCTGTCTCAACAACTACATCTAGTGGTAGTCCACGTTCCCAGAGCCCAGAATGCCCTGGCCGATCACCTCAGCTGACACACCCAAGGCCACGAATGGACCTTACACAAGGATGTGCTCCAGAACATTTTCTATCTCTGGGGAACTCCAGTGCTGGACCTGTTTGCTTCACCAGAAAACCACAGGCTTCCATGATATTGCGCCATCATCCCGGATGAAGAGAGTCACTCAGTGGATGCCTTGTCCCACTTCAGGCATGAACAGGGCATCTTACACATAAGGCTTCCCTGAAACATTAACCTTGTGCTGGATGTGCTCACCTGCAAGCCTTTTGACATGAGAGCCAAAGATTTTTTTTTATGTTTTATGAGACGCTGGAAGGTTTGATGCCTTTTATTGGACCAACAAGAATCTTCCACAAAGATAGAATTCTACACAAGCTTTCAGGGCATCACAGGTCCCTTCTTCAGGCGAATGACAAACTGAGCAACATAAGTAGTATTTATATAAACCATGGAGCAATGTATAAAAACAGTAGAAGAGAAATACAGGAAGGGTAGAATGGTAGGCAGGGTGAAGCTGAGAAGAGAAGAAAAGGAACACAACACAATTAAAAGTCTATAAAAGTTGCAAAGTGAAAAACAATAGGACTTCACTTTGCAACTTTGATAGACTCTCACCTTAGGGCTTAATTGCTTTGTGTTCCTTTTCTTCTCTTCTGAGCTTCACTCTGCCTACCATTCTACCCTTCCTGTATTTCTCTTCTACTGTTTTTATACATTGCTACACAGTCTATATAAATACTGGTTATGTTGCTCAGTTTGTCCTTCACCTGAAGAAGGGACCTGTGAGGCCCTGAAAGCTTGTGTAGAATTTCATCTTTGCACAAGACTCTTGCTGGTCCAATAAAAGGTATCAAACCTTCCAGCGTCTCCTGTTTTCCAAAGACTAATGTGACCAGAATCTCTTTTTACCAAATAATATTTTATTAAATTGTGAACACATATACAAGTTATATTGCGATTAAAACAGTACAATTACAACAAGATCAGCTGAAACAGTTATCTCCTAAATCTAAGCTTGCCTATTATTTTGGTTGTCAAATATTTGTCTACTTCTTCTAAAACTGTGTTTTCTTTAATGGATTTATTTACAATCTGGTCCACTGCTCTTAATTTGAAATCATTTAAAGGTTTTCTTCTTCAAACCATTCCACATAAATCTAAGTCTGGGTCTCGTTCTTTTCCAGTTGCTGCTCCTCTCTTCCTGAGTGATCTACCAGATAATTTATGCTCTGTGTCTTCATTGCAAAATTTTAAAGTTAATTTTAAGAACTACTTAGAGGAACTGGATGTTTGTGCTTGTTTTATATAATGTGTTGTGTATGTTAATTATCTGTTGTATTGATGTACTACTGTATCTATGTCAGGTCAGACCTGAAAAAGGACTTTAGTCCAGTGTCCTAACCCAGTTAACAAAATTAAAAGAAAGAAACGCTGAGGCACAGATAAAAACAGCTATTGATTAGACTTCAATAGGGACTGGCATTATCACTAAATAATTTCAAAAAACAGACTGTGTCTGGAGGGTACCAAATACTACTGTATGGTCTCATCTAGTGCACCTGCACCTTTCCCCATTTATGGCACAAACGGATGATCAGCTTCCTTCATATAATTCACCCATCTTGCCCAGTGATTTGTACCCATATCTGTCTGCTGTCTGATCAAAAAGGTTAGTAATTTCAGATCATAGATACCCTTTACCACTTGGTGCCAATCTGTTAAGGTAGGTAGGTCTTTTGTCATCCATCATTTCATAATTCATTTTTTAGCCGTGACTAACAGCACTCCCATTAGGTATCTTTTTGCCCTTTTTCCTGGACCAGCCTAGAGAAGAACAAAACAGTATGTCGGTAAGTTGAAGCTCTGGTGAAAAAAAGATCAGGCACTGAGCGCTAAGTCTTGTCAGAAGGGGAGTAGTGCAGCAGTTGAAGTTTGTAACTTGGAAAGCAACTTTTCTAGTGCCCATCTCTTCTGCTTAGAGTGTCTGAAATCCATCCTTGGTCAGAGATCTCCCATGTACGGTTTTCAACAAAGACAAGGTAGTTCTCCGCACACACCCTAAGTTCCTTTAGAAAGTGGTGCCAGAGTTCCATCTGAATCAGTCACTTGTGCTGCCTACCTAGTTTGCCAACTTCCAGAATGCAGGAGAGTGCACTCTATTCTTTGGTTGTTCAGAGGGTCCTTACATTTTACCTGGACAGAACTAAGGATTTGAGGCAATCCAAACAGCTATTTGTCTCCTTCAATCACAGTCAGAAAGGACAGCCTGTTACAGTCAAGTACATTTCTTCCTGGACTGTGAACTCTATGCCATTGATTTGCCATGGCACAGATCAAGCTGGAAAGGTAAGTACATGCTCACTTGACTAGGGCAGTTGTTCCATCCCTGGCAGATATTCACTCTATATATCTGCAGAGCTGCAAATTGGAGCACAGTGTTCACTTTTGTTAAGCACTGTGCTCTGGATGTCCATGCCAGGCAGCATGCCACCTTTGGCAGGACTATCTGAATGGACTTTTTTTAACATATTTATCCTGCTGTTCTGAGCCAGGTAGGGACCTCCTTCAACCATCTGCTTTTTGCCCTGGTTCCCATTCTACCCGGATACCTGCCACCTCTCTGTCCGGGACTGCCAGCCCACCTGCTACACATCACTGTGCTGCCCTCCTGGCTTCCCCCCCTTACATGGTAAGATGTACCTTCAGCTCCTTCAGAATTTCTTCACCAGAGACATCTGGCCACCCATGGTGGAGATGAAGACTGGTAGTATCCCTGGCATAAGGTGGCTCTGATCCAGTGGCTGATGTAGTGGGCAGACTGAGGCTTCATCCTCCCAGTCCTGCACCTTGGTTTTCCTGTTTTGTTTTTTTCTTGTCCCACCCACCCTCTAGGAGCATGCAACAGGACTGGCTGCTGGCAAGGCCCAATGCAGCCAACCTGCAGACACATTGTAATGGTCCCTTCTTTGTGAGTCATGAGGTCCCAGCACCACCACATGTAGTCGCCCAGGTGGAGATAATGCAGCAGGACGTGACATCCTCCCTCCCTAGAGGAGCATGTCCTATGGGACACTCAATACTCCTCCCCCTCTGTTCAACCCTTAGATGGCCCAGGCTTGTTCCCAAATCTGGGTTGCCAACACCATGCTGAATGGACTTCTGTCCTGAGTGAGCCCTTGGCTCCTACTACACTAGTCTGAGGGTTTTGTCTGAGCGTGGTACCCTGACCCATTAGTGTGAATCAATGGTGAACACTGATTTCTGGAAGATACGAAAATGACATACTCACTGTAGTTCTTGATCTTCTAGGAATATCTTCACCATTAATTCATATGTCCACCCGCCATCCCCTGGGCTCACTCTAATCTCTTTATTGGTCTTCACCATTTGTTCTTGGTTTGGGCTGTGAAGACACTGTGTTATTGGTTTGTTGACCCTTCTTACATGGGTCATCAGGACTTCCTTATGCCCTTAGGCTTAGTGCATAAGTAGTAGTTAAATTATGCTGCATCTCCTCGGTAAAAAAGGTACTGAGACAGTTGAGGACTGGTGCCAAGGTAAGCCTGGCACCGTGAGCCACTCTCAGCTTGCCTCGGTGCCAACCCTCCTGAAAGGTTCTGGCTCCCGCAGGGTCCTAGCACCTCTGGCTAAGACCTATCAATGTGAATCAATGATGAAGATATTCCTAGATGATCAAGAATTATGGTGAGTATATCATTTTTTTCTGTGCCTTAGCCAGAGGAGGGAGCCAGGAAAATAATTCCAAGGGGATGAAAAGTCTCTCACTTTGTGGAGTGTGAAGACTTTAGCCTGCTTTCAGATCTGAAGGAAAGTCCTGTGTTGAAAGGAGAGGTTGAAAAGGGAAGTGATAGGAGCAATGAAAGGAGGAGCAGAAAGGTGAGGGAGTTTTGTATCTAAACCATCAGGACTGTACCCTTTGGCTGGATTGAGTGTAATGTGGAGAGGGCAACCCCAGAATAGATGAGGAAACAGAGGCAGAGGTGAACAAGGTGAGGGAAGAAGGAGAGCTTTTGAGAAGGGACAAGGAGATGAGATTGGATGGGCAGGTGTGAGGAGAGAGATGCAGTTGATATGGCAAGAAGACTGTCACTTGTTTTTTTATGTATATATTTTTTTATTTGTGTAATACAAAAGAAAAAGATCAGAGTACATCAACACAGTACAAAAGTTGTGACCATCCAAAGTGAACAACACAATTAGTCATTGCACACATCCCAAATATTGCATACCATTTCATATAGAAATATTTTTTTCTTTTAAATTGATTCAGACAGCTTAAAAGTCGTATATCTAAAGCCAAAATAATTCTAACTTTCATACCATCAAGTCTATTTAAAAAAGGGGAACCATGTTTGCATGTATTTGACCATTTGTTTCACAGAAGTATAATGAATACATTCTAATGCATGAACTCGTACCAATGGGTTAAGCCATTCTCTAAAATTCGGAGGTTGGGAATTCTTCCATCTCATTAAAATGATCTTGAAGGCCACTGTAAGGCAGATATTCCTACAAAATACAATTGAGATTGAGTTAAATCTACGTGGCATGAATAGCTGTGTAGCAACATCCAATATGGATGTTTACTTAAATTGCTTTGTACTATATCAGATATAAATGTCAGTATTTCCTGCCACCATAAATCCAAATGAGGGCAAGAGATCAATATATGCTCAAGCGGGCCTATTTGAGAACCACATTTGGGACAATTAGAAGAGATGGAGGAATTCATTTTATGAAGAAAGTAAGGGGTATAATAGACCCTATGCAGAATATTAAATGTTATCTGTTGAAATCTAACACATCTAAAACCCCATGACCTAATATCTAACATTTTTTTCCATGACATTCTAGAAATATTAGCATTTAATGCTTGAGACCATCTTAGTCTAAGATCATGTAAATGTTCCCTATGGATTGGTAAAATAAGTCTGTAAATTACAGAGATCAATTTAACAGGGCTGCATCAGGTCAAAATCTTCTCCATCTCAAGCATTAAATAATTACCCTTATTTCAATTTTTATTAATAAAGTCCCGAACCTGAAGATATCCAAAGAAATTTTGATTATCTAACTTAAACTTATCCTGAAGGTTATGGAACTCAATTATTTGATCCTGATCTAAACATTGCCCCACTTCTACCAGACCTTTAGAATACCATGTTGCAAACATATCTTTTAATACTGACAGAGGAAAATATTGATTACATTATAACGGGAAAAATATGGTTTACACTGTTTAGGTAAAAGTATCTTGTACCAGATATGCAAAGTAGTGCGAGCAGTCAAAGCTAATTGAAAAGTCTTATTCCTAAAGGGACCCGAGTATAACAAATGCCTTAAATGTTTATAACACGAAAAGACAGATTCTATACTAAATGTGGGATCTTGATGATCATCCCTATGCCATATAGAGAATAATGGATGGGGAAGGGTTTGATATGATCATTTAATGCACACCCGAGTTGTGGGATACTACATAAACCCAAGAGCAGAAGCCGGGGTTTATCAAAGCATCCCACAATGAGGGTGTGCATTAAATCTCATATCAAAACCCTCCCATCTTTATTTTATAATAACAGACCAGCAATTTTTCTCCAGCAGTTTGTGAGACTGTTTGGCCCCGCCCACATACAGAATGTTGGCCAATGAGGCAGCAGCATAGTTTGACTGGCATGGCTCATGAATGTCATAACAACCAGCTGGTTGTTATGGAAAATATCAACCTGGTCAGTACATTGAGAGAAATTGCTGACCAGTTATTATAAAGCAATAATGCTTAAATTGGCAGAGTAGTAATAATATTTGAAACACAGCAATGCCAATCCTGCCTCTGAAGGGGATAGATGTAATTTCAGCAGTTTAAGCCTCAGTTTTCTGCCCTTCCAAAGGAATCTCCTAGTAATAACATCAAGTCCCTTAAAAAATTTATCTTTGAGAATAACTGGCAATGTCTGAAAACAAAACATAAATTTAGGAAGAATGTCCATCTTTATCACATTTACGTGGCCTAGTAATGTAAATGGTAAAGATTTCTATGATCTTAATTGCACCTGAGCATCCTGAATCACAGGATCCAAATTTAGGGAAAACAGCTGTTTTAATTCATTGTCAATCTGGACACCCAGATACATGAGTTTAAAAACTTTCTGAATATTCAACATAAGTGAGGGAACATAAGGGTCAGCATGCAGTGGGGATTCCATTACCTCAGTCTTGGACCAATTGATCTGGTAACCCAAAATATTCTGGTACTGATTTATAATTTGTAAAATGTAAGGTAAACTATGGTTCAATTTATTCAAATATAACAAAATGTCATCCACGTCTAAGCTTATTCAGTGTTCCATATTATTAACAGGTCCTTGAATTAGGGGAGAAGAGTGAATCAATATTGCCAAAGGTTCAATAGCCAAGGCATAAATTAAAGGGAAGAGGGGGCACTCTTGATGGGTGCCACACTGTAAAAATGTTTTGGTGAAAAATCATTATTAGTTTTGAACCTGGCCACAAGACCCAAATATAATGGCCCAGATATTCAAAAGGGTTGCGCATGCGCAAGTCCAAAACTGCGCCATTCTGCGATATTCAGAAGGAGGCAGTTGCGCTCCCGAAAACATGCTGAGCAATAGCGCAATGAAAATGAAGGCATGCGCAACCGAAGGGGGCGGATCCATGCATAAAGAGCGCAATGTGATATCTGAAACACTTCCGCGCACGCGCACAGCGGCACGCCGGAAACTGCGTGACTAGCTTGAAATGAGCCAAAATAAAAAGGCTCAAGGAAGCGCACAAGAACGCTACCAGGCTGTCAAGTGGGGGAGAGAGAGAGAGACAGACAGAGACAGACGGACAGTCTGAAAAGGGCAAGCAAGGAAACTGTTTCCCATAGTTTGTAGAGGCCAGCGGTGGGTGCCCGGTGCAGTGGAAGTAGCAGTCAGGACAGCGGGGGTAACACAGCAACAGCAGCGGGGGGGCAGAAGCCAGGGAGATGGACAGTGCCAGCTTCCACATGGAAGCTGTAATGAGGGGGGTGAGAATCCATGCTGCAGGGGGACGTGGCCGTGGAGGGGCCCGTCAGTGGTATGCCCCCCACAGGTGGTACCGTGCCCGCATCAGCTTTGAGCTGTACACAGATGTAGAGATCGTGGGCCGGTACCGCCTGAACAGGGCAATACTGAGACGACTCTGTGAGCTCTGCAGTGATGTGATGCAGGCACCCTCACGACGGAGTCACGCTCTGTCGGTGGAGAACAAGGTGACAGCCTGCATGTGCCTGCTCACCACGGGCACCTTCCAGAGGCCGACAGGGGACAGCACAGGCATCACACAGTCGGCCACGTCATGCATCCTCACCCAATTCCTCTGCGCACTGCTGCCACATGCTGCGGAGTACATCCATTTCCCCAGCACCGCGGCAGAGCGTACAGCAAACATGCAGGAGTTCCACAGGGTAGCACGTATGCCTGGCATGCTAGGGCCAGACTGCACCATGTGGCCATCCGCGACGCCCACCTGGCCTCAATGGCCATGCCTATCGTAACCGAAGGGATTCTCCAGTGTCAACTGCCAGGTGGTGTGTGATGCCACTGGGCGCATAATCAATGTCTGTACCACACACCTGGCGGAGCACATGATGCCTTCATATGGTATCAGTCTGCACTGTGCCATCGATTCGAGAGTGGGAACATCCTCACAGGACATCTAGTGGGTGAGTACACATGTATGGAATGCAAACTCTGGGCAAGGGTGGGAATGACACAGGTGCCATGGTAGTGGCACACAGGGAGATGGACAATATGGACCTGAACATGACACTGCTCTCACTATCTCCACACAGGTGACTGCGGATACCCACTCCGATCCTTGGCTGCTCACACCGTACCGGCTCCCCACGACCCCAACGCAGCTATGCTATAATGAGGCACATGCTGCAACACGTAACATCATAGAGCGGGTGTTTGGGATGCTTAAGGCATGCTTCTGATGCCTAGACACCTCTGGCGGTGCCCTACAGTACAGCCCCCAAAAGGCCTGTGGGATATTCCTGGCCTGTTGCATCCTGCACAACATGGCCAAAGACCATGGGATAGCCGTACAGGTCGAACAGGGGGACAGTGATGGGGACGCCGGTGGCGCTGGTGATGATGGTGATGAGCAGCCCCCCCTAGGACGGAGGGACCCCCGACTGATCCGGCAGGCCCAGCTGCACCGGGACACCATCACAGAGGAGCACTACACACAACACAGGTAAGTCAAGGGGACATATGCAACCAACACTACAGGCACACAGGGGAACACACCAGGGGTGCATGAAGGTCAGGGGAGTGGAAGGGTCCAGGCATACCAACACACCATCAGGGAGGGGTGAGCACTCATATGGACACACACACACACCAGGCACAGAGCGTACATGGGCAGATGCACAGCACTGCAGAACCAACATTGCTAACACACAGCACCACCGACCACCCCCACCACCTGTACTGTCCAAGTATGTGTGTCAGAACCTGGGCACCCTTGCACCTTGGTGTACAGTGCAATGCAGGCATCATCATGCACACGCACCTGTGGACAGCAGTTGGGAGGTGTGCAGGTGGTCGATGTTGGCATGGTGAGCAGAGCACCCAGCAGTGCACTGCCCACCATGACACACATTGCACACAGGCAGCACCAGACAGGGCCCGCACTGGGAGACAGCTCAGTCATGTAGCACTGTCCCACGGCCACCACGGATGCGTGGGCGGCCCCGCCGTGACCCAACAGCACGGGCAGGCTGAGCAGGGGCCACATGGGGTGGCACTGTTGCACCACCAGGGGTCCCACTGCGTGAACGCGACCTTGCCCACACAGGGGTCTGCAGCACGCCGAACAAACCAGCACCAGGGGTGCTCGGGATGCCCACAGCAGAACCCGGCGTCGACAGGCCTGGTGTCGCACGACACCGGGAACGGGGAGTGGAGAGTGCACTGTGTGGGGTGTGTGGTACAGGGGCACCTGACTGTGTGCCCAATGTGTCCACTACAGAGACCACTGCCTGGGTCAGCCTGTCAATGGCGGCAGTCACATCCGTCCGCATATGGACCAGCTCGGCTCGGTCCTGAGCACACTCCCTGCTGTGCCGCTCCACGGACACAGACAGTGCCTCCACGGACCTTGCAACCCGCCCCTGCAGCTGTACTGATTCCTGCAGCAGGCGGGTGTGTGCGTCCAATGGGTACTGTGCCCCAATGGCATCGTGACCCCCAGGGTGTGGACGGTCCTGATGCACATCACCCCTTGAGGTTGGGCGCTGTTCGCCAGGACCAGGTATGGGTGGATCAAAGGGCGGTGGACATGTGCCACTACTTGACACTGTACCCCCAGACCTGGTGTGCGACTGCTGCTGTTGCCCCTCCAACCGCTGTGCCCCCAGGTCCACCTGTTCCACCGCTGTGCTGGCAACAGTGCCAGACACCTGCACAGCCACTGGTGCTGCCCCATCGGTGCTGACAGGCACAGCCTGGGACTGTGCCAGCATGCTGGTACACAGGTTTGAACCAGAAAGGCCCAGGGGCACGTGCTGGCCTGCCGTATGTCTGTCATCGGACACACACCTATCACTGCCCATTGCAGGCCTTCTATTATCAATGGTGCAGGTATGTGCTACTGCCATGGTCACAGCATGCTGGCATGCTTGCATGCCAGACTGCTGAGACACAGGCTGTGCACCCCCCGCACCCGTATCACTGACACCAGAGTTGTTGGCCCGGCGTGCATGCTGCTGCAGTGCCTGCTGGCTGGTGGTGGAGGTGGATGGTCCCTCCTCCATGTCCAGCAGGTCCGCATCACTGTCTGGACCCACCACCACCGTCTCCTGAAGATGAACAGGATCTGTAGCAGAAAGAGAGTACATGTGAGTGCATGTGAACAACCGCCACCCCCCCAAACACCACCACCATGTCATACCGTGCAGTGATGGGCTTCCACCTGTCTGGAATCCTCCGCCTGGTATGCCCGCAATGGCGTTCGGCTGCATGGCTGCGACCAGTGTCTCCTCATGTGGGTCAGCTGCAACACCACTGGCGGCCCCCGCCAGTGCCAGCACATGCCACCCTGAAGGCTGCCACCTTCTCCTTCAACCTCCTGTGGTCAGTCCCCATCTTTTTCTTGCATTCCTGCATGGAGCGCTGGTGGCTTCCGTGCAGGTTAACGGCCCGAGCTACCCCCTCCCATGCAGCCACACGGGACTGAGGGGTGCCCCTCCGTCCATTCAATAGTGGCTCATCTTCCAGGTAGGCCTGGAAGAGGGCCTCCATCTCTGCCGCTGTGAAGTTCGGCCTCCTCCTACGCCCACCGTCCTCACCCTCACCTTGGCTCTGGTCGGTCATGGTGATCTGTATGGGTGGAAGTGGACACCTGTCACTGTGCAGTCTATAGCATTCCCCATGAGCATTGTCCTGAACATCACACAGCATGTAACTCACCTCTCACCTGCAGTAACCGAATCTGGCCAGCACAGCCCACTGTCGCCATTTATAGCACAACACATGCAAATTAGGAGTGGAGCAACTTTAATGACATGCAAATCGCGCCACTGCGCCCTTGAATGGCTGATCGGATGATTTGCATATGTCGGCTGAATATCGCGAATCTGCGCTTTGCGCAATACGGAAGAGTCGGCTGAGCCAATGGCGCAGATCTGTGCCTGTGTGGTACACTGCATCGCGCATGCCCAGATAGCTTACGCATGCGTCTATGGTGCTGCTGACATGCTGAGCGCGATAGGCAATTCAGGCCATGGCCACCATTGTGCCAGTGGCGCTACAGCACTAGCCACTATATATGGCGCTGTGCGTACTGAGCAATAGTCCACTGTGGCACTGATACGCAACTGGTCTGTAAGCGAGGATACCTATCGTCAGATAGCTGTCGTAGCCTCGCGTCATTGCTCATGACCTTGTGTATGCCCTTTGCCCCCTGCCGCTGTTTGCCTGCCATGTGCGTTCCCTATTGCGCTGTCTGGGGACAGCGCTATGTGAAGTGACGGCGCTGTTCGAACAGCGCGATTGGAGCCTGTGGTGGTCTATTGCGCAACATCTCCATGTGGGGTTATGGTGCTGCAGGGCGCCATATTGCCTGCTGTAAACTGCCTAACATGGCTAGGAGGAGGGCTGTGAGTTGGAGCCCACTGGGTGGCCAACCTGGTGGCACTAGTAGAGCCCCAGTATGAGGCACTCTATGGTGAGAGCCCTCACCATACCAGAACAGAGATGTGGCAGCAAGTGGCCACTGACCTGGGGGGTCACTGGACGGCACCGGTCTGCTGAGCAGTGCCGGCACCGGTACAGTGACCTCCACCGAGAGGAGCCAGACATGTTGGCAAGGCTGCGGGCACGTGCCAGGTGGGGCGTGGTGCCGAGGCCAGGTGAGTGTACCATCTATGCACCTGTATTCTCTGTAGGGGTGTGTGTGTGTGCTTTGGTGGCTGTGCATAGGTGACGGCTCTGACACGGTTGGCTGTGTCAGTGTGTGCAGCTGTGCAATGGATGGGTATGGCTGTGTGGGCAGGCACTCTCACTGGGGCAGGGGGCACTCTGCTTTTGAGTCACACTGATGTTTGTCTCAACATATGTCTCCCACAGGCCGGGATGTGAGGATGCAGGGCCGGGGTGAGGAGGGCCGTGCCAGGGCCTCGGTGGAAGCAGGAGTCGGCCCCCAGATGCAGCAGCAGCAGCCACAGCATCAACGGCAGCAAGAGCTACAGCAGCAGACACAGCTGCTTGAGCAATGTGAGTATCATGACTTCATGGATGCTATTGCATGCTGGGGGTCCACTAGCCCTGCACAATACAACCATGCAGGACAGGGGAGGTCATAATTCCACTATACAAGACACTAGTGAGGCCCCACCTGGAGTACAGTGTACAGTTCTGGAGACCATACCTACGTAAGGGCGTAGTGGGCAGGAAGGTTCAGAGGAGAACAAAGATGGTGCATGGCTTGCATGACAGGTCCTATGACGACAGGTTGAAGGAACTGAACATGTACTCCCTGGAGGAGAGAGGGGAGAGAGGGGATATGATAGAGACATACAGGTATCTTACGGGGGGATCAGGGTGCAGGACACACTATTTTGAAGTGAAAAAAATGTTCCAGGACTAGAGGGCATGGGATGAAGTTGGAGGGGCGACGATTCAGAGGACACATGGAAAAGGATTTCTTCACAGAGCGGGTGGTGGACAAGTGGAACACCCTGCCAGAGGAAGTGGTGGGGGCTGAAACAATCACGGGATTTCAGAATGCACGGGACAGACATGAAGGAATTCTGGAGGTCAGGGGTAAGGGGCAACAGACTTCTAGGAAAGCAAAGTGAACTTACAAGCTCAAATGGACGGACTAGGTTGGCCATAGGCCTTTATCTGACGACACTGTCTATGTATCTATGTATGTATGCATGACACAGGTGACATGCATCACTGTCCAGTATCACAGCATGTCTGTGTAGGCGTCACTGGTGGTCCAGGCATGCACTGGGCACATAGCTGTGTAACTGGCATCGCACCACATTGCCACATCACTGGACAGCCTTGTTTGTGCTGTGATGGACATGGGCAGTGTGTGTGAGCAGTGGTGCGCATAGCTGGTGCCACCTGTTTGTGATGGCCATGTGCATGTTCACTGTGGGTGGGTGCATGCCATCACAGGTGTGGGACACTGGGCTATATGGCTTGCAGGTTGGGTGGTGTTCAGGGTTGTGGTCAGTCACAGCCATTGACTGTGTTCCCATTTTCCTAGGCCTCGAGGTACTCAGGAGGATGGCACGTGATCTTCGGCGCCTCACCCAAGTTGGACTGGAGAACCAAGACATCCTGTAGGCCTTCCGGCGCCATGGAACTCGGTGAAGGAGGCACAGGATGGGGCGCCAGCAGGGGGAGGACCAGCAGCCAGCTGGGCCATAGCCCACATTACCCTTCCCACTTCTCCCATCCCTAACACCCTGCCTTCCCTCTCCAAGTTTTTATTCCTTCCCCCTTGAATACCCCTACCTTTTACCCGTCCCCCCCTTGTAAATAGTTTTGCTTGGTTTTGTGATTGAATCTTTTAAATATACATTTCTATTTTGATATGAATACTGTGTTGGTCTCTGATTTGCAGCTGGCTATGGGTGCTCAGTTGCAGGGGTGTACATGCCATCTGGGGTGGTATGGTCCTGGGTGTGTGTGTGCGTGTGTGTGCGTGTGTGTGCATGGGGAGGTATCTCCAGCATGGCAGTGACTTTCTGTTGGTCTTGCCATCTGCCACCCACTGCTGGGTGCACAGGGTGTGTCTGGCTAGTAGGCTTCTGTGCTGCACGGGGTTGACGTGTGCTGGGGGGATGCATGGTTTCCTGCAGTGCCAGTCAATGCACATAGGTGGTGTCTTGGGGTCACAGTACAGGGTGTGCTGTGCGTACGGGGGGCTGCTGTGCACTGTGGTTGTCAACCCCCTGTGTGTGGCACTCTCAGCATGCCAGTGGTTGTGCTGGGGTGTCATAGCTCTGTTATGCTGTGTTGGCTTGTCCCCATGGGCCAGTAGATCATCCGTCACACCCCCAGTGATGCTGTGCTTGGGGTGTGCAGGTGTGGTGTGGGTTCTGCAGTGTGTTCCTGTGCCCATGTGTGGCATGGCTGGTGGTGGGCCCCAGCCTGCCTCCCTGGATGTGCAGTTCCATTGCTCTGGGGGGGGCTCAACTTGCGCTATGGCACCTCTGGAATGCTCAGCTGGGCTGCCCTGGTTGCTCCATAGCGCAACATTTTGGCTCAGCTTCTCCTTCCTGGTTGCGCTATGGCGCAGTATGTGCGATATTCAGACGTTGGTTGCTTTCGCAATTTGTGCTGCTCCATGTTTGAATATCGCACCTGTTGCGCATTTGCGCAACTGGTTTGTGCTTGCTCCTGCTGTTGCGCTCATTTTGAGCGCAGTTTGAATATCTGGGCCAATATATCTACCCATTTATAAAATATAGGGCCAAAACCAGCTTTTTAATAATATATTTAATAAAGGGACACTCCACTCGGTCAAATGCTTTTTCAGCATCTAACAGCATCAACGAGAGATCTGAATGTTGGGAATTGTCCAGAACATTTATCACCCAACTAATATTGAGTTTTAATGATCTCCCTTTAATAAATCCATTCTGATCGGGGTAGTTTAATGTAGGCAGGATTTTTTCAAGTCTGGTGGCCAGGATCTAAGCCAAAATTTTGGCATCTGTGTTGATCAAAGAAATCGGATGATATGATGATGGTAAAGATGGATCCTTTGCTTTTTTAGGAAAAAGTAGAATACTGTATTTGTTTCCCTGAACAGGGCAGTTCCAGCTCACCCACGGTCGGCCGGCACCCAGCCAGCCACCGACCAAGACCAGGACACCCGCCTGCAGCTCCTTGGAAGCTGCTTGTCCCTGAACAGGGCAGTTCCAGCTCACCCACGGTCGGCCAACACCCAGCCAGCCACCGACCAAGACCAGGACACCCGCCTGCAGCTCCGTGGAAGCTGCTTGTCCCTGAACAGGGCAGTTCCAGCTCACCCACAGTCGGCTGGCACCCAGCCAGCCAGCGACCAAGACCAGGACACCCACCTGCAGCTCCTTGGAAGGTACGGGACAGCGCAGCCAATCAGAACACGGGTGCTTCCAGCAAACCCACTCTGACTGCCAGGAGTTTTCCCCTGCTATAGACACCTGGCACTTTGTTAGACTTTCCATCGAACTAAGTTCATTTCTACTGTGTTATTAGGAGTTTTTCTACTGTATTAGCTGGATTGTAATTTCTACTGCTGTTTTAAATTGCTTACACCTGTTCTGTCTGACTGCTATTCCTGCAGCGCCCCCCATCCAAGCACTCTGCCTTGGCTCCGATAAGTCTAACTACCTTTTGTCCTACTAAACTGCTCAAATCAAACCCCCTTTACCTCTATGCTATTTAGGACCTGCTCTGTCTTCTTCTCCCTAGCTGCTTGTCCCTGAACAGGGCAGTTCCAGCTCACCCACGGTCGGCCGGCACCCAGCCAGCCACCGACCAAGACCAGGACACCCGCCTGCAGCTCCTTGGAAGGTACGGGACAGCGCAGCCAATCAGAACACGGGTGCTTCCAGCAAACCCACTCTGACTGGCAGGAGTTTTCCCCTGCTATAGACACCTGGCACTTTGTTAGACTTTCCATCGAACTAAGCACATTTCTACTGTGTTATTAGGAGTTTTTCTACTGTATTAGCTGGATTGTAATTTCTACTACTGTTTAAAATTCCTTACACCTCTTCTGTCTGACTGCTATTCCTGCAGGCCCCCCCATCCAAGCCCTGTGCCTTGGCTCCGATAAGTCTAACTACCTTTTGTCTTACTGAACTGCTCAAATCTAACCCCCTTTACCTCTATGCTATTTAAGACCTGCTCTGTCTTCTTCTCCCTAGCTACTTGTCACTGAACAGGGCGGTTCCAGCTCACCCACGGTCGGCCGGCACACAGCCAGCCAGCGACCAAGACCAGGACACACGCCTGCAACTCCTTTGGAGGTACTGGGCAGCGCAGCCAATCAGAATACGGGTGCTTCCAGCAAACCCACTCTGTCTGGCAGGAGTTTTCCCCTGCTATAGACACCTGGCACTTTGTTAGACTTTCCATCGAACTAAGCACATTTCTAGTGTGTTATTAGGAGTTTTTCTACTGTATTAGCTGCATTGCAATTTCTACTACTGTTCTAAATTGCTTACACCTCTTCTGTCTGACGGCTATTCCTGCAGCGCCCCCCCATCCAAGCACTCTGCCTTGGCTCCGATAAGTCTAACTACCTTTTGTCTCACTAAACTGCTCAAATGTAATGCCCTTTACCTCTATGCTATTTAAGACCTGCTCTGTCTTCTTCTCCCTAGCTGCTTGTCCCTGAACAGAGCAGTTCCAGCTCACCCACGGACGGCCGGCACCCAGCCAGCCACCGACCAAGACCAGGACACCCGCCTGCAGCTCCTTGGAAGGTACGGGACAGCGCAGCCAATCAGAACACGGGTGCTTCCAGCAAACCCACTCTGACTGGCTGGAGTTTTCCCCTGCTATAGACACCTGGCAGTTTGTTAGACTTTCCATCGAACTAAGCACATTTCTACTGTGTTATTAGGAGTTTTTCTACTGTATTAGCTGGATTGTAATTTCTACTACTGTTTTAAATTGCTTACACCTCTTCTGTCTGACTGCTATTCCTGCAGTGCCCCCCCCATCGAAGCACTCTGCCTTGGCTCCGATAAGTCTAACTACCTTTTGTCTTACTAAACTGCTCAAATCTAACCCTCTTTACCTCTATGCTATTTAAGACCTGCTCTGCCTTCTTCTCCCTAGCTGCTTGTCCCTGAACAGGGCAGTTCCAGCTCACCCACGGTCGGCCGGCACCCAGCCAGCCACCGACCAAGACCAGGACACCCGCCTGCAGCTCCTTGGAAGGTACGGGACAGCGCAGCCAATCAGAACACGGGTGCTTCCAGCAATCCCACTCTGACTGGCAGGAGTTTTCCCCTGCTATAGACACCTGGCACTTTGTTAGACTTTCCATCGAACTAAGCACATTTCTACTGTGTTATTAGGAGTTTTTCTACTGTATTTGCTGGATTGTAATTTCTACTACTGTTTTAAATTGCTTACACCTCTTCTGTCTGACTGCTGTTACTGCAGCGCCCCCCATCCAAGCACTCTGCCTTGGCTCCGATAAGTCTAACTACCTTTTGTCTTACTAAACTGCTCAAATCTAACCCCCTTTACCACTATGCTATTTAAGACCTGCTCTGTCTTCTTCTCCCTAGCTGCTTGTCCCTGAACAGGCCGGCTCCAGCTCACCCACGGTCGGCCGGCACACAGCCACCCAGCGACCAATACCAGGACACCCGCCTGCAGCTCCTTGGAAGGTACGGGACAGCGCAGCCACTCAGAACACGTGTGCTTCCAGCAAACCCACTCTGACTGGCAGGAGTTTTCCCCTGCTATAGACACCTGGCACTTTGTTAGACTTTCCATCGAACTAAGTTCATTTCTACTGTGTTATTAGGAGTTTTTCTACTGTATTAGCTGGATTGTAATTTCTACTACTGTTTTAAATTGCTTACACCTCTTCTGTCTGACTTCTATTCCTGCAGCGCCCCCCCATCCAAGCACTGTGCCTTTGCTCCGATAAGTCTATCTACCTTTTGTCTTACTAAACTGCTCAAATCTAACCCCCTTTACCTCTATGCTATTTAAGACCTGCTCTGTCTTCTTCTCCTCCCTAGCTACTTGTCTCTGAACAGGGCGGTTCCAGCTCACCCACGGTCGGCCGGCACACAGCCAGCCAGCGACCAAGACCAGGACACACGCCTGCAGCTCCTTGGAAGGTACGGGACAGCGCAGCCAATCAGAACATGTGTGCTTACAGCAAACCCACTCTGACTGGCAGGAGTTTTCCCCTGCTATAGACACCTGGCACTTTGTTAGACTTTACATCGAACTAAGCACATTTCTACTGTGTTATTAGGAGTTTTTCTACTGTATTAGCTGGATTGTAATTTTACTACTGTTTTAAATTGCTTACACCTCTTCTGTCTGACTGCTATTCCTGGCGCCCCCCCCATCCGAAGCCCTCTGCCTTGACTCCGATAAGTCTAACTACCTTTTGTCTTACTAAACTGCTCAAATCTAACCCCCTTTACCTCTATACTATTTAAGACCTGCTCTGTCTTCTTCTCCCTAGCTGCTTGTCCCTGAACAGGGCAGTTCCAGCTCACCCACGGTCGGCCGGCACCCAGCCAGCCACCGATCATGACCAGGACACCCGCCTGCAGCTCCTTGGAAGGTACGGGACAGCGCAGCCAATCAGAACACGGGTGCTTCCAGCAAACCCACTCTGACTGCCAGGAGTTTTCCCCAGCTATAGACACCTGGCACTTTGTTAGACTTTCCATCGAACTAAGTTCTTTTCTACTGTGTTATTAGGAGTTTTTTTACTGTATTAGCTGGATTGTAATTTCTACTGCTGTTTTAAATTGCTTACACCTGTTCAGTCTGACTGCTATTCCTGCAGCCCCCCCCATCCAAGCACTCTGCCTTGGCTCCAATAAGTCTAACTACCTTTTCTCCTACTAAACTGCTGAAACCTAACCCCCTTTACCTCTATGCTATTTAGGACCTGCTCTGTCTTCTTCTCCCTAGCTGCTTGTCCCTGAACAGGGCAGTTCCATCTCACCCGCGGTCGGCCGGCACCAAGCCAGCCACCGACCAAGACCAGGACACCCCGCCTGCAGCTCCTTGGAAGGTACGGGACAGCGCAGCCAATCAGAACACGGGTGCTTCCAGCAAACCCACTCTGACTGGCTGAAGTTTTCCCCTGCTATAGACACCTGGCAGTTTGTTAGACTTTCCATCGAACTAAGCACATTTCTACTGTGTTATTAGGAGTTTTTCTACTGTATTAGCTGGATTGTAATTTCTACTACTGTTTAAAATTCCTCACACCTCTTCTGTCTGACTGCTATTCCTGCAGCGCCCCCCCCATCCAAGCACTCTGCCTTGGCTCCGATAAGTCTAACTACCTTTTGTCTCACTAAACTGCTCAAATGTAATACCCTTTACCTCTATGCTATTTAAGACCTGCTCTGTCTTCTTCTCCCTAGCTGCTTGTCCCTGAACAGAGCAGCAGTTCCAGCTCACCCACGGACGGCCAGCACCCAGCCAGCCACCGACCAAGACCAGGACACCTGCCTGCAGCTCCTTGGAAGGTGCGGGACAGTGCAGCCAATCAGAACACGGGTGCTTCCAGCAAACCCACTCTGACTGGCTGAAGTTTTCCCCTGCTATAGACACCTGGCAGTTTGTTAGACTTTCCATCGAACTAAGCACATTTCTACTGTGTTATTAGGAGTTTTTCTACTGTATTAGCTAGATTGCAATTTCTACTACTGTTTTAAATTGCTTACACCTCTTATGTCTGACTGCTATTCCTGCAGTGTCCCCCCGCCCATCGAAGCACTCTGCCTTGGCTCCGATAAGTCTAACTACCTTTTGTCTTACTAACCTGCTCAAATCTAAACCTCTTTACCTCTATGCTATTTAAGACCTGCTCTGCCTCCTTCTCCCTAGCTGCTTGTCCCTGAACAGGGCAGTTCCAGCTCACCCACGGTCGGCCGGCACCCGGCCAGCCACCGACCAAGACCAGGACACCCACCTGCAGCTCCTTGGAAGTTACGGGACAGCGCAGCCAATCAGAACACGGGTGCTTCCAGCAAACCCACTCTGACTGGCAGGAGTTTTCCCCTGCTATAGACACCTGGCACTTTGTTAGACTTTCCATCGAACTAAGCACATTTCTACTGTGTTATTAGGAGTTTTTCTACTGCATTTGCTGGATTGTAATTTCTACTACTGTTTTAAATTGCTTACACCTCTTCTGTCTGACTGCTGTTACTGCAGCGCCCCCCCATCCAGCACTCTGCCTTGGCACCGATAAATCTAACTACCTTTTGTCTTACTAAACTGCTCAAATCTAACACCCTTTACCTCTATGCTATTTAAGACCTGCTCTGTCTTCTTCTCCCTAGCTGCTTGTCCCTGAACAGGGCGGCTCCAGCTCACCCACGGTCGGCCGGCACACAGCCACCCAGCGACCAATACCAGGACACCCGCCTGCAGCTCCTTGGAAGGTACGGGACAGCGGAGCCAATCAGAACACGTGTGCTTCCAGCAAACCCACTCTGACTGGCTGGAGTTTTCCCCTGCTATAGACACCTGGCACTTTGTTAGACTTTCCATCGAACTAAGCACATTTCTACTGTGTTATTAGGAGTTTTTCTACTGTATTATCTGGATTGTAATTTCTACTACTGTTTTAAATTGCTTACACCTCTTATGTCTGACTGCTATTCCTGCAGCCCCCATCCAAGCACTCTGCCTTGGCTCCGCTAAGTCTAGCTACCTTTTGTCTTACTAAACTGCTCAAATCTAACCCCCTTTACCTCTATGCTATTTAAGCCTGCTCTATCTTCTTCTCCCTAGCTGCTTGTCCCTAAACAGGGCAGTTCCAGCTCACCCACGGTCGGCCGGCACCCAGCCAGCCAGCGACCAAGACCAGGACACACGCCTGCAACTCCTTTGGAGGTACTGGGCAGCGCAGCCAATCAGAACACGGGTGCTTCCAGCAAACCCACTCTGTCTGGCAGGAGTTTTCCCCTGCTATAGACACCTGGCACTTTCTTAGACTTTCCATCGAACTAAGCACATTTCTAGTGTGTTATTAGGAGTTTTTCTACTGTATTAGCTGCATTGCAATTTATACTACTGTTCTAAATTGCTTACACCTCTTCTGTCTGACGGCTATTCCTGGAGCGCCCCCCCCTTCCAAGCACTCTGCCTTGGCTCCGATAAGTCTAACTACCTTTTGTCTCACTAAACTGCTCAAATGTAATACCCTTTACCTCTATGCTATTTAAGACCTGCTCTGTCTTCTTCTCCCTAGCTGCTTGTCCCTAAACAGGGCAGTTCCAGCTCACCCACGGTCGGCCGGCACCCAGCCAGCCACCGACCATGACCAGGACACCCGCCTGCAGCTCCTTGGAAGGTACGGACCAGCGCAGACAATCAGAACACGGGTGCTTCCAGCAAACCCACTCTGACTGCCAGGAGTTTTCCCCAGCTATAGACACCTGCCACTTTGTTAGACTTTCCATCAAACTAAGTTCATTTCTACTGTGTTATTAGGAGTTTTTCTACTGTATTAGCTGGATTGTAATTTCTACTGCTGTTTTAAATTGCTTACACCTGTTCGGTCTGACTTCTATTCCTGCAGCCCCCCCCCCCAGATCCAAGCACTCTGCCTTGGCTCCAATAAGTCTAACTACCTTTTCTCCTACTAAACTGCTGAAATCTAACCCCCTTTACCTCTATGCTATTTAGGACCTGCTCTGTCTTCTTCTCCCTAGCTGCTTGTCCCTGAACAGGGCAGTTCCATCTCACCGTCGGTCGGCCGGCGCAGCCAGCCACCGACCAGAACAGAGACACCCGCCTGCAGCTCCTTGGAAAGTGCGGGACAGCGCAGCCAATCAGAACATGAGGTGCTTCCAGCAAACCCACTCTGACTGGCAGGAGTTTTCCCCTGCTATAGACACCTGGCACTTTGTTAGACTTTCCATTGAACTAAGCACATTTCTACTGTGTTATTAGGAGTTTTTCTACTGTATTAGCTGGATTGTAATTTCTACTACTGTTTTAAATTGCTTACACCTCTTATGTCTGACTGCTATTCCTGCAGCCCCCCCCGATCCAAGCACTCTGCCTTGGCTCCGATAAGTCTAACTACCTTTTGTCTTACTAAACTGCTCAAATCTAACCCCCTTTACCTCTATGCTATTTAAGCCCTGCTCTGTCTTCTTCTCCCTAGCTGCTTGTCCCTAAACAGGGCAGTTCCAGCTCACCCACGGTCGGCCGGCACCCAGCCAGCCAGCGACCAAGACCAGGACACACGCCTGCAACTCCTTTGGAGATACTGGGCAGCGCAGCCAATCAGAACACGGGTGCTTCCAGCAAACCCACTCTGTCTGGCAGGAGTTTTCCCTGCTATAGACACCTGGCACTTTGTTAGACTTTCCATCAACTAAGCACATTTCTACTGTGTTATTGGAGTTTTTCTACTGTATTAGCTGCATTGCAATTTCTACTACACTTCTAAATTGCTTACACCTCTTCTGTATGGCCATTTTATTCCTGCAGCGCCCCCCATCCAAGCACTCTGCCTTGGCTCCGATAAGTCTAACCTTTTTGTCTCACTAAACTGCTCAAATGTAATACCCTTTACCTCTATGCTATTTAAGACCTGCTCTGTCTTCTTCTCCTAGCTGCTTGTCCTGAACAGAGCAGTTCCAGCTCACAGCACGACGGCGGCACCCAGCCTGCCACGACCATGAAACAGGACACCGCCTGCAGCTCCTGTAAGGTACTGGACAGCGCAGACAATCAGAACACCGGTGATTCCAGCAAAACCACTCTGACTGGCAGGAGTTTTCCCCTGCTATAGACACCTGGCACTTTGTTAGACTTTCCATCGAACTAAGTTCATTTCTACTGTGTTATTAGGGGTTTTTCTACTGTATTAGCTGGATTGTAATTTCTACTACTGTTTTAAATTGCTTATACCTCTTATGTCTGACTGCTATTCCTGCAGCCCCGATCCAAGCACTTTGCCTTGGCTCCGATAAGTCTAACTACCTTTTGTCTTACTAAACTGCTCAACTCTAACCCCCTTTACCTCTATGCTATTTAAGACCTGCTCTGTCTTCTTCTCCCTAGCTGCTTGTCCCTAAACAGGGCAGTTCCAGCTCACCCACGGTCGGCCGGCACCCAGCCAGCCACCGACCATGACCAGGACACCCGCCTGCAGCTCCTTGGAAGGTACGGGACAGCGCAGACAATCAGAACACGGGTGCTTCCAGCAAACCCACTCTGACTGCCAGGAGTTTTCCCCAGCTTTAGACACCTGGCACTTTGTTAGACTTTCCATCGAACTAAGTTCATTTCTACTGTGTTATTAGGAGTTTTTCTACTGTATTAGCTGGATTGTAATTTCTACTGCTGTTTTAAATTGCTTACACCTGTTCGGGTCTGACTGCTATTCCTGCAGCCCCCCATCCAAGCACTCTGCCTTGGCTCCAATAAGTCTAACTGCCTTTTCTCCTACTAAACTGCTGAAATCTAACCCCTTTACCTCTATGCTATTTAGGACCTGCTGCTCTTCTTCTCCTAGCTGCTTGTCCTGAACAGGACAGTTCCATCTCCGCTGTTCGGCCGGCACCAAACTCAGCCACCGACCAAGACCAGGACACCGCCTGCAGCTCCTTGGAAAGTACGGGACAGCGCAGCCAATCAGAACACGGGTGCTTCCAGCAAACCCACTCTGACTGGCAGGAGTTTTCCCCTGCTATAGACACCTGGCACTTTGTTAGACTTTCCATCGAACTAAGCACATTTCTACTGTGTTATTAGGAGTTTTTCTACTGTATTAGCTGGATTGTAATTTCTACTACTGTTTTAAATTGCTTACACCTCTTCTGTCTGACTGCTATTCCTGCAGCCCCCCCATCCAAGCACTCTGCCTTGGCTCCGATAAGTCTAACTACCTTTTGTCTTACTGAACTGCTCAAATCTAACCCCCTTTACCTCTATGCTATTTAAGACCTGCTCTGTCTTCTTCTCCCTAGCTACTTGTCACTGAACAGGGCGGTTCCAGCTCACCCACGGTCGGCCGGCACACAGCCAGCCAGCGACCAAGACCAGGACACACGCCTGCCAGCTCTTTGGAAGGTACTGGGCAGCGCGCTAGTCAGATTCTGGTGCTTCCAGCAAACCCACTCTGTCTGGCTGGAGTTTTCCCCTGCTATAGACACCTGGCACTTTGTTAGACTTTCCATCGAACTAAGCACATTTCTAGTGTGTTATTAGGAGTTTTTCTACTGTATTAGCTGCATTGCAATTTCTACTACTGTTCTAAATTGCTTACACCTCTTCTGTCTGACTGCTATTCCTGCAGCGCCCCCCCATCCAAGCACTCTGCCTTGGCTCCGATAAGTCTAACTACCTTTTGTCTCACTAAACTGCTCAAATGTAATACCCTTTACCTCTATGCTATTTAAGACCTGCTCTGTCTTCTTCTCCCTAGCTGCTTGTCCCTGAACAGAGCAGTTCCAGCTCACCAGAATGGCCAGCACCCAGCCCGGCCACCGACCAAGACCAGGACACCTGCCTGCAGCTCCTTGGAAGTGCGGACAGTGCAACAATCAGAACACAGGTGCTTCCAGCAAACCCACTCTGACTGGCCTCAAGTTTTCCCCTGCTATAGACACCTGGCAGTTTGTTAGACTTTCCATCGAACTAAGCACATTTTCTACTGTGTTTATTAGGAGTTTTCTACTGTATTAGCTAGATTGCAGATTTCTACTACTGTTTAATTGCTTACATCTTATGTCTGACTGCTATTCCAGCAGTGTCCCCCGCCCATGAAGCACTCTGCCTTGGCTCCGATCAAGTCTAACTACCTTTGTCTTACTAACATGCTCCAAATCTAAACCCTTTACCTCTATGCTATTTAAGACCTGCTCTGCCTCCTTCTCTAGCTGCTTGTCCCTGAACAGGGCAGTTCCAGCTCACCCACAGTCGGCCGGCACCCGGCCAGCCACCGACCAAGACCAGGACACCCACCTGCAGCTCCTTGGAAGGTACGGGACAGCGCAGCCAATCAGAACACGGGTGCTTCCAGCAAACCCACTCTGACTGTCAGGAGTTTTCCCCTGCTATAGACACCTGGCACTTTGTTAGACTTTCCATCGAACTAAGCACATTTCTACTGTGTTATTAGGAGTTTTTCTAATGCATTTGCTGGATTGTAATTTCTACTACTGTTTTAAATTGCTTACACCTCTTCTGTCTGACTGCTGTTACTGGCCCCCCATCAGCACTCTGCCTTGGCACCGATAAATCTAACTACCTTTGTCTTACTAAACTGCTCAAATCTAACACCTTTACCTCTATACTTAGACCTGCTCTTCTTCTCCTAGCTGCTTGTCCCTGAACAGGCGGCTCCAACTCACCACGGTCGTGACACACAGCCACCCAGCGACCAATACCAGGACACCGCCTGCAACTCCTTGGAAAGTGCGAGGACAGGCAGCCAATCAGAACTACATGTGCTTCCAGCAAACCCCACTCTGACTGGCTGGAGTTTTTCCCCTGCTATAGAGCACCTGGCACTTTGTTAGAACTTTCCATCGAACTAAGCACATTTCTACTGTGTTATTGGAGTTTTCTACTGTATTATCTGGATTGTAATTTCTACTACTGTTTTAAATTGCTTACACTCTTATGTCGACTGCTATTCTGCAGCCCCCATCCAAGCACTCTGCCTTGGCTCCGATAAGTCTAACTACCTTTTGTCTTACTAAACTGCTCAAATCTAACCCCCTTTACCTCTATGCTATTTAAGACCTGCTCTGTCTTCTTCTCCCTAGCTGTTTGTCCCTGAACAGGGCAGTTCCAGCTCACCCACAGTCGGCCGGCACCCAGCCAGCCACCGACCATGACCAGGACACCCGCCTGCAGCTCCTTGTAAGGTACTGGACAGCGCAGACAATCAGAACACGGGTGCTTCCAGCAAACCCACTCTGACTGGCAGGAGTTTTCCCCTGCTATAGACACCTGGCACTTTGTTAGACTTTCCATCAAGACTAAGCACATTTCTACTGTTATTAGGAGTTTTCTACTGTATTAGCTGGTTATAATTTCTACTACTGTTTTAAATTGCTTACCTCTTATGTCTGACTGCTATTCCTGCAGCCCCCGATCCAAGCACTCTGCCTTGGCTCCGTTAGAATCTAACTACCTTTGTCTCTAAACTGCTCAAATCTAACCCGCCTCTTATGCTATTTAAGCCCGCTCTATCTTCTTCTTCCCTAGCTGCTTGTCCTAAACAGGCAGTTCCAGCTCACCCACGGTCGGCCGGCACCCAGCCAGCCAGCGACCAAGACCAGGACACACGCCTGCAACTCCTTTGGAGGTACTGGGCAGCGCAGCCAATCAGAACACGGGTGCTTCCAGCAAACCCACTCTGTCTGGCAGGAGTTTTCCCCTGCTATAGACACCTGGCACTTTCTTAGACTTTCCATCGAACTAAGCACATTTCTAGTGTGTTATTAGGAGTTTTTCTACTGTATTAGCTGCATTGCAATTTATACTACTGTCTTAAATTGCTTACACCTCTTCTGTCTGGCAGCTGTTCCTGCAGCGCCCCCCACTTCCAAGCACTCTGCCTTGGCTCCGATAAGTCTAACTACCTTTTGTCTCACTAAACTGCTCAAATGTAATACCCTTTACCTCTATGCTATTTAAGACCTGCTCTGTCTTCTTTTCCCTAGCTGCTTGTCCCTGAACAGAGCAGTTCCAGCTCACCCACGGACGGCCGGCACCCAGCCTGCCACCGACCATGACAAGGACACCCGCCTGCAGCTCCTTGTAAGGTACTGGACAGCGCAGTCAATCAGAACAGGTGCTTCCAGCAAAGCCACTCTGACTGGCAGGAGTTTTCCCCTGCTATAGACACCTGGCACTTTGTTAGACTTTCCATCGAACTAAGCACATTTCTACTGTGTTATTAGGAGTTTTTCTACTGTATTAGCTGGATTGTAATTTCTACTACTGTTTAAAATTCCTCACACCTCTTCTGTCTGACTGCTATTCCTGCAGCGCCCCCCCCATCCAAGCCCTGTGCCTTGGCTCCGATAAGTCTAACTACCTTTTGTCTTACTGAACTGCTCAAATCTAACCCCCTTTACCTCTATGCTATTTAAGACCTGCTCTGTCTTCTTCTCCCTAGCTGCTTGTCCCTGAACAGAGCAGTTCCAGCTCACCCACGGACGGCCGGCACCCAGCCTGCCACCGACCATGACAAGAACACCCGCCTGCAGCTCCTTGTAAGGTACTGGACAGCGCAGACAATCAGAAAACGGGTGCTTCCAGCAAAGCCACTCTGACTGGCAGGAGTTTTCCCCTGCTATAGACACCTGGCACTTTGTTAGACTTTCCATCGAACTAAGCACATTTCTACTGTGTTATTAGGAGTTTTTCTACTGTATTAGCTGGATTGTAATTTCTACTACTGTTTAAAATTCCTCACACCTCTTCTGTCTGACTGCTATTCCTGCAGCGCCCCCCCCATCCAAGCCCTGTGCCTTGGCTCCGATAAGTCTAACTACCTTTTGTCTTACTGAACTGCTCAAATCTAACCCCCTTTACCTCTATGCTATTTAAGACCTGCTCTGTCTTCTTCTCCCTAGCTACTTGTCACTGAACAGGACGGCTCCAGCTCACCCACGGTCGGCCGGCACACAGCCAGCCAGCGACCAAGACCAGGACACCGCCTGCAACTCCTTTGGAGGTACTGGGCAGCGCAGCCAATCAGAACATGGTGCTTCCAGCAAACCCCTCTCTGGCTGGAGTTTTCCCCTGCTATAGACACCTGGCACTTTGTTAGACTTTCCATCAGACTAAAGCACATTTCTAGTGTGTTATTAGGAGTTTTCTACTGTATTAGCTGCAATGCAATTTCTACTACTCTTCTAAATTGCTTACCTCTTCTGTCTGACCGCTATTCCTGCAGCGCCCCCCATCCAAGCCTCTGCTTTGGCTCGATAAGTCTAACTACCTTTTGTCTCACTAAACTGCTCAAATGTAATCCCTTTACCTCTATGCTATTTAAGACCTGCTCTGTCTCTTCTCTAGCTGCTTGTCCCTGAACAAAGCAGTTCCAGCTCACCACAGACGGCCAGCACCCATAGCCAGCCGGCCAAGAGCCAGGACACCTGCCTTCAGCTCCTTGGAGGTCCTGAGACAGAATGCAGCCAATCAGAACACAGGTGCTTCAGCAAACCCACTCTGACTGGCTGAAGTTTTCCTACTATAGACACCTGGCAGTTGTTAGACTTTCCATCTGAACTAAGCACATTTCTACTGTGTTATTAGGAGTTTTTCTACTGTATTAGCTAGATTGCAATTTCTACTACTGTTTTAAATTGCTTACACCTCTCATGTCTGACTGCTATTCCTGCAGTGTCCCCCCGCCCATCGAAGCACTCTGCCTTGGCTCCGATAAGTCTAACTACCTTTTGTCTTACTAACCTGCTCAAATCTAAACCACTTTACCTCTATGCTATTTAAGACCTGCTCTGCCTCCTTCTCCCCTAGCTGCTTGTCCCTGAACAGGGCAGTTCAGCTCACCCACGGTCTGCGGCTTGACCAGCCACCGACCAAGACCAGGACACCCGCCTGCAGCTCCTTGGAAGTTATGGGACAGCGCAGCCAATCAGAACACGGGTGCTTCCAGCAAACCCACTCTGACTGGCAGGAGTTTTCCCCTGCTATAGACACCTGGCACTTTGTTAGACTTTCCATCGAACTAAGCACATTTCTACTGTGTTATTAGGAGTTTTTCTACTGCATTTGCTGGATTGTAATTTCTACTACTGTTTTAAATTGCTTACACCTCTTCTGTCTGACTGCTATTCCTGCAGCCCCCCCATCCAAGCACTCTGCCTTGGCTCCGATAAGTCTAGCTACCTTTTGTCTTACTAAACTGCTCAAATCTAACCCCCTTTACCTCTATACTATTTAAGCCCTGCTCTATCTTCTTCTCCCTAGCTGCTTGTCCCTAAACAGGGCAGTTCCAGCTCTCACCCACGGTCGGGCCGGCACCAGCCAGCCAGCGACCAAGACCAGGACACAGACCAGCTAGCTCCTTTGGAGGTACTGGGCAGCGCAGCCAATCAGAACAAGGTGCTTCAGCAAACCCACCTGTCTGGCAGAGTTTTCCCTGCTATGAGACACCTGGCACTTTGTTAGACTTTCCATCGAACTAAGCACATTTCTAGTGTATTATAGGAGTTTTTCTACTGTATTAGCTGCATTGCAATTTATACTATTGTTCTAAATTGCTTACCTCTTCTGTCTGACTGCTATTCCTGCGCACCCTTCCAACACTCTGCCTTGGCTCCGATAAGTCTAACTACCTTTTGTCTCACTAAACTGCTCAAATGTAATACCCTTTACCTCTATGCTATTTAAGACCTGCTCTGTCTTCTTCTCCCTAGCTGCTTGTCCCTGAACAGAGCAGTTCCAGCTCACCCACGGACGGCCGGCACCCAGCCTGCCACCGACCATGACAAGAACACCCGCCTGCAGCTCCTTGTAAGGTACTGGACAGCGCAGACAATCAGAACACGGATGCTTCCAGCAAAGCCACTCTGACTTGCAGGAGTTTTCCCCTGCTATAGACACCTGGCACTTTGTTAGACTTTCCATCGAACTAAGTTCATTTCTACTGTGTTATTAGGAGTTTTTCTACTGTATTAGCTGGATTGTAATTTCTACTACTGTTTTAAATTGCTTACACCTCTTCTGTCTGACTTCTATTCCTGCAGCGCCCCCCCATCCAAGCACTGTGCCTTTGCTCCGATAAGTCTATCTACCTTTTGTCTTACTAAACTGCTCAAATCTAACCCCCTTTACCTCTATGCTATTTAAGACCTGCTCTGTCTTCTTCTCCTAGCTGCTTGTCCCTGAACAGGGCGGTTCCAGCTCACCCACGGTCCGGCGGCCTGGCCAGCCAGCGGTAAGACAGGACACCATGCACAGCTCCTTAGGAAGAGTCACCAGGGACAGCGCGGCCAATCAGGCTACGTGTCCTTCCAGCAAACCCCTCTGACTGGCAGGAGTTTCCCCAGCTAGACACCTGGCACTGTTAGACTTTCCATCGAACTAAGCACATTTCTACTGTGTTATTTGGAGTTTTCTACGTATTAGCTGGATATGTGACTTTCTACTGTTTTAGAGTGCTTACACCTCTTATGTCAGACTGCTATTCCTGCAGCCCCCCCCGATCCATGCACTCTGCCTTGGCTCCGATAAGTCTAACTACCTTTTGTCTTACTAAACTGCTCAACTCTAACCCCCTTACCTCTATGCTATTTAAGACCTTCTGTCTTCTTCTCTAAGTGCTTGTCCTAAACAGGGCAGTTCCAGCTCACCACAGTCGGCGGCACCCAGCCAGCCACTGACCATGACAGGACACCACCTACGCAACTCCTTGGAAGGTACAGGACAGCGCAGACAATCAGAACAGGTGCTTCAACAAACCACTCTGACTGCCAGGAGTTTTCCCCTGCTATAGACACCTGGCACTTTGTTAGACTTTCCATCGAACTAAGCACATTTCTACTGTGTTATTAGGAGTTTTTCTACTGTATTATCTGGATTGTAATTTCTACTACTGTTTTAAATTGCTTACACCTCTTATGTCTGACTGCTATTCCTGCAGCCCCTCCCATCCAAGCACTCTGCCTTGGCTCCGATAAGTCTAACTACCTTTTGTCTTACTAAACTGCTCAAATCTAACCCCCTTTACCTCTATGCTATTTAAGACCTGCTCTGTCTTCTTCTCCCTAGCTGTTTGTCCCTGAACAGGGCAGTTCCAGCTCACCCACAGTCGGCCGGCACCCAGCCAGCCACCGACCATGACAAGGACACCCGCCTGCAGCTCCTTGTAAGGTACTGGACAGCGCAGACAATCAGAACACGGGTGCTTCCAGCAAACCCACTCTGACTGGCAGGAGTTTTCCCCTGCTATAGACACCTGGCACTTTGTTAGACTTTCCATCGAACTAAGTTCATTTCTACTGTGTTATTAGGAGTTTTTCTACTGTATTAGCTGGATTGTAATTTACTATGTTTAAATTGCTTACCTCTTCTGTCTGACTTCTGTTCCTGCTTGCCCAACCAACTGTGCCTTTGCTCCGATAAGTCTATCTACCTTTTGTCTTACTAAACTGCTCAAATCTAACCCCCTTTACCTCTATGCTATTTAAGACCTGCTCTGTCTTCTTCTCCTCCCTAGCTACTTGTCTCTGAACAGGGCGGTTCCAGCTCACCCACGGTCGGCCGGCACACAGCCAGCCAGCGACCAAGACCAGGACACACGCCTGCAGCTCCTTGGAAGGTACGGGACAGCGAAGCCAATCAGAACACGTGTGCTTACAGCAAACCCACTCTGACTGGCAGGAGTTTTCCCCTGCTATAGACACCTGGCACTTTGTTAGACTTTCCATCGAACTAAGCACATTTCTACTGTGTTATTAGGAGTTTTTCTACTGTATTAGCTGGATTGTAATTTCTACTACTGTTTTAAATTGCTTACACCTTTCTGTCTGACTGCTATTCCTGCAGCCCCCCCATCCAAGCGCTCTGCCTTGGCTCCGATAAGTCTAACTACCTTTTATCTTACTAAACTGCTCAAATCTAACCCCCCTTTACCTCTATGCTATTTAGAACCTGCTCTGTCTTCTTCTCCCTTGCTGCTTGTCCCTGAACAGGGCAGTTCCAGCTCACCCACGGTCGGCCGGCACCCAGCCAGCCACCGACCAAGACCAGGACACCCACCTGCAGCTCCTTTGGAGGTACGGGACAGCGCAGCCAATCAGAAGACGGGTGCTTCCAGCAAACCCACTCTGTGTGGCAGGAGTTTTCCCCTGCTATAGACATCTGGCACTTTGTTAGACTTTCAATCGAACTAAGCACATTTCTACTCTGTTATTAGGAGTTTTTCTACTGTATTAGCTGGATTGTAATTTCTACTACTGTTTTAAATTGCTTACACCTCTTCTGTCTGACTGCTATTCCTGCAGCGCCCCCCCACCCCATCGAAGCCCTCTGCCTTGGCTCCGATAAGTCTAACTACCTTTTGTCTTACTAAACTGCTCAAATCTTACCCTCTTTACCTCTATGCTATTTAAGACCTGCTCTGCCTTCTTCTCCCTCGCTACCTGTCCCTGAACAGGGCAGTTCCAGCTCACCCACGGTCGTCCAGCACCCAGCCAGCCACCGACCAAGACCAGGACACCCGCCTGCAGCTCCTTGGAAGGTACAGGACAGCGCAGCCAATCAGAACACGTGTGCTTCCAGCAAACCCACGTTGACTGGCAGGAGTTTTCCCCTGCTATAGACACCTGGCACTTTGTTAGACTTTACATCGAACTATGCACATTTCTACTGTGTTATTAGGAGTTTTTCTACTGTATTAGCTGGATTGCAATTTCTACTGTTTTAAATTGCTTGCACTTCTGTCTGGCTGCTGTTCTGCAGCGCCCATCCAAGCACTCTGACTTGGCTCCGATAAGTCTAACTACCTTTTGTCTTACTAAACTGCTCAAATCTAACCCCCTTTACCTCTATACTGATTAAGACCTGCTCTGTCTTCTTCTCCCTAGCTGCTTGTCCCTGAACAGGGCAGTTGCAGCTCACCCACTGTCGGCCGGCACCCAGCCAGCCACCGATCATGACCAGGACACCCGCCTGCAGCTCCTTGGAAGGTACTGGACAGCACAGCCAATCAGACCACGGGTGCTTCAGCAAACCCACTCTGACTGGCAGGAGTTTTCCCCTGCTATAGACACCTGGCACTTTGTTAGACTTTCCATCGAACTCAGCACATTTCTACTGTGTTGTAGGAGTTTTCTACTGTATTAGCTGGATTGTAATTTCTACTACTGTTTAAAATTCCTCACACCCTTCTGTCTGACTGCTATTCCTGCAGCCCCCCATCAAGCCCTGTGCCTTGGCTCGATAAGTCTAACTACCTTTTGTCTTGCTAAACTGCTCAAATCTAACCCCCTTTACCTCTATGCTATTTAAGACCTGCTCTGTCTTCTTCTCCTAGCTACTTGTCACTGAACAGGCGGTTTCCAGCTCACACGGTCAGACGGCACAGCCATCCAGCGACAAGACCAGGACACTACACCTGCAACTCCTTTGAGGTACTGGGCAGCGCAGCCAATCTGAACGAGGGGCTTCCAGCAAACCCACTCTGTCTGGCAGGAGTTTTCCCCTGCTATAGACACCTGGCACTTTATTAGACTTTCCATCGAACTAAGCACATTTCTAGTGTGTTATTGGAGTTTTTCTCTGTATGCTTTGCATTGCAATTTCTACTACTGTTCTAAATTGCTTACACCTCTTCTGTCTGACGGCTATTCCTGCAGCCCCCCCCATCCAAGCACTCTGCCTTAGCTCCGATAAGTCTAACTACCTTTATGTCTCACTAAACTGCTCCAAATGTAATACCCTTTACCTCTATGCTATTTAAGACCTGCTCTGTCTTCTTCTCCTAGCTGGAATCCTGAACAGGCAGTTCCAGCTCACACGGACTGGCCAGCACTGGCCATTGCAGAATGAGACCAGGACACCTGCCTGCGGCTCCTTGGAAGGCGGGACAGCGCAACCAATCAGAAGGCTGATTGCTTCCAGCAAACCCACTCTCTGACTGGCTGAAGTTTTCTCCTACTATAGACACCTGGCAGTTTGTTAGACTTTCCATCGAGACTAAGCACATTTCTACTGTGTTATTAGGAGTTTTTCTAGCAATAGCTGGATTGCAATTTCCTACCTGTTTTTAAAATTGCTTACACTCTTATGTCTGACTGCTATTCCTGCAGTGCCCCCCCGCCATCAAGCACTCTGCCTTGGCTCCACATGGGGTCTAACTACCTTTTGTCTTACTAAACTGCTCAAATCTAACCCCCTTTACCTCTATGCTATTTAAGACCTGCTCTGTCTTCTTCTCCCTAGCTGCTTGTCCCTGAACAGGGCAGTTCCAGCTCACCCACGGTCGGCCGGCACCCGGCCAGCCACGACCAAAAACAAACACCCGCCTGCAGCTCCTTGGAGATTCCGAGACAAGCGCAGCCAATCAGAACAGGTGCTTCAGCAAACCCACATTGACTGGCAGGAGTTTTCCCTGCTATAGACACCTGGCACTTTGTTAGACTTTCCATCGAACTAAGCACATTTCTACTGTGTTATTAGAGTTTTCTACTGTATTTGCTGGATTGTAATTTCTATAGTTTTAAAGTGCTTACACCTCTTCTGTCTGACTGCTGTTACCTGGCACCCCCTATCCAGCACTCTGCCTTGGATCCGATAAGTCCTAACTACCTTTTGTCTTACTAAACTGCTCGTCTAACCCCCTTTACCTCTATGCTGTTTAAGACCTGCTCTGTCTTCTTCTCCCCTAGCTGCTTGTCCCTAGACAGGCGGCTCCAGCTCACCACGGTGGCCGGCACACAGCCATGGCAGCCAATACCAGGACACCGCCTGCAGCAGCTCCTTGGAAAGGTGAGGACAGCGCAGCCAATCAGAACCTCACGTGTGCTTCCAGCAAACCCACTCTGACTGGCTGGAGTTTTCCCTGCTATGAACACCTGGCACTTTGTGAGACTTTCCATCGAACTAACACATTTCTACTGTGTTATTAGGAGTTTTCTATGTATTATCAGTTGTAATTTCCACTACTGTTTTAGAATTGCTTACCTCTTATGTCTGACTGCTATTCCACTGCAGCCCCCCAATCCAAGCACATACCTTGGCTCCGATAAGTGTACTACCTTTTGTCTTACTAAACTGCTCAAATCTAACCCCCTTTACCTCTATGCTATTTAAGACCTGCTCTGTCTTCTTCTCCCTAGCTGCTTGTCCCTGAACAGGGCAGTTCCAGCTCACCCACAGTCGGCCGGCACCCAGCCAGCCACCGACCATGACAAGGACACCCGCCTGCAGCTCCTTGTAAGGTACTGGACAGCGCAGACAATCAGAACACGGGTGCTTCCAGCAAACCCACTCTGACTGGCAGGAGTTTTCCCCTGCTATAGACACCTGGCACTTTGTTAGACTTTCCATCGAACTAAGTTCATTTCTACTGTGTTATTAGTAGTTTTTCTACTGTATTAGCTGGATTGTAATTTCTACTACTGTTTTAAATTGCTTACACCTCTTCTGTCTGACTTCTATTCCTGCAGCGCCCCCCATCCAAGCACTGTGCCTTTGCTCCGATAAGTCTATCTACCTTTTGTCTTACTAAACTGCTCAAATCTAACCCCCTTTACCTCTATGCTATTTAAGACCTGCTCTGTCTTCTTCTCCTCCCTAGCTACTTGTCTCTGAACAGGGCGGTTCCAGCTCACCCACGGTCGGCCGGCACACAGCCAGCCAGCGACCAAGACCAGGACACACGCCTGCAGCTCCTTGGAAGGTACGGGACAGCGCAGCCAATCAGAACACGTGTGCTTACAGCAAACCCACTCTGACTGGCAGGAGTTTTCCCCTGCTATAGACACCTGGCACTTTGTTAGACTTTCCATCGAACTAAGCACATTTCTACTGTGTTATTAGGAGTTTTTCTAGTGTATTAGCTGGATTGTAATTTCTACTACTGTTTTAAATTGCTTACACCTCTTCTGTCTGACTGCTATTCATACAGCCCCCCATCAGCTCTGCCTTGGCTCCGTCAATCTAACTACCTTTTATCTTACTAAACTGCTCCAAATCTAACCCCCTTTACCTCTATGCTATTTAGAACCTGCTCTGTCTTCTTCTCACTTGCTGCTTGTCTAGACAGAGACGGTTTCCAGCTCACCCGCAGTCGGCCGGCACCCAGCCAGCCACCGATAGAGACAGGACACCCACCTGCAGCTCAGCACAGGAGACAAGCACAACCAATCAGAACAGGTACCAACCAAACACTCCTGTGGCAGGGTTTTCTCCTGCTATGGACACCTAACACTTTGTTAGACTTTCAATCAACTAGTACATTTCTCTCTGTTATTAGGAGTTTTCTACTGTATTAGCTGGATTGTATTTCTACTACTGTTTAATTGCTTACACCTCTTCTGCAATCTGACTGCTGTTCACTGCAGCGCCCCCCCACCCCATGAAGCCCTCTGCCTTGGCTCCGATAAGTCTAACTACCTTTAATGTACTAAACTGCTCAAATCTAACCCTCTTTACCTCTATGCTATTTAAGACCTGCTGCCTTCTTCTCCGTAGCTACCAATCTGACAGGGCAGTTCAACTCACCAGACAGTCCAGCACCAAACCACCACCGACCAAGACCAGGACACCGCCTGCAGCTCATGGAGTACAGGACAGGCCCCAGCCAATCAAACTCGTGTGCTTCCAGCAAACCCACTATGACTGGCGGGTTTTCCCTGCTATGAACCTAACACTTTGGAGCTTTACATCGTATGCACATTTCTGTGTTGTGGGAGTTTTCTACTGTATTAGCTGGATTGTAATTTCTACTACTGTTTTAAAATTGCTTACACCTCTTCTGTCAGCTACTATTCCAGCGCCCCCATCAAACCTTGCCTTGGCTCAAATAAGTCTAACTACCTTTGTCTTACTAAACTGTCAATCTAACCCCTCTATGCTAATTCAGTCCTGCTCTGCTTCTTCTCCCCTAGCTTGTCCCTGAACAGGCGGTTCCAGCTCACCCACGGTGGCCAGCACAACCCAGCCAGCGACCAAGACCAGGACACCCGCCTGCAGCTCCTTGGAGAGTGCAGACAGCGCAGTCCAATCAGAACATGTGCTTCCAGCACCCTCTGACTGACAGGGTTTTCCTGCTTTAGACACCTGGCACTTTGTTATACTTTCCATAAGCTGAGCACATTTCTCTTATTGTTGGAGTTTTCTAGTGTATTAGCTGGTTGTAATTTCTACACTGTTTGATTACTCCTTATGTCTGACTGCTATTCCAGCCCCCAATCCAAGCACTCTGCCTTGGCTCAATAGTCTAACTACCTTTTGTATTACTAAACTGCTCCATCTAACCCCCTTGCCTCTGTACTATTTAAGACCTGCTCTGTCTTCTTCTCTAACTGCTTGTCACAAGCAGGGCAGATCCAGCTCACCCACAGTCGGCGGCGCAGCCAGCCACCAGGCCATGGCCAGGACACCGCCTACTGCTCCTTGGAGGGTACGGAAAGGCCCAGACAATCAGAACACAGTGCTTCAGCAAACCCACTCTGACTGGATTTCCCCTGCTCTGACACCTGGCACTTTGTTAGACTTTCCATCGAACTAAGTTCATTTCTGTGTTATTAGTAGTTTTCTACTGTATTAGCTGGATTGTAATTTCTACTGTTTTAATTGCTTACCTGTTCTGTCTGTGCTATTCACAGCACCCTCCCATCAAGCACTCTGCCTTGGCTCCGATAAAGTCTAACTGCCTTTTGTCTACTAAACTGTCGATCTAACCCCCTTTACCCCTCCTATATATTTGGGACCTGCTCTGTCTTCTTCTCCTAGCTGCTTGTCCTGACAGACAGTTCCAGCTCACCCCAGTCGGCGGCACCAGCCAGCCACCGACCAAGACAAGGACACCCATGCAGCTCTTTGGTGCAGGACAGCGCAGCCAATCAAAACACAGGTGTCCAGCAAACCACTCTGACTGGCAGGAGTTTTCCCCGCTATAGACACCTGGCACTGGTAGACTTTCCAGCAGACTAAGACATTTCTACTGTATTATTAGGAGTTTTCTACTGTATTAACTGGTTGTAATTTCTGCTGTTGAAATTCCTTACCTCTTCTACCAGCTCTGTGCTATTCCTGCAGCGCCCCCCCCATCAAGCCCTGTTGCCTTGGCTCCGATATAAGTCTAACTACCTTTGTGCCTGAACTGCTCCAAATCCCAACCCCTTTGCCTCTGCTATTTGAGACCTGCTCTGTCTTCTTCTCCTAGCTATGTCACAGACAGGCTGGTTCAGCTCACCCACGGTCGGCGGCACACAGCCAGCCAGCGACCAAAGACCAGGACCCGCTGCAACTCCTTTAGGTACTGACGCGCCAACAATCAGAACTTCAGGTACTTCATCAAACCCCCTCTGTCTGGCAGGAGTTTTCCTACTAGACACCTGGCACTATTGAACTCCAGCCGAACTATGCATTTCTGCTGTGTTATTAGGAGTTTTTCTACTGTATTAGCTGGATTGTAATTTCTACTACTGTTTAATTCCTCACCTCTTCTGTCTGACTGCTATTCCTGCAGCCCCCCCATCCAAGCCCTGTGCCTTGGCTCGATAAATCTAACTACACATGTACTGAACACTCAAATCAACCCCTTACCTCATGCTATTAAGACCTCTCTGTCTTCTTCTCCCTACTCTTGCGTCACTGAACAAAGTGACTCCAGCTCACCCCGCGTTCGGCGGCGCACAGCCAGCCAGCGACCAGACCAGGACACCGCGCCTGCAACTCCTTTGGAGGTACTGGGCAGCGCAAATCAGAAGTTTCGGTGCTTCCAGCAAACCACTCTGTCTGGCTGGGTTTCCCCCTGCATAGACACCTGGCACTTTGTTAGACTCCCATCGAACTAAGCACATTCTAGTGTGTTATTAGGAGTTTTCTACTGTATTAGCTGCATGCAATTTCTACTACTGTTCCTAATTGCTTGCCTCTTCTGTCTGGTAGGCTGTTCATGGCCCCCCCCATCCAAGCACTCTGCCTTGGCTCCAGATAAGTCTAACTACCTTTGTCTCACTAAACTGCTCAATGTAATACCTTGCCTCTATGCTATTAAGACCTGCTCATCTTCTTCTCCTAGCTGCATTACTGAACAGGCAGTTTCCAGCTCATACGGACGGCCCAGCACCCAGCAGCCACCGACAAAGCCAGGCACCTGCCTGCAGCTCCTTGAAGGCCGGGACAGTGCAGACAATCACCCTGGTGCTTCCAGCAAACCCACTCTGACTGGCTGAAGTTTTACCTACTGACCCTGGCAGTTTATTGACTTTCCATCAGACTAAGCACATTTTCTATGTTATTAGAGTTTTCTAGCACAATTTCTAAGGAACTGGGTCACATCATTTCAGAAAATAGCCGGGTGCACAGTTTGTAGAAAGGGACTGGAATGCACCATTTCAGAATGTTGCAGGGTTGTACAGTTTCTGAATGGGACCGGGAGGTAGCATTTCAGAATGTAGCAGGATTACACATTTGCTGAATGGGACAGGAGTGTCCCCTTTGAGACTGTTACATGGAAGCTAAGTTTCTGAAAGGGTCCAAGATGTACCATTTCAGAATGTAGCAGGGGTGCACAATTTCTGAATGGGACCAGGATGTACCCTTTCATAATGTAGGAGAAGTACACAATTTCTGAATAGGACCAGAACATAACATTTTAGAATTGGAAGGGGTGCACAATTTCTGAATAGGATCTGGACGCACCATTTCAGAATGTAACAGGGAGCATAATCCATGAACTGGACCTAGTCGCACCATTTCAGAATGTAGGAGGTGTGCACAGAATCTGAATGGGACTGGGACTCACTATTTCAGAATGTAGCTGGAGTTTCCAGTTTCTGAATGGGACCATGATGTACAATTTCAGAATGTAGCAGGGGTGCACAGTTTCTGAATGGGACTAGGTCCATTCCCCACAGAGGGTCCCCGCCTGCAATTCCTCTAATGGAAGCCCCACTCCCCCATGGAATTCCTGCATCCATTCTCTCAACACATGATTCCTGCTCTGGCTCTCCCAAATATAAACCCCTTTCCAATGCCCTATACAGAAGCCATGCCCCCATTCCCAATACATAGAATTCCCATCTGTTCTGAGGTCAAAGAGAAAGGGGTTGAAGGAGAGTGAGCCTGGGAAGAAGGCTCCTGATGTTTATATGGACAATCTTTAACCCATTTGGAAGATATGATGAGATAGAAGGACTGGGTCTGGACTGCACTCAATATCACCAGATATGAGCAGCAGTAAGGCTATCAGGATCTTTGTGGCAAGAGCAGAGAATTTTGTGATAGGGTAATAATATGTGGAATTGTTGATGGTCTGGGGGGGGGGGAGTGATGTAACCATGAAAGTTGGCAGATTTATATAGAACCTAGGTGGAAGGATTGTTAGACCCAGAGTCCAGGTACTATTGGTCATGGTATTAGACAGAGTAGAGGAGGAGGATGGGGTAGAGGACAATGGAGACACATAGAAAGGGGTCATAACAGATGTAGGAAACCAAGGGGACAGTTGGGGAGGCATGGCAGATAGGGAGATGAGGAGGGTGAGGAGGTAGAGGATTTTATAAAACATAGTGCAGAATGTAGGAAATGGAGTGAACCAGGTAAAGTTGACAGTTTAGTAGAGGAAAAGAGCTGTAGAACTAGTGCCCTCAAGTGGTAGAGAGGTATAAAGTTCAAATGGGAAAGTGGGGAGATAAAAAACTAGAACACAGGGAATTTACTGGAGACCATGGGCCACTCCTTCCTATGGACTATCTCCAAATAAAGCCAACAAAAGGTTTAAAATCATTTAGTTAACGATTTTTAAGCAGCCAAATTAATTTACAGCTGAATGTGTCTTGACTTTAAAAGGTTTCATTCCCAGTGAGAAAATATATTTACCATCTTATGAACAATATTCAAGAATTATGCATTAGCCACACTCATACTTTTCCCATACTCTTCCCCATATTATTTCCTATGAGCTGCAACTATAAGTCCCCAAAACATCTCTTAAAGCTGTGTAGACAGGTTACACTAGTGGTTAAAGCACTGAGCTATGAACTAAATAACCCTGTAGTTGTGGGTTTGAATCCTGTATCCACCACATGAACAATTACCATAAACCAATCACTGTACACATTTTGAGCATGGACTTATTATTAAAAAAAATTACTTATTCTTCTACTCAAAGAGAGAATAATTAAAATAATGGTGAAAGTAATCTTATTTGAAGAAAAAAGATATGTTTTTAACAGCTACCAATTCCTTCTCCTAAGTACTTCTGATACCGTGTGTAGTGTGTCCAAAACTACATGTTCTAAAAGACTAGGACAACCATAAGGAAAAAGGCTTCAGGTGGTACACTGAATGTGTCTCGGCTTTGAAAGGTTTCGTTCCCAGTGAGAACATATATTTACTGTCTTACGAACAATATTCAAGAATTATGCCTTAGCCATATTCATACTTTTCCCATACTCTTACCCATATTACTTCCTATGGGCTGCAACTATTAGTCCCAAAAAATCTGCTAGTAACCAGTGCAGACAGGATAGCCAGGATGCATCATTACGGAATGTAGCAGGTGCACAATTTCTGAAAGGGACTGTGACGCACCATTTCACAATGTAGAAGAGTTGCACAGTTTCTGCATGGGACCAGGATGTATCATTTCAGAAAGTAGCTGGGGTGCACAATTTCTGAAGGAGTCCATGATGTACCACTTCAGAATGTAGCAGGGTGCACAATTTTTGAATGGGACCGGGATGTAACATTTCAGAATGCAGCAGGGGTGCACAGTTTCAGAATGGTTCCAGTACTTAACCTTTCAGAATGTAGCATGAGAGAAAAGTTTGTAAATGGGACCAAGATGTACCATTTCAGAATGTAGCACGGATGCACAATTTGTGAATGGGAAAAGGTCGCTGCACTTCTGAATGTATCAGGGGTACACAATTTCTGAATTGGATCGGGATGCACCATTTCAGATTGTAGCAGGGGTGCACAATTTCTAAATGGGACCAGGCCACATCATTTCAGAATGTAGCAGGGGTGCACAATTTATGAATGGTCCAGGATGCACCATTTCAGAATGTAGCAGGGGAGCACAATTTTGGAAAGGGACTGGGATGTCCCATTTCACAATGTAGCAGGGTTGCACAGTTTTGAATCGTCCCAAGACGTAACATTTCAGAATACAGCAGGGGTGCACAATTTCTTAATGGGACAGGGTGGCACCATTTCAGTATGTAGTAGAGATCAACAATTTTTGAATGGGACCAAGAGGCAACGTTTTGGAATGTAGCAGGGATGCACGATTTTTGAAAGGGACTGGGAGGCAACATTTCACAATGTAGCAGGGTTGCAGTTTCTGAATTGGACCAGAATGTGCCATTTCAGAATGCAGCAGGGGTGAAGAGTTTCTGAATGAGATTGGGATGTACCATTTTAGAAAGTAGCGGGGCGAACAATTTCTGATTTGAACCGGGATGTACCATTTCAGAATGTAGCAGGGATGCACAATTTCTGAATCAGACAGGGGCACATCATTTCAGAGTGTAGCAGGGGTACACAATTTCTGAATGTGAGAGGGATGTACCATTTTAGAATGTAGCAGGGGTGCAGTTTCTGAATGAGATCAGGACATACCATTTCATATTGTATCAGGGGTGTACAATTTCTGATTGGAACCGGGAATTACCATTTCAGAATGTAGCTGGGTGCACAATTTATGAATGGGATCAGGGCCCACCATTTCAGAATATAGTAGGCATGCACAATTTATGAATGGGATAGGGACGTACAATTTCAGAATGTGGCAGGGCGCACTATTTCTGAATCAGATTGGGATGCACCATGTCAGAATGTAGCAGGGTGCACAATTTCTAAATGGCACAGAGTCACACCATTTCAGAATGTAGCAGGGGTGAGCAATTTCTCAGTGGTACCAGGATGCACCATTTCAGAATGTAGCAGGGGTGCACAATTTCTGAAAGGGACAGCGACACGCCATTCCACAATAAAGCAGGGTGGCACAGTTTCTGCATGGGACCAGTATGTGCCATTTAAAAATGTAACAGAGTGCACAATTTCTGAACAAGATCGGGACGTACCACTTCAGAATGTAGCAGGGTGCACAATTTTTGAATGGGACCTGGACATACTATTTCAGAATGTAGCAGGGGTGCATAGTTTCTGAATGGCACCAGGATGTACATTTTCAGAATGTAGCATAGGATCACATTTGTAAATGGGACCAAGATGTACCATTTCAGAATGTAGCAGGGGTGCACAATTTCTAAATGGGACTGTGTCGCACCATTTCAGAATACAGCAGATGTGAACAATTTCTGACTGGCACCGGGGTTCACCAGTTCACAATGTAGCAGGGGTGCACAATTTCTCAATGAGACCAGGATACACCATTACAGAATGTAGCAGGTGCACAATTTCTGAAAGGGATTGCGATGCACCTTTTCACAATGTATAAGGGTTACAGTTTCTGCATGGGACAAGGACGTACCATTTCAAAAAGTAGCTGGGGTGCACAATTTCTGAAGGAGTCCTGGATATACCACTTCAGAATGTAGCAGGGTGCACAATTTTTGAATGGGACCGGGGGGTACCATTTCAGCATGCAGCAGGGTTGCACAGTTTCAGAATGTTTCTGATACTTACACTTTCAAAATGTAGCATGAAAGCAAAGTTTTTGAATAGGACCAAGATGTATCATTTCAGAATGTAGCAGGGTGCACAATTTCTGAATGGGATCAGGTCGCAGCATTTCAGAATGTAGCAGGGGTGCACAATTTCTGAATGTGAGAGGGATGTAACATTTTAGAATGTAGCAGGGGTGCACAGCTTCTGAATGAGATTGGGACACACCATTTCAGAATGTAGCAGGGGTGTACAATTTCTGAATAGGACCAGAAAGTACCATTTCAGAATGTAGCAGGGTGCACAATTTATGAATGGGATCGGGCCCACCACTTCAGAATGTAGAAGGGGTGCACACTTTATGAATGGGATAGAGATGTACAATTTCAGAATTTGGAGGGCGCATAATTTCTGAATCAGATTGGGATGCACCATGTCAGAATGTAGCAGGGTGCACAATTTCTAAATGGACCGAGTCGAGTCGCACTATTTCAAAATGTAGCAGGGGTGAGTAATTTCTCAGTGGTGCCAGGACACACCATTTTAGAATGCATCAGGGGTGTACAATTTCCGAATGGACCAGGACACACCATTTTGGAATGTAGCAGGGGTGCACAATTTTTGAATGGGACCTGGACATACTATTTCTGAATGTAGCAGGGATGCATAGTTTCTGAATGACACCAGGATGTACATTTTCAGAATGTAGCATAGGATCACATTTGTAAATGGGACCAAGATGTACCATTTCAGAATGTAGCAGGGGTGCACAATTTCTAAATGGGACTGTGTCGCACCGTTTCAGAATACAGCAGGTGTGACAATTTCCCTGACAGGTACCGGTGCACCAGTTCACAATGTAGTGAAGAGTGCACAATTTCTCAATGGGACCAGGATGCACCATTACAGAATGTAGCAGTGCACAATTTCTGAAAGGGACTACGTACCAACATTTCACAATGCATAAAGGTTGCACAGTTTCTGCATGGGACAAGGATGTACCATTTCAAAAAGTGTACAATTTCTGAAGGAGTCCTGGATGTACCACTTCAGAATGTAGCAGGGTGCACAATTTTGAATGGAACTGGGAGGTACCATTTCAGCATGCAGCAGGGTGCACAGTTTCAGAATGTTTCGATACTTACCCTTTCAGAATGTAGCATGAAAGCAAAGTTTGTGAATAGGACCAAGATGTATCATTTCAGAATGTAGCAGGGGTGCACAATTTCTGAATGGGATTGGGTTGCAGCATTTCAGAATGTAGCAAGGGTGCACAATTTCTGAATGTGAGAGGGATGTAACATTTTAGAATGTAGCAGGGGTGCACAGCTTCTGAATGAGATTAGGACATACCATTTCAGAATGTAGCAGGGGTTTACAATTTCTGAATAGGACCGGAAAGTACCAATTCAGAATGTAGCAGGGTGCACAGTTTATGAATGGGATCGAGATGCACCATTTCAGAATGTAGAAGGGGTGCACACTTTATGAATGGGATAGAGACGTACAATTTCAGAATTTGGGGGGGCGCACAATTTCTGAATCAGATTTGGATGCACCATGTCAGAATGTAGCAGGGTGCACAATTTCTAAATGGGACTGAGTTGCACTATTTCAGAATGTAGCAGGGGTGAGTAATTTCTCAGTGGTGCCAGGACACACCATTTTAGAATGCATCAGGGGTGTACAATTTCCAAATGGGACCGGGACGCACCATTTTGGAATGTAGCAGGGGTGCACAATTTTTGAAAGGGACTGGGACGCACCATTTCACAATAAAGCAGGGTTGCACAGTTTCTATATGGGACCAGTATGTGCCATTTAAAAATGTAACAGAGTGCACAATTTCTGAACAAGACCGGGACGTACCACTTCAGAATGTAGCAGGGTGCACAATGTTTCAATGGAACCTGGACATACCATTTCAGAATGTGCAAAAAGCCAAAAGTAAAGCACTCCAGTAGTAATACAAATAAATGCACTGACTTGCAAAATAATGCAAATGAAAAACAGCTTTATTGATGAAAATCAAGTGCGTCTCCTGAACACACCACACTCCACTTGCCCCGGAGCTTCAGGTGAAAAACCCTTTGTCAGGGGGTGTGGTACAGAGAAGTCATGTGCAAGTCTTTTTATACAAAGATCAATTATATAATTAATTAGTTAAATAAGCAACCAATTAAAAAAATGTAAAACAAAAATAGAAAAAAACAGTAACTAGACAGACTTGTGGCTAGCTTTTCATATGCATTTATTTAAAAATGTTAACTGATACCTTATTGGTCATTTATAATCAATGCATTTTTTTTATTATTTTTCAATTTATTAGAAAAAACAAGGGAGGTCAGAAAAGTTGTGGGGGGAGGGAGATGGAAAGCGATCTGCCAGATTGTAGAGCTAGGCAGAGAATATAGATCCTGCAGAAACAGAACAAAAAAAGAGGCATGTTAAATACATAAAATGTACAATGAGTATACAAATTCTAATGTTAACATTCAGTACATTAATTTCCATTGTTTATATTCAACATCTCAGAATATAGGATATATGTAAATAAAGACCACAATATCAAACACACTTACTATTTACAGTAAGAGAATGTCTTACAAAGAAAAGGGGGACCACCCTAAGATCCTCACTGTGCCAGTGGGGCAGTGAGGCCCACATTTATATAATTTTTCAGTACAAATTGTAACTTATTCTTTTTGAAAGAATACTGGCACAGGAAGGATAACTGTTGTAATTACAATACTGCTTAGTATTTGCACAAAAATATTAAAATATAAAGTTCTATTGAACTTCCATAGAGTAAATACAACTTGGTGATATACATAACCAAACCTGAGTATTTAAAATATTGTTTTGCAAAAATAAAGGGTGACCATCATGAGATCCTTCTTCTACTAATGGGGTGGTGAGACCCATATTTTTTCTGCTTTTTTTTATTGTGTAACTTGTTGCAATATTCAGCTCAAGGATCTAACAAATAAGGCTAGATGCCCCATGCATTATTTAAACCATTTGGTTTCACTGATTTTAAGGTACAGATCCAAAAGCTTTCACGCTGTAATAGGTCATTTGTTGTGTTCCCACCCTTCACTTTTGATTTCACATTCTCAATGCCCATAAAATACATTAGATCAGCATTAGGGTTGTGACAATTGAAAAAATGGGAACCAACAGGTATATCAAATCTATTGTTTTATATAGATCCTATATGTTCCTGTATATGCTGTTTCAATGGTCTTAGAGTGCACCCTACATATACTTTTTTGCATGGACACCAAAGTGTATATACAGTGAACATTGTGTCACATGTTATACACTGTTCCAGATCTACTATAATTTCACCAAATAGGGGATGTACAAATCTCTTACCAGGTTTGGCATGTTTGCAAATATTACATCTTTTGCGTTGATAAAAAACGCCTGGTCTGCTTGGCAGCCAGTTCCTAAAGCTGGAAGGGGGCTGGAAGCCTGCTATGCACTACCAAATCTTTAATGTTCCTGGCTCTGCTGAAAGAAATCCTTGGCTTTTCCCCAACTGCTTCTTTGATTTCATTATCACCCATCAGAATGCCCTAGTTCTAATATATAATATTGCCAATGCACCCTGCCAGCCCATTGTATTCCGACACAAAAGTTACCGGGCATTCATTTGATATGTTTTGAAAGGTTTATGTCCAGTTTTTAGTAAATCTACTCTGTCCGTTGCATGAGCTTTTTCTTTTGCATTTAATATGGTGTCCCTGGAATAATCCCTTGCTAAGAATCTGCCTTCAAGTTCTAAGGCCTGTTCTAAGAAGGCCTCCTCAGTGATACAATTTCTGCACAGTCTTAGCATCTACAGTATGTGGTATGGAATCTTTTAATCTGGGTGGATGAGAACTTTCTGCCCTTAGCACAGAATTTGTGGCTGTAATTTTCCTGAAGCACCTAGTGCTTATTATTTGTTCTGGTATACCTGTTAACTCATTCTCTCTGATGCCACCATTTTGGATCAGGTTAAGCAATGGATGAGTCTGACGCCATATGGCACTAATGGGTAAAATGGGTTAATTCCACATCCAGGAAATTGAGTCTTTCTTTATCTGCCACAAATGTTAACTTCAGATTTAAATCATTCACATTTAGCCAGCTTACAAATTCTGGAATCTTCTCCCGGTCTCCTAACCAAATGCATACACAATCATCGATGTATCTCTTCCAAAAATATATGTTGCTGTAAAATGGATTTTCAATGGGACCTAATACAACAAATTGTTCCCACCACCCAAGAAACAGATGTGAATAGCTTGGTGCCATCCTGGCACCCATAGCTGTTCCACATTTTTGTAAATAGTAATCATTCTCAAGTTCAAATACATTATTCATCGGGGATAAACTCTAAAGTTTGCAACACAAAATCAGTGGGTATGTCATCTGCCTGTGGATGATTTTCCAAATAAAATTTACATGCTCTGATACCTAGCGCATGTTTAATGCTGGTGTAAAGAGACTCTACATCAATGTCTAACCATGTAAAATTGGCATCCCATGTATCACTCTGAAGTTTCTGTAAAGTATCTGTGGTATCGCTAAGATAAGATGGTAAGTCAATAACACACATTTTCAGAAAAAAAATCAACAAAATAGCCTTGATTCTCAGTTAATGCACCATTTCCTGACACAATTGGCCTGCCAGGGGGGTTCTGCATATCTTTGTGCACTTTTGGTATTATATAAAAGTCAGGTGTTATAGGTTGCTCACACCATAGATATTTTAATTCATTTTCTGAAATAATACCATTCTGTACTCCCTCTGTCAAAAGTTTCAACAATCATTTTTTTTTTTTGATTGATGGGGTTAGCACTGAGTTTTGTATAATTATTACCATCATTCAACAGGTTAAGTACTATTTGCATATAGTGCTCCTTATTCAGGACTGCAATGTTATCCCCTTTGTTAGCTGATTTAATTATGATCTTGTCATTTTTAGATAAATCAATTAATGCTGACATCTCATTTTTTGTTACATTAAACATTTTTAGGGGTGACCTTTGATGCATAAGTTCACTTACTTGATATAGCACTGTCTTTTCAAAAGTTAATAATGCAGCATTTGTAATAACAGGGAAAAAAATGTTGATCGTCCCTTAAAAACTGTTTTTCTCAATTCTGTTACATGAACGCTGTCTGATATACCTTGTGCATCAATGATTCTTGCTGTTAAAGTATCAGCCATTGTGTCTGGTATAATCTCTGATGGTAATAAGTCCTCTAACTGATTCAAAAAGTCACCTTCTCCCCCTTCAGAATGGGTGAAAAAACTCCCCTCAACAATCCCAGAACAATTGTCAGATTCATGCTCCCAATATTTCTCAAAACGTAGTCCAAATCTTCCAAACTTGGTTCCACCATTTCTTCAATCATGCCCATATTGCTGGAATTTTCCTTTTGTTTCTTCTTTAAAAAGAAATGTTTTAACCTCAGTTTTCTAAAGAATGTCTTCAGATCCAAATTAACATTAAATTTGTTTATCTTGGGGTAGGGATGAAAGAAAGCCCACACTTAAGGACAGATTCTTGGTCCTTAGTGAGTTTCACAGTTGAAATATTGATTATTTGTAAGCCGTCTTCTTCATGACGTGTCTCAGTGGTCTTTATGCTCCTTTTTGTACTGCCTCTCTTCCCTCTCCTTGTTTTCCTTTTCTTTCTTGATCTGCTGTAATTTGGTTTCATTTTTCTAAAAAAGCCCTAGTAGTGTGCAGGGGTACACAATTTCGGTATGGGTCCGGTTCGTACCATTTCAGTATGTAACAGGGGTGTTCAATTTCTAAATGGGTCCAGGTCACACCATTTCAGAATGTTGCAGGGGTGAGCAATGTCTCAGTAGTACCATGACACTCCATTTCAGAACACAGAAGGAGTGCACAATTTCTGAATGGGACCAGGATGCACCATTTTGAAATGTAGCAGGGGTGCACAATTTCTAAAAGGAACTGGGACGTACCATTTCACAATGCAGCAGGGGTGCACAATTTCTGAATGGGACCGGGATGCACCATTTTGGAATGTAGCAGGGGTGCACAATTTCTGAAAGGGACTGGGATGTACCATTTCAGAATGCAGCAGGGGTGCATAGTTTCTGAATGGGACAGAGACGTACACATTCAGAATGTAGCATAACATCACAGTTTATCAATGGGACCAAGATGTACCATTTCAGAATGTACCAGGGTGAATAATTTCAGAATGGGACCGGGTTGCACCATTTCAGAATGTAGCAGGGGTGCGCAATTTCTAAATGGGACCGGGTCTCACCATTTCAGAATGTACTGTAGCAGGTGTGAGCAATTTCTGAATGGCACCAGGGCACACCAGTTCACAATGTCACAGAGGTGCACAATTTCTCAATGGGACAAGGATGCACCATTACAGAATGTAGCAGGTGCACAATTTCTGAAAGGACTGTGACCTACCATTTCACAGTGTTGAAGGGTTGCACAGTTTCTGCATGGGACTAGGATGTACTGTTATAGAAAGTAGCTGGGGTGCACAATTTCTGAAGGAGTCCAGGATTTACCACTTCAGAATATAGCAGGGTGCACAATTTTTGAATGGAACTGGGATGTACCATTTCAGAATGCAGCAGGGGTGCACAGTTTCAGAATGGTTCCAGTACTTACACTTTCAGAATGTAGCATGAGAGCAAAGTTTTAGAATGGGACCAAGATTTACCATTTCAGAATGTAGCATGGGTGCACAATTTCTGAATGGGACTGGATTGCACCATTTGAGAATGTAGCAGAGGTGAACAATTTCTGAATAGGACCGGGATGCACCATTTTGGAATGTATCAGGTGTGCACAATTTCTTAAAGGGACATGTAGCAGGGTTGCACAGTTTCTGAATTAGACCAGGATGTACCATTTCCGAATACAGCAGGGGTGCACAGTTTCTAAATGGGATCAGGAAGTGCCATTTCCAAATTTAGCAAGGGTGCACAATTTCTAAATGGGACAAGGTCACACCATTTCCTCTCCTTGCCCCACCTCTCCTCATGTCCTCCACTCCCACCCCCCCTCTTACTCTTCCCAGTCCACCCTCCCACATCCCTTCCTACACCATGTGCCCTTTTTGTCTCGACAAAGCCTGCTGGCCGATATCAATGTATTGTATGCATTTTCATGTGCCTGAAACTGATTACCATAATGTGTCTCTGTTGTTTTACATTGACTGTCCATTATGCTTTGGTGTCCATTATGAGTTTTGTACCTCCTATTTACACTTTATTGTACCATACTTTACTGTCTTGTTTAATCTGTTGTCCTTTCTACTGACGTAGAACCTTTGTAAAAGAGCTTTTAGCTCAGAGGTATATGTAATCCAAATTTCAGAATGTAGCATGGGTGCACAATTTTAGAATGGGACTGGGACTCTCCATTTCAGAATGTAGCTGGGGTGCACAATTACTAAATGAGACCGGGTCGCACCATTTTAGTATGTAGCAGGTGTGCACAATTTCTGAAGGGGAACGGGAAGTACCATTTCAGAATATAGCAGGATCCACAATTTCTGAATGGGAACAGGACATGCCATTTCAGAATGCAGCAGCGCTGCACAATTTCTGAATGGGATCATATTTTACCCTTTGAGAATGTAGCAGGGGTGCACAATGTCTTAATTGGATTGGGATGAACCATTTCAGAATCTGGTAGGGAAGCACAATTTCTGAATGGGAGAGGGACGTACCATTTTAGAATGCAGCAGGGGTGCACAATTTCTGAATAAGACCAGGATGTACCATTTCAGAATGTAGCAGGGTGCAAAATTTATGAATGGGATCAGGGCACGCCATTTCAGAATATAGCATGGGTGCACAATTTATGAATTAGATTGGGACGCACCATGTCAGAATGTAGCAGGGTGCACAATTTCTAAATGGGACTGGATCGCACAATTTCAGAATGTAGCAGGGGTGAGTAATTTCTCAGTTAGTTAAAGATGTATTTTTATACAGGGTACAACTTTAGGACCAACGGTCCTATTTACAAAGTTGCCTGTGTACATATAAAACATACTAGAAACCAAAAAACAATAAATTCATGTAAGAACATAAAGTATACATATAATCCATTGATATTTAACACTTAATAATCAAATACAGACAATAAAATACAAAATGAAGCAGCATTTTTAATGACAGTTGCATTCTTGAGTTATGCTCATGATTAATTAGGATTTAAAGATAGATACTATTGTCAAATTCCTGATTGTTAGAGATAGCTCATTCCAGATTCTGCCCACATGGTACTGGAAAGTCATACTGCCATACCAGGTGTTTGTTTTAGGAATTTTTATACCCCTAGGGACTACTTTCCTCATTTCATAGCACTGTGTCCATTAACTTTGCTGTAAATTGAGATTACTTGTTATCAGACCCTTTTGAATTTTAAAAATAAATATTAAATATTGTTTCTTAGATCTTACTTCTATACTGTCCCATATCAGAATATTATATATCTGGCCTAAACGGACAATTGAGGACAAACCTTGCCAGACAATTATAGGATTTATTTACTTTATCTAACTGTTTTAGTCACCATAAAGCAAATTGCCGTATTCTAATACTGGGATTATTAACTGTTCTGCAATTTTTTCCTCGTCTGATAAGACACTATCAATGAAGATTGTCATAAGGCACTAATCCTTGAGTTAGGTTTTTTGTTAATTATTCTATATGTACATTGTACCAGGATGCACCATTTCAGAGTATAGCAGAGGTGCATGATTTCTGAATGGAACCAGGATGCTCCATTTTGGAATGTAGGAGGGGTGCAAAATTTTTGAAAGGGAAGGGGATGCACCATTTCCCAATGTAGCAGGGTTGCACAGTTTCTGCATGGGACCAGAATGCACCACTTGAAAATGTAACAGAGTGCACAATTTCTGAATGAGACCGGGACGTACTACTTCTGAATGTAGCATGGTGCACAATTTTGAATTGGACCTGGACATACCATTTCAGAATGCAACAGGGGTGCACAGTTTCTAAATGGCACCGGAACATACACTTTCAGAATGTAGCATAAGATCTCAATTTGTGAATGGGTCTAAGACGTAATAGCTTGGCAGAAGACACCAGGAGAAAGGACTGCTGTGTGACTGGACTTCTCTGCTGGGACTAAAGAAGAAGAACTTTTGTACTTGGACCTTTAATTTAGGGTAAAAAAAAAAAATAACAAACAAAACAAAAAAAAGTGTGTGTTTGTCTGAGTTAACTGAACTGAATGGTTATCTGAACAGTTATCTAGGTGTAAATCTCAGGTGATTGAAAGGACTTAATAGCTGTGAGGTTTAAATTACTTGTAGAAAGATCTAGTAAGTAGGGGGAGTGGCTTAGCTAGAAGGAAGCTACATTTAAAGACTGCCTTAGAAAGATTCTGCTAATAGCTTGCAGAAGACACCAGGAGAAAGGACTGTGTGACTGGACTTCTACTGGAACTATATTGCCCTCCTTCCCTCCCCACGAAGCTAGTTCTATTTTATATGGCACAGGATTTGACTGACAACAGGAACTTCCTGTTTGGGAGCAGGAAGTGAGTGATCACAGAGCCACCAAAGACCCACCATCCTAGAAGGGCAAGAGTAGCTCTCCAGCCCCTCTAGCTGCTGGAGGTATGCCTCTGAGCAAGTAAGGGTCAACTTGAGAATATAGGATATTCTTGTCTCAGAACAGGACAATCAGGAGCTTAAAGGGCACACAGGCAGAAAGTAAGGAGAGAGAGAAAAAACAGAGGAAAGAGTAAGGATTGCAAACAGTTAAGGGGCCAGAAATATGACATGATTGGAGTGGTGCAGTGCAGTGGCTGTGGAGCAGCAGTCTTCCGGGAGACATTCTGGAGGATGCAGTGTTGTCCCATCTGCAGGCACCTCTCTGGGCTGAGGGAGGAGGTTGCTCATCTCCAGGCTGAGTTGGCCAGGATTTGTGGGACCTCCTCTTCCATCCAGGGACCACCAGTGCTACTGCCATTGCCTCAGAGGTTGCCAAGAAAGAGGAGCGGTTGGACCACAGTGGGCTCAGGGAGGGTGAGGGTGGTGGAACAGAAGCGCATCCCTCCAGTTGTACCTCTCCACAATTCCTATGCCATTCTGGCAAAGTGTGGTTCCTCTATGGAGGCACCCGCAGTGGAGACCAAGGAGGATGTTAGAACCTCCACAAAGGAGACCCACAGGAGGGTGTGCAGGGAACCCTGAGGAAGAGCAACTCCTGGTGGGGGACTCCATTGTTAGGAAGGTAGAACTGGGGAGGAAGGGGAGAGGGAGGTAAGGTGCCTGCCTGGCACCATGGCTTGGAGGAACAGGGAGCGAATCCTCAGGATTGCCAGAGCAGCTGCACAGGGGAGGGAGCTTGATGTCATTGTCCACCTAGGGACAAATGACCTGGCTAAGAAAGGGATTAAAGAAGTGCAGGAAGAGTTTGTGGAATTGGGGAGGGGCCTTAGTCAAGTAGCACGCACGGTAACCTTCTCGGAGGTCTGCCCATCTATGGCATAGGAGAGGCTAGGGTGTTCCACACCATGGGATTCAATCAGTGGTTGAAAAACTGGTGTGGAGCTCAGGGATTTGGCTTCATTGGGGACTGGGGGTCCACCTGGAGTGATGTAAGCCTATACTGGCATGATGGGCTGCATCTGTCCGGGAGGGGAACCAGGATCCTAGGTGATAGGTTTAAATGCTTCATTGGCAAGCATTTAAACTAGCCAAGGGGGGAGGCACTGGAAAGGAGTAGAGGAAATCCTAGCCCCGCAAAAAATCACGGTAGTAAGTGCGCAAACACCAACATAGAGGTGTTGATAGGAGAAGGGCAGGGGTAAATGGAGAAAGTGACAAAGGCAAGAAGGACAGGGATGGGGCAAAAGGGTAAGGCCATCAGGAAATGGAGGGTAATGAGTACCAATGTCCATAGTCTGGGCAACAAGCTCCTGAGCTGGTGGCCTTGATGGAAGAGGATGCCTGGATATCAGTAGCAGTCACAGAAACATGGTACACAGAGAACCATGACTGGGATGTTAACACACCAGGTACATAACCTACAGGAGAGACAGGCTGGGGAGAAAAGGGGAGGAGTAGCTCTATGTAAAGGAACGGATAAAAGCAACTGAACAAAAGAGTAAACAGGAGGAGAGGAGGCACCGTGGGTCACCTTGGAGACTGGAAAGGGCACCACAATCTGCACAGGGGTTGTGTAGGACCCCATGTCAGGGGAGGGAATGGACCAGGATATGATAGAAGGCATTCTTAGAATGGCAGAGAAAGGGAGATACTGTTGATCGGAGACCTGAATATGCCAGATGTTAACTGGAGCATTTGCTGCAGCCACATCCAAGAGCAGGGCCATTCTTGATGCCCTACAGGTGGCAGGCCTCAGACAGCTAGTTTTGGAACCCACTCGTGAGGGAGCAATCTTAGACCTCGTACTCTCAAACGGGGCAGTGAGAAGATCTCAGATCTAGAAGTGGTTGCCATCTGGGGACAAGTGACCATCAAACAGTGTGGTTCACGCTAACTCTAGCTACAGAGTCAAGCCACAAAAGTGAGGGTACTGGACTTTAGGAGGCTGACTTTGTAAGATGGGAGAGTGCCTCAGAAAAGCACTAGCAAACAGGCTAGAAGGAGGTGTGGAGCAACAATGGGGAATCTTCAAAACTGCCATCACAGAGGCAACAAGCCTTTGTGTGAAGCAAATAAACAAATCAAAATGAAAGAAAAAGCCACTATGGTTCTCAAAAGAGGTGGTTGTCAAAGTCAGGAAGAAAAAGAAAGCATTCTGGAAGTATAAGGAAACACAGAAGGAGCAGGACAGAGAGCTGTACCAGTTAAGGCAGAAGGAAGCAGGGAGGGAAGTCAGAATAGCAAAGGCCCAAACTGAGGAAAAGATAGCCAACTCAGTTAAGAAGGGGGATAAAACCTTTTATAGGTACATCAGCAAGCAAAGGAAAACAAAGGGAGGGATAGTGAGGCTGAATAGAATGAACAGTGGGTGGGCGAGGGGGACAGTGAAAAGCAGGCTATTGAACAATATTTCTGCTCAGTATTCACAAAAAGGAGGGGAAGTGTCAATCCATTAACAGAAGCACTCTTGATAGGGAGATTATCAGTCCTTTCACAGAAGAAAGGGTTCTGCAAGGACTCCTAAAACTGAAAGTGGACAAAGCAATGGGTCCTAATGGAATTCACCCCAGAATTCTAAAAGAATTAAGGAGGAACTAGTGAAACCTCTGGCTACTCTGTTTTAATAAATCATGGGAGGATGGTGTGGTACCTGAGGACTGGAGGAAGGTGGATGTGATTCCCTCTCAAAGTGGGGACCAAGACAGAGGCAGGAAACTACAGACCTGTCAGTCTGACCTCTGTGGTAGGGAAAGTGATGGAGTCACTTCTGAAGGAAAGAATAGTTGAGTACCTAGAGGCCAGTGGGGCACAGGACCCAAGGCAGCATGGGTTCACAGTGGGAAGGTCATGTCAGATGAATCTAATGGATTTCTTTGACTGGGTGACCAAAGTAGTAGACCAGGGAGGGGCTGTGGACATGGCCTACCTAGACTTTAGCAAGGCATTTGACACAGTCCCACACAAAAGATTAATAGTCAAATTAACCAGCCTGGGAGTGGGTCCCAGGGTGGTAGCCTGGGTAAACATTGGCTGCACAACAGGACACAGAAGGTAATTGTAAATGGAGTCCACTCTGAAGAAAGAGGGTTACTGGTGGGGGTACTGCAGGGTTCAGTATTGGGTCCAGTCCTTTTAATGTCTTCATCAGTGACATTGCAGAGGGACTGGAAGGAAAGATGCCTTTTGCAGATGACACAAAGATCTGCAACAGGGTTGATACACAAGGAGGCGTGGAAAGGATGAAAAGGGACTTGACAAGGTTGGAGTAATGGTCAGAAGTATGGCAGCTAGATTCAATGCAAAGAAGTGCAAAATAATGCACCTGGGAAACAAGAACCCAGGGAAGAATACACAATGGGTGGGGAGGTAGTAACAACAACAACAAAAAGGAAAGGGACCTGGGGGTAATCATATCAGATGACCTTAAGGTTAGCAAAGCAATGGAGAAGGCAATGGGAGGGCTGGGGGCATACTGGGATGTATAGGAGAGGCATCAGCAGCAGAAAACAGGAAGTTGTTATCCCTCTGTACAGACAGTTGGTGAGATCCCATCTGAGTACAGTGTCCAGTTTGGAGACCCCATCTCCATGAAGGACATAGACAGGATAGAGCAGTCCAGAGGAGGGCAACTAAAATGGTGCAGGGTCTGCAAGAGAAGCCATATGAGGAGAGACTAAAGGAGCTTAATATGTATACCCTGAGGAAAGAAGGGAGAGGGGGACATGATAGAAAAACTTTTAAGCACCTCAGTGGAATCAACAAAGTCCAAGAGGGTAGCATCTTTCAGAAAAGAGGCGTAAAGAACAAGGGACACAATTTAAAGATAGAAGGAGGCGGATTAGGGGCAATGAGGAAGTATTATTTCACAGGAGGGTAGTGGATGCATGGAACAGCCTTCCTGAGGAGGCTGTGGGGTCTAAAACTGTGGGAGAATTCAAGAATGCATGGGACAGACATAAGGCAATTCTTGTGGGGGGTAGGAAGAAATAGGCTGTTGGTTAACTAGGATCTGCGGCCTATCCTGTAGGTAGGGAAATGGGCAGACTAGATGGGCCAAGCGGTCCTTATCTGCCATCAAAGTCTATGTTTCTATGTTTCTATGTTACCATTTCAGAATGTACCAGGGGTGAACAATTTCAGAATGGGACCGGGTCGCACCATTTGAGAATGTAGCAGGGGTGAGAAATTTCTCAGTGGTACCAGGATGCAACATTTCAGAATGCAGCAGGAGTGCACAATTTCTGAATGGGACTGGGACCAACCATTTTGGAACGTAGCAGGGGTGCACAATTTCTGAAAGGGACTGGGATGCACAATTTCACAATGTAGAAGGGTTGCACAGTTTCTGCATAGGACCAGAATGTACCATTTAAAAATGTAACAGAGTGCACAATTTCTGAACAAAATCGGGATGTACCACTTCAGAATGTACCAGGGTGCACAATTTTTGAATGGGACCCGGACATACCATTTCAGAATGCAGCAGAGGTGCATAGTTTCTGAATGGGACCGGGACGTACTATTTCAGAATGTAGCATAAGATCACAGTTTGTGAATGGGAACAAGATGTATCATTTCAAAATGTACCAGGGGTGAACAATTTCAGAATGGGATCAGGTCGCACCATTTCAGAATGTAGCAGGGTGCACAATTTTTGAATTTGACTGAGACATACCATTTCATAATGCAGCAGGGGCTCACAGTTTCTAAATGGGACTGGGACATACCCTTTTAGAATGTAGCATGTGAGCACAGTTTGTGAATGGGACCAAGATGTACCATTTCATTATACAGCAGGGATGCACAATTTCTGAATGGGACTGGGCCGCACATTTTCAGAATTTAGCAGGGGTGCACAATTTCTGAATCGTATCAGGACTCACCATTTCAGAATGTAGCATGGGAGCAGAGTTTCTGAATGGGACCAGGACGTACTCTTTCAGAATGTAGCAGGTGTGCACAATCTCTAATTGGGACCGGGACGTACCATTTCGGAATGTAGTAGGGGTGCACAATTTCAGAAGTGGACCTCAAAGTACCATTTCAGAATACAGCAGGAGTGCCTGATTTTCTGAATGAGACTGGGAAGTATCAATTCAGAATGTAGCAGAGGTGCATAATTTCTGAATCAGATCAGGATGCGCCATTTCAGAATGTAGCACGGGTGCACAATTTCTAAATGGGACCAGGTCGCACCATTCCAGAATATAGTAGGGGTGAGCATTTTTTGAATGGTACTGGGACGCACCATTTCAGAATGTAGCTGGGGTGCACAATTTCTGAATAAGACCAGGACGTATCATTTCAGTAAGTAGCAGAGATGCACAATTTGTAAATGGGACTGGGTCATACCATTTCAGGATGTTGCAAGGGTGAACAATTTCTGAATGGTATCAGGATGCACCATTTCAGAATGTAGCAGGGTTGCACAATTTCTGAATAAGACCAGATCACACAATTTCACTCTGCAGCAGGAGTGCAGAATTTCTGAATTAGATTGGTTAAAAACATTTCAGAATGTAGCAGGGGTGCACAATTTCTAAATGGGACCAGGTTGCACCATTTCAGAATATAGTATGGGTGCACAATTTATGAATGGGACTGGGATGCACCATTTCAGAATGTAGCAGAGTGCACAATTTCTGAATGGGATTGGATTGCACCATTTTTGTATGTAGCATGGCTGCACAATTTCTGAATGGGACTGGGACACATCATTATGAAATTTAGAATGGGTACACAATTTCCAAAAGAGACAGGGACACAACATTTCTCAACGTAGCAGGGTTGCACAGTTTCTAAATCAGACCATTATGTACCATTTCAGAATGCAGCAGGGGTGCACAGTTTCTGAATGGTACTGGTATGTATAATTTCAGAATGTAGCAGGGGTGCACAGTTTATGAATGGGACCGGGACATACTCTTTCATTATACCATTATGTACCATTTCAGAATGTAGCAAGAATGCACAATATCTGAATCAGACTTTGATGGACTATTTCAGAATATAGCAGGGATACACAATATCTGAATGGGACCAGGATGTACCATTTCAGAATGTAGTAGGGGTGGCCAGTTTCTGAAAGACACCGGGACGTACCATTTCAGAACGTAGCAGGCGTTCACAATTCCTGAACAGGACAGGGTGAACCATTTTGGAATGTAGCAGTGGTGCACAATTTTTGAAGTGGACCGGGACGTACCATTTCAGAATGCAGCAGGGGTGCACCGTTTCTGAATGGTACTGGGAAGTACCATTTCAGAATGTAGCAGTGGTGCACAATTTCTAAATGTCACAGAGTCGCACCATTTCAGAATGTAGCAGGGGTGAACAATTTCTGAATGCTACCGGGGCACACCATTTCAGAATGTAGCAGGGTTGCACAATTTCTGAATCAGATCAGGACACACCATTTCAGAATGTAACAGGGTTGCACAATTTCTGAAAGTGACTGAAACACACCATTTCACAATGTAGCAGGGTTGTACTGTTTCAGAATGGGGTCAGGATGTACTATTTCAGAATGTAGCAGGGTCGCACAGTTTCTGAATGGGATTGGGACGTGTCATTTCAGAATGTACCAGTGGTGCACAATTTCTGAATCGGACCGGGATGTACCATTTAAGAATGTAGCAGGGGAGCACAATTTCTGAACGGGACCAAGACGTGCCACTTCAGAATGTTGCCAAGGTGCACACTTTTTGAATGGGGCTGGGATGTACAGTTTCAGGATGCAGCAGGGGTGCACAGTTCTGAATGGGACCAGGATGAACCCTTTCAGAATGTAGCATGGGAGCATAGTTTGTGCATGGGACCGAGATGTACCATTTCAGAATGTAACAGGGGTGCACAATTTCTGAATGGCACCAGGACACACCATTTCAGAATGTAGCAGAGGTGCACAAAATCTGAATCAGATCAGGATGCTCTTTTTCAGATGGTAGCAGGGGTGCACAATTTCTAAATGGCACCAGGTCACACAATTTCAGAATATAGCAGCAGTGCACAACTTTTGAGTGGGACTGGGAAGCACATTTCAGAATGTAGCGGCGGTGCAAAATTTCCTATTTGGACTGCATCGCACCATTTCAGTATGTAGCATGGGTGCACAATTTCCGAATGGGACCGGGACACACCATTGCACAATGTAGCAGGGCTGCACAGTTTCTTCATGGGACCGGGATGTACTATTTCAGAATGTAGCTGGGCTGCACAATTTCTGAATGAGAGCCTGATATAACATTTCAGAATGAACCAGGGGTATAAAGTTTCTAACTGGGAACAGGACATACCATTTAAGAATGTAACGTGGCTGCACAATTTGTGAAGCAGACCAGGGCTTACCATTTCAAAATGTAGCAGGGGTTCACAGTTTTTGAATGGGACCTAAATGTAACATTTCAGAATGCAGCAGGAGTGCATAGTTTCTGAACTGGACCAAGAAATACCATTTTAGAATGTAGCATTGGAGCCCAGTCTATGAATGGGACCAAGATGTACCATATCAGAATGTAGCTGGTGTGAAAAATTTCTGAATGGGACTGGGTCGCATCTTTTCATAATGTAGCAGGGGTGCATAATTTCTGAATCGGATCGGGATGCACCATTTCAGAATGTAGCAGGGGTGCACAAATTCCGAATGGGACCGGGATGTATGATTTCAGAATGTAGCAAGTGTGCACAATTTATGAATAGGACCCTGTCGTACCATTTTAGAATGTAGCAGGGGTGCACAATTTCTGAAGCAGTCAGAGATGTACCATTTCAGAATCAATCAATCAAAGTATTTAACCAGGCGATCACCATTGAGCAAGCTCATTCTTGAGGAGGACCTAGGTTTGTTAACAAGGAACAAGGGACAATATACATGGGATGCAACACGCAAGAAAATAGTAATAATACAAATAAAGTGAGATACAATAATACAGTATATACAAAGCATCAGCAGATAGCATTGACAGTAGTATATGTTTGGAACAGAAGATACAGCTAGTTTTCAGTAGGACACAATTTTTCATAAAAGTAAAGAAATATACATAGGTGCACTGAACACAAATAAAACCTAATATAAAAAGATATATAGTGATATGGTATGGAGAATTTAGAGCTGGAACCAGGGTCAAAGGAATGTGGAAGGGACAGATATGGGGTAGAAAAAGGGGAGAGGGAAGAGTCATTATAGATGTGATCAGTCTTTTAACAGTACTAATTAGAGTGTGCTTGGACCTATAGGAGTCACTATTTAGGGTAGACAAGCACATGATTCCTTATTATGATGTAGATATAGAGATGTAAAAGCTGCTAGGCTGATGGAGTGAGTTAATTTCAAAGTTTTTTGCAGCTTGTTCCACAGTTGAGGGAGCACAAAGCTGATGGCTGCTCTGCCAATGCGAGATTTTGCTTTGTAAATATAAAAGTAGATATATGAGGTGCTTCTCGGGGCATACTTCCCCAGAGTGCACAATGGTAAACAGACAGAGATATACTGGGGCAGTTTATTTGAGATAGCTTTGAATGTCCAAAACGCAGTATTTTTTTTGCCGTCTGTAAGTAAAGGACGACCATCCCACTGCTGTGTACAATGCACAGTGGTGGGTTGATATATGAAGACCGTGATATATCTTAAGGCTCTGTGATAAAGCGTATCAAGTTTGGCTAGGTACCTGCAGGTCCCTGACTATATAGAAAGTCTAAGTAATCCAATAGAGAAAGAAAGGTAGTTTGAGACCAGTTTCAGTTTAGCGTCTCTTGTGAGGAGATTATTAATCCAAAGAACAGACCAAGTCTTTGTCTAAGTTTCTTTGCCAGTTCTTCTAAGTGATCTGTGAAAGTAAGTCTATGGTCTAACCAGACCCCAGGTACTTGAACTTTGGTATGTAGTCTAGCGCTCACCTAGAATGGTAGTGATCTTGGAGTGTCCCAGCAATTGCAGGATTTATTGCATTTGAAGGGGCGAGAGGAACATTGCTTTGTTTGTTTTTTTTTGCATTTAAGAGCAGTTTCTGGTTTATAAGCTGATGTTGCAGCAGATTAAATTCATTTTGAAGGGCTTTACAGGCTGCTTCAGGTGTGGGGCTACTAGCATAGAGTACCGCATCATCCGCGAATAGGTGTATTTGTGCTTCTTTGATGGGGGCATCTAAGTTGTTAATATAAATGGTGAAGAGCAAGGGACCAAGAATGGAACCTTGCGGTACACCCCTCAATAGGGGTTTTGGTGGAGAAACTTCCCCTTCTGCCTTTACTTGTTGAAGTCATCCTGAGAGGTAGTTGGAGAACCATTTAATGGATCAGGAATCCAAACAAATGTTCCAGAGGGACGACAGAAGCAGTATGTGATCAACGGTATCGAACGCCTTGCTTAGGTCCAAGAAAACTGCACAGGCAAATTTTTTTTGTCTAATTCAAGCTGCCAGACATTTGTAACCCTGGCTAGAGCAGAGATTGTACTGTGCCGTGCTCTAAAACCGGATTGTAACGGGTTGAGCAATTCTTCTGATTCCAGGTACTTCTGAAGCTGGGAGTTCACTATTTTCTCCAGCATATTTGACAGGATTGGAAGTAGGGAGATTGGCCTGTAGTTATTGAGGTCACTAGGATCTTCTGACTTTAATAAAGGGACCAGAAGTGCATTTTTCCAAATGGGCAGTAGGTCACCCTGGGACAAGGATAAGTTGAAGAGATGAGTAATTGGGACTGCGAGGACATGGTAGCTGACCTTTAAGAAGTACGGGTCAATGAGGTCAGCCCCAGCACTTTTCCTAGTGTCCAGCTGAAGGAGAAGATCTTCAACTTCTTTCAGTGAGGTAGGCTACAGAGAAGGATGGACTGGGGATGGGTTTTTCTTGTGTATCCAATCTAAGTTGTTGGTGGAGGATATTCACGGGAGAGGAGTCAAAGGCTAGCACTGCAGTGGCAAAATGATTATTGAGAGCATCGAGGATAGACAGTCTGTCGGAGATGACAGTAATGTCGATCAATAATTTTAGTAGGTAGGGAATTTACAGTGGTGTGACCTTCAATGTCTTTGATAGTCCTCCAGAATTTGGAGGCATTTCTTGAGGAGCTGTTCAGCTGAGAGCGGTGGAAATTAGCTTTGGCTTCTCTGACCATTTTGGTGCAGAGGTTCCTCGCCCTTCGGAAAGAATTCCAGTCATTTATTAAATTAGTTTTCCTAGCAGTTCTCCAGAGTACATCCCTACTCCGCAGAGCATCTTTCAGGTCTTCTGTAAACCACCGACAGGATTTGTTTCTGGCACAAACTTTTACTATGGGAGCATACTTGTTGAGAGCCTCTAGCACAATTTCTGAGAAAATATCATAAGCCGTAGTCAGGGACTTGGCTAGATAGAAGTTCTGCCATCGCATGGTCTCTCTTAGGTCTGATATATACCCATGGAGATCAAAGTTGCGTATGCACCTTCTAAAGGAGTAGAATACAGCAGTGGTGCACCATTTCTGAATGGGACGGGGAAGTACCATTTCAGAATGTAGCAGGTGTGCACAATTTCTGAATCAGATCAGGATGCACCATTTCAGAATGTAGCAGGGGTGCACAATTTGTAAATGGGACTGGGTCACACCATTTCAGAACATAGCAAGGGTGAACAATTTCTGAATGGAACGGTTCACACCATTTCAATATGTAACATAGGTGCACAATTTCTGAAAGGGACCAGGATGCACTATTTCACAATGTAGCCGGGTTGCACAGTTTCTGAATTGGACCAGAACATACCATTTCAGAAAGTAGCAGGGGTGCACAATTTCTGAATAGGACCGGGACATATCACTTCAGAATGTAGCAATGGTGCACAATTTTTGAATGGGACCATTATGTACCATTTCAGAATGCAGCAGGGGTGCACAGTTTGTGAAAGGGACCAAGACATACAATTTAAGAATATATCGGGGTGCACAATTTGAGAATCGGACCAGGTTGCACCATTTCAGAATGTAGCAGCTGTGTACCATTTCTGAATTGGATCAGGATGCGCCATTTCAGAATGTAGCAGGGGTGCACAGTTTCTGAATGAGACCAGGACGCACCATTTCAGAATGTAGCAGTGGTGCACAATTTCTGAATGGGACCAGAATGCACCATTTCAGAATGTAGCAGGGTTGCACAGTTTCTGAATCAGCCCAGGACATACCATTTCAGAAAGTAGCAGGGATGCAAAGTTTCTGAATGGGATCAGGAAGTACCATCTCAGAATGTAGCAGGAGTGCACAATTTCTGAATGGGACCAGGACATACCATTTCAGAAAGTAGTAGGGGTGCACAATTTCTGAATGGGATTGGGTTGCACCATTTGAGAATGCAGCAGGGGAGCACAATTTCTGAATCGGATTGAGATGCACCATTTCATAATGTAGCAGGGGTGCACAGTTTTGGAATGAGACCTGGACATACCATTTCAGAATGTGGCAAGGTTGCACAATTTTTGAGTGGAGCTGGAACATACCATTTCAGAATGCAGCAGGGGTGCAGTTTCTGAATGGGACCGGGATGTACACTTTCAGAATGTAGCATGGGAGCACAGTTTGTGAATGGGACCAAGACGTACCCTCTAATTTAAGGCTTCCATGCATCCCAAACATTATCCATGGAACAAGCAGTGGTTTTGTTATATTTGCTATAACTATTGCTTTCTTCTTTAATAAATTTTATGAATTCTAGATCTTGAAAAAAACATGTATCCATCGTCCATCTTGTGTATTTGTTCGCGAAGCCCCAAAAAATGTCCATCCTTAACGCAGAATGATCAGAGATTAGGATTCCCTCATAAATGCTCTGTATTACTTTATTTCTAAATTCTCTGGATCCTAATATGAAGTCTGTCCTGGAATATGATTTGTTTGGACTGGAGAAAAAAGGGTACTTCCTTCCACTAGGATGCTCTCCTCTCCTCTACAGAGATGAATTAGGTTTAGATTTTTCATATGGTTATTTAATATTTTCAATGCTTCTGACATGGGGGACTGGGGTCCTGTTTTGTCTACATAGGGATCTAATATCAGATTAAACTCTCCTCCCACAATATAGGGACCTGAGAATCTAGTTAAATTTAAGAAAAAATCCAACACAAATTTGGGATTGTCCTTGTTAGAGCCATATAAACATGCAATGGTAATGTCTGTCTGGTTAATAGTGACTCTACATATCAGGTGTCTGCCCTCTGTTTCCTGGTATTACTCTTTAATTAGAGCATTTAATTGTTTTGCAAACAAAATAGCCCCATTTTGTTTTTTCCCATTACAGCTTGCATGAATACCTGCCCCAAAAAAAAGTCTCTAATTCTTTTGTCGTTAAAGTGGGTTTCTTGCACCAGGAAACAATTTATGCATTTCTTTTTAGTGCAATTCCAAATTTTCTTCCTTTTTATGGGATTATTTATGACATTTACATTCCACATCATTATATTGATTTTTTTCCTCCATTATCATGTGGAAAATTCTGTTTGATGGAAGTAATTATACAATGGCAAGAAATATTCTACCAATCTGATTGGTTGCTGACCCCTAGACACAGTGATGTCATTAGATCAATAACATCACTGTATCTAGGGCTGGCACAAAGATGACTGTACTACAGAAATGAATACCCTCCCTGCTGGTCTGCCCAGAAGCCAACACAGCTTCACATTCCCCTGATGACAAAACGCCATTTTCAGTATTTCAAAATTCACATGTAGAACACAAAACCACAACACCCAGCAGTGCCCTTTCTGCCCCGACACAATTATCAACTACAATATTTACAATAAAGTGTACAAAAAAAGCCGTAACAGAAAAATGTTTCCTCAGTCTTTCAGTTTCAATCCCCGGTGTTTTTCTGACAAATGAGCCTGTTCTGGTTCATACCATTTCCCTGGTAATCATAGGAAGACACACACAGACACACACACAAAATCTTTTTCCCCACATGCAGAAAACACAGCACTGGATTTTTTTTTAAATGGAGCTGCCACGGTTAACCTGAGAAACTGGAACTACCCATTGCACAACTAGTGATCGCGAATGAATATTGTCAGCAGCAAACACTACCACAAACTGCTATGCTGCTCTAGTACTCACCAGGGAAATCAAAACTGAAGTAAAACTCCAGTGCACAGAACAAATAAAATTCTAAAATCCCAGCCCTGTTCCCCTCTCAGCATTCCTGCATTCATGTCATTTTCGGCATTCACCATGTGAGTCCTTTGTGAGCTGCTCGGTCTCTATACTGAAAATCTGATGCTCTGTTTTAAAGTAAATTAAAAAAAAAAAACACTTTACAGAAACCTATAATCAGCATGTGAACAGTCACTGGGGGGTGACAATGTGAAGCATGACTGCAGACTCAAGAGAAACTGTTTGGCTTTGGAAGATGGCACCATTCAGGCAGCAGCACCAGCTACTGGCAAAGACAGGAACTGTGAACCTTTTTCTTATAGGTACACATCTACACAGAAAAATCCAATAAAAAATACATCAAAAGTTATTTTTGTTCATTCTTTACAAATGAGCCATTGTATAATAGCAATAAGGCACTCCAGGGGTATGTGTTATTTTAGCAATAATGCATGACAGGGTGTTGGTTGTGCTGGGATAACCTCACGCCTGGGTGGTTGGGCATGAGGCCGCAGGCCAAGTGCGTCCAATGTCCCAGAAGTGAGGTTATCCCAGCACAACCCACACCCTGGAGTGCATTATTGCTATTATACAATGGCTCATTGTTATACAAAATAAAAGAAATAAAAATTAAATGTTTTTAATAGGATTTTTAGTGTGGCAGTATATCTATTTCTTAAGTCTATGGCATCCAAATGGTCTTCCTCCAAATGGTCATCCAAAAAATGGTCATCCAAGGCATCCAGATCAATACAGTGAGGTTGTGCTGGGATAACCTCACTGTGCCAGGGACACACTGACCAATCAGAGACCAGGACATTTTCTTGCCATTGTATAATGTGTAATAACGTCACTTCTCAGGTGTCGAACGCACTTGGCCTACATCCTCGTGTTTCAATCAACGAGGAGTGATGTTGTTACACAATAACACACACCCTGTCATGCTTTATTACTTAATTTTACTTTCCCCTCAATTCTACTTTGGGTAGTGTCTTACTGCAACCTCTCATAACCCCCTTGCCTTTTTATTCAACCCTGTTAGTTGTTTAAAGTAAGTGCCCTGAGCCATAAAGACCTTAACCCCATGACCTTATTTGTATTTTTTGTGTTGTTACAATTTCTCCCTTTAAACTGCCACTCTCTTCAATTACTTTTTCTGTGACCTGGATAAATACAGAACCAATGCTACCCCTACATCTACTCCCATCAATTCTGTGAGACCTGCTTAAAAACTTACTTAAAAAGGGATTACTTGTCATTCCATTCTCAAACAACTTGCCACACTGAAAGTGGACAAATATGCTGGCTCGATGGCTTCTCATCCAAATTTCTCAGACTTGCCACACCCCAAATTGCTCCCCCATAATGAAAATATTTAACATGTTCTTCTGGACTGGCACAGTGCCTGCCCTTTGGAAATCATCTAGAATCATCCCACTACACAAAAAGAGCAAAAAGACATTTCTTGGTGTAACCCCTAGGTGGCGCTATCCCAAGGGCTACTACCCCTGCCTGTTTGACTACGGACAGGTTGAGGGGCCTAGGTCCTATGGCGGGTGCCTCCACCCAGAGGTCAGGGTTTGTAGTGATTAGACTAGCTTGGTCACCGCCCTCTGGGACACTGAGACCCCTTTTATTCCCTCTAGTGGCTCATATAGTACCCCAGAGTTACAGCCCCAATACCCCAATGTATAAACACTGTTCACTCATATAGATACCACTTACCCTCGAGACTGATTCTGCAGCATGTCTCTGAGGACCCTTCTAAAATAAGGTTAAACAACATACACAGCAAAACACAATACTGTTTCCATAAGTACCAACACCACAGACAGTATATAGTATAACAACAACAAATCTGATTTATTTAGGGGCAGTAACATGGGAGGGAAATCAGGTTAATTGGTGGCATTAAATCACAGTACTGTGCACACATACAGGGTCTGAAAAGTCACTCTGGGTACCCAGGTTGGGGGGCTTGCCAGGTCCATTGCCGAGTTGGCGGAAGGTGCAAATGGATAGGGCCCTGTAGAAGAAAATATATGCACAACACCAATTGTAATCCAGAGCCAGATGGCTCAGTCCATGAAGCAGGAAACAACAAGAATTAGATGACACACTTGTGATTGAAAACAGACTGCAGGGGAATACCCTGATTTGTACTCACAATACCCAAGCTGAGGACGGATGGTAGATGTTCTTCTGGATTGCCAGAACAACAGGGCATGGAGACAAGGTCCTTGTGACTGGACCCACTGCAGTTGATAGCAAACGTATTTAGTCCAAGCTAAGCTGGAGTTTGCTTCCAGCATCAGCACACAGTACGGGGGATTGGAAATAGCGATTCCCCACAAGCACTACGCACATTCATATATAAAGGAAAAGTACTATACCAGGCAGGCTGCTCCTCGATCCCGACCGCAATTACTGCAAGATACCCAGGAGAACACACAGCAGCTTCAGTTCCTGACAGACCGAGCGCTATTCAGCAATTTCTCCAGTCTTCTACAGGTTGAGCCTGGTTTCTACTCTTCAGATCTCCTTCTTTCTCCTCACAAGTCAGATTCAGTTCGATCTGGCGCTTGCAACGGCTGCAGGCCGAACCTCAGGGCCTCACACGCGCTTCCTGCGTGAAACTACACACCGCAGAAGCACAGAGCTCCTTCTCTCTTCACTGTCACAACTGATCTCAGATTTCCAGGCACACAGTAGGGCATTTCCTTTAGCTCCACACCATTCTGTTGTTTGGTTCCGCTGTCACTCACAATAAGACTCACTCTGTTGGTGGAAAAAGGCACCAAGGTCAAAACTACATTTCCCAGAGTCACTGCCCATACAATCCCCTTGTGGCTGGCTCAAAATTAAGAGTCCAAGTTCTGATTCGTCCACAGGCTCCATTTTAGGGCTCCCTTAACCCAATTGGCCCAGCACAGCAGTTCAGGGCAAAAATGAAAGAGCTACACTGAAACAGTTCATGCTAAAATAAAGACAGGTTAGACAAATTACATTTTCTCAGTCACTCTAAATGATTTCTGGCAAACAGTTATATCTTTCAACAAGGCTCCCTATGCACATGTAGCGATGGCAGAAACGGAGCGAATTGGCAGCAGCTCGGGTGGGATTCGAGTATTAATTACACAGTCCCCCATACAACTAATTAAGTCTGCAAGCAGACAGCTCTTAAAGAGACAGTACGTGGAGGCTCAAATAGCACTCACTTGGAGCCACATTTAAACAGCTCAGAGGCCTAACACCGCCCAGACTTGGAGCATTCAGGCAAGCTCCTGGAAGACTTTTGGGAACCCCCATTTTCAGGTGGGTTACATTGGGAACTATCACCCCATCTAGCTTCTCTCTGCTCTTGCTAAATTGCAAGAAAAGCTTGTTCACAACCAACTTGTGTATTATCTGCAGCAATACAACCTAATATGCCCTGAGCAGCATGGCTTTCACAAAGGGCATAGCACTGATACCATCCTGATTGAATTCACTGATGCCATTTACCACTCAATGGACAAGGGTCTAGTGAACTGGAACTGTGTTCATGGATCTGACCAAGGCCTTTGACTTGGTCCACGACAAGCTGCTAATAGACAGACTACTCGACCTGGGCCTCAGATCATCCACGCTTGTCTGGTTCTCAGACTACCTCAGCTTCAGAACCAGGCAGTAAAAATAGGTAGCATCATAGATACATACATAGATACACAGACAGTGTCGGCAGATAAGGGCCTATGGCCCACCCAGTCTGCCCATTTGAGCTTGTAAGTTCAGTTTATGTTTTCCAAGAAGTCTGTTGCCCCTTACCCCTGACCTCCAGAATTCCTTTATGTCTATCCCATGAATTCTTAAATCCCGTGATTGTTTCAGCCCCCACCACTTCCTCTGGCAGGGTGTTCCACTTGTCCACCACCCATTCTGTGAAGAAATTCTTCCTCACATTTCCTCTGAATCATCCTCCCTCCAGCTTCATCCCATGCCCTCTAGTCCTGGAACATCTTTTTTGCTTAAAAATAGTGTATTCCTGCACCCTGTTCCTCCCTGTAAGATACTTGTATGTCTCTATCATATCCCCTCTCTCCCTCCTCTCCTCCAGGGAGTACATGTTCAGTTCCTTCAACCTGTCCTCATAGGACTTGTGATGCAATCCATGCACCATCTTTGTTGCCCTCCTCTGAACCTTCTCTACCCTGTCTATGTCCTTATGTAGGTAAGGTCTCCAGAACTGTACAGTGTACTCAGGTGGGGCCTCACTAGTGTCTTGTATAGTGGAATTATGACTCCTTTTCCTGCTGGTGATGCCCTGTCTATGCATCCAGCATCCTATTTGCTTTACCTGCCTTGTCACACTGTTTCCCTGCCTTGAGGTCATCAGAGATGATAACCCCAAGATCCCTTTCCTGCTTGGTGCATGCTATATCCTCACCCCCCAACTGATATATTGTGCCAGGGTTTTTGTGCCCCATATGCATTATCTTGCACTTCCTTGCATTGAATTTCAACTGCCAAACCCCTGACATCCTATCTGCAGTAAGTAGTATTGCCAGTGGTGTCCCCCAGGGCTCCATTCTAGGCCCTCTCCTCTTTACCATCTTCATAAACAACCGGCCCACAATCTGCAAACCCATACAGTCCCTCCTGTATACAGATGATGCAGTCCTCTTCACCCACAGCAGAAACATCAATGTCATCAATCGATGACTCAGCTCCTGCCTAGTAAGGCTCCAGGGCTGGTTCTCCAGCAATAAATGGTCCTAAATCTTCTCAAAACATAGTCCATGTTATTCGGGACAAGGCAAAGTCTAAACAAGCTATCCCCTATGTTCTCTATCCCCATAGCAGATGGCTCTCTCTTAGTAAACACCACGTCTTTCAAGTACCTTGGTGTTCACCTTGATCCACCATTGTCCTTCTAATCCCATATCCAGCACACTACATCGCTCCTTCACCAGAAACTTGGTTGCCTCTACAGAGTCCAACAGTTCTTGACACCTGTTGCCAGAACCCAGATCCCAATGGCAAACCTCATCCCCCCCCCCCCAAATACAGCTTAGTTTGTCATCGATGCCACCAATAAAACTATTCTACAAAAAGTACCCCTGTACTATAAAATCAGTAAATTTGCCTCTGGAAGCAGATCTGATATGCACCACTGGCTAGCCCTTGACTCCCTAAAATGGCTTCCCAAACTAAAACTAATCTGTCACTTGCCACTTTTGTAAAGAAAATGATGCAATCTGACAACACACTGCCTACCTAAAACCAACTCACATTCGTGGATCTCCTTTCATCCTGCTCTGCACAAACAACAACCTAGTAATCCCCAGGTTTCGTTACCAGCATGGGACAGTGTTCTTTAGCTACCACACTGCATCTATCTGAATTCCTTCCTCCACCTATCAAAAACCCTTACCACCCCAGCTTTACAAAGCTCCAAAAGCACACTACTCATCTCAAGCCTGCTGTTGCTTCCACTAATCCCAACACATTGCTTACCACCTCTGCTCCACCACCTTCTTGACCCCCTTTCCTTCTCCTGGCCTCACCTCTCCCCACACCCCTCCCAGCTTTGCACTTACTCTCTTACTTAGCTATATGTGCAACTACCCTTATTGCTCCATCTTCAATTACCCCCACTACCCCAGCCCCCACTCGTGAAATTCCTCTGAAATTCCTCTCCTTTTCCTCTCGTTCCCCCCACCACACCCTTAGTACCAACCACGACTTCCCTCTCTATCTACTACATAGGGCACTATTCCTCCTGTGTCTTTTATTGTTTTTATTTTTTTACCAGGAGATGAACTAGGCACAGCCCTTTTTCAGGCATCTCTGACTTGAAAGACTTCATACACACATAACACAAAAAGAAAAACATACAATAATTACAATTTCATGGTTCGATTAACATTACAGGTACAGTGAGCTAATTTGCCATAGTAAGAATTCAGCATTTTTTTAAAGTGCTTTATACTCTTAGCTTTTTGTATTATAGCTGTTAAAGTGCTTAATAACATCGGACCACACCAGCTAAATGAACATTTAGTTACGGATAGTTTTATCGGGGATTTATAGTTTTCCCCACTGATCTCCCCCAAATCTTTCTCAGTAATCTACACCCTCTTTCAACACCCTTTTTTCTCCCACTTTACCTCCCCATCTCTCCCACTCCCACTGTATTATTCCATGTACTCCTCCCAGTCTTCTTTATTTATAAGCTCCTGCTTTTCCACTCCTCTCACCCTAATCTGATGCCTGATGCTTTGTACCAACTCAGTGCACTGTATCTGCTCCCATGCCTGCTATATTATTTATTTTTGCATTATTTTTCTTTTACCAGTTTATAGCTTGTATGCTTTCCTGCACTAAAATATGATATCTTAACCTCAAGTACAATTCCATGTCTGTTGCCTTGTATTATTCGTGATGTGTTGTACCTTCACCTCCCAATGTATTATGCCATGTATTATGTTATGTATGTGCTCTCTTTTTTGTTGTTGTTCTCTCTGTCTATGCCACAGCACCCAGGTTGTGACTGAAAAAGGCACCTTCCAGTGCACTTACCTGGTCAACAAAGTTAAATAAATAGGCTAAAAAGGAGAGGGAGGGGTTTGTGTGGAAGAGGACCAGAAAAACACAACGTATTTAACAAATACTTTTGTTCAGTATTTATGGGTGAAGGATGGGCGATGGGTCACAAATAAGGGACAAGAGCATTGAAGAAGGAGAGTGGACACTAGTCTTTTACAGAAGAGAGTCCTCAAGCAACTAGCATGGTTAAGCGTGGACAAGGCAATAGGCCTGATGGGTACATCCTCGGATACTGAGGGAGCTCAAGGAGGTGCTGGCTGTACCTCTGACAACCTTTTCAACCTATCACTAGACACAGGGAAGTTCTGGAGGACTGAAGGAGGGCAGATGTGGTCACAATTCACAAAAGTGGGAATAGGGAGGAGGTAGGAAATTACAGACCTGTCAGCCTGACTTCGGTGGTGGGGAAAGTAATGGAATCACTATTAAAAGAAAGGATTGGGGAATAGCGTGTGTCCATTGGACTGTAGGAATCAAGGCAGCATGGTTTCACAGGGAGAAGATCTTGCCAGACAAACCTGATCGAGTTCTTTGACTGGGTGACTGGGGAAGTGGATCAGGGCAGAGTAGTGGATGTGGCCTACCTGGATTTCAGTAAGGCCTTGACACTGCTCCACACAGAAGACTGGCAAACAAGCTGGGCAGCCCGAGGGTTGGTCCAAAAGTAGTAAGATGGGTAAGAAGTTGGCTAAGCAACAGGAGTCAGAAAGTGGTGGTAAATGGTGTTCACTGTGAAGTAGGAGCGGTGACCAGCAGGGTGCTGTAGAGCCAGTACTGAGCCCTGTCCTCTTTAATGCCTTTATTAGTGACATTGCAAAGGGTTAGAAGGAAAGTATGCCTTTTTGTGGATGACACAAAAAAATGCAACAGAGTCGACACACCACAAGTTGGTGGAAGAAATAAAGGATCTAAAAACTCTAAGGGACTGGTCAAGGGTTTGGCAACTTGGTTTTAATGCCAAAAAGTGTACAATTACGCACCTGGGGCACAGAAACCTAGAGGTAATGTACCAGTTGGGAGGGGAGGCATTAACAAATATAAAACAGGAAAGGGACCTGGAAGTAATAATTTCTGATAACCTTAAGGTACTGTAACAAAGCAGTGTGATAAGGCAGTGGGGAAAGCTAACAGGATGCTTGGGTGCATAGGTAGGGCTATCACCAGCAGAATAAGGGAGGTAGTGATACTCCTTTATAGATTGTTGGTTAGGCCCTGCCTGAATTACTTGTCCAGTACTGGAGCCTCATCTCTGGAAGGACATAGATCGGGTAGAGGCAATACAGGGAGCTCAACTAAAATGGTGTGGGGCCTGCATCAGAAACCTTACGAGGAAAGACTAAAGGGATTAACTATTTACTCTCTAAAGGAAAGGAGTGATATGACAGAAACATTCAAATATCTCAAAGGTATTTATAGGTACAGGATGGTAGCATCTTACATGAAAAAAGATGCTCAAGGAAAGGGTCACTCCATGAAGCTGGAGGGAAATTCAGAGGGATGTGAGGAAATATTTCTTCACTGAAAGGGTGATGGATGCCTGACACAACTTCCCAAAGGAGGTGGTGAATGCTGAAACAGTAACAGGATACAAGCAGGTACGGAATAGACACAAGGGACCATAGTAATAAGGCAAGGGAGGAAAGACCAGACATCAGGTAAGGTCTGCAGTGGCACAGTAGGTAGGAAAAACAGGGCAGACTAGGTGGGCCAAGAGGTCCTTATCTGCTGACAAATTCTATGTTTCTATGTTTAATGCAGCCATGGATGCTCTTAAAGTTACACACCCCTTTAATGTCATAGCGCTTAAGAGCAATTTTACATATTTATTTCTGCCGCTCCCTGTGCACCTCCAGACCCCAAAATGTGTTCCTGGAGTCCTAGGGGTCAGAGCCCACCAAAGAAGCTGGAAGGAGCCTCCGAGGAGCTTTACGGACTGAGCACCATAGCACTGCTTAACAGCTGAGTTGGCAGCTACCAGTTTGCACATTTGAGCGGGCTTCCTGCCTGAAAGCTTGCAAACTGTGCAGTGCGGCATTCTGCAAATCACCAAGCAGGGGCTTTACATTTACTCGCTCCTCCACAAGATACAGGCACAAGGGGGCTGACATGAGCAATTCAAAGGACCCAGGAATGGATCGGGGACCTGCTGGGAATCAGAGCAGTGCTTAGGGAGCCGATTTAGGTAAGCCGCATCCGAGGTGAGGTTACACGTAAAATATGACACCTTTGAAAATAAGACTTTATCATAGAGTTCCATCCTGGTTAAAATCAAGTTTTACTGCTACTTAAAAAAAAGGATTCCTGCTGTGCCCAATCAAGAGAGTCCTGTACTACAGTATTCTCACTTCAGTTAAAAGAATGTCCTGCAGCTGCCCCGATGGCCTAGTGGTTAAGACACTTGTCTTCTATGTGGGTTTCCAGGTTCATGTCCCATTCACAGGATACCACTCAGGTTCAGCAGGAGGCAGAGTAAAATCGAGGAACACAACAATTAGCTCCCAACAACTCGTTCCCAGCACACTCCTCCCGACTATACATTATGACAACAATTCACTCCCCAGGCAATCCATACTATGACACTTCCTCCCACCAGCAAAAGCTAGTTTGCTCCTGGCAGGGGCTCACTTATTAAAGCTGCACATTTTCTGTTGTTCACAACCCGCCTCCACCGACCACCCCGTGAATAATAACAAAGCACTTTAAAGCAACCATGAACATCAAAATATCTTAAAATGACAATATAAATTACATTGCAATATTTATTTATATAGTTTCTTACCATAGCCTTGTTTTCAGGAATTTTGAGCTTGGTTGCATGGGAGAAACTCAATCAGTACTAGCAGGAAGTCAGGTGTTTGGCTACCGGAGTTACTGGGCATTACCAGGAGTTACCAGGAAGTGATGTATGTGGCTGAGGATTTATGCAGGATGAGTTAAAACCAACAATTCTTCATTCTTTATTGTTTTAAATTAAAAAAGGTTAAACGCATTGTGTTTGGTACTAGGTTTGATGTGATAATAGCAACCTAATGGCGCCGACCACTAAGAGCAAGACAAGAACCATCCGACAGACAAAGGCGACAGACAGTAGAGCAACTGCCATGAAATATTGATATTAACTACTGCATCTGAAAAAAAAAAAGAATATGTATTTTTATGCAGGGACTATGCCCCCACACAGCCCTCTGTGGAGGCAGCCCCACACCCCCAAAATAAAGATAATCAGCTCCATGGGGGGTGCAGCCTTAAGGGAAAACATAAAGATTTAAAGAACAAAAAAATTTCCTTTCCAGCCACTAGACCCGAACCCGGGGTCGCTCACTTCAGGGGGTGGTAGTGTATACCGCCATGCTACACGGCCAGCTCGGCAGTGCTAGCCCAACCATCATGCTATATCCTGCTCTAGCAGGTGTAGCTCCCTGCTACACTCACTCTACAGGATATAGCGACTTCTTTCACCACTCGCTCTACTTCCAAGTGCTATTATTGAGTCGCTCATATTGAGTCACTTAATAATAGGCACTCACATACGGTGTTAACGTGCCACTAATGTTCAAAGCTGTATGCCATACCACACAAAAACTCCTTAGTAGTGCGTTCTTTGCTCTTTGCCAGGATGCATGCTAGGCACTCCACATTGTCATGGTACAGCCTTCATGACATAGGAGGGGCATTTCCAGCTATTAGTTGCTCCACCTCTGAGTCTCTTTTCTTTTGGACACCATGGAGCCCATCGATAAACTTCTACAATGTGGGATGTGCCAGCCATAATATGCTTTGCTTCCCAAGGTGGAAGGCCTCAACAACATTGCCTGTTTTAGCTCTGCCATCACACATACTCTGTGAATGATTTCATAAATCAATTTCAAACTGCTATTCTCTCAAACAATGCTATAGTAATGTAAACTTTGCATTTAACTTTCTTTTTTTTTTGTCAACTGTTTCAACGGGAGCGTGTTGTCGGGAGCGGTTTATTGTGGGAGCAAGTTTTCATTGGAGTGAACTGTCGGGCATGAATTCTGTGGGAGCGAGTTGTCAGGAGTGTATTGTCATGTATCCGTAAAGTCCACTCAGACATGCTGTTCCTGCAGGGAGGGCTTGTGGTATCTGTTAGTGCACAAGCACATCTATGAGGTATATGTTGATGTTACATTCAATGGGCACACCTTGGTCCCTCTCCAATCTCTCTGACTGACAATGTGTATGCCCTCCCTCTGGGATAGCAGAGGCCCAGAGGGTGTCTACCATGGTGAGGGTCAACCATGGGTGATTGAGGGAGCACAGGATAATGAATCTTGGTGAAGGAGGTAAAGAAGGGCCATGAGGCTGCAAGACATCATGTGGGAGCACAGCAGGGGAGAGAAGTGGGAATGAGAGGAGACTTGCAGAAATGCTCGAAAATGAATTAAACAGCAGGTCCTACATCAAGAAAATTTCTGATCAATTAGATTTCATTGGAAGTGCAGCTTTCAAATATACTGTATGGAAAATACATCTAGAAAACAGTGGTGTACAAGGAAATAATCCATTTGAGGAGGATAATGAGCTCATATACCATCCAAGGTGGTATTATTTCACAAGTGCACATTCCTTTTCTAGTGTTTGTTTTATATATTACAAAATGATGGAGATATTCAAGGTTTGGTTGCTTTTGTGATCAGTTTCAGGTTTGCCTTTTGTATTTTATGACCTCATGTGTTTTCTATAGCGTAGTGTTGTTTTTGTTGTGCGTGATTTTTTTTTTTCTGTTCTTGTCTTGTTTATATTGTGTACAGTCCTCTTTTATAGGGAGGCATGGTTGCAGCAGTCTATCTTTCACTTTTGGTTCAGGATGGTGCTGGGAGCAGCATGACGTCATCAGTTTTCAGTGGTGTAAGTGTGCGGTCGGGAGAGGTCATCGGGGAGAGGCATGTAGTTTGCAGTGGAAGTGGTGTGGTGCCCTGCTGCAGAGCATCTGGAAGTCAGCTTCATCAGTGTGGAGCTGCATCAGGACTGAGATGGCAGCAGCATGAAAACAGCTGCTTGGAGGGCTCGCATGTGAGACACAGCTGGAGCCTCGAAGGACATGGCTATTTTGTAAATGAGGCTGGAAGGAGGTGGTTGGATTAGTGAGGGGTTTTAGGCTAGGGTAGTTTTTGAAGGCAGATTGTTTTTGTATTTGTGCTGGTATTTAGTGGCTGTCTTTGTGAGATGTGAGTTTTTCGGTGCTTGTTACATGTTAATACAGGCAGTTGTTACATGTATTAAGGTTGTAATAAGGTGCTTTGTAGTGTGTTCATCAGGTGGTAATGGTTTATTAAGATGTTAATTGGTTGGTACAGTAATTACATGGCCATAGTTAACTGGATGGCTATATGGCAATTAAGTGCCATCATATAAATGATGGCTTTTCAAAAGAAAAAAGGACCCGTCCATCTAGTATCTATCTACCTATCTATCTATCTACATATATATATATTCTTTGCAAAATTCACCAGTTAAGGTTCTACTTAATGCAACCAGCCCTAACTCCCCACCCTACCAAAGCAGCAAAGGACAAGACCACACAAGCAGCCACTGGCAGCCATCATCAGGTAAGACAAAGCGGCATACAACTGTTTCCAGATGACAAATGCAGCAGCACTGATGTGCTGTCTTCACAGATATGTATCTATTGTAAGCACATATGCAAGACATGCACACTCACTTGTCATTGCCATGCAAATCCACGATACTCAAATCACAACACTACTTCTGTCTGCAGTCACACCTGCGTGTGTATGTCATACTACATGCACTAGCACGCAGGCTGCAGAAATGCAAAGCCAGAAAACAATGTTCAGGGTGGGTACCCTTCTTGTAAAATTTAATATTTGATGCAGGCCGTAAGCAAGCTTAATCCAGAAGGTAACAAAATACCAGCCACTCCAAGAAATTCTTCCTTATAGTTTCTGCTTTATTTTAAGGAAATCAAATGATGATCCTGATGCCCAACGCTTCATCTCAAAGCCTTCTTCAGGATAAGGATCTATTATTAAAACAGTAATTATTCATTTACATGGAATATATATATATATTTTTGCATTATTTATTTTCCCCTCGTGCTCTGGGACCGCCACTCCTTCGGGCTGCCATGATCCTCAACATATCTTCTACTACCCCTCAAGCCTCCTTACTTCATAGCCCAGCCTTGCCTGGGAAATCCGGCATAACCCTTCACCAGGTGGGTCCCTCTCCTCCAAGGGGAAGACACGGTGGGGATAGCCAGCACCATCTTTCTTTTGGCCCCAGAGGGCACTGTTGGGGAGTGGGCAAAAATCATTCAGGGATTTCAGAAGCATCGGACTGGCAGCTGTCATCCAGCTGATCCTGAAGCAGTTTCCTCTTTTCTGTTTTTCCCGTTACATCGCTCTTGCAGTGCTCCTGGTCTCCACCGAGGCCACTGCAGAACAATGCAGCTCTGCTACCCACCCTAGGAGAGGAGGCAGTCCTATGGATGCTCAATCCACTCCTCCCCTGCCAACCCCAGCACCCGAGTCTATTCCTGAACCAGGTCGCAGGTATGGTGCGAAATAAGGTGCCAGTGCCTCAGCCCTCTGCCACAGGGCCAGTTGTAATCTATTTTTATAAACTAATTAATTTAAACTAATAACTTATGCTGTGCATTAATTTTTAAATGCAGTCTTTATACATTACTTTTAAGACACATACATTTCTTCATTCAGGTTCCAGACTTTCATAGTGTTTGCTCATTTTTATGTTGCTTGCACGCATGTGCACGAAACATAGTGCCATCAACGGAGATTTCGGAGGTGTGTCACCTCCTCCTCCAATTCAGTCAGCCAGCTGGCAGGCGCGGCCCCTGTAAGCCAATGCATTTTGGAGCTGTCTATGACACGCTCCAAAATGCAGTGGCATACAGTTGAGGGAGCTACGCTTCAGTGAGCAGAGATAAAGCCCACTGAGCGTAGCTCCCCACACAGGCGTCATGCCCCACCTACTGCGTAGCCGGCAGGGTGCCCAATCCCCGTCGGCTGACGCGCGATCCCCTTGCCAGGTGCCATGCTGAGGAGCCCACCCCAGCGTGGCAATGAGTCCATAAGGCGTGAGATGTGCCCAATCTACGTCGGCTGAGCGCCCCCAATGTCCTTGTGCACGCTGGAGCCCACCCCAGCGTGGCAAAGCGATCCCATGTAGTCTTTTTTTATTTTATACCTAAAAAGCGAACGGTCCAGCGGGCGTCCGACCCCTCCCACAATCCGCACCCACCCTGCGCACCAACCTCCCCGCCCCCTCACCCCATACTTACCTCGGACTCCGGTAGCGATGATCCTCGGTGGACGGGAACACGTCTGCACTCTTCAAAGCCGACCGCGAACTGAGGAAATGCCGGTAAGCTGTATAATGGGCTAGATAGGGGGTTTCAACTTTGTTGCATATCTCAGGCATTTTGGGAATTTTGCCCAAATTTTCAACATGGGGTTTTGGGACCCCTTCTCATGAATGATGTCACTGTCATGGCATTATTCGGGCCCGAAGGGTGATTTGGCGCAGTGACTGCGAAATCACCCTTTGAACCTGGAACCACCATGACAGTGACATCATTCATGAAGGGCATACACTCTATGTGAATATTAAAAACAAAAACTGTTTTACTAGCGTCGTTGCGCGGTTCCTCACGAGCTCGTAAGTTCAGCGAATTTCAATATTTTCACTCCAGATTTTCAACATTGCCATTTTACCACACCTTCTTATGAGTAGTACAGCTGTCATTTTCACATCTCACCCAAAATGTGTTTCCGCCCATGTAGCGCAGAATGGCACAGTCGGTCTGTGCGAAATCAATGTCGGGACAAATTAAGAAAATCACAATGACACTGTTCATGAGCAGAGGTTTTAAAATGGCTATGTTGAAAATTTGGTGAAAAAATTCCTGAAAATGACTGTTTTACGAGCGTGCGTTGCGCAGTTCCTACGCAGGCTCGTAAGTTCGCAAATTTTCAATATTTTCACTCCAGATTTTCAACATTGCCATTTTACCACACCTCCTTATGAGCAGTACAGCTGTCATTTTTCACATCTTGCCCAAAACATGTTTACGCCCATGTAGCGCACAATGGCGCAGTCGGTGTGCAAACTCAATGTATGGGACACATTAACTAAATCACAGTGACACTGTTCATGAGCAGAGGTCTTAAAATGGCTATGTTGAAAATTTGGTGAAAAAATTCCACAAAATGACTGTTTCTGGCGTCGTTCGCAGTTCCATGCCTTCGTAGGATTCATAAATTTTCAATATTTGCACTCCAATGACTTCAAATACCCACACAGCACATAGAAGCAAGCAACATTCGGCATTGACAAATGCTTGTTAGGGCTGCAGCAGGCAGAGTCCTGCAGTCCTTTGATGATCACTGAGAAAAGGACTCCACATTCCTTCCAAACGAACAACATGTTGGATTGCGTCACAGTCGCCTCCACGTATGTGAAGCATTCCGCCCGTGTTGTCCTTACCAATCGCACCACTACACTATTTATCATTGGTCTTGTTTTCAATTAGTTATCGTCCAACTCCCTCCTTCCCTCAAGTGACATCTCATGTATATTTTGATGGGCTCTCAGACTTAGGATGTGAAAATGTATACATAATAACCTATTCTACTTCAATTCCCAGGTCCCGGAGTTGTGATGAACCCTCATCCCCGTACTACAGCACGGAACTTCCTTTCAGAGTTTGTTGTTTCATCAGGCAGGATGCAGAGCACTCTGTTTTGCTGTTAGAGGTCCTACAGCTGTAGTTCCAGGTCCATGTCAGAGTGACTGTGAAGCAGATCCTGGGGTAGACTGGACTCAGGGGTTGCCACCCATCCCAGTTTTGGCGGAATCATAGCAATGACTTTTCTACATAATTTCTCCATTATTTCCCCTAGTCACTACTCACTCCTTTTGAATTTTCTTTCCTCGCCATCCTAGCATGTTTGGCTTTTGCTAAGGCAACGCGGGGGGGAGGGAGGCAAGGCCCTTATCACTCACTGGCTGGTTGTGGTTGGACTGACTGTCTGTCTGTCTGTCTCTGGCTGGTTGTTTGCAATAGGCCGTTATGCTATGACATGACCTGCTCCAGCTCCAGTCCTCCAGGCTCCTCCTAGTTCTGTGCATCATGTGGGTTCAAGCAGCCAGCACCTGCACGTGTTTACTGTTTGCTGCTTGAAGCTCCTCCGACCTCTGCTCAAGTTCGGCTTTTACTGACGGTGCTCTTCCACTGAATTTGCTGCCTTGGATAGATATTCTACACTATCACCACTTGCCAGCCAAGAGCCAGGAGTAGGGACCCCAACCTCTTCAAGAGCCTCTCCTCTGTCTCCAGACCTGGTGGTCTCCAATCGGGTTGGAACCGCACCACAGCAACTTCAGCAGACGGGAGCCTTGATGATGAGTTAATAACACTACTCCCGTCCCTAATGCAGCACAGCCAGCAATAGCCAGCAGGCCCTCTGAGGTGCTCTCTCTTTCTGGTGAGGGAAATAAATAATTACTGTACACAATATACTCTAGAGCAACTTTTACTAGACTTCAGACTAATCGATAAATGAGGAACATTGGGAAGGCCTGGTTAAATGATAAAGTTTCAAATGAACCTTACAATTAAAATTATTCCAAGGAAATACTGTGCTTGAATATAAAAACATGCAGCCTTTCCTCTGCTAAATGGGATTAACAGACATTGTGCTGAGTATAATTTAACTTAAAAAAATAAGATTTTTAATACTACTATTGTATGAAACATAGTTCAGAGTGGATGAGGAGGCATTGCTGCAGGGAGAGTGTGTGAATGGGTGTGTGCGTGTTTTACATTTGAAGATAAGTAATACAGCTGGTTGATGATATATGTCCCTAAAAAGAAGTTTGTTAAACAGTATCTGTGTATTTAGTGGGAACCAGTGCAAGTTCAAGTTGTACAAGTAACTGATGAATGATGGATCCCAGGTATTTGCAGAGCAAAAACGGGTTGCCCTTTTATTTGGGGCAGATTTGACTCATTCTGCCCAAATTAAAAGGGTACCCAGTTTCTGCTCTGCTAATACCTGAATTACATTATTAACATAAGAATCATGCTGCATAAACTGCAGAGTACTGAAGTGACTGTTACATAAAAGCATCAAAACTCACCACAGAGCATCTAAAACCCTACAACTTCTGGGGGCTTACATCGCAATGGGTGGGTGGTTCATCATAGAAACACAGAGGTTGACAGCAGGAAAGAAGACCATGTAGGATCTACATCTTTATACTAAGCAGGGAAAAATAGGAAAACGGGATGGGCAGTGGTCCTCAAGAGGGACCGCCCTCCCCATCCAGTCTGCCTCATTTTTCCCTTTTGCCTAATATAAAATGCAGAGCCCACATGGTCTCCCTTCTACCCTCCTCCCCTTCCCTACCCACGGTGTCTCCTGCCCCTGTTTGGACTCCTCCTCATGACATTGTTGGTCGGCACAGAGTCAGACAGTTGTTCTTGGCCCTAGGCCTGAACCCCCATCTAGCCATTGCCCATCGGCCAATAATCAGATTCTCCCACCCACACCCATGACTTCATGGGAAAAATATTTTTCCCTAGAGTCAGAAGAAGGAAAGACATACCAAAAGTGTGTTTTTTCTTCAATAAAACCGCGAAAACTCACCACAGAGCACCTAAAATCCCCAGAGCTTCTGGGGCATGACAGTGCTGCGTTCTGAGCAATCGATATAACAGAACAGACTGTACCCACATTGGGCTTTGAACTCTGTTAGTGTTCTTCATAGGCTTCGTTTATACTTAGTATATTTGGAGATGTAAAATGCAGAACCTGATAGCACCTTCTCGTTTGGTTAGTGCATTTTCGTTTTATATTTCTGGTACAAACAGTACAGTGCGTTTTATGTGTTTACTACAGCATAAACATGACTGACAGTTGTTTATAATATATTCTGTAATTGATTGCTATTGTAAAGCATGTATATATGTATGTGCTATTTTGACCCATGTCTGTCCTGGAGAATAATAATATCAAGGGTGTCATTTTAGGGGTAGCCATGTGTTTACTGTTGAAACCCCTAATGTCTCTTTGTAACCCCTATGATCTCCACTGCAACCTCTAGAAATTCCTAAAATAAGGTTTGTGTAGCATTTATTTATACAAAATGTGGTGAGTGTGGAGCTTTGCAGCTCCTGTGATTCTACTACTGAAATGGGACTTTTTAACCTCTGTTATTTTGATGAAATGATGCTACTGAATAACATAGACACTAAAAGGAAGAATAACCCATAGAAAGACAGTGAACAACAGACCCACAACAAGGTCATTTTGAGCTCATTTACTCTCCAGAGTCCATACCTGCTGAATCAATAGATAGTAATCATGTCCCACCAACAAAGAATCAAATGAGAGGACGTATTTGATGTTAATTGCCTAGACAACCTCAGAGAGCACTTGATGAGTTTTTGTTGACTATCCTGGATAAAAATATTTTATAAGCAAAACTATTGTAATGGTAACTTTGATTCTGTATGCGCTTTGAGGTTGATTCAAAGAATCTCCATGCTGTAGCCGCTACAAGAGCTACTATACTGTATATAGACTTTCAGGTTAATTACTAAGGGCTCGGTCCACTGCATGACAGGCATGTACTGTATGGAAACTACACTTTGTCAGCTGATGTAGCAAAGGGCACCCTGGAATGATACTGTACTTGGTAGAATTCTGGATGCCTCGATATGTGTGTGCAGAAGAATTAGTGGGGTCTGTGGACTTTAGGGGGATTAGAGTAGATCCTCTGTTCCATACAGGGTAGGGGATTGAGGAATATGAGACTGTCATATCCACATACAGGGGACAGAATATTTTTAAAAGAAAGGGGGTTACTTTAGCCTCCCAGCCCTCGATACCATATTGGAGGGCTAGGGGCACCATGGGAGGAAGGCCATTTGGGCCCAGGACAGTCTAAGGTGGTTGTGCTGGGGGTGCATAAGAACTGCAGCATGGCTCTTCCTGGCACTGTATAAACCCTATTCTAGCCCTCTGCATAACATGGGATTCCCAGCCCTTTGCCTGTCCCCAGTATAACTGTTTGCAGAGAGGCATGGATTGGTGCCAGCCTCCATGAGTCTCAGGGTGGGAAGCGCGAGCCTAGGTTGCCACTTGTATGGAGGGGCCTCTGTGATCTGTCACAGCTCTGGACTGAAACATTCTTTCAAATGTTTTCTTCTGATTGGAAAAATCATAATTATGGATTGTTTGACCAGGAAGGACTATTTGAGACGTTAACTTTTTATGGTTGTCCTGGCAAGAGATTTCATGACAATCAGACTTTACAAACAATTCATTGATAAACTTCACTGATGCAGTTAAGCATTTTCACTGCTTTATGGAAATGAGTGGTGGATTTTGCTTTAGTGGAACAAGTACTGGTAACAGTTTCAAAAAATCTGGACTTAGCCAACAACTCACTGATATAAGAGTGTAAAATGGGCTGGGTTTACATTAACCAAGAAAATCAAGTTTCTTACAGTACTTTTGGGTTGGAGACCCCCAGGCCACAGTGTTACACTAAATAGGTTTTGCAATATATGTCTACCATTACCATGAATTTGTCAAGGACATCCTATACAAGTGCCTAGTGTTGGCCTGAAAGGGTTACCTGACCCAGTATGCATAAGAGAAGGCATCATTTTCCCTGAACAGTTCAAAATAGCAACAGACTAAGAATAGAATTGGCACAAGTTTTGCGTACGTTCGAAATTAGGGTGCCTGAAAACACTGAACACTCATCACTTTCAGATATTAGTATATACATGTATGCACTGTATCAGTTTACTTTTAATAGCTGTTATCACATTCTCACTAATAACAGATGACTTGACATGCTTCAAATTCACAGATTGTTCTTTCATGAGACTAGAATGACATTACTGTCACCAGTCACAAAATACACATTGTTGCAGTGCTTGCTGGTGTAAGTAATATATTAATGTATGCACAGTCTTGGTTTATTGCACTGTATGTTTTAAAGGAGTGGAGGAATTTGCAAGAGGACTGAAAAATATATAGTTGTAATGAAATGATAGGAAAACTTTTTTGTAACTCATCCTGATAAGCTGTCTTGCTCCACAGTTTTACAACTGATCAGGTTCTGCTTAAAATTGAGATGGCGGGATCCTCAACCTTGTGGAGTGAGTCAAACAGCCAACAGCCAAGTCAGAAGAAAGGAACTCTGAAATGTTAGATAAAACTGTTACCATCTGCAAAGTGTTCCTCACAGCTAGGTCTTGGTACATTCAATTTGCATGCAGGAAAGGGATCTTGGGGTTGTCATCTCTGATGACCTCAAGGTAGAAACAGTGTGACAAGGCAGCAGGTAAAGCAAATAGGATGCTGGGATGTATAGGCAGGGGCATCACCAGCAGGAAAAGGGAGGTCATAATTCTGCTATACAAGACACTAGTGAGGCCCCACCTGGAATACAGTGTACAGTTCTGGAGACCATACCTACGTAAGGACATAGACAGGGTAGAGAAGGTTCAGAGGAGGGCAACAAAGATGGTGCATGGATTGCATCACAAGTCCTATGAAGACAGGTTGAAGGAACTGAACATGTACTCCCTGGAGGAGAGGAGGGAGAGAGGGGATATGATAGAGACATACAAGTATCTTACAGGGAGGAACAGGGTGCAGGAAAACACTATTTTTAAGCGAAAAAGATGTTCCAGGACTAGAGGGCATGGGATGAAGTTGGAGGGAGGACAATTCAGAGGAAACATGAGAAAGAATTTCTTCACAGAACGGGTGGTGGACAAGTGGAACACCCTGCCAGAGGAAGTGGTGGGGGCTGAAACAATCACGGGATTTAAGAATGCATGGGATAGACATAAAGGAATTCTAGAGGTCAGGGGTAAGGGGCAACAGACTTCTAGGAAAACAAACTGAACTTACAAGCTCAAATGGGCAGACTGGGTGGGCCATAGGCCCTCATCTGCCGACACTGTCTATGTATCTATGTATCTATGTATCTGTGTTGGCTTCCTTTATCTGAAATGTGACAAGCAGACTAAACTAACAAATATACTTGTACTCAGTACTGTGGTACTACTTTACTATTACTAAACACATTTCTGCACTGCTCTCACATGGACTTTCATACCAGCTGCATATATCTCAGTATTGGACAACTGGGACCATAACTTGAAATGGCGTTTTTTTTAAACCACAAACTGCAAGTATACCTTTAGTTCAGTCTGCTTGTATGTCAGATAAAAGAAGTTAACATGCAAACTGAATATACTAAGACCTGGCTGTAGGAAACACTTTTGGAGACCATAACGATGTTTATCTAACATTTCAGTTCCTTTTCTTCTGTATTACATTACTGAACAGCGCTAATTCAAATGCAAAGTTTAGATAATTCCGATTTTGGACAGCCAAAGACTTTAAGCGGCAAAGGTGTTTTGTTTTGAAATCATGAACTAAAAGTAAGTACCTCTCTGGCTGTGGGAAACACCTTTACAGACCGTAAACATTTTTCACTTGATATTGCAAAGTGCCATTGTTTCCATATTATATTCAGTGAGCATTGATCTGGTATACTGTAAAGCTTAGTTATATACTCTCTGGCTAGTGAATGAATTTTCTCTGGTTCAGGACATCCTATTTATAATTCCTCATACTACTGTTTCTATTTAATGCTACATTTTGAACAGAGTTTCTATTATAATGGAAATGTATATATGTCTCTGGCTATGAAACAAACTTTCCCTGATTACGAACAAGTGATTTTCAAACTGCAATCCATTTTGGGTAGAAGCTTAAACTCTGAATATCAATATGTACTGTAGGTAACACTAGCTTTTCAGTATAGCACTTTAAGCCTAACTTGCTTTTCTGAAGCTCTGCTCAGATTTCAAAAGCAACAGTTTGGCTGAAAGTGCTATGCTGAGCAGCTAGTATTACCCACATGTTGTTATTTAAACTCTGATCCTGTACCCAAAATGGACAGCAGTTTGAAAATTCAGTCAATAGCCAGAGAATAGATGACTATGCTTTACAGTAAAAATAGCAATATTCAAGAATAAACTGCCAGGGTCACTGATCTTTTGTTTGAAGTGGGGGACAAGTCACTTATACATACACATTTCTTTTTCAATAAAATATCCAGTTGAAAACTGAAATCTGTGCTGGTAGTACTAGTTGTACTCCGCGGTGCCCTATCCTGAGTAAAAACATTGTAAAAATGGATAAAAGCTGGACTCCATTGAAAATGAGATATTGCATCTCAGCTTATACATTCTCAGTGTGCCTGCAAGCAGTTCCACGTTTCTGCTCCTCCGACCCCTCTTCTGTGACCTCACCTGCAGCCCTATCAGATCTGGCAAGAGTTTGTCTATTACAGTTGTTAAAAAATAAGACATGTCTTATGCAGATCATTTGCCTGTATTCACAATGCTTTGGTGCCCTCTACTGTCCAAGGCTAGAATTGGAGTTAAGGTCTGTTAGAGTCACAATTACCGGAACCCATACAAACTTCTGCTGATTTCAAAAATGGACAGAAACATTATCTAAAATTAATAATATTTAGAAGGACTTAATTTTGTACATTCATATTCATTCTTGTTTATTTAGTTATGCTACCTGTTTCTAATGCTAAATTCTACTGCTTGTCAAAAGATTTTTTGACTGGGCATACTGTGAGTTATGTCTCCATGGATGTCAAAACCTAAGCAATTTATTCTTGTTATTTTCAAGTTCTGTAAAATGGTATTTCCAGTATAAATAATATGTAAGAAATTTAAAAGAAGCTTTAAAATCTAGAGCAGAACAGTAGTATAATACTGAACACCAGCAGAAACTGTAAGATAGAACAACAGTAATATCACAAAATGACATTGGGGTAACAAATAATAATTTAAACATTTTTACAGAACTTGAAAATAACAAAACAAATTGCTTATGCTTTGACATCCATGGGATACATAACTCAAGGTATGCACAGTCTAAAAATCTTTTGACCAGCAGTAGAATTTAGCATTAGAAATCAGGTAGCCTAACTAAATAAACGAGAATGCATATGAATGTGCAAAATTAAGTTCTTCTAAATATAACTCATTTTAGATAATGTTTTTCTGTCCTTTTTTCAAATCAGTAGAAGTCTGTATGGGTGTCTGTAGTTGTGACTTGTTAACTGACCTTAACTCCAATTCCAGCCTTGGACAGTAGAGGCAAACTCAAAGCATTGTGAATACAGGCAATAAGAAATGTCTTATTTTTTAACAACTATAATAATAGAAAATGAACAAACACTATGGAAGTTTGGAACCCGAATGAAGAAATTCATGGGTCTTAAATGTAATGTATAAAGACTGAATTAAAAAAATGAACGCACAGCATAAATTATTAGTTTAAATTAGTGTATAAAAATAGATTCCATATAAAATTAATGATTACTGTTTTAATAATAGATCCTTTCCCCCTAAAGAAGCCTTTGAGGTGACCCGTTGGGCATAAGGATCTATGTTTGATTTCCTTAAAATAAAGCAGAAACTATAAGTGAATAATTTCTGGGAGTGGATGGTATTTTAATACCTTCTACAAAAATTCAGGCCCCATGGGGCCTGCACTTCTGCAAGCCAGAGGTACAGTGGCACCAGCCAGGATGCAACACAATAGTGCTGCAGTATATCACAAAATGCTCCAGTATGCTGCAGGGAACAGTGAAATTCAATAGCAATTGAGCCCTTTTTACTGCAGTATTTTGTGACATCATTTAGTTACTGTGTTGCATCATGGCTGGTTCCACTGTACTCATGCATGCTGTATGAGGTGCCACTCTAGATAGCATGATCTGTTAGTGCATGCCTTTCTATATGTATCAGAGTAACTGAAAGATGCTTTCTCCTTGAACAATTTCTAGATCTGTTATTGAAACCATTATACCTACATTGTAAATAGTATTGCCATCTGCACAATTGCAGATCTCATTGGTCCCTGCTTTTCTGAAGCCAGAAGTCGGTGTGTATGTCTTACACCTGTGGCTGAAGAGGCACAGGCCCTCTGGGGTATGCACTTCTGCAGATAAAAGTTGTGTTGAAATTTTGGTATTATGGATATTAGGTACCTGTGCTTCTGCAGCCAGAGGTCGGTGCACGTGTCTTACTCCTGTGGCTGCAAAAGCACGGCCCATCAAGTTTGTGCATGTCTTACAGTGTGAATGACTACTTGAAACTACAGAAGCACTGCTCCCATAGGGGCATGCACTTCTGCAGGCAAAAGAACTCTTGTAATTTGGGTATCATGGATTTATATCTGTGGCTGCAGAGGCCTGTGCTTCTGCATACAGAAGCATTGTTGTGATTTGAATAGTGTGGATTTGTATGGGCAATGACAAGTTAGTGTGCATGTCTTGCAATGTGCATGCCATAGATACAAATCCAGGAAGGCAGCACATCAGTGCTGTTGCATTTGTGTCAACTGAAAACAGTTGTTTGCTGTTTGTCTTACCTGATGATGGCTGTCTGTGGTTGCTTGTGAGCTGTTGTCCTTTTGTTGATTTGGAAGTGTGGGGAGTAAGTGTTGGAAACCCTAGCACTACATTTCCCTACTTTTGTGGTATTAAGTTGAACCCTAAATGGTGCATTAGTGCAGTTTTTTTGCAAAGAATATGTATTCTGCAAAAAACTGCATTAATGCACCAGTTAGGGATCAATTTAACACCACGAAAGTTGAGAAATGTTGTGTTAGAGTTTTAATCCTAACTCCCCACCTCCCAAGCAACAAAAGGACAAGACCACACAAGCAACCGCAGACAGCCATCATTAGGTAAGACTAACAACATACAGCTGTTTCCAGATGACACAAATGCAGTAGCACTGATGTGCTACCTTCATGGAGTTGTATCTGTGGTTGCCTGTGCTTATGTAGCCCCGTGTGTGTGTGTGTTTGTGTGTGTGTGTGTGTGTAACAGCCCCTTGACTCACCTTGGTTGTTACTGGGGCCCTCGGTACTAGCCTGTACACACCTCTGAGGGTGTGGCCCAGGTTCAGGAGCAAAGAATAGAAATGACATGTTGCCTTCACCTGGGGTAATGGCAGGGAATAGCTGTCAACAGACTGCAGGTTACTACCCCCCATGAAAGTACACAGTAGCTTCCCCCAAATATCCTCCCCACACAATAATAATTCCCCCTGCCTGCAATGATTCACAGTACCAGACTATAACATTAACAATTAACAGCATTTATTTTGGGGAAGGGAGAAAAGGGGAGAAAGAACACAAAAACATTAACAACTAACTGACATGATTCTCACCCCACACAGTCCCCACCTCCCACCTGCAGGTGCACTTAGCTTCCCACTGGCAGTTGTCCAAAATGTTTTTAAAGTCCTTTTGGTGGGTACCACACCATGGTTTAGATGCCGCAGGGGATCTTTTGGTGGGGCTCAAATAACTTTTAACAGCAGAAACAATGAAACTTCAGGTGTGGTCACAGCTCTGAGGCACAGTCCTGCCCAAGACCTAACCCAGTGATTTTTTTCCCCTAGCTAGCTAGCTAATAAAACCCCTCTGTGCCATAGCTCCGACGTATTTACACTTCTGTAGATCAAGCAGGGGGTTCCAGCAGGCTGGATCTGCTAAGTCATGGTACCATGAAGTTATCGCTAGCAGTGCACCACAGCAGCAGTGGCTGACTTGAAGAGGTTGAAGAACATTGATCTTCCTCTGCCTGACCTTGCCAATTTCACCTCTAAGGCTTTTGTAGAGAGTGTTCACCTGGCAGGCCTCTCACTGACTTCCTCACTGGGTCTTTGCTTCCTTCTTCAGCCTGGGGGCAGATCAGGTATGATCCCCTAGGTCTCTCTGTTGCACACTCTCATGAAATACAATTCGAAGCTGGGCTTTCGCTCAGTCTCTAACCCCAGCTCTCTCACTTGCTCTCTGTGGACAGAAGTGGTTGGGCTCAGGCACAGTCTCTAGCCTCAGCACACAAAGTCTCTAGGTTGGCAGCACTTAGCAGTTTCAAATAACACTTTCCCCAATGGGGGGTTGGGGGCACCACTTGCTTACATTGGCTTTTGTATCTGTGGCAGAACGCACTTGAAGACTGCCAACCTTTTCTCTCTGCAGCAGCTCCTCTCACTCCCTCTCTCAGGCTGAGCAACTCCAAACTCCTCTACTCTGCAGCAGGATCCCACTCTTTCTCTCCCTGCAGCAGCTTAGTTTTCCAGCCCTCTGCCAGGGTGAAAATATCTGTGGTATGACTGGCCATTGAGGTGTAGGTGTAGGCCTTGGGCTGAACAACCCTACTGCAGTCTCTCCTGCATCATGGTCCCAAAACAGAATCCCCCTTTTGGCAGGAAGAGCAGCAGCAGCAGCATTTATAGTCTTTCAGCAGTCTGTCTTTGACTGGCTGCTGCTTGCCCGGGCAAATTCAATGCTCTCTTTCTCTATCCCAACAACCCCCTTGTTGTCTAAAGTCCCCGTGGGCTGCCATGTTTATTTACAATTCTGTCTAAAACAAAGCAACTGTTATTTTTATTATTTTAGCCCATACAAGTGCAGACACTCTTCCTCCCTTGCCTGGAGGTGTTGTTATGCTAGCCCCAGGCTCCACTGCCTGCCCTGGAACAGGGAATATTAATAGAATATGGCCATAGCCTAAAAACTCCTTTGGAGCCATGGCTCCTTTAAATTTTCATCTTGGTCGGCTGCACATGCAGAGGCACTGTGGCAGCTATGTTTATTTTACTTTTTAGCCAGTCCTTGCCCCTGCTACTTCCCAGGCTGGTCGGATGCCTTCCTGAGTGCTCAAACGCACTTAACACACAATGAACCTTGGCTCCCTTTGCCACCAGAACCAAGGACCAAAGGGATGTCAGCAGCTGCAGCCGTGAAGAACAAATGGATCTGCCTGGCCCAAATCCTACCCAGGGCCACAGAAGGAGACACCAAGGGGGCAACAAACAGAGCCAAAGCCCAACAGGTAAGCCCAGTTGGGGGCTTACGTGTGTACAGTATGTCATACAGCGAGCATGAGTACATGTGGCTACAAAAGTTCAGGCCTCATGGGGGCACACACTTCTGCAGATAGAAGTACTGTTGCAATGTGGGTATCATGGGTTCAGCAGTAGATGTAGTAAGTTTTCAAGGGGACAGCAGTTTTGTTGTGGGGTACCACTTTTCCCAAAAAAGTAATGTTATGTTTGCAAGCTCAAATGAGGTTAAAACAGCTACCTTTTGCTGGCCTAAGAGAGTAGGGGATGCTACCTCCTACATAGCTGGATCTCCTAGTGAATGGTTTTCTATATGCAGCTGCATGAGTGCTGGCCCCGGCAGCCAGAAGTCAGTGTGTATGTCTTACTGTCTTACATCTGTGGATGAAGAGACACAGGCCCATCAGGGGCCTGCACTTTTGTAAACAGAAGTACTGTTGCACTTTTGGTATAATGGATTTCATGGTGGCTGTGCTTCAGCAGCCAGAGGTTGGTGTGTATGTCTTACACCTGTGATTGCAGAATCACAAGCCCCTCAGGAACTCTGTGTATGACTTACAGTGTGGATGACTACATGTGGCTACAGGAGGGCTGGCCCCACAGGGGCCTGCTCATCTATAGGCAAAAGAACTTCTATAATTTGGGGGTTGTGGGTTTGTATCTGTGGCTGCAGGGTTCTGTGCTTCTGCACACAGAAGCAGTGTTGTGATTTTAGTACAGCGTTATGGATTTCTATGTACAACCAGATGTAACTGTTTATGCCTTGTGGTCTATGTACCACAGATACAAATCCACGAAGGTAGCACATCAGTGCTACTGCATTTGTGTCATCTGGAAACAGTTGTATGTTGTTTGTCTTACCTAATGATGACTGTCTGTGATTGTTTATGTGGTCTTGTCCTTTTGCTGTTTGGGGGGAAGGGGTTGGGAGTTAGGGTTGTAAACTCTAACACCATATTTCCCTACTGTAAGAGCACCCTGAGCCTTCGGGGAAGGGTACCCGAAATAAATAAACTACTACTACTACTTTCGTGGTGTTAAGTTGAACCCTAACTGATGCATTAATGCAGTTTTTTGCAAAGAATTTCCTTTCTTTTTGAGATAGTGGAGATGTAGCCTCATTCACGCAGGTGCCTTCAGGACCTGCGTGAACAGGTGCAGACTTACAGGGTCCTCTGGGCCCTGTGCCAAAGGAAAGGTCTGACTGCCGGGAGCTTGCAGTTGACAACATGACAAGTAGCACAGCAACAGTCTTCTAAATTTTAGATTGACAAAAAGCAACATTAAAGAGATCCACAATAATAAGCCCCTGCGCCATACTTATTGGTGCCTTGCTGCCAGAGGAGCCATATAACGTTATAATGTCCGTGAAGCTTTAAGTAAATACAAACTACATCGCTCGTAAAATTGTAAAAACAGGTCCCAAGGACTTTCCTTTTCTTGCTGCCACCCATGCTCCACCCCTACACTCACTAGCAAGATGACAAGATGCCAGGCTCCATTATATGCAATGGGCAGCAGCTTTTCTATCTGTTTTTAATGATATATAGTAATGGCCACTTGGCAATGAAATCTGGGCACCGGTCAACTAACAAGGGCCTCGTTAGTCGACTGGTGCCCACGTTTCATTGCCATGCGGCCATTATATTATTTAAAACAGATGGAAAAGCTGCTGCCCATTGCATATAAAGGAGCACACCCCTGCACGCTCACTGGCAGCTCATCATCACACTAGTGAGCGAGGGTGGAGCGTGGTGGCAGCAAAAAATGGAAGTCCTTGGGACCCAGTTTTTACAATCTTATGAGCTATGTAGTTTTTTATTTACTTAAAACTTCACAGACATCATAACGTTATATGGATCCTTCTGGGGCAAGGCACCAACAGGTATGGTGCAGGGCTAATTTCATTATCTTGGTGAATCTCTTTAACCAAAACAGTTATACAAAAAGTCTGGTTTCACAGGTGTTTAACAGATCAAAGAAATGGATGCATGTACATTCCAGACTGAGACTTCATACTATCAGGCACCGCATTTACAAAATCATATCTCCCCCATACAAGTGACGTTAGATTTGTCTTTGTGATTCTGTCTGAATTTCATCATGTATGCATTATGTAATTAAATAATAACAGTATATGTAACAAAAATAATGGGTGTTTAAAAAAGGACACAAATTCACTTACTGAAAATGTATTACATAGCCTGTATTTAAAGAGAATACTATTGTTTTGTCTCTTTTAAGAGAACACCACTGTAAAATATGAATTCAGTGTCCCATGTTAGAGCAGTTACTGTGTCCAGTTCCAGTTCAGTGTGTATCTTTATAAACATGCTGTTTCATTGTTATGAAATGCCAGACTATATATATGTATGGATATATGTTTTAATTTTCAGTTTCCCTTTTCATGGTTTATTGCATTTCTTAGTGGACTGTTATGAATTATGTATAAAATGCTGCCCCTCTGGGTTGTACCTAACTGACTATAGAGATCAGGAGATAGTAAAATAAAGTATATCAGGTTAAAGACTTTCCCCCCACCCCACCACCCTGGCTCGGCACTACCTATATAGGCACTGTCTTGTGACATCACTTCTTGTCTGTCGTTTTCCATTTGCAGGTTATACCTGCTAGCCACTAGAGGGACCCTCTGACTATTCCTCTGTCTCTCCACCTGAATTTCCTCTTACTTCCTGGAACCCTCTACCTACATATGCTACTTCTCTCCCTACTCTCATCTCTGATTCTGCTCACACCTCACCGCACACCCAGCCTCCTAACTAGCTCCTACATACTGACCCCCTGCCCTACCACTGGACTCTCACCCAGCCTGCCACTAACCCCCAGTGACCACTAGGAGTCGCTATTTCCACCCTGAATTTTGGCCCAAACCCAGCCTGCTTTGAGTCCCCACAGCCTGGATCCCGCTCTCACGCGGGTCCTATTTCAACTGCCCTGCCAGGGTCTCAAACCTTGTACCCTGTCCATCAGAGTCCGTGACACTACCACTACTCCAAAGTGGTATCTACACTTTCTGGGGCAGCCAAGATACTTGAACCTTTCTGCCCTGCTGCTACCTTAGGCACTATGTTTGTACACCTCCTACTCTAATGTCTCCCCTTCATTTACATGCTAGTACCCACATCCCACCAGTCAGACATCTCCCCTGGCCCACTTGTACCAGGACCCCCAACTCTCCCTAACTTAGTCTGACCCCACCCTACACTGACCATGTATCCTGGCCCACTTGTACCAGTACCCCCAACTCTCCCTGACTTAGTCCGATCTCACCCTACACTGACCATGCACTCACGCCCTGGATGCCCCCCACTGCCTACCCTGGCTCCCCATGGTTGCTACTCGTCCTCGCCCTCCTGACCCTTCGAACCCTGCCCATTCCTTGTTCCCCTATGGCCTCCTCCCCATCCCAGCGTACTCCCTGGAAGTTGACATACTACCACCCCTGGTCAGAGCCTTGGTCTTCCTCCTACCCTATTGGGTAATATACATCCAAACCCAGGCCCTGCCCCTCCAGCCCACCAGCTGGGTCCACTGGTCTCCACATAGCCTCTATGAATATATGCAGCCTACTGAAAAAATTTGATGCCCTCCAATGCTGGGCCATGCTACATGAATCAGACATCACAGCCCTGGTTGAAACCTGGCTGTCCAAATCCACCCCTGACTCCTTTGTCTCCCTCCCAGGCTATACCCTAAACCGGGAGGACCGAGTAGGCAAACGCGGGGGTGGCTGTGCAATCTATACCAGGGACACAATCATCGGACAAGTGCTTCCTGCCCCTGCTCTTGTAAATGGAGCACAGGCCCTTACCCTCAAACTTGCTCTTGACCCTTCCAGGGGCCCTCTATATCTCACCACTGCCTACGTTCCCCCAAAGAACCAGAACCCAGCGCTGATATCTTTAACAGAATATCTTGCCACCCTCCACCACAAGGTGGAACAAATCCTAGTGGGGGACCTTAATGTGAACTGGCTCAGCGCCTCCTCTTCCACTACCCGAGATTCTTTCGCTGCCCTAGACCTGACACAACTCATTTCCCAGCCCACTAGAGTAAACCCAAACAGAGGAACCAGTACCCTTCTGGACGTAATTATCACCAACCACTCCAAAACATCCATAACATCCAGGTCCTCCCAGGCTCACTAAGTGACCACTCCCTATCCTATTCCTTTGGGCAGCCCCACTCCCAAACCCACAGCCCTGACCACACTCCGCAGGTGCCTCTGACCTGGTGGGCTGATAAAACTCAAACAATTTCTTGCCCAGGTTAATTGGTTCCCCAATCATCATGCACCGAGCATAGACACTGCCCTCGCCTTTTCTCCCAAACCTTTAACAAGGCCTGTGACCTCTTTGCACCCTCACAAGAATTCGATCCAAAAATGTAATGCACCCTGGGTCACCCCTGCCCTACTACAAATGATCAGAAATAGGGATAACTCCTGGCACCTTGCCACTGAAACAGGCCGGATGGCTGAGAGACAGGCCTACAATGCTGCATGGAACAGGTGCACATGGGCCATCCATAAAGCCAAGGCCAACCATTACCAAGCCACCCTCACCTCCTCCTGGGGGTGTGCCCGGACTTTCTGGGACAATGTTAAACAACTAAATGGGAAATCACGCTCCCCTTCCCATCCCAGCTCACTATTAATGGCTCTACCTCCAGCGACCCTGCCTGCATAGCTAACTGCCTTAACACCTCCTTTGCTGACCTTAGCTCTGTCCTCCCCAGTAATTTCTTTGACCCTCCCCCACCCTACCTCCCCTGTCCTCCAATGCCCCAGCTTCCACCTACGTAAGGTATCTGCCCAGGAAGCCAGACCTCTCCTAATTAAAGCATTAAATAGCAATAGTCCCAGCAGCGACTCCCTGGACCCCAGTATTCTCCGGCTGGTGCTGGATGAGTCCTTGCCCCACTCACCAGCCTACTTAACCGATTCCTCTGCCTGGGGCAATTCCCTACTGCATGGAAAACAGCCATAGTCACACCTATTCATAAAGGGGACGACAGGTCCTCCGCTGGGAACTTTGGACCAATCTCCATCCTCCCCACCAAAGCCCTAGAAAAAATGGTGGCCATTCAAATCACTGAATATCTGACTAAGCATAACATCTTATGCCCAGAGCAGCGTGGCTTCCGTGCTGGTCATAGTACCAGCACTGCACTAGTTGAGTTTTCCAATTTCCTACACTCCTCCCTGGACACCAGCTCCCTAGCTGGTCCAGTGTTCGTTGACCTCTCAAAGGCCTTTGACACTGTCTCCCACCCTCTTCTGCTGGATGCCCTCTGACACACTGGTTTCTCTGCTGGCTCTCTCGCCTGGTGCACAAGCTATTTATCCACTCACTCCCAATGTGTAAAAATCAATGGCACACTCTCCGAAACTCGTTCCATCTGCTCAGGGGTACCTCAGGGCTCCATTCTGGGCCCCCTACTCTTCTCACTCTATCTAAACACCCTGCCCAGTGCATGCTCTGGCAAAATTCTTATGTATGCAGACGATGCTGTCATTTTTGCCACCCACTGCAATCCCATCTCCCTCCAGGACACCCTGCAACAATCCTACAATGATGCCGAAGCCTGGTTTAAAGAGCACAGACTCATCATTAATCTCAAAAAAAAAAAATGCTTTTTGCCCACCCCCAAAACAAAGCCTGCAACTTCCCACTCCCTGTCCTCCCTAGTACCAAACAACCGCTTGAACAAGTCTGCTCCTACAAATACCTTGGGGTTACTTTCGATTCAGCCCTCACCTACCACATTCACATTGATGCCCTTGCATCTGCCACTAATACATGGCTTGGCATCCTCTACTGTTATAAAAACTGCCTCCCCCCTGATGCTCTCCAACTTGCGGTTACATCTTCAGTACTGTCCCTTGTTGACTGTGGCCTGCCAGTCTATGGTGCTGCTGACACTACCACCCTCAACAAAATTTGCCTCACCCTAAATAAGGCCTGCAGGCTGATTACTGGTGCCCCCAGGCTCACGCATACTTGTCAACTCTATGACGAGGCAAAACTGCTTAACCTAGATGAACGGCTATGCTATCAAACCTGCCTCCTCACAAAAAAAACTCTACTCGGGCTATCCCCTCCCAGGGTGACAGACTCCATTCACCACGCCCAACCCACTATCGCAACCCAAACCTCCAACAAGACCACTCTATTGGTCCCCAGATCCAGGACCATCCATGCTCAGAGGTCCTTCAGCTACAGAGCTCCATCCTGGTTAAACTCTTTCCCGGCTCCCATCTCCAATGCCCCCACAACCTCCAACTTCAAAACCGCCCTTCGGAGCCAACTGTTTCACACTCGCAGCTGCTCCTATCTCTAAGTGTGGTCTCGATCTCTCCACACTTGACAACGCCCACTGGGTGGCACTCCACCTCACCCCCCACTTCCCCCGTTCTATGTTGCCTCTGTCATTACCAGCATGTGCTGAGCTGTATCATTGTAATTGCTACCAAATTGTATAAATGTATGTAACCATTTCTGTGTAATTTTAAGTCAGCTGACTTTTATGCTGTAACCTAAATTTGTCTCAGTCTGTCCTCAATGTGACAAGGTACCTTTGGAAATGAGCCTCTGGCTCAAAGGTTGTAAACCGATGTACAAAAAAATAATAAATAAAATAAAGTTAAAGGGACACTGTCAACCCTCTTAGGGCTCAAAGTGTCCCCAGTTTAAACATACTCTAGCATGAGTCAATATGACTGCAAAATATTGGTATTGTGGGCAGTGAGAAACGTGTAAACTAGCAATTTTTGCACTAACCACTGAGCCAACTAACTTCAGTTTCTATTTGTTGTGATATATACACACTGGCTAATACATATACACATATATGCATATATATTCCAGTATAACATAGCAGTGCACTGTCTACACACATTTTTGCAGATTGAAAAAAGACACCAAGGGACTGTTTTCTTCTTTTCAGGCTCCAAGGGACATCAGAGATAGTGGGTTGCCACTAGATACCTCATTTAAATCAGAAATGACGTGTAAAAGGCTGGAACTGATATAGATAGTGGGGGAATGTAGACTTATGATTTTTGTACTAATCACTGAGCCACCCAACTGCACTTTCTAATTTTTGTGATACACACGCAAAGTGGCTAATACATATACACATATATGCATATATATTCCAGTATATCATAGCAGTGCACTGTCTACATACAGAGCATTGCCACACACACTAACACACATACACTGCCTTATATGGCATTTATTTACTTATACATCTAACCCTCACTTTTACTGTATTTATGATAAGCACTATGTTTTGCACCAATTCATTGTACTAATCTACAGCATGAGTGGGTAACTAAGGTAGAGAACCAGGGAGGTGTGGTGGATGTGGCCTATCTGGACTTTATTGGGGACACTGCAGAGGGATGGGAGGGGAAGGTATGCATCTTCACGGATGATACAAAGCTATGCAATAGGGTGGACATGCCAGGGGGGTTGAAAGAATGAGGGAAGACCTTAAAAACTAGGTAAATAGTCTGAAGAATGGCAGCTGGGATTCAATACAAAGAAGTGCAGGATCAGTGCAGGTGTGATAATTAAATAAGTTTTGTGCAGACTGTCTTAATGGTAATATGAAATAAATACATAGCAGAGTTGCAGTTAGATGGTATTGATGGGAGCAAGAAAACCATATAGATCAGATATTACGTTTTCAGTGCAGCACAAAGTTATAGACAGAACATGTTTAAATAGTGCAAGCTTGAATATTCACAAATGATACTGACAAATGAACACATAGTTACACACAGAAACGTGTTTACACAGTGCCAGCATTTCTCTAGTCTTTAGTAAGAGTTCGACATTGGATGTTTTATGACCTTGTATATTTGCATAGCATTCCCTTTGTGGGTTTTGTCCTTAACACTGCTACATCTTATCTGCAGTTACAAGCACAGAAGAAAGTCACATCAGTCTCCTCAATGGTGCTCCAACAACATGAGAACTAGCAAAAATGAACAAAGCTGGGCACACACCAACTGGATGCAGATTTTTTTATTTTATTTTAACAAATTCTTAACAGCATGGCATAACCTGGGCTAACACCCCTAATCTTATCTGTAGTGCTGTGCCTCCCAGCTAATTATTTCTCTAAAACTGTGGCATTCATGTATAGAATTAAACTGGGTTGTTGTTTTTTTTAGAAGGCCTGCTATGAAATTACCTATTCTGTGCATCTCAGTGCAACACAGGCAAGAGGAAAAAGTTAGAAAGAGAGGGAGATATTAATCCCAATTACAGTTAAAAGGCTGATAAAGTTGACATGTTTATGAGCTATTAATCTATCTTGAAAGAGAATTCAACCCACATTGAACAAAATAGTGCATTCAAGATTGCTCAGTTCAAATGAACACAGCAGACTGCTTGCTTCAATTAGCGCAGTGATTCTACAGAATCTCTAATTTTATCTAGTCTGTTGGGTATCTGGAGAGCTCCCTTTCACTACTGTTACAGTAAGTTGTCTGCAGGGCTACACCCACTGTAGCTGTAAAAACACATGTTATGATTGGCTACATTCTGTAGGGACTGCTGATGTAACTGGCAGTTTGATTCTGATTCTTTTTTTTCTTTTAAAAAGTGAAAAACAGATTGCTCACCATTCTGGTGTCACCATACAAAAACATGTTTGTTTACATTCCTTGATCAACTCCCACTGCATCTTTCCTGAACCTGGGAACATCCCCAACACAGCCTAGCCACTAAATATATATTGAAAGGAGAGTAGACAATTGCATTATGAATGGCTTCATTTTTTGGGGTGTTCCTAGTACTCAGGTAGTATACAATAAGAGTAGATCAAGGATTTAAAACAAAACAAGGCAAGGTACAACCTCACCATTAGTATGCATTTAGTTCTACGGAGAAAGGAGGCAGATAAGCAACCAGCAACATCAATGAATTTTAGAGATGGTAAGCAATCATAAAATGTGGGTTTTTAACTAGAAATAATATGATGCAAAAAAGTTTGACAGTGTCCCTTTAAAGAACAATTGTTAGAAATTATAGGTTCAAGCCTTTTTATCTAAATATATACTTGCTCTTTCATGTGAGTCCAGAAATCTGCTGTCAAATATTCATGTTTATTTAATATGTGACAATAATATGGGGAATTTCAGACTCTATATAACTTTCTGTTGTTACTAGCTCAGTAGATGAAGAAGAATCAGCATTTATATAGCACTTTTCATACACAGTATATCCCAAAGTGTTTTACAAGCAATGCTAGACTGGTAGTGAAGTGACTGAATGTGTAGTGGCAACCATGTAGCACATCAACACCCACACACAGCCTGGACAATTGCATGAACTGGTTTATGGGAAGGGGGATGTTGGCCAGGACACCAGGAATGTCCGCTACTTTTTGCAAAGAGTGCCGTGGGTTCTTTTACTTCCACCTGGACACCCACCAGGACAACACCAGGATGGGTAGAAGGGACCTCGGTTTAACATCTCATCTGAAGGACAACTGTTACACCCACCAGGACAACACCAGGATGGGTAGAAGGGACCTCGGTTTAACATCTCATCTGAAGGACAGCACACCCCAGCAGTACAGCACCCTTCCTAATACTGCACTCAGATGCCAGTGTTTTAGGTGCAAGTCCGATCCTGGTGTGGGATGAGAACCCACGACCTTCTGGTCCAGAGGCAGATGTGCTACCAACTGATCCACGCTGACACTGATAGGAGGAGACCTGTCTGAACTTCTTCACATGAAGTTGCATTGGAAAAGAAATTGTAACAGTCTTATAGTGCAGTGGGTTGAAATAAATAATCTATCATTTCAATATGATATAAAAGGTTATTTACGAACATTGCATTAGAAGCATGCATGTTATTATGTTATTGTAACTGCAGTGATGATATTTGATATCAAAATTCCCCATATTTGGGTTTATTTCCATGAAAAATGCAATTGAGAAATGAATATTGAAGTTAAACTTTTTTTTTCATTTGCAGTGTCAAAAGTACCACACACACACACACGTACCTGGAAATGAGCTGTCACAGTTCAGTGTGCCTTTCCTGGTCTATATTAAAAATAAGTAACTATATGAAATAAATAAGATTCTGGTGAGTTCTATGCAAAGAGGATGCTATATGAATTGTTTAACCACTCAAATGGATTTCTTGCCAGGCATAAGCGGTTTGGTCTTTTATTTATTTATTTATTTATTGAAATAGTTTCACCAGGAAAGGCACACTGAGCAACAAGATGCTCGTCTCCTGGTGCAACCTGGGGGGAGGGTACAAGGAGGTTGGATAACATGCAGGTTACCAACTGAGCAAATAGCAGAGGCAAATAGCAGCATATGGATACAATTGCATTAAACTACAAGCAACAACACATGGAGTACATTGGATATTGTATGGAACATATAACAATTACCTGACATATAGCAGCAATACAAGGGAAAATTTAGCACACAGTAGTATGCAGATATAAGCAACAGGAGACATAGAACACATGATGGTGCAGGACTAAAGTGCATATGTTGGGGCTATATGCCAGCATTTATAGCAAAGCTAAGGCTGCTGGTCGGGCAGTGGGGAAGGGAGCAATTGGTGCATGGCAGATCAGGTACAGGAGCAATTAGTGGTGAGGAAGTTAGCTAGGGCGGTAGAAAGAGAGTGGGCAGAGGAGGAATGCTGAATTTGAGGTGGGAGATCATTCCATAGTTTGGGTAACGGTGTGAGAAAGGCGCTTGCCCAGCAGTGATCTTCCGCCTAGGGATTGACAGTTGGTGGTAGTCGGAGGATTTAAGATAATGGGCGGGGAGGGGCAGCTGAGGTACAGAGGAGAGGAGAGGTAGGAAGGGATGATGCCAAGCCATAGGTTAGATACATATTTAGCACAGTGTGAAATGCAGCGGTTTCCGAGGGACGGTAGTGCCAGGGAACGGCAGAGTTCGCAGTGGTGGGTAAGGGGTGAGGCATCGAGAGCAAAGTGGCAGAAGGCATTAAAAAGTGTGTCCAGCTTAGATAGGGTGGACTTAGGGGCTGCAGCGTAAACAATGTCACAGTAATCAAAGGAGGGGAGCATCGTCTTCTGGACCAGTTCACGTCGTACGGGGGGGAGGGAGGCTACTGCGGTTCCTAAATGCCAACAGGGCATTTTCAGATGTATTCAAAGCTGCCAAAGTATGACAAATCTGTATTTTGGTTTTCATGCATTTCATGTGATTCATTTAACTGCAGCTTCAGCATTCATGTTGCCTGTTTTAACTTTTTCTTCAAAGATATGAAACATATTTTAACCGCACCTTTCATTTTTTAGTTGAAGCAACTGCATAGATGTGATTATGATTTCTAAATACCTTATTTGAAAATAGCATGCACATCTCAATACAATTTTCTGTGCATGTTTGCTTTAAGTAATTCCTTATTTCTTGGGTGTGTGATTTTATATAGCATTTTTCAAGTCTCAATTCTGAATATCATTTGAAAACATTCTATTTGGTATTTTAATTATTGTATTGAAATGTCCTCTGTTGTACAAATGCTGGTATTAGCCTGCAGTGCCATGTAAACTCCCAGTAATTCTTTATATTTTAGCTTGCCGGTTAAGCATCATGACATTTTAATGATTGTTTTTTTGTGCATATTGCTTTAGTTTCAATGTTTTGTTGGCCTAAATTCAAGTTGTAATCCACCATAAATGTTTAGTTGGACCATTGTAAATGGCAAAACAAAATAGTAATATTAAATGCATGCTGAAAATAAAATTGATGTTTTGACCTTAGGTCTTCTTCAGGAATTATCTAAAAGAGAAAAAGGCACAGTTAGTTAAGGGAAAATAAGGGCTATATATATATATATATATATATGAGAAAAGAAAATAAGGGAGGCTCTAGGAGAAAAAGTGATAACAGGCAAGATAAGAAAAGAATCTGGAAAACAAAAAGGCTGTAAAAGACTGTCTTTCTTGGTCTCAATCCAATATATAGATGCAAAACAAAATACAGCACTGTCACTAGGAAACTGTGTTCACATTTTATTGTTATACATGACATCCTTAAAACTGCATGTTACAGTAGCAGTTGACAGACATAACATCACATAGCTAACTGCTGCAATATCCCACATTCCAAAAGTAGGTAGGACAGTTGTGTAAAAACGTTTTATCGCAATGCATTTTCCCTGTGAAAGTTAAACTTTAAATACAAAAGTATAATAAAATATATTTGCAATTATAAATCCCATTTGCATTCTACTTAGTGAGGGAAGTAAATACATTGGAACAGAAATGCTTTTCCATCTTTGAGAAGAAAAAATTAATCACCTTAGTAATGTTGTTTCTTCTATTGGAGTCTTGCTATATTATGACATATGCAGTGAGTCCCAACCTTCGAACTGCTCTGGAGGTGAAAGAGTTAAATTTCCATGCCAGGCATGGAACGCTGAGCTTAAGCTCGGTTGAAAACTCTGTCTGTTGTTCTTCAAACTCAAACTGTCAGATCTTTACGAGCTAAACTCACTGAGGTCCTGTGTGGAAGCTGTAAACCTACACTAGCTAACTGGCTACTATTATAACAACACATTTTTTGGTCCCAAAACAAAGACTCAAGTCAGGAGACCCAAAAAATGAAAAACACAACACTAATTCACCCCAAAAAAGGAGAGGTGAAAAACAACAAGGTGGGCACCTACTAAGTGCCAACACTGCACTGCCCACCCATATCCCAAAAACAGAGTTTCTGAGAGGGGCAGGCAGGGAGGGAGGTCATAATATAGCAAGACTCCAATAGAAGAAACAACATTACTAAGGTGAGTAATTTTTTCTTCTAACAACATGAAGTCTTGCTATATTATGACATATGCAGACTACAAAGCAGTACCTCCATGGAGGAGGGACAGAACCTACTTGGGAAATAGGCTCTGTAGCACAGCTGTGCCAAACTGGGCATCACTCCTAGCCTGGATATCCAGGGAGTAATGCTTGGTAAAAGTATGAACTATTTTCCAGGTAGCTGCTTGACATATCTCTAGAATAGGATATCCCTGGCCGCAGCCAGGAAGCAGCTGCACCTCTGGTAGAGTGAGCCCTCAGGCCTGAGGGAGGAACCTTACCCAGTTTTCATAACAAAATTGATACAAGAAACAATCCACCTGGCAATGGATCTCTTAGTGGCAGGTTTCCTACCAACCTCACCATAAGTGAGGAACAGTTGAGGAGTCAAACCTGTGACCCTTGGTATGCTCTATGTAGTAGCTAAGGGCTCTTTGACATCTAAACTGTGCAGCCTCCTCTCGCAGAGGAGGAATGGTCAGTGAAGTACACAGGAGAGAAATAGATTGATTAAGCGTGGAAATCTGAAACCACCTTAGACAAGAACTTCCTGTTAGTCCTGAGGACCATCTTATCTCTATGAAAGGAGATAAAATCAGGCTCCACTGACAAAGCTTGTAATTCACTTATGCATCTGGCAGAAGTGATGGCTACCAGAAACACAGTTTTCCAAGTCAAGTACTTAAGCTCTGCTGAAGACAGAGGCTCAAAAGGGGGTTGCATAAGCTGAGCAATGCAAACATTAAGGTCCCAAGCAGGGGCAGGGTCCCTGAATGGAGGGTTGGTGTGAAGCAATCCCTTGAAAAACTTGGAGAATACAGGGTGAGCTGAAAGAGAAGAGGGCTTACCTGCTGAAATAAAGGCAGACACACGCTGCCAGATGCACTTTTAGGTAGCTGGTCTCAGCCCCAAGGTATGCAGATGGACCATAATCCAGGACTTGTGGGTAACCAGCAGATTCTGGGAAATATGCTGTCCAGTGCACTAGAGCACCAGATGGAAAACCTTTTCCATTTGGAATTATAAGTAGCCCCTGGTGGAAGGTTTCCAGAAGCCTTCAGGATATCCATTACACCCTGGGAGAGGTGTAGATCAGCAAACTCTAACTCATCAAGAGCCAGGCCTTGAGATTGAGAGATTTGAGGTTCGGGTACCAAACCCTCCCCTGAGCACAGGTTAACAGGTTGTGCTTCCTGGGAAGACACAGGGGAAGATGGACTGCTAAGGACAGCAGGAGTGGATACCAGAGTTGTCTGGGCCAATCTGGGGCAATCAGGATCATCTTGCAGAGTTGAGACCTGATTTTGACTACCACTTTGAACAGCAGAGGGAAGGTGGAAAAGCATAGAGAAACTTCCATTCCCAATTGAGGACTAAGGCATCCAGAGGGACTGAGCCCAACACTGGGGGCCTGCAGCAAAAAAGGGGAAGTTGGTGATTGTCTGGGGCTGCAAAAAGATCTATCTGTGGGGTGCCCCATCTGGCAAATACCACCTCCAGGACAAGGGGGTCCACTGACCATTCGTGATGGCACTGGGAAATCCTGCTGAGAGCATCTGCCAGGACATTGTCCTTGCCTGGGAGGTGAACTGCCGTAAGGGAGGTGTTCAGGGAGTAAGCCAGAGACCACAACTTCATTGCTTCGGTGCACAAGGCCGTAGATCGAGTGCCCCCTTGCTTGTTGATGTACCACATTGTGGTGGTGTTGTCTGTTCTGACCTGTACCACTTTGTTCTGAACAGACTTGGAAAAAGCTTGATGTGCTAGAAAAACTGCTCTGAGTTCCAACAGATTGATGTGGAGCAGGGATTCCTGAGGGGACCACAACCCCTGGGTAGTGAGGTCGCCCATGTGAGCTCCCCATCCCAAGAGGGATGCATCCATAGTAAGGATTAAGGAGTGAGACTGAGTGACAAAAGGAACTCCTTGTCTGAGATTGCTCTGATCCTGCCACCATTGTAGGGCCTGGATCAGGGTTCGAGTCACTGGGATCAATTTGGTTAGAGGGTCTTTCCTTTGAGACCAGAAGGCTCTCAAATGGAACTGAATGTCCCTCATCTGAAATCTTGCTCCTGCACCACCGCTGTAGAAGCAGCCATGTGCCCCAGGAGCTGTAGAAAATGCCTTGCTGGTCGAGACACCTGCAGGGTGAATGAGGAGGCCAGAGAGACCAGGGCCTTGCCCTGTCCAAAGGAGGAAGGCTCTGGCTTTCTCTGTGTTCAACTCTCACGCTATGAAGGTGAGGAGCTGAACAGGCTCTAAAACTGACTTTGAAAGATTCAGAAGGAAACTTAGGGAGGTGAGCAGTTGCTGAGTTATTTGTAGATGTAACTTGACCTGGTCTGGGGACTGGCCTACTATGAGCCAGTCGTCCAGGTAAGGGAAGATGGTAATGTTTTGCCTTCTTAGCGAAGCAACTGCCACTGCCAGGCATTTTGTGAACACCCTTGGAGCAGAGGTGAGGCCAAAGGGCATTGCTCTGAACTGGTAATGGCCTGAGGGCAGCTCGAACCTGAGGTACTTTCGATGGGAGCTTCTGATGAGAATATGGAAGTAGGCATCCTTGAGGTCCAGGGATGCTAGCCAGTCCCCTGGCCTTAAAGAGGGTAGAATAATTCCCAGTCACCATTTTGAATTTCGGTTTTAAAAGGTACTTGTTTAAGTATCTGAGATCCAGGATGGGCCGCCATTCTCCTGTCTTTTTCGGGTAAGGAAGTACCTGGAGTACAACCCTTTGCCCTGGTGTAGGGGTGGAACCCTTTCCATGGCTTTGAGAGCCAGGAGGGAAGAGACCTCTGCCTCTAGGGCAAGTGCCTCTGAAGGATTTGCAGGTGGAAAGGATCTGGTTCTCATCTTTGGAAACTTTTTGAAGCTGAGAACCAGTCCCTGGCTTACTACTTCCAGGACCCACTTGTCTGATGTCAGAGACTCCCAGTCCTGGACAAAGTAAGCCAGCCTGCCCCCTACAGGTAGTTGAGAATCGGCCCTGGCAACCCCATCAGGGTGCCTGCTTGGCAGGGCATTGGGCTGAGGGGTGGAAGCAGGCCTACCTGCACCCGTCTGCCTCTCCTCTAAAGAACCCCTCTGGGCAAAAGCTGAAGAGGAGGCCTGGCTTGGTAAAGGCCTATGAAAAGGCCTGCCCCTGCCCTGGAAGCTGCCTTGAGGAGTGGCCTGCCTTTCCTTGGCCTGTGCACTCCTATAGGTGGTCCTATACTCATCCATTTTCTTCATGTAGTTCTCTGTCTGCTCCCAAACAGAGAATTACCCACAACAGGAAAATCCATGGCCTAAGTCTGGGTATCCTGTGACAGGCTAGTACATCTGAGCCAAGCCATCCTGTGAAGAGCCACAGATGTAGCCATGACTCTTGATGAAACATCATTTGAGTCCACTGCAGCATGGAATTGCACCTTGGATGCCTAAGTACCATCGGCAGCCACCTGCTCCAGCTCCTTGGCAAGCTGGCCAGGGACCTGTTTTGCAAGAGCCATAACAGTGATCCCATCTGGATTTCTGGTATCTAGCAACGTAAGCCATATAATTTGCCTGTCTGAGTCCCAAAGATGCTGCCATGTACTGTTTCTTTGCCATGGCATCAACCTTCCTGGAGTCCTTGTCCGGGGGTGTGAGGCCAAGGAATATTTGCTTGTCACAGGCTGCAGCCTGCACTACCCAACATGGCTGCATTGTTGTGTAAGGAACTCCGTGATCAGAGCCTGACAATGTGTACCTCTTGTCCATTCTCTTATCCACAGGAGGTATAGTGTGAGGAGTTTTTAGAATTTTAAAAGTCTGTTTCCCAAAAGATTTATGCAAGGGAATAGACAATCTCCTGGACTCTGGGATATCCATCATTTCCACATAGTCAGGCTCCTCTTGATCATCTCTAAGAAAGAAAAAGCAATCCCACAGGAAATGGACAAAGTCTTTCACATGCAAAAGCCGCCTCTCCGATGTGCAGATGATGTAGAAACAATCTCCAATATAGAGTAAACAAGGTGAGGGCACTTCAAAAAAGATATCTGTAGACAGTCTTTCTTGTTTTCTCAAATTTTTCTTTTTTATTAGTTTAAAATGTGGCAATTCTCAACGTTTCACCAAGTGTCTTGTCTTTATCAAGAGATGCCCTTATGAAAAAATATATAAATACATAAAATTAAAAGGACTGTCTACACACATATTTATACCATCTTATAATGCTTTTAAATAAATACCCACTGATGCCACTTACTACATAAAGTGTCAGTCATATATTGTCACTTTCTCTCACATTAGCATGGATTCCAGATCCTATAGAACAAATACATATATACATAATGTATAAATATTTAATTAATCTAATATATCTATCCTATATCAGTAATTAGAGATGGAACCCTACACCAAAACACCAAATTGTAGTGAACAGTGTTACAACTTTCCCAATAGGTACTAGTCCATACCTACAAGTTTCACTGTATTTTGAAAATGACATATGCCATTAAGCTATGGCCTCATTCAATTGTAAAACTTCATAATATGCTTCTTCACATGTTTTTCAAACTAGAATGCAAATAAGAGAAAACCTTTCTATCAAGCAAATTAAGGCATTTTTATACTCAAGTTATTATTTTAGACCAATCATTGTTCAGTCTCTCTAACATTTTTACCCAGAAAAAGTGTACCATTGATGTTTCTTTTAAGTAAAACAAATCGTCTTAATTTATACACATATGTAGCATATTACAATACCCCCCACACACACACACACACACAACAACAACCTATGAACTCTAATATGATGTAAACATTCATCTCTGAGAGTGCCAAAACGCCGTGTATAATATTGGATTAAAGCGGCACTCAGCCGCTAACCTGCAAAATCCATACTCATAAAAACTTCGATGGCTGTGGCTGCTGTATAATATTAACATTCACTTCTCTATAAGCTATCATGAATTCCTCTTTCATAACACTAACTTCACGCTTTTTCTTCAAACTTCCTAACCTTTTTATACCAATATGTACATATTATGACTATTACAGTTTCCTTTTTTGACTTCCAGACCTATAAACTCTAATGTGAACATTCATCTCTCTACGAACTTCCAGAAAGCTCGTGCCGACCACACTGGATTAAAGCGGCACTCTGCTGCTAACCTATAAAATCCATATTCATTATCTCAAGGTGTTAATACTTTCTGGTTGTCTAAATGAACCTCTTTATTTTTTCGTTACTCTCTCTATAGCCACAATCTTCATTCATGCACCTTCCTACAGATTATAGACAATTTCTAAAATCGTACTAGCGTATTCATCCTCACCCCAGTACCAAGCAGTATTTTTAATTCTTTACCTATTAATTCTTGAAGTCCAGACGCAGCTTTGATTTCTCAAAAAGATTCTAATTCTTTAACCCACGGATCTTCTTTCTACGCATGGACGCTACATCCATTAGCCCTGAAGTTTTTTCGGTCACTCTGACTAGACTTAAAAGTGCACCTCCGATGACATCACATAATTCAGCCTTAAAGGTAAACTGTCTTTCAATTCTAGTTTATACACTTCCCATTGACAATCATGTCTCGATCATCATATTATTCCAATAAATCTTATTTCCTTCATTTTTAATCCCAGAGAAGTAACCTCCCCAATCTCTAAACCAAATAATCTTAACAAATGCCCCTAAATTACGTCTCTCATTTGCTCCAGTGTCCTCACTTATAGCCTGACTTTTGTGACTATAACCTAACAAAAATGGTCATAACAGATGTCCCTTGAGTTTGTTTCCCATTCTCTCTCGTGTCCTCTCTCACCTTGTTTACTCTATATTGGAGATTGTTTCTACATCCTCTTGATCATCCACAGCTTCCTCCATAGGGAGCTGGAGGGTTTCAGCCACTTTTTTATAGAACATAAAATGAGAAGAGGACTCAGAAAGCCTAGGAGGGGACACTCCTGAAGGTCTGTCTGAGGAGATGTCCGGGTCGATGGGCACATCCAGACTTTTCAAATCCACATTCACTCTCCTCATACTCCTCTTCCCCTTCTCCGGTTCATAATATTCCTCCAAATCATAGTCTTGAACCAGTGGAACCCGGCCGAATTTGGGTGCTTACCTGATGGCACAGTTGAGTGAACCCGGAGAAGCGACTGGACAATCTGAATCGCTTGGCTATTTCTTCAGCAGTTGGAGAGGAAGTTTGACTCCACACCAGCTGATTTTCTAGTCCTTTTTGCTGGAACCGACCCCTCAGAGTCGGCTCTCCTTTTGCCCAAGGAAGTCTCACCCTGGTCAGAGGGCACTCCCTCTGGTTCGGTTGGAACCAAACCGGGCTGGCCATCTGGGTCAGTGGACTTCTTGGCCTCCCTTTCCCTGAGCCTACCAAATCTCTTATCCAGGGTAGCTGCAGGAAAATTTTGACAAATCTGGCAGTCTGCATTGAGGTGGTCAAACCCCAGACAATAAACACAGGTGGTGTGGGGGTCAGCCTTGGCAAAGGCTTCCCCACACACACTGCAGTGTTGAAACCCAGTGGGCCCAGTTTTTTTCTGCGTTGCTCAGACATAGTGCCAGTCCTAACCGAACTTGCCCATTTAAAGACCCTCTTATTGGTTCCCAACCATGTAACGGGTCGTGGAAAAAAACGTAAGAAATTCCATTTTTTAGAACCGATAAGAACCAGTAACCACACTCTAAATGATAGAATAAAATATTTTTAAACAACCTGATCGGTTCAAGAGTGAACCGATAACTGTTTACAAGTTCCACACAGAGAGAAATAATGTAAACCTATCTAATACTCACAAATACCACAGACAGAGCTTGAACCGACCGGTTGCGGTTTAAATTCGGTCAAAAAAACGAGAAAATAATACTTTAACCGACAAAATGAACCGAGCAGAAGGAGAAATCTCCGGAGCGACTGTTCAGTGAGGCGGAGTAAAGAATCTGACAGTTTGAGTTTGAAGAACAACAGACAGAGTTTTCAACCGAGCTCGAGCTCAGCGTTCCATGCCTGGCATGGAAAGTTAACTCTTTCACCTCCGGAGCAGTTCGAAGGTTGGGACTCATTGCATATGTCATAATATAGCAAGACTTCATGTTGTTAGAAATTATAATTCTGTACAACAGTTCCAAGCAAATGAAATGGAAAATAAATACAATAGGAATCAGTTACAGTATGACAATTTAGGGATGAATGAGTACACCTGAAGTTTGAAACTGTACAGTGTTGCACTATTGTGTGTGCAACAGTTGGCCATCCATGTTACTGAACATAAATAATTGCAACTGCAGAAATATGGAACATAATGTAACTGAAACTAATATCGATACTGATTTTCCAAGTATTCTTAGACCGGTATTTTAAGAGAGATAATAGGTTATAGAATTGTTATCTCTGGCCACTCATTACACTGCAATAAAGTGAAAATGTATCATACTGTACTTTCAGGTGCACGTTTTTATGTGTTCCATTAATATAATTATTAGAATATGTAATATGTTCCTGTATGCAAAACACCAATTGCTTTTATACGCAAATTATTTGCCTGTAACTTTTGTCAGTAACACGTATTATTTTGCTACTACAAGGTTTGTTTTTTGCACTGTGCAATCCTCAGTTGTCCAATCAGATGAAAAAAGGTAACACACACCAGCACTCCAAGAAAACTGCTACTGTTTGACAAAAAAAAAAAACTCCACAAAAACAATGAGGAAAAGCCATACATTTTCTGGCAACCAAGTTACTCATTGCACTCAGTTATAGTATTACTATTGCTTTTACTGTAGCCATGGGCATAGTATACGTAACACAGGTATGTTCTAGCTTCTCCCAAGTTTATACCGCACACACTTTGAATAATGTGTACTCAAATAATTTACAAAATATAAATTTTTATATTTTGCATTAAAATTATAGAGTGTACTGCAATTAACAATAATGGAGGGTGCCTTTCGTTTACTTATGTTTTATACAGGATTCCTTTTTTTTTTCAGAGCGCAGCATAATTATGTCTTCTTTTCTGACATTGTCTAAGTATATGTATATGTAAACGCAATGAAATTATATACACTGACCCACCAACAGACAGGCAGGCAGAAACAAGGCTTTCCTCATTAACCCTTAAGGCTTTTGTTCACATTACAAGAAATGGGCATCTGTAGATTAGGTGATAATATGAATGCAGTGCTTGGATGAACAGCCAGCATATGGAATTCTGGCAGCCTTTTTGTTGTACTTTGTGGGCCACTGCAACACATACTAATATAAGCAGTGTGTGCTAATTTGTCAGTGGTGTAATGAAGGTTTGGTTCAGTGCTTTCCAAATGGAAAGAATCAGGCGCCATCTGCTGTTAGATGTTTGTCAGTGCAACATTGACATAGGCCTGCTTGTACCACACTGCAGCTTAGAAATGGGCTTGCTAAAAACTCGTGAAATCTTTGCCTACACATGAACAGATAAATCATCCACCTTAAGGATAGTTGGTGGATCTGCCCCTCTGATGACCTGAGCATCATTCCACTGCATCTGTACGCTCCTCCAGCCTGTGTATTCTTCCCTCCATCTCCACCACCCAGTTTCTCAACCCTGCCACTGACTCTTTCAGCACCCTTCCTTCAATCATCACCCAGTCTATATAGACCCAGGATATTTCACCTGCTTTTCCCAGCAACTAGTTTTTTTTGTTCTGTTTTCTGTTTTTCCTACCTTCACTCCGACAAAGCATGTGGTTTCAACCACTTACTTTTAAAGAAAGTTTCCACTTCTCCCATCATCCTATCCTCCAGCTTTCATTCACCCTCCCTGAGGCACCTGGGAAAACAGCATCCCAACCAACCCATTGGTTTTGTATAGGGAATTTAATGAACTTTGCTGCCAACAGTCACTTCAGCCCTGCAGCCCATCGAAGCACCTCTATACCAGTGGTTCTTATTGAAGTGAAAGGAAAAACCCACCAAGCTCCTTAAAAAACATTTATTAATTTGGCCCTAATATTATTACTTGATAAATCTTGCTTTTGTTAAAATAACACTACTAGGAAATGCAAGAAAGGTATGATACAAATTTGTGGTAATATTATTAATATGCTACAAGACACAATTTCCACATAGTTTTCTCCATGGTATCATGCGTACAGAGCTTCCCTCTGGCTAAATCAAATCCCTGTGCATATATTCTGCAATTACTTCCTACCATCCTTCAAGGCTGAGTTGAAGATACATCTTTCTGAGGCACCTCCTCACCCCAGCTCATTCTTTGCTCTTACACTGTTGTTCTTGTTGACTAGTGCCTCCAATACTGTACTTGCATCTCCCCCTGTACCTTTCCACTCCCCTTATCTCGTGGTCCCACTCGTATCAAGTATTCATCCCCCCCAGCACCAGCTGCCTTGACCCATTCCCTTCTCTCCACTAGCACGGTCATGACCTCATTCCCCCTTTTAGGACCTTTGACTAAGCCTTACCTCCAGGCTGCTACCCCTTTTTCCGCACTGTGCTCCCCTAATGCTCATCTCCTGATGGATGTCAGTAACTGGTTGTTTTTTGTTTTTTTTCTTCTACTCACAGAATGTATTTTCACCTTTACTTAATTTGATATTGTAATCACCAGGCATTGTTGAAATATTTACAGGAGTCATGCGATTTGTCTTTGTACTAATTGTAAAGCATTTGTTGTATTTTCTGTCTATTCCCGTAACTTGTTTGTATGTTGTTGTACAGACATGGAACCATTGTTAAAGAGCATTTGCTCAAAGGTGTTTTCCGAACTATTGAAATAAAATAAATAAATAAAAAGTTTCTAACTATATGACAAACAAAAAAATTAAAATAACTCAACAGTAACTGAAGAAATTAACATTTCAAATAAGTTGCAAATAAGAGGGATCCCAGATTATTTTGGAGCTAAAACGTTTTATACCTGTTTATTTTATTTTCTTAACTTGTGTCCCCAGATCTGCTTTATTTCATACTCTTGCATTTTCCACCAGACAGTTTTTAAGTGTCAACATGTGTGAGATAAAATACAACACAACATTCTATAAAACAGTCTTTGTCTTGTGACTGTACACCAGATTCTAATAAAATGCAAAGTTGTAATACCTTAGCATTCTATGAATCTGCATTGCATTTGGCATATAAAAATCAATGTTTATTGTTACACTCTGACATAGTTGTAAAAAAATATAAACACAGCCACTGCATTTAATTTCAGTTGTTTAGCAGCCGTAACTTGATGTGCAATTGGTTGCAGTGTGTTAAAGTGTGCATATGCTATTTTCTGGCCTTTTCCACATCTGCTTGTACAGCAGTGAGACTTGCAACTCCTGCAGTCCTATGCCAAAAATTTACCCAGGTTTGCATTTCAAATTGGCTTTCTTTTATTAGTCAGGGGCAAAAACACTTAGATAGATAGGTAGACTGACAGACAAACAGATAGATGAGATGAGAGTGAAAGAAAAAGAGAAAGACAGCGAGCAGGGGATTGTTGGCTCACTGCTGAAACTGAAGCCAACAGCATGACTCCAGCTGTGGCTTCACATTTCAAGAAAGTCCCGCCATTCTCATACTGAGAGTGCGGGTGGACAGCTCCTCTCATTATGCTGGGCATCCAGGATTTTGGGGTGTCCGGAAATATTATTTCTAGGGCGGTTCTCAAAAAACAAACACCACAATCTATCAAAATGGGCCCCGTTTACCTAGGTGTAGGTGTTTATTTTTTTTTTAAATACATAATTTCTATGTATTTTCAGTGTTTTTGATTAAAAAAAAACAAGATAGTAGCCACCATGATCTTTTTGTTTTTCTCACAAGTAAATCATCTGTGTTTTTTTACCATTCAAGCATGATGGTGACCAAAAAATCCTTATAACTCTAGAACCATACAATATTTTTTCACAAAACCTTTGATAGGCACTACCTCAGTACAGGCCATTTCTACCCTGAACATTTCTTGAAAAGATCTTGCATCATCTAAGTTGTGCATGAGAGGGAAAAAACATGTTAAATATAAGAACACCAAGTACCTTTTATTCACATTTCTTGCTGTTCCATATCTCAAAAAACAGAACAAGATGCAGTCGTGAAGCTTTTCACATCTTGAGACTCTGCCAACCTGACCACACATACTGCATTTTGGAATATTTTGTGAACACTACTGAAGTTATTAAGGTGCAATAATTATGGTATAACATTAAACAGCTTACTGTACTCTAACTATGGGGCTCTACCACACCCATGTGTGTGTGTGTATATATATATATATATATATATATATATATATGTGTGTGTGTGTGTATGTATGAATATATGTGTGTGTGTGTGTGTAGATATGTGTATATATATAGGATATGTGGAGGTTGACTGTGTGATAACTCATTTATCTGCTACAGTTGCTAGTGACCTCAAGTAACTTCACGAGTGGTGAAGCCGTGGTGATGGTTATGAGAAGGTCACTGGTAACTACATCCATAAATGAGTTTATCACGCAATCGACCCTCACATATTCCATTTATGCAATAGGCTTTAGGGGTTTATATCCATTTTCATGAAAACTGAGATATTGGCCATTAGTGCGGATAAGCGCAGACTTTGTGCGACTTAGCACGGACTTTGCACAGAATTTGCACGATTTGCGCAATGTAATAGATAGAACTTTGCCCGACTTTGCGCGCAGTCACTGTGTGTATAAATTTATAAACAGAATGTCTCAGATAAATGGATTTATCACACAGTTTATCTCTAAACACCTGTTGCATAAATATATATATATACAGTATATATATACACACACACACCAAACATACACTCACATGGTTAATGTTTTCAGGCATTTATTTATGTATTTATTTATTTATTTATTTAAGCGATTTTTCAAGGCAGGCATACAGAGCGGAGTAATGCTCGATTCCAGATGCACCCTGGGGGTGAGGGGGAGAGGAGAATGTACAGTAGTAATACTGAGGCAATATACAGGTTACAAGCCAAACACTATATAGAGGCAATATACAGGTTACAAGCCAAACACTAGACTATGCAATGAAATATACAGTAGATATACAGAGGAATATGCAGCAACCAAGCCATACAAAGGCATAAACAAATGAACAGACATGTAATTTGTCACAGAGGACGCAGGCCCCATTATTGTGACCCTCAAAGCTGAGGACGGTTATGTACAGACACAAATCATATACAGATTATTTACAGAATAACTCTATAACAACATGGGTAGAGGTCTCAGGAAGCAAACCATGAGCATTTGAAAGTCTTAATAATTCTGCCTTGCTCCCTTCTTTCCTCAAGAGAGTACTTGTTTAAATTCTAGTCTTTCCTTATACAAGATTCCCTGTTAACACCGGATCATCTTTGTAGCTTGTCTCTGCACTGACTCCAGCTGGTTTACATCCTTCTTATCATAGGGGCTCCTGTACTGCCCACAGCACTCCAGGTGCAGTCGCATGATCTGTATAGTTGTTGGTTTGTTTTTTCAAGTTCTTAATATTCCTTTTAGATTTTTTATTATAAACATAAAAATAGAAATGCTGAAACTGAGTTTGAACATGACATAGCTGTGGCCATCACAAGTTAGTGTGTGTCACCAATTTGTTGATGGTCACTATTGTCCTTTATGACAGATACTGGTGAAGTTTTTAATTAGTTAAGTGGCAATGACTGTGAGCTGCATGTTTCACATCTGCTCAAACCAAGCTTGCCGATGATGACATTGTGAAAGTCGTTGAACTGTCCGCAGGAGGACTTGACAGCAGTCTTTACAGTTCCGGTGTTGGTGGAAGCAGTGAGCCAGACTGTGGTTCTGCTAGTGCCAATGAGAGTCCAACTCCAGGGAGACTTGGCTGCAGGAGATACAAGAGTGAGACTAGTAGTAGATGGGACCTGTGGGAGATAGGAATAATCAAATGTATAGCTGAAGTTGATACATGGTAAGTAAAGTTTGAGAAAGGCTAGGAATTCAATATTCTCAGCATCTAGCTTGAAGCAATGTGGTGAGGCAATATCACCAGTTGTACTGAAACAACATTCTGCAGTGACCCACATTTGGGAGCATCCAAGAAAGTATAGAGTGACTTTAGCCAGTGAAGCTCAAATAACTGTTCTGTCTTGCCAGGATTTGATGGGGTCAGTACTTCAGCCACACAGTGGCTCTGATAAATAGACTTGCATTATGTATTCTGATGCGTGTCCATGCCTTTATACAAAATGTCTCAGCAAGGGCTTTCAGTGTCAAAAGCTCCCATACATCCTTTGTTGTGTTTGGATTATCATTATCAAAATCATCTTCCTCCATGATGTTCTCATCTTGCTGCCATCTGACACTGTGAAAAGAGGCCCCTGGCTGAGTCAGGGGTAACCTTGAGGTGAGGCTTGGGCACTAAAACTGAGCACTGGTCCTAGCACTAGAAGCATGTGAAGTTGGACTAGAAAAGGAGTTGAATTAGTACAAGTAGGAGGCCCTTGAATTTTGGTTGTAGCTGATGTGTCTAGGGGAATACATGCATCTTTGTATCTGGGATCCATACAAACAGAAGAGAGAAGAAAATAAGTGTTGAACCCAGGCCACCCAGAATACCAGTCTGGTTACACTACCAGCTGGGATCCAGTAGTGCTGCCATGCCAGATTGAGTGCCTGATCTAATACTTTTAAATCTCTTATCAAGTTGTGATAGAAACATCTCTGCCATTTCTCAAATAAGGACTGCAATCTGCTTGAGCTGCTGCTATGACTAAGATGAATTGGTGGCATCACTGCCACCTCCTCCACCATCATCACTGCTGTCATTCTCACTACCACAATGTCATCATTGTAGCTACCACACCACAACCACCAGCCATGCTTTTTTTTCTGCTGCTGTAGATCTCAGATGGCACATCTGTCATTCAGACTCACCTTAGGAAGGACAATGCAAGAGGTATCTGATTCAGTACTGACATCTTTGGAGGCCTGCTAATAAGGTCTCAGAAGTGGAACAAGCTTGTGAAGCACACACCTCTGCACAGGTATCCCATCCACAGGCCACATCAACAAATTCTAACCCGGAGCACATCTTTCTGTTCCATCACTATCTCCTAGAATTAAAGACGGTGTTCCACTTAGTCATGTCTTTAAGCAGCACTGAGGAATATTCTGCATCTGTTGGTACCGGCGCAGTTCATTGGGTTTGGCTGAATGATGGAAATAGCTACTGTTGTTCCATATGGTGTCATGTATTTCTTTTAATTCTGCATGTTTCTCAACCATGACCCACCACTCCATTCAGTGAGGCAGAAATTCCAATAATTCACAGCCTTAAGCAAGTTACGCCAACTGTCTGCGATGAATATCTGCACCATGTGGGTATATCCAAATGTCCAGCAGTGATTAGATAAATTAACAGTTATGTTCTTATTGTAAAAGTAGATCTTCCAAAGAATCTTTTCCCTTAGGCCACACCTTTGGAACTATACCCATGTCAGTGCTAGGACCACACGGAAACATTTGCTAGCTGTGGGCTTCCCACTATGACGTCACGTGTCAGCGTCTATATAAATGTGGGCAGCCACATCCCTCCTCAGTTCCCCATTGGAGAATGTGCTCAGAGGACTCTCTTCTTGGGGAACCAGAAGATTATACCAGCACCTACGATATTAGGCACATGCTGGTGCTGGAAATAGAAGCTATGAAAATCCTAAGGCAAAATAGAATGCCATATTCCACTACAGTTGATAAAAGGGGAAAGGAGAGAGGGCCAGCATGGCCTAAACAAAGAGATTTTCTCGAAGATCTACTGTTACGGTAAGTACATAACTGTTCTTTCTTCTTTGAGGCTATCTCTTCCCTTAGGCTACACCTTTGGAATGAGTTCCAAGCAGTCCCAAAACCTAACTAGGATGTTGGAGCAGTCTGTTCATGACAACAGGCCCTGCAGAACAGCAAAGTCAAAGTCTGTACATCTACAAGAAACAATGCCCAGACTGTAATAATACACCCCTATTTTTCCACGGCACCCACCTCCAACCAATACCCCCTTCCCCGGGACACCCTGGGCCCACCCCTTCCTTGCCATAACTACCCTCCGCACCCTATCCATCATTTGTACCCCCACTAGTAGGACCTCGCATCGGTACCTGGCTAAGGGTCCTGGTCACCAGACCGCTCATCAGATTAATTGCTCTACTCCTTCTGCTCTCTGGGAACATACACCCCAACCCGGGCCGTTGTCGACTAGCCACCCACACCCCACTCTAGTACTGGCCTCAGCATTGCATCCATGAATATTTGCAGCCTCCTAAAAAATCTGCTGCTCTCCAGTGCTGGGCTGTACAACACCGTCCTGATGTTATAGCACTAGTCAAGACCTGGCTCTTGAGAAAAACTCCGACTCAGTTATCTCCCTTCCTGGCTACACTCTGTTCAGGGAAGACCGTATAGACAAACGTGGTGGCAGGTGTGCAGTCTTTATGTGTGACACACTTTTAGGTCATGCTCTTCCTGCCCCCAAGCTCAGTTTTAGTGCCCAAGCCCTCACCCTCAAGGTTACCCCTGACTCAGCCAGGGGCCCTCTTTTTCTCACAGTCTCTTACATACCCCTGAGGGACCAGGGACCAGCTGTCCACTCCCTCATTGATTACCTCACCACACTCCCACACAAGGTGGAGCAGCTCATCCTAGGTCACCTTAATGGCTGAGTACCACTGTCTCCCATATCAGGGACTCCTTCGCTGCCCTAGATATGACCCAACTAGTTACCTCACCCACTAGATTTAACCAGTCAGGCAGTTCCAGCACCCTCCTAGATGTCATTCTGTCGAACCTGCCCCATAAAATCAGGGATATTAATGTACTACCAGACTCTCTTAGTGACCACTCTCCTGTCCTCTGCCACTGGTCATCCCCCACACCAAAATCAGTGCCCCAGGTCATCTCGCGCCGGCGCTTTCGCCCTGGGGGTCTCAGAAAGCTAAAAACACACCTAGCCCAGCTTGACTGGTCCCCAATCCTACTCACAATGGATATTAACTCTGCCCTTGCCTATTTCTCCAGTGCCTTCAGCAAGGCTCTGCGACCTTTTCGCCCGACCAGAACTGTATCAAGAAACGCAACGCCCCATGGATCTCCCCATCCTCAACCATACACTGAGGCAAAGAGATAATCTCTGGCATATTGCTGTCGAGACAGGCAAACTGGCTGACAGACAAGCCTATAATGCAGCACATAACAAGTGCACCTGGGCTATAAGGCAGGCTAAGGCCAAATATTATCAAGCCACCCTTGAATCCACTTGGGGCTCATCCCATGCCTTCTGGGACAATATGAAAGAGCTCAATGGAAAGACCCACTCCCCCCAACTATCACTACTCTCAATAGACGGTACCGTCACTACTGATCCTCCCCGCATAGCTGAGTGCCTCAATATGGCTTTCTCAGATCTAAGCTCTGTCCTCCCAACTACTTTTGACCCTATCCCTGCCTCCACACACCCCCATCTCGGATCACCCCCTTTCTATCTGCGTACCATATCACCCCTTGAAGCCAGGCCTCATCTGCAAAAAGCCTTATTTAGCAACAACCCCAGCTGTGATCCCCTGGACTCCAGGAGTCTCCTATTAGTCCTAGATACTGTACTAGCCCCTCTCACCAACCTTTTAAACCAGTCATTATGTCTTGGTCAAATTCCCAGTGCCTGGAAAATTGCAGAAATCACCCCATCCATAAGAGTGGAGATACAACCTCCCCTAACAATTTCAGGCCCATCTACATTCTCCCCCCTTCCTTCAAAGCACTAGAAAAAATAGTGGCCATTCAGCTCTCAAGTATCTGGCCAAATATGACCTACTATGTCTGGAACAACATGGATTCCACCCTGGACACAGTACCACTACAGCCCTCCTGGAGTTCTCCCAAGCACCTCCACTCTGCTCTCGACTCTGGTCATGTTGTGGGTGCAGTGTTCATTGACCTCTCCAAGGCCTTTGACACTGTCTGTCACCTCCTCCTACTTGACTCCCTCCACCAACTTGGCTTCTCCTCTGGCCCACTGGCTTGGTTCACCAGTTACCTCTCTGCCAGATCACAGCGCATGATGGTAAATGGCACCCTGTCCAATACCCTACCCATTCGCTCGGGGGTCTCCCAGGGTTCCATCCTGGGCCTGTTCTGTTCAGCCTATTTCTCAATACCCTCCCCAGCACCTGCTCAGGCAATATAGTTCTCTATGCCGATGATGCGGTTCTCCTTGCCTCCCACCCTGACCCCACATCTCGACAGGAATCCCTGCAGCACACATTCAACCAAGCCGAAAAGTGGTTCCTTGACCACTGGCTGGTCATTAACCTCAAAAAACCAAATCTATGCTTTTTTCACATCACCAGAATAAGGCCCAAAACTGCCCCCTCTGCATTCTCCCCAGTAATGCTCACCCTCTCGAGCAGGTGTTGTCCTACAAGTACTTGGGCATCATCTTCGATTTGGCTCTTACATTCCACACCCACATCAATACCCTGTCCTCAGCCATAAACTCTTGGATTGGCCTTCTCTATCGCCACAGAGATTGCCTCCCCCAAACCGCTCTCCGACTGGCCATCAACTCCTCCATCTTGTCCCTAGTGGACTACGGCCTACCTATCTATGCTGCGGCCGATAATACTGCCCTCACCAGAATCCAGACCTTGATAAACAAGGCCTGCAGGCTCCTGACTGGTGCATCCCTCCACACCCATACTTGCCTATTCTATTCCACTGCCAACCTGCTCACCTTGGAGGAGTGCCTGCACACCAAACCTGCACACTTGCCAAAATCCCTGCTAGGACACTCCCCCGGGGTCACGTGTCCTTGCAGCTTGCATCCCATCCGTTGCCACCTGTAGCTCAGTTAGGCCACCTTTCTGGTGCCCCTACAAGACCTCCCTAGCCTAAAGGTCCTTCCACTGCAGCGCCACCACATGGTTCAACTCCCTCCCAGCTCTGTCACTAAGGGTACAAAAATGGGTCCCTTTAAAGTCGCTCTCCATAACCACCTCTTTGGCGCCAAAGCTGTAGTTGTCTTTAATCAACCTAATGTTGGGGTCCCTCTCCATTTCTTGCCCATAGCCTTGACAAGACAATGTCCATTGGACTCCTTCCCCTTTTTTCTTCTCTTTTTCCTCACCCCTGTCCCCCCCACCCTTCCACTTAGGTATTTCCCAGTACGACCAGGGTTGTGACTTCTACTATTGTTATACTTTATCGATTGCTACTCACTGCATGTAACTTTATCCATAAACCACTATTATATTGTGCTCTTTTTGTTATCTGTATTGCACCTGATGTTACCACTGTTGTATCTCACACTGTAAACATGTCTACCCTCCCTGCGACGAGGTGCCTCTGTAAATGAGTCCCCTGACTCAAAGGTTGTAAATCTGACTTTCAAAAATAAATAAATAAATAAATAATATAGCTGTGAACAGTACTACAGGTGGCTGCAGCACAGATGTCAGCTGCAGAGATATTTCTGAAGCAAACAATAGATGTGGTCATGCCCCTTGTAGAATGACCTCGAACTGCGACAGGAGGTTCCTTACCGTACTTCCTATAACACAACGTATTGCAATGTGGTAACCATTTGGACAAAGTACAGTTACATAAGAACTTACCATAACAGTGGATCTTCGAGAGGAGCTCTTGCAGCAGGCCATAACTGGTAGGACTGAAGCTGCCAGATGCCAGGACCACACAGAAGACTTCCTAGCTGGCAGTGTACCTTGGGAGACTGCCCCCCACCATCAGCGCAGTGATGGCCTATCCTATAAAAGGGGCGGTCCATCACACCTACCTCAGTTCTCCCGCTGGAGACCCCAAGCAGGCAGCGAATGGAGAACCAAGGCAGTTCCCGAGAGCCAATAAAAGGAGGCATAAGCAGAAGGAGTGCAATGGAAAAATAAACAACAGGGGGAAGGAGGGAAGGAAAGCAAGGCTTGCTGCAAGAGCTCTTCTCGAAGATCTACTGTTATGGTAAGTTCTTATGTAACCATCTTACTTTGAGGAGGCTCTTGCAGCAGGTCATAACCGGTAGGACTGAGTCCCAAGCAGAACTGGAACTGGTCAGAATGGCAACCAGGAGGAGGAACAAAGTCTCAGCAGCACATAGCTCAGGAGAGAAGGCCATGAAGGACTGCTAAGCCAAAACTGGCTCTGTGCCTAGTGGCAATGTCCAGACTGTAATGCTTGGTGAAAGTGTGGACAGAACCTCAGGTGGCAACTGCACAAATATCCACAGTAGACACAGTCCTGAAATATGCTGTGGAGGCAGCCATGCCTCTGGTCGAGTGACCCTTAACCACTTCCAGCAAGGGCTTAGAAACATAGAAACATAGAATTTGATGGCAGATAAAAGGACCGGCTTGGCCCACTAGTCTGCACATTTCCATACCTAACGGATAAGCTGCAGATCCTAGTTAACCAACAGCCTACTTCCTCCTAGCCCCCACTAGAATTTCTTATGTCTGTCCCATGCATTCTTGAATTCCCCACTGTTTTTGACTCTCGACCTCCTCAGGAAGGCTGTTCCATGCATCTACAACCCTCTCTGAGAAAATACTTCCTCACATTACCTCTGAGCCTCCCCTCTATCTTAAAATTGTACTTTGCCTCTTTTTCTGAAAGATGCAACCCTCTTGGACTTTGTTGATTCCCTTGAGGTATTTGGAAGTTTTTATCATGTCCCTCTCCTCCCTCCTTTCCTCAAGGCTATACATCTAATCTCTTTAATCTTTCTTCATATGTCTTCTGGTGCAGATCTTGTACCATTTTGCTGCTCTCCTCTAGATAGCCTCCATCTTTTGCTGTACTCGCGGTAGCAGTAAACAATGCAATTGGCCAACCACTTAGACAAACACTGCTTTGAAATGGGTGCATCCTCTCTTAGGAGCGAACAAAATGAACAACTGGTCAGATATTCAAACAGATTTGGCGCGTGGGTATAATACCTCAGCACCCTATAAACATCCAAGGTATGGAACAAGATATCCCCTGATTAGAATATTCAGGGTAATAAACTGGCAAGTGATTGGACTGGTTCAACGTAAATTCAATTTTTTTTGTTTTTCCAATTGTTTAACCAGGTGAGACACACTAAGCTGAAAGCTTTTTTACAGGTGCAACCTGGAGCACAGGAAGTGAAGTGACTTGCTTAGGGTCACACAGTATAAGTGGGGGCTGGATTCAAACCCAGGTCTCCAGATTTGCAGCTCAGAGCCTTAAACCACCGCGCCTATACTGCCTCCTAATTCAGATACCACCTTAGGCAAAACCTTAAGATTAGTATGCAAAGACACCCTGTCATTGTGGAAAACCAGATAAGGCTCTTTACACACTAAAACTTGAAGCTCAGAAGTCCTCTGAAAAGAAGTAAGAACAACTACAAAGAGCGCTTTCCATGACAGAAAGCACAGGTCACAGCTTGCGGTCAGTTCAAAGGGAGGCAGAGTGAGTTTTTCCAAAATAAAATTAAGGTCCCATGGAGGGATGGGATTCCTAATAGGAAGCTTCAATTGCAAAATGTCCCACAAAAACGTGCAGAACACCACCATCTAGGCAATGGTTTAGCCCTCAATAGGTGCATGGTATGTAGAGATGGCGGAAAGGTGCACCTTAAGAGAAGAGAACCCTAGGCCAGAATCCAAAAGGGAAAGCAGGTACTCCAGAATCAAATTCACCAGGCAGGTGAAGGGGTCCAGGTGGCAAGCTGCAGCCCACAGAACAAAGCGCTTCTATTTCATCCCATAAGTGGCCCTGGCAGAAGGTTTCCTAGCAGCCACCAGGACAACAGTGACCCTGGAGGAGACCCCAAAGCAGGCAATTGTTAGGTCCGCAGGAGCCACACATGGAGATGCAGAGATTTGAGGTCCTGATGAATCAGGGTGCCCTGATTCTGGGACAGCAAGCGTGCACAGGGGCAAGAGCAGTAAAGGTTCCACTGCCAGCTGTTGCAGTGAAAGGAACCAAATATGCAGCCAGAAGGGGGCTATGGAGGATCTCCACCCTCTGACTGGAGATTGAGAAGGACCTGCAGGAGCGGGAAGGCATACAGGAACCTCCTTTCCAGGCGAGGGATAATGAGTCTCACCAAACACTCCAGGCACAGGACTGAGCGAGCAGAAAAGCAGCAGCTTTGCATTGAGTGCGGATGCAAAAATGTCCAACTCTGGGCAACCCCACCTGTCAAAGAGGTTTTCAAGCACTGAGGACAGAAGTTCCCACTTATGGATCCTTGACATGGAGCAGTTGAGACTGTCAGCCAGGATGCTCTGGACGCCTGGGACATGCACAGCTAAGAGTTCCAGGCCGTGCTTGATGGCCCAGTACCAGAGTCTCATCATCACCTCCCAAGAGATTGCCCCCCTGCTTGCTGATGTAGTACACTATGCACATGTTGTCTGTCAGCACCAGCAGAGGGCTAGGAAGCAGATGCATCTGGAAGGCTTGCAGGGTGTAAAGAACTGCCTGCATGTGGAGATTCTGCTCTGCAGCTGACCAGGTACCCTGGGTCTGGTGGTTGGCGACGTGGGCACCCCAGCCCAGGCCCGAGGCATCCATCGTAAGAATCTGATGGGGACAGAAACTGAAAAGGACCTTGCAGTAGATTGTGAGGTTCTTTCCACCATGCAAGGTTACTCACTGGATCAGAGGCCATGACTGGCTAATCCAGGTCGTCCATATGTTGGTCCCATTGGACCCAAGGGTCCACTAAGGAACCCGCATATGAAGGTGGGCCAGAGGGACCATGGCAATGTCCTCCACCACGTGCTTCAACAGGCACAGGAAGGCCCTGGCTGGGATCTGCTGACTGGAGGAAACTAGATGGGCCTGATCTATCAGGTGCTCCACCCTGTCTTCTGACAGAAAGGCCTTGCCCTGGCTGGTGTCCAGGATCGCCCCAATGTACAAGAGGTGCTGGCTCAGAGTTTCGCAAGACTTTGGCAGATTTATCATCACCTCCAGAGCCTGAAAGAGCTGAAAGGTATATTCCAGGGTAAGGTGCAGACAGTCCCTGGATGGGGCTGCTAGCAGCCAGTCTTCCAGGTAGGGGAACACATAAAAGCTCTGTCTCCTCAGAGCTGCAGCCACCAGCACCAGGCACTTGGTAAAAACTCTGGGTGCCAAAGAGAGGCCAAAAGGGAGGGCCCTGAACTGAAAATGTTCCTCCTAGAAGCAGAAGTGGAGGAATCGGTGGTGGACCGGGAAGACCTGGATATGTAGGTAGGCATCCTGCATGCCTAGAGAACAAACCCAGTCCCCTGATGAAGGAGGGGCAGCAACGCCCAAAGATTGACCATCCTGAAGCATTTGTACTCTATGTACAGGTTCAAGTGGCTGAAGTCCAAGATTGGCCTCGGGTCGGTCCTCTGTTTTCTTGGGGATGAGGAAAAAGTGGGGGTGAAACTCTGCCCTCTTTTGGAGCCAGAGACAGGATCTATGGCTCTTTGCACAGCAGAGCTGAATCTCTCTTCCCAAATGAGGGAGAGAGGTATGCAGGAGGGTAATGGAGGGCAAGGAGGATTCTCTGGGGAGTCTCCAGGAATTCTAAGGTGTGGCTGTGCTCTATGAGTTAGAGCACCACCGTCTATTGTTACTGCTCACCACCCATCAAGGTAAAGGAGAACTAACCCCACCACCTTCCCCAGAGCCTCAGCTGGAGGGAGGGGTTGGCAAAGAGTCAGGCAGTGGACCCAGGGTGGCAGGGTGGCTGCGGGTGCTCTAGGAGTTCTAGGGGCAGTCACTGCTGGGGGTGGTAGCCCATGCTTGAGGGAGACCTTCACCTGCTGGCCTTTGGAGGACTTGTGAGAGGCTCAGCAAAGGGCTTTCATTGGCTCACTCTAGGCTGAGTATGGTAGAAAGTGGACTGACCTTGGGCCTTACACCAGACTCCTGCGGCCGAGAGATGATGTCTTGGCATCACCCCCAAACAGCGCTGCACCCCAAAAGGGGGAATCTAAGATGCTGGCTTGAACATTAGTGACAAAGCCAAACACTCTAAGCCATAAATGGTGGTGGAGGCAGGTCCCTGTCGCCACTCCACGCCTAGAGGCATCAATGCCATCGCAACTCCAGGCAGTGTTCTACCACCCAGTACCAACTTCTCACTACTTCCTGGGACAGAGGATAGCAATGAGTCCCCCCTTGTTTGTTTATATAATGCATGACACTGACATTGTCCATCTGCACTAGCAGATGGCCCGGAGTCAGATGTTCCTGGAAAGCCTGGATACTGTCTAGAACAGCTCTCATTGCCAGGAAATTTATGTGCAATATGGATTCAACCTGGGCCCAAGACCCTTGGATTTAATAGGGGCCCAAGTGTGCTCTCCATCTGGATCCTGATGCATCTGAGGTGAGAATCTGAATCTGAGTCGAAGTTGGATTAAGAATGGAATGCCCCTCAAGAAGTTGCTGCAGTCCATCCATTGTGTCAGTGTTCTGCATAAATGGGATGTGATGAGCACCTGTTGGTCCATGTTGACCATCAATTGGTCCCACTGCACTCTCAGTGCCTGTTGTGGTATCTGCATATGTAAGTGAGCCAGTGGCACAGTCACAGTGGCCACTGCCATGAGTCCCAGCAGGCAGAGGAAAGTCCTGGCTGGGACATAAGGACTGCTGTACACCAGTTGCACTTGAGCCATGAGACATCCTGCCCTGTCCTGGGGTAGAAATGCTCTGCCCTGTGCTATGTCCAGGACTGCACCAATATACTGCAGCCATTGGCAAGGGGATGGTAGACTTTGGTATATTCGCTGTAACCCCCAATTCTTGTGTGAGACAGGGTGTATTTGAGCTGGCTCCAGGATCTGGCTTTTTTTTTTAACTTTCTATTTACGCCCCCTTCCAGCACCACAGCCGGCCTTCCTTTCTGAGACATCTAAGGCATCCTGCAACTCTGTCTGATCACCAGGTACCAGCTGCCCACACCACCATGATGATGCAATTTTCCTACACTCCCCTACATGGGGAAGGAGGAGACCATTCATTGCCCTCCTAACACTAGCCATGTCAGGTTGGTGTCAGGGGTCCTGGGTCGGATCCAGGCTAAGGCGCCAGGAGCTCATCATCTGGGCCAACTAGAGGAAAGGTGCACAAAATAATAAATGCCAGAAAAGCATGAAGTAATTGTTCAGTGCTTTAATGTGCAAACGGCAAACAGACAGACAGAACATAGAGCCCCAGCACTTTGAACCCCTGCAGATTCTTCATTGATGAAGAACCAGCAGGGGTTCAAAGTGCTGGGGTTATGTGTTCTTTCTGTCCATTTGCCATTTGCACATTAAAGCACTGAGCAATTACTTCATGCTTTTCTGTCATTTATTATTTTGCACACCTTTTCTCTAGTTGGCTACGTTTATTGTTTTGGGTGCAGCACCTTGCTTTGAGTGCCCTGTGATTTTTGTGCTTTGGCTCATCATCTGGCCTGACTGTGGGGTCAGTTTTCTATTTTCTGTGCATCCCCCAGATGTTGGCCTGCAAGGAGCTCAAGGAAGCATGGGGAAGCCCAGCTGACATCTTCGCCCAGCTTACAGCATCCCCAAATTGCACCTCCAGCCGTGGTTACCCAGGTGGCAGTATTACAGTGGGGGCAATGATCCTCCCTCCCAAGAGGAGCAGCATTTTCTGGGATGCTCCCAGTCCTCCTCCCTGCTGGCCCCACAACCCGAGTCTGTTCCCAAATCCAGGTTGCCAGTGTCATGAGAGGTAATGCTATCACTCTGCCGATGGGCCAACTGGATCTGGCTTTCAGTAGCCAATCATCCAGGTATGTGAAGACATGCAGATCTTCCCTGCAAAGAGCTGCTGCCACCACACGTAATCATTTGGTAAAGACCCATAGTGCAAAAGACAAGCCAAATGGCAATACTCTGAACTGGAAGTGCTCCCATTCCTGGACAAATCTCAAGCACTTTCAGTGAGACTGTCTGAGCTTGACATAAAGGTATGCATCCATGTCCAGGGAGCAAATACAGTCCCCTGTTTGCAACAGGGTAAGCATATTGTGCAGGGAGACCATACAAAGCTTCTTGTATTCTATGTAGAAGTTTAGGTGGCACAGGTAAAGCACAGACCTGAGATCTCCTGTCCATTTGGGGCCTAGGAAGTATCTAGAGTAGAACCTTTTGCTTTTCTGGCATGAAGCCACAGGTTCTATGCCATGTTTGGTCAGCAAACCTTGTACCTCTTCTATCAAGAGGGACAGATGTCCCAAGGGATAAGTGGAAAAAGGTGGAGGATGCTCTGGAGGGATGTCTAACAAATCCAGATCATCTCCCTTTGCAAATATCTCCAGGACCCACTCATCTGTAGTAATCTCCCTCCACTGTGTTAGATGAAGGAAGACTCGACCCACTACCACCACCACCTGCATGTGAAGTGGTTTTGTGGGGAGTCCTGCATGAGTCATTCTGAGCTGGTGTGGCCAGCGTTACCAGCTTTGGAGGCTTTAGAATGGGCTCCTGTCAGAGGGGGAGGTGGAAAGGCTCCACCACCACTCCCTTGGCCTTGCTGATGGTAGGCTTGATTGCTACCTCTGGCAGCAGGCTGTCAAAAGGATGCTTTACCACTACCCCACCAGGTGAAGGGTACAAGAATTTAACTGACCTCAAAGTAATTCTTGAGATTTGAAGGCCTCTTAAGCCTTCTTCTACATGACAGCCAAACACTTTGGTGCCTCTAAAAGGAGCATTCAGCACTGTTTGTTGCAGATCTGCTACAAACAGCCACTCTGAGTCAAGGATACCTTCTCATGCAAATACCATTGGCAGCTGCCCTGGCAGATGCAGAAATGGCCTAAAGACGCACCTTCTAGAGCTAAGCCTCTGTGCATGCCACCGCTGAGGACCAATAATAGCACTCCACCTCTGATACTAAAAACCTGCCGCCTAACACGTTGGTATCCTATTTCAGTTGAATCTTATCACTTTTGAAACACTTGAAATTGTAACCTGTAAACTGACCTGATAAAAGAACTTTATGTAACTGCCACTTTTGTGAAACTAGTGTTTACCCCCATGTTATTTTCAACGTTACCTAACCTGCCTGTGATTGTACTATATGTCCTGATTGTAATGTCTGTATTTGCACACTTTCCCTTGTATTGTTCCTACTTCCTATTGTACTGTTGACTGTAATTAACCCTGGGTCGCCCCTGAAAAAGGGACCATTACAGTCTCAGTGGGCCTACCCGGTCATCAAAATTTGAATAAATAAATCTGAGACATCATATGCTGAGCGTAGCAGTCTATGTCATCTGCTAGCACCCTTTGGAAACTGTGTGAGAGGCCTTTCGGCACCATGCAAGTCTGCTTAAAGTTGAACAGCATAACATTCTGTGGTGATTTGCATATGCAGCCCATGATGCTTTGCATTGTGTAGGCATGTGTGATTTTGTATTTTCTTGCAACTTGGCTTCCCAGCCAAATGTCCTTTGGGGTAACCCTTGCCTCAGTGTTTGCGCACAGAGGTTCTTTGTCTTTTAAGCGGCAGATGTTTGCCTACCTCAGAACTAGAATTCAGATTTTTGAGCAATGCATTCTTGGTTGTGCCTTCTAGGAGTTTCTGAGCTGCAGCTTGGAAGCCTTTCAAAGGCTATTTTCATACTTGATCATGTGAGATTGATAGTTTGCAATATACAGGCCTAGTGAGGTAGAGGTGTTGTTCACTTGCCCATCACATCAAGCCTCCTGAATTCCTTATGAGGTGGCAATGTACTCATTTGTCTTGGTGCACTGGATCTATTATAGGCAGCCATTATAACCGAGAATCTGTTTCTGCGTGGTTGGTGTAATAAGGCTTGGCAGCAGGGTAGGGTACTGCTTGTCAGCCTTTATAGGCACAGCTGGTATGGTACTTGGCTTATACCAGGCAGCAAAAGTGGCATCTTTCAAGGTAGTATAAATTGGGGGCACAATTATGGAGGGAGTGCAGGGCACCTCTAACTCTTTTTCTTTTCAGAAGAATCTCATTCTTCCATAGCAAACCCCATAGCATTTTGCATTTGCTCCATCATTGTCTGAAAAGTGGGGTCTTCAGGACGAGATCTGGGTGCGTACACTACATCCTCAGTGCAAGAGGATACAGTGGAGCTGGAATGTGGAGCATAATGTTCCTCCTCAAATCATCCCTCCTCTTCATAATCCTCCTCTATTATGAGGTCAGGGTTATATTCCTACTCCTCCTTGACATCCTAGTCACTGACAGGAATAGAAGACCTTGCTGGTGATGATACAGGCCTCTGATAGTAGGTGCCTGCACTGTACAGCTGTGAGTCAACAGGACTTGGCTCAGGAACCACCATCGATGGCAGTGCAGGCTGCAAAGGCAAGCCTGGCAATATGCAATGTATCATATCTGAAAATGACACCAGCACTGTCTGCACATGAATGACACCCTTGCCAGGGGCCATGACCACTGGGGTCGATGATGGGCCTGTTCCCATCAATGATGGTCTCATACTATCTGTATAGGTATGGTAGTGCCTAAGCCAAGCCCTAACCTTGGTGTCTGATCAATGGTCAGGGGGGCTGTCATCACCACCACTGGAGCAGGTGATGACAATGGAGGTTGACTACCTACAGGCTGCAACGGCGACCTGGATCCCACCGGGGAAGCTGATCTCTCCTTATCCTTATGTTTATGCTTATGTCCCGATGACAACCTCTGTTTCCTATGGTCTTTTCATTTCAAGGACCACAACTCGGTCAACCGGGTTGGCGCTGCACATCCAAGGGTACTAAAGGAAATGACTGAGGATCTGGTAGGGCCAATTGCAGACCTATTTAATAGTTCGCTTGAGTCAGGCATGGTACGGAAGCACTGGAGAACAGCACATATAGTGCCCCTCCCCAAAAGAGGTCCCAAAGATGACCCAGGGAATTGCAGACCAGTCAATCTGGCCTCCATTGTGGGCAAGCTCGTGGAGACCATACTAAAGGAAAGGTTGTGGAATATCTAGAAGACCATGGTCTCCATGATAAGAGGCAGCATGAGTTCATGGGGGGAAGATCGTGTCAAACAAATCTGATTGACTTTGACTGCGTCACTAAGACAGTAGACAGGGGCCAAGCAGTAGACATCCTCTATCTTGATTTCAGCAAGGCCTTTGACTCTGTGCCCCACAAAAAGTTGATTAGGAAGTTGGTGGATCTTGGAGTTGGGGAAAAGATGACCAGATGGGTGGAAAACTGGCTGAGGGACAGAACCCAGAGGATGGTTGTGGGGGGAAAGTTATCTGGCAACAGAGAGGTAACCACTGGGGTCCCACAGGGCTCAGTGCTGGGTCCAGTGTTGTTCAGTATCTTCATCAATGACATTGGTGATGGCATTAAGGGCAAAATATGCCTATTTGCGGATGACACCAAGCTCTGTGGGAGAGTGGACAGAGCTGAAGGGATACAGAAACTACAGAAAGATCTGGAAAAGCTGGGGAGGTGGTCCAGGATCTGGAAGCTTGGCTTCAATGCCAAGAAATGCAAAGTTATGCATATTGAGCCAAGAATCCCAGGACAGAGTACTACCTGGGTGGAGTCTGAGTATCTGCATCAGAGGAAGAAAAGGACCTGGGAGTGATGATCACTAGTGACCTGAATCACTCCACGCAGTGCAAGAAAGCAGCAGCAAAGGCAAACAAGATGCTGGGATGCATATCTAGGGGGATCAGTAGCAGGAGAGAGGAGGTTATACTGTCCTTGTACAGGTCACTGGTAAGGCTGCATCTAGAGTATGGAGTTCAGTACTGGTGCCCACACCTCAAAAAGGACATTAACCTACTGAAGAAGGTCCAGAGGAGGGCTACAAAGATGATAGTCAGCAGGGTAAGGCATATGAGAAGAGACTGAGGGCACTGAACATGTACTCCCTGGAAGAGAGAGAGAGAGAGAGAGGGGATATGGTTGGGACCTTCAAGTACTTGAAATGGATAAATAAGGTTGATAAGGAGAGTCTCTTTAAGCTGAGTGGCAACCATAACACGAGGGGGCACAGTCTTAAGCTGGAGGGTGGGAGGTTTAGGAGGGAGGTCAGGAAGCACTTCTTCACAGAGAGGGTGGTGGCCACTTGGAATGTGCTGCCAGAAGAGGTCATCTCGTTGAAGACAGCAGGCAATTTTAAGAGGCTGAGATAGGCATGGGGAAGGTAAGGATCATGGGTAGGGAGGCTGGGAGGAGTGGGAGGGAGGGCAGGGACATTAGTTCAAGCTGTGGACCCTGCAATCGAGCAGACTTGATAGACCAAATGGCCTTCTTCTGCTGGCTTCTTCATATGTTCATATGATCTCACCCTGGGCTTTTGCACTGCTGCTAGAGTTTTTCTAACAAAATCTTCTCAAGTGCTTTTTTTCTGCTTTACCTTGTTGCTTGATTAAAGCCCTGGCAAATCTCACAAGTCCTGATGTTGGACTTTGTTGATTGTCTTGAGGTACTTGAAAGTTTCTATCATGTCCCCCCTCTCCCTCCTTTCCTCAAGGGTAAACATATTAAGCTATTTTAGTCTCTCTCTCTTTGTATGGCTTCTGGTGCAGACCCTGCACCATTTTAGTTGCCCTCCTCTGAACTGCCTCCATTCTGTCTATGTCCTTGTGGAAATGGGGTCTCCAGAACTGCATGCAGTACTCGAGATGGGGTCTCACCAACTGTCTGTACAGAGGGATAACAACTTCCTGTTTTCTACTGGTGATGCCTCTCCCTATGCATCCCAGTATCTCCCCAGCCCTCCTTATTGCCTTTTCACATTGCCTGCCTGCCTTTGGGTCATCTGATATGACTACTCCAGGTCCCTTTCCATTGTTGTTGTTAATACTGCCCCTCCCCCATTGTGTACTCTTCCCATGGGTTTTTGTTTCCCAGCTGCATTACTTTGCACTTCTTTGCATTGAATCTAAGCTGACATACCTTTGACCATTCCTCCAACCTTGCAAAGTCCCTTCTCATTCTTTCCACCCCCCTTGTGTATCAACTCTGTTGCAGTTCTTTGTGTCGTCTGCAAAGAGACATACTTTTCCTTCTAGTCCCTCCACAATGTCATCCATAAAGACATTAAGGGCTGGTCCCAGTAATTAACCCTCGATACCCGCTAGTAACCCCTTTTCTTTGGAGTTGACTCCATTTTACTATTACCCTCTGCATCCTGTCGTCCAGCCAATTGTTTACCCAGGTTACCACCCTGGGATCCACTCCCAGGCTGGCTAACTTGTTTATTAATCTTTTGTGTGGGACTGTGTCAAATGCCTTGCTAAAGTTTAGGTAGACCATGTCCATAGCCCCTCCCTGGTCTACTACTTTGGTCACCCAGTCAAAGAAATCTATTAGATTCGTCTGACATGACCTTTCTGCTGTGAATCCATGCTGCCTTGGGTCCTGTGCCTGCTGTCCTCTAGGTACTCAACAACTGTTTCTTTCAGAACTGATTCCATCACTTTCCCTACCACTGAGGTCAAACTAACAGATCTGTAGTTTTCTGCCTCTGTCTTGCTCCCACTTTTGTGAAGGGAATCACATCCGACCTCCTCCAGTCCTCAGGTACCACACCCTTCTACCATGATTTGTTAAAAGGATAGTCAGTGGTGCCACTAGTTCTCCCCATAGTTCTTTTAGAATTCTGGGTGAATCCTGTCAGGCCCATTGCTTTGCCTATCTTCAGTTTAGGGTTCTTTCAGGACCCTTCCTTCTGTGAATGGACCGATATTGATCCCCTTTTCAGTGTGCTTCTATTATTTGGTTTAGGTACCTCCCTCCTCTTCTTTTGTGACTGCTGAGCAGAAGTATTCATTCAGTATCTCTGCTTTGTCACTGTCACCCTCTGCCCACCCTCTCCTCTTTATTAAGCCTCACTATCCCTCCCTGGTCTTTCTTTGCTCCCTAATGTACCTATAAAGTTTTATCCCCCTTCTTAACTGAGTTGGCTATCTTTTCCTTGGTTTGGGCCTTTGATATTCTGATTGCCTTCCACGCTTCCTTCTGCTCTAACTAGTATAGATCTCTGTCCTGTTCCTTTTGTGTTTTCTTATACTTCCTGAATGTTATCTTTTTCTCCCTAACCTTCCCCACCACCTCATTTGAGAACCATGGTGTTTTTTTTTCCTTCGTTTTGTTTTGTTTATTTGCTTCACACAAAGGTTTGTTGCCTCTGTGATGGCAGCTTCAATTTTCCCCATTGTTCCTCCACCCCACCTTCTTGCTCATTTGCTAGTGATTTTCTGAGGCACTCCCCCATTTTGCCAAAGTCAGCCCTCCTAAAGTCCAATACCCTCACCTTTGTGTGACTTGACTCTACGGCTGTGTTTATCATGAACCACGCTGTTTTGGTGGTCGCTTGTTCCCAGATGGCTATCCACTTCTAAATCCAAGATCGATCTCTCTGTCCCTTTTGAAAGTACCAGGTCTAAGATTGCTCCGTCCCAAGTGGGTTCCAATACTAGCTGTCTGAGGGCATGTCCCTGTAGGCATTGAGAATTACCCTGCTCTTGGATGTGGCTGCAGCAAAGGTGCTTCAGTTAATATCTAGCATGTTCAGGTCCTCCATCAACAATATCTCCCCTTTTTCTGCCATTCTAAGGATGCCTTCTATCATTTCCCTGTCCATTTCCTCCCCCCAAGATGGGATCTGTATACAACTCCCGTTCATATTGTGATGCCATTTCCTATCTCCAAGGTGACCCACAGTGCCTCCTCTCCTCCCCTTCCTGTTTACCCTTTAGTTCTGTTGCTTTGATCCCTTCCCTTATGTAGAGCCCTCCTCCTCCTCCTCCTCTTTTAGCTTCCCTGTCCCTCCTGTAGGTTGTGTACCCTGGTATGTTGACATCCCAGTAATGGTTTTCTGTGTACCATGTTTCTGTGACTGCCACGATATCCAGGTGTCCCTCTTCCATCAAGGCCACTAGTTCAGGGAACTTGTTACCCAGACTTCACACATTGATACTCATCACCTCCATTTTTTGATAGCCTTACCCCTTTTAGTGCCATCCCTGTCCTTACTGTCTTTGCCTTTTTCTCTATTGTTCCCTGTCCTGCTCCCTATCGACTTCTCTACCTTAGTGTTTACCTCACTAACTACCCTGTTTTGGGGGATGGGATTTCTATGCTTCTTTTTTTTCCATAGAGCTTTTTTCTGGCAGAGCTGGCAGGCAGCTACGGATCCCCCCACTGGGGAGCTCATCTCTCCAGCCCCGACCTCCTGGACCGACCCTCACCAGGAAATCCCCCACAGGTTACCCCCCATGACAGGGCCAGGGGCGAAGAACACTGGCTTTCTCCCCTCCCTGGATAGCCAACATCCAGACCCCAGGGCTCGGCACAGGCACAGTCGGGGCCATCACGGAGCCTGCCAGCTCCATTTTCTCATTTGCTCCCATCTCCCCTCCCCACCCAATGGTGAACGTCAGTGGCATGCCATCTGACCTGTATCCCCCTCCAGCCATCGCTAGAGGGCAATCAGCAGGTAGGATGACAATCCCTCCCTTCCCCAAGAGAGGAGAGCAGTCCTCCAGATGCTCAATCCTCGCTCGCCCCTGCCGACCCATTTCCATGCTCCTTTTCAGTGCCTCCCCCCTTGGTTAGTTTAAAAGCTTGCCAACGAAGCATTTAAACCTATCACCTAGGATCCTGGTTCCCCTCCTGGACAGATGCAGACCATCGCAACAGTGTGGGCCTGCATCCCTCTAGGTGGACCCCCAGTCCCCAGTGAAGCCAAAACCTTGAGCTCCACACCAGTTTTTCAACCATTCATTGAATCCCATGATGTGGAGTACCTAGCCTCACCCATGCCATAGACAGAAAGCACCTCCAGAAGGTTACCGGCAGGATACTTGTCTAAGGCCCTCCCAACTCTACAAACTCCTGCTGCACTACTCTGATCCCATTCTCAGCCAGGTCATTTGTCCCTAGGTGGACAATGATGTCAAGCTCCTCTCCTGTGCCACTGCTCCTGCGATCCTGAGGATTCACTTCCTGTCCCTCTCAGCTATGGCGCCAGGCAGGCACCTTACCTTCCTCTCCCCTTCCCTCACAAAGGCCCACTAAACAATGAAAAGTGAGCACTGGGATGGTGGTACTGGTCTGAAACGGGTAATCCAAGATAGGATGGCATCCGCAACTTGTCTCGATCGCACAAAAGACATGCTTTAAAAAAAAATCCTCTTCATTTATTAAGTGTGAAAAAGTAAGTGAAGATATAAAACACGATTGTGAGGAGCAATGGACACGGCTGCACCTGCTGATCTAATGTTTCGTTCCCAGACAGTCAGGGGGCTTTGTCAGATGAAGTATAGCAATAGTTTTACTCCTTATTTAAATGCAGACCATTTGCATATTCCCATGGACTCCACATTGTTGACTGAGATGTGTGCTTAAATTGAACTAAATCACAAATACATGAATTACCCCTAAGTGCACAAAAAGATTTAACATATTGGCAAATGTCCATATAAGTCCATAATCATTCCTTTTTGTTCAAACATTTTGTCCACATGGCACAGCAAGTCCTTAACTTTCTTGTATTTTCCAAGTAACATGGTTGAAAAATATCTAAAAGGCACAAAACAAAAAAAAAGAACAACCACTAGATGTCCCCAACAGTCCATCTTTCACAAGTTTCTAAACAAAAATCACCTTTAGCTGTTGCATAAATAGGTCCATATGGACTGATTCTCATGGAATTCATTTTAAAACCACTCATTCTTATATATGGGAAACAGTGTTACATATCTAACAAAGTGATACTTCTAACAGTTCATCACGATGTATCAAGGGGGAATGGAGGAGGGGGTTAAGTGATGGAAATATATTTATTACACAAAATATAAGAGGCAGGGCAATAGTCTTAAGCTGGTACCAGTAAATACTTAAAAGGGGATGGGGGAGGCGCATGTTACAGAGATCACAATTCAGAGTTGTCACATCATTTCTTCACAATTAGGGCCAATTCAAACTTGCCATTTAAACCCATTTTTAACCACCCCATTTGTATATCCACTTTTGATCCCTTTTATTGAAGAGATTCTCATAGTCACCGCCTCTTACAGCTATCTTAATGTGTTCTACGCCTATGGCATTTATTACATGATCTTGTTTATTTCGCATACTGTCAACATGTACAGCCATAGCCTAGTTTTCATTCTTGTTTCTGATGGCTAATATGCTCATTCAATTTGATTTTGAACTGTCTTTTGGTACAGCTAATGTAATAACTACTGCAAGAACAGGTGAGGAGGTATATAGCCCCCTCACTCTCACACGTAATATAAGAAATAAAGTATGGGCGGTCATATACAACCTGAGATGGAAACACAGCGCAAGCTGTGTGTGACCGCCCATACTTTATTTGTTATAGTATATGGTTTCAGAAAAAAAAGACAGGAGAGCAGAAAAAAGTCAGTCCTTTTTTTAAACAAGTATGTCTGCAGTAATGAGAAAAAAAATAACCCCGTGTTCACACTCCTCACTGCTGTCAGCAGCTCAGTCTGCTGTGGAGTCCGTCGGTATGGTCCCATTTCAGACCTGAACCTCCAAACCTTCACAGACGCAGTTTATTAACAACAACAACAAAAACTCTTACATTTGTACGAAACATAGAAACATAGAATTTGACAGCAGATAAGGACCACTTGGCCCACCCAATCTGCCCATTTCCTACCTACTGGATAAGCTGCAGATCCTAGTTAACCAGCAGCCTACTTCTTCCTACCCCCAACCCCTAGAATGGCCTTATGACTGTCCCATGCATGCTTGAATTCCGGTTCGAGAGGTAGTCAGAGAACCATCCTGGAGCGTCCCAAGAGAAACCAATGTTGGCCAAAATGGTTAGTAGGAGGGAGTGGGTGATGGTGTCAAATGCATTCATAAGGCCAATGAAGACAGCACCAGTGATATGATCCCTGTCCAGAGCAGAGTGGACATGTGTGGTAAACTTGCAAAGGGCAGTGGTAGTACTGTGCCCTTTGCAAAAGCTGTGTTACAGTTTGGAAACATGGAGTTGACTACGGCACTCTGTTTCCAAACCATCTCAGTGAGCCCTTCAGTTAGCGGTGCCACCATGTTTCTATTGATTTCTGTTTGAACAGGTCTGTTTTGACCAGTGAGGCAGTGGATAGCGCGGGGGTCATGAATATTAATTAGGGGGTGGTGAATATTCATAACAGAACGTGCACAATAACTTTTAGAATGTGCATACATTTCTCGTAGCTACTGCTTTTATACATAATAAACTCCTACCTTTGAGTCAAAGACTCCTTTACAAAGGTTTCACATCACAGAATTAGGTACAGACATACATTACAGAAGGTTCAACAGTGATACAGTTCAGCTTTGTTACAAGGAACAGCGGCTAACATTCAGATGCTAGTGCTAATTAGTACAGGTCTTATGAAATACAGGTTGAACTCAGATATGAATCTACACCTGACATACTCAGGTTAGGCTCAAAAGCAGGGGTGGAAGGTGGAGGAAAATCAGGCCAGTGGCCATTGTCAGTGAAGGGAGGGGGGTGGGCAGAGTTCAGTGGCAGTCACAGGTATTAGAGGACTGGAGGGGGTCCCTAAGATGGGTTTTGAAAGGGTCAATTCTTTGTTCGTTTACAAGTGAGATGGGGAGGCTGTTCATCCAAGAAAGGGCTCTGAAGCTGAAGGACCTTTGGAATTGGGAGGTTCAGCAGGAGAGAACCAACAGGAGTTGCTTGCTGGAACTGTGGGTATCCTTAAGCTTCAGGGCCGGGTGGACTACAGGGGCGAGCCCCAGTGGGGAGAGGCTGAGTGCAATCTTTTTGGCCATGAGGCAAGTGTGGAACCTGATTCTATTGTCGAGATTGAGCCAGTTGATTGAGTTATAGAGAGAGCATGTATGGGTGAGACGGTCACAGCACAGGATGAGGCAGCATTTAGGGAGAGCCGGAGTCTATAAAGGGCCAAGGTGTTTGCTGTGCTATAGATAAGTAAGCCATAATCAAGCAGAGAGAGGACCGAGGAGGAGACAGCGAGACTGAGGGCATCTGGGGTAAGACAGTGTTTGAAGTGATGCAATAGCCCCAGCCTAATATTGAGGGCCTTGGACAGGTGGTGGATATGTTGGTGGAAATAAAGGACTGGGTCCAGAGTGATGCCCAGATATTTAAAAGAGTCCACATGCTCCAAAGGGGTCAGATTAGCAGTTAGTACTTGGGGGCACTGCTCCTTCCAGGTATTCAGAGGGTGTGAGAATAGCATAACTTTGTTTTTTTATAGTTGAGTATAAGGAGCTGTGGTGAACCAGCTTTCAGCATATCTAAGGAGGATTGGAGGGATCAGTGGAGTTGAATGGGGTCAGAGTTGGAGGAAAAGAGGACAGCATCGTCCGCGTATAGTAATAGGTTGCCGGGGCAGGACTTGGGGAGGGAGTTAAGGAAGAGGCTGAAAGTAGTGGTCCAAGATGGACCCCTGTGGTACACCGGAGAGGACAGGCAGCCTATTGGATAAGATGTTACCAATTTTGACCTGCTGGAACCGGTTCACGAGGTAGTCAGAGAACCATCCTAGAGCATCCCGAGAGAAACCAATGTTGGCCAAAATGGTTAGTAGGAGGGAGTGGGTGATGGTGTCAAATGCCTTCATAAGGCCAATGAAGACAGCACCAGTGATATGATCCCTGTCCAGAGCAGAGTGGACATGTGTGGTAAACTTGCAAAGGGCAGTGGTAGTAGTGTGCCCTTTGTGAAAGCTGTGTTGCTGTTTGCAGAGTAAGTTGTATTTGTTGAGGTGATCAGTGAGCTGATCAGATAACAATCTGGCCTAGGGCCTTAGAGAGGGGAGGGAGAATGGAGATGGGCAGTAGTTATTGGTGATGGATCAGTCCCCTACTTTTAAATATGGGGGTGATGGAGGTGGATTTCCACCTAAAGGGGAATTTACCTTGACATAAGAAGCCGTTTAGAAGAGTGGGTAAGGGTAGAGTACGAAGAGTGAGCCAAAGTAGCTTCAAGTCTAGGAGTCACTACTGTAGGAGGAGTGGCTTAGGGCTTTTTAGGTATGGATCCGCAGACTTGGGAGTAATCTGCGAGAGGTAAAAGGGAGGCTTCTGGGGGAATAGGAGCTGGATGTTGGTGGGTCAAAGGAAGTAGGAGGGAGAACATGGTTGAGGTTTGTGAAGGCATCATTGAAGGCTGTGGCAATTTGGGTATGGTCAGAGGTCAGGGACTCATTGACCATGTTCTGATTAGGAACCAGGTTAGGGTCTTTTCCACAGATATCCTTGATATTGTTCCAGAATTTGTGCCCTGAGCCCCAGGAGGAGGTTAAGGAGGATTTATAATACTCTGCTTTTGCTTTGCACAAGACCCAAGTGCAGTTGTTCTGAGCCTCTCTGTACTTTTGTCTATTGGACGGCAGGCCAGTCTCATTGGAGAGGTGCCATAATAAATCTGTAGTCTGCATCAGGGCCAGGAGGCGATCAGTGATCCAAGGCAACGGATTGTCTTTCACCATTCTTTTTGGAAGTGGGGCAAATTTGTTGCATATATTGTTGAAAGAGATGATGAAGAGGCCAAGGGCTCTATCAGGGTCAGGGGTGTTCATTATGAAGCACCAATCCATAGTGCTGCGGTGTGCTTTAAGAAGCGCAAGTTTTCCAGGGCCAAGTTTGCATTGCACTATTAATTTGGGAGATCTACGAGCGTTGCATGTCCAGGTGCAGAGAACTGAGGACTGGTCACTAAGGGCATTTGGGAGAATGGTGGCACTTAGGGTTGTCAGAACCCTCTGAAGTTCTGGGTTCTAGTTCTAGTCTAGAACTTTTGAAAAAGTTCTAGGGTTCTAATCTTTTTTAGAACTTTTTAGAACTCGAACCCTATTTTTTAAATTGTGCTGCCTACTTGATCTATAGCTCTCTCTCCCTCTTCCCTTCCTTCCCACTATGACTCCCTTGTGCCATTCCACCCTCCTGCAGGGTAAGGGTGATTTTTTTTCTTTTTTTAACTACTTTAATTTGGAAACATAGAGGAAAACACTGGAGTTGCATACTAGGCTAACCATATAATCCCTCACCCCTCAGCAGCCCATACCAAAGCAGACATAGCCAGGCTCAGGTGGCACACAGGAGAGACACTAGACAGCACAGCATTTTAAATCAGACACTGACTGTAGACAGTACAGTAGACATGATCCAATGCAGCAGAGCAGAGCAGACCACCAATAAACACCACCTACCCTTGCCTTCCTGGGGACTACAGCTATGTTAGCTCAGGTTGAGCAGTTTAGTGCTGCTTTGCTGATTGCTATGCTGGTCACGGTCACTGGTAGAGCCACTGACCCACTCCAGACACAACAGGGAGAGAGAATGCCTCCTAGATTGCAGCAGGCTCTTTTCCTGGGTGCTCCTGACCCTGACTGGCACCAAATCAAATGGGCAATAGTATGTAGCACCTGCCAGCTTAGAACTGCCTTGTGCAAACTGTAATCCCCTCACCCCACCACCTCCTCTGCTTAATTACTTTGTCTTATTTTTGTCCATACAGCATAGTAAGCATATAGTCCCCCAGCATGATGATGTTGCTGGATATCCCCCAATTACTGCTCACCCCCACCCACCGCACTGCAGCACCACCACTCAGTCCTACCTCCCAGTTAGTTGTTGCAGCAGCAGCCCCACCTCGAGCCACCAGCAGTCTGTATTCCCAGTGAAACCCAGCACCCCTGGAACGGCAGGCTCTCCAAGCTCACCAGCAGGCAGCAGCAGCAAAAAGAGGCTGAGTGTTGGGCATGACGGGTCAACGACATTTCATTTCCATCATTGCCTGCCCCGCCACTTTCACTGGCCATTTCACTCCCACATCATTTTGCCCCATGCAGGTTCACTCACAGGCATTTCACCCCGCTTTACCTACTATTGTTCCCTTCCCCATCCTTGTACCAATCCCTCCTTCTCTGCTCTCCGACCAGTGAGATCTTTATGGGTACTGAGTAACAGTAAGCAGAATGCCAATTCAGTTTATCTGCTGAATAAAGACTTTGGTGCCCGAGCTGGTGGTCTTGTAGATCACGAAAGTCTAAAACAATATGCCAACTACAGTACTTGCTAAGTGTTTGATTAAATTAAATTAGGTACTTATGGGAGAATTTTAAAATGTATGTCCAAAGGTCTCACTGGCATTCTGGTCACTGACTAAGCAATTTTTGGGTGTCAGTGTCAGATGGTGGAAAATACTGTAAGCATCCATAAATAAAATGATTCAGGAAAAGTGATGCAAAGAAATCAAACTCCCATCAGGACAAATATTACTACTCCTCAGAGCACTGATAGGCTGAAACGGCAGGTCCGCTTTTTATTTTTTATTTTGTCGCACCTAATGGTGCGAGACAGTAGCTGCTGGTGAATTGGAGGGGAGTGCTTTGGTCAAAGAGAGGGAGTAGGATGAACAATGCAGATTGAATCTGAGCAGACATTTCACCCTGTGGAAAAATACTGTATGCATCCATAAATAAAATGATTCAGGAAAGTGATGCAAAGAATCAAATCTCCCATCAGGACAAATATTACTACACTCCTCAGAGCACTGTCAGGCTGAAACGGCAGGTTCATTTTTTATTTTTTATTTTTGTCGTACCTAATGGTGCAGATACAGTAGCTGCTGGTGAATTGGGGGGGCTTTGGTCAAAGAGAGGGAGTAGGGTGAACATTGCAGATTGGAATCTGAGCAGACATTTCACTCCTGGTGGAAAAATACTGTATGTATCCATAAATAAAATGGTTCAGGAAAGCGATGCAAAAAAATCAAGTCTCCCATCAGGACTAATATTACTACTGAAGCGGCAGGTTCGTTTTTCATTTTTTTATTTTGTCGTACCTAATTGTGCAGAGACAGGAGCCGCTGGTGAATGGGGGGTGGGGGGTGGTGTTCTGGGTCAAAGAGAGAGGGAGTAGGGCGGACAGTTGCAGATTGGAATCTGAGCAGACATTTCACTCCTGTCATTTTGCATCAGTGAATTTGCTGAAGGAGGGTAATGATCAGGAGTGAATTGGAACGGGAGCGAGAAGTAGGGAGTGAAATGACGAGAGCATAATGTTGCGCTCCCGTGTAGGACAAATGTGCTCACCTTTGCCACCTCATCCCCCCATAATTATACCCCTGCATCATCCCTCTGTGTCAGACTGTCAGTGTGCAGAGTCAACCTCACCAACCCAGGAAATAGCAGGCAGTGGCACTGCAGTGTCGTTTAAGTAATAAAAAAAGTCGAACCCTTTGCGAGACCCTCTGGTGTTCGGGGTTCTAAATTAGAACCTCAACAGGGTTCGAGGAGGCTCCGTGAATCTTTTCATCAAGTTCTGACAAACCCTAGTGGCACTTGTAATTTTGTGGTGTGTGACAGAAAACAAGGTCTAGCAGACAAGAGAAGGAGTATGCAGGTCCAGGTGGGTGGGGTACGTGACTACTTGTGTTAGGTCTTGGGCAGTGGCAACATCGATGATCGTTGTGGCGTCCTTACCTAACCAATTGATATTAAAGTCCCCAAGTATGATCTTTTCAGTTTTAGACAGGATGGTGGCCAGGTAGGACAGTACTGAGAGGAAAGCTACCTTTTGGTCCCTGGGGGGAATATATACAGCAGTGATGAAATGGGGGTTTAGGAGTGTCCCAAGTTAAGTTTAAGAGTGAGTGCCTGGGGGCCTGGTTCCAGCTTAGGGGTGGGGAGCAACTGCCCATGTATTGTGTCCTTGGTGTAAATAGCACAGCCACCCCCACACTTAACCTGCCAGTCGGCACGGTATAGGTTGTAACCGGAGAGGGTTATTGATGAGTTGGGAATCTGAGGGGAGAGTCAGGTTTCACCCATGGCTGTGACATCAGGCTGATGTTGCAGAACCCAACCCTGGAAGGAGTCCCACTTTTTTAGTAGACTGCATACATTAAGGGTGGCAATGCACAACCCACAGGCAGGGGAGTGGGTAGGCACTGGGGGAGCTGCAGGTCCAGGGTTTGGGTGGATATTACCCGACATGGAAAGGAGGAGGAGTAGGAACCTGAGTGCTGGGTTCCAGTTCATCTTTTGCGAAGTGGCGTTGCAGGCTATAGGCCCTTTAGGGTTAGAGAAAGTAGGAATGGGAGGTTTAGTATATGGGGGTAGCTAGGAGGAGTCGAACCGAGGGGAAGGGGGACTGCATCAGGGGTTCCAGGAGATGTGGCTGCCAAGAGTAGGAAGACGAGCATAGTGTAATGTGCATGAAGTGGTGCTCATTAGAAGTGATAGCTGGAGAGAAAGCCACATGGACGGACCCATTCACAAAGGCATAGGGGGTCAGAGAGACTTGACGAGTTAAAAAGCCGTCAGGCAGCCAGGCTTAGACTGCGTCAAAAAGGGAAGAGTATTCCGGGAGAGAAGCGAGGGGGGGTTCAGAACAGGGGATAGTAGAGTACACAGCTGGAGAATTAGAGGAAACATCCTAGAGTTAAATGGAGTGCTAAGGATAAGAGCAAACAAGTGAGCAGGGGAAGCAAAGCAGCCTCTAGTGGTGAAAGAGTATAAGCTGCTGGTGGACAAGTGGGCTGATTGGTTCAAAAACCATCAACCACAGACCCTTTATAAGGGTGTGCTGACCAAGGGTGGTGGTGCGGAGCTGGCAGAGCATCAAGCGAGACCAACAAGACAAGTCTAGTGCGCAGAAGAATGGCACTCCTCGGCACCGGGCAGTGCACATACTTAGTGGATTCGGGGTGGGGAGGTGCCTTGTTCATGACGCCGACCTCTAAGGACCCTCTCAGAATCCCAGTGACTCCCAGAGGATGCTGTGGAGGAAATTACAGGGTGGTAAAAATGTATATTGTGTGAGCTAGTCGGGGAGGGGGCAAAGTCTAACAAGTGGCCAGAACAAGAATCGGATCTTAGTCAAGTACAGATAGGTCTGTGGTTCCTACCTATTTCGGAATTAAGCAGGCACAAAGTAATGATTGTTTGACTGCTAAGTTCTCTTAAATCAGGTTCAACTAACATGCCAAGATGGGGTCCCTAGACTTGTAGCTCCCAACTCTGTTTCGAATTAAACCGAGGCATAGAAACATAGAATTTGACAGCAGATAAGGACCGCTACCCACCCAGTCTGCCCATTTCCTACCTAATGGATAAGCTACAGATCCTGAAGCAATCAACAGCCTGCTTCTTCCAACCTCCATCCCTAGAATTGCCTTACATCTGGCCCATGCATTCTGAATTTCACCACTGTTTTTGACTCACAATCTCCTCAGAAGGCTGTTCCATGCATCCACAACCCTCTCCGTGAAAAATACTTCCTCACATTACTTCTGAGCAGTCCCTCTAGCTTCAAACTGTGCCCTTGTTCTTGCACACCTTTTTCTGAAAGATGTTACCTCTTGGACTTTGTTGATTCCCTTGAGGTATTCTGAAACAAGTAATGTTTGTTGGTTTCTGTTTTTTTTCTTAAATCGCATAACATGTAGAAAGAGTGGACAATAATAAGTGCCAGGTTAATAAGTAAACAAGTGCTTACATGAAAGAAAAGGGGAAAGGGGAGGGAGGGGTGAGGTGAAGGAGGGGGAAGAGCGTGCCCCTGAGACCCAACTGGGAGAACCAGAGAGAAGGGATAAGCAGTGTCCCAGAGAGACTACCTACGATGGTGGGGGAAGGGAGTAGATGAAGATACAAGCCCCTTGGGGCAGGAGAGGACCCATGGAGATCATTCAGGGTCCTTTACATTCTGTGAGAGATCAAGGGAGGCCAGTAAGGGGGAGCAATTAGGGAAGGGAGAAGGGCTAGAGGAGGGTGTGCACAGGGTACAATGAAGATGAGGGTGGGGAGAGGGTTTGTCTAAGGCTCAGAGGAAGGAGTTAGGGAGGGACATGGCAGGAACCAGCTAGGTGCAAGGAATTATTGAGGGCAGAGCTTATGGAGTAGGTGGAGGATGAGTACTGATTGATGGGGAGGAATTCTACATTTTGAAGGCGGTGACAGTAACTGGATTGACCGATTTGGGTGGATCTGTGGAGGACAACCAGGGTACGGGAGTTGGTTGATCTAAGAGAATAGGAGGGTGGGGAGGTGTTATACAGGAGGAGGTGAGGTAGGAAGGGAGCTCACCCAACCAGTGCTTGATGGTGAATTTAGCACAGTGGGAGAGTTGTCCATTTTGTAAGAGATGGAAAGGATAGGGCACGATAAAGATCGCAGTGATGGGTGCGAGAGGGGCATCCAGGGCAAAGCAGCAGTTGGAATTGAAGAGGGTGTCTAGTCTGGCCAGGGAGGACTTAGTGGCAGTACCATAGACCATGGTTGAAAATGAGCAATATCATCTTCTGAACAAGTTCACGCTCAGCCATAGGAGGGATGCAATTACAGTTCCTGAACAGGGCACCAAGCTTGGGGTGCAGTTTTTTTGGATGGCGTCAATATGTCCAGAGAAGTTTAGGTGTTGGTTCAACCAAACACCCAAGGTACCTGAAGGAGGATGTGTCCTCAAGTAAAGTCCCTCAAGGGTATGAAAAGTGCAGAGGGGAAGCCTGGAGAGTCTCTGCCTTGTGCCAAAGATCATGGAGACAGACTTTTTGGTGTTGAGGAAAGGTTTATGGTTAGCAAACCAGAGCTGAACCTTGTCGAAGTCTTGCTGTAAGCTAGTTGTAACCTCAACAGGACAGGAGTTAGATGCATACAGGTCTATATTATCTGCATACATATGTATAGCGGAGGATGGGGAGCAAACTGAGGGAAGGTCATTTAAGAAGATGGAGAATAGAAGAGGCCCTAATACTGAGCCCTGGGGGACTCCAGTGTTAATCCGGAGGGGCAGGGAAGTGGTGTCCAAGATCTTAACTGATTGGGTTCTACCAATAAGGTAGGTCTTGAACCAGTTTGTGGTGGAGGGAGCTAGGCCAGCTGCTGGGAGTGAGTTGAGGAGAAGAGAGTGAGAGTCGGTGTCAAAGGCCTTGGCCAGGTCAACAAAAATGGCAGAGGTAATTTGCCCATTGTCCATCCCAGTTAGGATGGAGTCTGTGAGCCACAGGAGAGTCAGATAGAAAAGAGGTGAGTTGGGAGAGGGCAATGTGTTCTTGAAGCTTGGGCAAGGGTAGGGAGGACAGAAATGGGGTGGTAGTTGCCTGGGGATGACGGGTCGCCCCATTTGGATAGAGGGAGGACCACAGCATGTTTCCAAAAGAGGGACAGAGGCAGAGAATGAGAGATTTAGGATTATTGAGAAGGGATAGGCAATGGCAGTAAGCGGAAAGGAGAGGAGTTTTGGGTCAAGGCCATCAGAGGAGGCACCTTTAGAGGGGTTGATGGTGAGGAGGGCACTTAGGGCATCATTTGGGGTTACAGTAGCAAAAGAAGGAGGGGAGGGTGGGGAGGAGATGGGTAGGAGGGAGGGATTTCAGTAACTCAGTAGTGCAGGAGGTATAGTAGGAGTTAAATTCTGCAGCTACAGCTGGTGGGTCAGACACTAGTGAGCTATTTACTGTAAGTACTGGGGGCAGTGGGTGAGATAAAGGGGTAAATGGTTGTACCACCTTCCAGAACTTCAAAGGGGAATTTATGTTTGGTGATGAAGGCAGATTTGAAATATTCAGAGTTGGCTAACCTTGTAGCCCTGGTGCAAGTGTTTCTGAGCATGCGGAAGTTTGCAAGGTCACCAGGATGCTGGGTAGCTTTATGACGCTCCAGGCTCGATCTCTCAGCCCTGAAACACACCAGAATTTCAGGGGTTATCCAGGGTAAGTGAAGTGGTTACCTGTGACTCTGGTTTGTTTGAGTGGGGCAAAGGCATTCCAGTTTACAAGAAAGATTTCTTTGAAGTAGGCAATGGCCTTATCAACTGAGGGAAAGGAAGTTGGGGGGACCAGTCAGAAGTGGCAAGGTTACTCAAGAGAGGTTCGAGGTCAAGAGACTTGAAAGAGCACTGTTGTATGGTTTTGTGTGGTGATTTAGTTCTGTGGACTTTCTTTACTATGAATATTGGGTTATGGTCACTGAGAGCATAGGGAAGATGCCAGAGGTGATGAACGAGTGGGGGTGGGAGGTAAGGACCCAGTCGAGTAGGGAGTGTTGTTGTGTCTTGTGGTTTGGTGGATGGGTTCGGAGATTAGTTGGGAGAGTTTGGGCTCCGATTTTGTTTTTAGTTTTGGTAGTTTTAGGTGACAACCAATTTATTTTGAAGTCGCCTAGGATGAATAATTCCCCAGAGCGAGCAAGGGAAGTGATGGAGGTTAGGAGGTCTAGCACGACTGAATGATGGACATTTGGCAGCAGTATATACTGGCTATGAAGACTGGGAGAGTGAATGGGGAGGGTCACATGGATAGCTAGGGCATCATGGGTCTCAGGATTGGAGGATGAGTAGATGATGGGATATTGGATGGAAGCTAGGACATAAATGGCCACATCACCACCCCTGCCAGCACAGTCTTGCCTTAGCAGTGAGTAGCTAGGAATGGAGACCAAGTAGTCAGGATACTGCCCTTTAGCCAAGTTTCTGAGAAGATTAGACTGTCTGGTTTTAGAGTGCACGTGTCTGAATCTGGTCTATTTTTGCAACAAGCTGCTGGTGTTTAGATGCAGAATCTTTAACCCTTTGGGAGAGCTGAGAGAAGAGAGTTGGGGAGGTGTTTACAGAGTACTATACTGCTTGTACCTTCAAATAGCTCTGGTTTGGAGTCGCGGTGTCTGCAGTTATATCGGTGCAGACTGACAGGCACTCTGGCAGTCTGTACCTGCTATTGGTATATCACAGACACACAGTGTCCAAACCAGAGCTCTTTGAAAGTGCCACACTTTAGTAATCCTATGGACGAGCCCTGGCTGCTCCCCACAGGACACGTCATACTGGGGATGGCCACAGGTGATTGTGGGTGCGCCGGGGAGGGCTTTTAGTTGTAAAATGCCGGTAGGGAGGGTGCAAGATCAACCAGACAGAATTTAAAATAAAATTATGCACAGTAAATTTAAAAATGTGTACTATTTCTGAAACTGCTAATCGGGTCCTGCTTCACACAGAGGTGGGGCCCAATCAAACGTGGATGTTTCCCTTTAAACCTGAGATCTGGATAGGTGGATTCTAAGAACATTACAAAAGCATCCAGCTCTGCCTTGGACCTTTCTATGTTAAAATAAATTGTTAATAAATCATTTCACAAGTCAGTTTTGTAGAAATAAAGATTTATTGACTCACCATAAACCACTTCTTCCTTCCATTTCCCCATGTACATATTGGCAAGGTTGGGTACCAGTGTGGCCCCATCACAGTTCCTTTTATTTGACTATAGTTCTTTCCCTGAAACACGAAAAAGTACAGTTACCTAAGAACTTACCGTAACAGTAGTTATTTGAGAGGATATCTTGCAGTGGGCCATCACCAGTAGGACTATAGCCGCCAGGCACTAGGACCACATGGAAAACTTTCTAGCTAGCAGGGGAAGGAGAAAGGGGGGAAAAACTGTTTAACCAGGAAAAGCACACTAAGCCGGAGCTCATTTCCAGGTGTGACCTGGGAGCACAAGGAAGTTAGGTGACTTGCTCAAGGCCACACAGTATGCAAGTGGGGGCTGATGGGATTCAAACCCAGGTCTACAGGTTTGCAGCTCAGTGCCCTTAACCACTACGCTATACTGTCTCCTTAGCAGTCTACCAGAGGGGCCGCCCATCTCTGATGTCAGTCACTGATGTCAGCCAAGCCTATAAAGGTGGTCAGCCCCCATACCCTCCTCAGTCCTCAGTTCTCCTGCCGGAGACCAAAAGCGGAATGCCATCTGGGGAACTGAGGAGGATTCCAAGGTAACTCAAAAGCAAAGAAAAGCAGAAGGCTCACCCCTGTGGAAGAGGAGAGACAGACAGGAAAAGGGGGGAATGAGGGAGGGCAAGGCCTGCTGCAAGACAGCCTCTTGAAGATCTACTGTTATGGTAAGTCTCTATTAACTGTACTATGTTACTTCAAGGTATCTCTTGCAGCAGGCCAGCTCCAGTAGGACCGAGTCCCAGGCAGTAAAGACTACTGAAGACTGTCAGACTGGGTGAAGGCAAAACCAATGGCCTTTGAGAGGAGGCTGTGAAACACAGATAAGCTGAAGTTGGCCACATACCTAGAGGTGATGTCTAGGCTGTAATGTTTGATGAAGGTGTGGATAGTGCTAGAGGTAGCAGCAGCGTAAATGTCAGCAGCTGATACATTTCTGAAACAAGCTGAAGTAGCCATACCCCTGGTGGAATGGCCCTTAAGTGTGCCTAGAAGCTCCTTATCATACTTCCAGTAACAATAGACACTGCAACTGACTAGCCACTTAGACAGACACTGTTTGGATACTGGGGCACACTCTTTCCCTGGGTTGAACGAGACAAACAACTGATTAGACTTCCTGGAGTCTTTAGTCCAGTGTGTATAGTAACACAGAATTCTATGCACATCCAAGGTCTGGAGCAATGCCTCTCTTTGATTGGAATGCTCCAGAAAATAAATAGGCAGGTGGATGGACTGATTCAAAGTAAACTCTGATAACTCCTTAGGAAGAAACTTAGGGCTGGTTCACAAAGGCACCCTGTCTTTGTGAAAAATCAAATAAGGCTCCTTACACATCAGGGCCTGAAGCTCAAAAATCCTTTGAGCAGAAGTAATAGCAAGTGAAAATAACGTTTTCCATGACAGAAAGAGTAGCTCACAAGTTGCGGCCGGTTCAGAAGAAGGCAGCATAAGCTTTTCCAACACAAAGCTGAGGTCCCAATCCGGGATAGAATCACAGATTGGAGGCTTCAAATGCAGAATTCCCCACAATAAAGTGCGAGACACATCAAGTTGAGCCACTGAATGACTCTCAACAGGTACATGGCATGCAGAGATGGCAGAAAGATGTACCTTAGTCGAGGAGACCCGCAGGCCTGAGTCTGAAAGGGACAGCAGGTACTCCGGTACCTGATCCACTGGACAGGTGAAGGGATCCAATGGGTGCAATGCAGCACAAAGAACAAAGTGCTTTCATTTCATAAAGTGGCCCTAGGGGTTTCCTATCCACCACCAGAACATCTGCCACCCTGGGAGATACCCAAAACCTGGCAATGGCTATGTCCTCAGGAGCCATGTATGGAGATGGAGTGACTTGAGGTCTGGATGGATCAGAGTGCCTGCTCCTGGGAGAACAAGCCTGTGCATAGGGGCAGGGAGATCAGGGGTTCCAAGAGGAACCAGATCTGATGAGGCAAGAAGGGAGTGAGCAGGATCATGGCTGCCCCTTCCATTTGAAGCTTGAGCAGGACCCTCTGAAGGAGCGGAAAGGGAGGGAAGGCATAGAAGAACCTCCCTTTCCAAGAGAGGGACAAAGGGTCTCACCAGAAAACTCCAGGCCCTGGATCTAGCAAACAGAAAAGTGGCAGTTTTGCATTGTGTGAGGACACAAAAAGGTTCGACTCCGGACTACCCATCTGTAAAATAGGTCTTCGACCACCGGGATCAGAAGCTCCCACTCTTGGGCTCTAGACTGAGACTGACTTAAGACTGTCCACCAGGATATTTTGGATGCCGGGAACATGGACGGCCAAGAGCACCAGCCCAAGTTCTATGGCCCAGCACCAGACTCTCATCACTTCCCTACACAGGGGACAGAAGTGAGTCCCCCCTTGCTTGTTTATGTAATAAACTATGCATATGTTGTCTGTCTGAACCAATTGCAGACCCGAGGATAGGGGAGTCTAAAAGGCCTGCAGGGTATACAAGACTGCTTCCATGTACCCTGAGGTTGGTGGCCCTCCAGGTGAGCCCCCCAGCAGAGATTTGAGGCATCCATTATCAGGATTTGCTGAGGGGGAGAAATTCAGAAGGGAATCCCCCAAAGCAGGTTGCTGGGCTCCAGCCACCACAATCGTACCCTCCAGTCTGGATTGGAAACCACAACTAGCTGATCCAGAGCATCTGGGCATTGGTCCCACTGGACCCGCAGCATCCACTGAAGGGCTGTCATGTGCAGACGGGCCCAGGGAACCATTGCAATGGCTGTGGCCATGAGGCCCAGAAGCCATAGGAAGGCTCTCACCAAAACATAATGGCTGGAGTAAATCAATCAATCAATCAATCAATCAAATCTTTATTTATTCAGGCGAACATCATTGAGCACAGCTCATTTGCAAGATGGACCTGATAAGGTCAAGGTTCAATAATTGGTACATGTATAGGAAGATTTAAAACACGATATACTTATATACAGAATCAAGGTTCAATAATTGGTATATGTACATGAATAATTAAAACACTTATATACAGAAATCAAGAACAGAAATTGTTTAAACATAACAGGATATGGTAGGAACATATGAGATGCACTCTAGTTAAACCACATATACATATCAACATTAGCAGTAAACATGGCATATTCAACATGATATACCCAAGATTCCAAAGATCAGGGAAGTCAATGTGGACAAAGAGAAATAGTGATTGGATGACTGAAAGAGGTGGTCATAGACTGAGACAAGTGACATGGTAGGAAGGGTGTACTGCATTGACTAGAGCAGGGCTGGTGCTAGAACTGGAGGTGAAAGGCAGTGATAAGGGGCTAGGTAGGAGGCTGGAGTTAATGGGAGAAGATTATAGCCAGGGGTGAGGTATCTGTGGAGATGAATCTAGGGAAGTGAATTGCCATGATATGAAAGCAGCCTGAGAGGGGAAGGAAAGAACTGCAGAATAAGCTAGAACTTATGGGAAAACAATTGCATTTTTCAGGGAAGAGACTTAGGTATAGATGCTTGAAGGATGCTAAGGATACCCGGTTGATCAGCTTCAAGGACTTTTGAATCGTGTTCCATGATATAGCTAGATTATAGCTGATAGCAGATCTCCCATGCCGGGTGTTGACTTTAGGCACTTTGAGCATAATGAAATTCTAGCTTCTTAGAAGCGTAGGTGCCAGCTGTAGCAGCCCTGTCTTGAAACAGTCTAATATATAGTTTGGAAGCATCTTAGTCAAAATTCTGTATGTCCACACTGCAGCATTTCTGTTTCTTCTGAGATGTGAGATGTCCAACATTGACTGCTATAGAGAGAGCAATGGTGAGTGTTAAATGGTAGATCTGTTATGAACCTCAGAGCTCTGTGGTATAGTGTATCCAATTTGCATAGGTAGGAGATAGGGCAGTGACTATAGAGGAAGTCTGCATTGTCAATTACTGAGAGAAATGTAGCCTGGACCAACCTCATTTGGAATCTCTGTTTAGAAAGTGCCTTATTCTAAAAATAGACCAAGTCTCTGGCAAAGCTTTTTTAAAGTTCTTTCAATATGAACTGTGTAGTCAAGTTTGCTATCTATCCAGACCCCCAAATACTTGAATTTTTCTATATAATCAAGGCTTTCACCAAGGATAGTGGATAGCTGGGGAAGTTGTTTAGTAATGAGGGATTTGTATGGCTTTGGGTGGAGAAAAACATTGCTTTGTTTTCTTTGCATTTAAAGAAGCTTTTTTCCAATAATTGATGTTGTAGTATAGAGAATTCTGTTTGTAGAACCTCACAAGCTGTAGCAGAAGCGATGAGTTGCTGTTACATATAAACGGTGTCATCTGCAAACAAGTGTACAGTGGCTTTAGTGAAGATTCAGAATCAATATTGTTAATATAAATGCGAAGAGGATAGGGCCCAGGATAGATCCTTGTGGAACTCCTCTTAGAAATGGTTTAGTAGAGATAGGTCTTCAGCTTTCACTTGCTGTGTTCTTCCTGTTAGGTAACACCTGAACCATGTAAAGGAGGATGGATCCAAGCCTATAGAGTGCAAGGAAGAGTAGCAGCTCATGGTCCACCGTATCAAATGCCTTGCTTAGATCAAGGAATACAGCACAAACGCTATTCTTTTATCCAGTTCGGTTTGCCAATCGTTTGTAACTTTAGCCAGTGCAGAAATAGTACTATGCTTAGACCGAAACCCGGATTGTGCTGGATTTAAAAGATTAGATTCTTCAAGGTAATCTCTTAATTGGATGCTTACCAGTTTTCTAGCAGCTTAGATAGTACTGGAAGGATAGAGATTTGCCTATAGTTGTTAAGGTCCATGGGGTTCCCTGATTTCAGTAGAGGGAAAACTTGGGCTGTTTTCCAAGTTGCAGGAATAGAACCAGATTTTAAGGACAAGTTAAAAGGTGTGTTAAAGGAACTGCAAGTGCATGCATTGCAATCTTTAGAAAGTAGGAGTCAAGGAGTCAGCACCTGCACTTTTTATATCCATCTCACGAGATTAGATCCTCCACTTGTTTCAACAGAATCGGTTTGAAGGAGAAGGAGGATTCAGCTAACTGAGATCCTGTATACTGGAGTTAACTGAGCAATAGAAGATTGGCTGGAGAGGTATCAAATGCAAGGCCAGCGGTTGTAAAATGATTATTGAATGCATCCAGTATTTCCATTCTGTCCACGATTGTCACCTTGTTGTGGTGCATTTGAGCTGGTAGTGAAGTGCTAGGATCTTGTCCCGCTATGCCCTTAATAGTGCTCCAGAACCTGGCAGGATTGTGGTATGAGGAGTCGAGTTCAGCCATGTAGTAGGCAGCCTAGCATCCCGTGCATCTCTTGGTACAGCTATTCCTGGCTTTCTTAAATATCAACCAGTCATTTGGGTTCTTATCTTCCTTGCCTTTTTCCAAAGCTTATCTCTCTCAGCAGGGCTGATTTAAGGTCAGGTGAAAACCAACGACAAGATTTGTTTTTAATTCAACTCTAGTAATTGGTGCATGAGTGTTAAGGGCATCTAGTATTATGCTATTTAACACCTGATGAGCTTTTTCCACTGAGTCTGTAGGTAGAACTCTTGCCATCTTGTAGAGTGATTTAGATCATGAAGATATGCCTCAGAGTTGAAAGTTTTCTTGGATCTCCTCAGTAGGAATTTAGCTGGGGTGTTAGTTTACTGGATGACCTTATTCCAGCAATAAGGCAGTGGTCACTTATGTCACTGAACAGCACTCCAGCGTGCGTGAGGTGGGGGTTGTTCACCAGCATGATGTCAAATATAGTGCTGTTGCTCAGATTTTTTTGTTGATTCTTGTTGGTTCATATATATGTTAGAAAAACCATATGTATCACAAAATGATACTAAAGGAGCCATGGGCCTTGGATAGCAATTAAGGTTTAGATCACCTAGGATTATGGTCTCTTCAGTATCCATCTTGATTTGATTCCCCAGGTGGGCTAGAAGCTATGATCTGCTGAAGGGCCTTGTAGCAGCCAACTAGCCAAAATGCTGCAGTGTTGGAGAGAGCCACTTTGAGGGATAGACATTCGAATTCTTTGGGCATAGATGTTGCATCTAAGCAAGTTACAGATATATTGGATTTGACATATATAGCAACTCCCCCACCCCTTGTCTGGCGATCCGCTCTGAATATTTGATAATTGATAAAGAAGATGGGCCTGGTCCATCAGATGCTCTACTCTGTCTGAGGGCAGGAGGGCCGTACCCTGGGACATGTCCAGAACTGTCCCTATGTACTGGAGCTGTTGGCAGGGAGTAAGGAAAGACTTTGGCATATTGATAGTAATGCCCAAAGCCTGGAACAGACTGCAGGTTTGTGCCATGGTCTAAAGAAGACGTTTCCTGGGCGGGACTGTTAAGAGCCAATCGTCCAGATATGGGAAACCATAGAAATTCTGCTGCCTCAAGGCCACTGCCACCACTGTCAGGCATTTGGTGAAGACCCTGGGTGCAGAGGACAAACCAAGAGGCTGAGCACTGAACTGGTAATGCACTCCTGGAAGTGGAAAGGAGGAGGCGCCAGTGGGGGATCTTGATATGCAGATAAGCATCCTGCATATCTGGAGAGCAGATCCAGTCCCCTGATGCAGCAGGGGCAGCAAAACCTAAAGGGTAACCATCCTGAACCTCTTGTACTCTAAGAACAGGTTCAGCTGACTGAAGTCCAGGATGGTGAAGATCTCCCATCTGCTTGGGTATCAGGAAGAAGTGGAGTAGAACTCCTGGTTCTATGGCCTTGTTTTGAGTAAGGCCTGAATTTCCACCCTGATGAGAGAAAGTGACTGGGAGGGTATAAGGACTGGTCCACAGGGTTTTCTGGAGACCACTTTATGAATTTTAGCATGTGACCGTGCTCGATGAGCTACAGCACCCAGCTGTCTGTGGTGATTTCCTGCCACCTGTCCAGGTGAAGGAGAAGCAATCCCCTACAACCACTCCTGAAGTTCCAACTGGAGGGAGGGTTGGAGTAAGCCAGGAAGTGGGAGCGGCAGCCTCCGGTGCTACAGGTGGTAGCTGGGGAGAGGTGGGAAGAGCACCTCCTGCTTGCCTTGCCCTGAGCCTTTGAAGGGGCGGGTCTGCCTGCAGGAAGAGCAATGAAAGGGAGCCCTCTGTCCTGACTTAGTCTGGGTATGATACATAGAGTGAATGGATTTGAGGGCCCATCCTGAGGTCTGCAGCTCGGACGCGAGATCTTGAACATTACCTCCAAAAAGTTTGAGGCCCGAGACCCATAACAGGGAGTGATGCCTGATGCAGACACCTGCAGTCGCTGCCCAGCACGAGGCATCAACTGCATCATAGGCGGCATACAGTACATGGGTATCAACATCCAAGCCCATTTTGAGGGCCTGTAGGGTCTGTTGCTTGGAGGGGTCAGCCAGCATGGCTTGGATAGCCTCCCTAGCCTGAACCCATAAAAAGTTCTGAAACTGCACCATATGGGCCAAGTAATTGATGGCCCAAATGGCCAGAGTGGCAGAGGTAAAAGCATGTTTGCCCATCTTGTCTAGTTGGTGAGACTCCCTGTCCAGGGGGAGGGAGCTTAATTGTTTGAGCTTCTTGGTATGGCCGTGCGGAGCGAAGATGACGACCAAATTGGCCTTGGGCTGTTCCCAAAATATGGCTTCCCAGCCAGGGTGTGGTAAAGCCTGTCTGCCTTATTGTAGATCACAGGGACTGCATAGTGGCAATTCCAGGCAGCCCAGGTGACATCCTCATAGGGGTCGATGATAGGGAGGACTACTAAGGGAGGGTGTTGGCTATTGAGATAGACAGCTAACCAACACCTCTCAGGGTCCTTCTCCTCAGTCTCCCATTCCATAATGGCCTGAATGTGGTGCAGGATGGCCATAATGGTAGGGTCATCAGAAGGGGACTTGGGAACATTACTTGGGACATATTCCCCTTCTGAGGAGTCGGGAGAGTAGAAGACTCACTACTGATGCTCTCCTCCCCGTGGTGCCCATTGTCACTGTCCACATGCCAATGCCTGTCTGAGCAGCCAGAAGACCCGTCATCAGGCCTCCCTTTGGGGTGTGAAGAATGCTAGGGCCAGGTCAAACAGGGGCCAGGAGAGGGTCCGGAGGAGGTCCTTGGAGGGGGCCAGAGCTGGTGTCCTCGGGGTGGGGGCCTGCATCTGCATGAAGGACCACAAGGCAAAGATCAGGCCATGATAATTGATTGGGGCTGGCACTGGTCCCCCTGGCATTGGGTAGGGGTAGACCAGGGCAGGTCTTGGAGGCATTGGGTATGGGTAACCCAGCGCAGGTCCTGCTGGTACAGAACAGGGTAGGTAGGCGGAACCCACAGGCACCGACGTAGGGAGCCCAGGCAGCTATCTACAGGTGCCAGTTGTGGTAGACCGAGCACTGGTTCCACAGGAGCAGGTAGCAGCAGGATGAGCAGAGGCCCAACAGGCATCAGCTATGGGGCTGATGCAGACCCGGCTGGTGCAGGCTCTGGAAGACCTGGATTGGGCTGGGGAAGCAGAGGAGTTCCTGGCCTGCAGCTCCCGTTCCATCGAGATGACCTTCTGCTTAAGAAGATAATTCTTTAGAACCTTCTGGCAATGTCTGCGGGTGGCCAAGTTGAACTTCTGGCAGGCCTCGCAGGCTTGGACATTGTGGTCTGGGCCTAGGCACAAGACGCAGGCAGAATGGCCATCCTTGTCCGTGATCTGTTTGCCGAAGGCACACTTCATGGAGCGGTCGTAAGATGAATAGGGCTGAGAAGACATAAACTATCAGGTGAGAACATAGAAATTTCAATGTTAAACCTATAAGAAAAAGTAAAATAATAAAGTTCGGTAAATGCAGGAAAATGGCAGTCGACTGTAGCTGCAGTGGTTCCAGTGGTCCAGCATGCACTGGTTGATGGCAGGAAAGAACTGAGAAGGGTATAAGGGCCGTCCACCTATATAGGATTGGTTGACGTCAGGGGCTGATGTCGGAGGTGGGCAGCCCCCTCTGATAGACTGCTAGCTAGCAAGTTTTCTGTGTGGTCCTAGTGCCTGGCGGCTACAGTCCTACTGGTGATGATTTGCTACAAGAGATACCTCGAAGTAAGATCACTGTTTTTCAAGACAATTTCTGTGAGGTTCACTAGAACATTTATCTTGTTATCCCTCAGTTTGGTGTACTTCAGTAAATAGTATTCAATGGCCTCTGACATCCTTCATGGGGGGATATTTATATAAGTTAACATCCATTGTAACTGACCACCAGTCACTTTCAACATGAACGTCCTGAAATACAGAAATTATGTCAGTTGTGTCCCTAATATAACTTCTGATGTTAGGGACCATAGGTCTTAGAAAACTATCCACAAACCGGGACAATGACTCTGTAACCCAGCCTGTCTCAGAAATTATCAGACAATCTGGTTGTTTTACTGGGTGTTTATCAATTTTTAGCAGGGTATAAATGACTGTTTTTTCAGGGGATTGTACCAACACATAATACAGCTTATTCTCAGTAATAAGGCCTTCTTGGAATAGGTTGATGAGATAGTATTCAATCTCTTTCTTTATTCTGGATGTTTATTTATTTATTTATTTCAGTTTGGGATTAATACCTTTGAGTCAAGGACTCACTTTTAAAGGTTTCACATCAGTGTTGAACAAATAACAAAAATACAAGGTTTACAGAGAAGGAAAAAAAAAGACAAAAAACATTGAAGCATATACACTGGCAGTAATAGTAAAATTTGAACTTATACACATCAACTTAGTAAACATTAACAGATAGACTGATTAGATAAGAGGGGGTTGGGGGGATCAGCCGAAGGTGGCATTGTCTGAGGTGGGAGAGAAGTGGAACTTTCAACCAAGTGAGGCCATCGTCAGGTAATTGGGAGTAGGGGAGTGGGTTAAGAAAAAAGTGTTATATAGCAGAAAGATGTAGAGTGGGGGTAGGTAAATAGAAAACTGGGGGCAAGGTACTATCACATTAGCGCAGGCAGGTAGCATCATCTGAGGTGGGAGAGAGGTGGAGCTTTCAACCAAGTGAGGCCATAGTCAGGTAATTAGGGGTAGGGGAGTGGGTTAAGAAAAAAGTGGTGTATATAGCTGAAAGATGTAGAGGGAGTCAGGTAAATGGAAAACTGGGGGTGAGGTACTATCACATGAGCACAGGTAGGTACAATTCATTTTAGAGTCAAGGAGAGATTTGAGCCCAGCTTTGAAGGTACTAATCTTGGTAGTATCAGTGAGGACAGCAGGTAGTTCATTGTACCATTTCGGACCTTGATACAGGATGGAGTTCTGGGCAAGTTTTGTCCTTTTGAAGAGAATCACCATCTTGTCAGCAACTGCACTATGGGTGAATTTCATTGGGACAGCGGGCTTAAAGTGTCAGCCCAGTGTGGGGATGGCAGTCAGTAGTACTTTTTTAGAAGTAGGCAGGTTTGGTATTGCCCTCTAGGATGGAGTGGGAGCCATCCAGTATCAGTGTACAGTGAGCAGGTGTGGGTGTTGAGAGTAGCCCCCAAAGTAAGATGACAGGCCTTACTGAGGAGTGTGTTGATCTTGTTAAGAGCAGTTTTTGTGCCCGCCCCATATTTAGGCAACCCATAGTCAGTGGTACACAGTATTGAGCTACTGGTGGCTAGTTTGAGTGCATCCTGTGTCATTGAATGTCCGTGATGATAAAGTACACCAAGTTTTATATTTGCAGTCTTGATGACAGAGTCAATGTGGTTTGAAAAGGTGAGCATGTCATCAAAGATAATGCTGAGATATTTGAAGTTAGATACTTGGTCTAGGAGTTCACCCTTTTGATTATGAAACACAGGGGCAGGCATTTCCTTTTGCTTTGGGAGGTGGTGAAGAGCATACTCGTTGGTTTTTTTGATGTTTAGTAGTAGCTTATTTCCGTAAACCAAGATTCAAGTTTATGGAAGCTGCTTTGGAGTTCAGTTGTGATATATTGTTGGTCTTTGCCAGCAACTGAGATGACTGCATCATCAGCATAGAGAACTGTGCTTGCTGAGCAAGCCATTGGGGTCAAAAGTCAGGGATTTATAAAAGTTACTGTCAGAAAACTGTAACTTGATCTCCACAATATATTGTGTAGTGTCTTGTACTACTATGCTTCCCCCTTTGTCAGAAGGTTTTATTGTTATGGAAGTATCATGTGATAGATTTCTAAGGGCCTCTCATTCAGCATTAGAGATGCTGCCATATTGCATACTTGAAGGGTTCTTATAGAGGTCACTTAAGTCATTAAGGCATCAATTCAGAATGGTAGAGAGAGAGCAGGGTGGAGGGTTGGGGGCAAAAAGTAGAGGTGGGTCTATAACCCTTGTATGCCTGTGTATTTATTTCTGTTTGTGAGCTGTCAGAAGTATCATCATCAGAAGCAAAGGATAAATTTATATTTCTAGCAAATCTCTGTATGTCTACAAAAGCTTCAAATTCAGACAGGCTATGTGAGGGTACAAAGCAGAGTCCTTTAGATAGTAATTGCTTCTCAATATCTCTCAAACTAGTCAGCCCAGTGGCGCTGAGGATTGAGGCGCTGGACGCCACACCGGTGACCTGAGTTCAGGAGCGAGCTCAGGTGCCGGGGGTTGGCAGGGGAAGGACTGGATTGAGCGCCCGCTGGGCTGCTCTCGTGTCTCGGGGGAGGGCATTAGGGAGCTTGGCACTCCGGCGGTCCCTGGTGGAGACTGGGGATGCTGCAGTAGCGCGGGCTGCATGTAATAGGCCTGATGCTGGCAAGGCTACTGTGTGCCATAGCATCGGGGGTGCACATGCAGGGATAGAAGCGGGCGAAACAGAACATAGGAAAACCCTGGTTTCAGGGTAGGCCATGGCACCAATCCCTATGTCCATGACCAGGTCCAACTTGGCAGACCTTCACAGACCCTCCACCCAGGGGCCCAAGTCCACAGCTGGAGTCTACAAATTGAAGAGCGCCCAAAGTAGGAGGGGCAGCCCCACCCCAGAGGGGTTAAGTTGGGGGTGCCAGCTGTGAGGCAGGGGCGGAGGAGGGAAGGTTCGGTCGGGGGGACTTCAGACAGGACAGGACAAAGGTTGGATGCCTGAGAAAGGCTTCTGGATCTGTGACCAGAGGGGAAAAAGAATCGGAAAAAATATATATATATATATCACTCAAACTTCTTCTAGCAAGACTGATAATAGTCAGTAGCAGTTCCCTGCCTGATATGTTATCTCTGGGGTTCTTCTTCTTCCTCTTCCCCTTCATCTTGCCCCTCCTTGTCTTTTCTTCCATCTGTTTTGCTCTGGAACCTGAACCTGGTTTGTCTGGTACTCCTCCTGGGCAGGTTCCCCTAGGAGGGATGACCTCTAAAAAAAGACTCCTCCTCTGTTTCTTGGTCATCATGTTCAGAATTGCAAGGCCAGTACTATAATCAAATGGTGTTTTATCCAATCTTCTTAAAACAGATTGGGGGGTGATCCAAACCAATTCTGGGGTAGTTATTTCCCTCTTACATTGTTTTTTCCAATTAAACACACAGTTATTAGCATAGTCCTTAGCGTCTCTAGTAAATGTATGTGATTTCTGGTTTTGATTTTCATATCATAATATCTCATACTCTTTCAATTTTGCATTGCATCTCTCATAATCGACGTAGTCAGAATATGTTGCCACAATACCCTGTTGTTCTTAAAGTCTTATGTACTTCATCCTGAATTTTTTCCCATCTTCAAGTAGGAGGTTGTTCAGAAAGAGGTCTGGTTTTATCTTCTGTTTTAACTGAAATATTTGAATAGTTTTGTACTTGAAATTAGTTCTGTGTGTTAAAATTACTACTTTGAGTTATAACTGTTACTTGGGCTGTGATATTGTAACTATTGGGGCTTGTGTGCTGGGTGTGGGAACACTTGTTTGGCAGTGATAATTAGAGGAAATTTAAATATGATGTTTGCCTGGTGTTAGGGGGAAGGGTAATTACAAGAATCATCTTGTCTTTCATTGTCCACCTGGGAACAGAAGTAGAAGGTTGTTCAGGAAAGAGGTTTGGTTTTATCTTCTGTTTTAACTGAAATATTTGAATAGTTTTGTACTTGAAATTAGTTCTGTGTGTTAAAAATTATTACTTTGAGTTAGAACTGTTACTTGGGCTGTGATATTGTAACTATTGGGGTTTGTGTGCTTGGTGTGGGAACACTTGTTTGGCAGTGATAATTAGAGTGAAATTTAAATGTGATGTTTGCCTGGTGGTGGTAGACCCTCTCACCCACCCTGTTTTATAGGCTTTCTTAAATACTAAAAACCACTGGGGTTGGGATTGAAGGGCTGTGCATTTCTGTTTGTGACTGAAACTTGAAGCAACAGGAACTGGTGGGCCTGTGACATCACACGGTACCTGATGTCTACATACACACACTGTTAGTGGGACTGGACACACACTGGACTGTATGTGTTTGTGAGACTTGGGAACTTTATTGGTGGGGTTGAAATTGGGTTCATAAATAACTGCAGTCAGTATAGAGAGAGAGAGTGTATTCCAGGGGGAAGGGACTGAGAAAAGGGGTATGTGCCATTATGAACAGAGAGTGACAAACAGGGTGACCACATTCCACCATGGCAGGCATCTTCGGAAGGGCTGTAGGCTGCACAGGCTGTGGGATGGCAATAATTCTCAATTGGGCCGGGAGAGAGGGAGGCTGCCCACTCTGTAGACAGCTATCTTGTATCAAGAGTGAAGTATATTGGTTAAGGAGTAAGCTGGGGGAGTTGGGGAGATGTCCAAGGATAAGGGGTGTGGATATGAGTGGCAGAAGGGTGGGGCTGAGGGGAGGCTGGGGCAATGCTCAGAAATTACAGGATGTTATGTTACAGCAAGCAGGAGGGGTGATATTAGGGACAGAGGACCCTTAGATAGGGATGTTGATGCTAAGGGGAAAATGTAGGGGGTAAATATTCCGAACATAAAGAGAGTGGAGGAGCTGTTGTGGGGAAGCATAGAAGAGCAGACTGTGGGAAGGGAGCTCCTAAGGAGAACAGGGCAAGAGAGGAGGAAGAGGGGCAGTTTAGAGGGGCAGTGGAAACTCAGGTTACTTGATGGAAGCTGGCATAGAGTGTTACAATGAAATTTGAGCTACTAAGCAACCTGGGGAGGAAGGGGTTGGTGAAATGAGAAAACTGATACAGAGGCTGGGGGGAAGGAGTCGGATACCCATGGGGCATCACAGACTGGCAATGGAAAAGATAGAAATAGTCCCAGAGGGAGAAGGGGAAACATAAATGTTAAGCAGGTGGGGGAGGTGCAACATAGAAACATAGAAACATAGAATTTGACGGCAGCTAAGGACCGCTTGGCCCACCTAGTCTGCCCATTTTCCTACCTAACAGATAAGCTGCAGATCTTAGTTAACCAACAGCTTACTTCCTCCTACCCCCCACTAGGACTGCCTTATGCCTGTCCCATGCATTCTTGAATTCCCCACTGTTCTTGACTCCACGACCTCCTCAGGGGGCTGTTCCTACATCCACAATCTCTCTGTGAAAAAATACTTCCTCAGTACCTCTGAGCCGTCCCCTCTATCTTCAAATTGTGCCCCTTGTTCTTACACATCTCTTTTCTGGAAGATGCTACCCTCTTGGACTTTGTTGATTCCCTTGAGGTACTTGAAAGTTTCTATCATGTCCCTCTATCCCTTCTTTCCTCAAGGATACATATTAAGATCCTTTAGTCTTTCTTTCAGATGTCTTCTGGTGCAGACCCTGCACCATTTTGGTTGCCCTCCTCTGGACAGCCTCCGCTCTGTCTATGTCTTTCTTGGAGATGGGGTCTCAGAACTGCACACAGCCTCAGATGGGGTCTCACCAACTGTCTGTACAGAGGATAACAACTCTCTGTTTTCTACTATGATACCTCTTCCTATGCATCCCAGTATCCCCAGCCTTCCTTACTGCCTTCTCACATTGCTTGCCCACCTTCAGGTCATCTGATATAATTACCCCCAGGTTCCTTCTATTTTACTGTTGTCACATATTGCAGACATTAGGAGGAGAGCACACTGAGAGAAACTGGGAGACAAGGAGGTGGGGGAGGGCCCCCTCAGCAGGGGGTCTGTACCAAGGATGGGGCCCTAGGGTAAAGGGGAACCACAGAGGGCCTCTGGAGGTAGGGGTACTATTACAAGGGAGAGGATATGTGTGGGGGAAGGGGAAACCATCAGGCCAGGATAAATGGTTCAGATAAGAGGGTTAAAGGGACACCTATTCGGGGGTCTGAGTTAAGTGGGCAAAATAACAAGGAGGCAGAAAGGGGAGGTAACAAAGGCATCTCTAATAAGGCAGAAGACTCCATGGAACTGAGATCACGAATAAAGGGGGGGATGTGGGGTTGAGAGTGCATAGTGGAGGCAACCATAAGGATGATGGCAGTGTTAAGGTTCTATTATTAGGAGACTCGATGATTAAGGGGTATCCAGTGGGAGGGACAGGGGGGGTGGATGCCATAGCCAGGTGAAGGTAGTGAGTATCTCTGGGCTGACAGTGCACAGAGCAAAGTTCATGGTATACGAACTGGTTAGGGATTGTGGAGGGAAACCAGATTTCCTGGTGCATTTGGGAACTAACGATCTAGAGGAAATAGCGTTTGGAAATCCAAGCAAGGTTCCAAGAACTTGCCAGAGTCTGTCAGGATAATGGATGCAACATTTCCTTTTGGAGATATTGCCAGTACCAAAGGCCTCAGTGGAGAAAAATGAAGATCACAGAGGTTAATGACTGGCTCGGGAAGTGGTGTGAAGAGAGTGGGTTGGGGGTGTTAGGGAACTGGAAAGGAGTTTGGGAGGATGAGGGGCTGTATGCCAAGGACAGGCTTCATCTTTCCCCGTTAGGGAAGGAAGTCCTTAAACAGGGGGTGGCTGACTACATTCAAGAAAGGTGGGGTTTAAACTTGTGAGAGGGGGAGGAATAAGGGAGGGTCTGACTAGAAGCCCTCTCCTCCAGATAAGGGGAGTAGCATTAAAACCCAAGGGGGGGGGAGAGGGGAAACAGACTGGGGGAGGAGGTTTCAGGAGTAGCAGAGGGAGGATGGAAGTATAAGGAACCTGGGTGGGGTTCGACAAAGGTGATCAGGGATAAGAGGTGGGGGTGGTGTTAGTAAATGCCAGGAGCTTGGGAAACAAGTTGCCAGAGTTCCAGGCCATGCTGTTCGAGGGGGGGTGGATGTGGCGGTGGTCACGGAAACATGGGCCAACAAATACTATGACTGGGACCTAAACATGAGGGGGTACACTATGCTTAGGAAGGATAGAAAGGAGGGCAGAGGGGGTGGAGTGGCTATGTTCATTAGAGATGACATAGAAATTGCTAGGGTAGAAGAGGCAGAGGGAAACGTGGAGGCCTTATGGGTCACCTTATGAACCCCAGCAGGAGTGTAGGTCAGCTGGGTGTAGTATATGAGCCCCGGGATGGGTGATGTTCTGGAGGATGGTTTGCTGGACAACATCATTGCCCAGTGTGGACCAAAGAGGAAGGAGTGGTGTTGATGGGGGAACTTAATATGCCAGGTACAAACTGGGGAACCATGTTCTCTAAGGTGGCCAAGGAGCAGAGGCTGCTGGACGGCTTCCAGAATGTATTCTTAACACAGCATGTGATGGAGCCCACAAGGGAGGGGCATGTCCTGGATGTGGTTCTGGCAGATGGGGATCTGGTAAGGGACCTGGTTGTAGAGGATCCCCTGACTGGGAGCAACCACAATACTGTCTGGTTTCAAATAAGCATGAGAGGAAGAGATCTAGGACACTGGCAGTGGACTTCAGGGGGGCAGACTTTGTGGGCATGGGAAATATTCTCAAGGATCACTTGAAGGGGATTACATCAATGACAAAGTGGAAAAGAGATGGGAAGTCATAAAACGGTGACTTCATTAGGCAGTCAGGACCTGCGCTAAGGTGAAACGTAAGGGAGCAAGGTCACATAAACCATGCTGATGGTCCAGTGAGGTTCAGGTAGCGGTCAGAGAAAAGAAGGCAGCCTACAAAAAATATAAAACAACAAGAGGGGATAGGGAAAAGGAAATGTACCATCTTGCATCTAGAAAAGTCACCCGGATGGTGAGGGGGCAAAGTCCAGTAAAGAGCAGCGGCTGGCACAGGAGATACATTGAGGGGAAAAGGGGTTCTTCCAGTACATTGGGGAGCAGAAAAAAACTAAGGGCCATCTCGGCAGATTAAGATCAGAAGGCGGGTGGGTGGACGAGGCGAGGGACCAGGCAGAGGTATTAAACACACTGCCCCCCCTCCATCTCCGAAGCTCCAACTATATCGTGCTTCAAAACTTCCTTACGAACCACCTTTATTAACACCCGAACTTGAACTGCTTCGCTAGTCAAAGCCGCATCAATACTTATGACCGACAAGTTACTAGTTGCTAAGGATGACATAACTCTGGTATTGTTTAAATCCACCCTACCTGTACCAGCTTGTTTGTATCTATGTCTTAATTTACTGTTATACTTAGGTGTTGTACTGCTATACTGTGTATTTTGGTTTGTCTTACTGTGACAAGGTACCTTTGTAAATGAGCCTATGGCTCAAAGGTTTTCCAAACTGCTGTTTAAATAAAATAAAAAAAATAAACGAGTACTTCGCCTCTGTGTTCACTAGGGAGGGGGATGGGATATCTACAAAACAAGGCACGATGGGGATAGAAGTGGTAGTGAGTGGGATCAGGGGAGCAACAGAAATGGAGCAAGAGGGAGGGAGAGGAACCCCAGGGGTGTCACATCAGGATAAGGATAAAAAGGCCAGTAAGGTGGAGGGAATGGATGATGCTATCTCCACTGAAAGGGTGTGGTTAGCCCTCAAGGCCCTAAAGAAAGATAAATCTCCTGCGCCGGATGGCATTCATCTGAGAGTACTATGGGAATTGGTGGACATACTGGCTGCACCCCTGGCGGAGCTCTTCAACAGGTCACTTGAGACAGGGAGGGTACCTAAGGATTGGCAAGAGGCACATGTGGTGCCAATCCACAAAGGGGTTGAGGGAAGTACCAGGTAACTATAGACCCATCAGTTTGACCTCGTGAGGAAAATTAATGGAAAGTATACTAAAGGAACAATTGGGTGTGTACTTGGAGGAGGTTGAGGTCTAGATAGTCAGCAACATGGGTTTGTGCCAGGTATATCATGTCAAACCAATCTTGTGGAGTTCTACGAATGGGTAACATCAGAACTGGACAGGGAAAGCCTGTGATGTATTATTCTTGGACTTCAGCAAGGCATTTAACTCTGTCCCCAACAATAGTCTTGGTGGAGAAATTGACAGGGTTGGGAGTAGGCCTTTATGGTCAGATGGATTGAAACTGGCTAGCTGGACACACCAGAGAGTAGTGGTCGGTGGGGAGCTCTAGAAGCCTAGAGAGGTCAGTAGTGGGGTACCGTAGGGCTCGGACCTGGGTCTGATCCTGTTTAATGCATACATATCGGACATCAGGGAGGGTATAGGGTGTGAAATGAGTCTCTTCACTGATGACTCCGAGATGGGAGCAGTAGTTGAGGGGGAAGAGGAGAGGTTGGCCCTGCAAGGGGACCTGGACACCCTGGAAAGCTGGGCTCCACATGGAAATTAAATTTCAATATCACCAAGTGCAAGGTGCTACATCTTGGGCTGGGAAACCCTAAACACAGGTACACCCTGAGAGGGGAGACGCTGGAGGCCTCAACATGGGAAAAAGACCTAAGGGTTATGGTGGATGCATGTATGAATAACTCTGAGCAGTGCAGGAGAGTGGCTAGCAAGGCAAACAGGATGCTGGGATGCATCGTAAGGGGGATCACCTCTAGGAGCAGGGAAGTGATTCTGCTGCTATACAATGGACTGGTTAGACCACACCTTGAGTACTGTGTACAGTACTGGAGACCACACTTGAAGAGGGACATACAGCTCCTGGAGAGGGTACAGAGGAGGGCAACTAAGATGATATGAGGACTAGGGGATTTGACGTATGAGGACAGACTTGAGGAGCTCTGCCTGTTTTCATTGGAGGAGAGGAGAGACGGGGGACATGGTTGAGGTCTTCAAGTACCTCAAGGGAATAAATAGGGTAAACATGGAGGGGATCTTTAGACTAAAGCAGGGAGGTATCACCAGGGGGCATGGTTTGAAGTTGGAAGGTGGAAAGGAGAGGGGGGAAAGAGGAGGAGGAGGTTTTTCACTGAGAGGGTGATGGATCCTTGGAATGTGCTGCCTGGCGAGCTGGTTCAGAGATCCACAGTGGAGGGCTTCAAGAGAGGGTGGGACAGACACAGAAAGCGAATGTATCAGATGATGGCCTGGCCCAGGGGGTGGGGATGGATGATAGGGGTTTCTGGAACACAAGGGGGGGAGGGCCTCGACACCCAACTAGGGATCTGAGGTTTGAGCAGACTCGATAGACTGTAAGGCCTAATCTGCTGGCAATTAGTATGTTAATAGTTTAGTCAAGTTTGACGGATGCCTCATGCAATATGATTTAAGAGAACCTCTAAGGCCCCACCATGTGTTGTCCTGGCCAAATCCTTCTGCAACATTAACACTGAGGATTTTCTCTTTGATCTACATATTGCAGACTGGGACCTTCTGCTGTTTATGTTTCAAATTGTCTTTCTTCAACTCAGTCTGCGATAAACATTCCCCTTTTAGGAAAGCAAGGGTTAAGAGTGGTTACCTCCCTTGGATAACAAATATTAAACAATGTGGTAAATCCAATGTCCCAAATTCTGCATCCTGGTTGGTTGGCTGGCACAATTACCACTGTGATAAATCCTCCAGTGTACCCACTGGAAGAAGTGCCAGCCAACCTTATATTGTGCTAAGCCGGTCGCTTTCACTTCAAAAGAAACTGCCGCGATTTGCCCAGTCGCCGCTTCGCTAAAACACCGTGGTAAATTGTTTACAAAATGACCTCCTCTTTCAAAGTGTAGGGACCTCAGTGAGTTAGAACACAGTTAAAAAACATTAATGAAACAACATTCGCCATTTCATAATAAAAATGTTTCCCTCCAGGGTGTGGGTACACTGAGGACTTGACAGACTGGTGGTGATTCGCCACTGGCCGCGCCGGACCGAATCACACCAGTTGTAGTAAATCCTCCAGTGTACCCACACCCTGGAGGGATAAATTGCTTAAATATTGCTGACCTATTTAGGATCAGGGATGCTGCCTGGGCTTGTCACAAATTAACTAACACACCTGCTGTGACAGACAACACTATAATAAACTTAAAACCTGTGTACTGGCTATAGAGGAAGATCCAAAGCTGCCAATTTTTAAGAAAAAATTCAGTCCACAAATGAGTGGTGGAAGTTATGGAATGTGGTCCAAAAATGATGGTTACCCATCTGTAACTGTAGTTCTAGGAGTGGTATATGGTGTACATCCACACTTCTGGCAGAATCCATTCCTTTTAAGAACTTGCTGGAAGGTCTTCAAGCTGGCTTCTGCCACCCACCCAGGTGGTATCCTCTTCAGCACCACCCAATGGCGTCAGATCTTACATGCTGGAAGCAAGATTCAGTGTACCACTCACCAGGGGAGGATGGATGGTTTGTGTGGATGCACATGATATACCACTCCAAGAAAGTACAGTTACGTAAGAACTTACCGTAACAGTAGATCTTCGAGAGAGGCTCTTGCAGTAGGTAATGACAAATAGGACTGATGTCGGCAAGTGGCAGGACCCCACGGAAAAATTTCTAGCTAGCAGTCCTTGGCAGGGACCGCCCCCATATCAGGTGACCGGCGTCAGACGACGTCGGTATAAAGGGGCGGTCCCAGACGCCCGCCTTCCAGTTCTTTCCTGCCACAGGCCCAGAAGGCCCGGACGAGAGAGAAGCAGATATTTTCCTCAATAGAAAAGGAGCTGAAAAAGCCTAGGGGGATGGAGGGCGGGAAGGTATTGCCTACTGCAAGAGCCTCTCTCGAAGATCTACTGTTACGGTAAGTTCTTACGTAACTGTACTATCTTACTTCGAGAGGGCCCTTGCAGTAGGTAATGACAAATAGGACAGAATCCCAAGCAGTCTGGAATAAAAGAAAAGGTACCGGGAGGAGGAACTACTCCAAGAAGTTGTAAGAAAGCTTGCAAACCTCAAGAAAGGAGGCCCTGCAAGACCGCTAACCCGAAGCCTGCTCTACGGCAAGAGGCAATGTCCAAACTGTAATGTTTAGTAAATGTATGGACAGAGGTCCAAGTGGCGGCAGCACAGATGTCTGCCGCAGACACATTCTTGAAACAAGTCCAGAGGCTGCACCCTCGGAGAGTGGTTTCTGACTTGACCCGTAGGGTCTTGTTGTACTTGTCATAACAGAAAGTGATGCAATGAGCCAACCACTTTGATGGGCATTGCTTGGAGACAGCATTGCCTTTCCTTTGTGAGCAAAAGAGATGAACAACTGATCAGTCTTTCTGAGATCATTCATCCTATCGTGTAGTATCTCAGAATTCTGTGGACATCCATGGTATGGAGCAAGTATTCTCCTTGGTTGGAATACTAAGTGAAAAAGCTAGGTAGTTCAATAGACTGATTTAAGGTAGACTCACTACCACTTTTGGTGAAAACTTAGGATTCGTGTGAAGAGCTACTCTTTCTTTGTGAAAGATCAGATAAAGGATTTTGCACATAAGGGCCTGGAGCTCGGAAATTCTGTGAGCAGAAGTAATGGCCACCAAGAAGAGCGTCTTCCACGATAAGAACTTCAAGTCTGCAGAAGCCGCAGGCTCAAAGGGAGGAAGGGTAAGTTTCTCGAGGACAAAGTTCAAGTCCCAGGGGGGAGCTGGAGTCCAAACAGGGGGTCTAAGATGAAGGACCCCTCTGAGAAAGGTCTTGGATACCTCCAGTTGGACAAAAACCTTATCAGCGAAAGGGACATGGTAGGCTGAAATAGCTGCCATGTGGACTTTCAAAGAGGAGTGACTGAGACCCAGGTCGAAAAGATGACGAATAATCAAGCAGAATGGCCACAGGACAGGAGAAAGGCTCCATGTTCCTGGAGGCAGCCCAGATGGAAAATCTTTTCCATTTTCATGGCATAAGGTGGACCTAGTGGAGGGTTTTTAGCTCCACCAGAATCTCAGCCACCTTAGGAGAGATGCAAAGCGAGATTGGGCTAGGTCTGCAGGAGCCATGCATGAAGTTGAAGAGACTTGAGTCCTGGATGGACCAGGGTCCCCTGATCCTGGGTCAGCAATCCTTGAGATAAAGGCAGAGGAAGAGGAGGAACCTCTGAGTATTGTTGTAGAAGAGAGAACCAAATTTGCCTGGGCAAGAAAGGAGCGATCAGAATCATTCTCACTCTTTCCAATGCTACTTTCTGCAGCACACGAGGGACCAGAGGAATTAGGGGAAAAGCATAGACGAATCTGTCCTTCCAGTTTAGAGACAGAGCATCGCTCCAGAAAGCGCATCTCTCTGGAGCGAGCAAGCAAAAAATTGGAAGCTTTGCGTTTTGGGAGGAGGCGAACAGGTCTATCTGTGGAGTCCCCCAAGTCTGTAAGACGCTTTTTAGAACTTTTTGGTCCAGTTCCCACTCATGTGGCAGAGCTGAAGAATGACTTAGCTTGTCTGCCGGGACAATGTCGACTCCTGGAACATGGATCGCCGTGAGGTGAAGGTTGTGAAGAGTTGCCCAGTCCCAAACCCTCATCGCTTCCCTGCACAGCGGGTAGGACCGAGTCCCTCCCTGCTTGTTGATGTACCACACCACGCACATGTTGTCTGTTTGGACAGCTAGGTGACCAGGAAGGATGTATTGGTGAAGGGCCTGGAGAGCATACAGCACTGCTCAAAGCTCAAGCACATTGATATGGAGAGCTAGCTCCAATTTTGACCATAAGCCCTGGGTTCGGTGAGGACCCAGATGGGCTCGCCAACCTTCGCCCGAAGCGTCCGTGGTCAGAGTCTGAGCAGGGGGAGGATGAAAAAAGAGAACCCTCAGAATAGGTTCTCTCGAACCATCCACCATTGCAAGTCTCTTATCATTGGCGAGGAGATCAGTACCAGATGATCTAGGTCGTCTACAAGTTGATCCCACTGAGAGCGGAGAGTCCACTGAGAGATCCTCATGTGGAGGTGCGCACGCGGAACCGTCGGGATAGCAGCCACCATAAGCCCCAGGAGACGGAGCACCGACCTCGCCGGAACCTTCTTGCATTCCAATAGAAGGGAAATCTGGGACTGGAGGGAGGCCCCCCTGTCCGGAGGCAGGAAGGCCCTGCACATTGTCGTATCGAGGATTGCCCCGATGAACTGGAGTCTCTGGGAAGGGTCCAGATGAGACTTGGAATGGTTGATGGTGATACCCAGACCAGTGAAAACCTGCTGCGTGAGGGAGAGGAAAAGCAGGAGTTCCTGCCTGGATGGGGCCGCCAGGAGCCAGTCGTCCAGGTAGGGAAAAACCTGAACTCCCAAAGTACGGAGGTGGGCCGCTACCACCGCCAGGCATTTGGTAAAGACTCGGGGAGCTGAGGAAAGACCAAAAGGGAGCACCCAGAATTGGTAGTGGTCCCCCTGAAACGCAAACCTGAGGTACTTTCGGTGCGAAGGGCGAATGGGGATGTGCAGGTTCGCATCCTGCATATCCAGTGCACAAAGCCATTGGCCCAGCCGAAGCAGGGGCAAGAGGGTTTGAAGGGAGAGCATCCTGAACCTCTTGTATTCCACATAAAGGTTCAGGGAGCTGAGATCGAGAATGGGTCTGAGATCTCCCATCTTCTTTGGTACAAGGAAGAAATGGGAATAGTAACCCGTCCCATGAAGGTGAGGGGGGACGGGCTCTATGGCCTGCTTTGCGAGGAGAGCAGAAATTTCTTCCTTGACCAAAGGAAGATGGTCCCTTGAGTCAGAGGAGTTCAGAGGGGGGTGACGTGGAGGTTTCTGCAGAAACTCTATGGAGTGCCCCTCTGCTATGATCTGAAGCACCCATGAATCCGATGTTATCCTCTCCCAACCCGGAAGGTGGAGGGAGAATCTCCCTCCTACCGGTTCCTCTGGGGCGTCCGGAGGCGGTGGGAGAGGGAAGGAGTCAGGTGGTGTGAGGCAGTGCCGCAGCTGGGGCACCCGCTGCTTTTTTGGGCGGCGGGGGCCTGGCAGCTGTGGGGGCCCGATGTTTGTGGCCTGCCTTCCTGAGGTTTCGCTTGAGGCTGGCTGCATCTGCGAAAAGGACAGCGCTGAGAGGATAGGGACGGTACATTGAATCAACAGATTTAAGGGCGTCCCCTTCTCTAAGTCAGTGATGATGTCCTTGACATCACCACGAACACAGAACCCCTGAAAGGTGCTTCTTGGATTGCTGGACTGCACCTCGGGACCAGACCTGACACACGGAGCAGCGTGACGCCAAGACTTACGGCAAACGCAGAGCTTTGTCCCGCGTGTCCATCGCCATAGGTCGCCCTCAGAATGTGATGACTGGCCAACGAGGCAGAACGGACCAGGTCGGCTAACTCCTGCTTGACCTGGGAGTCAGACAAGGAGTCAATCTTGGATTCCGCCTGGAGTAGGACAGCCTTCTGATAATCCCCCATATGCGCTACATAATTAAGAGCCCTGATCCCCAGTGTGGAAGAAGCATAGATCTTCCTTCCATACTAATCCAGAAGGCGGGATTCCTTATCCGGGGGAGATGAACTCAAATGTTTGGGGTGTGCTGACCGGCCGTGAGCGGCGCTAATCACAACCGAGTCTGCACGGAGGTGAGAGTCTAAAAAGTCTACACCCTTCTGAGCCTGGTATAGCTTGTTGGGGCTAAAGCCGACAGTGGTTTCCAAATGGTGGAAACAAGATGGGCATGAGGCTCGATCCAGGGTGGCACTAGAGTAGGGGCCGTAAGGGGCAAGTCCAGATGTTCGGCGAGTTTAACCCGCTGAGGATCTGGTTCTAAGGAACGCCACTGGTGTACTTCCTGGATCTTCCTGAGCAACTCCATGAAGGAAGGATCCTCCGGAGGAGACTTCGGAGGAGTCCTCAGCCGGGGCTTGGACAGAGAGCTGAGGCTCATCGTCTTTCTCGAACAACCATCGGAAGAATCCGAGGAGTCCAGAGAGAAGAAGAAGAGAATTTGAAGCAGAGTAAGACTCCCTAGCTTGTCTAGGGGAGAAACAGGTTCATTAGGGGATCCCTGGACCGTATCATCCTCTCTCTGGATCCCGAGGGCAGAGCCCGGGAATCTGGAGGTGGAGAGGAGTGCCGTCTGGGCGTGATGGAGCCGGGTGGCACCATCACCGTGAAGACAGCTCGATTCTTTGGTGAGCTGAGCCTTGGCCTCAGCCCACCAGGAGGCCAGAGTCTCCTGGAGATCCACCGGCCGCCTAGGGAGCGGTGGAGGAGGACGAGGAAGGGGATAGTTGTACAGATGAAATCCGTAAGGGGAGTATCCGTAACCAGGCTGTGGGAATACCAGAGCTAGGTATTGCAGCATCGGGTACTGCGGCGTCGGTGGATTCGGCACCGGGTACTGCGGCGCAGGATACTGAGGACCTGGGTAAACTGGCATTGGATAAGACGGCGGATACCCAGGTACTGGAGGAGCTGCCAGAGCAGATGGCCCAGTAGGGGACTCCATGGGCGGATTGACCGGGATAGGCCTGTGGGGTGGAGGGCCAAATGGAGAGGAATATCCCCTTGTCAGGAGGAGGGTCGGCGTCGGAGGGAGCCGTGTCGAGGCAGCGTCGGCAGGCGCCGGAAGCAGACGAGCAGGCATCAGCCAGCGTCAGATCCAGCTCTAGAGGAAGGGGATCAGACGGTGGACCAGCATCCCGAGCCTCACCCGGGAGCGGAGGGGAAAAGTCCCCGGGGTCAGGCAGGGGGGACTCAGGCTCCCTGGACGGGGAACCTGGGACAACAGACGGAACAGGGTCTGCCGTAGGTTCTGAGGCCCAGCGCATGTTGGAGGAGCTGGCGTGCAACTTATGGGCTGAGACTCGATGGACGCAAAGGACCGGCATCAGACTTTGGGGTCCTCGTCGGGAAGTGGGCGGATGGGAAGAGGCCAGTCCCAGGGCCGCTGCCGTGCCGCCCAGAAAGGAGTCCGGGCGTCTTAGGCCTTCTCCTGGCGGACGTCCGAGGAGCCAACGTCTGCCTGCCATGGGAGGCGCCTGCACTAGTAGGCCGCAAACCTGTGGCGGTACTGGGGCTGAAGCCTCTTTGCCCGGAGGTGCCTGGCGGGCTCGAGCACGAACCCAACAGGTGGGCCGATCGCCTCTCAAAGCCTTGGAGGCTGCCGTCCGGGCGATCCCGGAGGGATGTTACCAAGCGCTGCTCCGCCGAGTAGCGGAGAGGAGGAGGCCTTCTCCCGGTGCCTTTCTTTGTCCTGCTTCTTGTGTCCTTCAGGGGAGGTCGACACCTGCCAAAGCTTCTTCAACTCCTTCTCCATCGCGGACATCTTCTTTTTGAGGAGATAGGCTTCTAGAGACTGCTGGCATCGTCTGCAGGTGGCCGCGTTGAAATGTAGGCAGTGCGAGACACTGCCGCACCGTGTGGTCGGGGCCTAAACAGAAAAGGCAGAGGGAGTGACCGTCTTTGTGAGGCAATTGGGCGCCGCATGAGTCGCACTTATTTTTTGAAGGGGACGACATATACAGACAGTCACCTGTACGAAGAAAATACAAAATACTGATACTTTTCGGAAAAACCGATGAAGCAACAGGACTGAGCGTTATGAACTTCACCACGAGGACTGCACGAAAGCTGACGGCGGAAAGAACTGGAAGGCGGCATCTGGGACCACCCTTTATACCAACGCCATCTGATGCCGGTCACCTGACGTGGGGGCAGTCCCCACCAGGGACTACTAGCTAGAAATTTTTCCGTGGGGTCCTGCCACCTGCCAACGTCAGTCCTATTTGTCATTACCTACTGCAAGAGCCCTCTCGAAGTAAGATCTACAGTTACAGGTAAGTAACCCTCATTTCTAGGGATGTGGATATGGTGTATTATCCACACTTCTGGCAGATTCCTAGCAGTTCTCCGGAAGGAGGGAGCAAGGCACACACCCCTACTTTGAGAAAAGAGACTGGAGAACCAAGGCCCCAAAACCAGCATCCCGGCGTGACTCAAGGTCGATGTGGCAATGGGAGATGAAGGTGTGTGCTGACTTCTAGGTAGCAGCCCTGCAGATTTCCTGGATAGGGATGTCCCTGGAAACAGCCACCAAGGCAGCAGTATGTCTTGGTGGAATGAGCCCTAAGCCCAACAGTAGGCTCCCTACAGCCAGCCTATAGTAGAGGTCAACACAGGAGGTCATCCATGCCACCATATGCTTAGCTGCTGGTCTGAAAGGTGTGGCTTCAGAGTAGGTGACAAAGAGCTGGCAAACTTCTCCCAAACTCCAGCCATGCACTCCTTATAGTATCTGCGTCTCAGGTCCAACAAATGGAGCCTGTGCTCAGCCTCCAGGTTGGATTGGTAAAAAGCAGGGAGATTCACACCTGGTTAAAGTGAAACTCCAAAACAACCTTTGAGAGGAACTTCGGGTTGGAGCAGAGCACAATCTTGTCCCTGTGGAAGACCAGGTAAAGAGACTCCACTGAAAGTGCCTGGAGCTTGCTGATCCTTCTGGCACAGGTCATGGCCACCAAGAAGACAATCTTCCATGACAGGTGTGACATTTCATACTTGTGCATGGGTTCCAATGGCTTGCCATAAGCATTGCCAAAACCATCAACAAGTCCCAAGGTGGTGGTGGTTCACGCAATGGTGGGAACAAGTGGTCAAGGCCTTTGAAAAAGCGCCCAACCACCTTCTCCTGCACCACTGTCAGCATACCAGCCCACGCCTGGTATGCAGAGATGGCTGACAGGTGCACCTTAAGGGTTGTCGACTGAAAGATTGACTGGGTGAGGGACCATAGGTAGTCCAGGATGCTAGCCACCAGGTATGACAAGAGATCCAGCTCTGTCCTGGCACCAAATGGAAAATCTCTTCCATCTGAAGGTGTAGCACTGGTGAGTCAACTCTTCCAAGAGGCCTCAACAACATGGAGGACCTCGCTGGTGAGACCCAAAGCCTGGAACTCCTAACTGCTCAGGAACCAGGATGTCAGGTGCAAGGGCTGAAGGTCCAGGTGCAGGGCCTTCCCTGATGGCAAGAGAGCAGGTCCTGGAAGAGAGAGACAGTTGCCATGATAGCCTGCTGCTAAGGCTGAAGAGATTGAGGTACCAGAACTGGTGCGGCCAGTCCGGAGCCACCAGGATCACCTGTGCCTTGTCCCTCAGAACCTTGAGCAGCACCTTGTGGCTTAAGGGAAAGGGATGGAAGGTGTACATGAGGCCCAGGATCCAGGGCTTTGCAAAGGCATCCCCCAGCAGTGTTCTGAGCTGAAGGGGGCGGGCACAAAACAGCCTCAGCTTCGGGTTATCCCAGGAGACAAACAGGTCGACTTGGGGAGTGCTCCAAAGGGAGAACAGGTGACTGACTACCTCCTGGTGAAGGGACCACTCATGATATGCCTCACCTACTTAGCTGAGGGCATCCCCAAGCTGGTTGAACATGCCAGCCACATGAATCACCTGATAGTTGGCACCCAGACTGCGAGACCCAGGATCCAGATGCAGAGAGCTTCCCAGCACAATGGGAGGAATATGTCCCACTCTGCTTGTTGAGGTAGTACATGGTTGACATGTCCATCTGGACCTGGATGATCTGACCCCGAATATGCGGAGTGAAGGCTGTCAGTGCTAAATGCACTGCATGGAGCTCCAAGAGGTTGATGTGACATTGGGACTCCTTGCAGGTCCAGAGTCCATGGACTCTGTGGTTCCCCAGGTGGGCTCCCCATTCCATCAGAGAGGTGTCAGTCATTAGAATGATCATCAGCTCTGGGCGGACAAACGGGACTCCTTCCTGAAGATGTTCTGGGACAAGCCACCACTGGATGGTGTCCCACATCAGCTGTGTCACCGTGACCAGCTGGTTGAGGTGACTGAGGTGCTGAGACCAATGGCGGCCAGCTCCCACTGCAGGGGCATCCTCCAGAGCCCCATCAGACCACACTGGTGCAGGTCGCATGTATCCCAGAAGACACAGGAAGTCCTGGGCAGGGTGTCATTGCTCAAGCCAAAATGATCAGGCAAATGAGATAAGATACTCCACCTGTCCTCCGGAGTTGGGCCATGACCCAAAGGGAGTAGAGCTCCACCGCAATGAACTGGATGACCCGTGATGGACTGAGTTCCAACCTGGTCTTGTTGATCAGAAGGGCTAGGGCTGAGCAGGTCCAGAGGGACAGATTCTTTCCAGCTCCACCTCCTCCTCCTCCTCTCTGGAGGAACCAGCAATCAGCCAGTTGTCCAAGTAAGGGTATACCCGGACACCTTGGTGCCTCAGGAAGGCTGCCACCACTGCAATACACTTGGTGAAGACCCTGCAGGCTGAAGAGAGGTTGAATGGCATGGCCTGGAACTCATACAGGACCCCTTCCAAGCGGAACCATAGGAACTGCCGGTGGGACTGACAGATGGGGATGTGGAAGAAGGTGTCCTGGAGGTCAAGAGAGCAGAACCACATGTCCTGCTCTAGGGACTGAATGATCTGTTGCAGACTTACTATCGGAACTTGTGTGGCCTGAGAAATTTGTTGAGGCCATGCAGATCCAGTATGGGGCACCAACCCCCCATCCATTTCGGAACCAGAAAATATCTGGAGATGAACCCTGGACTGGCCATGGCATCCAGGACATGGGCCACTGCCTCCTTGCAGAGGAGCTGGGAAATGTCCTCCTGAAAGGCAGACAACATGTCCATGGATACCAGAGTCTCCTGAGGGCATGGGCTCGTCTGAGTGGGACAACCTTGAACTCCAGATGCAATCCTCAACCATCTCGAGCACCCACCTGTCTGAAATGATGGTGGACCAGGACGGAAGCAAGTGAAGGAGCCGGCCCCCACAGGACATCCTGGGCTGGACAGGACAGGTGGAAGAATGACACTCTTTGTCCTGTCACCGGATAGGCTTGGAGGTGGAAGCAGCACTGGTAGAGGGAACAGTGGTCCCTCAGCCCCCAGGCTTCTTGGCGCCAGAGGAGACTGACTTCGACTTGGGTCACCAAGCCTGCAGTTGCCCCACAGGGGGCTGTGGTGGTCTGGTGGAGGGAATGGAAAAGGGCCAAAACTGAAAGGGCTCCTTCCACTGATTCTGGCTCTTGACATCCTTCTGAGAGGATGTGATGAAGTCCAAGGTGGCACTGGACTTCTCCATGAGTGTGAGATGTCCATCAACGCCGGGCCTGAACAAGTCAGTGTGCAAAAATGGAACGTCTGCCAACTTGTGTTGAGTGTCAGCTGTGAAAGTCAAAATTCTCAGCCAAGGGCCAGCCCGGTGGCATAGAGGGTGAGGCGCTGGCACCTTACCTCAACCCACGCCGGCGACCCGGGATCCGGAATGGACTCAGGTCATTGGGGGTCGGCAGGGGGAGGATAGGATTGAGCATCCGATGGACTGCTGTCCTATCCTGGGGTGGGTTTTGGACTGGCCTTGCTCATGTAACGGCCCCCAGTGGAGACTGGAGGCACTACAAGAAGTGACATGAAGGGAACAAGAAAACCGGAAAAAACGCTCCGGAAGTCTAGCCGGATGACGGCTGTTGGCCCCAGGCACCTCTGAAGACTCCTCTGGAGAGCCACAGAATGCCTCAGCAGCTCCCGGGACTGAAAAAAGAATAGTGTGCTGGTTCCTCCCGCCGGTGCCTTCCCCCTCAGAGGAGTGGGGACCCACCCAGTGAAGGGTTACACTGGGCTACCCCGAGGAAGACTGCAGATATGAGGTAGGTGGTCGAAGGAGGAGATAGTAGGGGAATGCCTGTGGACTATGACGGCCCAAAAGAGAGGCAGCTCTGGGGCACATAGGGGGTATAATTAGATAATGCAAAAAAAAGGAAAAAATTCTCAGCCAAGGCCTGCAACGCATTGCCACCTCGGACCTGGCGCATGAATCACCAATGTCCAGGGCCATTTGGAGCTACTGTTTAGCAACTGCTCATCCCTGGTCACAGACCAATTTGACTGGCAGCTGCAGGTCAGCTGAGGGATAACCTGGTCCAGCATACCCCATAGAGCATGGGCAAAGTTGGCCATCATAACAGCTGAACTGGCCTGCCGAAGGTCTAGGGACAAGGCCACGTAAACCTTTTTGGCTGTATGGTCTAATTTCTTAAGACTCCTTGTTGGGAGGTTTATCGATGTCCTTGACATTCCCTGTATGCTGAAACACCAAGTCAGTGACCACTGGCAGAATAGTGGTTAGTGAACCCTGACCGAGACCCTGTAGGCACCACACACTTGCTGGCCATATGGGCTGATGGCATCAGACAGGAGGCGGGATGCTGCCACAGCTCCAAAGTGGGGCCAAGGATGGCCTTCTCAAAGACAGCGAGCTGCTTCACCAACTGGCCATTGTGGAAACTGCCTTATGGGCATCCTTTGACTTTGGGGCACTGTCAGCTTTGCCCACCGTTTCTTCAAAATCGCATGAGTTTGCCTCTTGGTACCTGAATATCGATTACTGCAGAATGCACCCCCATGTCTCAAATCCCCATCTGTATGCATTTTATTATTTTTACCTGTTCAGTCGGGTTCAGGTCACGCCACCAGAAGCTGATACCATCGAAATACCATCTGCTACGATGCGACCCCAAACTGCATATTTTCATGAGCATGGTACTATGATATACTCCACTGATACAGTGCAGTAATTTAAATGTTTAGTTAGGACTCTGAAAACAAACCGAGCACTCTGATTTGCATAAATAAAGTTTTTGACCAAAGGTCGAAATCCCGCATGCACATGAGCGTGGAATTGGCAAAGATCCCGCACATGTGCAGGAGTACGCTGCTCTTGCACATGTGTGGGATGTCGACCTCAGCCGAAAACTTTTATTTTAACAACTCGGAGTTCTCTGAGTTTTTTGGAGTGCCCACTAAACATTAGAATTACTACAATGGATCAGTGGAGCATATTTTCATATCGTACTCTTGGAAAAAATGCAGTTTGTGGTCGCGCTTGTAGCAGACGCACGTTCCTGACTGGTACCAGCTTCCAGTGGGTGCATAACTTAAACTCGGACCGGATGAATCACTGAAAAGGTAAAAATAATAAAAATGTGTACAGATTGGGAATTTTGAGCTATGGGGTGCATTCTACAGCAATCTTCTGTTGTATATGTGCCAAGAGGCACACTCGTGCAATTTTGAAGCACACAGTGGGGCAATGCTGACAGTGTCCCTTTAACTAGAGGATCCTGCTGATCAGGGCAACTCAAAAAAAGGCAGGCGTAAGGGTTCTCCAGAGTGGAGGCTTAAAGAGTAGCGCACAAGCCACTGGCCTGCGGGTCGTGATGGACACCCAAGCAGTACACACGCGTGGATTGCAGATCAGTCTGGGACATCTTATGGGCACAAAAGGAACAGTCATTGAAGCTGGGACCAGTTTTAGAATTGGACTGATCCATTAAGAAAGCAAAAAGGTGTTAGAAAAGCTTGAAGACCAAAATTTGCAAGTTACGACGTGGAGCTGCGATGGAGGGAACCTGATGCTTCCAGTGAAAAGGAAGATCTGACATTATGGGGCGGTGCCAAGGAGGATACCACTCAGGTGGGAGGAGACAGCTTGAAGACCTTCTGGTCAGTTCTTAAACGGAAAGGATTCTGCCAGAAGTGTAGATAGTACACCATATCCACGTCCCCAGAATCTGTTAAATCTGGCTGGACAACTGTCTAGCATCCTTTCCTCCCTTACAAGCCCTACTCAACAAACCAATAAACTTGCCATTGCAAAAGCTCTGAATCACAATTTCATCAACAGCCCAATAGCTTTACTCTCTCTGCTAGCCTATCACCAGGTTCTCTAACTGCCGCAGTGTCCCAATCCTATGACTCTGCCAATTAGCAGCTTGTTCTCACCCCGCTTAGTCAGATGTGCTTCATGAACTGCTCACCCTTGACCCAAATTCTGTCACTGGTCTGGATAATCTTTTATCTAAGTTCCTTTTTCTGGGTGACCTGACTATTTCAATTCAGCAGGCTCCTATACTTAACTGTTTGCTGGTGTCTGGCTCCTTCCCTATTGCTTGGATGAAAGCTTTTGTTATAACTCTCTTTGTAAAGGTGATGTATAGGCTGGCTCAGTGTCACAGTGGGCTAAGGTAGTAGTTGCCACACCACCTGCCACACCGGTGACCCAGGTTCAAGAATGGACCAGGGTCACTCAGGGGCCAGTCAGCGGAAGGAGGAAGATTTAGCATCAGAGACAGCTCCCCTCCTTTGGAGTTTGGAACAGGGTGTGCCACTGCTTGGCTGCCACCTAGCACCTTCAGATTTCCTGAACTCTGCAGATCGTTAAGAGGTATGTCCTGACTGCCCCGTGCAAATCTAACTTGTGTGGCTCATGTTCTTTTGCATGAGTCAGCTTTGGGCAGAAAGACGGTAGACAGATTTCTTCATTTACATGAAAAGCCATAGGCATGTTTGGAAAAAAAAAACCCGAATCATCCTCAGGACCACTTTCTTTGTGAATGATAAGGTAAGGCTCTTCATGTGACAAGGCCTGAAGCTCACCAGTTCTTCTGAGTGAGCACAATACAATTAAAAAACACACCTTGTATGACATAAAGCCCAGTGGGACAGACAAGAGAGGCTTGAAGAGTTCTTTACAATGAACGCTCAAAACCAGATTCAGATCCTATGGCGGCATTGGGGATCTATTCAGCGGTCTACTTCTGCTAACCGCTGTTAGAAATTGTATGACATCCCGTTTGTTCCCCAGGACGATCCACTGAAGATTCCTAGTGCTACTCCTATTGTTGATTCTCAGGGTGCTTAGTGCAATCCCTTTGTTCTATTCCATCTGCAAAACGCCAAGATCTGCAGAACTGTGACTGAGGGCCTAATACTTTTTCCTTTTTTTTCCTTTCTTCTTCCTCCTCCTCCTCCTCCTCCTCCCCTCCCCCATCCCAGCCCAAACCGAGAAGGTACTCCACACCTCCACACTTGATCATAAGCTGCAGACATAGAAACTTTCCTGGCGGCCATCAGGATATCTACTACTTTCTTCTAAAAACCATGTTTCAGCAGTCTCCTCCTCTCAGGAGCTAGGCTGCCAGCTGCCTCACCTCCAGGTTTCTGTGTTGAAAGGGTCCCCGGAGGAGAAGATCCTTCCTGAGAGGAAGCCAGAATGGCCTGCTGGGCTGGATTCACTAGGACTGAGAACAATGATCTTCTTCACTACTCTGGTGCTACCAGAAGAAAATCTCCTTTAGAGTGTCTTATTTTGTGAATGACCTTGGAAAGTGGAGGCAGGGGAAGTAACACATATGCTCTCTAGAAATCCCATGTCTGGGACAGGGCATCCACCTCTCCACCTGTGGGTACTGATATCGACTGAAGAGCCTCGGTACCTGAGCACTGTGACTTGAGGCAAACATGTTGATCTGAAACTGGCTGAACCTGCTGCTCAGAAGAACAAATGCTTCCAGATTCAACATCCATTCTCCTGGATGGACAGTATCTCTACTCAGCCAGTCGGCCTGAAGAGCAGGTTCTCCTCTGCACCCAGCAGCACTTCTGTTGCTTCTGTCAGCATCTCCTTGCTTCTTGTGCCTCCTTGATTGTTTCTGTATGCCACTGTGGTGGCATTAACTGACTTTACTTTTACTGCCTCCGTCCAAATCTGATTGAGAAAAAGAAGAGTAGGCTGCACCACCCTCATCTCCAATACGTTTATCTGTAGCTGTTGTTCCTGCACAGTCCAAATGCCCTGCACCAGTACATGGCCAGGATCACACCCCAGCTCAACAGGCTGGCATCAGTCAACAGGATCAACCTGGCAGGCTTCTAAAGAGGACCACCTTCATAGGTTCTCAGAGGCCTCCCACCAATTCAGTGATTGCTGAAGAGGCTGAATAATTGGAATCTGGGATTAGTAGTCCTCCGAGGTCGGATTCCAAACTGCTAGCATCCCAATCTAAGGTGGCCGCATGTGCAAGCATGCCCACGGAAAGTACAGTTATGTAAGAACTTACCGTAACAGTAGATCTGTGAGGGGATCTCTTGCAGCAGACCACACCTATGGAACTATAGTTGCCAGGCACTAGGACCACAAGGAAAACTTTCTAGTTAGCAGTCTACTAGGGGGCCACCAACTCCAACATCAGGCACTGACGTCACCTTATTCTATAAGAGTGTGCGGCCCCTGTGCCCTCCTCAGTTCTCCCACCGGAGAACATAAGCAGAAGGGTCCTGCAAAGGAACCAAGAAGGGTATCAAAGGTTCCCACCAAGGAAAGGTTAGAGAGGAGAAGCAGACACAGGACAGCCTCAGAAACTCAGAGGGAAGGAGGGAGGGACGATATGGCCTGCTGCAAAAGATCCCCTTGAAGATTTACTGTTAGGGTAAGTTCTTACGTAACTGTACTATCTGACTTTGGGGGTATCTCTTGCAGCAGGCCACACCTATGGAAGGAGTCCCAAGCAGTTTCTGACATCAGGAAATGCAGTCTGGGTGGTAGGAAACCAAGATCCCAGGAAGGTAGGCCCTGTAAAACAGCTAGGCTGAAATTGGCCCTACACCTAGAGGTAATGTCCAGATGATAGTGTTTGGTAAAGGTGTGGACAGTACTCCAAGTGGCAGCATCACAGATCTCTGCAGCTGACACATTCCTGAAAAAGGCAGTAGAAGTGGCCATGCCTCTGGTGGAGGGCCATGGGCAGCACTAGGAGGTTCTTTGCCATACTTCCTGTAGCAATGAGTGATACAGTTGGCCAACTATTTGGACAAGCACTGTTTTGAAATAGGGACACCCTCTCTCCCTGGGGTGAAGGAAACAAACAACTATTTGGACTTCCTGTAGTTCTTTGTATGATGGGTATAGTGATGCAGAATTCTATGCACATCTGAAATATAAAGCATTGCTTCCCCTGGATTGGCATACTTCGGATAATAAACAGGAAGGTGGATGGATTGATTTAAAGTGAACTCAGATGCCACCTTATGAAGAAACTGAGGGTTAGTAAGCAAAGACACCCCTGTCTTTGTGGAAAATCAAATTAGGCTGCTCACACAAAGATGATCAAGGGGCTGGAGGACTTATCATACGAGAGGAGGCTGAGGGACTTGAACATGTACTCGCTGGAGGAGAGGAGGGACGGGGGGACATGATTGAAACCTTTAAGTACATGAAAGGAATAAACAAGATGGGTACAGAGGGGCTGTTCAAAGTAAGGGAGGGGAGGGACACCAGGGGCCATTATATGAGACTGGAGGGAGGAAGGTTCAGGAGGGAGATGAGGAGACACTTTTTTACAGAGAGGGTGGTAGCTGGGTGGAATGCGTTACCTGCAGAAGTAGTATGCAGTAGAACAGTGGACTGCTTCAAAAGGGGATGGGACAGGACAAGGGGGAGGGTCAATGGAGGGGAAGGGTGGAAGGGAGGGGCAGCTGCAGAATAGGGAGTGCTAGCTGCACATTCAAGCAGACTTAATAGACCTCTATGCCTTTATCTGCTGGCAAATTTCGTATGTTCATATGTTCACACATGAGTGCCTGTAGCTCTGAAATTTTTTGAGCAGAAGTAATAGCAACTAAAAATAACACTTTTCGAGACAGAAAGCACAGCTTGCATGTCACGACCAGCTCAAAAGGAGCCAAAGTAAGCTTTTCTAACATAAAATTCAAGTCCCAGGGTGGGACTGGATTGTGGATAGGAGGTTTCTGGTGAAGAATGCCTCTCAGAAATGTATGGAACACCTTCAGTTGTACCACCTACGATCTCAATGGCACATGGAAATGGCAGACGTGTGTACCATAAAGAGATACTTGACTGGGTCTGAAAGGACAATAGTACTCCAGAATCTGATTCACTGGACAAGTGAAGGGGTCCAGCTGGCATGAAGCAGTCCACAGTGCAAAATGCTTCCACTTCCTAGAATAAGTAGCCCTAGTGGAAGGCTTTCTAGCCACCACTAGGACATCAGCCACCCTGGGTGACACCCTGAAGTGAGTCATGGCTACGTCCTCAGGAGCAGGGCATGAAGATGCAGGGATTTGAGATCAGGATGGACCAAGGTGCCCTGGCTCTGGGAGACCAAGCTGGTGCACAGAGGAAGAGGAACTGGAGGCTCCACTGTCAGCTGTTGCAGTAAGGGGAACCAGATCTGATGAGGTCAGAATGGGGCTACAAGTATCATTGTGGCCCATTCTATCTGGAACTTGATCAGAACCCTCTGAAGCAGAGGGAAGTGAGGAAATGAACACTGAAACTTCCCTCTCCAGGAGAAGGACAACACATCTCACCAGAAAACTCCAGACCCCGGATTGAGCCAGCAAAAAAGCAGTAGTTTTGAGTTCAGTGGGGACATAAAAAGGTCCAACTCTGGATGACCCCACCTGTTGAACAGGTCTTCTACTATCCAGGTTAGCAGCTCCCACTCATGTGCCTTTGATTGTGACTGACTTAGGGTGTCTGCCAGGACATTTTGGATGCCTGGAACATGGACGGCCAACAGTTTGAGACTATGATCCAGAGCCCAAAACCAGACTCTCATTGCTTCCCAGCAGAAGGGGTATGAGTGAGTGCCACCCTGCAGGTTGCAGTAGTGGGCTACACTGATATTGTCCAGCTGCACTAGCAGAAGACCCAGGGATAGCTCAGTCTGGAAGGCCTGCAAGGCATAAAGACTTGCCCGCATTCCCAAAACATTGATGTGGAAAGAGGATTCCAGCTGGGACCATGTCCCTTGTGTTTGGTGGGGCCCTAAATAGGCTCTACACCCCAGCCCCAAAGCATCTGTCATGACAATTTGTTGAGGGGAGAGAATAAGGAAGGAAACCCCTTAGTAGATTGTTGGGTTCCATCCACGAAAGCAGAACCTTTTTCACCGAGGAGGAGACCAGGACCTGCTGTTCTAGGTCATCAGTCTGCTGGTCCCTCTGGACCCTGAGTGTCCATTGGGGTACCCCCATGTGCAGTCTGGCTAAAGGCACTGCAGCAATCGCCACTGCAATCAGGCTGAGGAAGGTTCTGGCTGAAACACAGTGGCTGTTATACAACAGATGGGCCTGGGCTATCAGACACTTGGTCCTGTCCTAGGACAGAAAGACCATGCCCAGAGCCATGTCCAAGACTGCCCCAATGTACTGGCAGAGTTGGCACGGAATCAGAACTGACTTGGGCAAGTTCACAGTTACCCCAGATCCTGGAATAAGTGGGTGGTTAGTGCCAGGGTCTAAAGCAGGCGATCCCTGGACTGGGCCTTGAGGAGCCAGTCGTCCAGATAAGGAAAGACATAAAGGCCCTCCCACCTGAGGGCAGCTGCTACTACTACTACCAGGCACTTGGTAAATATCCAAGGGGACTGAGGACAAACCAAAGGGCAAGGCCTTGAACTGGAAGTGACCCCTCTGGAACAGAAACCTCAGGTACTGCCGGTGGGATGCATGTATTTTCATTTGCAGGTACGCATCCTTCATGTCAAGGGAGCAAATCCAATACCCCTGATGCAGAAGTGGCAACAGACCCTGAAGGGTTACCATCCAGAACTTTTTGTAGTGAATGAACATACTAAGATCTTGAAGATCTAGGATGGGCCTGAGATCCAAGGGGCATTTGTGGACCAAAAAAATGGAAGTAGAACCCTTTGCACTGCTGGTTCACAGGGACAGGCTCCACTGTCCTCTTTGCAACAGGGAGCGTATGTCCTCCCAGAGCACAGGTATGTGGTCTAGGGGTAAAAGGATGGAGCCAGAGGTTTTCTGGGGCCACTCTAGAAGTTCTAGAGTGTGGCCATGCTCTATTAGCTGAAGTATCCAACCATCATTGGCCATCTTCCGCCACTTGTCCAGGTGTAGGGAGAAGTGGCCTGAGACAACCACTTCCTGATTTGTTAGGGGTGGGGGGTCAGGCATGGATTGAGGCAGAGGTGGCGGTGGCCACAGTGGTGGCAGTACCAATGCTTCTGGGAGCCTTACTGGCTGTGGTAACAGGGGTGGGCAGAGAGGTGAACCCCTGATGCTTGCTCTGAGGTCTGCTGGGAGGGCTGGACTTGCTGGTTGCCCAATTAATGGGCACACTCTGTCCACTCTTAGCTTGAGTGTAGTACATGGAGTGGACTGACCTTAGGGTATGTCCAGAGGCATGTAGGGTGTCACAAATGCGCTTCACAGGTCAGGCCCTCTGCTCCTACAGTGCTAACCTCAAAACACAATAGTGTGAACAGTAGACAAACAGAATAACCCTCCTGTCTGTTTTGGGTCAGAATCACCTACTAGCCTTGAGTCCTGGGGGTCAAATCTGAACCTTATGCTAGTGCACCCAGTTAGCAGGCTCAGATATGTACCCTCTTCGGGGTATGCAGTACAATCCTTCGCCCAGGGGCACACAGCCAGGTTTCCAAAATGTACCCTTATGACTCAATATGAGACCTAGGTATATTCTTACCTTTAGCAAGATTAGTAACACATTCAAGCCCATAACAGCTGTCAGAATTAAACACTGGTTCAGCATTCACATGCAAAAGAAAACTGAGAAGCCACAGGCAATATTTCAAGGAAAATATTGTTTACTAAAAAATGGTAAAATAGGTTAAATATCAAACACAGAACAAATATATCAACAACTTACAGTCACATAAAATAAATGGGAAGTTACAGAACACAAACTCCTACCAAAAATACTTAAAGGTTCCGGCTGAATTATCCTTCTAAAGTGTCTAGTTAACAGTCCACAGGATAAGAGTCTTATTCAGAATCCTTCTGCTCCAACTTCTTTTGCAAGCAATATTCAAAAGTCAGTTTTCTCCAACTCCTGGCGATGTCACCCATGAGGTCACTGTTAGATCTATGATAAATCTATAATCTGGGTATGGATATCCACAAGGATGTATGTTATTACTGTGAAAATCAACAACTAGCAATTTCCCAAAATGAGAGTCTCTTTGACCAAGCATTTCTCTTTGATCTGTCTGCTGGTTTCCTGCTTTTCAAGAATGATCTTAGGTTTACAGCTGATAAGAAGTTCCTGTGACCAAATGGTCTCTTCCTGCAGGAATCATAAAATTCATATTTAGTTCCCAGCTTCAAAAGCAGGTGCAGGTTATAAGGGGATAAACTGTCCCTCTGGAGGAAGGCTTTAATTAGTGGGTTTCCCTGGTCTGTTTATCACATCCTGCTGTTTCCTCACATTGACTCCTCCGAGGTCAAAGGTCAAGTCTCTCACACTGACTACCATCCTTAAGCAGGCAGTCACATACCATACACATTTTATTTATAACACAAATATTATACAATATAACAATAAGCAGGTGGCAGAGCATCACAGTCCTCCCCTACTAGACTGAATTGGGGGCTCAATCCCCTGCATGGGATGAGCTCCCCAAGTCAGTTCATTGCTCAAACTGACATGACAATCCATCTGCATTTTCATTGGCTGCCCCAGCCCTGTGTGAGACAGTCATGTCATACCCTTGCAAGGCAAGACTCCATCTTAATTTTTACCCATTTGTGCCAGCCAAACCAGGGTGTTGTGGTCAATTTGTACCTCAAAATGCTACCCATATAGGTATGGCTCTAACTTCTTTAGTGCCCACACTATGGCAAGACACTCTTTTTCCACAGTAGAGTAAGCCTGCTCCCTGGGAAGTAACATTTTAATGAGGTACACTATGTGGTGATCTTTCCCTTGGTTGGATGTCTGACTCAGCACTGCCCCAATACCCACATCTGAGGCATCAGTCTGGACTACAAAGGGTCTGCTATAGTCTGGATTTTTCAATACAGGAGCACTGCACAGTGCCTCCTTCAGTCTGGTAAAGGCTTATTCACAGGCTGGTTCCCAGGTAATTTTCTTAGGCATCCTTTTCTTTAACAGGCCAGATAAGGGAGTGGCGGGGGCACTGTAATTTGGTGCAAATTTCCTATAGTACCCTGCTGTCCCTAGAAAACTCCTAACCTGCTTCTGCATTTCTGGTCTGGGCCATGCCTTGATTGCCTCTATTTTTGCTCGGTTAGGACTGAGCTGTCCCCAGCCTACAACATGCCTGAGGTATGCCACCTCAGCCATGGCCACCTGGCACTTCTCAGCTTTGACAGTGAGCCCGGCCCTTTGTATCCTGCCCAGCACTTCCCTAAGGTGGGACAGGTGTTCCTCCCAGCTGGCACTAAAGATGGCAATGTCATCCAGGTATGCCACGGCATACTCCTCAGCACCATTTAACATCTGGTTCACCAACCTTTGGAAAGTGGCCAGGGCATTCTTCATTCCAAAAGGTGTTACTTTAAATTCAAATAACCCTATTGGAGTGATGAAGGATGATCTCTCCCTAGCTCTGGCAGTTAACTCTATCTGCCAATACCCCTTTGTCAGGTCAATAGTTGTAAGGTATGTTGCCCCTCCTAACTTGTCTAAGAGTTCATCCCTCCATGGCATTGGGTGGGCATCTGACTTTGTGACTGCATTGAGTCCATGATAGTCCACACAAAAATGAGTAGAGCCATCTGGCTTGGGAACAAGGACCATGAGTGAGGCCGAGGAGCTTTGGGATTTCTGGATTACCCCTAAATCCAGCATTTCCTCCACCTCCCTCCTAATGTCCTTTTGGACAGCCTCTGACACCCAATATGCTGTCTGCCATATGGGCGCCTGCGTCCCTGTCTCCACATCGTGCATTGCTAAGGGGGTTAGTCCAGGCTTGGTGCTAAACAGTGGGCAAAGTCTGCTAAAACCTCCCTTACTTCCAGGATCTGGTCTGGGGTCAACTGGGGCAACATTTTAATTGTCTCCACAGAGGACTCCTGCTTACTTTCTTCCAGTAAGTCCAGAAGGGGGTCTCCTTCGTCCGTCCCCTCCCCAGGACTACACACTACAAATGCCATGTCAGCCCTATTAGCATATGGCTTCATCATGTTGACATGGTACATTCTTTGTGTATGTCACCTGTCAGGTAACTCTATAACATAGTTTACATCATTACCCATCTGACTACTTTGTACGGTCCTGCCCACTCGGCCTGCAGCTTGTCTTTCCAGACCAGGATAAGGACCATGACTTCCTGACCCACAGTGTATGAGCAAGCTCTGGCTCTGCAGTCATACCACACCTTTTGTCTTTGTTGGGCAGCTGCCAGGTTGCTCTGGGCTGTCCCCATAAGCTCCTTCAGCCTTTCCCTAAACCTAAGGACACAATCCACTATGGGAGTTCACTGGGTGGCATGCTTGCCTTCCCAGTCCTCTGGATCAAGTCTATGGGCCCATGTACCCTGCGTCTGTATAAGAGCTCGAAGGGGAAAACCCTGTCAACTCTTGGGGCACCTCCTTGTATGCAAACAACAGGTTGGGAAGGTATTTCTCCCAGTCCCTCCCATGCTGTTCAGCAAACGCTTGGAGCATTGACTTAAGGGTACCATTAAATCTTTCCACAAGCCCATTGGCTTGTGGGTGATAAGGTGTCATGCATCTTTGCACCACCCCACACTTCTCCCACAAACATTTCATCAGGTCCGACATGAAGGAACCCCCTTGATCGGTGATAACCTCCTGTGCGAACCCAACATGGGAGAAAATACCTAGCAAGGCATCTGCCACTTTGTCTGTCCTCAGTGAGGATAGGGCGACTGCCTCTGGGTACTGGGTAGTATAATGCACCACAGTTAGGATGAACCTCTTCCCGGAGGAGCTGGGGTATTTAATGGCTCCTAATATCCATTCCCACCCTCTGGGGGGGTGGGGTGGCATAGTCCATGGATGAGAACTGGAGACATTGGCTGGATCTGTCTAGACCCTGAGGAGAAGTCCTCATCCTGAGTCCCCCTATGGGACAGCAGAGAAGGCTGGGAGGTGACCTGGGGTGATGCAAGGTAGGGCAGCAGTTCCAAGGCCAGAGAGGCTGATGTTGCAAAAGTGGGCAGGGGTCGGGTAGATGCAGAAGAACCCAAGGTCACTAAGCCTGCACTGGTCAAAGACAGGCTGGAAGAGCCTCTTGAATGTGAGCCCACCAAAAACAAGGGCTGGAACAGCAGGGGCTGGGGGCTGGGAGAGCACCCGGCCTCGAAGGACCTCTGCCAGTCAAAGTAAGGTTGTCTGGAGGAGCTGCCAATGGTAGCCCTGTGGGCTAGAAGGCATGTGAGGCAGATGTTGCCGCCCTTGAAGTGGAGGACAGCCCAGCCGTGGTTGCCGAGTGATGCGGGTACCGGGGTTTAGCACAGTCCCTGTCCTTGTGTTTGAGTTTGCTCAAGGTTTTATCCCAGGACTTTGAAGACTGGGAGCCTAAGGACAGAGCCGGAGAGATGGAGGAACTCCTGGCCTGCAACTTCTTCTCCACGCTGGTGACATTTGTTGAAGCAGAAAGTTCTGCAAAGTCTGCTGGCGCATGCGGCAGGCTGCCTGGTTGAAGGCATGGCAGATGGAACAGGCGTCAACGTTGTGGTCTGGGCCTAGGCAGAGAACACAGGCAGAATGGCCGTTTTTCTCTGGGAGCTGCTTTCCACAGGTGCACTTAGTCGTCTGGTCACAAGACGAAGAAGGCTGAGAAGACATAAATGAAAAAGAAAAATCTCTGAAAAGTGATAAAAAAGGAAAAGAAAATCAAAGGTAATGGTGGTTGACTGAAGCTTTGGCGATCCGAGAGGTCCAACGTTTGTCGATGGTGGGAAAAGAACTGAGAAGGGCACAGGGACTGCCCACTCTTATAACATAGGATGATGTCAGCACCTGATGTCGGAGTGGGCGGCCCCCTGGTAGACTGTTAGCTAGAAAGTTTTCTGTGTGGTCCTAGTGCCTGATGGCTATAGTTCTAGCAGGTGTGGCCTGCTACAAGAGATACCCCCAAAGTCAGATCTAGCTCTATCGCTGCAGTCATCAACCCAAAATTCATGGTAGCCTGTGAGCAGAGGCGAAAAATTGGCTTATCAACCATCAAAACCCTCTTCTCAGGGTCTTCTTCCTGGCCGTTGAGAGGAAAACTTTCCCCTCATCCATCCTGAACACTGCACTCAAGTGATCCAGGGCGGGTTTGTAACGAGCTGAGGGTGGTCTTCTCCCAACTGACTACTCAAACTTAAGTTTCCAGTATCTCCAGGGTCCAGGACATTGACTTCCTTGCCATCTGGGCAGAGGATGATCAGATGAGTCATCCAAGTAGGGATATAAGTGATACCCCTCCTGTCTCACTTGCGCCACGTGAACTATGAGGACATTCGAGAACACCCTGGGTGCTGTTGCCAACCGAAATGGTAGTGCCCAATACTGGAAATGCTGTCCCTGATTCGTGAATCTCAGAAAACTTCTGGTGAGACTGATGAATTGAGATGAGAAGATATGCATCCCTCAAGTCTATGGATGCCATATAATTCTCCGGCTGGATGGCCTTGATGATTGATTGCAGGGACTCCATCTAAAAGGTTGTGTGATGGACAAACCTGTTTAGGGACTTCAGATCAGGAATTGGGCTGAATCCCCTCCCCCTGACTTCCTGAGAACCACAAAGTAAACTGAGTAGAATCCCTGATCCTCTTCATTGGAGGGTACCAGTATAACTGCCCCAGTTTGTCTGTGGTAAAGAAAAGTAAAGTAAATCTTTATTTATATAGTGCTTTTCCACAACCAAGGCACTTCACATTTAAAATATAATATATGGCATAAAATTTACGCTAAAACTATAAATAGAGCAATGAATTAAAATTTGTCTAGAAAGGCTAAGTTAAAAAGATATGTCTTCAACTCAGTTTTAACTCTATTGATGGTCAGGCATTCTCTTAACCGACGAGGTAGAGAATTCCACAGGGTAGGCACCACACAAGAAAAAGCACTGGCACCAGATGTTTTTAAGCAAACCCTGGGAATCTCTAGCAATCCCTTGTCGGCTGATCGGAGAGGACAGAGGGGGCAGTAGGGAGTTGAGAGATCTTGCAGGTAGCCAGGTCCCTGTTCATGTAGGGCTTTAAGGGTTAGCAAGCCAACCTTAAAGGTGATCCGCCACTGAACAGGCAGCGTGTGCAGTCCACGCAGTACAAGCATAATATGACTGGACCTCGATGTACCCATCAAAAGCCTGGCTGCAGCATTCTGCACTAGCTGTAGGTGGCAGATATCAACCCCAGGAAACCCTAGGTAGAGGGCATTGCAGTAGTCAAGGCAGGTGGTGACAAAGGCGTGGACCAATGTTGGAAGGTCATCTGGGGGATTCAGGTGTTTCACCCAGGTGATATTCATCAGATGGTAAAATGAGGATTTAACCACGGCCGACACCTGAGATTTCAGGGTCATGCCAGCATCAAAAATAATGCCCAGGTTATGCACCCAGTCTGAGGTGGTGAGCTGAACACCATCAAGCCATAAGCCTGATGCCTGTCCAGCCCCCAAACCCACCCCCAAATGACCTGGGTCCACTACCAACACTTGAGTCTTGTCCAGATTCAGTCCCAGCCAGCTGGTGCTCATCCAGTCCTTGATCTTGGCGAGACAGTTGTTTAGCACACAGACAGCATCAATCTGTCAGAGTAGAAAGGACATATACAGCTGAGTATCATCTGCATAGCAGTGAAAACTCAAACTGTATCACCTGATGATATCTCCTAATGGCAGCATATACACTGCAAACAGCATGGGTACCAATATGGAACCCTGCGGCACCCCGCAGGACAGGGGGAAGGCATCATAAGAATACATTCTGATGACCACCCTCTGAGACCTGTCCATGAGGAAAGATCAAAACCATTCGAGGACTGTGCCCAACAGCACACCATGGTCTACAGTGTCAAACACTGCAGAGAGATCAAGAAGGACCAACATGGTATAAGCTTTTCAATCTCTCGCCATTAGAAGGTCATTTAATACTGGGACAAGTGCAGTCTCTGTGCTGTGTCTCTTCCTAAATCCAGATTGGAGAGCTTCATAGACACTGTGAGTCACAAGGTGATCGTCAAGTTGCAGCGGAACCACCTTCTCAATAACCTTACCCACAAAAGGTTGGTTAGAGACAGGCTGGTAGTTAGCTGGACAGTCTGGATCCAAGGAGGTTTTTTTAAGGAGTGGTCATACAACTGCCTTCTTGAGGGGATCAGGGGAAAAAAATCCTCTCCAAGGAACTTCGGATGATTTCAGCTAGGATCAGGCAGACAATATCTGCACAACCCACTAATAGGGGTGTAGGGCCTGGATCCAAACTACAATTGGTTGGGCACAAAGTCTGGACAATCTTCACAATGTCTGTGAATTCCGACTGGCTAAAGTCCATCCAGACAGACAAGTGCTCACAACCTCCCACCGACCTCCACAATCCCTCATAGGAGAGCTGGGCGATGCTGGACCTGATGATGGAAACCTTATTCGCGAAGAATCAAGCAAACTCCTCACATTTAAGCCAAGAAAAAGCTCCACTGGGCTGGAGACAGATTGGATTTTACAATCTGTCAACAGTCCGTAAGAGCTGAGCTGGTCGATTCTGTGCAGCAGAAATCTCCCTGGACAGGAACTCTGCCTTCTTATGGGTGATTTCTGATTAATAGCCCTTGCAATGTTCCATCAGTCTAAGCCTGTCAGCATCAAGGCCGGACCTCTGCCATGCTCTCTGCATCCTTCGACCAACTTGCCTCAACTCCTTCAAGAAACCTTCAAACTAAGGGGTCCTTGGGTGAAGAGTGAGTGGTCCAACAAGAACAGGAGAAATCATGTCCAGGGCATCTCCCACTTCCTTATTATAGGCCAATACAAGATCCCCTGGACTCATGCATTCACCCAACAACACCAATAGGTCCAGCACCGCCGACAGACCATCTGGGTGTAAGTCTTCATCCTGCACCCTGGTTACACTTGTGGGCAAAAGATTCTCTGTTACTGTTGTCCTTAAATCCTGAATAGGATCGCCTATTCCTTTGGGTTCCAAAATTCTGAAAAGGATGAAAACCACCTCAAAACTGCCTCTGACGGCCACTTCCTTGCATTGAACCTGCTTTTTGTTGCTCCTTTGACACCGAAAGGTGTCCCTTCTTACCCTGGATATCTTTCAAAATGTCATCCAAGTTAGATCCAAATAGCAGTCAACCCTCAAAAGACAAATTAAATAGCTTTATCTTTGATGCCTCGTCTGTGACCCAATGTCTCCCAGGTGTGGGGAACCTAATATTCCGGGGTGCATGCCCACGTCTTGCATCTCCTAGTACAGAAATCTGATGGTGGTGGAGGGGTTGTGCCTCCTGTTGGGGGGGCCTAATCTGGGCTGGACCCACAGGACCCACACTGTTGTCTCCCCTCAATGTTTACTCTGAACCAGACTCGATTCTATTCAGACATTAGCCTATAGATTGTCCCACCAGAAAGTAAGACTGCCCTCAGAATGGCCTTGCCAATTAGCCCATTCTAGTAATGTGGTAAACAGAAGGAGACAAACTATAGCTTGGGCTGGGGAGGGGCTGTGGGACCAACAGGACATCTTTGCCCGGGGTTCTGTCTCCTACCACCTCTCATGCCACTCAGGCACTATTCTGGACAGTACCTTTTTCACAGACTCTCCTGAGGGAGCACATTGAACTTTTTCTTTTAACTTTTATTGCAATCATCATACAAATCAATATACACAGGCAATAATGGAGGAATAAAACAAGTGTTAGAAGGAAAACAGCTCACAAATTATCTATAATTTTGTGTCCATACATAGTTTCAGGACCAACTTCTTACTATATTAAATGGTATTTTCCTCAGATGAAAGCAAGTCTGACCCACATACTGCATTCAGGAAAAGGACAAATCCATTTAATCTTCTAGTCTCTGTGCTTTAGGATTATTTGATAGGAAATAAAATGGACTTCATGTACAGTTTAATAGACCATAGTGTATGGTTAACTTTGATGTAAGTGCTATGGCAAAAACAGATTTACAACAGGGTTATAACCCAACAAAGATGTAAACAGTAAAAGCTGATAACTAAAATGAAGCTGAAATGTATATATTCAAACCAAATGTTCGTGAAAAAGGGTCAGATGCTCAGATGCCATCCCTGGGATGGGTCAGTACCCCATTGCCGGCTGTGAGAGGATTGATCTACCCTCCATTTCCTCAGTAAGATTCATGAAAGATACAGTAACCAGACCCCCATCATTCTGTCCATTTGGAGGCAGAGGTCAGCATTGATTTTCTCCATACCATAGATAGTTTTTACTACAGAGATCCAATTGTCTAATGCCGGTAGAGTTGGAGTTAACCATCTCTTAGTAATTGCTTTGCATGCTACCAAGAGGATGCCCAAGAAAGATTTTTGTCGATTCGGAAGCCTGCTTTTCAATCAATCAATCACTCACTAAATCCTTTATTTGTAAAAAGGTGCCTTTCTAAAACCAAGGTGCCTGTACAATAACAATCAAGACACATTAATAAATAACATAAAATTAAAAATAATAAATACAACAGCAGCTTTAAAAATCAGAAAATGCCAGGCTAAAAAGATATGTTTTCAGGGCAACTTTAAAACTTTGGATGGTCAGGCAACCTCGCACCTGACGAGGTAGAGAATTCCACAGGGTCAGGGCCATAATACTAAATGATCTTGCTCCGGATGTTTGTAAACAAACTCTGGGAATCTCTAGCAATCCCTTGTCGGTGGATCAGAGAGGGTGGAGGGGGCAGTAGGGGTGAAGATCTTGCAGGTAACTGGGTCCCTGATCATGTAGGGCCTTATAGGTCAGCAAACTGACCTTGAAGGTGCTCCGTCACTGGCAGCCAGTGCACTCCGAGGAGCACAGGCGTCATATGACTGGTCCTAGAGGTACCAGTCAAAAGCCTGGCTGCCACATTCTGCACCAGCTGTAAGTGGCGGATGTCAACTCTCTGTAGCCCAAGGTAAAGGGTATTGCAGTAGTCAAGGTGGGAGGTAATGAAGACATGGACCAAAGCTGGAAGATCATTGGGAAGAACCATGTGTTTCACCCTGGCGATATTTCTCAGATGGTAAAGAGAGGTTTTGACAACTGCCAATACCTGCAATTTTAGGGTCAGGTGGTCATCAAACATAATGCCCAGGTTCCCAGCTGGTCTGAGGTAATTAACTGGACACCTCCAAGCCATAGACCCAAAGGAGATCCTGCCAACACACCCACCTCTCAAAGACTTGGGTCCACAACCAACACCTCAGTTTTTTCTGGGTTTAACTGCAGCCAACTCACATTTATCCAGTCCTGGATCTTGGCTAGACAGCTGTTAAAGACTGAGACCGCATCATCCTGGCCAGGCACAAAGGACATGTACAGCCAAATATCATCTGCATAGCAGTGAAAACTCAAGCCATACCACCTAATAATCGCTCCTAATGGCAGCATATACACTGCAAACAACATGGGCACCAAGATGGAGCCCTGCGGCACCCCACAGTATAGGGAGAATGGAGCTGAGGAAAAAAACCCAGACACCACCCTCTGAGTTCTACCCTCGAGGAATGATCAAAACCATCTGAGGACCATCCCTGAAAGTCCACAGATGAACTGCAGGTGCTCCAACAGCACACTATGGTCCACGGTGTCAATGCTGCAGAGAGATCTAGAAGGACCAAGATGGAATGGGTCTTTCGATCTCCTCGTATTAAGAGGTCATTTAGTACCCGGACAAGGGCTGTCTCTGTATTATGTCTCTTCCTAAATCTGGACTGGAGAGAATCATAAACATTGTGGCTGGCCAAATGGTCATACAGCTGCGATGCCACCACCTTCTCAATAACTTTACCCACAAAGGGTAGGTTAGAGACAGGTCTGTAGTTAACCAGACAGTTCGGGTCCAAGGAGGCTTCTAAGAAGGGGCCAAACCACAGCCTCCTTCAGGGGATCTGGAAAGATCCCCTGCTCCAAAGACATCCAGATCTTCTTGGCAAGGACTGGACCAATATTATCCACACAGCCTAGTAAAAGGAATGTGGGGCCCGGGTCCAAACTACAGTTGGTCAGATGCAACAACTGGATAACCATCACAATATCAATAATTGTGGGCTGGCCGAAGCCACACCACACAAACTGGATGTCCAAAATCTCCTGCCAACCACTACAACTCCCTTGAGAGAGGGTCAGGTGGATGCTGGACCTGATTGTGGCAACCTTATCCATGAAGAAATGAGCAATCTCCTCACAATGTTCTTGTAAAAAAGCATTTTCAGGCTGGAGATAGAGTGGACTGCACAATCTGTTCACAGTCTGGAAAAGCTGAGCTGGTCGATTCTACGCAGCAGCAATTTCCCTGGACAGGAATTCTGCTTTCTTACGGGTAATTGCTGATTGATAGACCACACAGTGGTCCATCAAACTAAGTATGTCACACTCCAGGCCCGACCTTCACCAGCACCTCTCTAACCTTCGTTCCACTCTCCTCAACTCCCTCAAGGCCTCATCAAACAAAGGAGACTTGGGTCAAAGAGTGAGGGGATGAACACGAACAGGAGCAATGGAATCCAAGGCCTCAGTCACCGCCTTATGATAGGCTAGTACCATATCCCCTGGATCCATGCATTCACTCGATATACTCGATAGGTCCAGTACCTCCATCAGGCCCTCAGGGGACACACCCTTCGAAGGGCGGTACTGGACCATCTCTGTAGGGGCAGACCTATTGGGAGGGCCAGGAAACTGAACCCGATGGTGTGATGATCAGACCACCTGACTAGTTCCACCACCAAGTCGGATATCTCCATCCCCAGGAGAAACATCAAGTCCAATGAATGACCACCAATATGGGTCGATGAGGAAATAATCTGTGTGAAGCCCAGTGAATTCATTAACTGGAGGAAGTCCTGTCCAAACTGTGAGAGTTCATCACCAACCCAGGCATTGAAATCCCCCAGGATCAGCCATCTGGGGGGTCCCAATGTCAGGCTGACAATGAAGTCCGCGACTTCCCATGACTTTAGGGAGTTTATCAAGATTCAGGTGTTCAAACCCTGGTGTACCTGATATTCCTGCGATTGGGCCATGTTTTCTGCCCATATCAGCCCAAAAAGGCAGAATCTGGAGACAATCCCCCCAAAACACAGGTTACTCACCTGTAACAGTAGTTCTACCAGTGGCATATGTTTTTCATCCACACTTATTGGCAGTGTCCTTTCCCTTGAGTCTTGCGGAGGAGTCTTCAAGCTGGCTCCTCCCACCCACCTGGGTGGTATAGCCTCGGCTCCACCCCATGATGCCAGATCTTACCGCTGGAAGCAGTACGCATATGCAAATCACCACAGAATGTTATGCTGGTCCAACTTTAGCAGAATTGCATGGTGCCGAAAGGCCTCTCTCACACAGTTTTGCAAAGAGGCCTTTCGGCACCATGCAATTCTGCTTAAAGTTGGACCAGCATAACATTCTGTGGTGATTTGCATATGCAGCCCATGATGCTTTGCATTGTGTGGGCATGTGTGATTTTGTATTTTCTTGAAATTTGGCTTCCCATCCAAATGCCCTTTGGGGTAACCCTTGCCTCAGTGTTTGCGCACAGAGGTTCTTTGTCTTTTAAATGGTTTTTTATTTTAATGGGTTCACCACAACATATCCAAGACTCTGTCTTAGGGTAGCTGGTCCATTCCACTGGGGTGTCAAACAGACGAGGCATACTGATGAGTCCTGGTAGGACGAAACACGGTTCATGTCTCTGTTAGCACCCTTTGCAAACTGTGTGAGAGGCCTTTCGGCACCATGCAATTCTACTTAAAGTTGGACCAGCAGAACATTCTGTGGTGATTTGCATATGCAGCCCATGATGCTTTGCATTGTGGGGGCATGTGTGATTTTGTATTTTCTTGAAATTTGGCTTCCCATCCAAATGCCCTTTGGGGTAACCCTTGCCTCAGTGTTTGAGCACAGAGGTTCTTTGTCTAATGAGTAGAACATGAGTACACCAGCAACCCAAAATATAAAATGCAAACAAAAAAAAGCAACAAAAGCAAATATAAAGTGCCATGCAGCAAAAAAATAAAGTAACAAAATAAATAGAAATGTAAAGGAATTAAGAGTGAATGCAAATAAAAAGCACAGCACAACTAAAAGGTGAATGCAAACAAAAAAGCACAACACAGCTAAAAAGTGAATGCAAACACATACAGCACAACTAAAAAGTGAATGCAAACACATACAGTACAACTAAAAAGTGAATGCAAACAAAAAAAGTACAACTAAAACGTGAATGCAAACACAAACATACAGCACAACTAAAAAGTGAATGCAAACAAAAAAGCATAGCACAACTAATGAGAATGGAAAAGAAGCATAGTAGAAAATAAATAGTGTAAGCAAGAAAGTGAAGAACTAAAAATACAAGAGTTGGCTGGCACCTCAAATAGTTGGTCTGAAAAAGTAATTGCAGATGAATGCATCCTGCACCAAGCATTCCCTGTTGTTCACTGGCACCCTCCTCCCTTTCTCCACTCCTTGCCAAGGGCTCCCTAGTGTCCAAAGGCAATCAGAGCCTTCTCCTGAAACCTGCCACCCCTCCCACTTTAATGAATAAAAATGTTATACAACTTGAAGATTCTTGGTCCCTCCCTCTGAACCTGTGAGACTTCGTGCCCTCATTGGAACACTATATATTGATTAATATCTGGGCTGCCTAGCCCTGAACATAAAGGATAAGACAGTATCATTACTGATATCTCCCCTCATCCACCTCCCCAGCCCCCTCGGACCCCAAAATTGGACAGAAACAGGAGCATCTAACCCAGAGGATTATTTCATTTCCCCCTCATACCCCTTTATTGCCCGACTGTCTAACAAGTTCTACCAGTATATTGTTTGTCCTTCACTGGCACCCCTCAGTATAATCATTGAAACAACTGCATTGTCCAGTCAGTTTTATCAGTCACTGAAAACCCCTTTTGATCACGCCGCTCAGTACCAAGTCATATTAACACCCTTGTAAAATTATCTTCCCAATGTTACCAAAAAGATAATCAGAGCAGGGGGTGTGATACAGTTCGACATCTTTTGTATGCATAAAGTTCAATCAGTTTGTAGGATGCTGCCTCATTGCCTAAACAAATTATGCAAATAAGAAACTTCTGCTTGGCTTCGCTGCTCCATGTCAAGATGCAGAAATTTCCACTAACCGGCACTTTCTCGCTAGCCCCACTAGTGCATCAAGAACAGCAGGCATAACACTATGAAGCCAATTTAACTGCATGGGTCTAAGTCAGCTTTAGGCAGTGAGAGGATTGTTTAAAGTATTTGTTTGTGTTCAGATGAGTAACCACCAGATTAGGCGCCAAACAAGTTAAAACTTAATAACAGCCCTCAGACTGAGTCCACCATCTCTTTCTCACAGTTTAAACCCTTGCAGCTCAGGGGAGGGCAGAAGAGGTCCAGGGAAAGATCTCCATAGCCAGAGGAAAAACATAAATTGTCGTGCTTAGCCTGGTGATAAAGAATTCAGTTTATCAATGGGTATTAAACCCACCCCACCTGGTCATATTAAGGGAAGTTCAGTGGTAAGGCAGGAGGGGGGATTCAGGTTTAGGTGAACCATTACAGTATACGACCATGCTAACTATGATGCCAAACTCCACGGGACTACAATGAAGCTGTCCAGCTCTGTCCACAGGCAATTGGAGGAACAGGACTGAAACAGTGGGTGGGGGCAGGAGAGAAGGAGAAGAAATAGTCAACAGTGGGGAATGAACTCTGCAACTTAGAACAAAAAGGGAAAGACTCAATTTACGTTACAGTACTTGCCTGCCAAGATCATCTGGGTTATTGCTTCTGGTGTCAATACATTTTTTCTTTGTATAGTGTCACATCAGCAAGCCCAGAACTCTGGAGCTCCTCCACCGCTGTCTTCTTCATATACTGTTGCTCCCCTCCGCCACCATTTGAAGGCCGCATACCTGCTTGAAACAAGTGTGCGTCATCTGGCTCAGCTTTGTGTGGATAAGTCCCGTACATACTGCCCCATCCTATAACTTGCAGAGCTAAGGCTGCACTAGAGTTACATAGCTGTAGCCATTACAAAAGGCCATGCTGACCCTACCTAGGTATATATCCCCTACTGCGACATTTCTACAGCGACTGACACTACAGCTACAACAGTGCCAGGTCACTGTAGTGTCGGCGCTGGACCCCAGCATTGATTTCGGGGGGTCTTGCACCTCCTACCCGAATCAACTCTGACTCAGAGTTGATTATTTTAAGTGGGGGGGTGCAGCCCCCTGCATGGAGGGTTTGGGGGTGAAGCCCCCTGGAGAACATACGGTAGACAGTGACTGCCGTTATGCCGACCGCAAATGCAGTTGATATAACGGTGTCGCTGTAACGGCGTTCAACATGAAAACTGTCGACCTCCGGTTGTAGATCCCCCTACTTACAGCTTCTCTTTCTGCCCCTAAATGAAAGCAGCAATGGATACCCTACCGGCTATCCAACTGAGCTAAAAAGCTACACACTGGCTTTGAAAAACAATTTGCCTACAACTACCAGTAAGGCATTCAGTGGTGCGTTGTTGCAAGAAATACATTGACTATATTAGTATTATCAGAGCTGGAACAATCTGAGAAAAGATGTCAGTCTGACTAGCTTATTTTTGAATAGCAACAGTAACTGACAGGCCCCCGTGAATAAAACAATGTCATTTCTGTTGTGCAAACCATTTCCATTAGCAATTATTTTTGCATTTTATTTTTATGAGGTGCCTACTGTTACGTGATTTCTTTTGTGCAAATTATTTCTGAAATGCAATAAAAAATAAAATTGCTAACGGAAATGATTTGCACAATGGAAATCACATAGAAACATAGAAGTTGACAACAGATAAGGACCGCAAGGCCCATCCAGTCTGCCCATTTTTTCTACCTTGTGAATGTGCCATAGGCCTTTACTCTGTCAATGGCCTATCTATTCATACTCATCTGTATTGCTCCCTTATGCCTATTCCATGCCTGTCTGAAACCCTGCACTGTATTCATATCCACCACTTCCTGGGGTAGGCCATTCCATGCATCCACCACCCTTTCTGTGAATTTTGTTTTTATTTTATTAATTTTTTTGTGGCATGACACTTTACATATTCTTTTGCTGCTTTATTTTTTGTTTGCATTTTATTTTTTGGGTTGTTGCTCTATTTATTAGATTGCATTTAACTTTTTTGGAGTGTTTTGCACTTTAGGGCCACCATAGGTAAATAATCCCCCAATCCCTAATTGAAAGGTTTCACCTGTGACTCAGTGGGTGACTGCCAGACTCCACCCTTCCATCCTACATAAGCCACACACTCACACACACCTCCCCTGCCTTGTGATCTTTTCACATTTGGTCTTACCTTGGTACTGCCTCCAGATTTTCTGCTCCCTGTACTGATTTGTTTTGTGTGTGTGTGTGTGTGTCTCTCTCTCTCCTTGTGCCTCCTTACTCCTGTCCATTTTGGCTCTGTATGTTGTTCACTTCTTGTTCTGCTGTTTCTGCTCCCTTTGCCGCTGCTGTTGTGCTTTCTGTTGCCTACTTGTTCCCTTTGCTTCTGTCCCACCCACCCCACAGGTTTTGTTTCCTTTGTTTTCTTTCCTGGTTCCATTTGCTGTGTTTTGCTTTTCATTTCTGTCTTGCTCTCTTTCCTCTCTTGATGCTGGTTTCTGTTGCAGCCCTTCATTTGTGTATTTCTGCCCAAGCTGCTTGTGGTCTGTGGCTTCCTGCCACTTTTCTGTTCATCCTTTATGTGCTTTTGGAGTCTTGTTACATGTGTTTCTTTCAGTACTTCTTTCCCGTTCTAGTTCCCGGCTTCCTGCTTTCCTTTGCTGGCCAGATATCCCCAGGAGATCCAGACACAGCATTTTTCCTCAGTTGCTGCTTTTGAATGTCTGTCTTACAGCCTTTATTTGCTCCTGGTTGGTGCCTATCTTCTGTTCATTGTACTCAGGTGTTTCAAAGGCATTGCTTTCCCTCTGGACCTCCTACAACACTCTCTGGAGGGTGTCGTATTTGAAGACCTCTCATTTGTTTAGCTCTTCTTTATTGACTTTGTTGGCTTTGTTTTTCCCTAGTTCCTATTGCTCATGGGATAAGCAACAGGGCAGCAGAGCAACATCTTGTAGAAGCGCAGCCATGCAACTGTGTGCCTGGCCTAGTCTGTAGCTGGAACAGGGTCCCATCCTTAGAGCATCACTTGGGATGCCAGGGGTCATCCACCAGTAGTGGTTGCTTCCTCAGGAGAGGTTCAACACCCCGAACTCCACTCAGACTCATCTAGTCCTCCCTGTTACACTTCCTGGTTTTCAATGTCAAACCTCATAGTCACTCACTCTGTCAATTTGAACCCAGAAGACATGAATTCTGGGCAGTCTGCTATCCATTGAATTCTTCACAGGCAGCCTCCTCAAAATCTCAGTTCCACATTAAGGAATGGACTTTTCCCAAGCTGCTGTTTGCACACTGAGTATTGAAGGAATCATTTCTTCCTCTGCCAGAAAGCAGGAACTGTTTGATTTGTATCTTGCAGCACTAACAGCAAACGCAGCTTTACCTTCACCACCAGTACCTACTTCTACAGTCGGACCTGGTTAATCCGTAAGCATTTGTGATTCCCAAATTTGTTACGTAATACAAATCTACGTAGTAACCAGACAGCAACCAGATAATGGATTTTTTTCAAAATTTATTACTGTAGAAAAACTAACGATTTAGAATACAGTACAGTGCATGTGTTAAATATACATTCCAGTACTACAGCACATGACTTTTACAGTAAAAAATGTTCTTCAATTATATCATATTTCAAATAATCCAGGCTGATTAAAGGTAAAGGTGCACATAAGCAGTGACTTCTAACATTTTGCATTGCGCTAAATCTAAAATAATAACATAAGCAGTCATAGCATTAGACATTGCTATTCATCACTGTTCAAAAACATAAAAAACATTTGTTTACAGGATTGGGCAGAGATACAGCTTGCAGAGGAGCAGAACAATGGACACATCAGGACAGGGCTACAGCCTGCAGAATACTTTAATCTTTTTTTTCAGGACCTGGTAGCAGAATGAGAACTGAGGGGTAAGGGGTAAGGTATAAGTCCGGGTTGCAGAACCATGTGGTCGGTCAGATCGGGCAGAGCAGATCGGGGAGTGGAACAAGTGGATTTGTGAGCAGACAGAGGGGTAAAGCGGTAAGGCTGGGTAGCAGCTCTGTCTTCCACAAACAAACACTATTCTTGCTATCTTAATCTCGATACAGTACCTTTTTTGTACTATTAGTCCCCCTCCAACTTCAGTCTCTGGTCTCCAGTTAACTACTATACCTCTCGCTACATGATAGCGCTCCTCACGATACAGACTGCCAGCTGCACTTCGGTACCACTCCCGGTCTCACGTATTGAACCCGACAAAAAAATAAACTGTTTCAGTTGGCTCCACAACTGTTGAAAATTTCATCATTTGGATTATTTGACGGCTGCTTGCCAGTTGCCTCCATGTGGTTCCTCAACTCTCGCTCAGTATCGAGGAGCACTTTTTTTGCGGGGTACAGCCAAAGGATCATGGGGACAGCACTGTAATCTTTGTACAGTACTCAATTAAAAGATTATTTAAAAAAAAACTTTATTAAAAATGTATTCTGCTTTACCAAAAGGGCAGCAGCAACGAGAGAATACAATCGGCAGTTGAGGCGTTTCATTCAGCTGAGCTAACACGTCAGAGGATTAGCGGGGGATTAAGAACACTTCCAATTAGCACTTCTTTAAGAAATGTTAGCACCTCCACCTGAGCTCATTAAAAATGGATTAAAGAGGCCACAAACAATGGGAACTAATAAGCCTGGTTACAGAGAACTGCAACGGATTTGGAATCTCAGGTTTACGTTTTAAAGAGGTAATTAACCTGAGAAAAAATCCGTTTGCAGTGCTTTTGATTCGGAATGTCAGACATACGGACTAATGAGGCATGGATTAAACAGGTCTGACTGTACTCCCACTCCTGCATTATTTCCGTTTGATGATTAATGGGTTATCATTTTCCAAGTGGTTCAGCCACAGCTTGCTTTAATTCCAGTGTGGCATCCTGTAATCCAGGCCTTCTAAACAACAGTCAAATCTGGGTCCTTCAAATCAGCTTCCAGTCTTCCCAATAATACTCCTGTTTCAATATTAACTCTTCCTTTACCCTCCATTGTCTGGTACCATGCCAACAGACATCATTGCTTTTGGCTCAAACTCCACATCTGATTCAGCAACCAATGGCACCCCAGTCAGGTTTACCATCTACACATTCTCAGCTTGTTCTTGCTATCAGATATGGTGGTGCTTCTGTTTACCACTGGTCATTTTCTGCCAAACGGTTGCAAATCTATTGAAAGTTAAATCACGAGTGTCCTGGGTGACTCTGAATAATGGTTTATATCAAAGGCAGTGTGCTGAATTACATGCCCTAGCAGTTCATATAATGATAATAATAATAATCATCTTTATTTGATTAAGTGCCTTTCAAATTACCAAAGCACTTTACAAAAGATGTCTAAAAACAATAACATAAAACAGCAATATAAAAGATAATCAGTAAAATCAGTTATTACATATACTTAACTAGCAAATGTCTGGCCCCATAAATAAGTTTTATGTGCCTATTTGAAGCCCCCTTGGGTCACGCATTCCCACGGCTGATGAGGTAGAGAATTCCAAAGGGCTGGAGCCATGTACATAAATGCACGGGCCCCTGAAGATTTTAACGATACCCTTGGAATCTCTAGCAACCACTCATGAGCCGAGTGGAGCCATCGCTTGGGGCAGTAGGGGGACAGAAGCTCTTTCAGGTAGTCAGGGCCAAGTCCATGAAGGGCTTTATACATCAGTAGTCTGACTTTAAAGGTGATGCGCCACTGAATCGGCAGCCAGTGCAGTTCATGCAGCACCAGAGTGATTTGACATGACCAGGGAATTCCCGTCAACAACCAGGCTGCCACGTTCTGCACTAACTGCAGGAGGCAGATATCGACCTCTGGTAGCCCGGAGTAAAGGGAGTTGCAGTAGTCAAGGCGAGAGGTCACAAAGGCATGGATCAGTGTGGGAAGGTCACTGGACAGAACAAGGTGCATTATCCTAGCAATATTCCTTAGATGATAAAAGGATGACTTCATGACTGCCGACACCTGAGCCTGCAGAATCAGCCTATCATCAAGCATCACCCGTAGGTCCCGCATCCATTCAGAGGTAAGGAGCTGGGAGCCCTCCAGAAAGAGCCCCGTGGGCTGTCCAGCCACCAACCCCTCTATCCGGTGACCAGGATCCACAACCATCACCTCAGTCTTTCCTGAGTTCATCTTTAGCCAGCTGGCATTCATCCAGTCCTGGATTTCAGAGAGGCAGTTATTAAACACCAAGAGTGCACTATCCTGGTCAGGTGCGTAAGACAAGTAGAGCTGGGTATCATTGGCATAGCAGTGAAACCTCAGCCCATACCTTCTTACATTTTCTCTGAGGAGCAGCATGTACACCGCGAACAACATTGGGGACAGCACTGAGCCCTGAGGGACCCCACATGACAGAGAGAGAGAGAGAGAGAGGGTCGGAGGAATAAATCCCTGACACCACCCTCTGAGTTCTGCCAGTGAAGAAAGATTTAAACCACCTGAGGACTGTACTAGTCAGGCCACAGATGCACCTCAGGTGCTCAAGCAGCACCCCATGGTCCATGGTGTCAAATACTGAGGAGAGATCAAGGAGCACCAGAATGGAACGGCTCTTCCGATCTCTCGCCATCAGGAGATCATTGAGCACCTAAACCAGAGCAGTCTCAGTACTGTGCCTCTTTTGAAAACCAGATTGGAAAGGTTCATAGATGTTATGGATGGTCAAGTGGTTCTCCAGTTGTACAGCCACTACTTTCTCAGTAACCTTCCCCACAAAGGGGAGGTTCGAGATCAGTCTGTAGTTACCAAGAGAGTCTGGGTCCAGTAAAGCTTTCTTCAGGAGGGGTGTCACCACCGCCTCCTTAAGGGAGCTAGGAAATTCACCTGAGTCAAGGGAGCACCCGACTATCTGTGCCAGGATTGGGCCAATGATGTCACAACAACCCATAATCAGGGAAGTTGGGCCCGGATCCAAACTGCAACATGTATGGCACATACCCTGTACAATCCGCATGACATCTGCAAAAACCAGCTGGTCAAAGGTACTCCAGGAAAAGTGAGGGACAGTGACCGAACATCGACCAACAACATCCCTGGATCTCCACCCTGATATCCGCCACCTTATCTGCACAGAACTGAGCAAGCTCATCACACTCAAATTGCAAAAAGGCTCTTTGAGACTGTAGACAGGCTGGGCTGCACAGCCTGTCCACTGTTCGAAAGAGCTGAGCAGCTCAGTTCTGAGCAGCAGCAATCTCCCCAGACAGGAACTCTGCCTTCTTACAAGTGATTGTTGACTGGTAGACTTGGTAATGTTCTAACAATCTAAGCTGGTCAGCTTCCAGGATGGATTTCCTCCAACAACGCTCAAACCTTCGTCCTTGTCGTCTCAACTCCCTCAAGGTCCCATCAAACCAAGGGGACAGAGGGTGAAGAGAGAGATGATGAACATGGACAGGAGCGATAGAATCCAGGGCTGTGGTCACGACCTTATTGGAGGCCAGTACCAAGGCCTCTGGATTCCTGTTTGCCACAGGAAACTCAAATAGGTCAAGTACCACTGCTAGGCCTTCAGGGCTCACATCCCGTAAAGGGAGGTGTCTGACCATCTCCACAGGGGTGGGTCTCCGAAGAGGGGGAGCAAAAAGTGAACCCCATGGTGCAGTGATTGGACCAGCTGACAGGTTCCACCACCAAATCAGAGGCTTCGACCCCCAGGAGGAAAACTAGGTCAAGAGAGTGACCATGTTTGTGAGTAGCAGCGGTAACAGTCTGTGTAAGACCCAGTGATGTCATCAACTGGAGGAAGTGCTGTCTAAATTGCAAGAGTTCGTCATCGACCCAGGCATTGAAGTCACCCAAGACCATCGGCCTGGGTGATCCAAACACCATATCAAAGACGAAGTCCACTGCTTCCTGAAGGAATCGCTTCTCATCTCCGGGTGGACGGTAGATGAGGGCTATCCTACAGCCTACACCTGCTACTACGGTACACTCGAATGACCTTGCCTTCTCAACTGGTACACTCGTAAGGCCCAATTCAGTCTTGAAACAGACCACACACACACACCCCTCGGTCCAATCTTGAGCAGTGTATCACCAAGTACCCAGCCAGAACAGCAACCTCTAATATGGGGCCAGCATTTTCATCCAGCCAGGTCTCGGTGATGCAAGCTAGATCCACTGTCCTGACAAGATATGCAATAATTGCAGTCTTGTTCTTAATGGAGCTGGCATTGCATAACACCGCTCAAGGTGGATGGGTCTCCAGGACCTCCCCAACTACCTGCCCACCAGTAATGGTGGTGCCCTTGGATATAGGGACCAGACATGGAGGACCATGTTCCAGGCTTCATTTCACCCCAGGGTGTCTTCTGGACCTAACTACCCTGATGTGAGGGCCCCACTCATTCATCCTCTGTAGTTTGAACCCCTCACGCTGTCCTACCTCCAGCCTTCTGACCTCTTTTTTCATGAGTGTTCAGAGACCACTTCAGTAGTTTTCTGTTCTCTTTGTTGTTCAGTTTGCTGTCCACCTCCAAATTCCCATTCATCTTATACGTCAATGTCTGATCAAGTATTTCACACACCAATTAATCTTTTGGATGAACAGGACAACAGATTATATTTCTTTCAAATCAATCAATTCTATCAACACCAACAAGTTGTCTTGCTTTGTGCCACCATGCATTCTGCTGCATGCTGCAGCCACTGTGGGAAAATCTCTGTAGCCCCCCTTCCCAAATGTCTAGGGACCAGGTGTTCCAGCAAAGGGGGTCCCAGACATAGAATTCTCACCAAGCATTTTTCTGACCATAACAATATTGAAACAGGTTGTCTTACCTTGAGATGTCTTCTGGTACCTGTCTCAAGGGCCCCAGGTGATGATTCTTCTCCCAATTCATTTTCCTTTTCTTGGCTTCTTCCCCCACTGGACATGGGAGCGAAAGGGCACAGGATAACTGGAATTGCTTCAAGGACCCAGAGAAACCCACGGAAACCCTAAAAACTAAGGACTGATTATTTCATTAACATCCTTATAATTAAATCAATCACACTGACTGGACCCTGGTATTCTCCCACAAACAAATCAGGTTTTATTCTCTTGAGCCCCCAAATGACTAACAGGGCTCAGGGGTCCCAAACGCTTAGAAGAAAAAATATTTTTGCAAGGTCCATGGGGCTAAAACCTGGTACACAGATAACTTTGATGGAGAGCATTTTGGGAATTCTTAGGCATGGGAGATTTTACTACAAGCAAAACTACAGCAGCAAGTACTTGACTCAGGACTAAAGACCTTTTCTTGTACCAGAAGCATGAAGCTCCAAACATCTCACTGGCACTGGTAAGTACCTAAACTTGAGTTTCACTTCACAGGAACACATGCTTTCAAACACTTTTTCTGCAAGCACTCCTTTCTGCCCTTTCTCACTGAGCACTTCCACCAGGGGAGCAATGAGTTTCTCTAAACACCCCAGAGTTAATCCACCCTACAGGGCGTAAATCCTTGCAGCCTGCTAATTCCTCCACTGCACCTCATTCACTGACTCAACTGCTGCCAAGAGCCTTGTCCTGGACCCACCTGGTTCCCACGGCTTCTCTTTCTCTTTCTTAACTGGCTTCAGATTCACTTTTCTGCTGCAGCTCCCCTCAAAACAGCCATGGTGGCACCTCTCTTTAAATTTAGACTGTGTAGCCCGATTTGTGCAACAAGAAGGAAATTGTCTAAAAGGCCTCAGGGGAAAGTCACTTTACCCCCCCTGAAGACCCACCTGGGCCTCTATCCCAGGGTCTTGGGACCTGCCCCTCCACAGGGGCCCATTTTGAGTAAGGGACGCTCCTACTCCCACCTTCTAAAATCTCAGGATGCTCTGCTTACACCTTCTGCAGCTGGTCTGCCACTATTTTCCTGCCTGTTTCCTAACCAAGCCACAACTAAAATTTGTCTACTTTGACTCCAGTTAAAATTCTTCATTTCCAGCAGTTGTTCTCTACCCATCCACCTGAATCTGATTAAATCTTTTCTTGCAGACCATGACAAAGGCTTCCATGCCAGACATCATTCTATGCTATGCCAGCCACCTCAGTTATTTGTTTGCTTCTACGGATCCAGACATCTCAAGAAAAACTGTTCAGCGTTCTGTTGTTGTCTTTTCTGTCTCATCCAAATGATCCTGCATAAATGAAAAACTGTTATCATTACTAGGATACCTCAAGTTTGCAATGAGGAGTATTCCTTGAGAAAAAATGTCATATCCCTACTTAACGTGTGCACATTTAGTCACTAGTATTTCTCTGGATTATTATCACCTTACTATCACTACTTCTGCTTCTTTAGACCATATCATGTGGCTACATTTGCTCTTAGACTGGAATAACATATTCATGTTTGCACAGATCCAGCTTCAGAATTAAAAATACAATTTCCTCTGTGCAACCACATCATATGGTTTCGAGGCATTTTGTGGCCCATTTTGATTTTCTTGTCCAAGGCCATCAGAAATCCAAGATGTTCTCATTTTCAATCCATGTCTTCCTTTTATGAACCTTATTCCTTTGCAACAGCCACTCTCACCTGGGGTCATCTTTTGGAACAATTAGCCTGTCATATTCTGTTCTGATAACCAACAAGCCTTAGCCATACTAAATACAGGTCAGTCTTCCTGCTTCATAATGAATGTCCTGAGAAGATCACAATAAACGTCTTTATACAATTCAGAACTTCCATCCTCTGGCTGCTGAAGTTTTGACTGCTCCTCCATCATCCTAGGATCTGCATACTGCTCACAAGCAATCAGCCTGTCGGCCACATCATACTATTCATAAGTAATCGACCTGTCATCCATATCATACTGGTCACAACTATTTGGCCTGTCAGCCACAGCATACTGCTCTCAAGCAATCAGCCTGTCAGCCACATCATATTGCTTGCAAGTATTCAGCCTGTTGTCCACGTCTTACAACTTCTAAGCATTCAGCCTGTCAGCCACATCATACTCCTCCAAGCAATTAGCCTGTTGGCCTCATCATACTTCTCACAATCAAACTTCTGGCCACATCCTTGTGGAAGGGAGTCCTTATGTGTACCTCTCCCACCTCCAAGCTTATGGTGGATGAATGAGTGCAGTCCAGGTTAGTTGTGAGTTCTGTGTTTTTATATAGTCCCTGGGTTGGGGGGAGTTCCAGTCTAGATAGCATTTTCTTGTAATGGTGTAAGTTTGGTATTGTAGACATTTTTCTAATAGGGTGAGGGTTGTGGTGGTGTGTTTATTGCTTTCTCTTTTCATCCCTTGTTACTATTCCCCCCCCCCTTTTTTATGGTTTTGGGGAGTTGTAGTATAGATCCCTGAGTGGCATTATCATCTTGGGGCTGATTAGGACAGCCCCTTGTATTTATGTGGGTGGATTATGCTACTTGTTTATTTAGCTGCCCCAATATGGCATTCTTATCTAAGTCCCCACTTAAGGTTTACCCTCCCACCAGAGAAATAACCTTTTCTTTTGTAGTTATTTTTAATTTCTTTTGTTGGCTATATGCGGTAACTTTTGTGTTTGCTGGAACATTCCCCAGAAGTCTTGGGTGAGATTTGTGCATTTGATGTTAGGTGGGGTTGTGTGTGGTGGTTATTAAGCCAGTCCTGTGCTTATGGTTTGGGAGGTACTTTTTTCTTGGTTTGGGTCCGGATCGACCTGGGGGTCATCAGGTTATTCCCACGGCGGTGTTGAGGGCTCTCTCAGCACTGCTCAGGAGCTTTTCTAGAAAGCAAGCTCCCATTATTGGGAGTCCAGGTTTTACATTTCTTGATAATTAGTTTTATTGGTTTTTCATAGTTATTAGCATCACTCCCATTGGTAGGAGCTTTGGTGTTCAGTGTTTGCTGATACAGTTTTATATGTTGTTTTATATAATGTTTGGTAGGGGGAGACCCGTCTCAGTGTTTGTTTTTTCCCCTGGTCCGGGGCTTTTCTACTCTTGGCATTGGTCTATACATACTTATTGCTTTGTTTTTAGACATTTCATATTATCTGACCTTGGAGTAAATAATAGGAACCTGGTCAATTTCCTGTATCAAGTAATAATGTGGGATTTGGGTCTTAGTCTTCCGGGGGGGGAATCGGCTATTAAGTTTCTTCCCTCTAGTAGGTATAACTGGGAGGAAGTCTGTTTTTTTTCTGACCTGCATTTCTTTTCAGATGAGCCAACCTTAATACCTGCTATATGATATGGCTTTGATCATTTGTTTATTTTTAAGGTACTTTATTTTCGGTTTCAATAGTGTTTTAATTTTATATATGATCATGTGTTTTTTGTTCAATTTAAGGATTTTTTGTTTGATCCTTTTTTGTAAATGGCGAATACTGTGCAGATTTTGTCTTATAATATTAATGGGATAAATATTCAGGTAAAGTGCTATCGTCTGCTTCAGCTTTTTAAGGTTCATTGGGCAGATCCACTTTTTTTGCAGGAGACACACATGTCAACCGAGAAGCAGCAAAAGTTTGGAAAGTTTTGATTTGGACATGTTTTTTGTTCCTCTTATGGGTCGGGTCACCAGAGAGGGGTTCTCTTATTAGCCCGTGGAGGTCTCACTTTTGTTTCTTGATCCTCAGTAAGTGATCTGGCAGGCCGATATGTTATTGTCACTGGTTCTCTAGATGGCCACCCTGTTACATTGGTAAATACTTATTTTCCACTGGCTTCTACTAAACAGGTGTTTGTTAGATTTTTTGCTGCATTATTGGATAATGTGTATGGTCAGATCCTTTGGGGATACCTGAATGGGATGCTTCCAAAGACTTTTCATCGGTTAGTTGCATCCAAATATGTTCTCAAATCTTTGCAGTCGTTGGGTTTGGTTGATGTTTATTTATTAATTTATTTATTAAATTTTGGTGACTGGGTAAGCCCACTGGGCCTCGGAGGTCCCTTTTTCAGGGGCGACCCCGGATTACATGGCAATGGTGAATATCACAGTAAGAATGACAATTATACAATATGATACAAGTTATACAGTAATATACATACAGCTGGTTACATATGCTGAGAACAACTTGCATTCGTGGTGGGCACAGAGGTTAGCAGAATAAGTGACTAGACATGAGGGATATGAGTGGAGGGTGTGAGCCACGTTCATGGTGCAGTTTACTCAAGAGGGTAATGCTGGACTATGGTATTCGGATGACCGTGAGGTGGTCCCAGGAGCCTAGCAGCGGCATTTGGAGGTTGCGATCATGTGAGCCTTGAGCTGAGTGTGGAAACTTTTAATTGATGGTGCTTCCTGCACCCCGGGAGGGAGGGAGGGAGTTCCACAGGGTGGGTGCAGTGTGAACGAAGGACTTGCCTCCCGCTTTGGTTCTTACTCTGGGGACAGCTAGGAGAGTGTGATCTGTTGAGTGGAGGGGCCGAGGTTTAGTCTTTCACGCAATGAGTGCAGATAGGCTGGGAAGGGGGGATTGGTTAATTAATTTGAAAGTTTGGCATAACAGGGGGTACCGGAGATGGGCTTTCAGGGAGGGCTAATTTAGCTGCAATTGCATGTCGCAGTGGTGATTCTTGGGGTTTGACTGGGTGGCGAACTGAGCCATCATATTATACAAGGCCTGTAGTCTATACATCTCAGTCCTTGCTACTCCCTGGAGTACTGTGGCCACATAGGTGAGTGTCGGAAGGAGGACGCTGGTGGCGATAGAGACCCTGACTTCTGGTATCAACTGGTTTTTCAGTCGGTAGAGGGTGCCCAGTTTTCCATGTAAGGTTTTTGTAACTTGGTCCACATGGTTCTTGAGGGTGAGGCCCTAATCCAGGGTGAGGCCAAGGTATTTTAGTGACTCAACTACTTCTAGGCTAGCACCTGACATGTAGGTGATGTGTAGGTGTTGTTTTCTATCCTGTCCCAGGGATTTTGGACCAAACAGAATGGCCTTGGTCTTATCCATGTTAAGGACCAATCTACTGTTAACAAGCCAGTTCTCGAGGGAGCACAGGTCACCTTGGAGCAACGTGCTGAGATCTAGCAGATTAGTGGAGGGGCGGTAGATAACAGCACTGTCCGCATACTGGACCACCGAGCTCCCCCCACAGTGGAGACTCAGTTCATTGGTGAAGAGGAAAAGAAGTAGAGGACCAAGTATCGACCCCTGCGGCACTCCCTCTTTGAGTGGGAGTGCCTCCGAGATGGAGTCTTTCCATTTTACCCTCTGACTGTGTCCAGTTAAGCAGCTTTCGAACCACTTTAGAGAATGGTTGTCAAGTCCTTCTTTGCCCAACTTAGTCAGTAGCAGATTGTGATTGACCAGGTCGAAGGCTTTGGATAAGTCAATGAAGACCACGTCAGTAGGGGTCCCCTTATCCAGATTACTGAGTACGTCCGTTGAGAATTTGATAAGGGCAGTGTCCGTCCCATGCTGGGTCCTGAAGCCGTGCTGGGAGGGAACAAGGAGTTGGTAGTACTCTAGGTAATCACGGAGTTGCCCATAGATCAGCCTCTCCTGTAACTTTGCCAGGATGCAGAGCAGGGAGATAGGCCTGTAGTTGCTGATGGACTCCCAGTGGCCTCCTTTGTGGATGGGGACAACATGGGGCTGTTTCCACTGAGCAGAGACTTCCCCCTCTTTTAAGGATCGATTAAAGAGCCAGGTGAGGAGTCTGACCAGGGACGGGGCCCCTTCCTTCAGCAGCCTGGGGTGAATCCCATCGGGTCCCCCAGCACCAGATGTTTTCAGTGTCTTTAATAGAGATAGAATCTCTTTTTGTTTGGAGATTTTGTAACTCTAAGAAGTGGGAGTATACTCATTATTCTCCACATCATGGATCTTTTGCTCAGCTTGATTATTTTTTCACTACTGCTGAACATGTGGACCAGTTTACTGCTATTACTCATGGGGTTTTTCATCTTTTGGACCATGTTCCAGCGCATGTAACCTTAGCCATTGGGGTCAATGCTAAGCGATCTTTTTTGCGTTTGCATCCTGGCCTATTGAGAGATACGCTTCTTATTGAGAAGTTAAAGGCTCAGATTCCTCAATTTCTTAATGATAAACTGCATCCACAACCTAAAACATAACTCTGAGGTCATATTACTTGTAGACTTTAATGTAAATTGGCTGTCACCCAATGCAAGCACCTACAAGGATGCTCTGACTACAGCCAATTTCACACAACTGATCCAGCCACCCACTAGGGTGAACTTCAGGACCAGGACCAGCACATTGTTGGACTAGGTACTAATCAACTGCCCTGACCATGTCACGCACACAGAAGTCCTCCCCAACACTATAAGTGGCCATTCCCCAGTATCGTGTCTATGGACAAACAAATTCATTAAACTCCCACCTAAAACCATCAACAGTCGGGTACTCGGAGTCACGTGATGGCAGCCAACTAAGCAACAGCTGAGGCCCGGAGCTCTTCCCTCCTGCTGTTCCAATCGCCAAATCTGATCTTCCCAGTGCACTAATTCGGTGCAATTTGCCTTAGTTAAAAGGCTGTGATACTTCCTGACGACCTGGGCTGCAATTTGGATAAAGAAGAAGCACTTACGTTCCAAGATGGATGTGGATGTGAGGCAGGCCCTCATTCGGCATACGCCGCCTGCCTCCCCTGACAAGGCCGCCAAAAAGCAACGTAACCAGGAGGCCCGAAACGAGAGAGGTGGAGACAAGATGCATTCATCCAACCCCTAACGGAGGATCGATTTTTGCAGAATTGACCCGCTGAAGGAGATTCTCCAAGAACTCTCTGGAGCTCAAATCCCTCAGCGATCTCTCCCGTGTCTCCACGCGAGTTGGGGATGCGGAGGCCAGGTTGTTCTCCATTGAGCAATGGAGAGCCAAAGCTGAAGGCGAAATGGCTGAATACAAGCAGCAAATCAAAAAACTCCAGGCAAAGACCGAGGATCTGGAGGGGCGCAACCGTCGCAACAACCTGCTTATCCTAGGCCTACCGGAGATGGAAGAAGGGCCCGATCTTATGGCCTTCATGCAAAAATTTCTGACCAAAGTAGTAGGCCCGTCTCCGATTAGCCCCTCCTATCATCTCGAACGAGTACATCGATCGCTAAGGCCACGTCCTCCACCTGGTTCATCACCGCGCCTATTATTGTAAATTTCTAAGTTACTTGAGAGGCAGCATGTATACAGCAAGTCCGAGATTTGAAGGAGGTTACATGGGGCTCGTGTCGGATCCGAATTACTCAAGATCTCCCGAAAGAAACTAGAGATAAAGAGCTGCCTTCCACCCTATAGTTCAGAAATTAATTGCTGCATCCATTCCCTTCAGAATGCTGTACCCTGCAGTTCTCAAGGTCACTATCGGAGGCTCTACCTGCAGCTTCACTTCCCCTGAATTAGCTCTGAAGGACTTTGCGACCAGGTTGCCGGACTTATTTAAAACCCCTGGTTGAGAGACTATCCACATTTATACTGTGAAATGTAGTCTTGTTATCTCAGGGGCTAATTTCTCATCTGAGTATCTCATTTTCCTAGGGCCTTGCCCTTCTTTGTTTCTGGTTTACCTCCTCGTCTACTAAATTCACCCTATGTTTCTGTGGTTCCTTTCCTAGACCCTGCTTGCTTTCCCTGGCTACTGCCTGTCCCTATATCTCCTTTCTGTCTGCTCTTTGTTTCCTTACCTGGGTTTCGGCTGATCGTTGGACAGAGTGGCCGGGAGGCCTTGCTGGGTGATGCTGAGCCCCGCGCTCTCATTACACGATTGGTATGCTTCGGTACTAAATTACCGGTGCTAGTTTCCTGGGGTAATTTCCTGTCACGAGGACCGGATTAATCCTTGTTGAAATGATTCCCCTCAGAAACATTGGGCCTAGACTCCACGCCTCCTACGAGATCCAGAGCCTGGTCCTCTGTTTGGCTTCCCTGATTATGAGTGTCTGCCATTAGAGGGTGAGTCCCTTTGGATTATGTTGCGCTTGTCTAAACCCGATCTGGGTCTTGTGCAGTATGTGAGGGGGTAGGCGGCACCGGGGGGGTCCCGGGGGTTCTCTCTTCTATCCGTTTTTTTCTTTCTCTGTAATAATTGGCTTCTTGGGATGGGGGAGGGTGACGTTTTGGGCTGGGGGCCTGATAGCTAGCTGTATGCCTAATCATGAGCTTAAAATAAGGGGATTGGCTAACCTCACCCCAGTTATGGTGTTTACTTTGTCTATGTTATTGGGGGTCTGACTCTTTCCCTGGTTTGGTGACTTTCTGATCTGGGTTCCCCTCCCACGAATTGAACTACTGGATCTGGGGTTGTTGAGGTTCGCAATAAGGGGTGGGTGGCCAGGATTTACCTTTTCTTGTTGGGGGCTGGTTCGTTTTCAGTCCTGGCTCCCCGTTGTAAATAGTTATATGTTGGGTTCAGGGGATCGTATTGGGGGGAGGGGACGATGGGTGGTTTTTTGTGTTGGTTTCCTGTTTACATCTCAATGCCAGGGCTCCTGGATGGGTTTGGGGGGAGGTAGGTTTTGGGAGGGTCGTTGCCTGACTTATTTTATCTGTTGTCTCACCTTAATGGATTATCCTAGGTTATATAATTCTGGTATTAGCTGCCTTGAGAGGCAATCTGACAAGGGGTGGTCTATTGGGGACATTACTGGGAGGGAGGGATGTTTTGGGGGAAGGGATTTGGTCTGCCTATTTAGATTAAAGTGCAATTATACTCTGGTTGGAATAATGGTGTTTACCTTTTGGGTGCCTTACTATAGTGTTTATTGGCAGACTATTAGTTTTGGATATCTCTGATTTTGGTGTGCCGTTCTTTTTCTCTAATACTGGGTTTGTCCGATCATGTACTCCTTTATTTTTCTTCTAAAATGGCTATCAATATGACTAAAATTGTATCCTGGAATGTACGTGGACTCAGAGGTCGGTCAAAAGATGTCAGGTCTTTAACCATTGCTCATTACTGCAAGTGGATATTCTTTTCTCCAAGAAACCCACCTGACTCAGGCAGAAGCCAAATCCCTGTCTCGTTCTGGTTTTCCCAGACATATTTAGCGGTAATTCGAATCTTAGTAAAGGGTCGCTGTGCTTATTAAAAGCATGTCTTGTTCAGCGACGAACGGGTTGTTTTAGACCCAGAAGGAGGTTTGTCCTGGTTAAGGGTATCTCAACGGCAGCTCTGTTATTTAGGTTCGGTATATGGGCGGTTGGGGTAGACCTGAATTCTTTATGTCCCTTGCTGACAAAATTAGCACTCTTCTTCCTTCTCAGATCATACTGGAGGGATTGGAATGTTCCCCTCTCACTTACACTTGATAAGGACCCTCAAGACGTTCGATCCCCTACCTCTGTCCAGAGAGCACTTCAGGATTTTTTGTCAATGTTAGGATTGTGTGTCCTGGAGACTTTCGAACCCCTCTTCTCAGGTTTTTTCCTTTATCTCCCAGCCGCATGGCTCCAAGTCGAGAATAGACTATTTGTTAATTAGTAAAACCTTCCTTCCCAAGCTTAGTCAATCTGGTATCGACCCAATCATTTTCTCAGATCATGCCATTGTTTGGATTAAACTTTCTCTAGATCCTGAGTTTTGTCGAGATACCATATGGAGGTTAAATACGCAGCTGCTTAAAGACCCCCACACGGTCTTGAGTATTAAATCCCTGATCTCTCTCTCTCTCTTTCTTGCGGATAATCTTGAATCTACCCCAAGATTTGACATGGTTTGGAGCTCTTTAAAATGCTATCTTAGGGGAGAGCTAATAAAGATTGCATCCTCAAGGAAGAAAGCTAGGCTTGGGAAATCTCTTTCTCTGTTAAGTAAAATTAGAGATTTAGATGCGGATTATTCCTCAACCTCCTCGCTACTTTCCTTAAGGCTCTTTTGGTCGCTAAGAGTGAATACATGGATCTTCTGAAAGAAAAGACGGAATACTGCTTGGTAGAACTCAAGCTAAATATCTCAAACCACGGAGAAAAGGCGGGAAGCTCTTGGCCTACGCCTCCAGAAGCTGGAAGGTTCCAGGATAGTCCCATCCTTGATTACTTCTAGTGATTCTATTGAAACCTCCCTAGAGGTATTGTCCGTATTTTTGAAAATACTACACAGACCTGTATGGTAAACCCCTAAACCCCGCCCATTCGAATATCACTGCATATTTAAAGGACATGGATATCCCTAGTCTGCTACCATCCCATCATAAAATCCTGATGGCTCCCATTTCTTTGGAGGAAATAGAGGACTATCTCCTCTATGACCCCAGACAAGGCACCTGGGCCGGATGGTTTCCCTGTCAACTTTTACAAGGTTTTCTCTAAGGAATTGGCACCTGTGCTCCTTAAACTATATGAGTATCTCTCTATCTCTACTGATGTAGATCCTAGTTTGTTTGAAGCTACAATTATTTTGATTCCCAAACCTGACAAAATTCTCACGGATCCGGCAAACTATCGGCCTATTTCCCTCCAAAATTACGATATGAAAATCTTGGCTAAAATACTGGCCGAAAGAATTAAAAAAGTCTGGTCTGTCTTGCTTAGTCCCGAGCAAGTAGGTTTTGTTTCTGGCAGATCCTCTGCTGATCATAAGTACCTTGTGGCATATTTCCCAGAGCCCAAATGCTCCCTCATCCTCGGCTCTGGTAGCACTTGCAGCGAGAAAAGGCCTTCGACCGAGTGGACTGGGCTTTTCTTTGGGCTGTGATGAGAAGAATGGGATTCGGATCCCTTCTTAAAATGGATTCAGGTCTTCTATTATGTCCCTCAGCCAAAATCTATTGTAATGGGGTTTTCTCCCTCCTTTTCTATTTGTATACTGGTACCAGGCAAGGATGTCCCTTTCACCCTTACTGTTTAATCTATACCTGGAGCCGCTTCTCATTAGGCTTAAATCTTCTTCACTCGTCAGAGGCTGCAGCTACTACAGCAGGAATTAGTAATCTCTGCTTATGCAGATGATATTCTCCTGCATCTAGAACACCAGCTGATTCCTAAAAGTGGCATTAGAAATCATTAAGCAGTTTGGAACCTTCTCCCAATACAAATTGAATACCTTTTAAGTCTGAAATTCTTCCATTAAATGTCCATACCTGTAAACAGGATTTTATTTCCTTCGGGTTGAGATGGGCCCCTAGATCCATTAAATATTTGGGGATCCATTTCACGGCTGAACCTACTTCCCTGAAGAAACTTAATTTGGACAATATTAAAAATCTTGTCCAGCAGGATTTACAGAGGTGGTCAGCTCTCCCCATTTCCCTATGGGGTCGTATTAACATTGTTAAAATGAATATTCTTCCCCGGATTTTTTACCCCCTTAATTTATTAAATTTATGCTTATGATTACTTACCTTCAGCAATTTCACACTATGTTTTCCAATTTTATTTGGCGGAATAAAGGGTTAGGCGCTCATCGCTAAGTTAGCTCAACCTAAAGAGAAAGGTGGGCTTCAGCTTCTAATCTTTACTATACCACTGGGCAGCTCATCTCTCTAAATTAGGAAGTGGCTCTCTGTAGACCCCAACTTACGTGTCCGATCTGGCTCCAGATTGAGCGCTCACTCCTTTCCCAGATTAAACTGGATACCTATGCGATTCTCTTCACCCCACGGCAGTATTTGAGCAATGGGTGACAGACAACACAATTCTGACTTCTCTTAAGTCCTTGGCCCAATGTCTATTATCTCTTAATATCCAGGTAGTCTCAGATCTGGGCCAACGGTGATCCTTAATCCCAATATTAAATTGGGTAACTCATGGATTACTCCTGATTGGCTCCACAGCTTAAGGAGGCCAGACTGGAGCATTTTACAATCAGGTTCCCTCTCTCGTCTGCTGAAATAATTAATAAGTTTGGAATTCCTGGAAACAAATTTTCAAAGTATATCAACTACTACATCTTATTGCTGTGAGATTTGGTCCTCTTTATTGAATCTAAGGCCTATCCTTTCTCTCTCAGATTACTAATCTGGCTTCCCAACCCATTCTATCTCCTAATTTATTCCTTCCTCTTAAACTATAAGTCTCCCGAAATAGTTGAAGGCTCTACTGTCTGGACACATTTGTTACCTGAAGCTTCCCTATGTTGGCCCGATATGGAAAGACCTTCATAAATATCATCATAGGATAGACTAAAGCTAACCCAGTATTATATTATTAATAATCTGTATTATACCCCTTAAAACTCTTCAAGCTCAAAAACTTTCCCATCCTACTTGTTCCAGGTGCAAGCAGAAGGGAATCTCCTGCATGTTTTTGGGCCTGTGCAAAGTTGCTCCCTTGTGGACCCTTATCCGGGACACCCTGGACTCCCTTCTGGGTTTGTTCAAATTATTTTACTCCTGAGATTTGTATCCTCGTGATTACTCTCTTATTGATAGTACGGAGCGTCATTACATTGCTTTGGTATCTATGGCAGTTAAGAAGTTGGTCCTGAGGCATTGGACCGATCAACTACCCTGACTTATGCAGAGTGGTTATTGAGCTTCAGCTTCTTCAATCTGAGAGTTTAATTACCAGCCTGCATCATCGTGTAGATTTATTCCATAAGAGATGGGGTAAATTGCAGACCCTGTGTCTGCATTAATAAGCCTGTGACCTGATCTCTGTAGTCTGCTCAGTGAGAACTGATTTGTTTACTTGTTCCTTTTAGTTATTTTACTGATATGGAGACTTCATTTATAAAGATGGATGATGGGCATCTCCATTCTACTACCAATATTTAGAAGGCACACCAGTATATGGGGTGGGGATGTGGGGATGTTGGGGGTTTGGGGTGGGGGTTGTTTTTTTTTGTTTGTTTTTTGGGGGTTGTTTGTTTGTACCGGTTTATATTTTTTCTGTTTACATTCTACTGTTTGATTCATTTGTATGTTTTGTAATTTTGTCTAAAATGTCAATAAACTTAAATTTCAAAAAAAAAAACAGTCGGGTACTCCCCCGTGGGCACCTCAAGCCACTAAGAAATGTACTGTGACAGCAAGGCTGGTTAAAAATAGACACCATTGCTGACTTAGACACTGCCCTAGAATTCTTCATCACAAGCTTTAATCCAGCCTGCAATGTGCATGCCACCTTCAAAAAACGGAAGGTCAGGGGAACTGACAACCCATGGATCACTTTTGATCTCCTGCAACAGTCAAAATCCCGTGACCAATTGTGGTATCGGGCAAGGGCGACGGGCAAGCAAGCAGATGTACAGGCATAGTAAACCACCAGGAATGCCTGTACCAGGGCCATCTGCTCAGAAAAAGCAATCTATTACAGAAACATCCTTACCGACACATGGAAAGAAATTCTGGAGCAATCTCAAAGAAATCACTGGGAAAGACTCTAGAATCACCCCTCCATGCTGAATCTCGATGACACCGTAACCCTTGACCCCAAAGTGATTGCCAACACTTTCAACTCTGCTTTTACTGATCTCAGCCATGTATTACCTTCAAACTTTTTTGATGCCTTCACCAGTTCTGTAACCAATGGTAAGCAAGGCTCGGCTCTGGCACACCCACCATTCTATTTTAGGGCTGTGACTGAATGTGAAACCAAAAAATATTTAATTAAAGTACTCAGTAACACCAGAACGAGCGGAGACTCACTTGACCTAAAACTCATTGACCTCACACTCAATGTGGTTCTATCTCCCGTTACAAGGATCATCAACAAGTCCCTCATGCTCACCCAGTTCCTCCGCAAATGGAAGCTAGCCCTAGTGACTCTCATACATAAGAGTGGTGACAGGGCCCAGCATGGCAAATACAGGCCCATCTCCATTCTTCCTCCACTATCCAAAGCACTCAAAAGAATTGTCACTGACCAGCTGGTGGAGTACATGGAGAAGTATAATCTTCAATGACCCCACCAGCATGGTTTTAGGGAAGGACACAGCACCACCTCCGCACTTTTGGAATTCACGGGCTATATCCAACAGGCCATGAACCTAGGTCAGCTCTTCGGTGCCACCTATATTGACCTCTCCAAGGTGGTTGACACAGTCATTCACCCTCTGCTGCAGGAACAACTAGCTGAACTAGGTCCATCCACTAGCATCCTAGGGTGGTTCAGCAGCAACCTCTCTGACCGCACACAGCAGGTGAAAATAGGAAACGCCCTGTCATCCAAGTTTCCTGTTCATGCTGGTGTCCCACAAGGGTCAATCCTGGGGGTATTGCTATTCAACATTTTTCTCAACAAGCTCCCTGCCTGCTGCTCGGAACAAATTCTGCTGTACGCAGATGATGCGGTAATCTTCACAAAGTACTCTGACCTTTCCTGGCTGGAGAGCCAATTACAGGAAAACTTCACGGAGGTTGAGGACTGGTTTATCAGGATGAAGCTTGTGCTAAATTATAAAAAAAAAAAATCTATGCTCTTCCATGGCTCACGCAGCAAGCATAAAGCCAAACAGCTGATAGTCAGGAACCACTCAGGCATTGTTTTGGAACAGACACAAACATTCAAGTACCTTGGTGTTACTCTGGAGTCTACCCTATCCTTTATTAACCACATTGAACTTGTTGTCAAATCCATGAATATCTGCATAGGACTCCTCTACAAGCATAAACACTGCTTAACCAATCAAGTTCTTAAGCTGGCGATTCAAAGTTCAATTGTCTCTATAATAGATTATGGGCTAGCAATTTATGGAGCTGCAACAGATTCTGCACTAAGGAGTATATCAATAGCTTTGAATAAGGCCTGCCGACTTCTTTTAGGGGCTGCTCCACAGACACACACTTGTGATCTTTATCCTATCACACCTGCCTTGCTGTAAGGAAGGCCTCCCTTGGTCTGCTTCCCCCTGGAGTACAGAATCTCCTCAGTCCATCCTGTAATATCTGCCACACCAGAAGCTCTGATAACTCCACTCTACTAGTTCCTCATTGTTGTACATAACAAAGACAGTGGTCTTTCACTTTCAGTGCCCCAAAATGGTTTAATTCCCTGCCCAGTGAGGTTGCAAACTCAGCGACCCTTGGCCCATTTAAACGAAAGCTCTGTGACTACCTTGTTGTTCATGCCTCCTGTGACTGTTGTGCATAATCCAATGACCCCACCCCTAACCACCATGCTATCCTTCAAATAACTTCCCCTTTTCCCTCTCCTACCCATCTCCGCACCGCACCCCTCCAGCCCCACACACTCCTCCCATCTCCCCCCTCCTTTCTATCCCTCTCCTAACCCATCTACCTCATGCTCCCTGATTAACTCCTATTTCCCCCCCTGCTAACCTGACAAAAACCAACTTGGCTTAGTTTCTTCTCCTCCCTCCTACCCCAGCTACCCTCTGCTAATCTGGTAAACCCAATTTAACCCCTGCGAACCTGACAAAAGCCTACGTGGCTGAGCTCTCTTTCCTGCCATTCCATTCTGCCTCAGTCACGAAACTTGACTTGAGGCTTTCCTGCCTCTTGTTCCTGTCTCCCACATCTGTTGACAAGGCCTACTGGCTGCACTTTCAGGATTATATCATTTGCAAATATCAATGTTCACAACAGTCATGCACTTGTTGTTTATCTGCCACACATTTTGTATATACAATAGTGTTGTATTTACTTTTCTCTTATTTATTGTTTACTTGTACTATATATTGCCTGTGCTTGTCTTAACATAGAACCTATGTAAAAGAGCCACTGGCTCAAACGTGTTAATCTGACATTCAAATAAAAAAATAAATAAAAATGGCATTTCTCCTAGTATCCTATGGGATATGTTAAAAGCTGTTCTGCGGAGCACTATAATAGCCTATGCTAGTGCCCAGCATACGGAAAGGGAGAGGCGACTTAAGGAGCTTTATTCTCAGTTGCAGACCTATCAGGCTCGATGGCAATGGGGAGAGCGGGGGGTTAAACCCTTAATTTTGGAGGTTCATGCACAGATTCAGAAATGTTTAGACCAAAAAGTGGAGCATGCTTTATTTTACCTTAGGCAGCGGGCCTTTGAAGGGGGACCTAGGGGTGCTTGTCGTTTAGCTTGCTGTTTGCATGCTTGTCGGGTTGCTGCAACAGTGATACATTTACGGGACTCATTTACTGGTAAACAAACCTATAGGAGTACTGAAATTGTTTCAGTTTTTCAGTCCTATTATTCTGCTTTATATACATCAAAGTCGTTGTCCCCGTCAGCGATGCAGGTACAGGCATTTTTGTCACGTGCTGCTCTGCCTAAATTAATGGAGGGACAGATTCAAAGTTTGCTTCTTCTGGTTTCATATACAGAATTGTCTAGAGTTATAAAAGAAACCAAATCAGGTAACATGCCTGGGATAGATGGCTATCCTGTGGATTTTTATAAGTCTAAGCATTTACTTCCTTTGTTACAATTCTCTTTTGAGTGTTTAAATCTGTTCAGGAAGGGGAGCCTCCTCCATCCTGGCATTGTGCTATGATTACGGCCCTTCCAAAACCTGAGAAAGACCCTACACTCTCTTCTTCTTACTGACCTATTTCGGTTCCAAATACGGATTATAAGTTGTTTATTACCCTATGGGCTCGTCGGTTGGAGGGCCTTCTCCCGTCACTGCTGGACGGGGACCAATCGGGTTTTGTCCATTCTAGACAGGTACGTGATAATGTTAGGTGGGTGCTGCTGCTTATAGATCATGTCTGGAATCGGGCCATTCCTATGGTGCTGGCCAGCCTTGATGCGGAGAAGGCCTTTGACAGAGTTTCGTGGGATTTCTAATGACATTCTCTTGATCCGTTTGGTTTCCCTTCTAAATTTACTGCAATGATACAACATCTTTATCACTCTCCTAAGGCTTTTGTTAAAGTTAATGAGTTGTATTCTTCTACTTTTATATTGGAATGTGGTACTAGGCAGGGTTATCCCCTATCTCCATTTTTGTTTGCTCTGTACATTGAGCCTTTGGATTCCCACATTAATTTATCATCTTCTATCTCTGGCATTCCGTTAGGTGGCCGGGAATATCAGATTTTGTTATTCGCAGATGGTATTCTGTTAACTTTACTGGATCCGGAAACCTCTTTGCCTTCAGTTCTTCAGATTCTGGCTTGTTTTGAAAGATTAGCTGTTTTTTGTCTTAATAGGACTAAAACTGAATTATTGACTTTTTTCTATTCACCTTCTTCTTTAGTGAGAACTACTCTTCCGGTGCAACGGAATAGAAATTGTTTAAAATATTTGGGTGTTGTTATTCCCAGGAATTTAGACCATTTGGAATTACTTAATTAAGAGTCTATTACAGGTACAATTGCTTTGGATATGGTTCGGTGGACTGATTATCATTTCTCTCTTCTTCAGAGAGTAGAAAATATGAGGTCTAATATTTTACCCCATCTTTTGTTTTTGGTTTTTTGCAAACTTTACCTATTTATCCTAGTCCTTATTATTTTTGAGCGTGGCAGCGTATGATTTTGTGCTTTATTTGGGCCATCTCTAAGCCTAGGAGAAGTTTTGAGACTTTGTGTCTTCCTATTTCCAGTGGGGGGCTTAATTTACCAAATTTGCAGCACTATGTGATTGCGTGTCAGTCGAGGATGATTTGTTTGTGGGTGTCTAGAGATTGGAAAGATATTGACTTTATTATTAAATGACTTATTTGATATTAGTTGTGTTTTGTTCTCTAACTCCCCTATTTGCCTATTACTAAATTTACTAGATATTCACAGATTCCTATGAAATTGTGGCATAAAGTGCGTGGATATTTGTCCTTAGCCAAGCTGACTTTGCTTGAGGCGATGACATGGGATGAACGTAATCCTTTAACCATATCTGATACTTTTTTGCATCATTGGGCACATTTGGGGTTAATTTATTACGATCAGAGTTTGGGCCCTCAGAGACTCCAGCTTTTTTCTGCGCTGCCAGCATCTTATGCTTTACCTTCTTCTGATTACTACAGATATTTGCAGTTTAGGGCTTTTGTGCATACTTTGCCGCCTGCTCATCGACAATTGTCTGGTACCCTCTCCTCACTTTCAGAATTGATGAAGCAGCACCAACAGGCACAGACTTATCCACATTTAATAGGACATATTTACTGAGTGTTGAGAACTTATAACAAAGGATCGACAATGTTGATTTTAAGAAGACGGGAATTGGACCTTCATCAGACTTACGATGTATCAATCAGGGAAAATTCTTGTCTCTCTTCTATGAAGCTTACTTTGTCTTTTTATTTAAGAGGATTTTCCTGGAAATTTCAATCACATTTTTTTCAGACTCCTGTGGTAGTGGCCCAATTCAGACAAGTTTACCCTGCTGACTGTTGATGGAATTGTGGCAATCCTTCAGCTGATTAGGCCTATATTTTTTTATTTTGCCCTTTTTTACAGGCATATTGGGATGGGATTTGAAAGATAGTTTCAGGAATGTTTGATATCACCTCTCCTCTAACCCCTGACCTAGTTTTGCTTCATATTCTTCCCTCTGAAATACGTATGGGTAGATGACAATTACAATTATTGCTAATTCTTACAGTGTGTGCCAAGAAGGTTATCACCAGATTGTGCTTAACTTCCCAAATACCTACTATTCTCCAGTGGAAACATTTGGTAGATTCTATTCATACTTATGAATGGTGCTTCTTTAAATATTTGGACTGGATGTCTGTATTCCATTTGGTATGACAAAAATAGGTCTTTTATCAGGTCACTTCAGACCCTTCTTTTGTTCCATAATTATCTGTGTTTCTGTCCAATGGACCATAGGTGGTTTATTCAGTAGGGGCCCTTTTTTGTATGTTTATAATAGTATTAATAGCAGGTATAAAGTTATTGAGACAAGGTTGGTTGGCTTTGTATTAGTAATAATACATTTTGAATGTTATTTACTGTCAGTTTATTTTTCATGGGTGGATTTACTTTTGTACTTGAATCAACTTATGTATAATGTTGTATGCCAAGGTCTCAGTTTTTGGATTGTATTGCTTTATTGTATTGTCTTGAAAATGTCTAATAAAGAGGATATTATAACAAAAAAATACTTTGGACCACATCATACTGCTCCAAATACTTAGTCTGTCAGCTGCATCTACTGCTGTCAAGCGTTCGAGCTGGAGACCAATACTAGCAGATGATATACTGTATACTGAACATTTAATTTATCTCAATATCTATCTATTCTAGCTCATACTTATCCAGTCCAGCAGTTAAAAAATTCCTTCAGGACCTGAGAAATTGTTTACTCAAGGACCATCCCAATGGAAGCTTGTAGTCCATGCCCTATATTGTATACTAACAAATGTCTTTTACGATGAAGTCTTCAGTTCTCTAACCACTCAGTCTTACAACAGGCTATGACCTTAGACTTATTTGGATTCCTAAGACCTAGGGAATGTACTGTCTCATCCTTGGTCGAATTTGATCCTACTGTCTGCTTGTCTAATCAATTCAGATCTGCTTACCCTCATGCCGACAAAAAAATGACTTCTTCTCCACCATTCCAAGAGCTACAAATGACCAAACATACTGTATGTCTCAACCACACTTCTGCTACTACTTCGGATTCTGTAGCTGCATCAGCAAGTCTATCAACAGAGTAGCATGGAAGAAATACACTACCTTCTGCACCCTTCAAAACCTAGACCTTCTGCAGTATTCTGTTCTTCATGTTCTGGCATTTGTGTCCTACTGCTCTCGAACATTTAACTTGACATCCACAACAATCAAACAGAATATCTGACGCATTCCATTCACCTTGCTGTCCATCCACCCTTATACTACATGCTCTTACTTATTCTGACAATCAAGGCTTTAAATCTACTCCTTAGTATCCCAAAATGAAGCCTATGGATTACAACCTGTATTCTTTACTGATGGACCTCTTAAAAGATGGAGTTTTGGATCTTCCCCGGATCTTATTGTACAAGCAGCCATGACATTAGCATTCCTTGGATTCCTAGACCTGCAGAATTTACCTCTTCATCTGTCTTCATTCCTGAAGTTCACCTAACAAAGAACAGCCTCAAGAAAGCATCAGTAAATCACTTTACCCTTCCTTTAGCAAGATCAGAAACTGATAAAAACAATAAGGAGTCATTATACCTTATTTTGCACATTCAGTCCTCTACCAACTGCAAGCTATAGAAGACATTCTGATTCTACTACCCCTCTTCTGTGTACTAAAAACAATACCATCATGACTACTTCCTGGTTCATCCTTACTGTCAGACGACTGCTGTCTTGTCTGGGTCTTGAATCCTCATCTATCTTCCAGCCTTTTATTCATGAGAGCAACAGCCATCTCTGCTTCAGAAGAAAATACTAGCCCACATCATTAAGATCATGCTTCACTCACGTCATCCTGTTTGAAACCTAGACATCCAAAATGAAACTCCGCCAAGCTTATCAACAGCTAGCCTCATCATTTTTAGCAGTCTGGAGGGAAGGCTAACCTAGTAACCTTGGTTCTCCTGCAGTTCCTCTCCTCCGTGTTATTGGATCTGCTCAGTGAGTTGGAGAAGGCAGGATCTGCTACATCACACTTTGGTCTTTTGACTGTTTTAGCTACCAGTTTCCTAAAGCCTACAGAAACTTCCCCTGGCACTTCTACCGGGAAGGGGGAAATCCAGAGGAAAGAGAAAAGTAATACTCAAAGTAATCTTGCACAAGCACTTATACAACTGGCAGCCACACAGTGCATTGAAAGGTTTCACTTGTGGTAAAATGGGCAGCTGCCAGACTCCTTCCCCAGCCCCATCCTACTGAGCTGTAACATTTCACCACAGTCATTCAGAGAGGTACTCGGGGCTCACAAAGGGCTCTGCTGCCAGAATCACCCTTTCCCTGTACCACACTGCCAGACCAGCACACAGCTGAAACTGAGAGTGCCTACAAACCCAAGCTATCCCTCCGCTCATGATTGTTCCTATCAGCGGGTTCTTAAAAGAAAGCTGCACCTCCTTTTTTGGATCTCCAGCAATCAGGAGCCACCTGAGTGAGCTGACAGACAGAAGCACAGGGAGCATTGAGCTTTAAATTCCAGCCACCTCTGTGCTCAATAGAGCTCTAGTTTTTCACTGCCGCCTGGTCACAGAGGTACTCAAGGGTCACAAAGGGCTCTGCTGCCAGTATCACCCTCCCTCTGTACTGCACCACCAGGCCAGTATACAGCCTGAAGTTGTAAGTGCCTGCAAACCCAAGACATCCCTCAGATCATGGTTTTTCCTATCAGCAGGCACTTAGAAAGATGCTGAACCTTCTTTACTGCTCCTCCACTAGTTGGGAGCTGCTGGGGTGAGCTGACAGACAGAAGCACAAGGTCATAAAGCTGATCTTCCCCTGCAGCCCTCTGCTCTGCAGCAAGAACCGAGCTCAAAGGACATCATAAGGGTTTGCCAGGGAGTCAGCCAGGAGAGACAGCCAGCAGCCAGGAACTCTGACTGTGTCAACATTGGTAACACTATATTTAAAAAGATAAGTATCTTGTTTGTTTGAACCATTTTAAGCTAGGTCTTAGCAACACCCAATCTGAGGGAGCACTACAAATCAATTTAGCGGCCTGTTTGTGCTGAAGTACTGCTTATTGCTACTACTACTGCCAGATCAGTTTACAACTCTGTGCTAAAGTTGATACTTACTGACTTTGCCCTAGCTAGGGGAGCACTAACAGTTAAATTAGTAGCCAGTTTTGTAGTGGCACTTACTGCTACTACTGATACTTCCAGTTTGATTTAGCAGTCTGCTAAAGTTGAAGCTTATTGCTACACCCTTTCTGCAGTGACACTAATTGCTATTACTGATACTTCCAGTTTAATTTAAAAGTCTGTGTTAAAGCTGCAGCTTATTGCTATACCCTGTCTGGATGAGCACTATAAGTTTAATTAGACATCTGTTTCAGTATTAACGTTGTTGCCTAAAGTACTGGTATGGGATACAGAGGGGAAACGGTCAGTTGTGACAGCCTGGGGGTGCGCTTCTCTTCGGATATGTCCTGGAGGAGGGGGCACTGCCCCATCTGAAGGATGATGGTGGAGGTCCGTGTTCAGCTGGTGACAGCAAGGGTAGAAATATCTTTCATTTCATTTTTATTTTTTATACTGGAAAGCATGTGAGCATAACTGTCCGTTTTTACAAGCGTCCAGTCTACATAGTACATAGCATGGAGTGAGAAAATTAACAGTGGAAGTGATAACAAAATAATTGTATAGGTAACTTCATCGACAAAGATCACAGTAGAAGGTAAGGAATGAGAGGAGGACAGTAATTAGGTGTAGGAACAGACAAACTACTCAAGGAGGCAATGTTTGAGGCAGTGGTGGAGCCAGGTTTGGGAGCGTTTGGGAGCTGGGGGGGGTGCAGTCAATAATGGGCTCCACAATGGGCGCCAAACAGTGAATAAAGATGGTGGTGGGGCACCACTACTCACACTGGAGCAGCCAGGAGGGGTGACCGCCCCCCAGCCCCCCCCAGCTCCGCCACTGGTTTGAGGTTAGTTTTGAAGGCTCCTAGGGATGTAAATTGAACAAGGGTGAGAGGGAGGCTATTAAAGAGTCTAGTACCCCTGGAGGAGAGGGAGCGCATCTTAGCTGCATCACTGGCTCAACTGGAGACCACCTCACCTCCTCCACTTCCCCAGAGACCCACTGGCTCAGGGGGTGGAGAGTTGTGGGGGAGGAGGGTAGAGAAGGGAGGCAGGGATAGCCACAAGAGGTTGTCCAACCCAACACCATCCAGATGGCAAATTGTTTTGCACCCCCAGAGGAGGCTCAGGTACCTGACTCTGCTGTGGGGGGATTCTGAGTCAGTCAGTGGTGTGGAGGAAGTTCAGCACAATGGCACCCAAACAGATGAGCAGAAGCGAATCTACCAAGAGAGTCTTGGTGGTTGGAACTCAGTGATTAGGGATGTGGAGAGTGGGTTTGGAGGACCCAAAAAGGCCCTGACCTTTTTTATAAGAACCAGGATCTAGGTCAGAGTCCTGCTTAGTGTTGACTGATTCTGATTCAAATCAGAACCTTTACAAAATTGGAAAACATACACAAAATCCACTAAAAAATCTGAGCAATAAAGACTTTTTCTAACATGTGCGTGTTGGTCTGTGTTTTGGCTCATCTCTGCATTCTCCTGCTCTGTCTCAAGTTTTGCTTCCTTGATCTCCTTTACCTTACCCTCTGTTTGGGGTGTGGTTAAATCCATCTCCAGCCACCTTTTTGCCCCAGTATGCATACATATGTGTCCCCTCCCAGACCCATATCTTACATTTCTGCCCCTCCATCCTTGTTTTCAGATTTCTGCCTCCTCCTTGACCCAGATTTCCCATTTCTGTCCCCTCCGTGCCCCATATTTCTCATTTCTGCCCACACTCTGTCCTAGTTCTCACATTCCTTCTTCCTTCTCTGCCCTAGTTATAACATTTTAGCCCCTTTCCCTAGTTCAGTTGTAGCAACTGACTGCTGCCTGCAGTGCCAACTGTCCCAGTCCCCCCCAAATTCAGTATCCATCTCAAACTCTACTACAGTGCACATAAGTGGTTCTACCCCCATCCCTCACCACACCAAGTTACAACATGTGATGCCCCCAAGCAATCTAACTTGAAAAACAAACCTTTATCTTCTGGGCAGGTTGGTCCTGGTCTGTTGCCATGCTGCTGCCATCAACTAAGCATTCTGTCAAGATGGTAATTGCAAAAAGGGCAAGGATTAAAAGAGCAATGGAAAACAGCATGGCCACATAGGGTGAGTGGCAAAAAAACAGTGATCGCGGAAACGGTGACCTACATTTTCCCCCCCTCTCCAAGTTGTGTCCCCCCAGAGTTGGTTATATTTAGTAAGGGGGGTGTGGGGGGCAAAGCCTCCCAAGAAATTCATTGTGGCACTGTTATCGCCGTTTCAGCGATCACTGTTTTTTGCCACTCGCCATTTTTTTCCCTTCACCATTTTTGTCCTTGCCCTTTTGCGCTCACCGTTATCACGTGGAGCCCATCAACTGCTTACCTGCTCCTTCAGCTAGCTATCAACTACTGGCCCATTTGCCCAATGTCATTACTGACTAATATCTGCTCCCTTGGCTGGCTGATCATTTTCTATTGATCAATCAACCAATCTACTATTCTGGACTCCAGGCTCATTTGCACACTGCTGCTGCTGACTGATTTTTGTTCCTGCACTCTTCAGCAGGAGTTTAAACATGCACCCTTGAAGAACTGCTGAAGAGAGTGGAAACAGGCTAGGAGGATGAGACGTCTTCCAGCCTGAAAAATAAATAATTAATCTTTTTTATTATTATAGGTGCACTTCTGTTGGAATTTAGAGGGGTGGGGTGTTTTTTGCAGATGGGATGGGTATTATTATGGACCTGGTACACTTTTCAGCAGAGTTTGGATCTAGCGGGGTCTGCCAGATATCATGGGATCTGGGGAGGCCTGATTCTCAATGGACTAGTTCACCCATCCCTAATAGGGAGGGTTGTGGGAGGGGGGATTGGAAGTAAAGGGAATGATCAAGTGCCTTCTTGGTGCATCATCCAGCTGGGATTTAGACAGGATAGAGAGGATGGCAGAGAGAGCAGGGGGAGCTGGGGGTGCTGGTATACTTAGATACCAATGATCTGGTGAACCAGTCTACGGAGATGGTGTAGCAGAACTTTTGTAAACTACAGGACAGATTGGCAGCACACTTGGCCTTCCTGGCCCTTTTTTTGAAGTCCTCCCTGTGTCGGGCTGGGAGGAGAAGAAAAATAGAATTAGGAGAGATGAGACAGTGGAGTTTAATGAGTGGCCTAACGGATGGTTTCAGGAGAAGGAGTACCACTTTGTGGAAACTGGGGGGACTTCAGTGACAGGAGGCTCTTCAAGTGTGATGGACTCTACCTGACAAGAGAAAGGGCCTGCGCACTGGGGCAGAAGTTTGACATCTATATTGTATATTTAAACTGACTATGGGGAGACTGGGGCTTGGGGTACCACTGTGGCAGGTGAGAAGAAGAGGATCCTGGCTAGTACTTCCCCACATCTGGGGTCTAGTAGCAGCTCATCGGGTATAAAGAGAGATGAGGGCCCAGTGGTGCTGAGGGTTGAGGCACTGGATGCCACACCTCATGCCACATTGGTGACCTGGGTTTGGGATCGAGCCCGGCCTGCCAGGGGTTGGCAGGGGGGAGAGAGAGGATCGAGCATCCAGAGGACTGCTCTCCTTTCTCGGGAAGGGGGGATCCAGGTATATGCCCAGCACCGCAGCAGCCCCCGTTGGCGACCGAAGGCACTGCAATGCACAGGGCTTGCTAGAGGAGAGGCGGAGCTGTGGAGGGTGTGCCTGGTGCCATTGCATGACCAAGCTCTGCTGGGGAAGGGATGCAGGGGAAAGGGAGCAATGGCACCAAGAAAGTCCCCACTCCCGGAGAGAGGCGATGGCGCTGCCCCCTCAACCACACTCCACTAGCTGGACCCACCCAGCTCCTGGGCCAAGCCCAGCCCAGCCTGAATTGCAAGATAGAGTGCCCTGGGAGGATAGGGCAGCCCACCTCAGGAGGGCTCAGAGCTGAGGGGGATAGCAGGCTGATGCCAGGAAGCTGGGGGGGTCAGACTTGGAGGTAGAGCCAAAGGGTGTGCAGTTGCCTGAGAGAGTTCTCCAGGGTCCAAATGAAGCCAGAAAAAGAGTGTATAAAAAAATAAAGAGAGATGAGGTACATTCTGGGCCAGGTGAGGGGACGTTAGAGAGAGGAAACGCAAAGCTTGCAAACACCAAGAAAAAAACAGAGGCTAAGAGAACATGGAAAACACAAGAGTCATAGACAGAAGAATAGCAAAATGGGTTCAGTGGTCAGATGGAAGGGAGTATGCCTTAATACCAGGAGCCTGGGTAATAAAATCAGTGAGCTACAGGCACTAAAAGCAGTCAGTGAGTTAGACCTTGTGATCATCGTGGAAACATGGGCTACAGAAATTAATGACTAGGTCCTGACTGCTCCTGGGTATTCATTGTTCAGGAAGGACAGAGCAAAAGGTAGTGAGGAAGGAGTAGTCCTCTGTGTCAAGGATGGCATTGAGGTGATGGAGGAATGGTGTATCGGGGTAATAATAGGAAGTCAGAGTCGCTGTGGGTGCCACTCACAGCTGATTCAGGCAAGAAACTACTGTACACTTTGGGGATGGTCTGTAGACCTCCAAGGCAAGGGGAAGGGAGGGACAGAGAGCTCGTGGAAGAACTTGAAATGGGGGTAGCAAAGGAGGAAGTAGTGGTAGTGGGTGATCTGAACCTGATGGACATCAATTGAGATGTTCCAGTTGGCCAGGACCACCAGAAGTCAGGCCTTGCTGGATGCATTCCAGGACTGTGTCCTGGAACAGCTAGTCAAGGAACCCATCAGGCAGACTGCCACTCTCAATGTGGTGCTTACCAGCTTAGAGGTGGTAGGAGCAGTAAGAGTAGGGGAGCCACTAGGGAACAGTGGTCATAACACAATTGGTTCAAAATGGCTCTTGGGACTGAAAAGCCCCAATCGAGAACTGAAGTTCTTGATATTAAGAAGGTGGACTTCAGCAGACTGAGGCAACTGGTCAGGGAAGTTAGTCAGGGTAGGCAATTTTTGTGGGCTGGAAGAGAGATTGGAGCTAATGGGGGCTGTTCTTGAGGCATCCAAGTTATGTATCAGAATGATAACCAAAAGGAATAAGTTTAAGAAACCATTATGGTTCTCTACAAAAGTCAGGGAAGTGGTGGGGAATAAGAAAAGGACCTTCTACAAGTACAAAGGAAAGTTTATTTGGGGGGAGAGTGCAGAGAATATTTACTGAGAAATAAGGAGACACATAGGGTGGTTAGGGAGGCAAAAGTAGACTCAGAGCTGCATACTGCAGAAAGGGTTAAGGGTGGAGAAAAGCATTCCTTGCTGTATATTAGGGAAAAAAGAAAAGGGAGGAGGGAAGGGAGGAAAGAAAGAAAGAAAGAAAGAAAGAAAGAAAGAAAGAAAGAAAGAAAGAAAGAAAGCTTGCTTTAGGCTATCGGGTGGGGTGGGGGCAACAGAAGAGGACAGGCAAAAGGCTGCCATCCTTAATGACTATTTTTGTTCAGTTTTCACCAGGGAGAAAGGTGGGCCCTTGCCTGAGAGTGGCATCAAAGCAAATGATAAGAAGGTCTCAGAGATGAGGAAGCCAATATTTACAAGGGGTAGGGTCCAGAAAGGGCTGGTGGCTTTAAAGATAGATAAGGCCCTGGGACCAAATTGGTTGCATCCAAAGGATACTCAGGGAACTGGCAGTGGAACTGGTTGAACCCCTGGTAGGAATATTCAACAGTTCACTATGAATAAGGGTTGTTCTGAAGGACCGGAGGGTGGCATACGTCATTCCCCTCCATAAAAGGGGGGACAGAGGACAAACAGGAAACTACAGACCTGTGAGTCTGACTTCTCTCATAGGGAAACTGATGGAGTCACTGGTCAAAGAAGACCTTGTGGACTACCAGGAGTGCAACAGTCTCCAGGGTAATAAACAGCACAGGTCTGTGGCAGAGAGGTCTTGTCAGATGAACATAATAGTTGTTTTTGATTGGGTGAACAATGAATTGGATAAGGGCCATGCCATGGATTTGCTCTATCTTGACTTCAGCAAGGCTTTCAACTTGGTGCCCCACGGTCACTTGCTGAAGAAGATGGAGGATCTGGGTGTGCCTAAGGATGTAGTTAATTGGGTAGGAAATTGGTTAAAAGGCAGATGCAGAAGCTGTGGTCAACAGGGTCAAATCAGAAGAGAGGAAGATAATGAGTGGGGTGCCACAGGGCTCTGTCCTGGGCCTGGTCCTCTTCAATATGTTCATCAGGGAAACAGGATAAGGTATCCAGGCAGGTTGTGTCTCTTCACAAATGACATGAAGCTCCGTAGAAAGGTGGATAGCAATGAAGGAATTATAGATATGCAGAGTGACTTACAAAAGTGACAGGGTGGTCTAAGGTTTGGCAGTTGAAATTTGATGCCAAAAACTGCAAGGTAATGCACCTCTAGAATAAGAATCCCAGGACAGAATACTGGATGGGGGGGTTAAACTACAGCTGAGGAATGTGACATAGGGCTAATCATCAGTAACACCCCCAAGCAATCGAGCCAGTGCAAAAAGGCCTATGATAAGGCAAGTAGGATGCTAGGATGTATAGGGAGGGGTATTGGTAGCAGGAGAAAGGAGGTAATACTACCCCTTAGTAGATCTTTAGTGAGGCCACACTTGGAGTACTATGCCCAGCTCTGGAGCCCTCACTTCAGGAAAGATAGAGACAGGCTGGAGATGGTGCAGCGTAGGACAACAAAAATGATTCAGGGCCAACAGGGCAGGTCTTATGAATATAACCCACTCCCCCTTTTAAGGCAAGGCAACAAGAACAGACAGAGGCATAACCCCTGGCTAAAGGGCAACATCTGGCATCTAAGAGGTCAGAGGAAGGGGTACACAATAAACATTTCTATTTTACCCAAGCCTGGGGGAGAGTTACCTGGGCTATGGAAGGTCGCACATATCTGAGAAGGCCCCAAAAAGGAGGCAAAGACAGTCAAGCAGTTTAAATCAGCATGGGACAGACATGTCAGTAAGTAGGCAAGTGTTTCCAAGTGGGGGATAAGAAAAAACATGGGCAGACTAGATGGACCTCGTGATCCCCATCTGCTGATACATTCTCTGTATCTATGTATCTAAAAAGTCATACAGGTCACACAAAGATGGAATGTCCAAAACAGGAATGGGTTTGTACTGTACGGCTTTATTCTGACACAGATGTCAGTCAGAAATTGGTGGCACCCCCAGGGCTTTTGCAGGTGCAGAACACAAAGTACACAGAAACTTTTACAGGTATAGAACTTGTTATCAAAGTACAGTCTTCAAGCATCCATCCCCTTTTTGGGGACAAATGGAAAAATGGGGCACCAGTGATACGCAGAACCATTAAAGCACACATTCGCAATGTGCAGACCCAAAGCACACTTTTAGAGAGCACAAACTGGACCCATAAAGTCCCATACTAGAACACAGACCCGGACCCATTGAGTCCTTGAAAGTTACCTGCGAGCATATGTTCCTGACCCAGTGGGAGCACTTTGTTTGCTCCCCTTACTAACTTTCAAACTACTGGGGTAACCGCGTTACCACCCAAACACTTGTAAGCAGATTGGTCCCTCTGCAACCTGGACTGAGTGGTTAGATCAATTTGGCCAAAGCCAGACTTCCTCTGAAATTACAACATTCACATTTTGTTCAGGCATTACTGGCCTCTTTAGACGTTCCACTGCACGTCCGTGCTAGGCACAGTATGCCCACTTGAACATTTCTTGTTAAGTTCCTACAGCACTAACATTTCCCACCAAACTGCAGGGGTCCTTTTCCATGGAATCCACCCACAGTAAAATACTTAAAAGTGACTGAAGTAAACATACAGGAGCCCTAGGCGGTAGGGCTTTCTGATTAACTGTACTTGGGGTGACAGAATCCAGGCACTTTAGCGTGTACAAGGCTAGAGGCTTTGATGTAAAACAAACAATCTATTGTGGGCAGCACTTTTAGAAGGTGTTACAGGTGTGGGGATTGTCCCAACAACTACTCACTGATACCAATCCAGATTAACACATCTGTGATGAAATTCACCTCCATGGGGCACTGCAGAAGACAGTCGCTACCATGTCCTGGCACACAGGCCATTTTACTGACAAACTAGGGTGAGGAAAGAAAAGAAGGGCCACTCCTCTCTGGTAATTGGGCTGGCAGCTGGCAGAGCACCAACTGGTTCAAATTCCAAACTGTATCTGACTGTTGAGTCAAACTGCAGCACAGAAAGCAAGGGGGCTTGTGCTGCTGCGAGAGTTCTAAATTCCACCACAGCATCCTCTGGCTCAGCTGGGGTAGGCAGATGATTCTTAAAAGACTCATAAATAGGATTTTTACAATGCTCCCGGCCAAAACACAACACTGTAGGTTATAGGCTTACCTACATAATGCTGTGCTCTGTTTGGCTCCGAATGTGTGAAAATCCACAGTCGCTGTGTTCCAAAGGTCTCCATGACTTGTAAACAAAGCTCCACTTGATGTTTAAACAGTGCATTAAGTAGTTGCCTATAATGGCTGCTACATGCTTACGCAGTGACATCAGGGGAGCGACAGTACTCCTGAGTGATAATAGTGATAGAGCAGGCAAAGCACCAGGAGGAAGGAGCTGCTGGTATAACTAAACTTCTCTACTGGGACTTTATAGCTCTCCTTCCTTCTCCCCCACCCAAAGGCAGTTCTACTTTTATCGGCACAGGATTTGACTGACAACAGGAACTTCCTGTTTGGGAGCAGGACGTAAGTGATCACAGAGCCATCAAAGACTCACCATCCTAGAAGGGCAAGAGTAGTTCTCCATCCCCCCCTAGCTGCTGGAGGTCTGACTCTGAGCAAGTAAGGAGACTACTGAGAAATATAGGAACTTCTTGTCTCAGAACAGGAAGATCAGGAGCTAAAAGGGCACAGAGGCAGTTAGTAAGTAGGGAGAGGAAAAAAAAAGAAATAAACAAACAGAGGAAATAGTAAGTATTCCAAAAAACAGTTAGGGGGCCAGAAATAAGACATGATGGGAGTGATGCAGTGCAGTGGCTGTGGAGCAGCAGTCTTCCGGGAGACGTTCTGGAGGATGCGGTGTTGTCCCATCTGCAGGCACCTCTCTGGGCTAAAGGAGGAAGTTGCTCATCTCCAGGCTGAGTTGGCCAGGATTTGTGGGACCTCCTCTCCCACCTAGGAACCACCAGGGTCATTGCCGTTGCCTCAGAGGTTGCCAAGAAAGAGGAGTGGTTGGACCACAGTGGGCTCAGGGAGGGTGAGAGTGGTGGAACAGAGGTGCACCCCTCCAGTTGTACCTCTCCACGATTTCTATGCCATTCTGGAAAAGTGTGGTTACTCTGTGGAGGCACCCACAGTGGAGACCAAGGAGGATACTGGGAACCTCCACAAAGGAGACCCACAGGAGGGTGGCTTGGGACCCCACAGGGGAAGGAAACAACTCCTGGTGGGGGACTCCAGTGTTAGGAAGGTAGAACTGGGGGAGGAATGGGAGAGGGAGGTAAGGTGCCTGCCTGGTGCCATGGCTTGGAGGGACAGGGAGCGAATCCTCAGGATCGCAGGAGCAGCTGCACAGGGGAGGGAGCTGGATGTCATTGTCCACTAGGGACAAATGACCTGGTTAAGAAAGGGATCAGAGCAGTGCAAGAAGTGTTTGTGGAGGTGGGGAGGGGCCTTAGACAACTAGCACGCACAGTAACCTTCTCGGAGGTGCTGCATGTCTATGGCATGGGTGAGACTAGGGTGCTCCACACCATGGGATTCAATCAGTGGTTGAAAAACTGGTGCAGAGCTCAGGGATTTGGCTTCATTGGGGACTGGGGTCCACCTGGAGGGATGCAGGCCTATACTGGCGTGATGGTCTGCATCTGTCCAGGAGGGGAACCAGGATCCTAAGTGATAGGTTTAAATGCTTCATTGGCAAGCATTTAAACTAGCCAAGGGGGGAGGCACTGGAGAGGAACAGGGAAATCCTAGCCCCCCCAAAAGAAAATCAGGGTACTAAGTGAGGTAGACACCAACATAGAGATGTCGATAGGGAGAAGCGCTGGGGTAAATGGAGAAAGTGAAAAATGCAATGACAGGAATGGGGCAAAAAGGGGTAAGGCAATCAAGAAATGGAGAGAAATGAGTACCAACACCTGTAGTCTGGGCAACAAGCTCCCTGAACTGATGGCCTTGATGGAAGGGGGATGCCTGGATATCGTAGCAGTCACAGAAACATGGTACACAGAGAACCATGACTGGGATGTTAACATACCAGGGTATACAACCTACGGGAGAGACAGGGAGGCGAGAAGAGGGGGTGGAGTAGCTCTCTATGTAAGGGAAGAGATAAAAGCAACTGAACAAAAGAGTAAGCAGGGAGGAGAGGAGGCACTGTGGGTCACCTTAGAGATTGGAAATGGCATGACAATCCACACAGGGGTTGTATACAGACCACCATGTCAGGGGGAGAGAATGAACAAAGATATGATAGAAGGCATTCTAAGGATGGCAGAGAAAGGGGGGATACTGTTGATGGGGGACCTAAATATGCCAGATGTTAACTGGAGCACCTTTGCTGCAGCCACATCCAAAAGTAGGGCCATTCACGATGCCCTTCAGGTGCCATGCCTCAGACAGCTAGTTTTGGAACCTACTCATGAGGGAGCAATCTTAGACCTCGTACTCTCAAATGGGGACAGTGAGAGGATCTCAGATCTAGAAGTGGGTAGCTATTTGGGAACAAGTGACCACCAAACAGTGTGGTTCACGATAAACTTAGCTACAGAGTCAAGCCATACAAAAGTGAGGGTTCTGGACTTCAAGAGGGCTGACTTTGGCAAGCTGGGAGAGTGCCTTAGAAAAGCACTAGCAAACAGGCTAGAAGGAGGGGTGGAGCAACAATGGTGAAATATCAAAACTGCTATCACAGAGGCAACAAGCCTTTGTGTTAAGCAAATAAACAAATCAAAATGAAAGAAAAAGCCACTATGGTTCTCAAAAGAGGTGGTGGTGAAGGTTAGGGAGAAAAAGATAGCATTTAGAAAGTATAAGGAAACACAGAAGGAGCAGGACAGAGAACTGTACCAGTTAAGGCAGAAGGAAGCAGGGAGGGTAGTCAGAATAGCACAGGCCCAAACTGAGGAAAAGAAAGCCAACTCAGTTAAGAAGGGGGATAAAACCTTTTATAGGTATATCAGGGAGCGTAGAAAGACAAAGGGAGGGATAGTGAGGCTGAATAGAATGGACGGTGGGTGGGCAAAGAGGGACAGTGAAAAAGCAGGGATACTGAATGAATACTTCTTTTCAGTATTCATAAAAGAGGAGGTGGGAGAGGTGCCTATTCCAATTAACAGAAGCACTCTGGAGAGGGGGGTCGATCCCAGTCCTTTCACAGAGGAAAGGGTTCTGAAAGAACTCCTAAAACTGAAGGTGAACAAAGCAATGGGGCCAGATGGAATTCATTCCAGAGTTCTGAAAGAATTAAGGAGAGAACTAGTGACACCACTGACTACCCTTTTTAACAAATCATGGGAGGATGGTGTGGTACCTGAGGACTGGAGGAAGGCAGATGTGATTCCCCTTCACAAAAGTGGGACCAAGACAGAGGCAGGAAACCACAGACCTGCCAGTTTGACCTCTGTGGTAGGGAAAGTGATGGAATCCTTTCTGAAGGAAAGAATTGTTGAGTACCTAGAGGCCAGTGGGGCACAGGACCCAAGGCAGCATGGGTTCACAGCGGGAAGGTCATGTCAGATGAATCTAATTGATTTCTTTGACTGGGTGACCAAAGTAGTAGACCAGGGAGGGGCTGTGGACATGGCCTACCTAAACTTCAGCAAGGCATTTGACACAGTCCCACACAAAAGATTAATAGTGAAATTAACCAGCCAGGAAGTGGGTCCCAGGGTGGTAGCCTGGGTAAAACATTGGCTGGACAACAGGACACAGAAGGTAATTGTAATTGGAGTCCACTCTGAAGAAAGAGGGGTTACTAGTGGGGCACAGCAGGGTTCAGTACTGGGTCCAGTCCTTTTTAATGTCTTTATAAGTGACATTGCAGAGGGATGGGAAGGAAAAGTAAGCCTCTTTGCAGATGACACAAAGATCTGTAACAGGGTTGATACTCAAGGAGGCATGGAAAGGATGAGAAGGGACTTCGCAAGGTTGGACGAATGGTCAGAAGTATGGCAGCTTGGATTCAATGCAAAGAAGTGCAAAATAATGCACCTGGGAAACAAAAACCCAGGGGAAGATTACACAATGGGGGGGAGGTAGTAACAACAACAAAAATGGAAAGGGACCTGGTGTAATCATATCAGATGACCTTAAGGTTGGCAAGCAATGTGAGAGGGCAGTAGGGAGGCTGGGGGGATACTGGGATGTATAGGGAGAGGCATCACCAGCAGAAAACAGGAAGTTGTTATCCCCTGTACAGACAGTTGATGAGACGCCATCTGGAGTACTGCGTCCAGTTCTGGAGACCCCGTCTCCGCAAGGACATAGACAGGATGGAGGCAGTTCAGAGGAGGGCAACTAAAATGGTGCAGGGTCTGCAAGAGAAGCCATACAAGGAGAGACTAAAGGAGCTTAATATGCATACCGTTGAGGAAAGGAGAGAGAGGGGGGACATGATAGAAACACTTAAGTACCTCAGTGGAATCAATAAAGTCCAAGAGGGTAGCATCTTTCAGAAAAAGAGATGTGCAAGAGCAAGGGGGCACAATTTAAAGATAATGGGGAGATGGCTCAGGGGCAATGTGAGGAAGTATTTTTTTACAGAGAGGGTGGTGGACACATGGAACAGCCTTTCTGATGAGGTTGTGGGGTCTAAAACTGTGGGAGAATTCAAGATTGCATGGGACAGACATAAGGCAATTTTTGTGGGGAGTAGGAAGAAATAGGCTGTTGGTTAACTAGGATCTGCAGCTTTTCCTCTAGGTAGGGAAATGGGCAGACTAGCTGGGCCAAGTGGTCCTTATCTGCTGTCAAAGTCTATGTTTCTATGTTACAGTCTGAATGAGGATTTTAGATATAAACTATAAAATAACATTAACAAAGCACTTCTCCTCCAAATCCTTTACTATGCAGGTGTGACAACCTAGTCACACCTGATCAGTAAAGAATTTGGAGGAGAAGTGTTTTGTTAATGTAATTATTAAAGTGTATTTCTAAAATCCCTGTTCAGACTGTATCATTTTTCACTAGCACTGTCACTTCACTGATGTGATTGCGTAAGCACGTAGCAGCCATTTTAGGCAGCTACTGAAGCGTGCTGTTTAAACATCAAGTGGAGCTTTGTTTACAAGTCACAGAGACCTTTGAAACATAGCAGCTCTGGATTTACACACATTCAGAGTGAAACAGAACATAGCATTATGTTGGAAACCTACAGTGCTGTGCTTTGGCTGGGCACATAGTAAAAACCCTATTTATGAGTCCTTTAAAGGGACCCTACAGGGATTTCTCCCTTGTGCTGCCCAAATCCTGCCTAAACTTTAATGGAACCAGAGAGTTACACAAGGAGCACCTCAAGCCATTGAACATGCACTCACTGGAGAGCAGATGGGAGAGTGGAGATATGACAGAGACCTTCAAGTTCCTAAAAGGAATGAACAAGATGATCTGCGAGGAACTATTTAGCTTGAATGCTAGTTCAAAGTCATGAGGGCATGAGTGGAAGCTGACAGGAGGGAGGATCAGGAGGGACATAAGGAAGTATTATTTTAGAGAAAGGGTGGTAGAGCTGTGGAGTGGTCTACTAGATTATGTGATGAGCGTTAAAAAAGTTGATGGTTTCAAGCATCGTTGGGACAGAGCAAAGGGTATAGTGGTCATTAGGGGTGACAGAATAGAGAAGAATAATGAGGGGAAAAGGGGAGGGCTAGGATCCTGTTCCCAAGGTTAGATAGAGATCTCAGGCAGACTGGACGGACCATTGGTCTTATTCTGCCATCATTGTCTATGTTTCAGTGTTACATAAGCCACACACTCACACACTTTCCCTGCCTAGTGTTTTTTAACAACCACTTCCCACCTCTCTTCCTTCTCTGGCGCTCTGCCTCTGGTGTGGCTGTTTTATCAATTTCCTTCAGCTTTGAGAAACTTCTGCTGGCACCTCTACTGAGGGTGGAAATCCAGAGGAAAGACACAAGCCAAAGTAACACTCAGAGTAATGTTGCACAAGCACTTACGCAGCTGGCAGCCACACACTGAACAATATTACTACAAAGAAACACAAAAGAGGAGGGAATCAAGCACTTGCTCTCCAAATTGTATTATGAATTAAACAAAGAAACAGGGCAAAGGGAAAATAAACATACCCAAGGAAGGTGGGAAAGGGAAGCACAAACATTCATAAGTTAGGAAAATTGGCCCCAAATCTGTCAGCCAGCACACAAAACCACTTCCTTTTGGAGTTGAACAGAATTCCACTGGAAAATAATTAGTTGGTTCTTTTTGACACTTTATAGAACTTAATACATTGGCTCTAGTGTCACTGATCCATGTGACGCTTGACCAGCTGGTTATGATTGTTCTATGATATTTGTAATATAAAAATATAGTGTGTGATTGTCACAGTGCTTCCATGAGTGTTCTCCCCGGTTTCAGTTACAATGACAAAGACATGAAACCAAGAGGTAATTAAAAGACTAGAGAGACTTAATTAAGGGTCTCCTGTTTTCCTAACTTAATTAGAACTGACCCAGTTGCCAGGATATAGGGCTCAGAACTTTATGATGTCTTAGAGGAAAAAACATGTTATACACCATGGTGTGAAAAGTCATAAAAGTCCTTTGATGTGCCCTGGGAATAGGAACTGTGCAAGATCAAGTAGGAGATGTTAATTAAGGAGTCATATTGGGAAATTAGTTTTTCTGAAGTCACAGTACTTAAAATATCTCCTGACAGGAAGATCATTGTTTGTATAATTGTTATATTCTAAAAGGAGGAGCTAGGTGACATCATAGAAGGGGTGGAAACACAGAGTTTTAAACTGTATTCTGTGTTTCAACTGAGACACATTTCTTTTTGGGCTCTTAAGAAACAAGATCTAACTATAAGCACTATAGAGGTAATACATTAGATAGAAAAAGTCTAATTGTATTGTGGTAAGGGTTTATGTTTTGTACTTTAACCTTGTTCTTTTAAGTGATTGTATGTTTTTTGATATAGTGTTCTGTGTTTACATTTTACATATTTTTATTCATTTTAGTAAAAATATTATTTTGAAAGACTACCTGGGTGTGTCTTCGAAGTTTTTTTTTGCATGTGACATATAGAGGGTTAAGACTGAGAAAAACTGTTCATAAGCTTGATGGTGTTACAAAACATGGAAAAGGTAAGAATATACCTAAGGTCTTTTATAGAGTTTTAAGGGTTCATTTTGGAGACCTGGTTAGGTGCCCTTAGGTAAAAGATATCTGGCATCCCCCCGAAGAGCAGATTATCTGAGCCTGTATATTTGGGTACACTAGCATAGGTTCACAGTTTGAATCCCCCCAGAACTTGAGACTAAAGATGATTCGGACCCACAAGCAGACAGGAGGGTTACCCTGTCTGTTACCTGTTCACAATACTGCACTCGGAGGTTGATACTGTGGGAGCAGAGGGCCTGACCTGCTGAGTGCGTTTGTGACAATCCATACTGGAGGGGGTGTGGGGAGAAAGGAATACCCTGGTATGTATACTGGCAGTGTTCAGAACTGAGAGATTTGGGGGCAGAAATAACAGACACATGGAAAACACTGCCTGTAACACAGAGAATGAATGGTTGGAATATGTGGGCTACACCCACAAGGTTTTAGAAGAAATGTAAAAAAGTATATATACAATATAATTATAGCAGCAGCCCTCAAAGCAATCACTCAGAAGTGGTTGCAAAATGTTACTCTAAACAGGGTTTACTGGATCTCAAATGGTAAAAAAACAAAAACAAAAGAAAAAAATGGTAGAGGGACAGTATAGCGCAGTAGTTTAAGTGTCTGAGCTGCAAATCTGGAGACCTGGGTTTGAATCCCACAGCCTCCACTTGCATACTGTGTGACCCTGAGCAAGTCACTTAACTTCCCTGTGCTCCCAGGTCGCACATGTAAACAAGCTTTCAGCTTAGTGTGTCTCTCCTGGTTAAATAATTGGAAAAAAAAACAAATATAAACCTGATGATGGAAAAAATTGCAAAGTTAATGACAGAAATAGAGCTATTTAATACAAGCAGGATACCATTTGCCAATTTGATAGAAGACCTAGAGGGTACCAGCTGGCTTGACCAATTGCTTTACTGAAGAAAAATTGCATATGAGTGATGAGCATTTCTTGGTACTCTCATCAAGAAAAATGGGTTGGTACAGTACATATTTGGTTTTATAAGTTTCTTGTTCCAGCCCAAGTTCCAGGGGGCTATACAATCAACTGAATTTAAATATCACAAGAGTCAAAGCCAATATTATGAAACACTGAACAAGACAAGCATTTGTCAATGCCATATGTTTGCTTGCTGGCATTAGCATTGAAAGTGCAGGAGTTAGACAGATGCAGAATAGGAATGGCAGTGAAGTATTGAACTGATGCCAACCCTTCCCCCACCCTGCAGAGATGGACAGGCTTTGGGGTGTGCCTGTGGGTCGCCGCCCATAACGCTCACACCATTTCACCTCACCCTACCCTGCAGACACCAACAAGTGTCGAGGTGTGCCTTGTGGTGTTTGGGTTTTACACTCACCCCATTCCATAAGGAAATACACTGAAATGGGTGTAGCATAGGAAAATGGGGTGAACTTTGGGGCCGAAGAGTCGAAGGCACACCTCGATGCCTGTCACTGGCTGCAGGGTGGGGGTGGAATGGCATGAGCATTACTGTCGACAATCCCAAGTCACATCCTGATGCCTGTCAGTCCCTACAGGGTAGGGCGGTATAGTCGGAAACCCTAACGCCCTGGGCGAATCTTGGTATTTTCACTTGAAGTTTTCAACATGAGCTTTCTGTGACCGCACCGCATGAACAGTGACACTATCAGTTCATGAGCCAAAAGGTAATTTTGCACAGTGACTGTGCCATTTTGCGCCACAGGTGCAAAACACATTTTGAATAGGATGTGAAAAATGACAGTTGTACTGTTCATGAGGAGGTGTAAAAAATGGTAATGTTGAAAATCTGGAGTGAAAATATAACAAAAAATTGGTGAAGTCACGAGCGTGCATAGAAACTGCACAATGCACTGCTGTAATTAAATTATTTGGGGGATTTTTCACACCAGATTTTCAACATAAGTATTTTGGGACCTCTGCTCATGAACAGTGGCACTGTGATTTTCTAAATCTGTCCCGAACATTGATTTCCCACAGTGACCGTGCTATTCTGAGCCGGAAGTGCAAAAACACATTTTGGCCAGGATGGAAAAAATTATAGCTGTACTGTTCATAAGGAGATGTGGAAAAATGCCAATGCTGAAAATCTGGAATGAAAATATTACAAATTCGTGAAGTTACGAGGGTGCGTGGAAACTGTGTAATGCACGCTCGTAACACAGCCATTTTATGGAATTTTGTCACCAAATTTTCAACATAGGCATTTTAGGACATCTTCTCATAAACAGTGTCACTGTGATTTTCTTAATCTGTCCTGAACACTGATTTCCCACAGCAATCGCACTATTCTGTGCCGGAAGCGTGAAAACACATTTCGGCCAGGATGTGAAAAATGACAGCTGTACTGTTCATAAGGAGGTGTGAAAAAATGTCAATGTTGACAATCTAGAGTGAAAATATTACAAATTTGCGAACTTACGAGTGTACTTGGAAACTGCGCAACGCATGCTCGTAACAGTCATTTTTGGGAAGTTTTTCACCAAATTTGAGCCACAGTGACACTGTCATTTTGTTAATCAGTCCTGAAAGGTGATTCCATGCAGTGAACTCAAAATCACCTTTCAGGACCGAATAATCAGATGATAGTTACTGAATTCATGAGATGGGGTCCCAAGAACCCAATGTTGAAAATTTGGTACAAAAATTTGGAAAAATGACCGAGATATCCACATAAGTTGAAAAAAAAAACATTTATGCCATTATACAGCTTACTGGGATTTCTTCAGTTTGCGGTCGGCTTTGAAGAGTGCAGACGTGTTACTGGTCCACCGAAGATCGCCGTGCCTGGCTCTGGAGGTAAGTATGGGTTGTGGGGGGGTGTGGGGAGGTGGCGTGCGCAGAGGGTGGGTGCAGGTTGGGGGAGGGGCACCAGACTCAATGATGGACCGTTTTTCTTTTACAGGAAAAAAAAACAATGTGGGAAGGTTTTCTGCATTTGCAGGTAATTTGGCACACTGGGATGGGCTCCCAGCATGCCGCCTGAGTGTTTCTTGGGGGGATCTGTAGCCGACGGGGATTGGGCACCCCCATTGGCAGAATGCTGGGGGGACAGACACATGAGCTGAGGGGGATTGGGCACCCCCTTGGCACACAACAGATGGGGGTATCATGCCGATGGGTATTGGGCTACCCCATCAGCAAATTAACTGGGAAGGGGGCATGAATTGTAGGAGGCTTACATTTTGTATATGGTCAGTACCATGGGTTTGGGCTGTTGCTACCAACAGGGCTAGGGTGGCCTTGCTTCACAGCCTGCAAATGCTAGTAGCATTATTGGGGCTGTTGTGTAAGTTGTTGCTTCTACTTGTAAGGGTCATGACGACAGAGCAATCCTGGCCCCAACTCATGTATGTAGATGAACTGCAGAACAGTAGACCATTCTCTTACACTGACCGCTACAGTCAGGAATGTCCCAGCATCACAGCTGATTGTTCCGTGATGAGGCACTCCCTGATTACAGCGGTTAAGTCAGTTGAGCATAGTGGCATGCTCATTAACTGCAGCAGGCTCCTCTATTGGCATGGAACAGATCAGCCCCAGAACGGACTGCTGCCGTTCGCCACAACACTGCCGCACCTCGACAACCCGCTTGTGAAGGAAGTAGACGCAATGTGTTTCTTGTGCATGCATGCAAGCAAACACAAAAAGGACACTACATAAAAAGTGGACTCATGATAATCTCATCAAATATATACGATGTCGGTATTATGAATATGATCTATAGTGTATGGCGGAACCCTGTTATGCATGGAATTCCATGCCTGGAATATGCTTGTTGTGCTGAAGTAGTGACATTATGTTGGGCTGCAGCAGTGGTGTCACTACTGCAGCACAACAACTTAGAATGCTGCCACACACCTGCTTTCCTCTATCATATTGAGCTGGAAACTTTTTTTTAAAAAAACTGAACTTACAGAATAAGCTGGAGCAAATTTAATCAGTAAGTTTATTTTGCCATCAACCCTCAAGTGCTTCTCCCCCAACCACCAGTTTACTGACAGGAGCTAAACATCTGAAATGGGTATGGATACCCATACACTATAAAAGATAATGTATGGGCATCCATGCACAACAAGCCCATGTCTTCATCTTGAGTTTTTTATGGCATCCAATGAACCTCTTGAGTTTTGCTCTCGAGGTTCCTGGCTGCCATAAAAAACTCTTGATGCAGACATGGGCTTGTTGTGTATGGCTGCCCATACATTATCCTCTATGTGGATGGTGCTTAATAGAAATGTTTGTCAATGAACTTTTGTCTCAATAAAGAATTTTACAAGTTTAAAAAAAGAAAAAAAAACAGGAATAAAAATATCCTGCTAAGAAAAAGTTAAGAGAGAGAGAAACAGACCCACAGACAAACTAGAGAGAAGGGGACAGGAGAGACATACTTCAACAGCAGGTCTGAGAGCTGCCTGCAGGGTGGGTTTAATGTCTTTTTGTTTGCTTGCCTGTCTCAGAGATTCTCTGTGCTAGCCCAAAAAATAAAATCAGTTGACTTGGGCTGATTTCTGATTTGGATTAAGAAAAAAAAAAAAGGCAAAGTAAAAATTCAGACAAAGAGGAGCCGGTGGGGGGAGGGGTAGAGACATACTGTACACTGCAGCAGCTTCCCTAATTGCTTACTATTAATTTGGGGGGATTATCTCCAGACAAAATAAAGGCTGTATTTGCTGCATCCCTAATTGCCTTGTTGCCTACTGTCTCAGAGGGAATTTTTTTCTAGCCCCTTTAAATAAAGGCTATGTATAAAATTAGCTAGTAGATTATGCTCGTCTTGAAGCAGATGCCATAGAATGTGCTTTTAAAATGTACTATTTTGCATCAAATTCTTCAGTGGGAAAATCTCTCTGAACCTCCCTCTTTTTGGAAAAATTCACATAAGGGAGCCTGCCCCCCCTCCAGTTTTGCAATCCTGCTGACGCCCATGGAATCAGTTCTGGGCTTGATAACATATTGAGTAGGTGGTTGGCTGTCATTTAGAGAGCATGGTACTGTTTTGCCCCTGTATGCTTCTCCTACCTCCCCTGATGCAATTATGCCAGTCCACTGCCAGCGCTGGCCTGTGGAAGAGGGAAGCTGATGTCCCATTTTCACTCATAATGAGAAGGTCTCCTTCCCTCTGTTCCCTTGGAGCTGTAGAACTCAATGCTCCCTTTAGGAGCCTCCCAGGCGTGGGAGTTAAGATGTAATGTTAACTGGGATCAATAAGTTCCACTGGTGCCAACGGGCTTGGCATCATACATTTTTTAAACCTCATTATTTGGGTTGAAATGTTTATGCTGTGTTATTTCAGCAGTAAAGTACTCTGAAATGTCCATGGAATAGTTAACAGTCATACTTGCATTAATGTTAAATCTCACCTGCCTGAGGAGCAGCTGGCAGCTATGAAAAGCTGTTGTAGAAAGCCATATTGTTTCCTAACTGCAGCACCATAAAGGAAGTATCAGTTTCACAGATGATAAATTTACTTCTTGGAAACACAACTAGTCTGTGACTGTTTCCAAGCATCTATTTTTTTGCTGTTTATTGCCACAGACTAACACCTCATAAAGTCATAACTTCCCTTTAGCATGCTGTTCAGCAAAAGCGATTAAGTCTGGACCATTCCACTGGCAATGTGGTATATTTACAGCAAAAGTTAGGCTCAGTAAATTAGACTCATGGTTCTCTCTACAAAACCATTTAGTCCCTCTAATGAAGTGTTCATCAAAGCCAAAGGAGGAGAACAGGCAGAAACTGAAAATGGGGCAAATTACAGAGAATAGGGTACTCAAAAGGCTGAAGGAGTTAATGGTAAAGAAGGCACCAGGACCAGATAGGCTCCAATCCAGGGTACTGAGAGAAGTGAGGGAAAAGAAACAGAGGTTGGTGGTAAATGGGCCACACTTGGGGGTCAAGAGAAAGATGATGATGCGGTGCCACTGGGTTAATATGACCATCTGCAACACAGGAGAGGGCATACAGAGAAAGACAAGCTTATTTACAGACGACACAAAAATATGCGGCAGGGTGGACATGGAGGAGGGGATTAGGGAACTGAGAGTGGGCCTACAGAGACTGAAGAAATGCTCCAAGGTCTGGCAGCCCAAATTCAATACAAAAATGCAAGGTTTTGCATATTGGCAGAAAGAACACTAAAATGGTATTTGGATAAGAGGTGTCACAGTGGGTCAAACAACAAAGGAAAGGGATCTTGGGGTAGTCATTAGCCAAAACCTACAGACAAGCAACCAAGCTTTTGTAGCAAATACGGTCCCTGGAACAGCAGTTGGCATCTGCTGGCTCTGAGCAACTTGCTTTACAACTTAATCTTGCCAGAGATCAATACCACAAATTGAACAGGGCTCAGGTGGAATTAACCCTACTTAAGGACAGGGCTTCTTATCGTTCTACAGGTGAGTGGGCAGGGAAACTGCTGGTCCTTTGTCTTAAACAGCAGGAGGCAGCCCATTTGATTAAATACTTGGGCAAACCTGGGACCCAGGAAATTGTTACACAACCTCAACAAGTTGCTGAAGAGTTCTACCACTGTTACAGTATGTTCTATGGTCTTGGGGACCAAGGAACTAACTTAGAGGTTAAAGATGTCTACTTAGATCAGGCATTTCTGCCCCATCAGTCAGAGGACGCCCAAGCCTTTTCGGCACAACCCCTTTCTCTCACGGTGCTCATGGCTACCCTAACTACCTAGGCCTCAGACAAGGTCCCAGGTCCAGATGTTTTTTCTGTTTCATTTTATAAGGTTCTCTCTCATGAGCTTCTTCCTCCCTTGTGCCAGGCTTATAGGGAGGCTTATGAGGTGGGGAAATTGGATGCCTCCTTTCAGGAGGCTTTTATCACAGTCCTTCCGAAACCTAGTTGTGACCCCACAAAGATTGTTAACTATCACCACTGAACATTGATTTAAAGATTCTTGCCAAAGCTCTTGCCCTTTGATTGCGGTGAGTTTGGTCTGATCTCATCGGCCCCGAGCAAGTGCGGTTCATGACAGGGCATTTCTCCTCAAACCATCTACAAAAGCTACAACATATTTCTGTGTCTAGGGAGAGCAAGGACCCTGCAGTCCTGGTCTCTCTGGGCTTAGAAAAAGCTTTTGATAGAGTCTCGTGGCAATATCTCTTTCGAGTTTTGTCTAAATTTGGCATGCCGGAGACCTTTATCCAATGGGTCCAATTGCTATATTCACACCCCACTGCTCGGTCCATTGTAATGGTGTTTTGTCTTCCCCTTTCTCCCTTAAAAATGGAAATCATCAAGGCTGTCTTCTTTCCCCATTTTTATTTAACTTGTATTTGGAACCTTTGGTACGGCATACACAGTCCCAGCCCACTATAGTAGGTGTTACCTTGGGATACCACCAATACAAGATTTTGGTATACGCTGACAATATACTTTAATAATTATCTGATACTGTGAATTTGTTTAAATCAGCCTTACAAGAACCTCAACATTTTGGTGCCCTTTCCCTTTACAAGCTGAATCTTGAGAAAATGTAAGTTCCACCTTTAAATGCCTTTGTTCACAAGGGTGACTTTATTTCTATGGGGTTTGGCTGGGTGACCAAGGATATCATTTACTTGGAAATAAAACTAACCACCTCTTCTACTCAGTTAATCCAAAAGAATTATATGGACTTATTGCATACCATTAGGACTGACTTAGACCATTGGGTTGGGCTTCCTCTGACACTATGGGGCAGAGTAAGTATTCTCAAAATGAATATCCTTCCACGCATTCTTTATCCTATGAACATGTTTACTGTCTGACTGCCTCTGAAGTGGTTCCAAGATCTCCATGCATGACTTTCCACCTTTATATGGAAAGGCCATAGGCCAAGACTTTGGTACCTTAAACTTGCTAAATCTGGGGCCGGCCCTCCGGTGCAGCAATTGGATTTCTGCTAGCAATGCCAGTGACTTGGGTTCGGGAATGAGCCCGGGAAGCTGGAGGGCTGGCCGGGGGAGAAGGCTGGAGCGTCCCAAGGACAGCTCGTCTTCTCCAGGGAGGGAGAGGGGGGGTCGACATCCCAGAGGTCTGGGGCACAGCATGCATCGAGGTGCAGCAAGGAGAGGACATTGCGGACATTGGTGCCATGTGCCCTGATGTCAGGGGATCACACAAAGTCCACAGAAAAACAGGAAAAGTGGCCATGGCATCTCCAGTTGACGGAGCTCTAGCCCCAATCCCCAAAGCCTCCTACGTGCCACTGAACTGGCATCCCGACGAAACAAGGAAGCACAGGGTAAAGGCCCCCAAATCAACCATGCCTGGGGGGTAAACCAGTGCTCCGTGGGGGATGAGACTGCTCAGAGAATCAGGTAGGAAAGCGGGGACATACAAGGCATAAGCAACTCCCAAAGAGAGGAGTGTCAATGGCCGGGGAGGAGTATAAAGAGAAAGTTAAAAAAAAAAAATAAACTTGCTAAATCTGGTGGGGGTTTGGGCACATCTGATTTTCTGGGTTATTATCACACTACTCAGGGAGCCAAATATTTTCAGTGGGTCATCCCAAGGACCGCACATTCCTCTTCCTGTATCCCACAGTGGTGGATTATTGAGGATGACCTTTGTCACCAACATGAGGTCAGTTTGTAAGCACTCCTTTATACCACCTTGAAATCCTTACCCAAATCCTTGCAGGATACCCAAGTAGGTATTTCCATTTTTATTTCCCCAGTTGTCACCGCAACCAATGTGAACGCCCCACTGGAACACTTCATCAGGATCTTCAACCAAGCATGCAACATATTTGCACCCTTCAAGAAGCACAAGGCCAAAGCCCTATGTAACCCCTGGCTCACCAGAGACCTACTTAGATGACTAAAAGTTCGAGACCACCTTTGGGAGATTGCCAGAAACACCGGGAAACAAGTTGATATTGCTAACTATAAACGTGCACAAATTGACTGCACCAAATATATCTGGGATACGAAGACCACCTATTTCCATAATGCTTTCACTAACTCATGGGGCAACAGTAGGGACTTCTGGAATAACATTAAAGAAGACACCGGGAAGCAATCTAAATCACCCCCGTCAGTACTCAGCATAAATGGTGAAACTACACTTGACCAGAAACACATTGCTGATACATTCAATGACACCTTCACGGACCTCAGTGCTGTACTCCCACAGGGTTTTTTCAATGAGGTGGTTCCCCTTGCCCCCCCAGCCACCTCCAGCCACCTTCCCTTCTACTTTAAAGCAGTAAAAATGCATCAAGTCTGCAACTACATTACCAAAGCCATTTGCAACTCCAGAGCCAACAATGACTCCCTCGACCTCAAACTGCTATCACTCACACTTGAAGTACTCCGACCACTGACCAGGATTTTCAACCTCTCCCTCAGCCTCAGCCAGTTCCCTGACTTAGGGAAATCTGCCACAGTAACCCCAATTCATAAAAGTGGTGACAAAACAGCTACTGAGAATTACCGTCCAATTTCCATCCTACCTCCACTCTCCAAGGCCCTAGAACGGATTGTGTCAGACCAGCTCACGACTTCCTAGACAATCACAACATCCTGTGCAAGGAGCAACATGGCTTTAGAAAAGGTCATAGCACCTCCACGGCGCTACTTGATTTCACTGGTGCAATCCATCACTCACTCGAAAGCAGTCATCTTACTGGGTCCACCTTCATCGACTTAACTAAAGCCTTTGATACCATCAACCACAATCTCCTACTTGCCCAGCTTCAACTAGCAGGGCTCTCACCTAACTCGGTGAACTGGTTCAAAAGCTATTTAGACAACCACTCCCAAAGAGTGAGAATTGCTGGCACACTCTCAGACCAAAGACCAGTCCAGTCCGGTGTCCCACAGGGCTCAATCTTGGGCCCCCTCCTTTTCAGCCTTTTTCTGAACTCATGCCAGAATCCTGCCCTGAACAGATCCTACTCTATTTGGATGATGCTGTTATCCTGGCATCCCACTATGATCCAGTCCATCTACAAGGTAACCTCCAACAGGCCTTCTCTGCAGTTGAAAACTGGTTCGCAAAACACAGACTTATACTTAACCAGAAAAAAACAAAGACCATGATCTTCTGCAGCTCCCAAAACAAACACAAACCATATCAGCTCTCCATTAAAACCAAGCAAGGAATCATCCTCGAACAAGTTCATATCTTCAAAAACCTTGGCCTCACCCTCGACTGTAATCTCTCCTATGTCCCACATATCAATAACGTGGCAAAAGTAGCCAACACCAGGATGGGCCTACTATTCCGACATAGGAAACATCTAACCCCAGAAGCTCTGTCCAAAGCTGTCCAGAGCTCCATCATCAGCATCACTGACTACAGTCTCATTATCTATGGATCTGCCACAACCTCATCTTTCAGGCGTGTTTCGACTTCCCTCAATCAAGCCTGCCGACTCGTTACTGGTTCCCACCGACTCACCTACACCTGCGACCTCTACTCCAAAACAGGCTGGCTGCAACTGAACAACCAATCAAATACCAAACCTGCATCAGTGCTAAGAAAATCATGATGGGAAAGGCACCACCAGGAGTCAGCACCCTCCTCAAACCCAAAATCACCAACCGCAACACCAGGAGCTCTAAGCCCCAAATCCTTCAAATCCCCCGCTGCTGCACATCCCAAGGCCAAAGGTCATTTGCATACAGGGCTCCGTGTTGGCTGAATGAGCTCTCTAGTGACACCTCATCCACAGCAACGCTTGGAGCGTTAAAAAAAAAAGCTCTGCCACTCCATAACTGGCACCTCCACCTGTTCTTGCACCCCATAACATCTTCATTCCCTACGCTGTTTCTGACCTTATAGGTGCTCAGTTTCTGCCCTCTCTTCTGCACTTTACCTGTCCAATGCAACTTCTAATGCACTTGCCCTGTGTCTGTCCTGACAAGGCCCCTCGCTGCCTCACCCTGACACTCTACACTATGCATTCCCTACCTCAGCCCTCTCCCATTCTTGCCTCTTCCTCCTATTGTTTCTTGAGTTACTCATCACTCAGTCTGATTTTGTCAAGCAAAGTTACTGTCTAAAACCATGTACCTGTAACTGTTTCATGTTTTAGTGTCTGTTACCCTGTAACCAGAATGACGTGGAACCTTTGTAAAAGAGCCTTGTCTCAAAGGTACTTTGTAATCCTAGACACAAATATATAAAATAAAAATAAATATTTACAACCAATTGAATTTGAAGGAACTGAACATGTACTCCCTGGAGGAGAGGAGGGAGAGAGGGGATATGATAGAGACATACAAGTATCTTACAGGGAGGAACAGGGTGCAGGAATACACTATTTTTAAGCGAAAAAGATGTTCCAGGACTAGAGGGCATGGGATGAAGTTGGAGGGAGGATGATTCAGAGGAAACATGAGGAAGAATTTCTTCACAGAATGGGTGGTGGACAAGTGGAACACCCTGCCAGAGGAAGTGGTGGAGGCTGAAACAATCACGGGATTTAAGAATGCATGGGATAGACATAAAGGAATTCTGGAGGTCAGGGGTAAGGGGCAACAGACTTCTTGGAAAACATAAACTGAACTTACAAGCTCAAATGGGCAGACTGGGCGGGCCATAGACCCTTATCTGCCGACACTGTCTATGTATCTATGTATGTATCTATGTATCTATGTAATTGAAAAGCCTCCTAAAATTTCCCTCAGTAACCTGATTGCTCAACCTTTGTGGATGAATCCCAACTTTACTCTTTTAGGCAAACCCCTATGAAAAGACATTTGGCAAGCCAGGGGTATAGCCCAGGTTTCTTATCTGCATCAGGGACACATGTGGGCCCCTTTTAATGTTCTTCTGCAACTCTGTGATTTGGACTCCAAGTGTTACTTTTTCTGTTATCAGCTGGGTCATTTATTACGGGGAATATTAGGGTCTGGACCTTTTTGGGGCCATCCGGTCTCTCTTTGGCGGAGCTTGGCCAGCTCAGCCTGGCTCAGCACACTATTTCTATGATTTTCAGAGCTTTTCAGCAAGCTTGGCCTTTTAGGTATGGGCTGCCTTCCAGTTATTTACCTGAGCCCTTAGCTTGGGGACCGAATGTGCAGCAGTGGCGTGATGTTTGGCAGAACTTATATCGTTATCTCAAATATGATGTTCATTAGTTTATTCAATTCAAGATTGCTCATGCTATCTATAATACCCTTTTTAATTTATGCAAGTGGGGGCTGTGGACCTCGCCACTTTGCATCAGATGTAATAGTGGAGAGGGCTCCCTCTTCCACATTCTTTGGGACTGCCCAAAGGCCCAACCTTTATGGCATTGCATACAAGCCACTTTGAACCCAATCTTGGGCTTAACTGAGGCTTTACACCTGAACAGTGTAGTTTGGGAGTGGACATGCGCGCACTCAGGTGAGTCAGACGCTATCATTTTGTATTAATTACTATGGCCGCAAAAAAAATCATTCTTCGGCACTAGATGGATCAGCTTGTCCCATCCTTTGCCGAATAGCATCAGGAATCTTGGACATTTTAAGAGTTGAACGTATAATCGCCTCCATGAGACAATGTTGTTTAGCCTACCTTAAACGTTGGGTCCCACTGGATGCATAGCTGTCTACTCTGGGGCGCCAGACCCCTCCTTAGTATCTTGGCTTTTTGTTACCCTGCATACTTCTCTTTCTCCTTCCCTGTTCCAGGGCCCGGGTATGGGGGTGGGGGGTTGATGAGGGGGAGGGTTTTATATTTATTCGTATAGGTTGGTTTTCTTTTAGAATGTTTTTGTTTGTGATTGTATTTTTCTGGAAACTCAATAAAGTTTACTAAATTAAAAAAAAGAAAACCTGCAGACATCAGCAATAATGCATATGCTAAGGCCAACAGAATGCTGATCTGGATTGACAGGGGCTTCACCAGTAGGAGGCAGGAGGCGATCCTGCCCCTCTACAGATTCCTGGTAAGGTCACACCAAGAGCAATGTGTGCAGTTTTGGGGCCCTCATCTTAAGGGAAGCATAGATCACCCAGAAACAGTGCAGAGGGAGGCAGAGATCACCCAGAAACAGTGCAGAGGGAGGCAGAGATCACCCAGAAACAGTGAAGAGGGAGGCAGAGATCACCCAGAATCAACGCAGAGGGAGGCCATTACAATATTATGCTGTATGGTACAGTATGAAAGGAGGCCCTATGAGGAATGGCTGAGTAGGCTGAACTTGAACTCACTTGAGGTTGGGAGGCAAAGGGGAGATATGACAGAAACATTTAAATACCTCAAGGTGATAAACTTATTATGTATGTCTTTTTTTCTGTAAACCTTGTTTAATTGTACATTTTTGTAATGGCTTTGGCTGAACAACTAATAAATTTGAACTGAACTGAACTGATAAACAGTGTTCATTGTCAACAATTTTTTAAACACAAATAAGGGACCTGCACTAGGGGCCATAGATCAAAGCTGGATTGGAGTAAATGCAGGTGTGTTATCAGGAAATACCTCTTCACAGAAAGGGTGTGAGACAAGTAAAGCAGCTTGCCAAGGGAAGTGTTTGAGGTAGAGATGTTGCAAGGATTCAAAACAGGGTGGGACAGATATAAGGGATTGATAGCACTGGGAGCAAGGGAGATAGGGGGAAAAATTACTAAACAGACTGAGCTGCTAATAGGGGCTCAGAAGCCTTCCCAGTGATAGGCTAAAGCTGAAGTAGGTAGAACCAGAGCAGACTGGATGAACCTTTAGTATTTTTCTACTTGTAATTGTTTCATTTGATTCAATCTAATTCAAAGCGATAATACAGAAAATGCATTCTGAATTGTAGAACTGCTTATTTTTCATACTTAATTTTGCTTTATAGTTAAACAGTTACATACAGCATACTTATATAAGGCAATCACATCATATGCACCATCAAAATGTGTCAATATCTCTGACCGCGTTTTCCGGTGTACGCATAACAGTCACTGATATGGCTTGGGTAGTTTGTCTGTCATAGAAACTGACAATGGCACAGAAAAGTGCTATTAATTCATTTAGTCAGCCCAGTTGTATCCTATCCTCCCCTGAGACCTATTGTCTAGAAGGGTTTTTTGCTGTTGCTTTCCACCCCTATTGCCTCTGTCTTACTGCTACCCCCCCCCCCCGAGTAACTATTAAGGCCTTGAATCCATTAATGTGTTTTACGCCTGCCACCTCTGTCGGTAGGCTGTTCCATGGCTCAAACACTTTCTCTATAAAATAGAACATTCTCATGTTCCTCCAGAATCCCCCTCCACCAGCTTACACTCATGTCCCCGTGTTTTGATTCCGACTGAATAGTTCCTCACAGTTTACCGTGTTCATTCCTTACAGGAACTTGATTATTGCCCCTCTCCCTTCTGGACTCCTTCAAGTACCTGTTCAGTGGGTGTGCCGACACAAGGTCAACACCACCACAGTGAACGCCAGCACAGTGACAGAAATCGCCTGTCTGCAGTGAGTCACTGTGCTGGTGTGCAGAAGACACTGGCGATGCATTTCCCAGAGTGGCGCCCCGGTCCAACTCCGACTTAGAATCCTAGAGAATGGGGAGGGCAGAGCCCCACATGGGGGGTTCAGAGGCACAGCCCCCTGATAGAAAGCACCAACATCCCCGAAGCTACAATGCCGACAGTCAGCATGGTAGCTGTCACTGTGAGGGATGTTGGTGCTAGCACTGTCAAAATGCTATAGTAAAACCGTTCAGTGTCCTAAGCTGATCATCGTAGGATCTGCCCTGTTTGCCCTGAATCATTTTGGTTACCCTACACTGCACTGTTTCCAAACCTGTCTTTGTCTTTCCTTAGTTGGGGGCACAAGAACTGGGCACAGTATTCCAGATGGGGCTTCACCAGTGAGCTATAGAGAGGTAGTATTACGCCTTTCCTCCTATTATCAAAATCTCTCCCAATACACCCCAACATTCTGGTTGCCTTTCTGTAGTGCCTAGCTTAACTCCTGCTATCCCATTTTCCATCTTTGGGTTCTTGCTCCCTATATCTGCATCACTTTGCAATTTTGGCATTGTATTTCGCCTCAAAGTAGGTGTGATGAATAAATCAACCAGTGAACTGCAGCAATTTGGAGAATGTTCAAGTTTCATTTTTAAAAAAGCTGGCAGAGTTGCCAGCAAAACTTTGGGGTACTTGTTGGTGGCGACAGCTTGTAATAAAAATGAAATTCTGAACACTCTACAAACTGTTGCAGCTCACTGGTTAATTTCTTCATCACACCTGCTTTGTGCCTTCCTGTCCAGCTGGATAAATCTCAGTGGACTTTAAAATTTATTGTTGAAAGTGACTGCCTTGGGACCTCTCCCACCATTTTGGATTGAATTGCAACTACCAAATCTTGGACCACCTCTCTAACCTTTGTTGGCCCCTCTGCAAATCCTTTTTCTCCCCTCCTTACTGTCTACCCTGCCACAGAGCTCAGTGCCATCTGCAGAGAGACACATCATGCCCTGTATTCCTTCTCCTATGTCCCTGATGAACATATTTAAAAGGAATGGTCTCAGAACTGACCCCTGCAGCCATCCCTTTGTAACCTCCCTCTCCCCCAACTTGACTCTGTTTACCACAATCCTCTACTGTCTCCCTTTCAACCAGCTACCTACCCATTTAACTTGGTCCCTTGCAGTACCCAGATCCCCTAGCTTTTTCAGCAACTTTCTGTGTGGCACCAAGTCAAATGCCTTGCTGATGTCAAAGTAGAGTAACTCTACTGCTTGATCCTTATCTACTGATCTAGTTACCCAGTCAAAGAATACTACTATTTATTAGCTATTGGTGACCGGGTAAGTGCACTAGGCAACAATCCTGCCTATTTTGCTAGGTTGGTCTGACAAGGTCTTCCTGCCATGAACCTGTGCTGCTTACTGTCCTGGAATCCATTTCTCTACAGGCAGTCTGCTAGGTCCTCCTTGACTAGTTTGTCCATCAGTTTACCCACAATAGAGGTAAGAATGACAGGCCTGTAGTTACCTAGTTGCTCCTTGTCCATTCTCTTCTGAAGCAGAACCATGTGCACTACCCTCCAATCTTTTGTAACCTCCCCTGACTGTAATTAGCTATTGAATATCCCTTCCAGGGGTTCATCCAGTTACCTGAGTGCCCTCAGGTGCATACCATTCAGCCCTGGAGCCAGACAAATAAGTGCCTTAGTTGGGATGGGGGTCTAATGATTCAGCAACAGCAACTACTACTTTGATTTTTAGGCCATGGGCCTTCATCCCCGACCTTCTGATCCAAGGCCTTTACCACCAGAAAGTCATCTACTAGTGTGGTTCTTCCTTTACTGTCTCTTGTTGTCATGCATTACTTGTGATGTGTCCTGCAGCTGGAGGAAGGCCCTTTGATTCACCATTCAAATAGTTTTTATTAGTGTAAGGGGGGGCCCAATGGGGTTCACTCTGGGTGCTTTACAATGCCACTGGGTTACTGTGGATGTTTCAGTGTCTACCCCTGCCTTGTGGGGGCCTGTGTCCTTTTATCTACTTTGTTTTTTTTTGTTTTTTTGGGGGGAGGGGGGGTTGTGCCCAAAATTAAGCTGGAAAAAAGCATGGTGCCTTCACCCAAAGAAAGGTCAGAATGGGCCTGATGTAAATATGGTATAATCCCCCTGGGATGCAAAGCACTTTCCTCAACTGATCCATACCAGTGCTAGAAGCATGATTATGTGCTGCGTAAGTAGTTCAAAGTTACAATATGCATTAAGGCATATAGACATCCCCCTCAGCTTAGCCTGTAGGGCACATCATTAGAGTGTTGGCCTCAGGGGACTCTGAATGAAGTAGTTGTCAGTAATGGTGGGCAGGGAGAGGGGTGTCACAGGATCAACTAGATAAAAAGAAATATTCCAGACAAGTAAGCTGCTTAAAAATCACATTTTCTTTGCAAATTTCAAAATTGGGACCTATAGGTCCTGCTACTTTTCTTCTGGGGAGATGTGAGTTCCCCTTTAATTAGTGCCAGATGAGAAAGCATGGTAGACTGAAAGCAGCCTGGATGAAACAGGACACAAGAATGTCAACAAGTAGGAATCAGGTTTGTGGAATGTCTCACAGCAATGTTGGAGAGAAGAGCAATAAATCCTTTCTCCTTTGGAGAAATGGACTGGTCATAAAACAGCAGCTATAAGGTTTCCTGATGTAGGATCTTGCCGAAGTCTCTTTGTTGGATTAGAATCCTTAAAAAAGCTATTCCTGAAGAAGTACTCATTCCAGTGCTGCAATTGTTCAAAATGATGATTCCGTTGATTCAAGTGATATGCACTGAAGATATGGTAAAGACTGATAAGAGTTATTCCAAGTCTGGAGCAGAAAAAAGGACAAAACCTCAGACACAGAGAGATAGAAAAGCACAGCCACTATTTAGGCAGCCATATCAAGTTAGTTTATTTTTTTTTATAAAGTGTTCATACTCACGGCTGGAACAAGCTTGTTCTTCAGCCCTGTCCAAGACTCCCTCCATTGGCAGCCACCTCTCCAGGATTTATCCAGCCCTAACAAGTGCCCCATAGATTGCCCCCCCATGGTGGGGTCTGGAGGGGGAGGGCCATCTTCCCAACCCCTGCAGAAGCTCATCCAGAGTCCTGCACATCAAAGCCTCTCCTGGTGGAATCACACCACCCCACCCTACCCTCCTGATCCCACTATATGTCTCTTTCTCCCTCGCAATACCTGTATATGAAGCATCAACACCCCTTACAGTCTACTCAGCAACCCAAGTATGTTATATTGTACTATCAAATACCTGACTATCGTAACAACATTGTACTATGTACTGTATTTTTTCTTTTTCTTTTTTTCTCCTTTTCCTTTTTCCTTCCTCCTCTTCTTTTACGCTTTCCTTCCCCTTTTTCTTTTTTTGCTAACAACCAGTATGTAACGTCCATTCATGCAGCTGTTATGAACCTGTTGTCTCCATGTGCAGATATGATTTATTCCCCTAACTCTTATCATGATAAATGTATGTCCTGTTTTTTGTATTCAATTGATGTGGAACCTCTGTAAATGAGCTTCTAGTTCAAAGGTATTTGTAATCCAAGAATATAATAAAAAAAAAAAAAAAAAGAATTGGGGCTTAGGGTCCTGGTGGTGGTGCTGGCAGAGGGCTGGTGGGTAAAGTTTACTCATGCTTGCTACGCCATTTTGCCTCCTCTTTTTCTACCCAAACCCTGCTGGGCAAGCACATTAACATGCACATGTAGAGGCACACAGCACACCATGAGAGTCCCGCAGTTCCCTCCATGTCACTCCAATATGCAGTGCCACCAGGCCCCCACTAGATGTCAGTTGGCAGCAGAGACAGCAACCCTCCCTTCCGTCTCAGTCCTCTCCCCCACCTGACCACTACCAACCTGAGTCTGCTCCCAAGCATGGCGGGCAATAACTCTACCACTGAGCCACTGGGCCGGCTCACCTAAAGGCCATTTAACAGGAAACCTAGGAGGCATTTGTATCTCTTGGCTGGATAGGAAGAAATTTAGCAGACCTTCTTGTACATGGAAAACAGAATATTACAGCAAAACATGGTCCAATACTCCCTAATGGTAATTATAGATGTGGAACCTGCAACGCTTGTAATTATATCCAGGTGGGATCAGATTTTCCATTACCTAGTTGCAAGGATCCTCACCACATGAAAAGTTTTGTTAACTGTAATACAGAATCTGTTATTTATTTAGCTACTTGTAAGTGTAATTGTTTCTATGTGGGAAAAACCAAGAGGAAATTCAAGCACAGAATTTTTGAACATTTGAGTTGCATCAGATCTAAAAAATAAGAGAATGCATTAGCCCTGCATATACAGCAAGCTGGTCCTGGACATTCATTTAGCTTTAGGGGACTTGAACAAGTTACCTTAGGTCCAAAAGGAGGAGACTTGGACAATGAACGTATGTGTAAAGAATCCTTTTGGCAATATAAGTTAAAATCTAGCTGTCCCCCAGGCTTGAATGATCTTTTTCAGCTAACACCTTTTTAAAAAAACATAGATGAGTATTATATTTGAAATGTTAGTTTTACTAGCAGATATACTTGCTGAGTGACATGTATTGATACATCCAACGAGCACATCTATTAGTGTTTTTTTATATAAATATGGTATTTATGCATATCAGAAATATAATTAGCAGGTTGTAACAGTGTTTATACTGAACATGCCTGTATGATTGTATTTATATTTAAGGATTGTGCATTTGTAGCTGCTTCTGTTCTTAACAATATCTGTGTTAAGCATTCTTAATTACTTGTGTTATTAGGTAAGTTGTGGGGGGGTACTTGGTGCACTATTTAAGTGGTGATTATTTGGGCTGCTGATGTCTTGATAAAGCGTCTGAGGATGACGTGAAACATTGACGGTTACTGGGGTGCTTCCACTCATTTGTACCTTTAACAATGTCTTGTTTTTACTGCTTTTTGTAATATTAAAATCAGTTTTTATAGTGTCCCAATGTGAGGACTTTTTTCTTCGACCACAGCTGTTCAAGTCTGCGTTTCCGTCTTTCTGCTCGTTATTGATATTTGTGGCATGGCTCCAGCTTCGGTATATTGACCTGAGCCACTAAAACTGTAGTTACATTAGAATGACCCAACTAACAGCAAAGCTTGAACTCAGGGTGATGGCTTGCAACAGTAACAGCTGTAGCTATGTAGAAGTTGATTTGTATCCAACGTCAGTTTAGGATTTATAAATGAGCACTTCATTGGGCATTATCAGATCATGTCCAATCACATCTAATGCTCTGCAACACCCCCAGCACTACTTCTTGCTCAGGTCAAAATACAGCTCACACTGAGAAACAACAGATGCAGTTATATTTCTCATAGTACAGTTAGAACATTTAAAACTAGCATAAAACTTCTACAGTACACTAAACAAGAGGCCTATTTATGATATATGGCCAGCTTCCATTCTCTCTCCCTCTCTATATATATAATAAATGATAGAAACATAGAAACGTAGAAATTGATGGCCGATAAGGACCACTAGGCTCATCTAGTTTGCTCATTTTCCCTACCTACTGTAAAAGCCACAGACCCTACTTGATCTCTAGCTTTACCTCCTCGTTTCTATTGCCAGGGCTCCCCTATGCCTGTCCCATGCATGCTTGAATCCCCCCACTGTGTTTGCCCCACCACCTCTGATGGGAGTCTGTTCCATGCATCCACCACCTTTTGTGAAGAAATGCTTCCTCACTTTATCCCTTTGTCTACCCCTTCCAACCTCATGTCATGCCCCCTCATTCCTGGACATCTCCTTTTCTGAAAGATGTTACCCTCCAGTGCCCTATTTATGCCTTTTAAATATTTTTAGGTTTCTATCATATCTCTCCTGTCTGTCCTCTTCTCCAGGGTATACATATTGAGGTCTCCCAGTCCCTCCTCATATGACTTTTGGTGCAGGCCCTGCACCATCTTTGTTGCCCTTCTTTGAACTGTTTTCACCCTGTCTATGTCCTTATGGAGATGCGGCCTCCAGAACTGGATACTGCATTCCAAATGAGGCCTCATCAATCATCTGTGCAGTGGCATCACCACCTCCTTCCTCCTGCTGGTGATACCTCTCCCTATGCATCCCAGCAGCCCACTGGCCCTCCCCACAGCCTTGGCACATTGTTTTGTCACCTTAAGGTCATAGGATATGGTTACCCCCACATCCCTTTCCTGTTTAGTGACCATCAGTTTCTCCCTTCCCCACCATCATGTAATCTTCCCCTGGGTTCTTGCGCCCCAAATGCATGATTTTGCACTTTCACATTAAATCTCAGCTGCCACACTCTGGACCATTTCTCCAGTTTACCTAGGTCACACCACATTTTTTCCACCCCTCCCACAGTGTCCACCCTGTTGCAGATCTTAGTGCCATATGCAAAGAGGCACACCTTCCCTTCCAGCCCCTCTGTAATGTCACTTATGAAGACATTAAACAGGACTGGGCCCACGACTGATCCCTGTGGCACCCCACTGGTCACCCTCCTTTCCTCAGATTGAGTTCCATTTACCACGACCCTCTGTCTTCTATCACTTAACCAGTCCCTAACCCAATTTACCACCTTGTGACCCACTCTCAGGCTGCCCAGCTTATTCACAAGTCTTCTATGTGGAACAGTATCGAAGGCCTTACTGAAATCCAGGTAGGCCACATCCACCACTCCCCTCTGATCCACGACCTTAGTCACCCAATCAAAGAAATCAATTAGATTTGTTTGACATGACCTTCCCGCTGTGAATTCATACTGTCTCAGATCCTGTGCTCTGCTGGATTCAAAGTGTTCCACAATCCTTTGTTTAAGTAGTGATTCCATAATCTTCCCCATGATAGGAAAGGGAAGTGTTGTGTGTGTATGCAATAAGGCATGCCAGGCAGTGTAATTATGGGTCAATAATTGTACGCCTGGAGTGTGTTGTTAGGCATGAGGTGTTTATGCCGATTACCTTTAAACACAGAAAAGAAAAGTGTTATTGTTGACCATATTTGCACATCCTTTGTGTATCTAATAGAAACACTGTTTTTTTTTTTTTATCACACCCTTATTTTTGCACAGACTAAGGCGCCTACCGTCGGGGGCATCCAGTTGCCATCCCTGCCCACGGGGACAGCAGTAAGCTCACTCGCATGATGAGGGAATCTGACACAGCCGTGGCTGACCCGCTGGAGGGCTCCCCCATCCCTGCCAGCCAGACCGGCGCTAACCCCCCACCCGCGCGATTCCACTACAGTCCTCCCGGCGAGGCAGGGAGCGGCCATCAAGCTGCATGGTCACACCCAGCCCTTTTTTCCCTTTTTCACCCAATGGGAGCACAGACATGCAAGGACATCCATGCACAAACATGCGGACATCTGCCGTGCTCCCCCCCAGACACCTGAACATCTGCAGTACCACCGGGCGTCCCCAGGGACCACCAGAGTGCAGTGTGGATCTCACCCTTTTCCCCAGGACTAGGAGAGCTGTTGTCAGACACTTGATCCTAGTCTTCCACTGCTGACCCCCAACGACCCGGGCTCATTCCCGAACATGGGTCGCTGGCGTGGAGTGAGGTGTGGCATCCAGTGCCTCAACCCTCTGCGCCACCAGGCCAGCCCTAAAAAACATTGTTTTTGGTACTCAGTGTGAGTGGAAGATATAAACATATTGGACTCAGTTTTAAAAGTCCCTGCAAATGCCGCAAGCATCTGGTGCGCCAATCCTATGGCACACAGGGCTTGCGCCATTCTCCTAGCACCAGTCATGATCTTCACTCCCATGCACCAGTTCCACAAATTAGACCAGCTCCCCCCGATCTAACTTGTGGCATTCAGGGGACCAGTTTTATGGGGCTTGCACCAAATCTTTGGCGCAAGTTGCCAAAAAATGAGGAAACTGTGACGCCTGTGCCAGATGTACTAAAATCGGATGCAGTTGCATCAAAGGAGTTTGGCACAGCTGCGTAAAACAATGGGTTTGATACAGGGCTTGATGTAAGCCCTGCGTCACTTTTTCAAAATTTAGCCCATTAAATAAATTTATGAGACATGGACCCTTTATGTAAGATATGTAAGCAATAAGACATGACAGGGCATTGGTAGTACTGTGACAACCTCACACCACAGGGTGTGGTAAAGCACAAGGCCACAGGTTTAGGGACTTCAGACCCTGGATGTGCGGTTGTCATGGTACTACCAATTCTCTGGGGTGTCTTATTGCACTTATAAAATGGGTTTGTGAGATACATTTTCAAAATAAAACAAGATATTTAAAAGAAAAATATTTACCCATTGGTAGCACTGTCACCATGTATGGGTGCTGACCAGTCAGGATGCAGGGATTTCTGTACCCATTTTATCAATAAAATTAACAGCTATAGGGGGACTGCCTCGCCTTGTCAAAGCACCATGGGATTTAGGTGTACGTCGCGTTCCCAGTGGCTACCAATGTACTTTGTTTAGCTGTGCTATGGATTGACTAATGAATCCTTTTTTGCATCTACTCCTGAGCTGTAGAATTTTGAGGGTGCAAATGCTGGGCCTTTTTTATACCTACATCATGGAATGGCTGACAGCAATTGTGTGATATCATGGGATATCTTCCTGTCTGAGGTATGTTGTGAGGCATGAGGCCCTAGACCATGTGACTTCAACCACCAGAGAAGGTATGACATCCAATGTAGTGAGTGTACAAAACATTCAGTGATTTCACTGGCTTAAAGTAGCTCAGAGCCATGTAATTACTGACCCATAGTTACACGCCTGAACTACTTCCAGTCCAATGAACTTCACTATCAAAACAGAAAATAAATCACGTTATCCTTCTTGGCCAGTCAGGATTGTTTGTTTCTAAACATTCCAGGTACTTCTGACCCCAGAGACTCATCTTGCAATTGCCCAGGGAAATCTACTGCCCCTACTTGACTGTTGCTCCCCAGTGTTCTCCTCCATGTCCTCCTCACTTCTTTCTCATCTAAATATCACATACAACTCTGTCGCTTTCTCCTTCAGGTCCCTTCCTCCACTCATCACTGCTCTCTATATCAGTCCTTAGGCTGTCTCTCTCTGTAGGGCCATTTTGAATATGCCATGTGCTGTCTAGTCAACACCTCTCTCAGGAACTCACATAAGTCCTCGTACTCCTCACTTCTCACCGACAGGGTGGTAACTCGGTGTCTCAGGGTCTCTTCCATTCCCCCCCGGTAGTCCCCCGTGTATCTACTGTCATGGAGAGCAAGGCTTTCTCTGTCTCTGCCCCCTACTTCTGGAACAGAATACCACCTGCTATCCATATGTTACCCTCTCATCAGTCCTTTAAATCGAAGCTAAGAGATTGGCTCATGTCTCAGTCCACCTGTCCCTGCTCCTTTGGAAACACCCTCACCAGAAATCCACCTTAGGGGCCCAGTGTACCATTTGCCTTACTTCCCAAGTACTGGCTGTCACAAACCCACTCAGCAGGTCAGCCCTCTACTCCCAAAGTGCCAACCTCCGAGCGCAGTCTTGTGAACAGTTTAACAGAACAAGGTAACCCTCTTGTCTGTTTTGTGAGTTTGGATCAACTTTTGGTCTCCAGTCTTGGAGGGATTCAAACTGTGAACCTTTTGCTAGCGTACCCAATGCACAGGCTCAGATAAATTCTGTCTTTGGGGGGCCAGATATCTTTGCCTACCTACAGAAATGAACCCTTAAAAACTTTAATAAAGACCTCAGATTTAAAACTCTTCTCTTTCCAGTTTGGTATCACCATTCAAGCTTATGCCTAGTGTCAGCTATAACCATATATACTGTTCTTGCAAAGAAAAGAAAATCAAAGACTGACCAAGTATGCTCTAAAAAGAGTTTTTACTAAAAATAGATAAAAATATGTAAAACACAAAGTACAGAACTATTATATCACAAGACATACAAATCTCTTAAACAAAACAGGTTTTAACAGTGCAATTCATACTACAGTACTTAGTCTCTAAATACCTGCCTAAAAGTGCTCACAGATGTTTCTTTGTCCGAGTCTAGATTAAAGTGTCTCTATGAAGTCAAACAGAATAATATTTAAAATCTGGTTTTCCCCACCTACTTGCATGAGGTCACCTAGCTCCTCCCAGTCAGAATATATTAAAAAATATATATTTATATAAAAAACAGGATGTCTTTTCCAAGTATTACATTCTGCAACCTCAGCATGACTCATGTCCTCCAAATGACAGTTCTTTGATCTCATGATAAGCTTCCCCCTTCCAGGACATGAAAGCATCTTTATGATTTCGCACCAGTTTACTAAACCTGGTTTCCTCTCCTAACGTCATAAAATGGATATGCTCAACTCAGGCCTCTTCCAGCCTGTAATTAACTTTAGATGAAACAGGATATCCTTGATCAAGGTCTGTTCTACTCTCACATGCTGTTTCAGCCTTTTCTCATGCGAGACGGTCCATACACATTTTTATATTTACAAAAAATGATCATACAGCACTCAGAACTGGCTGTCCATGTCACACTGGCTACTACATACATAATTGACATGTTCTTGACTCTATTGTGAAAATGTTGATTACTATACTGTAATCCCTTATGCACTTTATTGTAAACCTTGGACTGGCTGAATAATGCCTTGATTTGCTGTAAGTGTATGTCCTAGTTCTCTGCAAGCAGAGAAGCGTCGCTTTATTTGTCATGAACTTTTTTTTATGTCCTTAACCCCTATTTTTAAGATATGATGTTTATGTATCACTGTTTCTGATACCACTGCACTCATTGCATTATATGTACCTACTGTATTATAACTTGTACCTATTGTCTGTGCCACTGCACAGCCTGGGTCGCAACCGAAAATGGTCCTTTGAATCAGTTTGCTCACCCGGTTAACAAAAACATAAATAAATAAACTCATGCACATAGTTCTAACATTCTGGGGCCAGATATTCAAAAGTATGTGCATGTGCAGTGTATGCACTGCACTGTCCTTTGCACTTGTACCTGTCCCACACCCTACAATATTCAGAGGCATAGCGTCCGCACTACGTCATCTAAATATTGGGCAGATTGCACATTGCACAAATGCTAGGGGGAGTGCACATTGCACTGCAGCAGAGCAGCTCTGAATATAGCACTAAGGATAGCTTGGACCACAAAGGGGGAACACAGTGGCGCAGCCCTGACCAGAGCACCAGGTACAGAGCTGCACATCGGGGGTGGCTGAGGGCGGGTGAGGAGGGCACCAATGACAGACACATACAGCTGCTTTCAAATAAAAACTAAACTTTAATTCTAACAAGAGGCAACAGGCCTTAAAAACAGAACAAGTAACAATAAAAGTAAACAAGGGGTGGGGTTGAAAAATGGGGAGAAAAATGAAGGGGGGGGGAGAAACATCATGGACACCTGCACTGCAGACACAGTCATGGCACCAGTGCTGGTAGTGACGGCAGTGTTTGATGGTAAGGCTGGGTCACCACCAGCTCTCCTGGATGACCTCTGCAATGGCCTCTACCCATTGAAGTAGCAAGCTCTGCTGCCGCACCAGCTGGCTCAGCAGGTCATCTCTCTTTAAAGGTTTGTGGCTGGCCAAGATGGCCAGGACTCCTCCCAGACACCTGTGGACAGAAAGACAATAAACTCAGCCAGCTGTGCACATAGGACAGGGCATGCAGGTGTTGCCTACCGTACGCAGCCAAGGTATAACTAAGTAGGTAGCACATGCGCCACCATTCCACATGTAAACGGGTGTGGATGTAAAGCTGGATGCTGGCACCAAATTATAGAGAGGCAAGGCTTAAAAGAAGCAGCCAAGCCTAAAAATATTTATTGGGATACAAACAGAACAAAACTAACTTGTACTTTATACATGAATAAGAAATTAAACCAAAAGGCACAAACATAAACTTTTGTTCACACAGGCAATAACAGCATCAGCCACCTGGGAACATCAAGGGTACATAGTCGGGGAAAAAAAAGGTTACAGACTCCCCAGTAGATCAGCCCAGAGCTGATCCCAAAACGCATCTGACATGGTCCAGGCTAGGAGCTCCTTTTAACCCAAGAGAACAGCATGTGACCATGTCAGACTCCACCCACAACACTTTTAAACTTAAATTTTCTTTATTCAACATAGAGGTCTTTTATAAACCTTTTAAAAATTATCTGGGTCTGTCTGTAGTCAGTATGTGTTAATATACACAAAAAGAAATCAGTCTTTAACAAAAAGAAACTGTTATGCACTCTGTGGCTCCTCCCATGAACGACCCAAGGTATAAGTATGGAGAAGAGAGGGCCGGCTGACTCCGAAGGATCCATTCATAATGATCCCTGCAAGGAGACAACCCCTTCTAGAAGATTCCCCCTGCTCATACCTCAGTAAGACCTCCCATTCTTAAGTAACAAATAAACTAACATTGGAATGTTATACATTCTTTTAACCAAAAGCTGAAAGTTTTGTAGAATTCTGCACATTTAGGTACACAAGTTTCTTTTTTATATTTACAAACGTGCTGCAGCACAGGGAAACACAGAGCTCTTAGAAGCACTGTGTTGCTTTTGTATGGCCATTATCATTCTTACTTTATGTTTATTCAACTATAATACTTATGGAGATTCTGCAGAAAACATAAACATTAAAACCATGTTTTCTAGAATTCATTTCACCGGGTTACTAACAACAGAGAGAACTTCATATCATTCAGTGTTATGCTTGGATGCCCAGGCCTGAAGAAAACAAACAGAAAACTGTGTTTGTTTCGGTTTAGGTTTAAAATACAGCTTCTACCGAGGCAAACTCAACAGTTTAACAAATACCTCCACATGGAGGTCACTTTGGACATCTCGCAAGGGAAAAAAGGAAAAGGTTTACCGCAAGTGCCAGAAGGGGGTCATTCTTGGCAGCTTTAAACCGCTGCTTTACTGAGTATACTGCATGCTAACAGGGCAAACACCCATATGGCAAAAGCTCTCTGCAGAATGCACTCGCGATTGAAATTCTGGCACTGTCAAAGTGCCATAATGTTGCAATAATGGGACACAAGTGAAGATATATTAGCTACATTAGCTACCGGGGGGGGGGGGCGGTGGTGAGAACATCAAGGCTCCAGAACTGCAGAGAAAGAAGAGAAAAGACAAGCATTTGTGAGACACCTGTATTTCCAGGTGGCCAGTCTGGAAAAAAGGGGGGAAATGAGAAACAGGAAAGAAGGCAACAGAGAAAGAATTAGGATCTTAGCGCTACTGCAGTAGTCTTTTACTAGAGAAAGGAATGAGCCTCTGGAGAGACTTGGACATTCTTTCACACCACACAATGATGTTGTGTGTCTGACATCCACAATGAGTCAGATGTGGCAAACCAAGGACAGCACTGTGGACCCATATACTGGAGGGGTGCACATGCAGTGGCTGCACCATGCAGCACCAGAGCAGGCCCGGCCATGACATGGGCACACACCATCGGTGGATGTGGCAGAGGTATACCTGCAGCACATGCATCAGCAGCACCATGGCAGAATCTGATGAGCAGTATCATATCCCAAGTGAAAGGAGGTACAGCCACACACCCTGCGGTCACTGACCAGGCATTCAGTGCACAGGCCAACCCTGGCATGCAAGACAGACATCTAGGTGCATCCTCAGTTTACAGCTGGGATGGGGCACAGGCACACACACAGTGTGCACAACACAACTGGACATGGCAGGAACCATCAGGTGGCACTGTGTGCAGCAGCCATGGTACATGAGACTGCAGCAGTGGTATACCTGGAAGGGCACAAGACACACTGTGCCCCTGTCACCACAACACCAGTGCCCAATGCACTGTGGCCTGAAGGTGGCCAGTGTCTCTGTAGTTGCCAGCCTGAGTTGGACTGGGCCACCAGGATATCCAGAAGTGTCCAGGTGGGCCTCCCTCTGGTGGGTAACTGGCCTCCCTATATACCCTGACACTCGCTCCATGTATTATCCATACCCTACCTGAATGAAGTTTATGGGCCACTGTGGGTACCATTACAGTTCAACCACAGCACCGTGGTAGTGCATTGATGCCAACCAATAATATGACTGTATTGCTCTGGGTCCAGCAGGACAGGACCCCACCCATCCTCTGCTGCAAACCCGGGGCACCACTGTCCCCTATGCTGCTGTCACCCACTGCGCCACACAGACGATGCTGTGTACATAACCTACTGGCTAGCATATGCAGCAGTGTCAAGGCACTCCCTATCAGTGTCAGACATAGCCATGCATACAACAGAGGGCCATGGTCAACACCTATGGCAGCTGTAGGTCCATGGCCACAGCATTGCCATCTGCACCGCCATCTATACATGTATACATGTAACCCCTGGTGCCACACACAATACAGGGTACTCACCTGGATGCTACTCACAGCCTGGTGAGCTCTCCCGTGCCTCCCGCTGTCGCTGCTGCCCCTGTGGTTGCTGTTCCCTGTCCAGGCTGGTGTGAGCATTGAGATCTGTAGAGGAGGAAAAGGGAGGTGTGATCAGTATGCTACAGTGGTACACAGTGCTCCATTCAGTACACACTAACAAGTATAACTCTGTATGCCAGTTCTGTGCATCAGCTATAACATATGCATGCAACGGTTGGACAGTCTGAGCAGAGCTGCAAGGTATCTGTAGCACCACCTGTGGCACCACACACACACACATGCTCTGACACTTGTGCATATGGTATGGTACCTCCCCCTATGTGGGCTAGGGCCTACCACAGTGTACACCACCCTGTGCAGTGCCTGCAACTTGCCAATCCCATGGCCTCTATATTACAAACCATACATGCTGGCTCTAGACCCTGTCCAGGCATCATAGGCATGGGTCTGCATGGTGCACCAGGTAACACATGACACGGCAGGCACAGCATACGGGCATAACAGCCACAGGGGTCTGTACCCGACACACACAGACCTGTGGCCACGTGGCCTAGTATGGATAGTGCACACAACAGTGCTGCGGGCCACTGCCACGTCCCGCTGGGGACAGCTCCCAGGACAGCCTCGTGTATGACACGTAACTCTCCTCTTGGTCATGCGCGGTGACAGACATTGACACATCAGGGCTACCGTAGCCGGCAAACTGTCTCTGCCTGCAGTGCAATGCCACTATACATGGGTCTGTCATGCTCGTGACACTGATGCTATGGCCTGTGCTGGCCCACCACTGTGTGGCTAAGGCTGATGTACCCCTCAGGCATCCATGGTGAGTGAATATGCACAGTACCTTGTTTGCTGGCACCTGCTAAAAGGCCTAGGAGTACCTGGTCAGTACTTGCCTCCGTGGCAGCACCAAATAACACTCCACAGCTTAGAATCTCCACTCAGTCTTCTGTTTATTGAAATAGCAGAGTAAAATCCATAGAAACTCCACAGTAAATCCACAGTGAATAATCCAAAATTCAGTGCAGTGCTGCCATACACAGTACCGACCAGGTACTCCTAGGTCTTTCGGCAGGTGCCAGCAAACAAGGTACTGTGTATATTCTTTTCAATATTGCTAGGCACTGCTAGTCCTTGGTGCGGTTACATGTCCTTTTCCAATCCATGGTGAGTCCAGTCATGCACAGAGCACAAGAACATCCCTTGGGTCAGGGGGCCAAGACAGCTGCATAAATTCTGCAGGCCATACAGTGGAGCATGTCCCATTGCACACAGGGGAACGGTGAGGGCACACACGTGACGGGCACAGTGCCTTGGGGGGTTTATCCCCACCACACACTAGCATGCACAGGCTTGCACACAGGCCAGTACACATATCAGCCATATAATCAGCTATATTCACTTGTCCTGGGCACAGTGCCACCACCCACCATGGCCTGCAGTTCACACAGGTGGTGTACTTCTTTCCATTGCAGATCATTGAACCTGTGCCTGCACTGGTCCCTGGTGCAGGTGACTCCTGTCCTGTACATCTGGCACCACCCCTCCAATACCTAGTCCTCACAATGGGGTCTGTCTACCCCTGTCATCTCCCTCAGCAGTTGGTCCTCCCTGGCCATGACAAACTCCACCAGGCTGGCCAGCTCCAATGTTGACCACCTCTGGTAGCACTGTAGTACCACTCAACATCACCTCCCTAACATGGTTGCTGCTTCTCAGTGTGATGAACAGATTGAAGCCATGTTGCTTCCTGTACTGGGCCTGTGTTGGTATTGTACAGCACATTGTCATGGTTGCATTGTGCTGTGATACATTGCACTGCGCAACACTCATGTCCGAGGGTGGGTGCAAGCCCAGGGGCATACAGCCAGCGTGAGGCCGCATGTGCATGGGACGCACATGCATGTCATGTGCATGCACTGTGCTGTGCAGTGCTGCACAGTGCACTTGCACACTGGTGCACCATGCATGGCTTTGCTGTATGATGACATCATAGGTGGCAGATGGCATAATGCCTGTGCTATGCCCTTAGGACACGTAACCATAGCTGTGGTTCAGTACCAGTGCACAGGTGCAGACCAGGTTTGCACACGGGGCAAAACTGCAATATTCAGCCAGGGTATGCAAATTAGGTCATTTTGCAGTCAGTGGGAAAACAACCACATTTGCATGTCATTACAGGTAAGTCTCCATACATTAGCATGCCTGATTGCACCAGGCCTCTATAAAGGAACACACTGCACTACCTAGACACTACAGTGGAACTACAGAAAATGGAGATGTGTCCTGTGGAATGATCTATCAAGGGATGGGTCTGCATGGCCCCTAGATGCATGTGGCATGTACTGCGAAGGGTTCCCAGATCTACAGAGCATCATGTGCTGTACAGAGAAATAAAGCCATGTATAGAACACTTGTCCCTAAGTGTGCATTGGTCCTGTGAGACAACAGAGCCTTCATGCTTCCATAGGCAATGGTGTATGCTACAGAGAAACATGGGACCCATGCAATGGAGCCACAGGAAACATCCCACAGTGATCCAGGAGCACTGCCACTGTGTCATCTGGGCACTGTCTACAGTGTTCTAGAAACTGCCATGTCATAATGTGGTGGACATTGTCATCAGTTTACCCATGTACCCACTGGGCCACCATGGATGCATTGTCCATGAACACGTCCCCTGTGCCCTGTACAGCAGGAGGGCACTGCTAAATAGGTACTACTTAAGTGGGAGACCAATCACATCCTGTTTCTAGGCTGTTTGTCTACTGTGGGGGTGGTCATTGACAATAGGTCTACATGGGCTGGATGATGGCAACAGTGGGCTTGTCAGGCATCTGCTGAGGACATGCTTGGAAGGAGGTCCTTTGACTCCTGTTCAGTGTAACTCCTATGTGTATGCTGTGTGCAGCAGTACTGTGGACAAATGGCAGTGCTGGCTTGTGGTGCCCACTTCTAGTGGTGGAGGTGCTGCTGTGTCTGGGAGGGGAACCCCCCCCCATGGTCCATGGTACACACTGCCAGCAGTGCCCCCCCTTACAGACATGAATCTGTGGCAGTAGCCTGGGGGTCCTTGAGCCCATGCCCCTGTCCAGCCCTGTCTGTCTGTGCTCATCACAGTGCCTAGGTGCGTACATGGACAGACCGGTTTCAGCTGGCCTAGGGCTGTGGGAGGGCAGACATTGCCAGGACTTCTCTGTGGTCAGGGGTGGAGGGCTACACCACTGTCTCATTCAGCTGTGTGCCACTGCGTGTACTCCCCAGTCACCTGTCTTGCACTCCCTTGTCCAGCAGGTACCATGGAGGTTACTGACAGGCTTCAAACCTACTGCCGCACTGCAGAGGAGCTGCATGCTCTGGCACAGGCCTACATGGCCAGAGAGGAGGTTATATCATGATGCAAGACCATGGATGCTCAGGTGCTGTGGACCTGGGACAGGATCACGGAGGAGTCAGTGCCATCAGCCATCAGCAGATGAAACAGGTCTGTGGATGTGGCGAGAAAGTGCCTCAGGGACCTGAAGAGGTGCATGAAGGAGGTGATGGCAATGGAGCACAGGGAAGTGCATGCCACAGGTGGGGTTCCACAGTTAGTGGAGGCTGCACATTACGTATATCCTGTGGAGGAGGTCGTAGCAGCCACTCTACGGCCTGTGAAGGCAATGGGAGTGCCAGGTGGTGGCTATGAAAGTCAAGTGGGACCTGCACAGCCATGTGCGTGAATGCAAGTGTGACGTCCCCAGACCATGTGTGTATGTGTGGTAGTCTATAGGTATGGGTGCACACATACTCTAATGCTAGGCAGCACACTGGGTGTTGACAACACTACTGTTTCCCTGTCACCCAGTGAGTAACCATCTGTGTGCATGTCCACAACAGTGCCCCATGTGGGGATGCCTGTGTGCTCTCGGGTGCTGGGATGTGTGCACCCTGGGGTGGCTGAGTGTGCCTGCTACCACTGGGGGGGGTATCCACTGGTGCTGTATTTGTGTTCCCTGGTGTTGGGGTGTCTTCTCTCTGGTGCTGGGTGTGGTGGTGTGTGTACTCACCGGTGCTGGGTGTATGTACACAGGTAGAGGTGTGAGCACAATGGTGATGGGCCATGTGTGCACTGGTGCTGTGTTGTGTGCCCCATGGTGATGGCATTTGTACTCCCAGTGTACAGGTGTGCCACTACCTGCAGGGTATAGTCGATGCACTGCACACAACATGTGAGCAACATGGCACTATGTGCCAAGCATGCATGCTGCCTCGGCCTGCACACCACTCCTTCCAGTACTCTACTATACAACTCCCCTCTTGTCTCCCTACAGCTCATGGGATTGGCTATAGAGAAGGACACCCCAGGACCATCATGTTGCATGTGACCCCTGCTGCCCATCCATCTGCACCAGCCAGCGGACATCAGTAAGGAGAGCATGGAAGAGGGCGATGACACCACACACACTAAGAACTTGGAACGGTCAGGGTCTGCCCCAGACTCGGACAGGCTGTTTCCCCCCTGCCAGTCCCCATACCAATGGGGCCTAGCCGCTGTCCTCATGCAGCCCAGTGGTCACAGGGTTGTAGCCTACCACTGTTTCTGACACAGCCACTGTTGTGCCACCCCAGGACCCCAACTGCTGAACAGCTGTCACCCTACCACCTCTGGCCAATACTGCTGGGCCAGCCATCGCTGCTCCTCCCCACAATGAATCCAGCAGCATGACCACAGCCCTGCTTCCCCACACCCATCACACTGGGCCAGCCACAGCCAACCCACAGCACCCACCACAGGCCACCGCACCTACCACAGTGCAGTCCCACCCCATACAGTGGCTGCAGGTGCAGTCTGACCCTGTACCAAAGCTGCTGCAGTCTACTTTGGAGGATCAGTCTGCTGCACAACAGGAGCTGATACACCTCCACCAAATGCTGTATGAGGACATGCAGTGTGCTGAACAATGGATGGAGTTATGGCACACGGAGCACATGGCGGTCCTACAGAATCTGTGTGGTGCTATGCGGGAGGCTGCAGATATGGTGGCAGGCACTGCATGGGCCAGCCATAGCCCTGGCCTGTCCAACGGAAGTAATGCCACCCCACAACAGGCACCATGACATACGCTGATGCCATGCAGTGCTGTGATGAAAATGCCACAGTACCCAGGCCTCGCAGGTCACCAAAGACACTGCACACACCAGGTCATAACCTGCTCCTCCTCGGGAGCAGTACCTTGTGGGGCTATGGCTGGGGCAGGTTACACCGTCCCCATGCTCATCCCCCATACTATGGATGAGGTCCCTTCCACCATACAGGGGACTATGCCGGCAGACTGTCTATAATCAAAGTAGTGGTAGGGGACAAACGTAGTCTGCACATGGCCACCCCCGTCAACATGGCTTCCCAGCCACTCCCACTGTACCCCTGCAACACCACCATCTGCCCTTGTAATGTAGCCCAGGCAGTCCTAACCCCAGCACGGATGGCCTATAATAGAGTTCCCGCCCAGCCTGGCTGGCAGTTGTTCCTGTGTAGATCCCTGTTGCCTCCCCACGTGGCCTGTGTTTGTGTGTACCCCACGTGCAGCTCTCATGCATAGTGGGTCTTTTATGCCATGCATCCACCTGACCCCCACCTGAATGGCATGTATCTCTGTTGACACCCCTTTGGGACCATCTGGTAACATGGACCTATGTCTGTGTATGCCCTATTTGCAAATCCCCCTTACCTGGTAGTACTGCATTTGTGTTCCACCTGTCTTGTTACCCCACTGCCTAGAATACTGCATTGCTTGCATTGTTATTGAACATTGATTACAGTTTCTTGTGTGGTCTCTACTCACCCACCATGTCTGCAGATGTCTCTTATGATTCTGGTTCAGTACTCCTTGGCCCTCCTTGCCATTTTGGGATGACGCCCATCAAACTGCTTCAGTATCCTCTGGTCCTCTGGCTCCATATCCAATGCATGGTGTTCCTCTGTGGCTGGCATGCATGTCCCACAGTTGAGTGCCATGTTGTGTAGTAAACAGGCAAGGCATAGGCCTTCTGAGGGGTATACTGTAGGGCACCACCAGAATGGTCAAGGCACTGGAACTGCATACTGAGCATTCCAAACACACGCTTGATGATATTGCATGTGGCAGTGTGTGGCACACTGTACCTGTCCTCTGCAGTGGATGCGATGTGAAGGACAGGTGTAAGGAGCCAGGGATGCAGGTGATAGGAACTGTCCCCTATGTAGGAAAAGGGCATAGGTTAATGTCAGGTAGGAATATAGACACATAGATAATGTTGGCAGGAACAGACCACTGGTCCATGTGGTCTGCCCATAACCCTACCAAACCCAGGACCTACCGGTCATACAGAGTTCTGACCATATGGGGCAGCAGGGGGGGAACCCTGTTGGATATGTAACAGACAGGGTGGTTACTAGAGATATCCCCACATTCAAACCTCTGGCACAAGATGGAATTTTGCCATATGAAGGCATTGTGGGTGCTGCCAGGGGACCATGCCAGGACACTGATGATACATCCCTTTGCATTACACATCATCTAGCAATTGCTGGAGTGGTGCCCCTTCCTATTGAGATAGACCTCCACTCTATCATCGGTGGGTGGCCAGATGGCAACATGGGTGCAGTCAGTGGCACCAACTTCAGATGGTAGGTACGCAACTCGATGAAAGCTGCTGCATGGTTGCTGTTTGCTTGCCAGGGTATTGGGAATATGATAAACTCACCAGCATGGTCCAGCAGAGCATCTACAAACTGGCCCAACAGGCATGAGGTGGCATGAGGTGGCTGACTGCGATACACCAGTGGTGTCCCCCACCAGTGTCTGGAATGTTCCCGTGGCCAGCAAACATGTTGAAGCCATCACTTTCAGCTGTACAGACAATGGGTGCTGGGTGTCTGTCCGGAGCTAGCCATGCTGCAGCTCACACAGCTGCCTGAGTATGGACCTGTTGAGCCTGTACCAGACCATGAGCTGGTCGTCACTGAGGGCTTTGTATGTGACTCATGGATGGTGCTTTCACCTCTGTGGCCTATGTATGGGCCCAGGGTGGGCATCAGTCCTCTCCTCCTCCTCCTCCTGTACGGCCTGCTGCAGCATGTACACTATGTGTGCTCCCTCAAGCATCATCTTGCGCTATGGCCTGCAGTGTCCTGCCCACCTCTGGGTTTTGCCTCAGTTTAAATTGGCCTTTTTATAGGCGGTAATTAAGCAGTGCTAAGTAGCTTGTGCTAACCTGTTTGTGCGGTGCTAACACACAGAATATCACGCTGCACTGGTATGCATGGGCCTTCCCTGCCTTTGTGCATTATATATGTTTTTTTTCCATGCACTCAATCGACTTTAGTACGTGCCATGCACCCTCTGAATATGAGAATGTGGTGCAAACCACATGCAAAGTGGGAACAATCACTTTGCGCCCAGTGCAAAGTTTTGAATATCTGGGGCCAGATATTCAAAACTTTGCCCTGGGGCTAAATTAGCACTACCCAGTGGGCAAACTTAGCCCTGGGGAAAAAGCAAGCTATATTCAAAAGGAATAGCTTGGTGCTAATCCTGCTAAATATAGCATGCTAAGGAAGCCGGGCAAACCGGTCTGGGAGTGCAGGGCAAAAATATCACTGAATATAGCAACAGGGAAGTGCAAACTGCAACAGCAGCTCATTAAACTCTGTAGCAAGCCAGTGTCGCAGGTGGAGAACATTGTGTGTGATTGCACAGAGATGTCTCACAGCTACTACAAACAACAACATAAGTAAGCCACACGCTGCAGAACTGTGCTATGCTGAAGTGAGGTTTGCCAGGGGCGCTAACCTGATTGCACAGTGCTAACATATTAGCCCAGTGCAAAGTGGTTAGCCCGGGGCAAACAGGAGCTATATTCAAAGCTCCCATGCAAATGAGCCTACTTAGGTAATCCATGGGCAAACAGGCACATTTGCATCTCATTATGTGCTGCTTAGCATACATTAACAAGTAGTTTGCCCGGTGCTACTGCATGGAGCACACAGCTCCACCTTTTGGTCGGAATGGACATACAGACTGGAAGCTGCAAGCTGAGGCATGCTCACAGCAGCCCCCTGTTGGTCAGAATGGACGTACAGGCCAGATGCTGCAGGAAATGGGTGTTTGCAGGCACATTCAGTGCATACAACTCACCCATGCATCACTGAGCGCAGCAATAGTATCATAAACAAAGGTGCAGAACTAGTGCAGTAACACCAGTATACTGTGGCACATGATGTTTAAAATTACTGCTAACCAGAGTTTTGTTTTCATAATATTTATTTATTTATTTATTTAAGCATTTTACCAGGAAGGCATACTGAGCAGAGTACTGCTCGATTCCAGATGCGTCCTGGGGAAGGGGAGAACATAGGAAGACAGTTTTACACAGTATAGACAAGAAAATACATAGTGGGAGAAATACTAACATTTGGATCTGATTACAAGTCAGTAGTAGCTTGAGAGAGACAATTGGTAACCACAGTACATACGGTATGAGATAACACTTGAAGTCAGGATAGACAAGTGAATACATTGTGGAAGATCACTAGCATTTGGTTCTGAAACCACGTTCATACAGGATTGAGTGTGTCAGTTGGTAACACAGTTACATACAGCAAATGTACAACAAAATTAGGTTTTGAGCCATATGAGAGACAGTATAAGGCGAGAGGACAATCGTTAGACACTGATGAATTACAAATTTGCTAAGTGCCGACATTCCCAGAGAGTTGCCTAGTAGTTGGTAGACGCCTAGACACAAGCACAGTTTACTACGTTAAAAGGGAACTCAAATATATATATGTGTATAATAAGTACTGCCTGTGTCCAAATGTGCACTGGAAGACAGCCCCCGAGAGGCAAATACACAGTACTGCAAATGCAAGACTTCTCCCCTGACATATACACACTGGAGACCAGGAAGGAAAGAGAGTTGGAAATCTCACTGCAGTGCCAGCCATGACAGGAGACCTGAATACCTGCAACTAACTTGTGTTATGGCAATCCTAGGAATTTGTTACATGGCTTGAGTCAGCAGCATGTCAGACAGGTAACTTTGTTTATACCGAGCACAGAAAGGACTCAGCACACTGCATCAAAGAATATCCCCAGACTTCAGTCTTTCCATATAGTTTACAACTATTGTGTAAAAGACAGAATGGCAAGGCAGCCAGTGTAGCCCCGGGAGGCTACCACTGACCAGGTCATCAGTGGTAGCCTCTCTGGGTTACACCAGCTACCTGCCTTTTTCTGTCTTTTGCACAATAAATCATACATTATATGGAAAGTCTGAAGTCAAGAATATTCTTTGATGCAGTGTGCCGAGTCCTTTCTGTTGCTGCTTAGCTTGTCAGACTTGGGCACCTGACCAACCCCTAGTCGAGTGACCCTTGCTGTATATTTATTTTTGCATTTGTCAGGACATCATAGGAGTCCCAGGAAGCTTTTTTACTCACCATATTTATTGCTATGACAGTCAGGCTTGCAGCTAAACCTAGTGCGACTAGATCTGCAGCACTCCCAGCGGGATCGTGATGCTGTCGTCGAATGTCCCAGACACGACTTGAAACTGGCAGTATCAGACCTTCCGACAGTGACTGTACTGAAATATACATTTCATAAGTGCCACTCTACAGCACAATTCAATTCCACTTACAGTTAGGCTGGGGCAGATGGCTGGAGCGCATAGATGCCACACAGATCCCAGTGATCACTCTCTGCACGGCACTGCTTCATTCACTCCTGCCAATAGCTGCACTCTCAGCTGCTAGTGCTTCTGGGCTGGGTGTATCAGGTGTAGCAAATCAGCACATTATTGAGCCCTGCCCTTCTGCCGACGGTGCCACAGCAATTCCATCAGTCGACAATGTCAGCGGTTACCATGGGGATTGTGGACGCTCCCCAGCACCTAAGTGTGCTGGCAACCCAGTCTGAGCAGACCTTACATTCAATATTGGCAGGAGGACATCATATGTTCCCGCAGCAGTGAAATTCAATACACAGTATGAAGGTGTCAGGAACTGGTACCAGTATTTCAACTGCGGGACTGTACCAGCATGAACGGCACAGTTGGAGGGTCTGCCATGAGCACAGCGACAGTACCATAAACAAAGGTGCAGAGCTGGTGCAGTCACACCAGTATACAGTGGCACATGATGTTTAAAATTACTGCTGACAAGAGTTTTGTTTTCATAATATGAACACATGCACAGTTTACTACGTTACAAGGGAACTCAAATATGTAACATAAATGATATGTTAGACACTTTACAGACTGGGGTTGACAGTATCCCTTTCATGCTGCTACGGGGGTCAGGGATCATGATGGGGGGGAGATACCGCCTCATTACCGCATGCTATTGATAAGCATATTTGGTGCTGCGCTACAGGTGGTGCTATATCCTGTAGCGCTGCGCTATACTTTTAAATATGCCACTGCGCTGGCATTCATGGCCTCTCCCCTCGCCCCCACCCCCTGCATACATTTTCTGCTAGCGTCGATGCTATCACAGAGCGCCAGTGCTATTAGGTCTGTTGAATATTGCAGTCTGGTGCAAATCCAGCGCTATTCCAGTGCAACGGATTTGCACCAGGTGCAAAGCTTTGAATATCTAGGCCCTGGCCCCTTAAATTGTTCAGTCAGACCTTCTGTTCAGCCAGATTAGTCTAATAATGTTGACAAGAATTTACAACAAAGAAAACTAAAATCTAATGAGGGACAAATTAAAGAAACTGCTTCAAATGATGCCCAAACAACAAAAGAACCAATTAGGAATACAGAATATCTGATAGAGATGTATGAGGTTAGGGAGTTATATCAGGAAACTATAGCTGATCTCAAAGTTTGGATTGTTCAGCTTTTACATTTAGAAACAGAGGCACAAAATATATTTTTTGTTACACTCCCCAAGTAAGGAATATAAAGACTGTGTTTTATTCTATACTGAATCCTTGCTATTAGTCAGTAATATCTGGGAGCAAGGGGAGAATTTGAAATTAAATGGAATACATATGCTACCTCCACAGCAGGTCCCTGTTTCTAATCCTGAAATAGACAGAACAGATGAGCAGGACATGGAACTGTCAAAGGAATGGATGGGGAAAGCGCTAGAAATAACAAAAGGTTATGAAGAAAAGGCCAAAACTAGCTGGGAAAATAAAACTATTACCCTGTTTGGATAGGAAACAATAAAGGGACAATCTATAGGACGAACTAAATGGGAAATACAGTAGTAGCCACAGACACTGCCAGCTATTTCCTGAAATTTCTGTGATATGTTCAGAAATATCTGATGCTTTTTGCATTTAAACACCGGGGCAGCAGAGAGAAACTCTTCAGAAATTTCGGGAAATATCTGGAAATAGCTGGCAATGTCTGTGGCTACCACTGTAGCAACTTTTCTGTCCTGTGCACTTAAGATGAGCATTACTGGATACCAAACACAAAATATTAATATACACAAATGCATGTCCAGATATCTTCAGATAGATACAACTTTATGATCTAGTAATCTGGCCAAATTAATATTGCAAGCAGCAGAATCTTTCAATCCCCTGGGTTTACATTTGATGGGATATGACTGGTTGGAGAATGATATCAAGACAAGAACTCACGATAGCTTTATTGATGACATACCATGTAATATAAATCCATATGAGGTCCTAGAAGAGACAACAGGTAAGTGACACATAAGGAAAAATCTAGGAACTTTAGAAGATACCTCTTCGGTATCTGCCCCTAATAAACTGATAACTTAAGTCTTGTGGAATATCGAGGGTGTAGCAATGAAGTGGCCAGAGGAGCAAATTAAGTAATTGTTTCAGGGTTATGATATCATATTATTACAGGATACTTGGTTGACAAACAACATACCTCTGATGTTACCGGATTTCGAGGGATATACACTACCTGCACAGAAAAGATGAAAAACAGGGTAGACCCAAAGGAGGCCTAATTACATATATTAAAACTGAACTAAATTTAAATATAACACAAATGGAATCTTTACCATATATTTTACCATTGCTTTTACATGCTAAAAAGGAGACTGTGGCAATAGTGAACATATATATTCCCCCATACAAAAATAAGGCAGAGATCCCGAATTTATGGGATGCTCTTTATAAATATCTAGAATGGGTTGTAGATAAATATAATAATTACCCAGTTTTACTTATGGAAGACTTTAATGCAAAGACCTTTAGTGAGACAATGATACCTTTGAAAGAGAATGACCTAATAGCGGGAATTATTATAGTTAATCAGAATGTCAGCTCTTTTCGAGCTTCAAAGGATAACTAACACACAAGGCTCTCTGTTGATAAAATTAATGACCAAACATATTTTTTGTTTATTAAATGGAAGGACTAATGGAGATAAACAGGGAAATCATGCCTTTTTGGGCCCTAGGTGTTCGTCTATAATTGATCTAGTGACAGCTAACTTGAAGCAAATTAAAATAATGGTTGATTTGATGATAATTGAAACCAGAGTCATCTCATATATCGGTAGAAGCAAAGATAGTATTACTACTAACTTCATGTAATAGAGATAACTTTGAATGTAATGGTACAGATAATATAGAAATCATTAACTTCTGTAAGATAAGAAGGTATAGTCACAGATTTTAGGAGATTGGGGCAATTTGTAATTCAGACCACCTGTTTTTATTAAGACAGGAGATGATAAGTATATTGGGAACTCATAACCTTGGACCTAAGTGGGCAAAATTACATAAGTATATAGGTCTGTTACTCACACATAATTACATATGTAAACCTTAAGAAAACTCTTGGTATAATAAAAATTGTAAACAGGCTAAATCAGAGTCTATAAAAAAGATTCCCATGGTAGGAACCTGAAAGAGCTAAACAATGCCGGGAAGGAATATAAGAAGACATTGGAAAATGAAAGGAAAAAATATCAAATGGCAATGCTAGCAAAGTTAAGGAAAGCGATTTTAAATGTAACCCCAAGGGGGCACTACCCCTAGGGATACTACTCCTGCCTGCGTGACCAGGTGCAGCTTGAGGGGCCTGGGTACTGCCCTTGGGGACACTGTAACCCCCCTCTTTTCCTTCTAGTGGCCTAAATGGTTCACAGAATACACAACTGCAATAGACACCTAACAACAGTTTTAACCCCACACTTGTTGCACTTATCACCAGGGCTGGTTCAGCTGGCTCTGCCCTGGAGACCACCTGTAAAATAAGATTCAGCACAACAACCAACAATATTTCAATGCTGTTTGTACAGAGGTACACCACAGCCAGTTCCAATGCAAAAATATTTACATCTGATTTATTTAAGGGGCAGTAACAAGGAAGGGGGCAAAATCTAGTGATTGATTCAAGATCTGAAAGGTTCAGGTTATAAGGCATGCACTTAAAGGTCCCTGTAGCACAGTCACACATACCCTGTTACCCAGTTGGAACTATAGACTAGTCAGAAGCATTGCCCAGAGTAAGCCGGTGTTGCATCTGGTTGGGGTCCTGTGATGGGAAGAAAACATGCATGCACTTTAACCCACAAGTTGTAATCTGGAGCCAGATGGCTCAGTCCAAAATGATTAGCAACAACAATTAAATCAGTTGACACACTTTGATTTGAGTTTTCTTGCAGGGAGCTACCCTGGTGTTTACTCACGCTACCCAGTACAGGATGCAGGATGGATGAAATGGAGACCTCAGGATGAAGTGCTGGATTGCCAGGAGAAGTAGGCCCACATGAAGCACCATGGTGTTGATCCTGTTCGTCGGTGTTGAGCAGGGAGCTGAATCCCCAGACGGGTCTCTCGTCGGTTGGTTCTCTGCAGCATGAGTAGCTGTCTGAGCCGAGGTGGCAAGGCCCAGACTGGGTGAACAGTTCAGAAACAGTCTGGTAAGTGCTGGATGCAGCTTCCAGCAAGCGTGACACATTCAAATAGTGGGGAACCAAATCACAACCCACTATCAGCATTCAGCACACTTATAGTAAAAGCAAGGTAAATACCATAGTTCGGAGGACAGTCCGGTTGCAATATACAGTATCTTCTGTGCAAACTGTACGCCCTGCGGCAGTCTCAGGTCCTGACAGGCTGATCGCACTGAGGCAAATCTTTGGTCCACTTCAGGAGAAATTCAGTTCATCACAATTCAGGATCTGATCGCAAAGCTGCAATTTTGGATGAAGTCCGATCTCAGGCTCAAGGTCTCTTCATTTAGGAAGATGGTAGCAGGCAGGCCAAACACAGCTTTCCTGCTGATTTTTCCTGTGCACCATCCAGGAGCAGCTGCTCAAATCTCTCAAGCTGTTCACTCTTTCAGCTCTAACTCCATACTGACTCACTGCTGCAGGCAGTTTGAGACTTTCCCAGACATCCAAAAGGTTTGGTTCATCAATCCATCTGTCTGTCACAGCTATAGCTCCTCCTCCAGGTCCATTTAGGCGCCAAAGGGCAAAAACTACAATTCCTACAGAAATTCACTCCCACAAGACCCCTGGGGATAGACTCCATTTTAGGGTCCCCAAAGGTACTGATTGGTCCAAACTAGCAATCCAGAACCAAGATGGTGGTGATTAACAGAAATGTCCATGCTGCAAAGAAAGGCAGGTTAGACAAACTACAATATTATCATTATTATTGCAAATAATTAGTAAACAGTCACAGATTATTGTAGGGCTCCCTCTGCGCAATTAGTGATGGCAGAATGGAGCAATAATATAGCAGCCCGGGGGGGGACTCGAGCCTGAAACTGCCCGGCCCCTACCCAGATTAATTATACTCTACAAAATAGGCAGCTCTTAAAGAGACAGGCACAGAGGCTAACAGGGCACTCGCATGCAAACACTTTTAAATTGCTAGGACACATAACACCAGCCTGGCAGTGGGCATTTAGGCAAGCCCAAGGAATACTTTTGGGAACCCCCATTTGTATGGTGGTTACATAAGTAAAAATGTTAAACAATTTTGGGAATTATTAACCAAAGGTTATGGACACTACTCAAGGAAAATACAGGCAGCAATTACACCAGAGATCTGGTAGAAACATTATAAAATGTGTATTTCTCTCCATCAATAAATGATTCAATTAATACTTCTATACAGATAAACAAATATTATCCAGACCTTTCTATATTCGCAGGCAGGAACTGATTTTAGCTTTGAGCAAAATGGCTTTAAATAAAGCCCCTGGACCAGACAGTGTAACTGTGGAAATATATAAATACTGCCAGGAATGGTGGCTTCCTCTATTGTACCACACATTTAATTGTTATGCACAGAGGAACCTTTCCCTCAATCCTGGAAAGGTAGCCTAATATGCCCAGTTTTTAAGAAGGGTAATACTAATGATCCACATATGTATAGACTGATTAGTCTGCTAGATGCTTCACAAAAATTATTTATAAGAATATTATTAGAAAGGCTAGAAGATTGGTTCAATGAAAAAACATCCTTGGTGAATGGTAAAATGGGCTTAGACATTCAAGATCAACTACCCAGCTTTGTTTTGCTCTCTCCCATTTATTAATGAAGTATGTCAAGATTAAGCAACCTAAATTATATTGCTGTTTTATAGACTTAAAGACAGCTTTTGACTCCATAAATTGACCATGTTTATGGGATAAATTGCAGTCATTACAACTTAATCCCACATTACTTGACATTATTATTAGACTCCACCAAGATACATGGGTAAAGGTACAATGTAATCAGAAAGGGAGTTTAACAATACAAATTCAAACTATCCCAGGAGTGAGACAAGGCTGTATAATAGCCTCAATACTTTTTAACTTTTATATAAACTCATTAATAGCTAATTCAGACCATTTGGATTTTCACTCTCTAAAGACTGGCAATAGTAAAATCTCTTGCCTTGGTTATGCTGATGATTTGGTTTTTCTATCCACTTCATTATTTGGAATTCAATGAAAAATAACCCACTTCGCCACTCATTGCAAGGAAGATAGCGTGATTATAAACAAAAGCTAAGACAAATCTTGTAATATTTGGGAACAGAAACAAAAAGACCCTCTATACTGTATATATATATATATATATATATATGTGTGTGTGTGTATATATATATATATATATATACACACACATACATATATATATATATATATATGCAGAAAATTTAATACCACAAAATACTATGATTATTTGAGCATTAGAGTCAAGAACACTCTTTCATGGAAGGATCACTTGGATATCCAGAAAACTAAGCTTTTAACAGCCTTTAATGGATTTAAAAGTTTCAATGGAAGAATAGGCATGGTTTGTTTGTTGGTTTATTGAGAACCTCAAATGCAAAAATAAAATCAAGTATTATTTTATTTATTTATTTAGATTTTGTTGACCAGGTAAGTGCACTAGACAAATCCTGCCTATTTTCAGGCATGACCCGGGGGAGGGGGATACAGATGAATGCCAACTGACCGTGAACCAGATTTAAGCTGTTTGTGGTATTTTTAGTGAATGAGGGAAATTTCGCCAGGACACCGGGGAAATTCCCCTACTCTTTTCAATAAGTGCCATGGGATCTTTAACATCCGCCTGAACTACCACCAATCCAGGTAGATGGGACCTCGGTTTAACGTCTCATCTGAAAGCCAGCACCTCAGAAGTGCAGCACCCCTCTCATGCTGCACTACAGCGTCAGTACTGGGATATTAACCCAAGTGCCAGATGTGGGAACTGAACCCACAGCCCTCTGATCTCCCGGCCTCAGAGGCGAGTGTGCTACCTACTGAGCCACTGACACTGCTGCACAACACAAAAAACTGAATTACAATTTTCTCAGATGGTTTAAACTCCTGAAAACCAGCCATTCATTGAGCCATACTTAAAAATGTTGGATAATGTATGGAACAAACTTTTAGACTCAATATGGTAATATAAACTCTTTAGAAGTGCTGGTTAATAAAGCATATAAATATATACTAAGAGTTCCTCAATTTGTGCCTGCAGAGATATCAGGAGAGAAATGGGACAGGAATCGATGGAAACTTTAATAACGGAAAGGAGATTAATTTTTATACTGAAACTTTTTCTTTCACCAGAAACTAGACTCCCAAGAATGTGTGTGGAGGAAGCTATTGAATATAATGCCTGAGGTTTTATGTTCTCAATAATTCAAGATATTAGAGAACATTTGTTACTACTAGGGCTAGGTCATCTTCTATACGAGGTCTACACTAGACCAATACAAGATATTAAAGTTGGTATTAAGCTTAGACTGAGAGATATCTCAAGGAATAAAGATCTTAAATGTATAAATAAATTACATTTTTTCAGATGGTTTAAACTCCTGAAAAAACGGCCATTCATTGAGCCATACTTAAAAATTTTGGATAATCCAGATGATCGTAGAACAATAACAAGATATCAAATAGAATTGTATATTGCTAACTATATACATTTTGGTCAAAAGAAACAAGGGGTTTTAACTAATACTGCAAATGTGGACTGACTCTAGAAGATAACCTAAAATGTGTAGTACTTCTTTGTCCTTTATATGATGAACCAAGGAAAAGATGGCTTAGCCCACTTTTAAAGAAATTTGCACAACCTTCTGAACAGATTCTTTTGAAGTTTTTTAATACCAAAGAAAAAAACTGAATTACAAGCTCTTGTCAAGTTTTTAAATATATTATATTTATGATACATGGTAATGATTGAACATATATAGAACATAAGAGTGCAGTATGGAAAAGAAAGGTTACATACTAACATACTAAGATGCCAGCAAAGTAGGCCTAATGGTCTATTGAGTCTGCTCGAAAATCAGCACCCAGTCAGGACACAAATGCTGCTCTCCCTGCCTCCTCCGTAAATCCCTCTGACCCCATTTCCCATTGGAGTTACACCTCCAGGTCTGGCATTACTCAGTTTTAGCTTCCCCTCACACCTGTCCCAGCCCCTCTTCAATCCCTCCACTGTATTAACAGCCACTAGTTCTGCAGGCAGTGCATTCCAAGAGTCCACCACCCTCTCAGTGAAGTAACGTCTCCTAGTCTCCTCCTGAGCTGCCCACCAACCAGCCTCATGGAGTGCCCCCTGGTGGCCCCTTCCTCCCTTATCTTCAACGCCCTATTTAGGCTGACCCTACTTACTCCCTTTATATATTTAAAGACCTCGATCATATCCCCTCTGTCAGTACTCTCCTCCAGGGAGTACACGTTGAGCTCCTCAAGTCTCTCCTCATAGGATCTTTCCCCCCCAGACACTGTATCATCCTGGTAGCCCTCCTCTACACCCTCTTGAGAAGTGCAATGTCCTTTTTCAAGTACGAGTGCCAAAACTGCACGCAGTACTCTAGGTGCATCTAACCAGGCAGTTATACAGAGGGAGAAGCACCTCACGCCTCCTCGAGGTTATCCCCCTAGCGATGCACTCGTGCATTTTATTTGCAAGTTTAAAAGACTGTGTTTATTCTGTAGTAATACTTTCCAGGGTTTTTGAATTTGATGTCTAGTTTGTTAGTGACACATTTTTTGTATATGGAACTTGTACTTGATATTTATGAACTTTGATTATTGTATGTTGAAGTTTTAATACTTTGTAATTACTTTGGTCAATCAATAAAAAGAATGATGATGATGATGATGATGACAGTCGGATAGTCCATTTCCACTCATAGGGGTTTCTGTAACTTTCCACAAAGTAAAACATTTTGATTTTGAATCTGAGTTCCTTATTTTTAAAACAGAAGTCTTCAGCATGATTTATAATAAATATGTACAGTTCCTGTGTGTCTTATGGTTATAAGAGTTTCTCCTCAAGTCCTTTGTGTGCCAGAACTGCTCAGCTTCACTTCACAGTTTTCTCACCCAAAAGACTCAAGAATGCACTCTTATTCCCAAAGAGACACAGTAACTGTGCATATAAACATATAGTAGATTCATGCACTACTGCTTCCCTGAGTAATGCTGTGCAAAAGTGAAAACAAAAAGATGCAGTGTTCATAGAAGCCTCTATCAACAGTGCCAGTCTCCTACCAGACTCAGGGGTTCCTCCCAGGGTTCATTCCTCAGCCACCACAGAATGAGTGCTCATTTCCTAGCAGTGACTTATGGCCACTGCTTCCTGAAACAGAACAGTGAGGCACAAGTGCAAGATGATATCTGCCCCAAGCGCCACGGCATGCATCGTGCTCCAGAGAGAGCAGGGAATGCAAAATCTTTTGGGACATAAATGATGGTGTTTTCACTGGTGTAAGTCCTTACCAATGATTTTTAATTGATATATGTTTAAACTTTTTGTACACAATATGAACGCAATAAAGCACTTTAAGGATGTGTGATTTTGGTCATTAATCACAAAAAGCAAAAGGTAAGATTGCACCCACCAAAATGTATGGACACACACATGGTAATATGTGTATCATACCATTTTATTTTATCAAAAAGCAGCACCACACATCAATATGAAGCATAAAATTGCAAGGAGAAAAAAAACGAACGTTTCGCAAGGTCACAGCCTTGCTTCATCAGAGTGAATTATCCATGCAAAATAGCAAGTATATATACTGACCTCAATGAAACAATTATTTAAAAAGCATGTACTTATAAAACATTAAAATACATGGCTATAACTTTACACATAAGTTAGCCAGGCTCCCACTTAGAATCCAATGAGGCAAATCAATCACACACTCCCAGTTGATTGGATAGCATTTCGTTGCTCTAGTTACTCCTTTTAGTTTCTATTATTGTGCAAGTAATCACATGTATGTCATGGGTGAAACAATCAACGTGTTTCACATCTCAGTATTCTATTGCACTAATGCGAATAAAACTTAACATATATCGTATTTAAACTTAATTCAACACAAATATTACCATCGATGTATTTGAACAAATCATAGCAGTCACAGTTATATCCATGCTGATTAGTGGCTTAAATTGGCCAATAATTGTTTAATTGATGCCAGTATATATATACTTGCTATTTTGCATGGATACTTTGCTCTGATGAAGCAAGGCTGTGACCTTTCGAAATATTAGTTTTTTTCTCCTTGCAACTTTATGCTTTATATTGATGTGTGGTGCTGCTTTTTGATAAAATAAAATGGTTTGATACATGTATTACCATGTGTGTTTCCATACATTCTGGTGGGTGCAATATTGCCTTTTGCTTTTTGTGTTCGGTTCGATTATGCACCACCATTTTTTCCTGGTGCTCTACATGCTTTTGTATGTTTCGTTCAATAATCACACTTCTCTCTTGTGTGTTTAAATGCACTTGGCACAAGTGCCTCATGCCCAACAACATCGTCAAGAGGCGGGTGATTACTAACCAACAATCTTCTGCAGCTGCAGCTTTGTTTCTTCTGCTGTGCCCCTCCTCCTCCAATTTTGGCATAGGCAACCGGAGACTTCTGGATGCCACCCAGAACAACACCAGGGGAACTGTGGAAGGATGATACAATCAGGGACCCTCCCAAATTGACTGGTGGGCTAAGAGAGCCAATCAGAAGGCAGGACAGGGCAGAAGGACTTATGGACAGCCCTGCCTGTCCAATTGGATACTAAATTGGGGGCAAGGAAGTTTCTGGGCTCTTGAGGAGCTTGTGGCAGTTGGAGAGGGACTCAGAGGTGAGCAGACTTGCTGCTGCTCGTGAGAGCAAGAGGCCTAGCCAGGTCAAAAATCCTGATAGCCCTCACCACAATTACTGTCAGCCTTACCCTGGGCTTATACTGCTCAGGGACTCTGCCAGGTAAAGGTACCTGTTTAGTGGAAGCTGTGAAACTGTGCCAGATGGGCACCTGTTGGAAAAAACACTGAGAGTCCATGCCTGTGGGGCACTGCAGAAGACCAAAGCTGCTGAGCTGCGCAAAGCCAAGACAGAGACCTGCATCCTACACAGGTTGCTCTGGAGCCAGCTAATAGGCTTGATAGCCCTTATCTAGTGGGGTGGATCGGGGAACAGAGAGACATGGGGCATGTGCCCTGAGTGTGCGGGCACTCTCAATCTGGAGGGGAGCTGGACCACGGGGGCCAATCCTGGGGTCTGGGCTCCTTGGGAACCAGGAAGCTGCTGTGTAGTGCTCCTGTGACTCAGAGCTGAGCCAGAAGAGCTGTGCCACTGCAAACTGGCAGAGTTCAAAGTTCTTCATCCGCAGGCCACTGGGGCCTGTTCCTGACTGCTGTCCGACCTGCTGCTGTGTGCTGTTCCCCACCTTGACTGAGCTACTTCATCCATGGGTCATGTGAGTGCTGGCATTGCTGGCTGGCATTGTTTGTACTTTTCTAATTAGGATTACAGTGATCTCATTTGCATTACTATTTGGTTTTCAAGCATTTTACATTTAGACTTTTAGTTCTTTGCATTGTGCTAGCACACTATGGCCTGTTAGGGGGCTAAATTGCAGGCTTGCTAAACTTCATCAAGTGCACCACCAAAACAGCCTGGACAACTTAGCTACCAGGCTTATACTTGGACTTTAGTGTGATCTCATTGGTTCTTGTGTTATACTTGCAATCATAGTTGTAGTACTGGCACCAACCGAAGCATTTACCACACCGTGTGTAGTATAAGTCACCTTTTTGTGCCCCTTGATTGGGTGGGTACTTCATAGTCTGTGTGGGAGCTGAGAGCAGCATAGTGACCCAAAGTACAGCTGATCTCAGGGGGGCATAGCTACAGGCTGGGAGGGCTCAATGTGACTTGCATCTGTCTAATCCCCTCTTTTCCTCAAGCTTCCAAGCCTCTGTTCTTAAATAAAAACATAATTAATTTTTTTGTAATATTACTTCTGTGGGCCCAGTTACAAGATGCATGATGCAACTTGCGGGCATATGCGAGTTGCACCATGCAATGCTACATCAGGGACCCTGTGCCCTATTCTAAAACAGGTAGGGTCCCTGGCACCTACACCCCATGACTTTCAGCAACCACAGGCATGCACCACGGGAATGGTGCAAAGGACCTGGGTGCCATAAGTTGCAGCCCACGATTTACTGCCCCCCTCAGAGCCCCCACCCCAAACACACACACAACCACCTGGGGGGTGGGAGGTGGCTGCAGGTGGCACAGACAATTGGGGGCACTTTAAAATACAGACTCAAGAGGTCCCCAAAATTCAGTGGTGGGGCATGACTGTGCTGGGGGCGTGGGGCAGGCTGGCAGTGCGGTAATCATGGTAAAAGGAGGGGGGGGCATCCGCCGTTTGCCAGTATGGATGCCCCTGATCATCTCCATGGTGGTCTAACCCCACTGTGCCATGTACTGTCTTGGAATACTGTAAGTGGGTTATGGCAGCCACCCTTTTGAAATAGGGTGAAGGTGCTGCCATAACCCACCCTTGCACCATGCCGCAGCAGGTTGCGGGGGTAGTGGGTGGGAGAGACCACCTTTGGCATGGCCTGCATATGGCATGTTTCAAGCCACCTCTCGGAATTGTGACTTACGGAATGCATGGCACAAGGTGCGATTTACGCCATAGGGTCCGGCGTAAATCGCCTTGTGCCAGGCATACCACCACTTGGAATCGGGCCCTGTGTGTGCACCCACTTTGTGTAAACTGATTGAAGTGCTTATTGGTAAAGGTAACCACTGCCTTATTGGTCCCCAGGGGTGGTCCAGTCCAGTCCAGGGTAGGGAGGTAGGTAGGTACTGTATCCAAGGGGGTGGTACTGCACACAACATGTTGCCCACTTTTCTCTGGGTGGAGGCACCACGCTATTTCTTATTTTTTTCTGGGCAAACCCCTCTACAGCAGAAGAAATATCTTTAGTTATCATCCCATTTCACATTTGCATCCCCTTTCTTTCTTTTTTTTAAATTGTTTATTAATTTTCCAACTTATACAAAAAAGTACTTACATCATGTAACGTGAGCCAGTACAAGCATATAAAACCAGGGAGGGAAGAAAAAAGGAGGGAAAAGAAAGGGGGGAATGAAGGGGTACAACAAGGGATAGCACAAGTACCTTGACAGGTCAACTGTTAAGTAACTATAGGATATTGTAGGGTACTGAGTGCTTGAGAGTCAGAACTACCAAAAAAGTTAAGCATTGTACACTGCTAGAGTAAACTGTCACAGCCGAAGGGAAGTGACTGGCAGTCTCTAACTTGCCCCTTAAGTACTTCCTGTCCACAGGACAGGTCCTGTGGACTAACAACAATGGGAGGTAAAGGTTACTCAGGTTCAGAGGAAACAAAGAGGTACTCACGGTGCAAAGGCTGAATGGACCAAACCTGCAACACGGCAATGTCCCCTTCTTAGCTGAGTGTCTGTCATCTCCCGCAAGGCACCTCAGCAGAATCCATGTAGAAGTGTCTTCAGTTCCTGTGGTCCAGCCAGCCTCCAGCTTCTGAAATATAAAAAGTGAGTCCACAAAGGAAAAAGGTCCAGCAGGGTGAACAATGAGTGCATTCATCCAACAGGTGGCACAGACCTCATGTGGTATAAACTGACATCTACATCTGAGCCCCCTTACAACAACTTGGTGGGTCTGTATTACGTATTTGCAGTCCCTGATCCTCTCACCAGTACAATTACATGGACACCCTCCCCACAGCGCAAGGATATCCTAACCAGCCATATCAGTCCATGCATACTGGGAAGTAGACAAGGAGAAAGCCATCAGGTAGCCTTCGTAGCTCAGCTTACCCCAGTGGGGGGCTGACATAGTGGATGTATGGGTCCCAGCATTTCTGGGACTTGGCCATCTGATAGTTCTTGAGGTGGGAAATTTTATCCAAGGCTGCTAAGTTCAAGAGGGAGGCTAGGATCTCACCACTGGTGGGAGGGACAGTAGTACGTCATCTACAGACCAGAGCCCTCTTAGTCTAGATAGCTAAAAGGGCTAGCCACCAGTGTTCATGCTGGACGAGAAGTGGGAGATCCTTCTTGAGACACAAGAGAAAGAAGGTGGGGACCAGTTGGATGGGTTTCTGTAAAACTAAGGATGCTAGTCAGCATACCTGCTGCCACATACCCTGGATCTTAGGGCAGGACCAAAGAACATGCAGGAGATCAGCCCCTGGACCAAGGCACCATCAGCATTCATCTGAGGGAAGGAATTCGACTTTGGGAAAACAGCAGGGGCTTTATACCAGGAATGGGAAATCTTACTTTGGATTAACCTGGTACGCGCATCCTTGAACCGGCGTGCAACTCTTTCTAGGTCTGTGCCCATTGGGAGTCCAGGATAGAGCACTGCAGTATCTTCTCCCATTTGGACTTTGCTAAGGTGGATTGTGAAGGTAGGGTGTCCCTGAGCAGCTTTTAGATGTGGCCTGCCAGGCCCTTTGGGTGGCTGATCCAACCCTGAAGGTCCACTTCTGTGGGAGACTGCTTGGCTAGGGTCAACAAGGGGTGTAAAGATGTCCGCATCTGCAAGTACCTCCAGAAGTTCATCTGAGGTAGATTCCATTACTCCCATAGTGTCTGGAAGGAGACCATTCTCAGGTCTGGCAGGTCAAGGAGGTGTCCCACCCGCCTTATTTGCATCCACTTTCTAAAGTTTTTGAAAAAATTGTTTTTGATCAGGTTAATAAGTGTAAACCTCCCAATATGGGCCACCTTTTTGGAGCTGCCACCAATTCTCCTCCATCAATGGGTCAGTGACTCTGGTGGGATTCGGACTCAGTTGGTCTTCGGGTGATTCTTTGTGACTCCGGACGCTCTGTGGTGGTGCCCCGGCTCTTGGAGGGCAGGCTGGGAGCTGCTGTGTTGTGTTCCACACCTCTAGGTGTGGCTTTGGGGGTGGTTTTGGTCCTGGGGTGTTGCCATGGTGACGGGACAACACATTTGTAAAGAGTTCTGGCAGCCGCACCTAGGGGCACATGCGCAACCACCAACAGAAATAAATGTATCAGAGTGGCTTCCCTGGGTCCAGGGTCCAACTTTTCTGGGTCTGCTGGGCTCAGGATCCCATGAGAAAGTAAATGGAAAAAATTAAAAAAATAAAAAATTGGAAATAGTTTGGCGGTTTGCGCTGTTGAGCCTGTGCTGCCATCTTGGGGGGAGGGAATTTGGATGGAGCAGATGCTCCAGTAGTTTTGGCAACATCTGGTGCCAGAGAACAGCACAGTGTACATAGTTTACGTGGGGATTTCATGGCCCAGTGTTCTGTGGGGCAACAGGGAGAGCGTAGGAACATTGGCATCTGGGGGCAGGAATATAAGGGTGAGCTTGGTGCCGTTTGAGAGAGTTCAAAGGGGAGAGTGAGAAATGACAGAGCAGGGGTGATTGTCCGCCTAGCCAGGAAGATTGAGTAATTTTATTATGTTTTTCTCTGTGGCAGTAGGTGCCCAGGACTGCAACTTGGATGTGGCAGCAGCCATTCTGTGTTGAGCCCCTCATCGGGGCTCCACTGGAAAGCAGCTGTGGGAGCAGCAGAGAGAGAGAACAGTTGCCTTTGCCCAGGAAAACTGATGGTCTGCTAGGTGCTGCAGAATGGGGGTGGGCTGAGTTGCACTGGCCCAGAGGGCCACTGCTGAGTGGGACCCCCAAAGAGAGAGTGTTGCTCAGGAAAGAGCAGCGAGAAGAGTGTTTTCTGCCTTCAGGCATTAGAGAAAAGGAGAGCATGGAAAAGGGAATGGCACCTGAGAGTTGAGGGGATCCAGGGGTCCGGGTACCACTCCTGGCCCCAGAGACTATTGTCTATTGCACCAGTTATGGAGGTACTGTGAATAGGGGTGCCAGTGGGTTCTGGGGGGGGGTTCTGGGAACAGTACCATGGTTCCACATGGCCCTAGCTAGAGACTGTTCAGTTTCTGTGTGGGAAAGGAACTGATGCATTTGTTGTTAAAGGCCTGATTCAGCCATGGGTTAAGTTGCCTGTATATTGGACTGTGGCTTCCTTTCCAAATAGGTAGCCACCTGGACTCTGTGCTCAGATGTGACCTGTTTGGTCCAGAGTAACTGCATTAGCTTCTGATGTTGCCTTCATGGTCCAGGGCACCAGTTAGCTTTGGATGTGATCTCTTGGTCCAGAGCAACCTGTTGTGTGTGTTCTGCTACATGAAGTGACTGTTTCCTGTTCTGCATTAACTGTCCATTAAATAGGATTCCCTCGTTCCTGCAGTTCTGGTGTTTGCCTCATTTTGTTTGGGTTAACTGTTTGCTGTTAACAAGAGCTTTACCTCCACAGCCCAGATCCCAGTGTGTGTTCCAGGATCGCATCAAATGGGTCTGGAACCAGAAGACCATCAAGGAAGACGGCAAGAGGCTTGCCTGGTGAAGACTGTCTACAAAGGCCTCCGAGGCAAAGATGGCAAGGCTAGGCAGGTGAAGACCAGTGTTCTCCATCTCCTGTAGTCCAACTCAACACTTTGAAGAATGGGGCACCCCAGTTTCATCAGGTCTGGTAAGCTAGGCCATCCAGGTATGTGGACTCTTTCTGCTGTATAGCGCCCCCCTCCCTTGGACTTTTACCACCATACCCCTAAATGTGAGGAGGGGGGCTTACATAAGTGTCTGTCCAGATATGACCTCCTTATTAGGTACAGCATGGCATTCGATCTAAGCACAATACAAAGACGGCCATGGTAGGGTTCACAGACTATGTACAGGGGCCCTGGATAAAGGGCTCAGAGTGACATCAGTTTTTGTGGACCGCACCAAGGCCTTTGATCTTGTTGACTATGTTCTTGCTTCATTCTCTGTTGACTTTGGGTTTTTGGGGGAAGCAGTGTCCTGGTTTAGGGGATATCTAAAGGACAGAATACACTGCAGTTCTATTAATGGGGTTAACTCACAGAATAAATTAAGAGGAGTGTTCCAAAGGGTTCAATTTTAGGACTAGTTTATTTTCCTTGTCTTTGAACCCTATGCCCAAGGTTTGTGTTTTTTCCAAACTTTTACTCTACGCAGATGATGCAGTTATTTTTAGTTCAGCTAATATTATTCCAGATTTATAGAAGACAATATAAACTGTTTTGTTGAATATATATGTTTGGTTTTTTAAAAACAGATTTCATTTCATTTCATTTCATTTTTATTTTTTATATTTGTAAGCCCAATGAGCAAAACCGCCCATTTTCACAAGCGACAAGTTAACAAATACATACAAAATTTAAATAACAATATAAAGGGCACTACAAAGGACAAGGACATACAAACATCAATTACTATACTGCACAAGTACATTCATTTTTGTTTAAAATCCAGAGTTTAAGATGGGTTTTAAAACACCAGACAGTTTCACATTCTATAGTTTCAAGTGGAATGGTATTGAAAAAAAGAGGAGCTCTGTATAGTAAGGACCTTTGTCCATATGTCTTTTTAAAGAATTTTTATGTTGCTTGCATGCATGTGCAAGAAACATAGTGCCATCATCTGAGTTTTCTGAGGTGTGGCACCCGTCTTCCAACTCAGTCAGTGTGTTTGCAGGCGCGGCCCCCAGTTCCCCAGTCACTGCTGCAGCTGTCTATGACAGCAGTTGAAAATGCAGTGGTCGTACAGTTGAAAGGGAAAGCTCCGCTTCAGTGAGCAGAGATCTCCCCACACATACACATGCAAGCACACATACTGCGTGCTGATCGCTCCCCCCACGCACACACTGTATGGCGGCGGTGCCCAATCCCCGTCGGCTCCGCCCCCCCAAAAAGCTGTCCTGGTGCCACGGATGGGCCTACCCCAGTGTGGCAAAAACTATTATAGTCGATGGGGTGCCCAATCCCCTGCCGGCTCCACTGCTGCATCCCCAAAAAGCTTTCCAGGTGCCACGCTGGGGCCCACCCCAGTGGCAAAGCTTGTTGGGTCGGGGTGCCAACCCCCGTCGGCTCCAGCCCCTCAAACAGCCTTTTCCAGGCTGCCACGCTGGGAGCCCACCCCAGCATGGCAAACGCCCCAAGGCCATCTTAATTAAAAAAAATGAATCTGTAAACAAAAAGGTCCTTCGTAGTCTCCCTGCCCCCACAACCTGCACCCACCACTCGCACCCTGCATCCCCACACACCCCCACCCCATACTTATACCTCCAAAGCTCGGCATGTCCATCTTCGTGGATCACGGGAACACGCTCTGCACTTTTCAAAGTCGACGCAAACTGAGGAAATGCCAGTATGCTGTATAATGTAATGAATAGGGTTTTTCAACTTTGTTGCATTTCTCAGGCATTTTTGGGAATTTTTGGCCCAAATTTTCAACATGGGGTTTTAGGACCCCTCCTCATGAATTCTTGCACTGTCATAGCGTTAATCGGGCCCGAAGGGTGATTTCACGGTCACTGTGTGAAATCACCTTTCGGGACCAATTAATGAAATGACTCTGCCAGTGTTCATAAGGTGGGCTCTCAAAAAGTCTATGTTGAAAATTTGGTGAAAAAATTCCTAAAAATGACTGTTTTACGAGTAAGGCTTGTACAGTTCCTACGTGATGCTCGTAAGTTGCAGTTTTCAATATTTTCACTCCAGATTTTCAACATTGCCATTTTACCACACCTCCTTATGAGCAGTACAGCTGTCATTTTCATCTCCCAAAATGTGTTTCGCCCATGTAGCGCATAATGGCGCAGTTGGTGTGAGAAATCAATGTAATGGGACACATTAAGAAAATCACAGTGACACTGTTCATGAGCAGAGTTGTTAAAATGGCTATGTTGAAAATTTGGTGAAAAAATTCTAAAATGACTGTTTTACGAGCGTACGTTGCACAGTTCCTACCCACGCTCGTAAGTTCGCAAATTTTTAATATTTGCACTCCAGATTTTCAACATTGCCATTTTACCACACCTCCTTATGAGCAGTACAGCTGTCATTTTTCACATGTCACCCAAAATGTGTGTCTGTGCATGTAGCGCACAATGGTGCAGTCTACGTACACAATCAATGTTTGGGACAGATTAAGAAAATCACAGTGACACTGTTCATGAGCAGAGAGGTCTTAAAATTGCTATGTTGAAAATTTGGTGAAAAATTCCCTTCAGCCATTCTGCAACGTTACTAATGAAGACCCTGCAGCACCCCACAGGTCACCCCCTCTCCCTAGACTGCACCCCATTTACCACCACTCTCTGCCTCCTGTCTGTTAGCCAGTTTCTAACCCAGTTTACCACCCTTTCCCCCATGCCCAGCCTACCGAGCTAGTTTATCAGCCTCCTTTGTGGGATGGTGTCAAAGGCTTTGCTGAAATCAAGGTAAGCGTTGTCCACTGCCCCACCCTGATTCACTTCCTTTGTCACCCAGTCAAAGAAATCAACCAGATTTGTCTGACATGATGTCCCCACTGTGAATCCATGATGTCTATGGTCCTGGGCTCTGATGGCTTCTGGATGCCCCACTGTCCTTTCTTTAAGCAATGTCTCCATGATCTTTCTCACTACTGAGGTGAGGCTGAACGGCCTATTGTTCCCTGCCTCCTCCCTGCTGCTGCATTTGTGTAGAGGGACCACATGTGCCCTCCTCCAATTCACTCATGTTGAATGACTCAGTGAACATGGCTGCCAGAGGTACTGCTATCTCCCTTCACAGTTCTCTTAATATCCTTGGGCGTATGCCATCTGGTTCCATCACTTTGTCCACCTTCAATTTAGTGAGCTCCTGCAGGACTCTTTTGCCTTTGAATGGACTATTGTCCACCTCTTCACCCCCTTGGCAACTGCTGTACTGCTGTGGCCTTTGCCCCTCCCACTCTCCTGTGAATACTGAGTGGAAAGACACATTGGATGACTTGGGAGGAAGGCATGGAACTATCACTTCCAAATACCTAAACAGCACATACAAGCAAGCAACATTTGGCATTGACAAATGCTTGTTTTTAATTGCTCTTGAATTCTAAAAAAAACCTAAATTGATGGTGTTTTCAAGATTGGGCAATATTTGATCTTTCTGGGGAAGTTATAGAAAGGATTGATGACTTTTGCTCTTTGAGAGTCTATTTGGACAGATGCTTCACCTTCAAAACACATATTAACCATTTGATTAAGACTTTGCATAAAAGACTTGAAGTGCTGTATAGGATTAATCGGTTTTTCATTCCTGAATCACATAAACTGTTGGCAACAAGTTTAACTAAATTGGATTATGATTTTCTGTTTTACTCTTCAGTTAATGGAAAGTTGCTCAATGGATTGAATTTGTAGTACAATAGTATTTGTAGAGTTGCTGTCTCTGGACTACCCAGGACAACTCATCAGAGTCACCACTATGCTCTGTACAAAGTAATGGGCCTAATTCCTGTTAAAGACAGGTTCATCTACAAGGCTTCCATTTTTTTACATAAACTCCATTCGGGACTTGTTCCATCTATTTAATCCAAGATTTTCTGAGAAGCTACAATACTTTTCCTACAAGATCAAAATCAAGATTTGTCTTTTCTTCTCCTTTCTTTGCTAGCAGCTTTGGACAAAGATCTTTTAAATTCGAAGCTATTCATTTTTAGAATAAATTACAGTACCTGAAACTTTGGTACACAGTAACAAGCTTACAGTTTTTAAAACCTAGGTATTTAAAATGCTCACGGATAACTCTGATTATACTTGAGTTTTTTTCCTTTTATAATTAATGTCATATTTGTGTGTGTGGGATTTGTATTTTATATGTTACATAGTGAATGTTAAATGTACAGTGGTCACTGTGAAAATGGGTAGTATTGCCCATCTGATTACCAATTAAAGAGGGAGTCCGGCCAAAATTTCTGGCATCAATAAATTCAGAATTTCAGTCAGAATATCCTCAATCAGCCTCATCCCAAAAATGAGATCTCTAAGTTACTTTGCTTGAAGGTTACAAGTCAAATTAAGACGGACTTGCAAAAATGGCAACTGTGGCCATTAGGCATCTTGCAGAAAGTAGAGGTGGTGTGCATGAACATTTTGCCTTGCCTTCTGTACATTTTCCAATGTTTCCCTTTAATGATTCCAGGCAGTCAATTCCGACATTGAGATAAATTAATATCCTGATTCCCGTGGGGAGGTAAGAGGCCTAGAATATCATATAAAACATTTCAACTCTCTAAGGCCTAGGGCAGTCTTTCACTTCCTCATCTCGGTCGATACTTCCAGGCAGCCCAGATTTGCACAGTGCTATATCTATTTTCTAACACCCACTGGAAAACTCTAGAACTAATACAAGAAGACCTAGCTTCTGTAGGCCATAGAATGTTGACTTGCCCGCTCCAAGCCCTGGCCTCTATAACAACTAACCTTTACACTCTCACCACATTGAATTGTCTCCATCAAGCCCTGAGAGATAAATGGGTCACACATCATTATTTTAAGATCTCATCACTGACACACAGCCCTGGTTTTAAACTGGCACTAATAGATCACACATATAGACACTGGGACATCTAGGCCTCCAGTATATATTCCAGTTTATTCAAGAGGGAAAAGCAGTTCCTTTTCAGTACTTAAAAGACAACTACCATCTCGCGCAAAGGGAATTTTTCAAGTATCTGCCAGTTAAAAGCTATGTACAAAAGCAAATCTCACACACAGAAGTCAGGGATGTGGATACACCACAAGTTATAATACTTCTCCAATATACTTTGGAGGGTTATCTCCCCTCCCACTTAATCTCAGAGCTTTGTGGGGCTCTAACTTTGCTGAACCCCCTATAGCATGTGTCCTATCACAAAGATTTGGGAGGCTGAACTCCAGGTACAGTGCACACAGGAGGAATGATCCAGGGCAATGAGGACCACACACAAAGTAGCCATCTCACATACACTAAAAGAATTTGCCTAGAGGGTGGCAGTCCACTTTTTAGGACACCCCACATCCAGGCAAAACACCAGACAAAAACGACTCCACTCTGTTGGAGAGGGAGTGGTGAGTGAAAGGTGACAACATAAAGCTGAGGAAAAATTAACCCATTTGGAAGCCAAGCACAAATTGACTTGGGACACCCTTCTTTTACCCCAGATACAGAGGGCCAGAGAAGAACTTAGTGCTATAACGTTAAGAAAGGTAGAAAATGCCTTACGGTTTACTAATCAGAAATACTATGAATAGGGAAATAAAGCAGGTAGACTTTTAGCATTAAAGCTACAGAAGCAGGAGGCAGATAGGTACGTTTCAAAGATCTTCTTGGAATAGAACCCCCAGGCTGTCCTAACTACCCCAACACAAATTGCTAGTGAGTTTCAAAATTAGTATGCTCAACTGTACAGTAGGGAGAGAGACCAAAATCACCAAGTTTTGACAGATGATTTTTAAAGTGGGGTTCATCTCCCCAGTCTGACAGAGGAACAGAAGGACAGTCTGGAGGTCCCCTTCACTGAAGAAGAAATGTTAGCAATGATTAAGACACTTAAGATGGGCAAAGCTCCAGGCCCAGATGGCTTTATTGCCAAGTTTTATAAGAAATTTGCCCAGGACCTGGTCCCATTGCTAGTTAAGGTATGTAATTCAGCCCATGAAGAAGGGGTGATTCCAAACTCCTGGTGTGAAGCCATAATAATAGTGCTTCCCAAGCCCAGGAAAGAACCAAATAAATGTCCCAATTTCCATCCCATTTCCTTATTAAACCAAGATGCTAACATCTTTGCCAAGGCCATTGGAATCAGGCTGCAAAGGGTCATACCACTACTTGTTCACCCTAACCAATCTGGTTTTATCCCAGGGAAACACAATCAAGATAATACCAATTACTTGTTAAATACCCTATCAGCCTCTAAACACTTCCCCCAGGATCCCTTACAGGTGGTGGTTTCAATCAACACTAAAAAGGTGTTTTATTGCCTTGACTGGATATTCCTAGACAGCACGTTAGCTAAATTTCAATTTGGGAATAAATTCCGATGCTGGATTTGAAATCTGTATAATGCATCACACGCTCGAGTGAAAGTAAACAACACCCTGTCCCTTCATTTTCCTGTTGAACAGGGTACCAGAGAGGGATGCCCCCACTCCCCCTCCTTTTTGCCCTGAGCTTGGAGCCCATGGCAACACTCATCAGTCGGAGGACTTTCAAGGCATTTGGGTTAATGGAGAGGAGTTGAGGGTTTCCTTGTATGAGGATGACACCTTGTTGTATGTCTCAGACCCTATCCAAACTTACCAATGATGTTGTGTCTGATCCAAAGATTCGGTCAAGTGTCAGACTTCAAAATTAATGGGTCAAAAACTCAGGTGCTGCCTCTGGGACATTAGTCACATCCCCAGTGGGTCACTTCTAGCTTTAGGTACCTGGAAGTATGGATTCCTAAAGACATAAATAAAGTTATACCAAACCAATTATTGATGGATCTACAGGCAGATTGTAACAGATGGAAGGAACTACCCTTATCGGTCATAGGTTGGGTTGAAACAGTTCGCATGAATATACTACCCAGGTTCCTTTTTGTAGTCTCCTCTTTACCTCTAAAACCTCCCACTTCTTTTTGGAAAACACTGTACAATACTCTGTCAAAGTTTATATGGGTGAGGAAAAAGTCACAGGTTAGATGAAACATACCACCAAAAAACACAAGGGCGGACTTGGGGTCACTGATGTTTGAACTTATTACTGGGCTACTCAACTGCAGAATTTTGTAGCATACTTATCCGTTGCAGGAACACGGGGCTGGGTCCAATTGGAACAGAATACCTTCACACAGGCTAGGATGGCAGATATAATTTTTATGAACGAAGCCAATCTCCGCACTTTGGATGTGACAAGCCCTTGGGCTGGGTTAACAAAACAGGTATGGGAGGAGGTCTGTCTCCAATATACACTACACACTGACCTGAATAAACTGATGCCCATAAGCATGTGTTTAGACTTTCTACCATACAAAATGGACATGGGTTTTCAAAGATGGGTGAGAAAGGGTCTCACTCAAATTGGTCAGTTTTTCCAAGGAGACATAATTAAGTCTTTTCCTCAGTTTTGTACAGAGTTCGGCTTAGGCCCCCAAGATTTATTTGGGTATTTACAACTCCGCCATAATTTAAGCACTGAGTCTAAAAAAGTACAGCTTCAGGTGGAAGAAAATCCTCTAAGATTGCTTCTGTATTTGTTGGCCAATCAGATTCTGGCCAGTAAAAAGATATCCACAATTTATAGAACTTTGCATGGGCTGGAACCAGACAAATTAACGCATATGAAGAGAAAATGGGAGACAGAAACAGGCCTTGTAATTACTGACAAGGAATGGGTGACAGTTTGGAAAGGAATACATAGCACAACAGCCTCTCCTTCATGGCGGGAATTTCGCTGGCAGACAGTCAAACACTACTTGCGCACACCAGTTATTTCTAAACACTATGGGACGCATACCTCTGATGTATGCTGGAGGGGGTGCGAGGAACTAGTCACCCACTCTCACATTTTCTGGGGGTGTCCCCTGCTTAAGGAATTTTGGGGGAAAGTATCTAACAGCACTGGACAAATAGGAGTCCCTCCTCCAACACAGTTTCAGAATTGGATTATAGGCGTTCCCCCTCAGAATGTCACAGATAAAACAAAAAATATCTCTACAATATCTCAGTGGCAGCCGCAACTAAAGTAGTTACCCAATTATGGCTGACCCAGACTCTCCCCTTCGAGGAACTTTGGTTAAAAAATTGTCTCAGAATACAAGAAATGGAAAGAGTGACTTCCAGTTCCGCCCCCGTAGCTGATGGCTGCCTGAGAAGCTCGCTCTGCACTCCTTCTTAACAATTTCCCCTCTATCATCTTAGACTTGCAGTAAAAAACAAGTAACAATAGTGAATAAGAGGGGAAACAAGGGATCCGACCCTGTGAGGATCAGGAAAACAGACAATGGTAGGGAAGATGACGCCAGATCAGAATTGGAGGCCTCCAAGTCGGACACCGCACTTCCACAGCCTACCTCATCACCAGCTAAACTACCTCCTCGGTCTACCGTACTCCGAAGAATAAAACCAAGAAAGTCAAGCTAGATACAATTTATCATGAGCTATGTGCATTTAGGGCAGATATTAAACAGCTCTATACAGAAATTCGTAAAGATGCTACCTTATTAGAACAATGAGCAGATGATTCTGAACATCAAATTACTGCCACAGAGAACCGAGTCGATGATCTGGAAAACCTGGTTCAACAACTACAGGACCAAAACGAAATGTTGGTTGCCCACCAAGAAGATGCAGAGAATCGGGCACGGCACAAAAATATTCGGATTTACTGTATCCCTGAAGGGATCAAAGGCTCCAAAATAAAATAATTTGTTTCCAATTTGTTAAAAGATACTCTCAGTCTCCCTGAAGATCTGCCTCTGGACTTAGAAAGAGTGCACAGGGCTTTAGCACCCAAATCGACATCTTCTACGGCCCCTCCACGTTCAATAATAGCTCGTTTTAACAACTACGTGGTTAAGGAGCAAGTTCTACCTACCGCATGGCGTAAACAAAAAATATTTTGTGTGCAAACAGATTTTATATAGATCATGACTACGCACCCCAAACGATGAAGCTCCATAGGGCTTATCTCCCGTTGCTCCCTACTCTGAAATCACAGGGCATCGAGTTCAACACGCCGTATCCAGCAAAGTTGGTGGTTTTCATGCTGGAGGGGAAGTTAGAATTTTCTACAGCTGCGGAGGCTCGAGAGGCTCTGACCACGAAAGGTATCTGTTTCCCAGGGAAAATGCAGCCTAATACTGTACATTGCAGGCCTCACAACCACCATGTTGGCAAAATGCATCTCCCTCTGTGCGCACCTCGGAAAGAGGAGGTGGTAACTTTAACCCAATCAACCCTAAGCAACGCCTGGCAAAATTTAGTAGAGATGCTTCCACTTCTAAAAATACCTGAGAAAAGAAAGCTGTATCTTTTTGGCGCTCCCGAAGACACGAGGTAATGGGGTGAGGCTCTGAGGTGGGTGCGGGAGGTGATGAGATAGGGAGGGTTATTACCTTCCTGGCCTGGGCCTTGGAGCTGCCTTATACTCTAAAGCCGTGCTGTTTGACCCTCTATATCTGGGAGACTCGCAGCTACTTGTTGAGGTGAGACCTGAGGCTCTATCTCCTCCTGAAGTCCCCCCCCCAAAAAACCTTACTTATCGCACGTACCAGCTGAGACCTATATAAAAGTTCAATATTACTAAGGACTAAGAACTTTATTATATAAGAACTTATTTCCATAAAATCAAGCAAAGTAATTATAGCACTTGGGTTCAGCTTTTCTCTAGTGATGAGTTGTTATGTTCCCTCATGCCAGGATGGTTGTTTTTCTTTTTGTTTTCTTTTTCCCTCTAGCCTTTTGGGAATTCTAACCTGACTTTAATCTGCCTGAAAACAAATGGAGGTTCTTCTTTTCTCTCCTTCACAATTCTGCTGAGGGGCATGACTTTAATACCTGGTTCTGGATGTACATCCAGACTGAATACTGGATTTTAAACCTGAAAAACAGTCTAATCATTTATAATAGGCTGCTGTTAATTCTGTTAGGCTCGCAATGCTTTGCATGTTTATATTTCTGTTATGGGGAGGCACAATATGGAATGATGCATTCTCTAGGTGCCCACCATCACAAGCTTTTTGGGGCTGTTAATTCCCTGCTGACCCTACTTTATTCTTCCAATTTCTTTTTTTGGGGGGGCCTTATAAGCCCACGGAGGGCCCGAGGCAAGGTCTGTCCCGAAGTTAACCCCCATCCTGGGTCAGAGCTCAATTACATCTTTGCTCCCCCAGTATCTATAGGGGAACAAAATAGGGTTTCCCCTACCCTGGAAGCACTCAATTATTTTTTTTTACAACTTTGCTGTTACTCCGAATTTTATACAAATACTTGTTACTGGTTTCAAGTTACTCTTTTTTTAAAATCCTTAGAAGCACCTCAGTAGAGGTACTGATTACTTGGTTGTTAAGTTTCTACAAATCCTTTAATGCCCTGTTGACATGTTGGTTAATGGTAAATGTTCGGTTATATGCAATACTGTCTGAGCCACTTAGAGAGAAAGTAATTGGTTACATAAATGCATAAGATAACATTACCGAAGTTAGAGTTAATTAAAAGAACCTTTCAAAGGATCACCTATATAATACTACAAAATACTAAGAATCCGGGTAAGATGTCACTTCACTGTGGGATGGGGGAGAAGGGAGAAAGAGGTTTCCTGAAAAGGAGAAGGTTATTATCACATATTATTTATGGCTAGCACATCATTAATCATGTCATTCAATGTTAATGGCATTCATAGCCCTATAAAGCGAAAACGCCTGCTGCACTTTTTTAAACAGCACACTCCTGAAATAATCCTCCTCCAGGAGACCCATCTCTCCCAAATTGAGCATGCTAAATTGAAGGCCTGGGGATTTCAGACAGTGGTGGCATCCTCGCATACCTCTGGAAGAAGAAGAGGCACAGCAGTCCTGATACCACATGGGGTACAGTTTTGCATGCAGAAACAAGTAGTAGACAAAGATGGGAATTATACAATTGTTGTAGGTCAACTTTATTCGGAACAGATCACACTGGCCTCAGTCTATCCCCCTCCTGGAAGTAAACCTCAAGTAGCTCGGAAGTTTCTCGAGGAGTATTTGTCACATGCACAAGGTATGTGCATAATAGGGGGAGACTTAGATGTAACCCTGAATCCCTCCAAATCTCGAGCTTCAGCCCTTCAAAAATATTTAAAACAAAACCTCCCCACATTAGGCTTCACAGATATATGGAGACATTTTTTTCCTTCCATTAGGGCATATACTGTACACACTATTCCTCCAAAACCAATACTTCTGCTCGATTAGATTATTTTTTGACCTCTGTGGAGTATCTTGAGTCTATTAGAGATATGTACTTAGGGACATCCATACTATATGATCGTGCCCTGCTTTTTTAAAAAATAGATGTTGCTAAACCCAAAAAACAAGCCTTTTGGAGACTAAACTTGATTCACCTACAAGACCCAGAATTCATGCAAATGGTAAAAAAAACACATACCAGTTATCCAGTTGGATAATAACTCCCCTGAGATTTCTTCAGCCATTAAGTGGGATACCCTTAAAGCGGTACTACGAGGTGAAATTATCAGATACTCTACTAATAAAAAAAGAATTAGAGAGTCCCTGGAAAAAAATTACAAGGGACGCTCTCTAACTTAAAAAAAAAATTATTCCAATGAGACCCCTCAGTTAAACCTGAGCTGCTGGCTACTAAACAGAAACTACAGACATTGATAGATCAAAAAATAGAACAATTACTATATTTAAAATTGAAATCTTATGAAGGGGGCCCTAGAAGAGCCAGGAATTTGGCCAGACGTCTTAGGGGTTTTAAGCAGCAGGCTACGATTACAAAACTTAGAGATCCTAAAACTAGTCTACTTCTCTCTCATCCTACAGCTATTAGGCAAACCATGGCGGACTTTTATAAACTCTTATATACCAAAGATGTTCATCCTACCCCCCCAACAAATTACTAATCACCTATGAAATACCCCACTACCCCATCTCTCAATACAACAGGCAGAGAGATTACTGTGTCCCATTGCAGAGAAAGAAATTTAAGTAACTCTTATACAGACTAAGACCCTAAAAGCACTGGGACCTGACAGATACCCGAATGAATTTTATAAGACATTCCAGAAGTTACTCTTACCCACGATGCTGTCAGCCTTTCTAGAAATTCAAGATGGGGGTCTCCCCCCTCCCTCCTGGCGATATGCTGAAATTGCAGCTATTCCTAAACCAGGAAAAGACCCTACATCAGTGGCTTCATATCGCCCAATTTCAAAACTAAACTGTGATTACAAGGTCTTCATGTCAATTCTGGCCCACAGGATTGATACACTTTGGCCCCAATTTATAGACAAGGACCAAGTCGGATATGTAATGAAACACATGAGGCGATCCAACAGGTCCTATTACTCTCGGAATATGCTACTCAAAGAAAATTCCCCTTAGTATTTCTTGGGCTCGATGCCAAGAAAGCTTTTGATAGGGTGTCATGGCCCTTTCTATGAGCTACATTAAAGCATTTCGCCTTCCCAGAGAAATTTTTTTCTCAAATTCAAGCAATGTACCACTCCCCAATAGCTTATCTTAAATTGGATGGCTCACTTCCCCCCCCATTCCCTCTATCTAGAGGCACTAGACAGGGTTGTCCTCTATCCCCACTGCTATTTGCCCTATATTTAGAACCACTAGCTGCCAATATTAGGAAACAAACTAGAGTAGAGGGAATTCCCTTGGGGGGTAGACTGTATAAACTTACTCTATTTGTGGATAACATCGTTTTGACCCTTGCTTCGCCAGAAACCTCCATCCAGGCAGTCTGGGAGAAATTAAATATTTTGGGGGAACTTTCAGGATACAAAATAAACTGCTCTAAAACAGAGGTTCTCAACTATGCATTCACACCCTCGACACAATTGAAAACCAAGTTCCCATTCTGGTGGCATAGAGTGGAAATGAGGTACCTAGGAGTAAAAATATCCCCTCCAAATGGATACATCTGGAGTTGGTAAATTTAGAACCAATTACTCAACAAATTGCTACAGACCTTTCTAAATGGACACAGCTATTTTTGGGAATGGTCAATCGAGTTGAAGCCATACAACAGAATGGTCTACCCGGCATACTCTTTTTTTTTTTTACAAGCTTTACCTGGCTTCCCCTCGGACTTCTTCTTCCGGTCATGGGACAAACTGATTTCAAGGTTTATTTGGAGAGGGGCTGCACCTTGAGTGAAATATACTTTATTACAACTTCCTAGGACACAGGGTGGACTTAACCTACCAAATCTGAGGGATTATGCTAGGGCAACACAAACCCGTACAGCCCTTCTGATCATAAACACTTCATACTCCGCATACTGGAAAGATATAGAAATAATCTTAAATGGACTAGAACCTCTCTTTTCATATCTCCTAGGTGATACGTCATGATCCTTCCCCCGACATGATTTTTAAAAACTTCAGAGGGATTTCTTAAAAACTGGTTTCATGCAATTAAGTTTAACCTATCCTCATCTGAGAAATGTTTTCTTTCGGCATTGGCATATAATTCAAATGTCTACTCACCCACTCTGACTCAGCTACTTCAAAGATGGGAAACATATTCTATTAACTTCATTTTTCAGCTAGTAGGCCCCCTGGGAATATATTCCTTCTCCTACTTAAAATCCATATACAAATTACCTTCAAGTGAATTCCATACTTACTTGGCCTTTAAAAATAAAATTCTTCTTATTGAGGATTCACTTACTAAAACTGCAGAATCCCCATTGGATCTAATGAAGTTGATTATCAAGGCCACTGTTTTTCGGTTTTTACCGGAAAATCCGTTAAAATTCCGGAATTAAGGCTGCCTGAAAACCGTTAAAAACGACGATTTCATGCAATCTGGCATTTTCTATCAGATCAGTAAATCTATAAAAAAGTGCGTTTTTCTTTTAATTCCTTCCTGTACTATTTTCAGTTTGCTTCATTTAATGCTCTGTATATTAAGCCTTCTTTAATTCTGATTATTTATGCACATACTAAAAAATGATAAAAGAATCCTGGTAAAATCCGGAAATTAGAGTAACAATCACCGGTGAAATTCCGGAATCTTAAGTCTTGAAAACAGAATTTAGTTGTTTTAATCACCGTAAATCAGTGGCCTTGTTGATTATCCATAATCTAAAATGGGGAACCCAGGAACATATTGTTAGTCATCTATATCAGGCACTTCGTATAAGGAGAAATCCAGATTTTGATCTGGTTCAAATAAGGTGGGCTAAAGAGTTAAATACAGAACTGGAGGCAAACACTTGGTTAGCATCTACCTTTTATTACTCCAGGGTCTCATTGACCACTTACTGGATGGAATTTGCCTGGAAAACCAGGGTTCGTTTCTTCAGAACACCTGATATTTTAGCTAAGTTTGGGGAAGCAAATTTAGGCTGCTGCTGGAGGGGATGTGGTCACCCCAAAGCAGGAAATGAACATATATTTTGGTCATGCCCATTTCTCCATACATATTGGAGAGAGGTTTTGGAGGAGCTTAATGGTATATTTGATGTTTCTGATTGGTTTACCCCAGCCTTTGTTCTCACGGCAACCCCCCCAGATCAAACACATGAACTGGATGCAATATAGAATCGTCACATTACTAATTTTAATAGCAAAAAAAGTTATAACTAAACTTTGGCTCACGAACATCATTCCGGTAAAGGAATCATGGAGAAACCTCACATATGAAGTCTACAACTTGGAATGTATTTAATCCAAATTGAACAATAGAAGAAAGAGCTTTAATAACGGATGGAGGAAGTGGATATCTTATCAATTAGAGCACTATCCAGAATTTATTCCATGATGGGGGATAGTAAATCACAAATTATTTATGTAATGTCCATAACTTAAAAACCATTATCATTATCCATCCAGATTGTTTTGCAGGGGACGTCTGAGGGTCAAACTAAGTTATTACTGACAAACTCATTAGGAGATTCTATAAACCCAGTCAAGTACTTTAACAAAATTATCTGGGTATTAACTTGGAACCTTGAGACCTGTTGCCTTAATGCTATGAGCTCCTTGGGCCCTAAAAATGGGACTTGGGTACGAAACTATGACATAATATTCTGCTATGTTAATGTAACCAACGAATCTATGTATTGCATATCAAATGTGATTGAAAATGGATATATTGTTTTATTTAAAAATAAAATAAAAATTACTACTTAAAAAAAAAAGAAATGGAAAGAGTAATGACACAACTATGGCTACAAAAGTGTAAATTCAAGAGCCGCTGGTTCCTTTTTTTCATTATCAAGCTGTGAAAGAAGGTAAAAATGTTCTAGATATTCTGACTCATCTGGAGTAAGTGGTTAAAACCCACTAACTGGATTAGTATGAACTACCTGTATATCATTTTAGGATATACGGCTCGGGTCCTCCCCCCTCTCCCTAGCCGGATTGTAGAATCATAGGCACATTAATACTTAGAACAGTCCGACCGGACCAACCTTGATAATCAGGGATACTATTATGTGCCCTTTTTTTGATTCACTTAGACTTTCATATCGATGGCCCCCTATTGATGTTTCCTTGAATGTGTTCCATTTTTAATTGTTGTTTCTTTGAGGTTCCATTTTGGTTAGTTGTTTTGTGTTCAGTGTCATTGTTGGTATTAGGTATATATATACTTGGCTTTTCTAAGGGATCTCCATAGGATTAGTGACTTGCACATAACATAGAGAATTGTGTATGAGTAAGCATACACAACAAGGCAGTTGTGATCGAGAGGTTTCCGTGGTAACCAGAGACCTCGAGAGCGTAGCTCGAAAGGTCCGTTACCACGGAAACCTCAAGATCTTACAACTGCCTTGTTTGTGTATGGTTGCTCATACACAATCTTTATAGTGTATGGGCAACCATACGCAGTACTGTGAACACAGGAACAAGTATCTGTCCAAAAAAGCTTACTTCTGTTTCTGCCGCATGCTTGGCCTTCCGGCGTTGCCGTGCGCCACTCAGTGCGCATAGCGGCGAATGTGTTCGATCTTGTTGTGCTGCACCAGTGACGACTCAGTGCAGCACAACAAGACCAGACGCACCAAGCGTAGGTCAACAACGCTGTTCCAGGCATGATTTCCATGCGGAACAGCGTTCCACCATACACTATATTGTCATTTTCATAGACTGTAACCTTGAATTTTCAAAATTGTTTTTTTTTTGCCCCAGCATATGAACATGGCAGATGCTACTTATAACATGCAACCCAAAACATTGTTTTATGGACCAACCATGAAAACAGGGTTTGGAGGCAGATTTGATAATGACACCTGCTATGTTCATTCAATGAGGGTAAAAAACATGAGTACATAGGTACATAGAAGCATAGAATTTGATGGCAGATAAGGACCGCTTGGCCCATCCAGTCTGCCCATTTCTCCCTACCTACACTATTACTGCAATATGCCAAAGTCAGAGGGTCTCCAGTAATTCCCCAGTAGTCCCCAGTTACCCCCAGTATACACTGTGGGTGCCCTGTGCACTCTGTACATAAAAATAGAGATCTTATGCAGCTGCAGCAACAATGGCTTGGATGGAATGCTGTGCTGAGCTGCTCATGCACAGCATTCCACCCTAACCATTCTGGAACCAGAAGCCCTGGTTTCAAAAAGTTTTAATAGTTTTTTTTTAGTGTATTCCTGGGTAGCTGTAGAGGAGGAAGGACACAGCAAGTTAAGGGGAAAGGGAAGAGTCTTACCTGTTGTCAAAGCCAGGGCCAGATTAAGGCAACCTGGGGCCCTAGGCCCAAGAGAAATCAGGGGCCCCCCTCACTGTAACCATGCCTTTTCACCATGACCGCACCTCTTGGCTATTTCATATCAGTTACTGAAACATGAAAACAATGTTCTTACTGTCCCTAAAAAGTGGCACTAAAAGCTTCAAATTAATGAAACTGGCCAGCCCAGTGGCGCTGAGGGTTGAGGCATTGGACTCCACACCTTGCACCCGTCGGTGCCCCAGTTCAGTGATGGACTCGGGTCGCCAGGGGTTGGCCATGGGTAGAAAGATTGAGCACCCAACGGCTGCTCTCCTTCTCCAGGGAGGAGTGGGATGCTGGCCCTGCCACTATGCCGCCATCACCTGGGTGACCACAGGCGGTGCTGGTATGGTTGGGAAAGCAGACAGACAGGGAGGGGCCGATGTCACCCGAGGACTGGAGCGGAGGCACGTCTCTATGTGCCTTCATCTCACTGGTCCTCCTTCAGCTCTGATGTTGTCAGGGGGTGGACCAGAATAAGGAAAAACACCCCTCAGCTGATCTAGGCAAAGGGCTCCCACACTGCTGTGACCATGGAGGAACCAGGAAGGAACTTTAGTTGCACATTCCACTGAGGATCGGAGGAGGTAGGATGGACTCATCCACCCCACCCGGGGGGGGGTCAAATCAGGTCTCTAGAGTTCTATAGGAGTGGGGCACCTATGGGAGCATCCTTCAGGTCCTCATGGTGCAGACTGGGTGTATTGGGATGCCTGGAGAGAGGGACCAGTCATGGTACAAGTGGGAGCATAAAGAGATAGTAAAAAAAAAATTAATGAAACTAATACTATCTGTATGGAACAATAACAATAGCCTGAGTTTTGATAATTTAGAGAAAATAATTAATAATAGGCCTGGTAAAAAAAATTTTTTGTATGCAAAATGTCATGATTTGCACTTCTCCAAAGCCCCCCACCCCCAAACACACTTGTGTGCACTCTCAGTCTGGGTGTTATCATACTGTCCTGTCAGGTAGCATGAACCAGGATGTGTGAGTTTTGTTGGGTTGGGTAGGGACTGATCTCTAAAGGAGGCTAAGTCCTGGGTGGTGTAGGAATTAAGTTTGTGGTTTACTAGGGAGTTTATGAAAATGAACTTTAGAGATTATACTGCAAAGCGAGTGATTATTGGAAGAATTTGAAATCATTCTCAGGATAAAACCAGGGTACTAAATGAGAAAAAGACCGAGGTAAAAAGGTCAGTGGGGGATGCTGCAACAGAAGGTAAAGCCATCAAAAAATGGAGAGCAATGAGTACCAATGCCCGTAGTCTGAGTAACAAGCTTCCTGAATTAGTGGCCTTGATGGAGGAGGAACATCTGGATATCGTGGCAGTCACAGAAACATGGTACACACAAAACCATGACTGGGACGTAAACATACCAGGATACACTATCTACAGAAGGGACAGGGAGGGTAAAAGAAGAGGAGGAGTAGCTCTTTACATAAGGGAAGGAATCAAAGCAACAGAACAAAAGGGAAAACACGGAGGAAAAGAAGCACTGTGGGTAAATTTGGAGACCAGCAATGGCACCACAATCCGCACAGGGGTTGTATACAGACCCCCTTCTCACGGGAAGGAAACGGACAAGGAAATGATAGAAAGTATACTTAGAATGGCAGAAAAAGGGGAGATATTGCTGATGGGTGATCTGAATATGCCAGATGTTAACTGGAGTGCAGTTGCAGCAGCCACTTCGAAGAGTGGGGTTATTCTAGATACCCTGCAGGGGGCATGCCTTAGACAACTAGTACTGGAGCCCACTCAAGAGAGAGCAATCTTAGACCTGGTTCTCTCAAATGGCGATGAAGAGAGGATCACAGATGTAGAAGTGAGTAGCCATCTGGGAACCAGCGACCATCGAACAGTATGGTTCACAATAAACACAGCAATAGAGTCAAGCCATGCAAAGGCAAAAGTATTGGACTTTAGGAGGGCTGACTTTGCCAAAATGGGTGAGTGCCTAAGGAATGCACTAGCAAATGGGCAGGAAGGAGGGGTGGAAGAACAATGGGGAATAATAAAAACTGCCATCACAGAGGTAACAAGCCTTTGTGTGAAGCAAATAAACCAAACAAAACGATGTAAGAAACCACTATGGTTCTCAAAGGAAGTGGCAGTGAAGGTTCAAGAGAAAAAGAAAGCAGTCAGGAAGTACAAGGAATCACAGAAGGAGCAGGACAGAGAACTGTATCAGCTAAAGCAAAAGGAAGCTGGGAAGGCAGTCAGAACAGCAAAGGCCCAAACTGAGGAAAAGATAGCCAAGTCAGTTAAGAAGGGGGATAAAACCTTTTATAGGTACATCAGGGAGTGAAGGAAGACCAAGGGAGGGATAGTGAGGCTTAATAAAGGAGAGGGAGGGTGGGCAGAGGGTGACTGTGAAAAGGCAGAGATACTAAACAAATATTTTTGCTCAGTATTTACAAAGGAAGAGGGGGAGGTACCTAAAACAAACAGTAGAAACACTCTGGATACAGAAGTTGATACCAGCCCATTTACAGAAGAAAGGGTTCTGAAAGAACTCTTAAAACTGAAGGTGGACAAAGCAATGGGGCCTGATGGGATCATCCCAGAATTCTAAAAGAACTAATGTAGAACTAGGACACCACTGACTACCCTCTTAACAAATCTTGGGAGGATGGGGTGGTACCCGAGGACTGGAGGAGGGCAGATGTGATTCCCTTTCACAAAAGTGGGAGCAAGGCAGAAGCAGAAAACTACAGGACCTGTTAGTTTAACCTCAGTGGTAGGGAAAATGATGGAATCACTTCTGAAGGAAAGAATTGTTGAGTATCTAGAGGCCAGAGGGGCACAGGACCCAAGGCATGGATTCACAGCGGAAGGTCATGCCAGACAAATCTGATAGATTTCTTTGACTGGGTGACCAAAGTAGTAGATCAGGAGGGGCTGTGACATGGCCTACCTAGACTTTAGCAAGGCATTTGACACAGCCCCACATAAAAGATTAATATACAAGTTAGCCAGCCTGGGAGGGGGTCCTAAGATGACAGCCTGGGTAATGAATTGGCTGGAGAATAGGACACAGAGACTAATAGTAAGTGGAGTCCACTCTGAAGAAAGGGGGGTTACTAGTGGGGTACCGCAGGGTTCAGTATTAGGACCGGTCCTCTTCAATGTCTTTATAAGTGACATTGCAGAGGGACTGGAAGGAAAAGTATGTCTCTTTGCAGATGACACAAAGATCTGCAACAGAGTTGATGCACAAGGTGGTGGAAAGGATGAGAAGGACTTGGCAAGGTTAGAGGAATGGTCAAATATATGGCAGCTTAGATTCAATGCTAAGAAGTGCAAGGTAATGCAGCTGGGAAACAAAAACCCAGGAGAAGAGTACACAATGGGGGGTGAGATACTAACAACAACAAAAATGGAAAGGGACCTGGGGGTAGTCATATCAGATGACCTAAAGGTGGGCAAGCAATGTGAGAGGGCAGCAAGTTATTATCCCTCTGTACAGACAGCTGGTCAGACCCCATCTGGAGTACTGCGTGCAGTTCTGGAGACCCAATCTCAGCAAAGACATAGACAGAATGGAAGCTGTCCAGAGGATTGTAACTAAAATGGTGCAGGGTCTGCACCGGAAGACATATGAAGGGAGACTTAAGGAGCTTAATATGTATAGCCTCGAGGAAAGGAGGGAGAGGGGGGACATGATAGAAACTTTCAAGTACCTCAAGGGAATCAACAAAGTCCAAGAGGGTAGCATCTTTCAAAAAAAGAGGTGTGCAAGAACCAGGGCAAATTTGAAGATGGGGGGCGGCTCAGAGGTAATTTAAGGAAGTATTTTTTCACAGAGAGGGTTGTGAATGCATGGAACAGCCTTCCAGAGGAGGTTGTGGAGTCAAAAACAGTGGTGGAATTCAAGCATGCATGGGTCAGTCATAAGGCAATTCTAGGAGGTGGGGGTAGGAAGAAGTAGGCTGCTGGTTAACTAGGATCAGCAGCTTATCCATTAGGTAGGGAAATGGGCAGACTGGGTGGGCCAAGCGGTCCTTATCTGCCGTCAAATTCTATGTTTCTATGCAAACATTTCTGTTATTGATAAGTAAGCCAGCCAGTCAGGATCCATAAATGGCAAGATTTACTGATGGGAATCTTAAAATACATTCATTTGTTCACCCTGAAAACAGAGCTGTAAGAAGGTCAGAACTTCAGTATGAGCCAGATGAGAGAAATAAAAAAAGAGTATGATTTTAATTGTACTAAAACTTATTGTAAATTTCTTAATTTTAGGAGTGAGATTAAATATTTGTTTTTTATTTATTGAGATATTGGAATTACAAACCTTTGAGTCAGAGACTCCTTTGCAAAGACTCCATGTCATGAAGCACAAAACAAGAGAAGTGGATAATACAGTGAAAGGTATTACAAATAAATGCGGAGGGTAAAACAACCCAGAGTCAAGAATGGTACAAAGGTAACGAGCAATACATTGAAATGTATTTCATCTGAATGCGGAGGGTAAAACAACCCAGAGCCAAACGTGGTACAAAGGTTTCAAGCAAATTAAACTATTGCTTACATTCAAATTTCAAGGACGATACAAGGTTTCCTAAGCCAATAAAACAGATACTTAAGATACAATATAAAGCATACACACTGAATTACACTATTAATCTTTTATAGTTAAGAGTAAGATTCTAAGCTGGGATTCTAAATGGGTGTGAGAGACAAAGCAAAGAAAATGTGCTTGTCCACACCTTAACGGTCATCCTGGCTGGGGCCCCTGAAGCTATCAGCTGCACTTAACACCTAATCAGGGAGGTGAGAGTCATGTCACAGTTCAGACACTGACATACTCAGTGGCTGAGTCCTTTCCAAAAAACGTGCAGCTCAGGCAGAAACAAAAGGATATACAGCAAATATACAGTATGTTAGGGATTGCTGGGGGGTCCCTGTCAAGCAGGGGCCCTAGGCCTGTGCCTATGTTGTCTATGCCTTAATCCGGCCCTGGTCAAAGCCATCCCTGAGAACTTGTCTGTGCTCCTGCTCTGCCTCCAGCACCTGAAGACTGCCCCAGAAGGATGACGTGGTCAGTGGTGTCATCGGGGCACCACAAGAAGAAATAAAAACGTCCGGTTCGGTCATTGGGCTGTGTGCCCTGCTGTTTATTTGTTTTTGCCCCCCATTTATTTTAAAAGTTAATTTAGGTCCCTCGTCGGTGGCTTGCAAGAGTCACATCGCCAGTTGTTCGGTCGGCCATCTTAGGCCCCCTGCTGTCCTCCCAACTGCCTGCTGAATCTCCCTCCCACTGCCTGCACACCTCTCGCCTCCCGATCCAGCCCTTCGGCATCTTCTGGTGTGGTGAGTTGGCAGCAGCACCTGCATTGTGTTGTCCGCCCAAGAAACAAAAGACTGTTTTTTTTTTTGTTTAAATTATTTGCGCTAAGCGCAGAAGAGGAGTGGCTGAGCGCCACGGGGAGGATCAGGTCAGAAGGACCCGAATTAGTGTTTGAGAGGGGCGGGTGCAGCAACGCCCATGGGGAAGGGCCAAGGAAGCAAGGCCAGTCAAGAGGCCTATTAATATTAATGAAAGGGGCAGGAACAAGGCAGGACGAAGGAAAAGAGTGGCAGTAGGCTCAGAGAGCGCCAGGAAAATTAAAGGGGCTCTGCCACTCCTGGGCATATAACAAAATTAAAGGGGCAATCCAGGCCCAGTGTAAGAAAGGGCTACCAAGCCCATTCAGAGAGGGCACCAGGCCCAGTTTAAGAGGGGCACCAGGCCCAGTTTAAGAGGGGCACCAGGCCCAGTTTAAGAGAGGGCACCAGGCCTAGTTTAAGAAGGGCATCGGGCCCATTTTAGAGGGCACCAAACCCATTTTGAAGGGCACCAGGCCCAGTTAAGGGAAAGGCAACAGGCCCAGTTACGAAGGGCACCAGGCCCAGTTTAAGAAGGGCACCAGGCCTAGTGAGGTAGGGCAAGCTAGGCCCTAGAAGTAAGTAGGTACCAGGCCTAGCAAGCTAAGGCAAGCCAGCCCAGTAGTAGTAAAGGGCTAACCAGGCATAGTGAGTTAGGGCAAGCCAGCCCAGCATTAGTAAAGGGCTACCCAGGCCTAGTGAGTTAAGGCAGCCAGCCTAGTAGTACTAAGGGCACGAGGCCCAGCCAAGTGAAGGCACCAGGCCCAACAGTAATAAAGTAGGAGTACCACAAGACCCAGGACCCATAACTAGCTATTTAGGCCTACAGCTGTGTTAGGGGCCCAGCATAGGAGCAACCCCAGATTTAATAGGAGCCTAGCTAGCCACGTAAGCCCTCCAGTGTAAAAGGGGCCCGGTCACCCATCTTTGGTATAGCCTTCCCAAAAGCCTACTTCTCACTGTAATGTTTCCACAGTAACAGGAGAACCCAATTTAGCTAGAAGGGACCCCATTAGAGTTAGGACCACCAGAGCTAGGGTTTAATCTGTATGATAAATTGCCTGTATATTTACTGTGGTCTGGACACTGAGACTATATAGTTATTGATCACTACAGCAGGATTTGAGACTCTGTTTGCATTTTCCTACGTTATTAGTCATTCACAAACATTACTGAATGTCAGAACTGTCTTGCATTGCTGTGTGCCAGGATTTTGGTGCTGGATAACCATCGGAATCAGTCTTCAACTGTCTTCAGAATCACTTCACCCTGAAGCAACCCTGTCAGACTTCACCCATCCTTCAAGAATCATCCTCCAGTGCATCCAGAAGCAGACAACAGCCAATCCGAGAAGAGCCGTACCACAGTCGCCTCACAGTTGCATTGTCCCATTTATTTTCCTCTCACAGTTTCTCAGTACGGTTTGGCCCAGTGCAGAAGTCTGCCGTCTATTTTCTTGTTTTCACGTCCGCAGCAGAGCACTGGTCATCCCGTCGGTGTCAGTTCTCTGAATGACGTTCCGTTTATTGTTTTAGTGTGTCCTGGCTTGTCCGTCTGTGCACTCCAAGTTGGTCGCAGTTCAACATACGTTTTATTGTTTTGGTGAGTGCCTTGGCTCATCCGGCCTTGGAACTCAGAAGACCGACGCACTTCGACGCCCAGAGAGAGTGGTTGCCTGGAGTCCAAGAGTAGTCCAGAGGTCCTGATCCAGTGGGAGCATCAGCCAGTATGTGTCTTCAGTCCAGAGGGAGTGCTTGCCTGGAGTCCAAGAGTGGTCCAGAGGTTCAGATTCTCCCAACCCAGTGTGTTCATCAGCTTAGAGTATATCTTCAGTCCAGAAGTGGACTGCTGGTTGGTTCTTCTTCTTGATCCCTTCACTTGGCAATCCAGAAGCGGATTGTGGCCAAGTGGTTTGATTCGCCTATTCTTTCTGGGCAGTCTAGAAGCGGACTGCAGCTGGATCTTGTATTCCTTTCTGGCAACCCTAGAGAGGTGTGCTGTAGCCAAGGGTCCATCATCTGTTAAATCCTCTCTGCATCCTTAGCTTTTCCACCAAGGTTCTGTGTTTCACTGAGCAACCAGTGGAGTGTTTCCATATTTCTTTCATCGACAGAGAAAGTTACGTGCACCAACTGACAATCATCGATCGCATAGACTCTTCTTGTAGTATTGGAATGACTGTAATTCTAGAAACCTAAGTTTTAGGGAGAGGTGCACCTCGGGGTTAGAAGTACATATTTGAAGATAAGTAAGATGCTCTTACAGTGTAGCTGTTACAGTCGATAGATCCATTCTGGCATTTTATGCTGTAGAGTTTTCCCTCTTATAGGGAGGTAGAAAAGTAGAAATAAGACGCTCTTACAGCGTAGCTGTTACAGCCCATTATTCCTCTTGCCTATAGTAAAGTAGTAGCTTGTGTATATATCATTGCCCCTCTCTTGTGATCCCACCCGATAATCAGATGCTAATAAACTAGTTCCTTTTCTCCACTCGTGCCTCCTGCCTCTCCATTTTGGTGAAGAATTACATCACGTAGCCAAACAGAAAAAGAACTGCTTTACCACCTGGGAGGGTGTATTGGAATAGCCTGATATTCATAGCTTTTGGCTCACTTCACTTGGCATTTATTACCATCCAAGCATCACATTACATCACACCATCCCCCTATCTTTCAGCTCACTTCATTACTACAGACCATACCCAGTATACAGCTTTCTCTCCTTCCCCACTTCCTTTCCTCTATAATTCCATTGTGCTTATCACATGCATTCTTGAACTCCATCACTGTTTTCACCTCCACCACCTCTGATGGAAGGCTGTTTCAGGAATCCACCACTCTTTCTGTGAAGAAGTACTTCCGCACATCTCTCCTGAATCTAACACCCTCTAGCTTCATAGCATGTCCCCTTATTCTTGAGTACCTTTTCTTCTAAAAAATACTCCCACCTGTACCTTATTTACCCCATGAGAAATTTAAAGGTCTCTATAATATCCCCTCTCTCCCTCCTCTCTTCCAGGGTGTACATATTGAAGTCCTTTAGTCTCTCCTCATACGGCTTTTGATGCAGACCCTGCATCATTTTAGTGCCCTCCTCTGGACCACTTTTCTTCTGTTTATATTCTTCTGGAGATGTAATCTCCAGAACTAGACACAGTATACAATGTGAGGTCTTAACAGCGATCTATACAGAAGCAACAACATCACCCCTTTCTGCTGGTAATACCTCTCCCTATGCTCTCCAGTATCACATTAGCCCTCCCAACTGCCTTAAGGTCTTCCAGTATAATTATCCCAGGTGTCTTTCCTACTTGGTGGTCATCAATACCACCCCATCCATTTTGTACTCTGCCCCTGGATTTCTGTGCCCTAAGTGCTCAGACTACTCAAGGATGGTGCCCAACCCCTAGCTAGACCTTTGACCTGGCTGATAAACAGATCCCTGCTGGAAGGCACCGTTCCATACCAGTGGAAATAGGCTAATGTGATTCCCATCCGCAAGGGTGGCTCCAGGGAGCATACTAGTAACTACAGGTCAATTTCCCTTCTCTGTCTGCTTGCCAAACTGCAGGAAAGACTAATATATAGCCAACTCCATGACTACCTGGAGACCCACCAACTACTGGCCTCCTCTCAACATGGTTTTTGAATGAACCATGGCACGGACACTGCCCTCACGAACCTAACAACAGACGTACTCAGAGCCATGGACAAAGGGACCCCCACTGGCGTAGTATTCATTGACCTGTCCAAGGCCTTTGACCTTGTCAACCACAACCTCCTGCTAGTAAAACTCAAAAAGATAGGCCTAGACCCCCTAGCTCTTAAGTGGTTCGAGAGCTATTTATCTGACTGTACCCAAAGAGTTAGTTGGAAGGGTGCGCTATCAGACCCGTTACCCCTTAAGGAGGGTGTACCATAGGGCTCGATCCTTGGTCCCGTACTTTTCTCGCTGTTTACCAATTATCTAAACCTACACTGCAGAGGAAGCACAGTTGTACAATATGTGGATGACACCGTTATACTCCGCTCCTTGGATAACCTTGGGGCTCTCAGCACCTTACTCCAATCTGACCTCATGTCACTGGAGAACTGGCTAAAAATAAACAGAATGGTCTTGAACACAGGCAAAACAAAAGCCATGCTGTTTGGGGCCAGATCCATAGGGCAAGACAGGACCAGCTCCCTACAGTTTAAGTCACTGGCTGGGACCAACATTGAAGTTGTGCCCTCCTTAAAATACCTAGGGCTCATGCTTGACCAAGGTCTCACCTTCAGGAATCATGTGGAACAAGTGACCAAGTCTATCCATGGGAAACTTGGCATTTTGTATCGGATTAAGGACTAGCTTATTCCAGAAGCCAGGCTCTCCATTGCTTCATGCATCCTGCTCCCCACACTGACCTATGCAGCCCCTTTAATACAGGGCATGGCCAAGCTGGAGGTCTACCAGATGCAGATTTTATATAACAAGGTAGCGAGGTTCACGACCCAGGATCATTCCAGAAGCCACCGCTGCGACACACTTGCCAAACTACAGTGGCCTTCTTTCGAAGCATGTCTCCAGTATCCTCTCCTCTGCCTAGCATTTAAAGTGCTCAGCCCTACTTCTCCACTCAGCCTCTCATCAACCTTAGCCTCCAAATATAATCCTCGATCCCTGAGGTCCACAGGGAGGACTCTACTAGAAACCCCTAGGGTCAGGACCAGCGCAGGCCAGAAATCGTTCTCCTTCACAGCCCCCCATCTGTGGAACAAACTTCCATCAGAGATACAGGAAGCCCCCTCGCTCATGAACTTCCATACCAGGCTCAAGGGGCAGCTACTCGACGCAAGCACATGCCTGTGTCATGGCACATGACAGCCCCCCCCCACAGGCTTATCTAAAAGAGTTGTACCAAACCTCTTTGGATAGTTTGCCTCTACTGTTAAGAATCACTGTCAAAACTGTAAATATTGAACTGTATGTCAGCTAATACCTGTATACTGTCTATTCCACCTTGTATACCATGTAACTACCTGTAATGCCATTGACTGTCTCTCCAGGTCGCCCCTGAAAAAGGGACCTTTGGGGCCCAGCGGGCCTACCCAGTCATCAAAATTCAATAAATAAATAAGTGCTGGATTTCTGTGCCCTAAGTGCATTATTTTGCACTTCTTCACATTGAAAGCCAGAAAGCCTTGACCACTCCTCAAGTTTTCTCATGTCTTTGCTCATCATTTCCACCCCTCCCCCAGAGCATCTACCCTATTGCAAATTTTGGTGTCATCTGCAAAGAGGCAGACCTTCCCTTTCAGCTCCTCTGCAATGTCACTTATAAAGACATTAAAGAGGATCTGTCCCAGCACTAATCCCTAAGGCACCCCCAGTCACCCTCCCTTCCTCGGAGTGAACTCAGTTTACCACCACCCTCTGTCTCCTATCCCCTAACCAATTTCTTAGCCTGTTTATCACCTTTCGGCCCACTCCTAAGCCACCCAGCTTGCTTACTAGTCTCATATTTGGAAATGTTACAAGCCTTACTGTTACGAGAATGCCTGGCCATTGGTAGTTTTAAACCAATGTTGAAAACATATTTGTTCTCTCAGGCATTCCCAGACTGAATTTTAAATTGATATTGCTGTATTTTATATTGTGGCTATGCTCTGTATAGTGCCTTGACATTGAAAGGCGCTATATAAATAAAGTTGACTTGACTTGACTTGCCTCCTCCCTGCTACTTTTGTGTAGTGAGACCACATCCGCCCTCCTCCAGTTCTCTGAAACCTCTCCTGTTTCCAAGGATCTGTTAAATAGAATTGTTAGAAGTGCAGCCAGTTTTTCCCTGAGCTTCCTCAATACCCTTGAATGCATTCCATCTGGCCCATTGCTTTGTCCACTTTCAGATTAGCAAGTCCCTTCAGAACTCTAGCCTCCAAAAAAGGATTAGTGTCCACCTCCCTCTCTCCAAAACTTCTGTTATTTCGTGGCCCCACCCCTTCTCCTTTCTCTGTCAAAACTGAACAAAAGTATTTTTTCAGGATGTCTGCCTTTTCTTGGTCCCCCTATGCAGAGTCCCCTTCCCTTTTTAACTTTACAATGCCACCCCTGGCCTTCCTCTTTTCACTTACAAATCTAAAAAATGTTTTGTCCCTTTTCGTTACCTCCTGAGCTATTCTCTCTTCAGTTTGTGCCTTTGTGCTCCTTACTGCTTTCCCTGCTTCCTTATGTTTCCCCGACACACCTCCCTATCCTCCTTCTTCTGCATCTCCTTACACCTTCTTAATGCTACCTTTTTAACCTTTAACTTTTCAACCATCTCTTTCGAGAGCCATGGCAGTCTCTTTTTCCTCTTGCTTTTTCTCATTTGTTTGACACAGAGATTTGTTGCTTTTACTATGCTCCCTTTTACCTTCGCCCACTATTCCTCCACCCCACTCAGGCCACCACCACCCCACAAGGTCATCCCTGTGGCATTCACCCATCTTTATAAAATCTGCCATCCTGAAGTCCAGGACCCTTACCCTTGTGTTCCACAGCCAGCCCTATATTGAACCACACCATACAGTGATTACTGGTTCCTAAGTGGTCTCCCACCTAGACATCTGCAACACTGTCCCTGTTAGTGAGTACCAGGTCCAGTATTGCCCCATCACAAGTGGGTTCACTGACTAGTTGTCTGAGGAATGCCCCCTGTAGAGAGTCCAGGATGTCCTGCTTCTAGATGAAGGTGCTGCTGGAAGGCTGTAATCTGAGAAGAGCTACAGGTTGGGGGGGGGGTTGACTGTCACCAAAGAGGAAAGGGACCTAGGGGTTATCATCTCTATTGACCTTAAGGTATCAAAGCAGTGTATAAAGGTGGCAGGGAGGGCTAGTGGCATGCTGGGGTGCATAGGCAGGGGTATCACTAGCAGGAGGTGGGAGATGGTGATGCCATTATATAAAACATTGGTAAGACCTCACCTGGAGTACTGCGTGCAGTTCTGGAGGCCACACCTGCGCAAGGACATAGATAAGGTGGAGACTATCCAGAGATGGGCAAAAACGATGGTGCAAGGCATGCACCACAAAACATATGAGGAGAGACTAAGGGACTTCAATATGTACTCACTAGAGGAGAGGAGACAGCGGGGGAACATGATTGAAACTTTCAAGTACCTCAAGGACATAAACAAGGTGCAAGTGGGGGACCTTTTCCAGTGTAGAAAAAGTACTACAACAAGGGAGCACAATATGAAATTGGAAGGGAGTAGATGTGGGGGTAATGTGAGGGTGTTTTCTACACAGAAAGGATAGTCAACACTTGGAATAGTTTGCCACAGGAGGTAGTAGGAGGCAAGCACAGTGGAGAGCTTTAAGCATGCCTGGGATAGGCACAAGGGAAGCCTGAGAGGGGAGGGAGTGATGAAAAGCCATTGATCACATACGGTCAGTGGCCAGATACAATGTATATTACCTACAGGCAGACTGGATGGGCCTAGTGGTCCTTATCTGCTGACAATTTCTATGTTTCTATATTTCTATCTACATCTGGCAGTTTCAAGTCCCCAACCAGAAACACCTCCCCCTTTTCTGCCATCTGGCCAATGGCTTCTACCAACTTACCCGGTAACCAAAAGCTAATTAATAAACAAATAAGTAGCATATCTAATTCCTCCCCCTCTGCTGGAGAACTGTAGATCACTCCAGTGCAAACGGTGGCTCCAGTCCCCATCTCCAGGGTGAACTAGAGTACATCTGCCTCCCCTTCTATTCCCTGAATCTCCATCGCTTTTGTGTTCTCCCTCACATAAAGCACCACACCCTTCTTTCCTTCACACCCAGTTCTTCCTGATCAGAGTATAGCCTAGTATGGCCGTGTCCCAAATCATGGTTTTCAGTGCACCCTGACTTAGTAATGGCAACAATATCCAGGCCAGCCTCTGCCATGATGGCCTCTAGGTCTAGAATCTTATTTTCTAGACTTCTAACATTAGCACACATGGCCTTCCAGATTTTGTTTCTGCTCTGGCTGTTGCCCCTCTTTTATTCCTTTTTGCCCTCCCTCCCTCCTGCCCCCCTCTTTTTTAATGCTCCCATTCCTTTCCTCCTTTATTTCTACCACTATGCTTCCTCTATTAATTTTCACCCTGCGGGATACCTCTCTCCTTGGGTTCTCCGTACTCTCTACTTCAGCCTGTATGGGGGCAGTTTCTGACTCCCTGATTCCTTCCACCATCCCCCTTCGCTAGTTTAAATGTTCATCAGAGTAGCATTTAAACCATCCACCGAGGACAGCAGTTCCGGTCCCAGATGTATGCAGGCCTTCACCCCTGTATAAGTTTTATCCTCCCAGATGGATCCCCAGTCCCCAGTGTAGCCAAACCTTCCTCTCTGCACTATTTCTTCTGCCATGAGTTAAAGCTCCTGGTGTGGAGATCTCTCTCTTTTCCCCTGTTGTAGACAGGCAGCACTTCAGCGAAAGCCACTGAGTGAGCTACCCATCTAAGACCCCTCCCCAGCTCCCTAAACTCCCCCCTGCACTATTCCAGCCCTGTCTCTAGCCAGGTCATTAGACCCCATGTGGACAATGACATCCAGAACTCCTTCCCATTCTGCTGCCATAACGATCCTCAGGATCTGCTTCCCAGCCCTCCGGGCCATGCCACCAGGTAGGCAGCTAACCTGCCTCTCCTCTCCTCCCCCTTTCCTATTCCCAGATCTATCCCCCTCACAATCAAGACCCCCACCAGATGTTGCTTCCTCCTCATCCCCTGTGGTTCTCTACCACCCTCCTTGGGGTCTCCACCATGGAGGACCCCTACATCCTCCCTGGTCACTACCGTGGATGCTTCCCCCCAGCAGTCCTGCCCCACCAGAGCAGCATAAGAACTATGTAGTGGTACTGGTTGAGGAATGTGCCTCTGTCTCACCACCTGTACCCTTCCAGAGCCCACCAGAGTTCAGCCATTCCTCCTCCCTGACATCCTCTGAGGTAATGGAGGCAGACTTGGTGGCACATGGGTGGAGAAAGAGGTCTCCTGAATTCTAGCCAGCTTGGCCTGGTGTCTACTGACCACCTCCCTGTAAGAGAGGTGTGTGCAAATGGGGCAACATCGCAGTCTCCAGAAGATCTCTCTGAAAGCTGCTGTCCCACAGCCACTGCACTGCGCCACTCCCAGCATTCTCAACTTCTGTTCTCCCTGTATTACCTGGAAACACTTTTGTACCTTACCACTGATAGGGTGTTTCTAGTTTTCCCCTTCTTTGTTTCTACTTGTGTTCCCCCATGCCTCAGCATAGTAGCGTAGCATAGTCCCCCGATGGTGGGGGTGACTCTTCCTCCTCAATATAGCAGAATACAGTATGTAACTGAGGGATTATAGTGTGAAAGTAGCCCCTTTTTAGTTCAGTAGATTATTCTTCAGTAGTTTTAGGACTATATCATTCAGGATGGTCCAGGTATCACCAATCTGCAATGCAGTTATGCTTTGCTTGTTGCAGATTTTATTTTTGGCAAGCCTTGCAGACACAGAAAAAATATCTAGATTATAAAGCAGTGGATAACATGGTACAAAAGGCTATGATAAAGGTATATGAGGAGGAAAGAGGGAAATTACCTCAGATGGTATAGAGTGTGGCAGCTGCCTAACTCCAGGTACACGGCTATATACCCCAACAATATAGCATGACTTATTTATGATGTATATTTGATTTTAATGGTCTGTTGTGTTGATTATGGGAATTTCTATGTTTATATCTGTAACAGCCCTAAGCTGCGGGTCAACTCAGTACACACCTCCGAGGGGGCTGGTCTGGGTTCCACAGTGGACAGCAAATATGGCGGTGCCTCCACCCAGAGTAAGTAGCAAGGGGTACCTGTTGACAAAGAACAGGTTACCACCCTCCACCCAGGAAAATACGTAAGTTGCTCCCCAAACACTTTCCCCATACAAAAACAATTTCCCATACAATAGCAACCCCCACCCCAGCAACTCTATTGCAATAAAGCACAGTGACAGTAGTTAAAATGCAAACAATGATATTATTTATTGAAGGAGGGTAAAAGGGGGAACATGAAACACACAACACTTTTTGCCAACAATGATTCTCCACACTGTAACTCCTCCTCCCACCACTGGGAGCACCCAGAAATGTCCCTATTCGGTGGGTACCTCACCGAAGTGGTGATGCAGGCCTGAGGTCTTTCATCAGGATCCAAACAACTGATAAACACTTTTAACTCTGGGACTCTCTGCCTGGGCACAACTTTGAATGTGAAGTAGTCCAGCCCATACCTTACCCCCTGTATCCCAACTAGCTAGCTAGCTAGCTAATAAGACTCCCCAAATCTACAGCCCAGGGTACTTACAGTTCTGCAGTTCACAAAAGGGGGATTTTGCTGCTGGCTGGGTTTCAGTCAAAAAGGCAGTTGCATGGTACCATGGAGGTCTCTGGATGGTACGGTGCACCATGAGGTTGCAGATCTTGAAGCCTGAAGAGATTTAAGGCGTGCTGGTCTTCACCTGCCAGTCCTTGCCAACTTCACCCGGGGGCCTTTGTGTATAGTTTTCACACAGGCAGGCCTGTCAGCATCTTTCTACTTGTCTGCCTCTTCTTCCTTGGTCTGGGAAAGAATGACAAATGTGATCCCCTGGACCCCTTTGTCACCCCCTGGTCACACAATCTCAGCTGGGCGCTTGCTCAGTCTTTTAACCCCAGCACTCTCCCTCTGGGTGTCTCTTTTCAAAGCAGTGCTGGGCCCTTTCACAGTCACTTGCCTCAGCACTCATAGCCTCTTCCCATACCAGATTTTTCACTCACCAAACAATTTCTCCATCTAGGGGGCACAGCAGCTCAATTTGTATTTGCTTCACAAGTCTTTCAGGCTCAGAAATACGGCTCCAACAACCTTGGATTCACCAGGATGCAAAGTTAGAAAAACTCAGCAGCTCAACCCAGTTTCTGTGCCTCCTGTACACAGTTTGGGAATTTCTATTTAAAGTCGGTCACCAAAACCAGCGGGAGCACAGGTGCAGGGAATTTTGCTCAAGGAGCCTTCAGCCCTTCATGGCTCTCTCTCCTTTGGCAGCAACCAAGTCCTATTTATAGCCCCCTGCAGTCCTCTTCTGATTGGCTACTGTCCTCCCGGCAAACTCACTGCCCTGTTCTTTACCCAGCAGCCCCCATGGTTTTGTAGTTCAAGGGAGGGCTGCCATTTTATCTTCACTTGGGCCCCAAACAATCAGGCCCTCGATTTTAATAAATGAGCCCTCAATTTGGGCTAAGAACATCCCCCCCCACAACGGAGGCTTTCCGGTCAGCTATTTAGGGGTTTCCTGGCACTTTTGTACTCCCTGGAGCCAGAGATATATGTTTTAACATCATCCACATGACCAAAGTCAGAAATGGAGCCATGCATCCTTTAAGTTTTTACTCCCAGTGTCCACACATGCACACTGGGTGTGTGGCTGCCATGTTCTTTACTGATGTTTAGCGGACCAGTTTTCTAAAACATACTGGGACTGCTCCAGCTCCCTTTATGCACCCAGAGGTGTGGAAATAGCAATCGGACCTTGGCCCCACTGACAGCATGGGCTGAGGTCTCAAAATTACAGTGCTGTGGCTGCAAAACAGTGGAGTGGTGGCCAGGCTCGAACCCCACAGCCAATTGTGGATTCTGGCCAGAGGTCAGGGGCCATAGTCCCACACGGGTAAGCCCACTAGGGAGCTTACACACTCCCCTTGCCAAATGCTTGGCATCCTGATAAGTCATTTAAATGCAATAAGCATTTCAACATGCACATTTCTGGCTAGACACTTGATTCCTAGCTAGCATCAAACTATAGTCACACAATTCAATCACATTGACTATCCCACAGGTAGTGTCTATCTAGACATTGAGTGCTGACTATGCACAGGCACGTACAGGTATGCACATACACCTTCCCACCTTATCCATTGGGTAACACATGGGGGGTAGACAACAGGGATCACAAGTTTGTGAATGACATAGAGGGGGATGTTGGAGGAGGCATCCTGGGTATCGTACATGAGTCTGATGATTGGCTTGGGCTGTCTCTCTGACCTCCAAGGTAGGGCAGTATCAGGTACTGGGATTTCATTAGGAATTATGGGTACCTGTACTTGTCCCTGCTCTTTAGTCAGCACAGGGGCAGGATCAGGAATGGACAGGTCAGCAGCAACAAGCTCTCTGGGGCCCACATCCTTCTCATTGTCTATTTCAAGGTCCAGTTCAGGCTCGGGAACAGGGATACTGGGCTTCTCTCAGGATAAAAAGGATTTGCACTGGGATTCAGAGGAAACACAGAGTTCAGGGGATTGGTACAGGTGGAAGGCTAAGAGCTTATACAGTCCATTGACCACTGATGCAGGGCAGATTTTATTCAGGCACAAAGGGGCAAACTTCAAAGTCCTCATTTTCACTTTCCTCAGAAGAACTGCCGATGGGCCACTCAGGAGGCTCAGATGGACCAGTATTCAGGTTCAATGTGGTCCTCTCAGGAGGTATGTCTGTAGCAGTATCATGTCTGTGGGGCCTCTTGGAAGGCTCAGTTGGACCAGTGTTCAGGTTCAGTGTGGTCCTTTCAGGAGGCATGGATGAACTGGGGCTTTGTTGTGTCTTCTGAGCAGCCTGGCTGTGTGTTCTTGGCCTTCTTGCAACTGGAGTTTCAGAACCAGGGTATGGGTCAGGCATGATCTCGCCAATAGAGAGCAAGTGGTTTCGGTAGATAGTCTTTTCTAGACCCCGGCCTTGTTCTTGTTTTATTTTGTACACCAGCAGTTCCAACAGCTGATCAACCACAGTGTAGATTTCAGGGGCCCACCAATCTTAAACTTATGTTTGCCTTGTAAACCTAGGTTTGGGAGTAAAACATGATCCCCTATTTGCAAAATTTGGTGGCGGACTCAGTCGTCATACCTCTGTTTGTTACTTTAGTTACTTTTGGCAGCATCTTCAAATGCCAGCTGGTATGCTTTTTGCAGCTGCTCTCTCAACTGGTGGATGTACTTGAGGTAGGTCTTCTTGGACATGCCATCTGGGGACACACCAAAACAGAGATCAACTGGCAGCCTGGCTTCAAGACCACACATGAGGTAGAAAGGGGAGCGCTGGGTGGCATCATTCTTGGTGCAATTGTACACATGCACCAGATAGCTTACTTTCTAACTCCAATTTGCTTTGTCAGCTAGGTCCAAGGTACCCAACATGTTCAATAGAGTTTGATTGAAATGCTCATGTTGAGGGTCCCCTTGGGGGGGGTGGTATGGTGTAGTGTGGGATTTCTTTATACCGTATGTTGCCAAAATTTCTTTCACCAGCTGACTTTTAAAATCTCGGCCCTGGTCTGAGTGCCCAGGGGAAGTGAAGTGTCCAAACAGTCACTATATAGTGCTGTTTCAGTGTTACTGTAGCAGTGTACACTTTCTGCACACTGCATTTCATTGTGTACTCCATCAGTGTTCAATCAGTGCACCTGCAGGTTTATGTCAGTGTTCATGCAGTCCTGATACAGCGTGTCCGAATTATGGTAATTAGCACTGCAATCACACTGAGAATATACTGCAATTAGCAGTGTTGTTCTTGGCTCAGCAACACTGACTGAAGCAGTGTTGCACTGATTTTTCAGTGTGTCCGAATTATGGTAATTAGCACTGAATCAACACCTCTAATGCACTTCAGTGTGCAGTATGGTTTAATTGTAAGTAGCACTCCTGACAGCAGTGTTGCAGTGCACGTTCAGTGTGTCCCAGTTATGGCTACTTATAAGTACGCCATCATCACCTTTTAAGAAGGCCAATGGGACATGTGAGTCTGCATGAGAAATACATAACTTGAACCACTGCAGCTTCATTCACCAATAATAACAGTATGTTGTTGTAAATATTTTACATGTTAATTATGGGCATTACTGATGGTGGTTGTAGGTCTGTCAGGTTGGCTGTGCTAATTTTTTAGCCCTATGCTATTCTCAGATTTAAGACACATACAAAACAAGCTTTAAACTGTGCACACAGTACACAGTGTTGGTGTAGGGTTACCACTGGTCCAAATCACAGGACAGTCCATATTTGTGTAGCTGTGTCCTGCAACAAACCATGAGAAATACTACGTGTCCTTACATTATAGTAGAAATAATATTTTCAGAATAATATTCGAAAAGCTATACCTTAAGTAAAACACCATATACCATGGCCTGTAGTGTGTTATTGCAGTTCTGTAAGAAGCAGAGGACCCCATCCAGTCATCTTGTTTGCCCTTTTTCCCTCCCCCGACTACCACCCTACACCCTCATTCCATTGTCTCTCCCCCAGCCCAAAAGAAGACCACGAAAACTGAGCATAACTGCTGCAGGCTTTTTAGAAAATGAATTTATTTTAAATTGAGTTCTAGGTACTCCACCGGGTGTGCATGCAGAAGCATTTGTGAGAGGTGCTTTTAAATGCTAATTTGCTGATGGCAGAAAGTGTGGAAGGAGCTACAGAGCTACACCTATAATTAATATCCAAAACAATGTAAAACAGCAAGCTCTGAGGCATATAATTTACTGTCACTAAAAGTAAGCAGTAACCCATGACAGGGTATTGGTTTATTGTGGATTAATCAATACACCTTGTGTGTTGTGAATCATGTGGCTACATGCATTGTCTCCTCACAGTACCAGTGTTGTTAAATCTGCAACAAATGTATACCTTGTCGTCGGTGACTGTGCTTATAAAGTGTCTTTCCTAACATCCAAACCCCCACAGAGGTCAACCCTTACACCCGCCGTGGTTTATTATTATTATTTAAAATTGGTGACCGGGAAAGGCACACTGAGCTGAGGCTCGTTTCCAGGTGCGACCCAGATACATAGAATGCATAGGAACAAACATTGTTACAAAAAAGTAATTACAAAAATTTACAAGAACTTAGTGTGGTACAGGCACAAAGTATACAGGGTGAGAACAACTAAAAGGTGAGATTACATATGCATGGCTAAACAGTTTTGTACTGGGACACTTAGGACCCTTAGGGCCCTCATTGAGGAAACTGGCACAGGCAGTGGTTTGTCGAAATCAAAGGGGGGCCAGAAAATCAGGTAACAGAGGGATTAAGAAAATGGAGCAAGAGGCTTGAAAGGGAAAACATGGTAGAGATAAGGGCTAGTAGGGGAAGGGAGAAAACCCTCGGGGATTAAGAAGAAAGGCGGGGGATTAGAAGCAACTGGGGCACTGAGGCGAGGGGTCGAGTCTTAGGAGTGTTTTTATAGATGAGACTGTTGTGGCGAGGTGAAAGTCAGAGGGTAGGTTATTTCAGAGGAGATGGAGATGGTACGAGAAAGCAGACTGACCTGCAGCAGAGTGAGGACAAGGGATGGATAAGGTGTATGAGCCTCTGTGGTGAAGATAATAGGTTGTTGATTTGGCTGGTGTAAGAGGCGATGAGAGATAGGTGGGGAGGGAACCAAACCAAAATTTAGCAATGAGGGAGGTGCAGTGGATCATTCTCCTTTGATACTGTGGAGCAAGGGAGAGAGGAGCATAGAGGAGACAGTGGTGGGTGGGGGGAGGCTGTGGCAAAACGGCAGAAGGAGTTGAGGAGGGTGTCTAATTTGGAGAGGGAAGAGGCTGGGGCAGTGCCATAGACCACAGCAGCGTAATCCAGCACTGGTAAGACTGTTTTGAGTACCAGTTCTCATCTAGTAGGGAGGGGGAGGCTGGCTTTGTAGCGGTAGAGGACTGCCAGCTTGGGACAGAGTTTATCACAAACTGTGTCAATGTGAGCAGAGAAATCGAAGTGACTGTCCATCCAGACACCCAGGTATTTGAAGGTGGGAGCTATTTCAAGGGGTGGGCCATCCAGGGTGGTGACCGCTGGGAGGGGAGGCCAGCTTCTGTCTGGAACCAAAAAACATGGTGACTGTTTTTTTGGTGTTGAGTTTTAGCTGGTTTGAAAGGAACCAGGACTGGACTCTGTTGAAATCATTTTGAAAATTGGGGAGGACACTGTCATGTGAGGGGTCAGAGGCGCAGATGACAGTGTCATCTGCATACATATGCAAGTTTGAGGAGTGACAGACTGAGGAGAGGTTGTTTATGAAAAGGGAGAAGAGGATGGGGTCAAGGATAGAGCCCTGAGGAACACTGGAGAGGATAGTGAGAGGAGAAGGGAGTGTGTCACCTATAAGGACTGGCTGTCGTCTGTTTTGGAGGTAGGAGTGGAACCAGTCGACTGTAGGTTTAGCAAGGCCGAGTGAGTTAAGTTTTTGCAGAAGGAGTGTGTGAGAGACAGAGTCGAAGGCTTTTGCCAAATCAATAAAGATAGCAGCAGTGATTTGGCTTTGGTCTATTGCAGAGAAGATGGAGTCGGTGAAACGCAACAGAGAGGTGATAGTGGAATATTTCTTCTGAAAGACTGATTGCACAGGTGATAGGGAGTTGTTGGATGACAGAAAGTCAGAAAGCTTAGCCAGAATGAGATTCCTGGATTTTAGCAAGGGATGGAAGGAGCGAGATTTGCCGGTAGTTACTGGGGGAAGATGGGTCACTGCCTTTGTGTAATGGTAGGACCTTGGCCGACTTTCAGGAGTTTGGAACAGTGGCGGTGGAGAGAGAGAGATTTAGTGTATAAGTCAAGGGGGTGGCTATTGTGGCGGCGGAGATGTGGAGCAATCTAGGGTGGAGACCATCAGGACTTGATTTGGAGGAGTTGAGAGAGATAAGTGCAGTATAAACTTCTAGAGGAGAAAAGGGGGGGAGAAGAAACCAGCGGAGGGGGAGGGAGATTCAGGAGAGCAGGGAGAAGGGCCAGGCGAGGGGGTGGGGGAGTTGGGCAGGGCACAAGAGACGAAAAACTTGTTGAAAGCCTCATCTATGGAGGCAGAGTCCAAGACGGGGCAGATGTCTATTTATTTATTTTTTCATATTTATTCTACTTTTTTCCCAAACTCTGCCATCAACCCCCATTCCAGTCACCTCACCTCCCTCTCCTATGGCCGCCATCTGCCATCCACAGATACTCCCTGGCTTACCCCCAGGGTGGGGCCACAACATCACTGCCTGCCTGTCAACAATGGGAAATGGTGTCAGCACCACCGACATTGCCTCCCTGGCTTACCCTCCAGGGCGGGTTCGGTGCTTACAGTGGCACCACGGACTGTAATTCAGTCAGTGGAGTGGCGCAGAGCCATAGAGGCAGGCATCAGGGCAGCGTCATCTTGAGCTCCCGGTGTTTTTCTCCCTTGGTAGGGCGGTGACATGCAATGACATCCAGCATCCGCCCCACCCCCAGAACGACCAGATGACCTGGTTGCTGCAGTACCCCCAGCCTCTGCCAGAGGTCCATCAAGCACCAGTCATGCTCCCATACCTCCCCCAGAGAAGGAGAGCAGTCCACAGGATGCTCCATCCTTCTCCCCCTGGCAGGCCCTCCGATGACCCAGATCTGTTCCCGAACCCTGGTCGCCGGCATCACAAGTGGAAATCCAACTGCTGCGTGTTGGGAGGGGGGATTCAGGAGGGAGTGGTTCACCTTCCAGAAGGTAGCAGGGGAATTTTTGCTCTGGTCAAGCTGGGATTTGAAGTAGGAAGCCTTGGATTGGTGGATTGCCTTGGTGCACTTGTTCCTTAGTTGTTTGTATGATTGGAGGTCAATTTGGGCTTTGAACTGTTTCCAGGTTTTATCCCTAGAATGACACAGGGTGATGAGGCCAGAGGTGATCCAGGGGAAGTGGTATCGTTTCACCCTGAGTTGTCTACGGGGAGCGTGGCAGTCCCATATCCTGTTAAAGATGTTGTAGAAATGGGATGAGGCAAGGTCTACATCCTTGGCAGAAAAGACAGGTTGCCAGTCAGCATTGGTGAGATCATACTGTAGGGCAGTTTCATTGAGGCAATGAAGTGGGCAGGTCCATATAGATTTGGGAGGGGAGTGGGGAATGTGGATTTTGCAAATGCAATAGGTAATACAGTGATCGCTGAGGGCATCGGAGAGGATGCCCGAGGTGGAGATGTGTTGGGGGTGAGAGGATAGTATCCAATCTAAAAGGGTGTGGTTTTGGGACCGAGGGTTTAGGCAGGTGGGTTCCCAGATAAGTTGAGGAAGGTTGAGGACTTCAGTCATAAGGGTGGTGGGCTGGACTGATGCAAAAAGCCAGTCGAGATTGAAATTGCCTAAGAGCAAGAGTTCACCGTTGGAGGTGTGGGAGGTGATGGAGGAGATGGCCTTGACAGTGGACTCTGGTGAAGCCTTAGGCTGGGAGTACAGAGCACCAACATAAAGAGGAGCAGAGAAGGGGATTGTTAAGTGTAGAACAATGAGATCTTGGGAGGAGGGTCTGGAGTCTTTGAAAGAGGTAGAGCTCTGGATGAATTGCCTGATGTGCAAAGCCACCCCCCACCTCGCTTGCCTCTATCCTGGCGGAATAAGTTAAAATCAGGAATGGTGAGACAGGTGTTGGGGACTCTGCCAGATAGCCAAGTTTCTGTGGTGCATAGTATATCGGGGTGATACTGGGTGACCCATACATTTAGGGCATCAAATTTGGGGAGGAGGCTCCTGGCGTTGAGGTGAAAAATACAGAGACCTTTAGGTAAAGAAGGCGAGGACTGAGCCAGGGGCAACCCCAAAAGGGTAGTGGATGAGGGAATGGTGGAGTGGTGCATGGGGGGCAGGGTTAGGTTGTATGTCTCCAGTGAGGAGTAGGAGGGAGAGGAAGAGAGGAGAGGGGGTGTTTGATCTGCCAGAACTGCATGGAGAGAGGGTGGAGAGGGTTTACAGAGTGGTAGAGAGCCTCAAGATTTAAAAAGGTGGGAGAGGAGCAAAGAGGGTGGATGATGGGAGAGAGAGAGAGAGGAGAATGGGAGGAAGCATGGGGAGGGAAGGTGGGATGGAGAGTGCGGGGACAGTCCGTTGGGTGGTAGGAGGGCGAGCTGATGGGGGGCAAGGAGAGGGGAGGATATTGTGAGATAGGGCTGGGGAAGCTGTGGGTGGGGGCAAGAAAGGGGGTGGATGGGGGAGGGAAGGTAAGTAACTAAGAGGAACAGGAGGGGATATGGAGGGAGAGGGTGGGCTGCATGGCAGGAGAGAGGGAGTCCTACGGGCAGGGTAGGGTAGGAGAAGAGTGTAGCAGTGTTAAAATTAGTGTTGAAACATTGCAGAGAGAAGGAGCAGTAATAGAGAAAATGAAGACTAAATGGCTTAGGCAAAGTCACGAAGGACTGTATTACTTTAAATTGTTGGCATGCATCCAACAGTGTGAGGTGAGGACAGGGAGAGAAACTTGAGATTGAAATTGAAGAAGTAATATCTGGGGATTAAAGATTTAATTGGATGTGCTGCACTGTAGGGAGGAGTCTGAGTGCAGCAGGTGGATTTAACTAGCGCTGGGTGGGGGAGGTGGGCAGGAGAAAATTTAGCACAGAAATATAGCTGGAGAGCAGATTTAGGCAAGAGTCCTTTTGGCTCGCTCTAGGAGCCAATTGGGAGGAAATTTCCTTATAGCGGCCAATCACTAGTGAGTGGGCAGCAGACGCCAAAAATTGAATGAACCCTGGCACTCCTTAGAAGGGCCGTACCTGGATTTCCTTTAGGTTGCGGAGGGTAAGGTGGGCGGCGGCTGCATTGAAAGCCACACCGTGGGGGAGTGCGCCCTGGTTGGGGCCCCTTAGCTGTAAAAAAGAGAGAGAGAGAGAGAGAGAGAGAGAACAGAGGTTAGAAATATTAAGTAAGAATCTGGAGGTGGGGGCTAGACAACTTGCAGACAGATAGGCAGCGGGGGGCTGAGGTAGCTGGGGGGGATTATCTTAAACGGAAGCAGGGAAAACGCTTAGTAAAAAGAGATAACAAAAGGAGCTGGTGGGGAGGGCAGGTCAGCACCAAGCACCAGGGGAGGTTTAGTGAGTGAGCGAGAAAGCAAAGAGTGGGGACAAGAGGTAAGAGCAGTTGGGCAATGAAGCAGCTAGGAGAGGTAAAAGGAGCACAAAGAAAAGGTCACGACTGCAGAGCAAGCAAGGAAAGTTGGTGGTAAGTCAGCACATTAAACAATAAGCTCTGCAGCTGCCCAGCAAAAACTCAGTGAATTAAGCAGTAAGCACTGCAGCTTCCCAGCAAAAACTCAGTGAATTAAGCAGTAAGCACTGCAGCTGCCCAGCAAAAACTCGGAGTAACAGGAAAAAAGAGAACATTTTTGAAAGAAATCAGGATTGGCAGATTAACACAGGATCTATGGTAGCAACAAATTCAGCAGGATAGCTTAGTCATACAAATTCAACAGGGAGCTAGACGTGCAATTTTAACAGGCTAGCTAGACTTATAAGCTGTAACATTTTGAAAATTTAGCAGGCGAAGTCATGAGCAATCTGCCAAAGATAAGGTTGTGAGGAATCTTTTCTTCTGTCATATGATGCTTCTTTATGATGTGCAGTTCCAAACTTCGTCCAGTTATATGGTTGTATAACGTGTTTGCACCAGGGAAAGTAAAAGACAATGAAGTGAATAGTGACACACACATACCCCTTTTAGCTGTCAGCATAATTTAGAAAATATCAATCCTGAACAGCAGTTTTCAAAGTGTGCGCAAGGAGGGTGGTGCTCAAAATTAAAATAAAATTTACACGTCCATAAAATTTAGGCAGACACGACCCATTCAGAGGGTCGCCACAACCTGTGTAGAATTCAAAGCATTTTATTAATTATAATCAAAAAAACACCTGACACGTTTCGGACGAGTCAACATCCGAAACTCATCAGGCATTTTTTAATTTTTTATAAGTCTCCTCCTTCAACAAGGCTGCAGTGGTATTTGGCACCAATCATCATTTCACAAGAAACTGCAGCCTTAAGTCCTGTCGTTTGTGCCGTCACAGTATTTTTTTTTTTTTTTGCAAACAACGGGTACATCATGTTGGTGAGCTCAAAACAGCTGAGCAGAAGAGAAAGAAGCAGTCCTAATCATGGCTCAGCTCGGGGTGCACTATAAAGACTCGGATGCAACAGAAGCCAGGGCAAGGAGACAAGGACTGAGGAGGAGGGAGGGAGGGATGAGGTCAGTCAAAAGAATATTTTTTTTTTTTAAGTTTTATTTTGAGAAGGCCAGAATAGTGAGAGTCCAGTGGGCACCAAGCTACAGCCAGGCAGACTGAGGTGGGAGGAAGATCAGGGTGGAGCACGGAGGGTGTATAGCCGAGTCCACTTGACTGGAGGCCTGAGTGATGAGTCACTACCACATGGTGAGCCAAGCCAATAGCCACATACCCACAGAGTACTAGAGTGGTGAGGTAACAAAATTTGCTATTCCAGGCTGCAGCCAGTGAGTTAGTGTGGTGGTGGTGGTGTGGGAAAACTGAAGAAGGACTGCAGCAGATAGTACAGCAGCCAAACCAGGAAGCAAGCGGAGGTCATCACAGTGGGGGCTGGGGGGGTGCCGCAGGAAAACGTGATTTTTTTATGTCCTCTCCCTGTCTCCCTGCCTGCCATAATTATTGGGCAGTCTAACGTTTACTTAATGATAGTAAAGCGGTCGATGGGAATCGGGTGTGCCTGCAGGTGTGCGTGTCTGTGTGTCCAGTCTTCTTTTAACATTATGCTGGTAGTTATTCCATTAGAAGCTACATGTTCACTATATATGCACTACACCGCCTGGCTGTAGTCAATGTGTAGGATACTGGCTACTACAGTTCTCACCAAAAAATCAAGAGTGCCAGTGCTTTTCCGTAAAAATGGCAGGGCAAACACTTTTCTGATCCAAAAGAAGAAATTAACTTACTGTATTCCTGAGTAATACACTCTACAAGAAATCTCCACAGCTCCCAGCTTAATTTGAAAATGGCTGTTAACCTTACCGAAGTCTGAGTACTAATGTTTGTCTTCAATTTGTCTTCTTTGCTAGAACTGAAATAGTAATTTTATGATAATTTTTGGCTAATATTCAGTAGTAGTAAAGTAGTCTGCCCACAAGCTGAAAAATTTAAATGAGCTATGTATCTGAAGACTAACTTAGTAACAAGTAAATACTAAGCTAGTAGTTAGGTAGCCTTATATGCAAATTAAGGCAGTGCTGTGAAGATTAAATGATTACTTAATGAATACTTCTGAATTGTATAAGTGAATACCAATGAAGACTAATGACTAGTATTTATATAGGGCCATATATGTAATTTGCGCAGCTATAGGCCATATGCTGTGCTCCAGCTGTGCTTGCCAGCTAGCCCAGGTACAGCTCACAGGAACCGGGTTTGAGTAAGCACCAGTATGCATATGATCTGTATACAGTGCCAGTGCGTGGGGGCAGACCATTACCTGCAGGCATCCTGCACTATTACGTATTCCCTGAAGGATAGAAGGGAGAGAGGGGACGTGATTGAAATCTGCAAGTACTGTACCTGAAGGGTATGAACAGAGTAAGCACTGGAAGTATTTTCAAATTAAAAGGTGGAAGGGAAACCAGGGGACACAGTCTAAAGTTGGAAGGAGGCAGAGTCAGGAGGGAAATGAGGAGGCACTATTTCACCGAAAGGGTGATGGGAAAGTGGAAAACACTGCCGAAGGAGGTGATATCACTGAGGACAGTGGGACAGGTTCAGAGGAAGGGTTCAAACCATAGGGGGGCAGGGAGTGGGAATGAAGGATACAAGGGCAAAATAAATGAGAGGGTGGGATTCAAGGGGGGGGGGGCAACTGCAGTCTGAAAGACTGAAGTGCTCCACACTTGAGCAGACTAGATAGACCAATAGGCCATATCTGCTGGCAATTTTGTATGTTCGTATGCTGTGTGTGCCCCTCAAAGCAGTGGATATCCCATCATGGCATGAGGATATCCCCATCCCTCCTGATGTGCTATGAGGTCTGGAGGACAGGGGATGGCACCTAGCTACCCTTCATGGTCCTACATGTATGTGTAGATGACAGAGACTGGCGCTGATTGAGGTATCCAATTTTATAAATTAAACTCAATTCAGTTAACTTGAAGTTTACACCAAATGAGGGGTCCTGATTTTTCAATGGTACAGCCACATAATATAAGAAAAATAATTACTGAAACTATAGGCTTCCAAAAAATTTCTTTGGAATACCATTGTAATACATGTTCTTTACCATTATACTACCACTGCGATTTCTGGTATACTACCATTGTCGGTTTCATAAATGGTATCAAGGTGGATTTGTTTCAACTCCACTGTGATACCATTGTAACCATTGTTATACCATACAGACAGTGGTAGTTCACTGGTAACACCACCTCTGCTGGTACCACAGTGTTAACAATGTGCACCATTGTGATACCACTGTTTGTTGGTATCACATTGGCTTTGTTTCAATTCCAGTGTGATGCCATTGTGTCCACTGTGATCTCATTGACGCACAGTGGTAGCACAGTGGCAAACACTTGTACAATGGTAGCACAATGGTGAATACCAGTGTGATACCACTGCAGTTGGTATCACAGCTGATTTGTTTCAATTCCATTGCACTACCATTGTGACCACTGCGGTACCATGCATCAGTGGTAGCACAATAGGTGCACTTGCAGTGGTAATACAATGGTCTCATTCCATGCTTTGTGCTGGTGGTAGCACAATGATCATGCAGCATGGTCTCACAATGGCTTGCGTGGGTCACTGGTATCACACTGACCACACTATAGGGGAAAACCTGCCAGCGGAGTGATCCAAAAAATAATTAAGGCACATTCAACAAGATCAGACTTCTGCACATCTTTAATGTAGTTGTCATCTAATATCTGCTAATCACCAGCTGAACATTGGAAATCCCACCAAAGTTATCTGTACACCAGTCATGTCCCTATAGTCTATGCTACACAGTGTCCTCCTAGCCTCACAACATGGTGCCACATGATGCGGCCTCAGTGCAGGAATCTTCCTTGTTCACAAGGAAAGCACAAAAGGACCTTGCGGGACACTCCTCCCTACAAAAATGAAAACAATAAAGTAAATGGTCCGAATCCTACCTGTTCCTAGAAGTAAGAGAAAGGGTCTTCGTGGGAGTGCAGACAGTTTCAGCCCATCTCAGCATTGCCACTATGGGTTGCTCCAATGACATCTCTCTGTAACAGAATATACACAGTAGATCAGCTGAGAAGTGACTTTCTTTAGCATGATATCCTTTGTTTTGCTGCAGGTGGGGCAAGACTTGTTAGAGAGCATGACCCCATGTCCCCTCCTTGCACTGTTACATCCACCAACCCCATGCAAGCTGTCACACCAACAGACCCTATAACATCATGTACGCTGTCACACCTCACAGTCCCATACTCCCATGCATGTTGTCAGAGCTCTTGATTCCATACCTTCATGCATGCTGTCATGTCCCTCAACAGACCATGTGCCCCTATTCACACTGTCACAATCAATGACCTGTATTGTGGGAGAATTCAAGAATGCATGGGACAGACATAAGGCAATTCTAGTGGGGGGTAGTAGGAAGTAGGTTTTTGGTTAAAGAGGACCTTAAGCTTTTCCAATAGGTATGGAAATGGGTAGACTGGGTGGGCCAAGCTGTCTTTATCTGCCATCAAAGTCTATATTTCTATGACCTCATACACTATCACACCAATCATCTCCCATACACCCTATCAAACTCACTGAACTATACCACCATGCAGGCTATCACATCTCACAACTCCATGACCCCCATGCATGCTGTCACAGCAACTGACCACATGACACCATGCCTGCTATCACATCTCATGATTCTATACCCCCATGCATGCTATCTCACCCACCAATCCTATGCATGCTACCACACCCACTGTCCACATGCACATGCTCTGTTGTAAATAAACAGCATGCGTGAGCAGAGAGATCGGAGCATAATCTTTAAAAGCTATTATTGTAACCTACCCTGCCACATGCCACATTACACAGAGCTAGAAAGAAGACTAGAATGGCAATGCCCCTCAGTTATTCCAGGGGCAAGTATATTGAGCACAGTGCCATGTTGTGGATGGCAAAAAGAACCAAAGAGATACTTATCTGTAGCATTATGTGTGTTGCAAGCCCTTACATGGAGTGGTTGAATTGCAATTCCTGCCTTTTTTTAATTTTTTTTCCCAGTTGTGTGATCCTGCAAATGGCACAAGCTGGTGTATGGGTTGTGAATTCTGGATAAAGTCCATGAGACACCTGCTTGCTTGCCTCCCTCCCTCCCTCAGGGCCACAGATGGAGCTCCTTGTTTGAAAAGCGACAACATGTACTTATAGACACCAGGACAATAATATATATAATGATTATACTAATTGTGGGCATTCCTTGCCCAACTGTTTCGATAAACTCACTTGCACTTCCTGCTGTATTTTCCTCACGGTCAGAGATACAGCAGCAGCCTATATTTCACTCACAATACTTTCCCTCTCTTGCTACACCTGCCCCTCAGCCTCTCCCAATGCAGCTGGCATGCTTTAGGCAGAGTCTGTTCTCCCTGATACTATCTAATCTGCCCCGCACGCCAGCAGCAGCTCTACTCCTCCATATCCTTCCCCCAGAGGTCAGCCTCTTTCCTGCCGGGCAAATTCTGTGTTGTTGTCCTGGATCCAGGTGCCAACCCAGGCTTGGCCTGTAGCCTTCCAACCCTCTCGGAGGCAGCATTCCAGCATAAACATGGGGTCCCTATCAACGTGTTGCCCTACTCAACCACCTCAGTGCACCTGGAGCAGCAACACCTAGCACCACTTCCAGTGGGTGTCTCAGCCTTCTCGCATAATGCCATCCATGGCAAACAATCAGTTTCTGCTGGCCTTTATCAATGAGAAATGCCAGAACATCTGAACCTTGGAAGATGAGCGAAACCTGGGGAGAAAGGCAAAGGCTTAACATTCTTAATAACTTACTCAGGGCTGTCCCCTCACATTTATATTGGCACTGTGAAGGAAAACCCCTTAAATTGACAGATCTGCTTTAGTTCAAAACATTTCTTCCTGCGGGGTTAGGAAATGCCATGTGGGAACCTGAATACACCTGTAATCTGCTTGTTGCATTGCTGTTGGTTCTGGCATTTTGATTATTGATGTTCCACTACAAATGCATTAACATGATATGTGGATTATGGGCACAGGCAATACAAAAGGTGCAGGAGACAGGCAATGCACAGTTGCATCATTACAGCTTGCCTAACTAGCATAGATAAGAGACCTCTTACCTAGGATCTGGGGAGCCTGGGTTGGGTGTCTTGGAGTGATGTCCAATCGTACCTGTAAAAAAAGAATATACATGGGGTCACGAAGAATCCATAGTGCTTCAAGAACAAAATGGGACTAACGGGGAAGGTTAAACGTGATTATACAATGGCAAGAAAATTTTCTGGACTCTGATTGGTCAATGTATGCCTGAGACAGTGATGTTATTACACAATAACATCACTGTATTGATTTTTTGGATGATCCTGATGATCCTTATGAGCCACTTTTTTTTTTTTCAGAAACAAAGATACGCTGCCTCACTAAAAATCTACTAAAAACATTTTTATTTTTATTTTTTGTTTTCTATAACATCGAGCCATTGTATAATTGCAATAAGGCACTCCAAGGTGTGTGTTATCGTGTAATAACGTCACTCCTGGGGTGGTGGAAGCACTCAGCTTCACCTCATGCTTCAACCCACCCCAGGATACATAGATACATAGACAGTGTCGGCAGATAAGGGCCTATGGCCCACCCAGTCTGCCATTTGAGCTTGTAAGTTCAGTTTATGTTTTCCTAGAAGTCTGTTGCCCCTTACCCCTGACCTCCAGAATTCCTTTATGTCTATCCCATGCATTCTTAAGGAGTGACGTTATTACACGATAACACACACCTTGTCGTGCCTTATTGCTTAAACAATACTTATCTGATAGGTAAGTAGTCTGTGTCCTGTCAGACCAGGGCCAATGTCCTCCGAGACCTGTAGAAATAAAGGCAAAAAAGGATTATTATAAGGAATAAAGAAAAGCGAGAGTACAGACAGAGATCCAGAGAAGTACAAGAGCTACAGGGAGAACATAGATATTGCATACACAAGCCCGGTGATCCCTAGTTCAAATCCCACCACTGTCACTGGCTCAGGATATGATATTGGGAATGACACATGACCTTCCAGCTTTAAAACTGGGTTGAAACTGGATGTCATTGTGAACTGGTAAGAGGACTAGCCAGGCCGTAGCCTTAAAGTTTAGGCCTTTTTTTGATTTAATAATTTTAACATAATATGCCTTAATTCTGCTGCCCATGGATACCACCTGACCTACAGGGCATGTATCAATACTTGGGCCTTCAAGGGTGGGTGGATGAAAATAACTGATGCCACAGATGCCCCAGCCTCCAGCCCAGGGCCAGTGAGCAAGGGCACAGCACTGGTCAACACTGGTCAACACCAGGCACAGTTCCAGTGGAGCCAGCAGTGCACATGGCACCAAATATTGATAGCAGTGCAAATAGCTCAGTGTGGAATCAGCAATGCATGTGGCACAGCAAGTGGTGCACAGAACAGCAAGCTGGTGGCTGTGTGCAGGTGGCACTGTGTGGTGATGACAGTGTACATGGAACAGAGTTGGCAGTGCATGTGGCAATGCAGTGATGACATTACATGAGTCACTGTGTGGTGTTGGCAGAGCAAGTGGCACAGCATGGAGTCAGCAGGGCACATGGTACCACACAGAGATGGTGGTGCACGTGACACAGTGTAGCTGCAGTAGTGTACCAGTGAGGTGGTGGCAATACATGCAGTATTGCATGCTGCACTGCTGTGTCTGCAATGTACATGATGCAGAGTTGGCAGTGCATGTGGAAATGCACTGTGATGGCAGTGCACATGGCACTGTGCAGTGGCGGAAGTGTGTCTGGAACAGGAAGGTGGTAACAGTGCACATGACACTGTGATGAGGGGCCACAGAGCCAGCAGTACTAGCCTTACCAGTTGAGGGCTATAGAGGAAAAATATTTACTCTAATACATCAACTACTGATTGTCAGTTGTTATGACTATTGGTAGTCTATAGTTCATCCTGAAAAGTCAAGGTTTCCCATTATATATCCTAACAATTCTGGGTATTTATCCTAACAATTCCAGTCTGACCAACACCTTCATCATCAAGTGCTCGGATCAGCTCCCCCCAAAAGCCAACCACCCTCCTCTGTGCTAGATCACTCTACTAGGCACCAGACTATCCTCCGTGCAGCTGGATAACTCTTCTGGCCCCAGCCTGTCCCATGATGAACAACCTCACTGGAGCTAGAGCACCACACAGCCACCAGACCAGCCTCTTCCCCAGCCGAACACCCTTCCTGCATCTGGACCAGCCTCCAACTACATGTCATACAACCTCCATGCAGCTGGAGAACCCCCCCAACCCTCCAAGCCACCAGACCACATCTCTGCAGCTGAACCCCCCCCACACCCCTGGACCAGCACTCCCTCAGCCAACCCCTCTACCTACAGCTAGAATCATCAGAAGCCTTGTACCAACCTCACCATCCAAACACCCACCCTGCAGCTGGACCTCACTTCCATCCCTAAACTAGCCCCCCCACACCAGCCACCCTCCCTGCTGCTGGCTCACCCTTTCATACCCTGGACCAGCCTCCCCTGGCAGACAACCCTCCCTGTAGCTGGAGCCCCTGTGTTCATTCCCTCCCATAGACCTGTCCCCCAAGTTGAGCACCTTCCCTGGAGCTGAACACCCAGATAACCACCCTTCCCAGGAGCTGGACCCACCCTCCCTCCAGAGCAGAACCTCCCCTAGACCAGTCCCTCCCTGCAACTAGATCCCCCTCCCCAGACCATCCTTCTGCAACCATGGATCCCATACTTCTCAACGTAGTATAAATAAAATGTGAAACACTAACATACAAAATATAAATTTATGAGCACCTTTAAAATAAACAACTACATGGATTCAAAGAATCAGTTAAAAGGTGTGTTTTTCAGAAACAGGAAAATTACTCAAGAAATTCTTCCACAATACACGAAAGAGTGATCTTCATAATCAGCAGTCTTCAGCAAAAGAAAAAAAAGTACACTGATCCCAGCATTACTATTTAATTTAATGTAATGGATTTACATATGCTAAAGTTGTAATTAAATACAATATAAGAATGTGAAAAAGCACAGCTTTCCCATGCAGTTCACCCCACCTCGAATCAGTTTATGAACAAACAGGATCCAAGGAAATTAAATTCCTCCAAAAGTATATAAGGAGATATTTTCATAAACAACACTCAGCAGTTTTAGGAACATAAACAAACACAATGATCCCATCATTACTATTTAATATAATGGATTAACACATACAAATGTTTTAATCAAATACAATATTAAATGCAAAAAGCAGCTCTCTCACACAAACATACAAATATAAAACAATGCCAGCAGAAATAGGTCTCACAGTCTGTCGAGTCTGCTCGATTAGGTCTCACAGTCTGTCGAGTCTGCTCGATTGTGCAGCTAGCCCTCATCTCGCAGCTGCCCCTCTGACTCCTCCCCTCCTTAGATTTAACCTCACCCTGTCCTACCCCCCTCTTGAAACTGCCCACTGTCTTACAGGCCACCACCTCCTGTGGTAGAGTGCTCCACTTGCCCACCACCCTTTCCGTGAAGAACTGTCTCCTTATCTCCCTCTTGAATCTTCCCCCTCCAGTCTGAGACTGTGCCCTCTTGTGGCCCTTCCTCTTCTTAATTGGAAGATCCCCTCTGTTTGAGTCTTGTTTACACTTAGATATCTGCAATAAATAAATCTCCCCTTATCAGTCTACAGATTACTCCAGATTTTCTCAGATAAAAAACTGTAAAGTCTGTTCTCTGTAAATATAGATAAATAGGCTACTGAATGGATATACACACAGAGAATGCATTCTGAACTTGCTCATTCATACAATCTTCCTGCTGCTAAATAACTCCCCTGCCCTTCCCCCAAAGAAACTGCAACTTTAAAAGTAACTAAATCAGTAAAATACCACACATAATTGGTAAACTAGAGGCACAAAGCACACTAGACACTTTAAGGAGTGATTTGCTTGAAAAAAATGTATTTTAAAACATTTTCAAAGGATTTTAGCAACAGGAGTTCAAAGCAGTGAAAATGTCTTCATAGCAAAATATTAAATCAAAACTGCACAGCATTTCAATTAAAACCTGTGTAATAATTCCCTTACTGTATTTAACATTTCAGGGAGTTCAAATGATGTACTTTTCTATTTAAACATAAGTACGTACCTCATACATGTAAATCTTAACTGCAGCCAACATCAGCTTGATATTCCAAATGCAGGCTAACAGGCACTCTGAGCAGGAATAGGAAGTGGTTCTGAAAAATGTAGTTCACTGACTGAGTAGACTTCCGGAAAATGTAGGTCAGTAGACTTTTAAAGGGACATGGTCAAACTTTTTTTTTTGCATCGTATTATTTCTAAGTAAAAAAACATTTTATGATCGCTTTCCTTCTGTAAAATTCATTGGTGTTGCTGGTTGTTCCATCTGTCTCCTTACTTAGTAGAACTGAAATGCATTGTAATGTACCAATCCTTGATCGGCTAATTCAAATCCTTGAACTGTAATCTTCATTAATGATTCAGTAGTATTAAAAAATTGTACTTTGAAGAGCATTGCAGTTTCTAAGCCTCATTTAGTAATAATTTACTCTTAAACAAGTAGTCTGCTAAATACTTCTTAGAATTTACTATTCTTAGAGGTTGTATTTTTTTAATGATGATTAAAGATTATCAAAAATGACAAAAAATTGTCTTCAAAGAGTAATTAATTAATTACTGCTTTAATACTAAATTTAGTATTTGACTTCTGTGATCTGGAAGAGAGAAAGAAAATGACTCCCAGGAGAAGGAGTTGCAATTAAAAGGGAAACAGCCTGAACCTATGAAATTAAAAGGGCAACCTCCCATTGAAGCCAAATTAGCTAGGAAAGGGGGATAACAACCAACAGGAAGAATTAAAGTCTCTGAAACCCCATCCCCTATAAATTCCAGGAAACAAATCAGCTAGCTAAGGACAAATCCTTGATTCTTCATGCAGGGTCTGCAAGAGAAGCCATACGAGGAGAGGCTGAAGGAGCTTAATATGTATAAATGGTGCAGGGTCTGCAAGAGAAGCCATACGAGAAGAGGCTAAAGTAGCTTAATATGTATAAATGGTGCAGGGTCTGCAAGAGAAGCCATATGAGGAGAGGCTAAAGGAGCTTAATATGTATACCCTTGAGGAAAGGGGGGGGCATGATTGAAATGTTTAAGTACCTCAGTGGAATCAACAAAGCCCAATAGGGTAGCATCTTTCAGAAAAAGAGATGTGCAAAAACAAGGGGACACAATTTGAAAATAGAGGGGGGACAGCTCAGGGGCAATGTGAGGAAGTATTTTTTCACAGAGAGGGTGGTGGATGCATGGAACAGCCTTCCTGAGGAGGTTATGGGGTCTAAAACTGTGGGAGAATTCAAGAATGCATGGGACAGACATAAGGCAATTTTTGTGGGGGGTAGGAAGAAATAGGTTGTTGGTTAAATAGGATCTGCAGCTTATCCACTAGGTAGGGAATGGGCAGACTAGGTGGGCCAAGCGGTCCTTATCTGCCGTCAAAGTCTATGTTTCTATGTTGGAAATGCAGCATATCATTTCTCCTATCTACTGTAAATGAATCTCATCCCACTACTGATGATGAGAAGCACATGTGGGGATGGACACATCCTGCCCTTTCCCCAATAATAATGATCACTGGGATATAGAATTTAATATCCCAAAGATGGAGTCCCAAGAAAACATCAGTATCCCCAGTAAGGTGCCCAGGTGCCCCTGATAATTCAGGAGCAAGGACAGAGTAAACAAACTTGCTGGCAGGAGCCCCATAGAAATCAACTGCAACTTACAATTTAAAAGATTTTTTTTATTTGCTCAGCTTGCTTAGCAAGTTGGCATGAACCTGCCAGCTAGAAGGTCCACCTCATGCTGGGTAGCTGGTTGCCCCCTGGGTTACTAGGGAGTTGACATCCCTAATGCAAGGAGGGTTCTGGAGTGTATGGCCAGTCACAGTCATTAGTTTTTGAAAAGAGTACAGACTGAGGAGAGGACAAGTAGCAACAGAAGATGAGCTTGTGACCAGCGGGGGGTGCTTATCTCAGGCTTAGGGGGGGTTTCTAGTTGCATCTTGGTGGGTCCTGTGAAGACATCCAGTCCCTGTTCTGTTGGTGCTGTGACCTGTAGTGTCGGTGATCAAGGCAGCAAGCTGAAGAATTAGAAGTTGGCTGGCCACTGTGCAGGCTCTGTTTAGCCTTATTTGTTATTTTATTTAGTTAAAAAGAAAAAGCTTCCAGACCCTCAGTGGTGGTGCGTCAGGCCAGCAGAGTGTCGGAGTGGAGCAAGCAATCAGCAAGGCCCAGAAGGAAGACTTCCGATCATCTGCCTGTGGTCAAATCCTACCTCCTCCACCTGCTCTCCTCTCTGTAACTTCTTCCCGGGCTGGGGCAGTGAGTCAACACCATCGGACAGGGGATTTCTGCCAGAACTAATTACTTAAAAAAATGTGTTTAATTGCAGCAGACAGTGCAGCAAGGGATGGCCATAGCTGTTTGTGGGGCTAGGGCAAGGCCCCAGAGAAAAGGACCACCTGAGGTAAGATCTATTTAAATTTATTTAAATCACACTCCAGCAGGGAAGCATTGGCAGGGGTGGAACTATGTAAAGTAGGTAGCTCCGAGAGGCAGAGCAAAAGGGGAAGTAGGCCCTGTATTCAAAAGTAAAGGCTCCAGTGAAGGAGCAGGGCAGGGCAGAGAAAGGCCCCATTTTCAGATATGTTAGCCTAAGTGGGCTACTGAACTAGGGCTAGCTAGCTCAGACATTTCATTTATTTATAAATAAACACCTGGTGCGCCAGTTGGGGCAAAGCAAGCCCCAGCTGTAAAAGAGATGGCACCCCAGGGTGGAAATGGATGGCTAGTAGCCAGATGGTCACCAGCAGCCAAATCCAGGGCTAGTGTTTTAAACTGCATATTTTGCTGATTTAAGCACGCTAGAGCATCGGCTCTAGCCAGAGAAAGAGGAAGGGAGTGGGACAGCCAGTCAGCCACCCTAGTAGTATAGTTGCCAATGCCCTAGCCTGGGGCTAATAACCTTTTAAGTGTATAACTGACCCATAGCCCCCTTAGCCAGGGAGTGACAGTTAGCATGGGATCCCTAGCATATAGGCTAGCTAGATTGCCCTTAGCCAATACCCAGAAGTGGTGCTTTAACATCCCTTTTTATAATAGCTGCACTAGGAGATGCAATAAATAAGGAGAAAACCTGGCTAAAGCTGGATTTACCTAGCTACACTGGAACCCTGAGGGATATCCTTCCTCCCACGGGCACTTGCTTTGGGTTCACCCTACCCATTTCCTCGTCGGGTTGTTGTCTGCTTTGTTTTGCTATATGTCCCTGTTTCATTGCCGGTCTGTGCAGCTCCGAAAATAACGTTGCCCTCAGTGGCTCTCAGCTCCTTCCCTGTTAAAGGTGTGTGATCTGGGCTGGCTATTTTGTTTTTTAGTGGTGCCCTATTCCATGTCTCACTCTGGATGGTGTTCTGTCTGTGATTTTTTCTCCTGTTTTGTATAAAAATTCTTTGGATATGGAACACATCCTCACGGTGCAATTAACTAATTTCAACAACAATAATACTTGCTGCTGATTGCAAGACAGTCTTTAACCACTGAGTACATCACCAAAAATACTCAAATTAATGAGGCAATTAATAAAATAAATTGGATAATATGGTCTATTAAAAGAAACATTAAATCAAGGGACTTAGGGATTATGTTGCATCTATATAGAGCATATGCCAGACCTCATTTAGAATACTCATTGCAACTATGGAATCCTTATAAAAAGAGTGAGATTACATCCCTGGAAAACATTCAGAGGAGATTTACAAAAAATATAAAAGGGTTCTCAAATATTCCTTATGAACAATGTTTACAAATCTAAATCTCATGCCCCTATCTTTTAGACGCCTTCGTGGAGATTTAATTTTCATGTTTGATATTGTAAATGACCCATATCTATTTACTCAAATGGGTTTTGAATTTAAAATTAATATTCATAATACCAGTTGTCACCCATTACAGATTAATAGGGCTACATTTTTTCATGTTTCAAGGAAATATTATTATACTCAAAGAATTTTTAATCCTTGGAAAAATTTACCATCTGAAATTGCTACCAGTAATAACAAAAATACCTTTAAAAATTGCCTTGACAGTTTTTTTCTTAATAAAACAAACCTGGGCCGGCCCGGTGGTGCTGAGGGTTGAGGCGCTGGATGCCACACCTCACGCTATGCCGGCAACCTGGGTTCAGGAATGGACTCGTGTCGCCGGGGGTCGGGGGGAGGAGGAGGATCGAGCATCCCAACGGATGCTCTCTTCCTCCTGGAGTGGGTTTCTGGGGTGCTCTGAGCACCCAAAGCACTGGTGCCGGTGGAAGCATGGGCACCAGGGCACTAGGCAGCTCTTCGGAGTTGGGGTGGGGAGGACGTTGTGGGCATTTGACGATGCACGCTGTCTGTCTGGATGTCACTCCTCTGTGCTGATGCCCTCAGGAAAGAAGGGACCAAGGGAAGAAAAGCAGAAAGCACCCCTCTCAGCCAGGATGATGACCGATCCCGGCCCGGATCACCTACCCATGGTTAGACCCCACTGTGCAGGCTTTCCGAAGGAAAGAGGAACAAGGCAGGGAGACAACAGAGCAAGACTGCCATTCTAGGGGCAGATGCCGTGGGGGGTTACGGGGATTGATCGGTCTGAAGGAGTGGACTGAGTGGCCAGTAAGAATGGGATAAAAAGAAAGCGCAAAAAAAAAAAAACTTGAAGTATTACAATTGATAAGGTCCAGTTATAATACCTGACAGGGTGGGTGGTATTGGCCAATACCGGACCGCCCAGGGGTGTAATGAGGGCCGACGCCGCAGGCGGAAGGCCTTATAGGCCCTGGAAGGTCCGGTATTGGCCAATACCGCCCACCCTGGAGGGTATTATTGTGCTTAGAAAATGGGAAAACAGTTTGCAATAATATACTGATACAGATTTTTAACTTTGCAAGACAATTTGTTGATTTTTATTTAACATTTCTACTCTAGGACAGAAAATAGTCCCTATAATTGAAAATGCATTGCAATACTAGATTTAGTCAATTTAAAAACTACAAACTAATTTTAAATACTAGAGTTATTGCATATTATTGCTTACTTGCCCACCCCCCAGGCAGAGCCATTATCTTGTGTCCCCCAACAAGACATTAAATTTTTGGTAGGGGTTCCCTTAATATTTGTAGGCATTCAAAAACAAAAAAAAAAACAGTTTTCTGTCCTTCTGAGTCCTTTTTTTCATGCTCAGAAGTTGAGATCTTGCCCAGACCCTGCCAAGTACAATCGGGAAATGTAAAGCAACAAATATGATGTGACAGGGCAACGGAAAACTGGTAAATGCTTTTTATTAACTCACTGGTGTTGCAGTTTGACATTTAAAACGTGGCGATTCTCACTGTAACTGCAGCTGAGCTGTTGTGTTGTGTTGTCCTGCTGAAAGGAGGAGGCAGGGGCAATGGTGAATGTGGGAAAACGGTAATCTGAACATCATTTTGTTTTACTATTTTAGAGTTAAATGAGGGAGTGCGTGAAGAGGAAAGCTGGGGTAAATGGCAGGGTGGGACTGACTAGCTCTTTTCTATCTGGCGGCACTACAGAATGCAGAGCAGCTTCATTTTCAGGAGCGAGTGTGTGACCAGCTAAAGGAGGGATGAGCAAGAGTGTTGTTGGCTATCCAACAATCGCGCTGTGGCAGTTTCGGGACATGTGTCAAAGGGGTGTAGTAAATAAAAAGAGAAAGAAACAAAGATAGCCTGTAGTTAGCCCAGCAGAGCTTGATCTTTGGTTGTGTTAGGTAGCTGGCACTGGGGGTCTGCACCATGGGAGAGAGCCAGAAGCGGTGCAAGGCAAAACAAAAACTCTTAAAAAAAAAAAAAAAAAGACTTACGTGGAGCTACAGTTGGGAGGAAGGGTGAGACAGTAGTGAAGAGGGCGTTAGGGCAATCTGTTGCCAGCAGGAAAAAAATTGAGACAGCATTATTTTCAGGAGGAAGCAGGCGGCCAACTAGAGTTGCGAGGAGCGAGATCGTGGTTGGCTCTTCGTCCTGGACAGTAAGGGTCACGGAGCCGGAAGAGAGTGCAGCGGGCATCTCGGGTGAAATACAAGACATTTTTTTTCCATTGTGACAGAATTATACAGTAACGCTTTTAGCTGTGGCTTTAAAGTAGGAGCGCGATTAGTTAATTGTGGACATGGGCTCGGGCTGCAGGAGTTAGAGGTAAGGACAAAGGGAGCTAGTGGAGACTCGCTGGACAAGGCGTTGCTTTGTTTAAAACTGAGCAGACATGAGAGGTTTACAGAAATGTTTTACTGAGCCAACATGAGCGAGGGAAACAGTTTGTGTGAATAATTTTTTTTCACGGTTCAACTGGTACAGTCGTGCAGCCCTTGAAACACTGCTCTGCCAACCAGGTTGCGTGGAATAATTGGACTGACGGGTTTGAAGGGCTTCTTTTTCTTTCATGTTTTTTTGAAATGTGGGGCTATTTCTTAGTGGACGATTACATTAAAAATAAGAGAGAGAGAATGACAGTGTGTGTGTGTGTGGGGTTGACTGTCTGCCAACTCGCTCACTAAGCAAGAGAAAAATGGTGGCTGGTTCATTATTAAATTCAGGTGCCCACTGATCTGGTAGGTAATGGGGCACCTCGACCAGCACTTTGGTTCTTTGACTGGATTATCATCTATTGAAAAATAAATGCATGGCTGATCATGGCTTTCAGACAATCAGGATGCATTATTTTTCATGGCCATTTTCTAAAAACAAATATTGACTATAATGTGGAAGTATAATACATGTGTGCAAACCAACACTTTGAACGTGTTTTTTTTTTAAACATAATCTCTAAGATTTCTAAGAAAGAGCAGTGGTAAAACAGTGTAATAAAAATTCTAAAGTGTTGGCAGTATTACTCCAGTGTGCATCAAAAATTAATGAAGGAAATGCAGTGGTGAAGTGTGCAAGAAAACGTATCAATTATCTGCAGTGCTATTACAATGTGCATTTAAATAGAAGAAATATAATGCAGTGGTAAAGAAGTGTAACACAATGTCAATGGAGTGCATTTACAGTGCAGTGAATAAAACCAGTGGTATATCAGCGTGAACTGTAATAACACTGAAATGAGACTTCAGACTGCAGTGTGTACTCCACTTCCCTCTGGGTGGACTCTTTTTGGAATGCCATAGTGTGTCACAGACTGCTGCAGAACCTTAACCACAGTGTTGGCCTTTTCATCTTTTGTTGGGAATGCCTGGGCATATCTAGTATAGTGGTTGGTGATAACCAAAATATCTGTGGTGTTCCTTCTGTCGTGCTCAAGAGACAAAAAGTCCGATGTAGACCAAGTCAAAGGGGCCACTGGTATTGATGTTGACTAGACTTGTCTTGGTTAGGGTCTTTCACTTTATGTACCACAGGTAGCTTTTGCAATGCTTCTCGATGTCAAGTTTCATTCTGGGACAGTAAAACCTTGCTCTACACAGAGCAAGGATGCTTTTATAGCCCAGGTGGCCCATGTTGTCATGCAGGAATGTGAGGACTTCCTTGTGATACCCCCATAGCAGCACTAGCTGAAGCTTGGGATGTTTAGGATTGTCATTGTGCACCTTGCACATTAACAGTCCATCTATTACAACTAGCTTGCCCCATTCTCTCAGCATGCATTTGGTGTTGGGGTGGTGGCTATGCACTTGATCTGCTGACTGCCTCCTTTCGAGACCTTGAATTATATCTTGGATGGATGGGTCCTCTCTCTGTGCCCTTCGTAATTCTGGCTTACTGGGTTGAGGCAGCGAAGAAATGTCCAGACCAGTAAAATTCAAATATGCAGGTGGGATAGATTCAGGTGTGCCCCACAGCATGTCTATCATTCTGACAGGATTTGCAACAGGATCTTCTGCTGGCAGGGTAAACTTGGAACACAGCACTTTGACAAGGGCATTCTCTATTTGAACTGGGGGTTCAGACTGGTCACCATGTGGGCATCTTGACAAAGCACCTGCATCTATATTAGTCCGCCCACTTCGGTATTCAAGACTGTAATTATAGGTGGATATGGCAGATAGACACTGGTGCCCTGCAGCATCGAGTTTAACTGTGGTGTTTACATAGGTCAGCAGGCTGTTGTCTGTGCTGTCTGTAAAAGGGACCCCATACAGGTATTCATGAAACTTTTCAGTCACCACCAACTTCAAGGCCATAAATTCCAGCTTATGCATGGGGTAGTGCTTCTCAGAGGTTGACAGGCTGTGGCTAGTGAATGCCACAGGCCTATGCCACTCAGGATATTCATGGTACAGCATGACCCCCAAACTATTTAAGCTGGCATCAGTGTGTGGAGGACATATGGATTGTTGGGACCAGTGAATGCCAATACTGAGGCTTTACTTAGTCTTCTGATAATTTCCCAAAAAGCAACCTAACACTCAAGGGTCCACCAGTATCCAAAGGGTTCACCAACCCGTAAATACTCTTTGGGAAGATTGTCCCTTGCCAGCTGAACTCTTTTTTCTTATTTGTTGGAGGATAGCCTTGCATCATGTCATTAAGCAGGCATACCACCGAGTAGTCCTTTACAAAGAGACAATAGTAGCTACATAACCCCAGAAAGGATTGCAGAGCTCTTAAGTTGGTGGGTCTGGGCCAGTTGGTGAGGGTCTGTACTTTAGCTTGGTCAGTTTGAATGCCTTTCACTGACACAATGTGCCCCACATACTTTACAGCAGGCTGGCAGAACTGGCATTTGTCAATTGAAACCTGTAGCCCAAACTCCTCCAGCCGATCCAGGACCTTCGTCAACTGGGTCTCGTGTTATTCCAGGGTGCACCCAAATATGATCAAGTCATCCAGCTAGATGATGACTTTGAGCAAGTTCATATCCCCCACAGCCTTCTCCATCAAAGTGCTGGAAGGTGGCCAGTGCCCCAGATATCCCTTGTGGCATGCACTTGAATTGGTAGAACCCCAATGGACAAAGAAAGGTGGTCTTTTCTTTGTCCTCCTCCACCATGGGGATTTGGTAATAGCCGCTCCAGAGGTCCAATACAGAGAACCACTGACTCCCGGACAGGCTGGCCAAAGCATCCTCTACCCGGGGTATGGTGTATTGATCAGGAATGGTCTTCTTGTTTAATGTGCGATAGTGAATGCACATCCTCACAGCTCTGCTCTTTTTCTGGGCCACCACAATGGGGGAAGCATAAGGGCTCCAAAACTCAATAATGATACCTGCATCCAATAACTCTTGCAGGTGTTGCCTGACGTCTTCGATGTCACCAGGGGCCAACCTCCAAGACCCCTTTCTGAAAGGGGGATCATCCTTCAGGTGGCTCCAATGCTGTTCACCTTCAACACATCCCATGTCCCACTCATGGAATAAGAAGACCTTTTGGCACTTGGCTAACTTCTGACTTAAGCTGCACTGGTAACAGGTGGGTATAGGGAATCACCAAAATCAAACAAGGTTGGATCTATCTCTTCCTGTGTTGTCACCATCTGGTTCACTGCAATAGCACTGTTGCATCTGTAAATACTTGTCAACACTCAACCTTTTGGGATGACAATGGGTATCTTGGACTCATTCCGGACCCTCACCGTAACTCACCTGGCCCAGGGGGTCTCAGGGTACCAGCACTCCTCTTTGTATCATTGGCCCTTCTGGTAAACTGTCCTGTGATGGGGCATCAATGATGAAGGCAGGTCCTTGGGGCGGCTGAGCAAATTGGGCAACTCCCACAACTCAGCACTCTGAACTCAGTGACAGAATCAATTATTTGCCATCCACCCTGCACACTGCACCAACACACTCCTCCACCAACTCAGTTTCCGCACTATCAACAGTCAGGCCAACCCTTTTCACCACAGCTTTAACCAAGAGGTTCACTAACTCATCTGTCTCCCCTCTTTATGTACACACCTTAGCCAGCTGCCCAAATATATCAGTGTTTGTCCCAATTAGCACATGAATGTCTGTCATTCCTTTTGGCTCTGGGCAGATCAAGGTCAAAGTCTCAATGATGGAGTGTTTGTCTAGACCCCTTGAGATGAAAGTTAATTGCACGGGGCAATAACTATCATAGGGGTAGTTGAAACTACCTATCCCCAACAGTGACAAACCAGACAGAGGTAGGAGGGGCAAATGCTTCAGGTATCTCTCATAGAAAGTCTGTTGTATGATAGTGACTTGCAGCCCGCTATCCAGTAGGGTGAAACAAGGCACTCCTAGCAAACCTTCATCATCAGCCCAGGGACCGATCAGGCCAGGTGGCACTCGGCTGCCGGGAGAGAATCTGGGAGTCGATCCATTTGGTGAAGCAATGCAATTGTGGGGGCCCAGGTAGCTCCTTTGCTGGTCCCCATTTGTGTTTCCCTGGTCCATCTGCCTCTTTTTCTCTGCAATGAGCTGGGGATTTTCTGCACTGAGGCACCCTTGCATCATATGACCGTCTTGCCCACATCTAAAACAGAACCAACCTTCTCTGGGCCCAGGGGATATTTGGGGCCTAGGCCTGGGGGCAATGTATAGAGATGACTACCACCTGGGCTCATGCAGAACAACACTCTGCAGTGACTGAGACTCTTGAGCCAGCTACAGGACCTTCACGCAGCCTTTTATTTCTTGAAACTCAGCCATAGTAGGAGCAGAGGGAGTCTCCTTCATTAACTTTAAGTCTTGCATACACTTTTTAAGCCCTTTTAGCATATTGCCCGATTCCAGTAAGAGGGGAGGTTCTGCGGGGTTAGAGGCTTGGGGTTGCAAAGTGGCAATGGTAACTGTGAGCACCTGCAAGGAGTCATCAATATCTTCCCAGGCCGTTCCTCCTTTACCTTGTCCAACAACTGCTTAAAGGATGGGAAGGGGGGGTTTCTGTACCACAGCATAAGGGAGATTAGAGTCAGTTGGGAGTGCACAGCACTCTAAGAATTTGATTGAGCCTCATTTTGGCAACCTGCTCTGGGGTATCCCCCAGTCTCCATGATCTTGTGCATCACTGCCTCCACCCTGGTACTATACTGTGACAACTTCTCTCCATGCTGTTGCATAGTGCCCCACAACTCAAACATGATGGCCTCCTTCCTCTCAACCGCCCCAAAAGTGCTCTTCAGAATTGCCAAGCAATCATCTGCAGTACATGTAGTTTGACTGGCCCTTAGAGACTGAAATACCTCCAGAGCCATGCCCCTTAAGCTCTCACCAACCCTCTTGCACTTTTCCTCATCAGGACACCTCCAAACTTGAACGATCTGGGCTACCTGACTTATCCATATTTCAAAATCGTCCTCCACTGCCGGAGTGGGGGTGGTCCCCGAGAAGGTGCACAGCCACTTGTACTGTTCATATGACACCACCACGTCGGGGGTTTCCTCACTGGGCAGCACTATGGGAGCAGGCCCCCTCCCAGGAATACAGCCTGTATGTCTTTCATGGACTTCCCTTCGCTAGCGAACAGAGATTCTAGTTTAGCCTCAAAACCCCCTTCTTCACTGGAGGGGGGGCTCAGGGGGTGGGGCAGAAGGTTGTGGACTGGCCGGACTCCCTATTCCCTTTTTTTAGCACCACTCAGGTCTCTTGTTACCCTTCTAGTGTCACAGTAGGGGGCACATCTACAGGTCCCAAGTCCTTGTCAGTCTCTACAGTCAAATCTCTAAACCCAGTGCCAGAGTCTCTGATCATCCTTTTGAATTTTCATTTTCCCACATTTATTCAGGGCCACATCTAACACCCCGAAAATGAACTCCTTCATCCATCCTTCAGTCACATTTTTTATCAGGAGCACTCTCGGGGGTCAAGTCCCTTAAATGAACACCAGCCCTCTACTTCTTGAAATGCCATTTTCCCTTCCTATGCCACGGGGGTAGTTACAAAAATTTCAGAATGGCACTTGGGTGGGAACTAGTGGGCAGAAATCCCAGTGGTGCCTCCACCTGTAACAGCCTCTTTGACTCACCTAGGCTGCTCCAGGGCCCTCAGATAAACTCGGTATACACCTCCGAGGGGGCCAGCCTTGGTTCCACAGTGGTCAGCAAATATGGCGTTGTGCCTCTACCTGGGGTAAGTGGCAAGGGGTACCTGTGGACCGTGAACAGGTTACCACCCCCCAGGGAAATAAATAATCTGACTCCTGAACATGTTCCCCACACAATAACAATTTCCCACACAATAGCAATCCCCCACCCTCAGCAACTATATTGCAATAAATCACAGTGACAGTAGTTAAAATGCAAACAATGAAAGCCAGCCCATAGTTGCAGCAATTGGATTTACACTTGCAACGCTGGTGACCCGGGCTCGGAAGCAGGCTCAGGAGCAGACTCGGGTCACTGGAGAGCCGGACGGGGGAGAATGGCTTGAGCGTCCCACGACAGTTCACCTTCTCCGGGGGAGAGGGAGGAGGCCAATGCCCGCAACTTGCCTGACCCTGAGCGGAGGCTCGAGGTACAGCAAGCCCTGTTAGCAGGGGGGGAGATCATGACATGTGTTGGACGTCAGTGCGCAGCACCTTGACGTCAGGGCGCACACCACACGATGGGAGAGAAACCAGAGGAAATCAGCCTTCCATCAATGGGAAGACGAGGCACCAGGAGCGTGCCTTCGATGTGTCACCACCAGCCCAGACCACCTTGCACGACAAAATCAAGTAAGTGTACAGGGTGTATAGGCCCCACCTCATTCCCCGCCCGGGGGGTATAACCGTGGCTACATGGGATGCAAGGCTGGTGATGGGTTGGGTGGTTGGCAGAGGGATGACTCCCAGGAGCCTCGGAAGGGTCAGAGATGGGGCTAGTAGGAGGGGAAAAATAGAAAGTAAAAAAAAAAGAAAATGCAAACAATGAGATTATTTATTGTGGGAGGGGAAAAGGGAGAACATGAAACATGCAACACTTTTTTCCAACAATGACTCCCCACACAGTACTCCTCCTTCCACCACTGGATGCACCCAGAAATGTCCCTATTCAGTAAGTACAGTACCTCACCGGGGTGGTGATGCAGTCCTGGGGTCTTTTGTTGGGGCCCAAACAAGTAAACATTTAACTCTGGGACTCTCTGCCGGGGCACAACTTTGAATGTGAAGCAGTCCAGCCCAAACCTTATCCCCTGTATCCTAACTAGCTAGCCAGCTAGCTAGCTAATAAGATTCTCTAAAGCCACAGCTCGGGGTACTTACAGTTCTGCAGTTCACAAAATGGGGATTTTGCTGCTGGCTGAATTTTAGTCAAAAAGGCAGTTGCATGGTCCCATGGAGGTCTCTGGATGTACGGTGCACCATGAGATCGCAGATCTTGAAGCCTGAAAAGATTTAAGGCATGCTGGTCTTCACCTGCCAGTCTTTGCCAACTTCACCCAGGGGCCTTTGTATATATATTTTTCACACAGGCAGGCCTGTCAATGTCTTTCTACTTGTCTGCCTCCTCTTTTTTGGTCCGGGGAAAGAATGACAAATGTGATTCCCTGGACCCCTCTGTTGCTCCCTGGTCACACAATCTCAGCTGGGTGCTTACTCAGTCTTTTAACCCCAGCAATCTCCCTCTGGGTGTCTCTTTTCAAAGCAGTGCTGAGTCCTTTCACGGTCACTTGCCTCAGCACTCACAGTCTCTCCCCATACCGGATTTTTCACTCACCAAACAATTTCTCCATCACGGGGGAACAGCAGCTCAATCTGTATGTGCTTCACAAGTATTTCCAGCTCAGAAGTACTGCCCCATTTAAATATTCTGATAATTACCTCTGTACAGCATGACTCTGTTGATATTTGTTGTTGGATATTGTGTCCTTTACAGTACGTATGATAATATCTGTTACTGTTCTATCTCTCCCTTATTTGAAATTTAATAAAGTTTCCTTAATTTGAAAAAAATAAGAAATACTGCCCCAACAACCTTGGATTCACCAGGGAGCAAGGTTAGAAAATCTCAGCAGCTCAACCCAGTCTCTATGCCTTCTGCACACAACTTGTGAATTTCTCTTTAAAGTCGGTGACCAAAATCAGCGGGAGCACAGGTGTAGGGAATTTGGCTCAGGAGCCCTCAACAGTCTTTTCCCTCACACCACACACTTATTTATTTATTGAATTTTGATGACCGGGTAGGCCCACTGGGCCCGTAGAGGTCCCTTTTTCAGGGGCGACCCGGGTGCAACAACAACAAACAGGTAACATTTCAGTACAGACTGGAGAGTGGAATAGTATTTTAAAAGTAGGAGTACATATCTTTGCAGACGCAAAAGGATGGAAAGCATGAAGGTAACAAATAATGAGCACGTTAAGCTTTAAGCATCCTAAATAGTAGATTAGGTACCAGGTCCTCAGGAAATAGTGGGCAGCGTCTGTAGACCTAGGGTTAGCTGATAAGTACGTAGGGTTGGAAGGGGGATAAGTTAGGGACCTAACTTCAGCTCCTCTCAACGACTCTCCCCTTTTGGTGATAACTCAGTCCTATTTATAGCATCCTGGCAGCCCTCTTCTGATTGGTCGTCATCTTCCCAAGCAAACTCACTGCCCTGTTCTTTACCCAGCAGCCCCAGGGTTTTTTAATTCAAGGGGGGCTGCTATTTTATCTTCACTTGGGCCCCAAACAGTCCAGCCCTCAATTTTAATATATGAGCTCTCAACGTGGGCTAAGAACATTCCCCCCGCTCTCGGAGGGTTTCCAGTCGGTAATTTGGGGTTCCCCTGCTCTTTTGTACTTCCTGGAGCTGGAAATATACGTTTTAACAATGGCTGCATGGCCAAAATCAAAAATGGAGCTGTTGCTTCTTTAAGTTTTTACTCCCGGTGGCTGCACATGCGCACTGGGCACGCAGCCACCATGTTCTTTATTTACGTTTAGTGGCCCAGTTTTCTAAAACATATCAGGGCCACTCCAGCTCCCCAAATGTGCCTGGAGGTGCAGAAATAGTAATTGAACCTCTGCCCCACTCAGAACATGGGTTCAGGTCCCAAAATTACAGCAGCTGTGGCCGTGAAGCAGCGAAGGGGCTGTCAGGCTCAAGCCCGACCACAGCCACTTGTGGATGCTGGCCAGAGGTCAGGCCCATAGCCCCACACAGATAAGTCAATTTTGAGGGCTTACACATGAATGCATAATTGTTTATTTTAATAAAACTTCCCTACGCTTCTTCAATAAGTACCATGGAATATTTTACTTCTACCTGGACAATGACCAGATATGGGTACAAGGGACCTCAGTTTAACATCTCATTCAGAGTAAGACACCTCACCAATGCAGCATCCCCCTCACACTGCACTATAGTGTCAGTTATGGGTAATACCCCAAGTACCTGGTGTGGCGCTAGAACCCACAACCATCTAACCTCCTGGCACCAGAGGTGAGTCTGCTACCTACTAAGCCATTGAGAGCTTATATCTGGCTTTGCTGGTTTAATATTGTTCTGTGTGTCTGGTATTAGTGTGTGTAACGCTGCAGAATGTATACCACATACAGTTCCTGCATTTCTAGTAGCTAATTATTTTGTAAAACACTTTAAGATACAGTATGTATGACTGTTTATTTTAATAAAACTCCTCTGCTCTTCTTCGATAAGTGCCATGGGATCTTTTACTTCTACCTGGACAGTGACCAGAGATGGGTACAGGGGACTTCAGTTTAACACCTCGTTTGAAGTATGGTACTTGACCAGTGCAGCACCCCCTCACACTGCACTACAGTGTCAGTTATGTGTAATACCACAAGTACCTGGTGTGGGGCAAGAACCCACAACCATCTATTCTCCTGGCCCCAAAGATGAGTCTGTACCTACTGAGACACTGAGAGCTTATATTTGGCTCTGTTCATTTAATATTGTTCTGTGTGTCTGGTATTTATTTATTTATTGAATTTATCGGATTAAACCTTTGAGAACAGGCTCATTACACAGGTTCCACATCAAGGTCAAACAGCAAGAGTCATAACAACAAATTACAGTCAAGCCATGAGCTCGGATGACAACACTGTATAAGCATTTAGCAGAAAATAGTTACAGGGCAATGAGACTTATATAAAAATAACACTATATATACTAATAATGGACAAAACACAAGGGAATAGGGGGATGGGAGAGTGACAGAGGGAGAGGTAAGCACAGGGGATGGAGCAGCAGAGAGAGGACAAACTACAAGAAGAGAATACTGCATGAATCAGCCCAGGTTGTGGGCCTCATCAAAAGAGATGTCAAGATTATCTAGGGGTGCCAGGCATTGGGGTGGAGCAATGATCAATACTAAATAGCAGGTACTGATTACCTAGGATGCCAGGCATTGGGGTGGAGCAATGATCAATACTAAATAGCAGGTACTGATTACCTAAGGAGCCAGGCATTGGGCTGGAGCAAGACCAGTATTGGGTACCAGGTGCAAGTTTAGGGGAGAGGGGATAAGAGCTTATAAAGTGATGAAGTGAGAGGAGGAACAAGGGAAGGGGGGAAGGAGGTGAAGGGGGAAGAACATTGGATGGTTCAGGAAGAGATGGGAAGGAGTAGAGAGGAAGCGGTAGGCAGTGGTGTGGTAGCATTACAGTCAGTTAGGTCAGAGGCCTTGTAGGAAACAGCCGCAACAAGCATTAGCAACCAAATGAGTTCTTAACTCATGTTTAAAGGGACCTAATGTTAATTTAGCAGTGATGCTTGCAGGCAGGTTGTTAAGCCATTTAGACACCTGATGGGCAAAAGCTCATTGTCCTAGAGAGGTGCGACATCTTGGAATCTTGAAGACCATTCTCCCAGAGCTTCTTGTGGGGCAGGTACTTTCATAGGGGGTGAGGAGCTTCTGGACACCGGCAGGCAGCATACCTAGACTTGCTTTTTTTGCCAGCAAGCAGGTCTGGAATTTCAGCCTGCCCTCAAACTGAATCCAGTTGGCATGGGCGTATAGATTAGAGATGTGCATGTGCTGCTCTGAGCCAGTGGAGAGGCAAAATGCCTTATTTAAGGCAACTTTGTTGCAATTGAGGGCTGAGTCCATTGCAGCCCCATAGATTACAATTCCATACTCAACAAGGGAGACCACAGAGCTGCAGATGGCCAGGTTGAGAGCTTCAGGAGTTAGACTGCGCTTATGCCTATAAAGAAGGCCGATACATATGTTGAGGGCCTTTACAATATTATCAATGTGGTTGACAAAAGACAAGGAGCTGTCAACTGTAACCCCCAGGAATTTAAAACTGCTGTGCCTGGTCCAGAGATATCCCATTGACATTCGTAATGGTGAGAGGGTGTGTTTGGTGCCTGTTCTGCGGGCTGAAGAACATCATAGCCTTAATTCTTTTTATAATTCATGACCAGTTTATGATCCTTGAACCATCTTTCTACTGCAGTGAAGTTATCCTGTGAAGTGTGCTCCAGGGTAGTAGGGTCAGTGTCATTAGAAAATAGAACTGCATCATTTGCATAGAGCAAAATTTTGCAGCGACAAGCATGCAGAAGCTGATTTAGAAATATGATAACATTAGGGGACCCAGTATAGAGCCCTGGGGAACACCAGAGTAAACTGGTCTGCTGTCAGATAAGACATTGTCAATCCTAATTTGCTGGGTCCAGTTGGAGAGGTAAGACTTAAACCATCCAACTGTGTCATCAGAGAGACCAATAGCCACTAGTTGCTCAGCTAGGAGGTCGTGATTAACCGTGTTGAACGCTTTCAACAGGTCAATGAATGTTGTGCCAACCAGATCGCCCTGCTCGAGGAAGTTGTTCAGTACACTGTATGTTATATTTATCCAGATATTCCACTAATTGATCTGCAACAATTTTCTCAAGAGCCTTTGATAGGAGCAGGAGAATTGAAATGGGTCTGTAGTTTCCAAACGAGGATTGATCACCACTCTTGAAGACTGGAGTCACTAATGTTGCATTCCAAGGCTGAGGGAACTGCAGGAATCTTAGTGAAGCATTGATAATGTAGGTAAGAGGCTCCAGAGTGTCTTCCAAGGTAAGAGCTACAAATTTAAGGTCAAGGGAGTCCATGCTGTATCGTGATTTTCCCAAGACCTTTAAAAGGTATTTCCTGGCTCCATTTAAAGAGATGGTTCTGAAGCAAAATGGAGGGTTAGAGGGTGGCTGGTCCTTGGTTTGCTCAGAGGCAGTGGAATTAGCAGGGTGGAAGAAGTCCGGGGGTAGCACTCCAATGAGGTCTGTGACTGCTTTGTTGAATGCGTTTGTAATTGTTCCCGGGTTAGTTGTAGGTAGGCCTTCAATGCTGAGCATCGTAGGTGCTAACTTACTATCTTTCCCCGTGAATTCCTTGAGGTTAGCCCATTAATGTGCATTAATGTGCATAAGGCAGTGGAATATATACCACATACAGTCCTTGCATTTCCAGTAGCTAATTATTTTGTAAAATACTTTGCGTTACAGTATGTATAAACAGCACTATATAAAACGACATTCTATTCTTTAAGCGAGTTTTGAGTAAAGTATGAACTTTACAGCACCATGGATCTAGGTTTGTGTTTGGGACAGCCTAATGGGCTCATGTATGAAGGATCTGGTTGTCTCTCCTTGGAATATAGACATAAATATCTCTTGTGCACATGGGTCCAAAAATGTTTATGTGCAGAGAAAGCTAACTGTAAATACAAATTATTTCAATTTCTATTAGTTAACTATACTGAGATCATCAGCTGCCTTGGTTCAAGTAGTCAATATCAGAAAACAGCAGTGTGGTCCAGTGGCTGCAGCACTCTGACCCAGGTGGTCACTGGTTCAGTCCCATCCCCCCACCCCACATTCAGTTGCTCATAGTGTGACCATGAGTATATCACTTAAGTTGACCTCTATGTGCATCCACTCTTACAGCTGTAAAATTGGATACCCAGCAGGCCCCCCGCTGAAGACGAGATGTTGCTCTGCTTCCCAGGCTATGGTGGGTCTGGCAAAAAAAGAAACCTTTCGTGGTCTTTTGTTAAGTCACTAAAACATGACATTGTTACTTATGCCTCACTAAGATACCAATACCTTCAATTAAAAAAACACAAGTTTTATAATATGTTACTAAAGGAATAATGCCCTCCAGGGTGGGTGTTATGCTGGGATAACATCCCACCTCGGGTGGTTGGCCCGAGGCCACCGGCCGCAAGGCCCAACACCCGAGGTGGGATGTTATCCCAGCATAACACCCACCCTGGAGGGCATTATTCCTATTATACAATGGCTCGTTTACACTTACATTAGAAAAATGGTTAAAAAAATACTGTTTTAATTGTATTTTTGTAGTTTTTTTTTTATTGTAGAAGGATGCTGATTGGAAAAATAGTGCCTTATACTGTTTGTACAGCAGGAGGAGCTGTTTTTCTGTGTGTCTGTTGCAGGTGTCTAATAGGTGTGTCCCCCCCCCACCCGCTCCTGTAGGTGTTCTCATACTGGGTTCCTTTCTTTACTGTTTTTCTCCTGCTATTGCTTCGTGTATTTAAAGAAAAAAAAGACATAGAAGGAAGATGAGTTGAACGACGAGCGAGCGTTAGTACAACGGGCGAATGAGGCGGGCACCGGAGAAAGAGCGGGAGACTGCTGTGACGCTAATCCTGAAGATGGCTTTGATTTCAGGTTTTTTTTTTTTAGAAATAAACAAAGCTTGTTTGGGGAACATGTGAGAGCTGTGCCTACTGTGAAGCCGATCGGAAATGTGGCTTTCACTTTCAGTGCGAGCAGATGGTGGTGTTCGTGAGGCGGGCACTGGAGAAAGAGCGGGAGACTGCTGTGACGCTAATCCTGAAGACGGCTTTGATTTCAGGTTTTTTTCTTTTTTAGAAATAAACAAAGCTTGTTTGCGGAACGCGTGAGAGCTGTGCCTACTGTGAAGCCGATCCAAAATGCGGCTTTCACTTTCAGTGCAAGCAGGAAGCAACGGACAGCTGTGGATGGATTTTTTTTTAAACTTTCCATGCGGTCGTGACTGCACTGGGACTAGAGCCGGGATGTTATGCTGGGATAACATCCCGGGTCCAGTCCCATTCTGACCAATCAAGGACCAGGATTTTCTCTTGCACTTGTATAATAAGCATTTAGACCCAGGATGATTTTTTTTCCTTTGGTAACTGAGTAAGACCCAGTAGGCACAATGCCTCTGGCACTGGGGAGGTTAAGTGACTTGCTCAGGGTCTCACAGTATGGAAATGAAGGTTGTGTTAATCAAACCCAGGTCTGCTGGATATGCCAAGCTCATTCACAGCTTGTTACTCTAACCTCTAGGTCATACTGCCAGCCCGAATGATTTTTTTGTCCTTTCATGAAACTGTAGAAAACCTGTTGCATATCAAGTAAAAGAAAAATGCCATGATAATAATATATTTCAAGTTATTTGAAACAAATACTTTTAAAAGTTGGTGCTGTCACTTCATTTATTCTAATGATTAGGTAGGGGGATATGTTTCTGTATCTATATAGTGCCTTTCACAGAGGCTAACAGTGCTTCACAGTCTGTCGTGTGCACAAAATAAACAAGCTGAGGACAAAATACACCATACCTGAACATAGAAACATAGAATTTGTCTGCAGATAAGGACCACGTGGCTCACCCACTCTGGCCAATTTGTCCCTGACAATACTGTCACAGCAAACCCTACCTGATCTCCGGCAATCCGCCACCACCACCACACTTGTCTACTAAGATTCCCTCCTGTGCCTGCCCCATGCATGCTTAAAGCCTACCATTGTTTTTGCTCTTACCATGTCCACTGGTAGACTGTTCCAGGCATCCATCATGCTTTCAGTAAGGAGGTACTTTCACACATCCCTCCTAAATCCCCCCCTTCCAGCTTTCTTGCATGCCCTCTTATCCTGGTACACCCTCTCCCCTGAAAAATATTCCCCTTTTGTTCTTTGCTCACCCCCCGTGAAATACTTACAGGTCTCTATCATGTCCCTCCTCTCTTTCCTCTCTTCCAGGGTGTACTTATTGAGATCCCTCAGTCTCTCTTCCTAAGGCTTATAATGCAGCCCATGAATCATTTTGATTGCATTCCTCTGCACAGCCTCCACCCTGGCTATGTCCTTCTGGAGATGTCGTCTCCAGAACTGTACTCAGTACTCCCTCTAGGTGGGGTCTCACCAACGATCGATAGAGTGGCAATACCGCCTCTCTCTTTCTATTGGTGATTCCCCTCCCTATGCATTCCAGGATCCAAATGATCCTGCCTACTGCTTTGTCACACTGCCTCGCTACCATGAGGTAATTAGATATAATCCCAAAGCCTCTTTACTGTTCTGTGGCTGTTCGTACTTCCCCCATTTTATACACCACCCCTTGATTTCTATGCCCTAGGTGCACGATTTTGCATTTTTTTGCATTGAAACCTAGCTGCCATATCCTCGACCGTTTCTCAAGTTTTTTCAGGTCTCTACTCATCTCTCCATCCCCTGTGAAGTATCTACCCTATTGCAGATTTTGGTGTCATTTGCTAAGAGGCATACCTTCCCTTCCAGGTCTTCTATAATGTCACTTATGAATACATTGAAGAGGACTGGTCCCAGCACTGAGCCCTGAGGCACTACGCTGGTCACTCTCCCCCTTATTAGAGTGAGTGCCATTTACCACAACCCTCTGTCTCCTATCCATCAACCAGTTTCTTATCCAGTTTACCACCTTGGGTCCTGTGGAGGGGTTGTGGGATAACAGATGGATCAGACACCAAACTTCAAGTTCAACACACAATCTCTGTGTGATGTTTATTCAAAATGCCGAAGATAACCTTCAGCAATGGCATATACCTTCTTCTGTACATCAGTTTTAGCAACAGACTATACAAGTCTTTTCTCTACACTTATCCAGCACCTACTGACTCTCTGATCTAAGTAGCAGTTGAGATTCAGCCTGCACCCCTATGCGGGCCTTGTTTGCTCAGGTAGTGGCGGCTCAAATAAAAAAAAAAAGCTAAAAACAAAGAACCGCAGTGCAGAAGCACTGAAACATGGGTTACCCCAAAGGGCACTGACAATAAGCCAAGTTTCAAAGAAACACAACATCACACATACTTTCCTAATGCAAAGCAACATGGGATATATGCAAATCAACATGACATTTCAGATAGTCTCAGTTTACAGCAATTTACATGCATTTTAAATAGCACAACTAACTCAATTTTTATAATGCAGTCAACTAGTACTTTTTACCTTTATCAAAAACATCCAGTGCCATGGTATTTTCAACCTTTATGGTTTCATAAACATAAGGTATATGTATCAAAGTATTTTATGACATAGTAGTGCTATTACATACTAAATCCAACAATGATGATTTACATACGCTTGGAGGTCGCCACAATAACCTCCCTGTACGAGGACCTGAGAGGGGAAAAGGAAAATTAAAGAGGACACTACAGCATAGCCAAGAAAGGGAAGGGGTGCTCATAGGTGGCCACCTTTATGGACTAGAAATTGTAAAGGATAGATTAGGCTAAGAAATAGAAGAATTGTTGCAACAGATTTACGGTAAGAAAAGGTCAGTCCTCAAGAGTGGCAGGTGCTTCCTGTCACATATCCCCCACCTTGAGAGGGAAGCAGTTATTGCAGACTGCTTACCACCTTCCTGTCCCAGGAAGGAATGGAGCTTCCACCCATCCATCTTCAGAAGCTCTGTTTCAGGGTCCCTATTAGTGATTAACATTCCATCATAAACATAGTGGATATCATTTTTTTTACTCTGAGGTGTTAACACATTTCTCAGCAGAGACTAACAATACCTTCCCATCTCCTTTTAGGGAAAGTCTGTCATATTTCTTAACCAAAAAATCTGGACAACTGTAAAGTCCAGTACCATAGAAACAATTTCTCTAGGGTGAGTAATTACCTGCTCCAACCCCACCAGACATATCAGTTTTAAGCAGGGGACCAGTCCTACATTCAATCCCTCAATATAAACCCACTGTGTCTCTTGATTCATTCATTGCACTTGCTACTGATACAGACACCTGAGGGTAGACACTCTAGGTGCTACCCCAACACAGGTTCCTATCCATTTTCCACCTACCTCCTCCTTTGTAGGTTTTTCACTAAAAAAAGAAAACACATGTACCACTTCCTTGAGCTTAACATACTGTAACATTTTGGCAACATTAACATCTTTAGCCTGCAGTATACCCCAATCAATACTGTTAATAGATTTAGCTGCATCAATACAAGAAAAAGTCCCTTCAGCCTCATAGGCTTCTTCTTACTTGGAGTCTTCAACCCCAGCCCAATACCACTAAGCACAGTCTTACCTGGGGTCTCACATTCAAGTTCCATACTTGCAACTCTGACCTTCAACAGGTAACATCCTGGAAACACAGGCATCAAAGGAATATCCTGCTCAGTCAGGGGGTCCTCCTCCTCCTCCAGCTGAGCCCATGAAAAATCTTCCTCCAATTCTTTATCCAAACTCTCCAGCAGGGACCTCTCGAGCACCTAGCATTGGTGTTCTGCCTCTCTGCATAGTCGGTCTGCCACCAGCCATTACCCACTCATCCAGTGGATCATCCTCATCAGGGTTTCCACCTTCTGGGTGTTTTCTCCACACCTCTGGTCTGCCTCAACCATATGGTAGTTCTTCATCCCTTTGCACCTTGTCATCATCTTCAGCCTTGGCCTTCCTCCAAGCTCCCTGGTCCAGTCCAGGCAGCAGCTTCCCTCTGTCTGTTGGCCATGGTTCTGGTCAGAACTCCATGGACGTTCTTCTCCGGGTTCTCCTCTGTCAACTCCTGGTGCATCGGTCCACCTGGGATATCTGGGTGATATCCACCAGAAAACATCCCTCTTCGGCCAGTCCAGATGCTGACACCAAGTCTGTGGAGGGGGTTGTGGGATAATAGATGAACCAGACACCAAACTTCAAGTTCAACACACAATCTCTGTGTGATGTTTATTCAAAATGTAGGAGATAACCTTCAGGAATGGCATATCCCTTCTTCAGTACATCAGTTTTGTGACAAAAGATTATACAAGTCTTTCCTCTACACTTAGCCAGCACCTACTGACTCACTGATCTCTGATCTAACTAGCAGTTGAGATTCAGCCTCCACCTCTATGCAGGCCTTTTTGCTTGGGTAGTGGGGCTCAAATAAAAAAAGCTAAAACAAGAACCTCAGTGCAGAAGCACTGAAGCATGGTTATCCCAAAGGGCACTGACAATAAGCCAAGTTTCAAAGAAACACAACATCACACATACTTCCCTAATGCAAAGCATCATGCGATACATACAAATCAACATGACATTTTAGATTGTCTCAGTTTACAGCAATTTACGTGCATTTTAAATAGCACACCTAACTTAATTTTTAAAATACAGTCAACTAGTACTTGTTACCTTTATCAAAAACACCTATTGCCATGGTATTTTCAACATTTACAGGTTTCAAAAACTTAAGGAAATACATCAAGGTATTTTATGAAATAGTAGTGCTATTGCATACTAAATCCAACTATGAACACAACCTGTTTTACATAAGCTTGGAGGTCACCACAATAACCTCCCTGTACGAGGACCTGAGAAGGAAATGGAAAATTAAAGAGGACACTATAGCATAGTTAAGAAAGGGAAGGGGTGCCCATAGGTGGCCAACCTTATGGATTAGAAATTGTAAAGGATAGATTAGGCTAAGAAATAGAAGAACTGTTGCAACAGATTTAAGAAAAGGTCAGTCCTCAAGAGTGGCAGGAACTCTCTGTCACAGGTCCCACCCCTAAAGTACCCAGTTTCATTATAAGCCTCCTGTGTGGTAAGGTGTCAAAGGCCCTGCTGAAGTCTAGTTATAGGCTTTGTCCACTGCCCCACCCTTATCAATTTTACTAGTCACTCAATTGAAGAAATCGATCAGGTTAATCTGACATGAACTCCCTCCCATAAATCCATGCTGCCTTGGGTATTGTAACCAGCTGGATTCAAGATACTCCACTAGCCTTTAATTTAATAGTGTTTCTATATTAATTTCCCCACCATTGGTATTAGACTGACTGGCCTATAGTTGCCATCTTCCTCCCTGCTGCCACTCTTAAGGAGCGGGGCTACATATGCCCTCCTCCAGACCTCTGGAACATAATAAATAAACACAAACATAAATGTAACCCCCCTGCAAATGGGGGTTCCCAAAAGACTTCCAGGAGCTTGCTTGAATGCTCCAAGCCTGAATGGTGTTTGGCATTTAAGCCATTTATCAGTGAGTGTTTTAGAGCTCTGGTACTGTCTTTAAGAGCTGTCTGCTTGCAGACATAATTAGTTTGTATGGGGACTGTGTGCTTCTCTGAGTACCACTGAGCTGCTGCCAATTCACTTAATTTTGCAGTCACTAGGAGTGCAAAGGAACCTATCTGAAAGATGTAACTGTTTGCCAGAAATTATTTAGAGTAATAATGAAATTACAGTTTGTCTAACCTGCTTTCTTTGCAGTCAGAACTGTGTCTGCTAGTTCCCCATTCTAGTTTTGAACTGCTGAACTGGACCAATCAGTGTGGGGTAAGCTAGCTCTAAATGGTGCCTGACGAATCAGAACTTGGACTCATAATCTGAGCCAGCCACAAGAGGATTGTATGGGCAGTGACTCTGGGAGATGTAGTTTAGACTTCAGTGCCTTTTGGACCAACAGCAGCAGTCTATTGTGAGTGACAGCCAATCCAGTCAAGAACTGGGAGGAACTCAAAGGAAGTGCCCAGTTTTGTCAGTTGGAGCTTCAGTTGAGCTTTGGCAGTGAAGAAGGAAGGAGCCCTGTGCTTTTTCAGTGTGCAGTTTTAGTCAAAAAACGTGTGTAAGGCCCAGAGTTCCGGTCTGCAGCTTGTGTAACAGCTTGTTAGGACTGAATCCGTCCTGTGAAAAGAATCAAAGGATCTCTGAAGAGTAGAAACCAGGCTCACCCTGTAGAAGACTGGAAGAATTGCTGAAAATTGCACTTGGTCTGTCAGGAACTGAATCTGCTGTGTGTTCTCCCGGGTATTGTGCAGTAATTGTGATCGGGATACAGATGCAGCCTGCCTGGTATAGTACTTTCTTTTATATGGATGTGTGAAGAGGTTTGTGTACCTCAAGTGAGCCCTGCTGACATTGAAGGACCCTATCTTATTTGGAGGTCGTGAGTACTAATTCAGGTTGCTCCCTGTTGAATTGCCACATTAAATCCAAATGGAATTACTGTACTGCTGACTGTTTAATTCTCCTTTTCTCTGTGTGAAAGGGCCCTACCAGCCACGGTTTGGACTAGCCACTAGGTGCTTGGGTACCCAGGGACAGTAACTGATAGGGATAGGCCTGTGCACAGAGCCATAGGTAGTTATTAGAGTAAGCTAATTAACCTGATTTCCCCTGTCCTTGTTATATCCCCCAATAAATCAGAGCTGCTTGTTTCAGCAAAGTTATACTGCCTGAGGTATTTGTCTATGTTAAAGTAATGTACTGTGATTGTTGCACTGTATCTCATTTCACAGGAGGTCCCAGTGCCGGAACCAGACCTGGGGGTAAGTGTATACTGTGAAGGTAATTCTGATATATTGTGTGGGCCACTAGTGGGAAGAAAGGGGGGTTGCAGTGTCCCAGAGGGCTGTGACCAAGTTAGTTTAACTATTGCAAACCCTGACCTCTGGGTGGAGGCACCCGCCATTGGATCCAGGCCCCTCAACCTGTTAGTGGCAAATCAGGCAGGGTAGTAGCCCCTGGGATAGCCTATCTAGGGTTACATCTTGAGGCTCACCGCTGGGATTGTGTGTCCTCTAGTGGCCATATTTACTGAACCACTGTTAAGAAAAAAATGGGCACCCGACAGAAGTGGCTGTGCACCGGCTGGTGAGTGGTGTACTGGGAGGAGATCGACCCCAAAATGCTATGCTTATCCTGGACATCCCCTAGGTATCAATACTGACACTGTGCAGGGAGTACTTTCAAGGTGGAAGGTTTCAAACCCTGTGGTGGTGGGTCGGCATGCTAATCTGCTCACCCACACTTTCCTGGCCCTAGTAGAGTTTAAGGATCCCATAGATAGCTCCAAAGTGCCACAGACCATTACCCCAGAGGGAGCCCTCACTGCTTGGAGAGTGATAACTAAGGACAGTAAAGACCTGGGGAATTCAGCCCCCACCACTATCTGAAACTTTTGAGGAGAAATTTGCTGAATGGTTGCTGGGAGAGGAAAACTGTGGAGGACTTGAAGAAACTATTCTGCCACCTGGGGTGTTCCTCCCCAACACCCTCTCCTGCTCCAGTGCCCGTAATGGTGGCTGAACCAATGCAGACTCCTATTTCACCTGCCATTAGTCACGACTCTTACCGAAGGTTGAGGATCTTCTCTGGCACCCTCCCCACCCCAAGGGAGGATGACTGGGAGACCTGGATAGACTATGTTGCCCCCAAGTGCTAGAATGGCAATGCTGGAAGGTGAAAAGCGAAAGAGGGTTAGTGAGAGCCTCCGAGGTCCTGCCCTGGCTACCATCCCGTGCTAAGCAGGCCAGTAACCCTGAGGCGACTGCACAGGCCTATCTTGAGGCCTTGGAGAATGTGTGGGAGCCCAGATTCTGATGAGGACCTATGGTGGAGAGTAAGAGATGCACAACAGTACCAAGGGAGTTGTTGTCTGTGTATTATCTCGGCTGGAAAAATTGTTGCAAGAATGCCTCAGAAAGGTAGTTTGCCAGCGATTGAACTGGACGAACCAGGCTGGACAGGATCCTTAAGTCTGCCCCTTCTCAGAACTGCTGTTGCTTCAGTTACACCTGGCAGATCGACTGGAACCCCACCCTCCTATGATGAGTTAATGAGAAATTCGAGGAGTTGAGAAAAGACGACCTCGGGAGGGACCTGCACCAATAGCTCAGCTACGACCAGTGACTGAGGTGTGACCCATCAAGTGAAGTTCAGGGCAGAGGTTGGCAGTCAATGAGTGCTCTGACAAGGAAAAGATATGTCACAATGGGGGTGAACTGTTGAGAGAGATCCGGGAATTCAAAACAGTCCCTTTATGAAGGCCACGCCTGCAAGTACGGGCCCTGACCTATATCCGACTGCATCTGCTATGGGGGTGGGGTACCCACCCATGTATCTCCTGCTGATAACAGCTCTGAACTTCGATTCCTTGACCATGGAAGTGGAGAACTGACGAGATGTCCAAATGCTTATCACGCCGCAGACAGAGATGGCACCAAGGTTTCCATTAGTAATACCCCGCCCTGGCTCCCAGTGTGGCGCCTGCCAGCTCAAACTCCAGAAAGTATGTTTTGCTATAATTGTGGGAAAGATGGGCACATGAAAAGGGAATGCCAGTCCCCAAAAGACACTGACAAAGTTGCATATAGGCTACAAGGAGAGCTTCGGAGAAGAAATCAGTGGTTAAGAGGTCACGACATGATCCCAGTGAGGGCACCAAAATGCTAATTCACGTCCTTTGTGGCAAGGTCAGTTGCCCAGGCCCCTACCGCCTCTCCAGACTGGTCCAGAATAGTGGGTCCCTCCATGGAGACCACTGTAAAGGTGAACGGAGTGTCTACAAGAGCTATATTAGACAGTGGCTCCCAAGTGACAATTATGTTCCAAGATTGGTATCAGAAGCATTTGTCAGGACGTACCTTACAAACCATTAGAAGGACTGCATGTATGGGGGTTAAGTGAGAAGGCCTACCCCTATTCCGGTATATCCGAATTTGGCTGTCTTTCCCCACCTCCGTGGCTGGGTGGCCGAACAAGTAGAGACCCTAGCCTAGTGTGTCCCCACTGGACTGTATGATGGTGTCCCTTTGTTGATTGGAACAAATGCTCATATGTTCGGAAGCTGCACAGTTGTGTTATGAAAACAGGGGTCAAGACTAGTAGAGCTTTAAGAGTTCCGGCTTTAATTAAGAAGGCCTATGAGGCACAGAGAGATGCTGAAAAAACAGAACCAGAGGAACCGGTCGAATTGTTGTGGAAGAAAGGATCTGAGTCTCTGATCCTGGCGCCAAATGCCCAGTGTACCTTACAGGGAGAGTCCGTATCAGAAAGGATGTTAAGAATAAAATATTAATGTTGGATGCACCAGGCGATGGAAATTGCCAGAGGACTGCTGGTCAAGCCTTGTATTTTGCCCGCTAGAGCCCACTGCTATGCCAGAAGGGTAATGGTCCAGTTCATAATGTGTCTGAAAGAGACATTCGAGTAAACAGAGGTTGCATCCTGGCTAATGTGCATTGTGCAGACACTGCAGTGCTACCCAGCAGCAAGAGTTCAAGGAAGAATGACAGAGTAACGCCTGGACTTGTTTGATTTCGCGATCCCGCTGCCAGCTGAATGGAAAGTGAAGATCAGTGAGAAGCTTGCCCAGAGAGACCAGGTGTTTTGCAAAGGAATGGAGGGATGCGTGCAAGGAGCTGGAGCACAATATCTCGCTGCATGACGAAAGACCATTTCGTGAGAGGTCTCGACGCCTGCACCTGCTGACATAGATGATGTGAGACGCATCTGCAAGAGATGTTAGCTGCTGGTGTAATACAAGAATCCAGCTGTCCTTATGCTTCCCCATTGTGGTAGTGAGGAAAGAATGGAACAGTAAGGATGTGTGTGGATTATCGCACCTTAAACCGCGGACTATCCCTGATCAGTACACAATGCCCCGCATTCAGGATGCTTTGGACTGCCTAAACGGGAGCAAGTGGTTCTCTGTGCTGGATCTCCGCAGGGTACTATCAGATCTCGATGGCCAGAGGACCGTGAAAAGACAGCCTTTATCTGTCCGCTTGATTCTATGAATTCATGAGGATGCCTCAAAGGATTTCAGTAGCCCCAGCCACTTTTCAACGATTGATGGAGCGTGCAGTGGGGGACATGAACTTACCAGAGTGCCTGGTATACCTAGATGATGTTATTGTGTTTGGCAGCTCACTGGAGGAACATGAGAGCAGATTATTTAAGGTATTGACCGACTGGAGGACCTTGCCTTAAACTGTCCATTGATAAGTGTCAATTTTTTCAAACATCAGTAAAGTATGTGGGACACATAGTATCCACCGAGGAATAGAGATCGACCCAAGTAAAGTTGGAGGCCTTGACTACCTGGCCACAGCCCAAAAATCTAAAAGAACTGCCAAAGATTCCTGGGATTCTGTGGTTGTTATCAGGCGCTTCATCAAGGACTTATTCAAGAGTGACTGCCTTTACTTAACCTTACTCAAGGGTATCCCCAACCCACAAAAAATACCAAAAGTCAGCATCCCTCAAGACTGAAAGAGTGTATTTTCATCCGAGTGGAAGTATGGAGCCCATTGACTCCTGATTGTGAGACTGCTTTTCATGAGATCATATATCAACTTACCCATGCTCCAGTGCTGGCCTATGCCGATCCAAGAAAACCTTACGTCCTGCACACTGATGCTAGCTTGCAAGGGTTGGGGCTGTGTTGTACCAAGAGCACGAGGAATGGCCTGAGACCAGTGGCCTTTGCCAGTAGGAAGCCTTCTGACCCCATCCGAAAAGAACTATCCTGTACATGTTAGAGTTCCTAGCTTTGAAGTGGGCTTTGTTGACCAATTCCATGAGTACTTGTATGGGGCTAAAATACTAGTAAAAACTGACAATAATCCTTGACCTATGTGCAGACCTCAGCTGTTGGATGCCACTGGCCATAGGTGGCTTTCTGCATTATCTACATATGACTATGCTCCTCAATACCGAGCAGGTCTGAACCACATAGATGCTGATGCTCTCTCCGGAGGCCTGTTCCCCAGAATGATTGGGTCCGACTGGCAGAACCTGACATTCGGGCACTCTGGTCGAAGTTTGACAGGAGGAACAATGTCCACGGACGCAGTGGACTGCATGGTGGATTGCTTGGAGCCTCTGAGAATTGTATACTTGCTGCTTATTGCTACTTTTCTGCAATAGACATTGGTGCACTGCCTCAGCTGGACAATGACAGTATTCGGCGGGCTCAACCCGCGATCCCATGATCAAAGCAGCTTTAGAAGCCTTCATGCAGAAAAGATGTCCAAATTCGCCCAGACTGATTTGAGAACTGCACTGTTATACAAAGAAGGTCCCAAGTTGAAACTGATCAATAAAATGTTATACAGAGAAACAGTAGACAGGAGGGGGACAAGTAGACAAAAACAACTAGTGCTGCCCACTGCCTTTCGAGACTCAGTATTGAGGTCCTTGCACAACCACATGGGGCACCTTGGTATAGACAGAACACTTGACTTGGTGAGATCCAGATTCTATTGGCCTAAGATGGGGCTGATGTGGAGCAACACATTGAACTTGTAGTCGCTGTTACAGAGGAAAGCTTTTGCCCAGAGGGTCGCCCCCTGTTAACACATAACCACCAGTGCACCCAGCTGGAGCTGGTCTGTATTGATTTTCTAAGTTTGAAACAGATCAAAGAAATATCAGTAATGTGCTGGTGGTCACTGACCATTTCACGAGATATGCCCAAGCTTTCCCACCAAAGACCAGAAAGCATCCACTGTAGCCAAAGTACTTGTAGAAACTTTTGTTCACTATGGGGCTCCCACAAAGAATCCATTCTGATCAAGGGAGAGACTTTGAGAGTCGCCTGATCAAAAGAGATGCTTTCTCTGTGGGGAGTGCTAAAGTCCAGAACCACCTCACCACTCTGTGGGGACCCACAGCCTGAACGCTTCAACCGTGACTTTGCTAGATACGCAAATTCTGCACCCAAAGGACAAGCTCTGATGGAGCCAACAAATTAGCACCCTGGTACATGCTTATAACTGCACCAAAAGTGATGCCACTGGATTCTCCCCTACCGCCTGATGTTTGGAAGAGAAGCTCGATCACCAGTAGATGTGTGTGTTTTGGGGTCTCTCCTGATGGGGTTCAAGCTGACAACTATTTACAGTATGTGCAAAGTAGAAGGCCCAGCTAACTCATGCATCTAACTGGCTCAAACCATGGCTGCCAAAAGAAATCTGGCCAACAAAGAAAGGTATGATAAAAAGGTGAAAGCATAGAAACTCCTGTGAGGAGATCGGTATTGCTAAGAAATCTGGGATTGTACGCAGCACAAGATTGTTGACAGATGGCACCATCTCCTCACATTGTAGTGGGCAACTAGATGATCTGCCAGTGTACAAAAGTAAGGCCTGAGAATAATTCAAAAGATGTAAAACAATGTATAGAAATCATTTACTGCCCATTGGACAAATCTTAATTGAGTCTGAGCCCCAGAAGATGCCCCCTGGACCAGTGACTAGAGCTGCTGCTAAGAAAAGATCAAGAAAGTCTGCACCTACAGAAGCAAAGTTAAAGTGTTCCTCCACAAGTCCCAGTTGAGCATGACTGTCAGTCCATATCGAAGAAATGAGAGTGACTTTGAATACTATCCTTCTTACTAACTGAGTCAATTGTTTCGGGCAATCCTCAGTCATCACTGGAGACAGAGCTGGCCTTCTGACTGTTTAAGCCCCCAGTCATCCCTGGAGCCAATGTCCCAGAAAGTGAAGTGCAAAGCATCAGATCAGATGAAATGGAACGTCTGTGCATGGTTGAACTGTTTGAGCTTCAGGGGAGGAAATGATAGATTGGGCAGACTGGTGATACAATTGAACAAGAAGAGTATTTTGAGTTGCCTGACAGTCCACTGCCAGTGTCCGAAAGCTTCCATGCGAGCCAAATGTTGTGGACTCAGAAACTGTAACTCCTGGAGCTGAAAGTGCCCTGCTCTAGCCTCTTCACCCTGCTGGAGACTCCCTGACAAGTGTGTGGACAATGCTGAAAATGAGGCTCAGAGTGCAGAGACTGTAACAGTTCCCCAGAAAGACTGGTCGAGCTTGTAAAGCCTGTGGTACCTCAGTTATGATTCCCTTGGGAGGCCTGTGGATTTGCCTCTCAATGTTGTCCATAAAGGAGTGTATGTGTCCCCGAGCTCATTGCCCAAACTGAGTCAGAGTAACACCCAAGTTACTTGTGTTAGTCTCTTCATGCAGCGGTGCCTTGGCCCCGTCCAGCCCTCAAGGTAACTGATAGGAAGGGCCCTCTCAGGTTTCATGTACAAGAGGTAATAACTTGAGTTATGGTACAATGTGTATGTAATACTGTGTAAAGAGGACGTACTGCAATGTTTCAGAAATGTTCTTGGTAAAATGATATATTGACTGATGATTACATGCGAGCCTAATGCAAATGTATATGGTTGCAGTTGAAACTTATGAGGTACTTGCTTGACGCGGACGCATGCTTTCCCAGGCCAGGAAGGTGTAACTCTCGCAAATGGGGGTTCCCAAAAGACTTCCAGGAGCTTGCTTGAATGCTCCATAGCCTGAATGGTGTTTGGCATTTAAGCCTATTTATCAGTGAGTGTTTTAGAGCCTCTGGTACTGTCTTTAAGAGCTGTCTGCTTGCAGACATAATTGTTTGTATGGGGGGACTGTGTGCTTCTCTGAGTACCACTCGAGCTGCCGCCAATTCACTTAATTTTTGCAGTCACTAGGAGTGCAAAGGGAACCTATCTGAAAGATGTAACTGTTTGCCAGAAATTATTTAGAGTACAATGAAATTACAGCTTTGTCTAACCTGCTTTTGCAGTCAGAACTGTGTCTGTTAGTTCCCATTCTAGTTTTGAACTGCTGAACTGGACCAATCTAGGTGTGTTAGCTACTCTAAAATGGTGCCTTGGACCTAATCAGAACTTGGACTCATAATCTGAGCCAGCCACAAGAGGATTGATGGGAGTGACTCTGGGAGATGTAGTTTAGACTTCAGTGCCTTTGGACCAACAGCAGCAGTCTATTGTGAGACAGCCAATCCAGTCAAGAACTGGGAGGAACTCAAAGGAAGTGCCCAGTTTTGTCGGTTGGAGCTTCAGTTGAGCTTTGGCAGTGAAGAAGGAAGGAGCCTGTGCTTTTCAGTGTGCAGTTTTAGTCAAAAGCGTGTGAAGGCCCAGAGTTCTGCCTGCAGCTTGTGTAACAGCTTGTTAGACTGAACTGGCCTCTGTGAAAAGAATCAAAGGATCTCTGAAGAGTAGAAACCAGGCTCACCCTGTAGAAGACTGGAAGAATTGCTGAAAATTGCACTTGGTCTGTCAGGAACTGAATCTGCTGTGTGTTCTCCGGTATTGTGCAGTAATTGTGATCGGGATACAGATGCAGCCTGCCTGGTATAGTACTTTTTTATATGGATGTGTGAAGAGGTTGTGTACCTCAAGTGAGCCCTGCTGACATTGAAGGACCCTATCTTATTTGGAGGTCGGAGTACTAATTCAGGGTTGCTCCTGTTGAATTGCCACATTAAATCCAAATGGAATTACTGTACTGCTGACTGTTTAATTCTCCTTTTCTCTTGGTGAAAGGGCCCCTACCAGCTGCCACGGTTTGGACTAGCCACTAGGGCTTGGGTACCCAGGGACAGTAACTGATAGGGATAGGCCTGTGCACAGAGCCATAGGTAGATTATTAGAGTAAGCTAATTAACCTGATTTCCCCGTCCTTGTTATATCCCCCTAAATAAATCAGAGCTGCTTGTTTCAGCAAAGTTATACTCTCCTGAGGTATTTGTCTGTTAAAGTACTGTACTATGATTGTTGCACTGTATCTCATTTCTACAGGAGGTCCCAGTGCCGGAACCAGACCTGGGGTAAGTGTATACTGTGAAGGTAATTCTGATATATTGTGTGGGCCACTAGTGGAAGAAAGGGGGGTTGCAGTGTCCCAGAGGGCTGTGACCAAGTTAGTTTAACTATTGCAAACCCTGACCTCTGGGTGGAGGCACCCGCCATTGGATCCAGGCCCCTCAACCTGTTAGTGGCAAATCAGGCAGGGGTAGTAGCCCCTGGGATAGCGCCATCTAGGGGTTACATAAATAATTATTTCAAAAAGTTATAGGAAGACCAGATTCTAGGAAACAGAGCCCAGAAAGAATAAATGGACTGTTCAGGAACGGCTTGTATAAATAGCCAGCACCACAGCAGAGGTTTAAAAGAACCAAGCCAAGGAGTCTGGCACACTGTTGTAGGGAGAGCATTGACAGTTCCAGTACTATGCCAGGAAAGTAGCTGCAATGCCATACTTGTTGTATAACCTATCACAGTATTATTGCTTCCATTTTTGAAATGCTTATAACAGAAGTCTTGCTACCCTCTTGTGGAAAAAGTGCATTACTGCAGCAGATACTTCTAGGGCAAAACAGCAGTTACCTGAACGTGAATAAAATAAACTTTTCCTTTTAAAACACTGTATAATTAAATAAAACCACACATGAAACAAATTAATAAAAAGAAAGAAAAATCTGACAACTTCCTTTGTCTACAGTTTTCTATTGGAGTGATAATACTCCATGATTGTTTCACAGATGTTAATGTTTTAATTAATATAAATAGTACTGTTTGCATTTATTTGTTTGATTTTGGTTCTAGGCAAGATACACTAGTAGCAGTAGTAGCAGCACTAATAGTAGTACTAGCAGAAATAGTAGTAGCAGCACTAGTAGTAGTAGTAGTAGTAGCACTACTAGTAGTAGTAGCAACACTACTAGTAGTAGTAGTAGCAGCAATAGTAGTAGTAGTTGCAGCACTAGTAGAACTATAGTTGTATTAGTAGTAGTAGCAACACTAGTAGTAGTAGCAGCAATAGTAGTAGTACTTGCAGCACTAGTAGAACCATAGTTGTATTAGTAGTAGTAGCAGTAGCAAACACCAGTGTAAGCATCACATAGTAGTAGCAGCAATAGCAGCACCAGCAGCCGCGCAGCAGTAGTAATAGTAGTAGCAGTAGCACCACCAGCAGTAGTAATAGTAGCAGCACTAGTAGTAGCAACAGTAGTAGTATTAGTAGTAGTAGCAGCAGTAGTAGTAGCAGCAGCACTAGTAGCAGTAGTTGCAGCACTAGTAGAACTATAGTTGTATTAGTAGTAGTAGCAGTAGCAACACTAGTAGTACTATTAGTAGTAGTAGCAGTAATAGCAGCACTAATAGTTACAGTAGTAGCAGTACTAATAGTAGTAGTAGTAGCACTACTAGCAGTAGTAATAGTAGTAGCAGCACTAGTAGTAGCAACAGTAGTAGTAATAGTAGTAGTAGCAGCAGTAGTAGTTGTAGCAGCAGCACTGGTAGTAGTAGTTGCAGCATTAGTAGAACTATAGTTGTATTAGTAGTAGTAGTAGCAGTAGCAACACTAGTAGTACTATTAATAGTAGTAGTAGCAGTAGCAGTAATAGTAGATGCAGTAATAGTATCAGTACTAATAGTAGTAGTAGTAGCACTACTAGCAGTAGAAATAGTTGTAGCAGCACTAGTAGTAGCAACAGTAGTAGTATTAGTAGTAGTAGCAGCAATAGTAGTAGTACTTGCAGCACTAGTAGAACTATAGTTGTATTAGTAGTAGTAGCAGTAGCAACACTAGTAGTACTGTTAATAGTAGTAGTAGTAGCAGTAGCAGTAATAGGAGCGCTAGTAGTTGCAGTAGTAGTAGCAGTACTAATAGTAGTAGTAGCACTACTAGCAGTAGTAGTATTAGAAATAGTAGCAGCAGTAGTAGTAGCAGCATCACTAGTAGTAGTAGCAAAAAGTAATGGAATCGCTACTGAAGGAAAGGATTGGGGAATACCTGGTTGCCAATGGTCTGCATGATACAAGGCAACATGGTTTCACAGTGGGGAGATCTTGCCAGACAAACCTGATCGAGTTCTTTGATTGGGAGACCAAGGAGATGGATGAAGGAGGGGCAGCGGACGTGGCCTACCTGGATTTCAGGAAGGCCTTCGACACAATTCCTCATGGGAGGCTAATAAGCAAGCTGGGGAGCTTAGGAGAAGGATCTAAAGTAGTAAAATGGGCAGAAAGCTGACTGAGCAATAGGAGTCAGAGGGTGGTGGTAAATGGCACCCACTCTGGAGTAGGCAAAGTGACTAGTGGGGTGCCACAAGGATCAGTACTGGGGCTCATCCTCTTCAGTGTCTTTATTAGTGACATTACAGAAGGACTGGAAGGGAACGTATGCCTGTTTGCAGACTACACAAATCTCTGCAACACAGTAGACACATGGGGCAGGTGGGTACATAGAATGTGGAATGATTTAAAAAGCACATCTGGAATTCGGGCAGCAGTCAGCAGGCCAGCATGGTTCGACAGCAAATAAACATCTGCAGCGGTGCAGGTCCCTTAAAGCACAGAGTTCACCAAGACTTCAAATTTCAACTCCAGGCATGGTGGCAGCAACAATGTGCAATACTCACCTCCGAGTATGACAGGAGCAGTATACAACCTCTATTCTCAAGTTGTGAGTGCAGCAGTGGTAGCACTACAGCCACTATCCCTCAGATGTGATGGCAGCATCAGTACAGTCTCCATCCCCCAGGTGTGATTAACAGCAGCACTACAGACCCCATCCATCAGGTAGAACAGCGGCAGCATTACTATGACCCCCACCCCTCAGATGCAATGGCAGCAGCAGTACAGCCCCCATCCCACAGGTGTGATGGCAGCAGCACTACAGCCCCCATCCTACAGATGTGATGGCAGCAGTACTACAGCCCCCATCCTACAGGTGTGATGGCAGCAGCAGTACAGCCATATCCCTCAGGTGTGATGGCAGCAGCAGTACAACCCACATCCCACAGGTGTGATGTCAGCAGCAGTACAGCCTTCATCCCTCAGGTGTGATGTCAACAGCAGTACAGACCCCATCCCACAGGTGTGATGTCAGTAGCAGTAAAGCCCCATCCCTCCGGTGTGATGTCAGCAGCAGTACAGTCCCCATATCTCAGATGGAGCAGCAGCAGCATTACTACAGCCCCAACCCCTCAGGTGTGATGGCTGCAGCAGCAGCAGTACAGCCCATCTTTCAGGTGTGATAGCAGCAGCAGTACAGCCCCATCCCACAGGTGGAATAGCAGCAGCATTACTACAACTCCCATCACTCAGGTGTGATGGCAGCAGCAGTACAGACCCAATCTCTCAGGTGTGATGGCAGCAGCAGTACAACCCCTATCTCTCAGGTGTGATGACAGCAGTACAGCCCCCAACCTTCAGGTGGAACAGTAGCAGCATTACTATGGCCCCCTATCCCCTCATGTATAATGGCAGCTGCAGTACTGCCCCATCTTTCAGGTGTGATAGCAGCAGTAGTACAGCCCTATCCCACAGGTGGAACAGCACCAGCATTACTATGACCTCCATCACTGAGCTGTGAAGGCAGTAGCAGTACAGACCCCATCCCTCAGGTGTGATGGCAGCAGCATTACTACGACCCATATCCCTCAGGTGTGGTGGCAGCAGCATTACTATGACCCGTATCCCTCAGGTGTGGTGGCAGCAGCAGTATAGACCCCATCTCTCAGGTGTGATGGCAGCAGCACGACAGCCCCTATCTCTCAGGAGTGATGGCAGCAGTACAGCCCCCATCTCTCAGATGGCACAGCAGCAGCATTACTACAGCCCCTATCCCTCACGTGTGATGGCAGCAGCAGTACTGCCCCATCCCACAGGTGTGATGTCAGCAGCAGTTCAGCCCCATCCATCAGGTGTGATGACAACAGTAGCACTACTACAGCCCCTATCCCTCAGATCTGATGGCAGCAGCAGTACAGCCCCATCACTCAGGTCTGATGCATGCAGCAGTAGTCCAGCCCCATCCCACAGGTATGATGTCAGCAGCATTGCAGCTCCCATCCCTCAGGTGCAATTACAGCAGTAGTATGGCCCACATCTCTCAGGAGTGATGCCAGCAGCAATACAGCCCCCATCCAACACCTGTGATCTCAGCAGCATTGCAGCCCCCATCCCTCAGGTGTGATGGCAGCAGCAGTAGTATAGACCCCATCCCACAGATGTGATGGTAGCAGCAGTACAGCCCCATCCCTCAGGTGTGATGGCAGCAGTAGTACAACCCCCATCTCTCAAGTGTGAAGGCAGCAGTACAACCCCATCCAAAAGGTGGAACAGCAGCAGCAGTATTATGGCCCCTATCCCTCATGTGTGATGGCAGCAGTACAGCATAATCTTTCAGGTGTGATAGCACCAGCAGTACAGCCCCCATCACACAGTTGGAACAGCAGCAGCTTTACTACAACACCCGTCCCTCAGGTGTGATGACAGCAGCAGTACAGCCCCATCCCTCAGGAGGAACACCGGCAGCATTACTATGACTCCCATCACTCAGGGGTGATGGCAGCACCAGTACAGCCCCAATCTCTCAGGTGTGATGTCAGCAGCAGTACAGTCCCCATCCAAAAGGTGTTATGTCAGGAGCAGTATAGCCCCATCTCTCAGGTGTGATGACAGCAGTAGTACTACCCTCACCCTCATACCTCAGGTGTGATGGCAGCAGCACTACAACCCCCATCCCTCAGGTGTGATGGCAGCAGCAGCACAGACTCCATCCCACAGGTGTGCTGGCAGCAACAGTACAGCCCCCATCCCTCAAGTGTGATGGCAGCTGCATTACTATGACCCGTATCCCTCAGGTGTGGTGGCAATAGCAGTACAGCCTCCATCTCTCAAGAGTGATTTCAGCAGCAGTACAGCCCCATCCCTCAGGTGTGATGGCAGCAGCAGTACAGACCCCATCCCTCAGGTGAGATGGCATCAGTACAGACCCATCCCTCAGGTGTGATGTCAGCAGCAGTACAGCCCTCATTCCACAGGTTTGATGACAGTAGCATTACAGCCACCATCCCTCAGGTGTGATGGTAGCAGCAATACAGACCACATCCCACAGGTGTGATGGGAGCAGCAGCACAGCCCTGTCCCTCAGGTATGATGTCAGCAGCAGTACTGCCCCATCCCTCAGGTGTGATGTCAGCAGCAGCACAACCCCAATCCCTCAGGTGTGATGGCAGCAGCAGTACAGCCCTCATCTCTCCGGTGTGATGGCAGCAGCAGTACAGCTCCAATCCCACAGGTGTGATGTCAGCAGCATTACACACCTCATCCTTCAAGTGTGATGGCAGCAGCAGTACAGCCCCCATCTCTCAGGAGTGATGGCAGCAGCAGTACAGACCCCACCCTACAGGTGTGATGGGAGCAGCAGTACAGCCCCATCTTTCAGGTGTAATAGCAGCAGCAGAACAGCCCCATCTTTCAGGTGTGATAGCAGCAGCATCATTACTATGACCTCCATCACTGAACTGTGAAGGCAGCAGCAGTACAGCCCCCATCCCTCAGGTGCGATGGCAGCAGCATTACTATGGCCCATATTCCTCAGGTGTGAAGGCAGCAGCAGTATACCCCCATCTCTCAGGTGCGATGGCAGCAGTACAGCCCCCATCCTGCAGGTGAAACAGCTGCAGCATTACTATGGCCACTATCCCTCATGTGTGATGGCAGCAGTACAATCCCATCTTTCAGGTGTAATAGCAGCAGCAGAACAGCCACATCCCACAGGTGGAACAGCAGCTGCATTACTATGACCTCCATCACTGAGCTGTGAAGGCAGCAGCAGTACAGCCCCTATCCCTCAGATGGAACAGCAGCAGCATTACTACTGCACCTGTCCCTCACTTGTGATGGTAGCAGTGATATGGGCCCCATTACTCAGGTGTGATGGGAGCAGCAGTACTACTGCCCCCATCCCTTACATGATGTCAGCAGCAGTACAGCCCACATCCCTCAGATGTGAAGGCAGCAGCAGTACAGCCCCATCCCACAGGTGTGATGTCAGCAGCAGTTCAGCCCCCATCCATCAGGTGTGATGACAAGAGCAGCACTACTACAGACCCTATCCATCAGGTGTGTTGTGAGCAGCAGTATAGCCCTTATCCCTCAGATGTGAAGGCAGCAGCAGTATAGCCCCAACCCTCAGGTGTGATGCGAGAAGCAGTAGTACAGCCCCCATCCCTCAGCTGTGATGTCAGCAGCAGTAGAGCCCCCATCCCACAGGTACGATGACAGTAGCATTGCAGTCCCCATCCCTCCAGTGTGATGGCAGCAGCAGTGCAGTCCCCATTTCTCAGGTGCGATGGCAGCAGCAGAACAGCCCCCATCCCACATGTGTGATGTCAGAAGCATTGCAGCCCCATCCCTCAGGTGTGATGGTGGCAGCAGTACAGACCCCATTCCTCAGGAGTAATGGCAGCACCGGTATAGACCCCATCCCACAGGTGTGATGGCAGCAGCAGTACAGACCTCATCCCACAGGTGTGATGGCAGCAGCAGTACAGCCCCATCCCTCAGGTGTGATGTCAGCAACAGTACAGCACGCATCCCCAGGTGTGATGACAGCAGCATTACAGCCCCCATCCCTCTGGTGTAATGGCTGCAGCACTACAACCCCCATCTCTCAGGTGTGATGGCAGCAGCAGTACAGACCCCATCCACAGGTGTGATGGGAGAAGCAGCACATCCCCATCCCTCAAGTGTGATGTCAGCAGCAGTACAGCCCCAATCCCTCAGGTGTGATGGCAGCAGCAGGACAGCCCCCATCTCTCAGGTGTGATGGCAGCAGCAGTACAGACCCCATCCCTCAGGTATGATGGTAGCAGCAGTACAGCCCCATCCCTCAGGTGTTATGTCAGCAGCAGTACAGCCCCTATCTCTCAGGTGTGATGTGAGCAGCAGTACAGCCCCCATCCCACAGGTGTAAAGGTAGCAGCAGCACAGCCCCATCCCTCAGGTGTGATGTCAGCAGCAGTACAGCCCCCATCCCTCAGGTGTGATGTCAGCAGCAGTATAGCCCCCATCCCTTAGGTCTGATGTCAGCAGCAGTACAACCCCCATCTCTCAGGTTTGATGTCAGCAGCAGTACAGCCCTCATTCCACAGGTGTGATGACAGCAGCATTACAGCCCCCATCCCTCAGGAGTGATGTCAGCAGCAGTACAGCCCCCGTACCTCAGGGGTGATGTCAGCAACAGTACAGCCCCTAATCCCTCAGGTGTGATGGCAGCAGCAGTACAGCCCCCATCACTCAGGTGTAATGTCAGCAGCAGTACAGCCCCAATCCCTCAGATGTGATGTGAGCAGCAGTACAGCCCCCATCCCACAGGTGTAAAGGTAGCAGCAGTACAGCTCCATCCCTCAGATGTGATGTCAGCAGCAGTACAGCTCCCATCCCTCAGGTGTGATGTCAGCAGCAGTATAGCCCCCATCCCTTAGGTCTGATGTCAGTTGCAGTACAACCCCCATCTCTCAGGTTTGATGTCAGCAGCAGTACAGCCCTCATTCCACAGGTGTGATGACAGCAGCATTACAGCCCCCATCACTCAGGTGTGATGTCAGCAGCAGTACAGCCCCAATCCCTCAGGTGTGATGACAGCAGCAGTGCAGCCTCCATCTCTTAGGGTATGATGGCAGCAGCAGTACAGCCCCAATCTCACAGGTGTGATGTCAGCAGCATTACAGCCCTCATCCCTCAAATGTGATGGCAGCAGCAATACAGCCCCATCTCTCAGGTGTGATGGCAGCAGCAGTACAGACCCCATCCCTCGGGTGTGATGGCATCAGCAGCACAGACCCTATCTCTCAGGTGTGATGGCAGCAGCAGTACTGCCCCATACCTCAGGTGTGATGGCAGCAGCACTACAGCCCCCATCCCTCAGGTGTGATGGCAGCAGCAGTACAGCCACCATTCCTCAGGTGTGATGGCAGCAACAGTACAGCCCCCATCCCTAAGGTGTGATGGCAGCAGCATTACTATGGCCCATATCCCTCAGGTGTGGTGGCAATAGCAGTACATCCTCCATCTCTAAGGTGAGATTTCAGCAGCAGTACAGCCCCCATCTCTCAGGTGTGATGGCAGCAGCAGTACAGACCTCATCTCTCAGGTGAGATGGCAGCAGCAGTACAGACCCGATCCCACAGGTGTGATGGGAGAAGCAGCACAACCCCATCCCTCAGGTGTGATGTCAGCAGCAGTACAGCCCCCATCCCTCAGGTGTGATGTCAGCAGCAGTAGTACAGCCCCAATCCCTCAAGTGTGATGGCAGCAGCAGCAGTACAGACCCCATTCCACAGGTCTGATGGGGGAAACGGCACAGCCCCATCCCTCAGGTGTGATGTCAGCAGCACTACAGCCCCAATCCCTCAGGTGTGATGGCAGCAGCAGTACAGCCCCCATATCTCCGGTGTGATGGCAGCAGCAGTACAGACCCCATCCCACAGGTGTGATGGGAGCAACAGTACAGCCCCCATCCCTAAGGTGTGATGGCAGCAGCATTGCAGTCCCATCCCTCAGGTGTGATGGTGGCAGCAGTACAGCCCCCATCCCTCAGGTGTAATGACAGCAGTAGTATAGACCCCATCCCACAGGTGTGATGTCAGCAGCAGTACAACCCCCATCTCTCAGGTATGATGTCAGCAGCAGTACAGCACTCACCCCACAGGTGTGATGACAGCAGCATTACAGCCCCCATCCCTCTGGTGTGATGTCAGCAGCAGTACAGTCCCCATCCCTCAGGTGTAATGTCAGCAGCAGTACAGCCCCATCTCTCAGGTGTGATGGCAGCAGCAGTACAGCCCCCATCTCTCAGGTGTGATGTCAGCAGCTGTATAGACCCCATCTCACAGGTGTGATGGTATCAGCAGTATGGCCCCATCCCTCAGGTGTTATGTCAGCAGCAGTATAGCCCCTATCCCTCAGGTGTGATGTCAGCAGCAGTACAGCCCCCATCTCTCAGGTGTGATGGAAGTAGCAGTACAGACCCCATCCCACAGGTGTCACGGGAGAAGCAGCACAGCTGCATCCCTCAGGTGTGATGTCAGCAGCAGTACAGCCCCCATCCCTCAGGTGTGATGTCAGCAGCAGTACAGCCCCATCCCTCAGATGTGATGGCAGTAGCAGTACAGCCTCCATCTCTCAGGTGTGATGGCAGCAGCAGTACAGCCCCCATCTTTTGGGTGTGATGGCAGCAGCAGTACAGACCCCATCCCAGAGGTGTGATGGTAGCAGCAGTACAGCCCCATCCCTCAGGTGTGATGTCAGTGGCAGTACAGCCCAATTTCTCAGGTGTGATGTCAGCAGCAGTACAGCTCCAATCCCTCAGGTGTGATGTCAGCAGCAGTACAGCCCCCATCCCTCAGTTGTGATGGCAGGAGCTGTACAGCCCCCATCCCTCAGGTGTGATGTCAGCAGCAGTACAGCCCCTATCTCTCAGGTGTGATGGCAACAGCAGTACAGCCCTCATCCCACAAGTGTGATGACAGCAGCATTACAGCCCCCATCCCTCAGGTGTGATGACAGTAACAGTACAGACCCCATCTCTCAGGTGTGATGGCAGCAGCAGTACAGCCCTAATCCCACTGGTGTGATGTCAGCAGCATTACAGCCCTCATCCCTCAAGTGTGATGGCAGCAGCAGTACAGCCACCATCTCTCAGGTGTGATAGAAGCACTACAGCCCCCATTCCTCAGGTGTGATGGCAGCAGCAGTACAGACCCCATCCTTCAGGTGTGATGACAGCAGCACTAGAGCCCCATCCTTCAGGTGTGATTACAGCAGCACTACAGCCCCCATCCCACAGGTGTGATGGCAGCAGCACTATAGCCCAACCATCAGGTGTGATGGCAGCAGCACTATAGCCCCACCCATCAGGTGGAACAGCAGCAGCATTACTGTGGCCCCTATATATCCTTCAGATGCAATGGCAGCAGCAGTACTGTGGCCCCATCCCTCAGGTGTGACAGCATTACTGCTGCCCAATTTCTCAGGTGTGATGGCAGCAGCAGTACTACTGACTCCCCGTCTCTCATATGTGATGGCAGCAGCAGCAGCACTACGGTCCCCATCCTTCAGATATCATGGTAGCAGCAACAGTACACCCCCATCCCTCAGGTGTGATGGCAGCTGCAGCATTATTATTGGCCCATCTCTTATGTGTGATGGCATCAGCAGTACAGCCCCCATTCCTCAAGTGAAACAGTAGCAGCACTACTACCCCCATCCCTCAGCTGTGGCAGCAGCACTATGGCCCCATCTGTCCGGTGTTTTGGCAGCAGCACTATTAGTATGTCACCATCCCTCAGGTGTGATGGCAGCAGCACTATGGCCACATCCCTCAGGTGTGACAGTAGCAGCAGCATTACTACAGCCCCCATCCATCAGGTGTAATAACGGCATTACTACAGCCCCATCTCTCTCAGGTGTCACAGCAGCAGTACTACGGCTGCCATCAATCAGTTGTGACTGCATCACTTTCATTCACATCCATCGACACCCATGCCCCACCTGCCCAAGTTAGTGTATCAGAGCTCAGACATAAATTAAGCTGCACCACCAGAAACCAAAGTGGACTCCTCGGGTTCAGTCCCATCTAACACTGGACTGCCTGAATTGGCTTCTTTGAAAATAAAGTGCATCCCCTAGAAATCCGTAAGTGTGACAGTGGGAAGACTGCTAATGGAAAGTCACACATCACAAATAGACGCTCAAACCTATTGTCACTCACAGAGTTCCGATCACATTTCTCAGGAGTGTCACTAGTGTATCCTCAAGTGAACAGAATCCAGTGCACCACTACCCCGATGGCAAATATTAAAGTTTCAGAAGTTCTTTCTACCTAAATTGGCTATGTTCTTAGTCTCCTTGAAAAAGGAGTCTCTTAGTTTTCATGTTGGAGTTCAGACCTGAATAAAATGCACCTCTGCAAGTCTGTCCACCCAAGTGAAAACATCTTCTTTACCACCAGCCCAAAAACGCCACCCCTGTGGAGACACTACAGTGCCACCACCCCACTGAGGTATTCCCAACCAGCTCCCAGAACCCCACAGTCAGCCTTTCCACCACATGTCCAGCTCTCCATCCAAGAAAAGACATTGACAGGCTAGAGTCAGTGCAGCAAAGGGTCACCAAGCTCATCCAGGGGAAGCAGCGCAGATCCTATGAGGTTCCGTTGGAAGCCCTAAATATGTACATGCTGGAGGCTACACAGGAGCAGTTAGAACACACATGACTGAAACCTATACGTTTATAACTGGTATAAACAAGGTGAATAGTGAGGACCTATTTTGTAAGGAATATGGATGCAGTCACCAGGGGCATGACTTTTCACCCCCAGTTCAGGACGTCAACATGGACAGTTTCCAATGCACATGTCTGTGCCCCTCCAACATAGCCAGCTCCACACATGTGCACAGCCCCTCCCACTGCCAATACAATACTGACAGAGTGAGTATATATTTCTCATTTTCAAAGTGAGGTGAGTAAAGCCAAATTTGGATGAGTACAAATGACAAAATCTTTACAGTGAGTACTTTTTTGGAGCTGGCTATGTTGGAGGGGCACAGACATGTGCATTGGAAACTGTCCATGTTGACGTCCTGAACTGGGGGTGAAAAGTCATGCCCCTGGTGACTGCATCCATATTCCTTACAAAATAGGTCCTCACTATTCACCTTGTTTATACCAGTTATAAACGTATAGGTTTCAGTCATGTGTGTTCTAACTGCTCCTGTGTAGCCTCCAGCATGTACATATTTAGGGCTTCCAACGGAACCTCATAGGATCTGCTGCTGCTTCCTGGATGAGCTTGGTGACCCTTTGCTGCACTGACTCTAGCCTGTCAATGTCTTTTCTTGGATGGAGAGCTGGACATGTGGTGGAAAGGCTGACTGTGGGGTTCTGGGAGCTGGCTGGGTTTGTTACCAGAGTATTTGTGATAATTTAATTTAAAAAAATAACTCATTTGAGTCTTTCACACACACACACACACACACACACACACACACACACACACACACACAGACACACACACACACATCCTATTAACTAATAAAGGATGTTTTTAATTAAAGTGGACTGTCTTCTTATCTTCTGAGTCGACTCTCACACTGTCTCCAACACGCAACACAAACACACTCTGCACAGACCAACAGACTCTCAGACATGCACAAAGCTACACTAACAAACACACAACATTCAGTATCACCAACACCAATGCTAACATCCCCCAACTCCATCAAAGCAAACACAATCAGTCCTGGAACCAACACTGTCAGACACCGACTCCGCCCAGGTGAACACAGATGTACAGCACCAACACTGCCAGCCCCCTCTGACCCTCGCAGTTTGGCATACGCCCCTCGACCCCCCCAAACTCAGCAATCCCCTAACTTTGAGCTTCCCTGCCAGCTTCCTTGATATATAAGACCTGCAGCGGCACACACAACACACACGCATTGGCCAGCTACTCCCACCTTGAGCCTGCCAGCTCAGCAAGCCCCCCCACTTTGACCTTCCCAGCTTGGTAAAACCCTGCACCTTGATCCTCCCTGCCAGCTTCCATGCCACATCTCTAGCATAAGAGTATGGGTGCATGTCGGCATGCGCACATGCACTTACACCCCCCCCCACACACACACAGTCAAGCCCATCTGACATCATAACACCAGCCACCTTGTAGCCTCTCAAACTGTAGCCTGCATGAAGAAATAACAAGCATTTGTCAATGCCGAATGTTGTCTTGCTGGTTTTGGCATTGGTAGTACAGGAGTTAGAGAGACACATAATAGAAGTAGCAGTGAAGTATAGAACTGACATCTACCCCACCCCACCCTGCAGAGAGTGACAGGCATTGAGGTGTGCATTTGGGTCATTGGCCATAACGCTCATGCTATTTCACCTCACCGTACCCTGCAGAGTCTAACAAGTGTCATGTTGTGCCTTAAGGTCATCTGGCCTTATGCTCACCACATTTCATAAGGAAGTACGTTGAGATGGGTGCAGCATAGGAGAATGGGTTGAACTTTGGGGCTGAAGAGTCCAAGGCACACCTTGATGCCTGTCAGTGGCTGCAGGGTGGAGGTGGAGGACTAATGGTGTGAGCCGTATAGCAGACAATCCAAAGACACACCCCTGATGCCTGTTAGTATGTACAGGGTGAGATGTAATAGTCAGAAACCCTAACGCCCTGGGTGTGTGTTGGTATTTGCATTCCAAATTTTAAAACATGGCCTTTTTGTGACCCCACCTCATGAAAGCATTTGGGACCTCTGTTCATGAACAGTGCCCCAGTGATTTTGTTAATCTGTCTCAAACGTTGATTTCCCACAGTGACCGTGCCATTCTGCACCACATGAAAATGTCAGCTGCACCATTGATAAGGAGGTGTGAAGAGATGGCAATGTGGCAGATCTGGAGTGAAAATATTAAACATTCTCGAAGTTACGAGCATGTGTGAAAACTGCACATTGCACGCTCATAACACACTCATTTATTGGAATTATTTCACCAAATTTTTAACATAGCCATTTTGGGATCTCTGCTCATGAACAGTGGCACTATGATTATCTTAATCTATCTGAACGTTGATTTCCCACAGCAACCGTGTGATTGTGCGCCAGATGTGTGAAACCACATTTCAGGTAGAATATGACAAATGACAGCTGAACTGTTCATAAGAAGGTGTACAAAAATTACAATGTTGAAAATCTAGAGTGAAAATATTACAAATTCTCGAACTTAAGACTGTGCATGGACACTGCACAACGCACAATTGTAACATAGTCATTTTATGGAATTTTTTCACCAAATTTTCAACATAGTCATTTTGGGACCTCGGCTCATGAACAATGTTATTGCAATTTTCTTACTCTGTTCTGAACATTGTTTTCCTACAGCGACTGCGCCACTGCATGCCGGATGTGCGAAAACACAGTTCAGGTAGGATGTGGGAAATGAAAGCTGTACTGTTCATAAGGAGGTGTGAAAAAATGTCAGTGGTGAAAATCTGGAGTACAAATACTAAAAATTATTGAAGTTATGAGCGTGCGTGGAAACTGCACAATGCACGCTTGTAAAACAGTCATTTTATGGACGTTTGTCACCTAATTTTCAGCATAGGCACTTTAGGACATCTGCTCATGAACAGAGTCACTGCGATTTTCTTAAACTGTTCCAGACACTGATTTCCCACAGCGACTACGCTATTCTGCACGGGAAGTGCGATAACACAATTCGGCCAGGATGTCAAAAATGATAGCTGTACTGTTCATACAGAGGTGTGAAAAAATGCCAATGTTGAAAATCTGGAGTGAAAATATTACAAATTTTCGAAGTTTCGAGGGTGCGTGAAAACTGCGCAACACACGCTCATAGCACAGTCATTTAATGGACTTTCATCACCAAATTTTCAACATAGGCATTTTAGGACCTCTGCTCATGAACAGTGTCACTCTGATTTTCTTACTCTGTCTTGAAAACTGATTTCCCACAGCGACCATGCTATTCTGCGCCGGAAGTGCGAAAACACACTTCAGCCAGGATGTGAAAAATGACAGCTGTACTGTTCATAAGGAGGTGTGGAAAAATGCCAATTTTGAAAATCTGGAATGAAAAAATTACAGATTCATGAAGTTACGAGCGTGCATGGAAACTGTGCAACGTACTCTCATAAAATAGTCATTTTTTAATTTTTTTCACCAAATTTGCTATATAGGCTTTTTGAGAGCCCAGCTCATGAACAGTGGCACTGTCGGTTCATTAATCAGTCCCAAAGGGTGATTGCATGCAGAGACCACAAAATCACCTTTCAGGACCAAATAACGCCATGACGGTAACTGAATTGATGAGGAGGGTCCCAATAACCCCATGTTGAAAATTTGGTGGCAAAATTCCCAAAAATTCCTGAGATATGCACCAAAGTTGAAAAAACCTATTTAGGCCATTATACAGCATTTCTTCAGTTCGCGGTCGACTTTGAAGAGTGCAGATGTGTTCCAAGTCCACCAAGATCACTGCGCCAGGCTCTGGAGGTAAGTATGGGTGAGGGGTGGGGAGGTGGGTACGCAGTGGGTAGGCGGAGTTGGGAAGGGGCTGCAGACTGCAAGGGACCGCTTACTTTACAGGGTAAAAAACATGGCGGGAAGGTTTTTTTTTCAGGTAGCTTGACATGTTGGGTGGGCCCCAGCATGTCACCTGCATGGGTTTTTTTTCGGGGGCTGGAGCCGATGGGGATTGGGCACCCTGTCGAAAAATAAAAAGAGGAGGGATGATGCTGACGGGGATTGGGCTCCCCCATCGGCAGATGAACTATGGAGGGGGGCATGATGATGCCGACAGGGGATTGGGTACCCCCACACATCAAAGTTTTTTTTTTTTACAGGTACATTTGACACACTGGGGTGGGCTCCCAGCATGTCACCTGCGTCAGGTTTTTTCCGGGGGGAACTGTAGCTGTTGGGGATTGGGCACCCCGTCGGCAAATAAATGAGTGTTGGGGGGTGATGCCAATGGGGATTGGGCTCCCCCATCAGTAGATGAACTGGGGAGGGGGGCAAGAGGATGCCAACAGGGGGATTGGGCACCCCCATAAGTCAGCTTTTCTGGGGACTATACGAGGCAGACAGCACAGTTGCCGCCATGTCGCACTAAAACTTACACTGGGAAAGGCACACCCTGCAATGAGGTGGAGCTCACTCATTGCAGCAGCCGAAACCTTTCAAGGTGGTGGACATGCTTTTGCACTGCTGTCATAGACAGCGTGCAATCTAATTCATGCCACAGAGCCCATCCCCAAAAAGCAGTGGCGCCACAGGTCATAACAGGACAGCGCCTCCAAAACCTGCTATTCCAAAGTTACCACAACATGTTTCTTGCGCAGGTGCAAGACAACATAAAAATGCTTTTCTAAATAGAGTCAAGTGGAGAGAGTGCATCCCATCCACTGCAGAGAAATGTAGTAAACTCCACCACCACCAGCACAGCTCCCCACCCATCCACCCATAAGGCCAGTCCCACCCACCCCAACAACACACAGTCAGCTCCGAGTTACCACATTGGCTGTCCCACTTTGCTCCCGGAAAGACCAGTTCATCTCACCAACACAGCCTGCTCCCCCGACTAGCACAGCCAGATCCCTTTAACTGCCCAGCTCAATTCTTCCCTCTAACATAGCCAGCTCAAGTAAAATGTTAAAGCCAGGCTCACCAGTCAGAAAACAAATGGTAAATAAACCCACTGACTTCCCGTGGTAGTAATGTTTACACAATTACTTTTAAAACAAAACAAAACTAATATAGTCAATATCTGCACATATCCCAGCTTAATTTAACTTCCTAGTCCAGGAACAGAGTTAGTCAGCTGTTAATTCAGGGCAAAGTTCAAACAACAAATAAAACTCAGCACATGAGTGCTGAAAATATTAAATATTTACTCCTCTACTGGCCCAATGGTGTAGAGGGCTGAGGCATCCATGTCTTACCCACTGCCATGCCAGTGACTCGTATTCCCGGTGCAAGCACGCTGCGGGGGTCGGCCAGGGAGGAAGACGATTGAGAGTCCATAGGACTGCTCTCCTGTCCCAGGGACTGCCCAAATGACTGCCCCCAGGTGGTGGCCTGAGGCTAATGTGGGACTGTTGGGTGCCAGCAAGGGGAGGATGCTGCGGGACTTCTGCAGCATACGTGCACCTCCAGGCACAGATGTTGACATGTGCGACCCAGTGAAGGGAAAGGGAAGGGAGAAAAAAGAGGCCCCCCCCAGGCTGCAGGTGATGACTGACCCCCCTGCAGACTCTGCACCTGGTGGCTGGGCACTGCCATAGTCCTGTGGCAGACAGCACAGGTGAAGGTAAGTCCCAGAGGAGCCAGGGTGACGGGGCTGAGGAGGTCAGCCAGAAAGGAGAAGCCAGGTGAAAAGCAGGAGATAAAGTACTAATAAAAATAACCTTACTCTTCTGCTATTTTATTGATAAATCGTTATCTAGCAAACAGCCGTTGGACAATTTTAACTCCCCTCAATAAAGTAAAAAAAAAATCAGTACCCTGCAATTGAAACATGGTGCTGTGCTGGGGACATCAAGGTTTAAAAACACAGGATCCACGCTAGCTGAAGTTGAAAAACTATTTTTTTCAGTACTCACCTAGACTTTGCAGGCATACGTACTGAGGATCACATAATTGGTTCTGTATTTTTTTATGGATTTGTAAGCAATAACACATGACAGGGTGTGGTTTAGTCTGGATAAATGCACATCTAAGGGTGTAGTGAGGCATAAGGCCACAGGCCGCGTGACTTACTGCCCCTGAAAGTGTGTTTATCCAGACTAAACCACACACCAGAGTGTGTTATTTCAGTTATAAAAAGGATATATGTTAAGACATTTTTAATAGTTTAAAAAAATGTTGAAATATTAACAACAAAAAAAAAAGAAAAAGCTGTGAAATAGTCCCTCCTCTTGACAGTTGCCATTAGGAACACTGTGTGTGCATTACACATTTATTTACAGTTTATGGTCATTTTAGTAGTCGGATTTTCCTTTTAAGTTAATTTTTTTGTTTTCTTCTTTTACTGTTATTTAATACTCTATGCTTATTGCCAAACTGTGATTCTGACTGCCATGCAGAGCAACATTTGGAAGCACTGCAAGCCACAGCAAGACTGAGGATTTGTGATGGTCTTGCCCAGCAGCACGTTACCATCTGTGGTTGCGTGCTTTACAAAACTTCCGGTGATTTGAGCGAGCAGGTGGGCAGCAACTGCTAGCCTGACACTGAGAGAAAGAGAGCATGCTATTCTTTCAGTTCAATAATTGTGCCTTGTACCGCTTGATTGTGTCTTACTGATGAGGACTACCAAACAGTGAGTACACGGGGACCAACCCCTCTTCCCCCCCCAGCCTAATTTGTCGCCTATTTCCTCTCCCCCAGCTTAATTTGTCACTATATTGCTTGCTCATTTTTTGGCACTTGGGATCATTTTTGGCACTTGGGGCTCCTCCCCTCAGCATCTTGTTTCCTTTCCGCCTCCTAGAACCCTATTTTCTGCAGACAAATGGCTGGTTTCACAGTCAGGCATCTCATACCCCTAAGTGTATTAGTTAGCCCCCATTCCCTTATCCTAACCTCCTGTGTAACATGTACTACCCTGGTATATCTGTTGTAACTACTTCCACTGTAACTGTACTACTCTGTTTGTATTGTGATCATGACGTGGAACCTATGTAAAGAGCTCTGAGCTCAAGAGGTGTTATCCGAGACATTAATAAATAAAAAATAATTAAATAAAAATGTAAATAGTTCAGTGTGTTGCTAAGTTCGGCATCTAGCTCCAAGCCCTCTAAATCAGAAGGAAGTTAAAGTTTGCAATCACTACAGTCAGGATGTGTGTTCAAAAGTAACATTTAAAGTTAATCTGCTTATTTCTTTAAGGGGCCCCAACTAACCGGCCAATGACAGCTGCACCGAACAACAGGCCTGCACCTTTGAGAACTATCTAATACTGGGTACACAGGTTAAATGTGTGGGATTGCGGGGTCCTTATGCATTTCTGGGACTGGTACCAGTGTGGGCACTAATGGGGAACGTGTAAACTGTCTTATGCACTAGATAGCTTAGACAGCATCAGTGATCTGAATGCCTCAGAGTTTGGTGGGTGGCCTCTGCGATGTATGCCTAAGGATAAGGTCTAAATGATTATTCTGATTTCATGCCAATCTAAACCAAATACCAAATCCAAATGTAAATACTGTAACTAGCTTGACCTCTATTTCAATTTACCATTCCTAGCCCTTTCCCACGTCAATTGTTGTTGTGTTTTCATAATCCTATCTCATGAGCATATTATTAGTAGAGAGTCATTAATTAGTCAAATGTCTGAAATGTGGGGAAAATCTTATTGGGTCATGCTTGGAGTGGCATTATGGTGTTGTGGGAGGGTACAGCATCCCAGAGGGTTGTACCAGGTTTAAGTTAGCCCACGTAAGGATACTCTGGGCAGAGGCACTGTGCAAACATTATATCTTGGGAAAGAACCAGTTTAAAGTAATGCCCACAAGGCAGGGGTAGTGTAGCCCTTCAGATACCTGGCTTCAGGGTTACATGCAAATGATAAATAGAGCTGGGGCTCATCTGCAGTCTAAAACATCTGATAATCTCACCCAGGGCAGTATGTACACAGGGAACAACACAGGTGAGAGGATTGAGCCCTGTGGTACACCACAGAACAGGGGTTTCAGGTGTGTGGAGAACATTCCCATCATCACCATCTGCATTCTGTCTCTAAGGAAGGTCTCAAACCACTGATGACTGTGCAAGTGAGTCTGTAGTACTCCCTAAGGTGATCCAACAACCTATGGCCCATGGTGTCAAAGATGTAGACGAGATCAAGTAGAAAGAGAACTGACTGTTCCCCTCTATCTCTTGCCCTGAGGAAGTCATTATGCACCCTGAACAATGCAATCTCTGTACTAAGCCTAGACCTAAATATGAACTGGAGGGGCTTATTGCTGTTAAAGGTCAAACGGTGCCTCAAGCTGCAGGACCACATCTTCTCAATCACCTTTCCCAGAATGGGAAAGCCTGGTCTAAAATTTGCCAAGCAGTCTGGGTCCAGAGATAGTTTCTTCAGAAGGGGCCTCACCAGTGCATCTTTCAATGTGCTCAGAATGTACCCTCAAAAAGGGAGCACCAAACTATCTCAGTGAGCACTGGACCCAGAATCCTAACACATGCAAGCCCTGCTTATCTCTGGATGTTTGCAGGGAGCTTGTTAACGTGAATGTGATCTATGGCACTGCCTCTTCCACTTCCCTTGCCTAACTGTGCTCCCTTTGTAACTCCTTCTGCTGTTTTGCAACAAACACCCTCCCGCACACACCACTGTCCGCTGTACTCATCTCTATCCATTCTTCCCCTGCCCTGTTATCGCCAGGCTCACTATACCTCCTTCATATCCAAATACAGTACCAGGTGTTAGTAGGGTGCTGGCCATGTGTTGGTGGTAGGGCTGGCCATGGGTCGGAGAGGAGCTGGCCATGGGGGGAGGGGAGCTGGGTTGAGGATGGGGAGCTGGCTTGGTTGGGAAAGGTGAAGCTACATGTGTTGAGGAAGTGGGGAGCTGTCTGTGGCTGTGGGGCATTCAGGGTGTTGGTGGGGATCATGGCTACCCCCAAGGCAATGCCCCAGCCCGCCTACTAGCATGGAGGCATAAAACCACATTATATATGGAACGACACTATACAAATCATAACAGAGATTTAAAGCACTCTGTAGGTTGCCCTGTGGCTTACTACAGTATACATGTAGTGGAGCTAGTGGCTGCATACCAAACATGCACAGCTGTCGGGAAACATGTTGCCAGAGCCAGTGGGCAGCTTTGGTGGGAGTGCATACTATAATTACAGCAGGGTCCCCCTGCTGTATCCTGCACCTCCCCTTGCCTAACACTACAGTATGTGCCTTTGTGCATGGCGCATAGTGTGAGCACACCCCTGACACTCCCCTGAACTGCCCATGGCACGCAGCTGCACGGGCAGTCAGGGAATCATGTGCACAAGGAGCTTGTCCTCCTGTTGTGAATGCTGCCAGGGGTCTGCTGGACCCCGCTGCATGGCATTCAAACTTAGGGTTGCCTACGCTCCTCGGATATGTGGTGCATAGGCAATCTGCACATTTGTGCATAGGGACCATTTTGAATAGTCCTAGGTGCAAAAGACAATTTAAAAATGCAGATCATGCCATTTATCTAAAAAGCAGTTTCAGGCTCTGCTCTCACCAGAGTATGTCCAGAATCTTCAGTGCAGAAGAGTTTATCCCCTCCAGCAGCTCTATCACTGCTGCCACAGTGGTTATAGTCAGTCCCCAGGAGAAGCACGGGAAATAAGGAAACAACAGGTACTCTCAAAACCTGAAACCCTCAATCAACACCAGCTGTAGACTGGATTTGGTATCTGCTCTTCCATCGGTACCAAGTAGCTCATCAGTGAGGGGCAGAACAACCTGCATGCTTGAGATCTCGCACTACCTAGTCCATGCAAGTGGCAGTCATACAGTCATGCACTATGTCCTGGTGCAACAGGAGGATCAGGTGAGATCAGTAGATCCCCACCAAATGTCACCACTCCAAAACTACTGAGACCCACAGCAGCAGCCTTCCTTCTGAGTGCCCCAGCCCAAGCACACCAAGAGCCTTCCTGTTCAGGCCAAGTTTTACCACTCCACAGCCTCTTCTGGCAATTCTTCTGGGCTCATTGACCTACTGCTGGTGCATCCCCACTTCCCACTCTGGCTTACTCGAAGCTCCCTCCCAACTCCTGGGTACAACAACCAGACACTGCACAGCTGTTCTGTATATAAATACAGCACAGCAGCAATGTGGAATTAAAATCAGTAGAAAAGTACACACACTATATACATGTTCACTGGGTTCTCAATCTAAAATTAAAAAAAACCTAGATCCTCTTTCTAACTCATTTACAAGCCCTCACTATCACTCAGTCCCTATACCTGAACACTAAGATGCCAACTGCTTCTGGGCAAATAAAATGAAAAACAAAACACCTGAGTAAGGAAAGCTTAAATTAAAGGCTTTCAATGACAACAGGATTCTCCTATATATTGTTTGTCTGGAGCATAAAACAAAGCTAAAGTAAGTGTTTGTAGTTCAAGGGCACAACTCCACACTGATGCCTAACCCAGCCAATGGCCATCTTCCAATCTAGGCATACCTACGCCCATCTTCAGGCATGACCTAAGAGAGTTACAGTAGCAGTCAAACATGAAATTACAGTTATCATCAACAATGCACATAACATTCAGAAACAATAACATGATCCACAAATAAGTAAAAGAATTTAATAAGTACACAAAAAGATAGCAGGAAGAATATCATTGGAAATAAGATAAAACAACAGTATAAGCGACAACATAATATCAGTACCTAAGAGAAGAAACTCTGATCAGAGCCAAAATTGCTGCTATGCATTAACCTGTTATGGGCTATATAATTAATCTTTGGCTTGTATTGTAATGAATAGTAAGAGGAGAAATTGTAGCTTAGAAAGTTGTTTTATTTCTGGGAAAGTGTTACCATGAACAGAGTGTTATAAGATGGGGAGAGGAACAAGAAGAAAGGAGGTCAGAAACACACATAAAGGAAAGATAGTTACAAGAGCAGCTGAACTGAACCACCTGGTCTAGCTGGAGCAGCCAGGTCATGAAAGTTGCAGCCATTCAACTTTTCACCATTTTCATGCATTCTGAGTCTGGATTTTACAAAGTCCTGCCATGGTGTTTCCTTTCTCTACCCAACTGCAGTCACTTATCCCAGAGCTGTACTTTAACCTTTTCCAGTAGCCTGAAGTGCCTGGTTCACAAACACTAATATTGTTCTGAATTTCCTTAGTTTTGCTCCTTTTCCTAGATGTCACCCACTCCTGGGGGCAAATATGTATTATAAATGCCCTATCTCGAACAAGACTTTGAAGGAGCAAGCCATTCAGCTACATAAGAGTCAAACTCAGTTGTGGCTACCTGCCAAAAGAGTTGTTAGAAGACTAATGGTCCACTCCTCAAAGCACATCAGATACACACAACCTGCAAATTTCTGGGGTGCATTGCCCCACAGCTGCAGGTGCCTCCACAACCCCTACCTCCTGCAATCTACTGGAATGGAACTGTGTGCTGGGGCAGGAATCGGTAGGAGTAAGTCCAGATGACAGGCATCCAGTTCAGATGCCTGTGTCAATTCGCAGTTGAAGCACTTCTTGCGTTGCACAGAGTGCAGGGCCTGTCCGTGGAGTCACTTCTCAGGGCAGAAATTCATAGGAGTGAGTTTGCACCATGGGCATCTAATTTAGATGCCCATGCCAATCTGTAAGTGGATCCCGACCAGCACAGGGTTCAGGATCTGGTGGAATATGGTAGGCCTCAAGGACTCCAGTTAGGAGTACCAGGCAGGACTATGTAGAAAAAATTAATTCCAAGTCATGAATGAGTAGTCAAAGATTTATTATTAGTGGAGTTGCTAGCACAACCAAGGTCTTCCAAATGAGACAGTTACAGACCAGGTATGACCTTATCCAGCAGCCTCAGCGCTTCACTCATATGAGCTTTGCCAGGAGGTCACAGAGAACCATGACTGGGATAGCAACATACCAGGGTACACAATCTACAGGAGAGACAGGGAGGGTAAAATAGGAGGAGGAGGAATAGTTCTCTACATAGGGGAAGGGATCAAAGCAACTGAACTGAAGGGTAAACAGGGAGGAGAGGAGGCACTGTGGGTCACCCTGGAAATGGCACCACAATCCGCACAGGGGTTGTATACAGACCTCTGTCTCGGGGGAGGAAATGGACAAGAAAATGACAGAAGGCATCCTTAGAATGGCAGAAAAAGGGGAAATATTGTTGATGGGGTACATGAATATGTTAGATGTTAACTGGAGCACCTTTGCTGCAGCCACATCCAAGAGCAGGGTCATTCCCGATACCCTACAGGGGGCATGCCTTGGACAGGTAGTGCTGGAACCCACTTGGGAGGGAGCAGTCTTAGACCTGGTACTCTCAAACAGGGACAGAGAGAGGATCTCAGATTTAGAAGTGGGTAGCCATCTGGGAACAAGTGACCACCAAACAGTGTGGTTCACGATAAACACAGCCGTAGAGTCAAGCCATACAAAAGTGAGGGTATTGAACTTTAGGATGGCTGACTTTGGCAAAATGGGAGAGTACCTCAGAAAAGCACTAGCAAATGGGCAAGACTGAGGGGTGGAGGAACAAAGGAGAAATAGCAGAACTGCCATCACAGAAGCAACAAGCCTTTGTGTGAAGCAACTAAACAAAACTAAATGAAGGAAAAAAAACACTATGGTTCTCAAAATATGTGGCGTGGAAGGTTAGGGAGAAACAGATAGCATCCAGGAAGTATAAGGAAACACAGAAGGAGCAGGACTGAAAACTGTACCAGTTACAGCAGAAGGAAGTGGGGAAGGGAGTTAGAATAGCAAAGGCCCAAACCAAGGAAAAGATATCCAACTCAGTTAAGATGGGAGATAAAACCTTTTATAGGTACATTAGTAAACAAAGAAAGACCAAGGGAGGGATAGTGAGGCTTAATAAAGGGAAGGGGGTGGGCAGAGGGTAACAGTGAAAAAGCAGGGATACTGAATGACCACTTCTGCTCAGTATTCACAAAAGAAGAGGAAGGGGAGATACCTAAACCAAACAATAGAATACTCTGGATAGGGGGGGTCGATACCAGTCCATTCACAGAAGAAAGGGTCCTGAAAGAACTCCTAAAGCTGAAGGTGGACAAAGCAATGGGGCCTGACAGGATTCATCCCAGAATTTTAAAAGAACGAGTGGGAGAACTAGTGACACCACTGACTACCCTTTTTAACAAATTATGGGAGGATGGTGTGGTACCTGAGGACTGGAGGAGGCCAGATGTGATTCCCCTTCACAAAAGTGGGAGCAAGGCTAGAAGTCACATGAGGACCCAATGGTGATGGCTGTCTAATGAACGAGCATCCGACTGCCCCAGACGAGCACTCTAATTTATTACTTATAACTGATAGCTCCAGTCTCCATCCTACAGATATTTTGGCAGATAAATGGTAGAGGTATAATCAATGGAACTTTTGGGGGAAAACAAATACACACTGGAGGAACACCAGTCAACTGAACATCTACAGGTCAGTTCCACGAAGTAGGAGAAAATGGCACACAGAACATCCCACAGCCATTCTCCAAAAAGGGACCATTAGTAGAGAAAATTGCAGCATTAGTGAAGACAATTCAAAGGACAGTTATAGACACACAAACAGCCTGTCCACACTATCCACTAGAATTGAGGTGAATGAAACTAACATTGCCACACTGACCAGTAAAGAAGAAGAACAAAATGACAGGTGCCTGCAGAAAGCAGAAACACAAATAGAATGGCTCACCTCTAAGCTGGAGGATCTTGAGGGATGGGGCCGATGGAAGAACATTCAGATCCTGGGTTTCCCAGAAAGCATGGAGGGGAAAGATCCAATTCATTTTTTAAAAGATAATTTGCTCCAATGGCTGCATCTAGATCCTTCATAGTACCTATTCAAAATTGAACTAGCCCACAGAATCAAACAGGTCCATTCATCATTAGCCAGCAATAAGCCCAGACCACTCATATTCAAATTACTTTTTTTTTTAAAACTCTATGTTTATTGCTTTAAGACAATGTTACATATAAAGTGTGCTTTGAACACCAAGCATTCAGTACCGTTATTTACAATGAGGACACCACTCCTCTTAATACATGTGGGTAGAAAAAAAAAACAGGTTGGTGCAATATAGATACGTCTGTGGAGGAGAAGTTCATTTAAAACATAATCAAGCATGGTAATAAAAATTATTGTTGCTGTTATTAAGAGCCCATGAGCTGCATGCTAGTCCCAGAGTAAACTCTAATTCAAAGAAACATCAGCTATCTCCATCTCTATAAAGAGGGAAGGAGAAATACACCATGCAGTACTGATGTCTATTAACTATAAAATTACTAACTAGTAAAGAGGTCTTAAGCATCAATGAGACTGTATCGCTAAAAAAGAAGAAACAGTAAGAAAAAGTACAAGCTAAATGAGCAATGAACAGTTGATAACTAGAACTTGAAAGCCCAGAATTGAAGTATTGTGGCAGGCCACCCCAGGAAACAACAACTTCTTAGATGTGTAATCTCAAGCAAAAACTTTAACACAAGGCCTTACCTGGGGACAAGCAATTTACCCACCATACAAGCCCATTTTATGGCAAAAAAGCATTCTCCCTTCTAATTTCAGGTATCTTCGGCATCCGAAGAGGATTCCTGTTGAGCTCCTGAAGCTGATATTGGGGCGGCATTCTTCTGTGCCCACTTTAGGGCATTGGGTGAGTCAAAGAAGATAAAGATCTTGCCTTTATGAACAATGCTTAGTCTAGCAGGGAAGACAATCCCATGGACTTTACCCAATGCTCGGAGCATGGCATGAATGTCATCAAACCTCTTTTTTCTTTGCCTTGTGGCATAATTTAAGTCAGGATACATCCTCATGGTCTGGCCATCCTTTTTTTTTTTGTTACATATATTTATTGAAGTTTTCCAAATTCACAAATATGACATATTAATTTACAGTAAAATTATATAAGTATATTTCATTTATTTTTACATTTGAAGTTTTTAACCTTTATACCCCTCCCTCACACTCCCACCCACCCTTCAATGTCATAAACAACAATATCTATATGCCTGTATTCGTAACTGTAAAACTGTTATAGATCAGGGAACATTTCACTATGGATGTGATCGTAGTAAAAAAGGGGTAACATTATTCCATACATATATATAAGAAGGGGAACATAGTAAATCACTAACATATACATATGTGTGCAGGGATGTGGATTGGGTTTGATGGGCCCACATATCAGATTTTCAAAATTGGTGGCATATTGTTCAGAATCACCCTCCATGAGGATCCCACAGGATTATCTAATCATGGATCAAATGTAAACAATAATTTATTGTATTTGAGGGATTCTGAAAACATATACCACCATTTATAATAATAGAAATCTAACAAATTCTCCGTTTTCCGATTTTCAAGTATTAAGCATTTCAGCATCATAGTAGCTAATAAAAAAATTATTTTCTTGGATAACTGCTCCAGCCAAAACTCTACATTATTAAATAAAAAAATATAAATTTTAAATGGGATTCCTATTTCCATACATTTTTTATAATATTGTGGAGTGTCTGCCACCAATCATTTACTTTTGGACAATTCCATAAACAATGAAGTAATGTTGCTTTTTGACCACAATTATGCCAGCAAAGAGAAGAATATTCTGGATTAATTTTATTTATTTGTACTGGGGTTACATAAGCTCTCGTGAATATTTTAGCTTGGATTGATTTATTTTTTGTGGACACATACGTTTTATTATTCAATTTTCTAATATTTTCCCACTCTCGATAGTTTAGTGATAAAATGGCTTCTTTATTCCAACGCCGATTTATATTTAAAAAAAAAAATTTGTGCATTCCATAATGCTGTTATAAAATCTGGATAGTATCTTATTCCCTCCATTTTTTATTGTAACTTCCTGTTGTTTTATATCAAGTTTTAAATATTTAAGATTCATTCCAAATAATGAAGTCATTTTTTGAAATTTTGCCTTTAATGCACAATACATTAATTGGTTCCAACCTTTACCCTTCCATAGTTTTTCACTGTCAGCGTATGATAATATTTCGCCATTTAAGACTATATCCTTCCATATGTAAACTTCATTATTATTAAAAAATTTGAAGTTAAAGTTTTTATGATCCCCATATTCTCTTATTATATACTATCAGAAGGTATAGCCAAGGGATTCCTATCTTTGCTGGAACAGCTATATATTTTTTAACATATGGAAACCAGGTACTTAATGGATGGTTACCATTTTTGTGTAGATCAATATCTAGAAAGATGTTTTTGAAACACCATGTTGAATCAGATGTATATATAAAGGACTGAAATCATTTTTGATCTTCTTCTGAAAGCTTAGACCATTCATAATAATTAACTACAATGTTCGCTTCCATGTATTTGATAAAATGTGGGCTGCCCAATCCCCCCATCCTGCGGGGCATAGTCGATAAACTCCATGTAGTATGGGGTTTCCTTCCCCACCATAAAAATTTACAAACAATTTGCATAGTATCCTGAAACCATTTAGCACAAGGGGAGGGAGAAAACTGGAGGAAAATACCGGGACCCAGCAGGACTCATGATGGCCCCGATGGGCCGGAGGATGTACCCTCCAAGGGGAGGAGCTTCAGTTCTGCCGGTCCAAGGAGATGGTGGTAAAATAATGTTGTGATTAAAAAAGGACTCTCATGATATATTTATATTTTTTAGAATCAACAATATATCGTCTGTAAAGACACTAATTTTAATCTGGGAATTAATTTAGGGGAATTATTCAATTTTAGGATCCTTCCTTCCTTGTGGCTTCTAAAAATGGTTCTATTGCCAATATAAACTATGTGGGGGATAAGGGACAACCCAGTCTTACACCATTTAGCATTTTAAACTCATCTGTTAGAAAGTTGTTTATCTGGAATCTCACCAAAGTGTTACAATAAAGTTTTTTTATCAACAATGCTGAGTAGGAATTCCCCACTTCTTCAGTGTAAGAAATATATATATATATTCTCTATTAATTAAATTGAATGCCTTACTCACAACTATTGCTACAGCATAAAAGATGTAATTTTTATATTTTGATCATTATTTAATAAATGTATTATTGCCTTAATTTTTTCGTTATTCCTGAAACAAATTTCTCCCTTTCATAAAGCCATATTGATCCTTATGAATGTAATTATTTAATTGTACTTGTATCATATTGTTTATGATTTTAGCTAATAATTTGTACTCAGATGGTAATAAAGTGATAGGTCTATAACTATCAGTTGAATCAAATGGTTTTCCTTCTATTCTAGCTACTTGCATGGAAGTAGATATATTGTGATTACTGTTTATATCTAATAGTTCATCAGTCATTTGTTTCAACCAGGTTATGAGCACTTCAAAAAACACTTGGTAGACTTCATTAGTGAATCCATCAAGGTCTGGTGATTTGCCTTGCGGAAGAGATTTTATTGCCTCTAATACCATGCTGGGTAATTGGACTAAGGTTGAAGAGTCCTGTTGTTAATTTAGATAAATCAAAAAATCATTAACTTTGTCAACTTCTGGGATGAAATCATTATGTTATATGTTTTATAAGCCTGGCAAAAACTTTTAGCTATTCCCTCATCCATTGTTTGTATATTACCATTTTCCATCAGTAATGTTTAAGATTATATTTCTCTGCTTCTCTGCTTTCAGCAAATTGGACAGTAACTTCCCCCAATTTATCCATGTGATGATATCTAACCTTTTTAATATAAGCACTACTTTTAGTAGCTTCCTGATGGATTATAGCTTGTTTTTTTATTTGCAAGGTATGCCACTCTGCTTGATATTTGTCATAATCAATTATAATTAACTTGTCTAATTGTTGTAATCTAGAATTAACTATATCCCTTTCTTTATTTTTTATTTTATTGATTTTTATTTGATAAGAAATGATTATGCCCCTTAAAGTAGCCTTAAAGGCATCCCAAATAGATAAGAGTATAGTTTGTCCAGAGTAATTATAAAACCAAAATTCATGGATTGATTCCCTAATTAATCATACAAACTCATGGTCTTTTAACAGGGTGTTATTAAATGTCCAAGTGTTTGTGAATTTTCTTTCTTTATTTGGGACAGTTAGTTCTAATAATATCATGGCATGATCAAGTAAACAGAGGGAATCAATTCCTGTTTTTTTAATTAACTGAAATAATTTTTTAGTTATCAAAAAATAATCAATTCTGGTGAAGGTTTTTGTTTTTTTATCAAAGTGAGTATAAGATTCATCCAGTGGGTTCATACTGTATCCCTCCAAACATCACATAATTGTTCAAACTGTAAGAATTTGTTTAATTTACTTGAAATAGAAATATTGCCCTTAGTTGCAGGTGATGTTTTATCAAGATTGGGACTCTTTAAAGCATTAAAATCACCTGCGAATATAATATTATCAGATTGGAGAACTTGTAGCCCTTCTGCTATTTTGGCTAGGAATTCTGTATATTTTTCAAAGGGGGCATATAGGGATCCAATGGCCAAAATAATTTTATTTATATTAATTTTAATAATAATATTTGACCCTCCCCATCTTTAAATTGATCAATAATTTTAAATATTACTGTCTTTTTTTATTAATATAGCAACTCCCCTGCTTTTTCTAGTACCTGTAGAGTAATACATACTATCAATCCAATTCCTTTTAAGTTTATTGATTTCCAGTTCTTCTAAATGAGTTTCCTGGATGCAAATTATGTTTGCATTTGATTTCTTAAAATAAGTGATTAAGCGTGCTCTTTTAATTGGGGATTTCACCCCATTAACATTCATGGAGATACATTTTAAATCATTAATCATTACTATAACCAGTTAATCCACACATTGTTACAAGTTAGCCACACATTTCCTTTCTTATAAACTCTATCTAAAAGCCCTCTACAAATTCTCCAGTTACTACTCACTCTAACATATTTTTCCCTGAGTTGTATTTCACAAAACCCTTTACAATTCAAGGCAGTAAACTTTTATTAAATTCTCCCAGGAACTAATAAAAATAAGCTGATATCTGGACAGTCCCATATTGTGGTTCTAACTGCAGATAAACAACGCTCTCCTCCTCCACCCCCCACTTAACTTCCCACTAATCACTTAACTGTGCCAAATTTGAAAGGGATAGTCAGTCTCTCAACATGTAATTAAATTAAGATTGATTCATGTTAGGAATTTTAGTTGTCAAATCAACCCAAGCTTCTTGTGTGGTTTCGTATGTATACCTTTTACTATTAATAACTCTTAATTTGGCAGGATATTGCATAGTTGCTTTATAACCCAAGGTCCATAACTTATTTCTTATAGGGTCAAACTTTTTTCTCTCCTGGATTATCTCCTGGGGCAAATCATTATACACAGAGATATTGGCACTTAAACATTCACTTTCTTTTTCTTATATATATTTGCCATACGTTTCTCTTTATCCCCATAGTTCAATAGCCTCAAAATAACTGGCCTTGGAGGTGCAGGTTCATTTGTTTTTGAACGGATTCCTCTATGAATTCTTTCTATTACAAAATTAATATTTGCATGATCAGTTTCCATATAGGCCACCACTATGATTTTAAAAGACTCATGTAGTGTTCGAGTAGTGTCCCAAACTTCTGGTGTACCAAATATCCTTACATTATTACATCTAGCTTGTGCTTCTTGATCCGTTATTTTTGCCCTTAGTTCACTGTTTGCATGTTCTAAAGTTTTCAATTGTCAGGCATAGGGTGCTGTTTTGTCTGACAATGCAGTCAAATGTTCTTTGATTTCTGATATGTCTTGCTTCAAAATGTTATATTCTCTTCTAACAATCCTTGCATTATGGTGAAATAATGTTCCAGCTGTGATTGATGTTTTAGCATATGTTCCAGTGTGTTAGAAATGTTATTTATTTTGGAGAATAAAAGTTTGGCCCATTGAGGGGGGGTTCTGTATCACTCAGTTCTGATTCAGAATCTTCACGCTCCCCATCTGAAAAAGATTTGTTAGTACTGTCAGAAGGGACAAAATTGGAAAAGGGTTCACTGGAGTTTATGACTAGAGTTTTCACCATCATAATTTGATTATCAGCCTGTACCTTGTCACACCCTTCTTCTGTTACGTTATCCCTCAGCTTGGCATTTTTTTGCATCTCCCATTTCTTTCACTGGTAACTCTTCTGTATTCTGAACACAAATATCAATAGCAGATGATGGGCCTGCCCTCACCTTTCCTTCTGTCTGTAAGTTATCTTTACCTAACATACACAGTTTAAAGTTTTCTTTTATCTGAGCTGGGATAGCAGGTATCTCATTCAATTCATTGATTATTAGCTGTTCTGGCCATGTTGCTTCAGTCATCAACTAGACCGCAGGCTTGGCATTGGCTTTGGTGAAACAGGATGGTTGCCGCATGTCAGGACATTGAATGGCTTCAGATGGTTCATTTTTGGATATTTCCATTCCAGTTTGCCAACTCTCCTGAAGTTCCAAGCCTGTTATTATAGCCAGGTCACTTGTTGCTGCAACTTTACCAGAGGATATTTCAGGTAACATATTATTTTCCCCACTGCTTATAGATCGTGTTGTACAGTTATTATAGCTTGGTCACTTGATGCTGCAACTTCATCTTCAGGTAAATTTACAGTGTTCTCCAGATTTTGTGGCATATCAGACAACACAGTTTTTGTTATTAAGTTGTCCGCCGCAGCATTGTTATGCGGATAAAACATTGGGAAGGCCAGCAGGTTTGAGCCACTAGCAGTCGACTTAGTCGGCACTTTGTTACCATCGCCGAAACGAGTATTCATCTTAGGTTTCTTACTCACCTGTGTTTTATGAGTTGCCCTGGTTGGATTTGTTTTTTGGGGGGAGTTTTAGATTTGCTGTTCATAGCAAGTTTTTTCATATCTGTACCGGCGACCGTTAAGCCAAAAAGAGTTTAAGTTCCTTTTTTGCAGTCTCTTCTTTTAATCACACTGCCTTCTAGCTCATTCCAAACAGAAAGGCATGGAATAACCATTTGCGGGGAGTGGAGGTCTTAAACGTCCCTTCAGCAGCAGCTGCCTACATGACAATTAACATGACGCCATGTTGCACCTCCCTCCTCCTGGGTGTGCCCCCAGCTCCCTCACTGTCTCCACTTATATTCAAATTACTGAGATTTCTAAACAAAGAAATTATTTTGGGCAAAGCGAGAGAACTCAGGAACATAGAGATCTCTGGCATCAGACTTTCCTTTTACCAAGATTATCCATGGTCCATCCTAGAGAAATGACAAGCCTTTGACCAGGTTAAACAAGGCCTTAAGAACAGGAGGCTAACATATTCACTGCTCTACCCTGCGATTCTGCAAGTGTAATATCAGGAGACCTCACGGCAATTTCACTCGCCACAAGAAGCGAACACCTTCTTTCAGAATCAACTGGGACCCATCACAAGAGACACCGCTCAGAGGGTGACCGAAGGAGACCACCTGGATAAAAAACAGAAAATGCAGAAATCACAGCAAGACTCCCAACTTCACCATCATCTACCTTCGGGTGTGGATACTTAAACCGCAACTGAACACATTGGGAAAAGAACTGCAGCTGATGGATTGACAAGCTCATGGTAACCAGCATACCAGGAAAGCTGCAGTATATACCCGTTTTTTTATTTTTCCTCTTCTCCCTTATGGATTCTGCCTCTACCAACCCAGTCTTAAAAGAAACAACCAGCCTGGCATCCATTTTGTCCCTCGGTCATGTTCGCTGCTCCCTATGTTGCTGGAGAAATGTCATTCCCTAATAGAACAGTGCAAGGGCAAAAGCAAATCTTATAACTAATATTGCAACACAGGTTTTGCAAAGGGGCTCAATTTTCAGACAATGGATAATCGCTACGTAAAGCACCCAGTAAAAACTGCAGACTTATCTCTCCACGATATACAATGGCTGCAATGTGCGATTGAAGCAGCCCCCTCCCCCTTTTTTCATCTCCTCCATTAACCTGAGTGTGCCACCGAAAAGCTCAGAGAGCTGTCTTCTTTGACAGCGCATCAGCAAGGAGCTTTCTTGAAGCTGATTTGCTGCAACTGATCTAATGTCAGTATACACTGGCAATTGGCTAGACAACATGAGAGGGAGTAAAAAGCTTGTTATAGTTCTGTTCTTTTTCTCCCTTCTGTACTGTTCAGCTATGCACCGATACCAGCACTGAATAAGCTGGAAAACATTCTGTACTGCTACAGGAGAAGGCAGTGTCAGCTAAAAACTCCGGAACAATCAACTGGGTATAAGAATCACAGAATCACAGAATGTTGTCAGCAGAAAAGGACACTATGGCCCATCTAGTCTGCCCTTGCCCTCCCTTCACACATTTCCTCTAGCACTGTCTCACCTCTTTTCTCCTCCTCTCAACCCCATGTGTCTGTCCCATGCCCTCTTGAATCCCCCCACTGTTTCAACCCCAACCAACTCCCCTGGCAGCTTGTTCCATGGCTCCATCATCCTCTCCGTGAAGAAGCATCCCTTCACATTTCCTCTGTAGCTTGCACCCTCTATCCTTTGGTTATGCCCTCTTGTTTTCACCCCCTCCTTTCTTTTAAATAAGCTACCTTCCCTAACTTTATTGATCCCCTTAACATATTTAAAAGTTTCAATCATGCCCCCCCTCTCCCTCTTGGTTTCGAGCAGGTATAGGTCCAGTTCTTTACACCTCTGCTCGTACGGTATCCCATGACATTGGCAACCGTGATTGGGCACCTACAAAAATGGCAACTCAGTCATGGCGTATGTCATCAGGGTGATGAACCAGGGAGGGTGACCATATTGGGGGGAGTTCACGCATATAGCGACAGGATGTCGCTACATGTATACGTGCACAGGGGGAGCGAACACGCTCAGTGAGGGTTGGGAGGGGAGGGAGGATTTGTGAGGGGTGGTGCCGCAGTGATCTGTCGAGCTAGCCCCATGGCATGGAGGGTAGCTTCAGGGCCAGGGTGTGAATGGTGCTGAATTCGGGTCTGCGTGCAGATACGTTTTGTTGCGTCCAGCCTGAATATTTTTTTCAGTTTTGCACCCCCAACATGCACTCCCTGGAGTTGAGAATCCTTTAGTGGGGGATGAAGCCCCACAGGGAGTGTGTGGGGTGCAGCCCCCTGCATAAAGTAGTACAACTGAAGTCCCCAGTGCCCTTTTGCTGTACACTGGGGGGGTACATCACCAAAATTTATTTTTGGCGATGTTCCGTAGCCCTAATGGCAATCACCTTTTGGCGGTCATCATTATGACATACATCCTGCTCGTAAGATTTCCGCTGCATCCCTTGTACCACCTTGGTCGCCCTTCTCTGAACTTTCTCCATGCTATTCACATCCTTTTGCAAGTGCGGTCTCCAGAATTGTACCCCGTACTCTTAAGTATGGTCTCACCATTTCCGGCATCTGTACCTCCCTGTTTCTGTTAGTGATGCCCCTCCCTATGCAGGCCAACATTCCATTTGCCTTCCCCACCACCTTATTGCACTGGTGCCCCACCTTGAGATTACCAGTTATTATGATCCCCAGATTCTTCTCCTGCTCTGTTATCTTGATTTCCTCCCCTCCCCTCCCCCCGAGTGTATTCCATTCATGGATCCCTACTTCCTAAGTGCATTACAGCACATTTTTTGGCATTGAATTTGAGCTGCCATGTCTCTGACCACCTCCCCAGTTTCCTCAGGTCCTGCCTCATGTCCTCCACCCCATCTGGGGTCTCCACCCTGTTGCAGATTTTTGTATCATCTGCAAACAGGCATGCCCTACCCATCAACCCCACTGCCAAATCACTGATATAAACATTGAAGAGGAGGGGCCCCAGCATGGACCCCTGTGGCACTCCACTCATTACCCCTTTCTTACTGAAGAGCACCCCATTCACCTCCACCCTTTGACTTCTACCCTCCAATCAGTTTTCCACCCATCTAGTTATCTTTTCTCCCAGGCCTAACCTATCTAGCTTGCTTATAAGCCTTCTGTGAGGGATGGTGTCGAAGGCCTTACTGAAGTCCAGAGAGGCCACGTCCATCACCCCTCTCTGATAAATCACCTGTGTCACCCAATTAAAGAAATCAATCAAATTGGTCTGGCATGACATCCCTGTTGTGAATCCATGTTGGTAGTCATCCTGCAGCCCACTTCTCTCCAGGTAATCCACCAGTCTGTCCTTTATTAATGCCTCCATCACCTTCCCCAGCACTGAGGTGAGGCTGACTGGGTGATAATTTTCTGTAGCCTCCTTGCTACCCCTCCTTGTGCAATGGTACCACCATTGCCTTCCTCCAGTCCCCTGACACCTTCCCGGTGCCTAGTGACAAGTTACAGTCTTGCTAGTGGGACCACTAGCTCTTCCCTAAGCTCCCTGATTACCCTCGGGTGTAACCCATTAGGCCCCATCACCTTGCCTACTCTTAACCTGTCCAGCTCCTCCCTGACCCTGTCTACACTGAAGAGGGTGGGATCCTCTTGACAATTCCTCCCTTCCTCTGTTCTTCAACTCCGGCCCTCTCCCAACCCCCTCCGCTATGAAGAATGAGCAAAAGTATTTATTTAGTGATTCAGCCTTTTCACAAACATTCTTATTAAACACAGGGCACAGAAGGAATTTATTATTCCTGGACTAGACTAGACTGCAGAAGCCTCATGAGGCAATAAGATTGGTACTAACCATATGTTGATGTATGCCCATAAATAAACTATAGAAATGTGTAACTCAGCTAAGTAGTTGTGACATGCTGATCAGGCTGCATAGATGTAACCCCCAGTGATGCTTTACTGAGAGAGCTACTACCCCTGCCTGTATAGCTAGCGAACAGGTTGAGGGGCCTGGCTCCTATGACGTGGTGCCTCCATTTTTATAAGTTGAAACTTGGGGAGAATGGTGTCACTCAGCATGTTGGCTAGGTCTGGCTACTCTGCACAGGGGCCCCCAAATAACTCCGGACACAGGAAGCAATAACTGTAATGTCCAATACCAGAAGTTGGGATTCTAAAGTGTGGCTTTTCTTCACATCCAACAGAATAACAAAGCATAGATGGACCCCCACGGGGCTACACTCCTGGTAATGCAGATTTATGGAGATCAGAACACATCTTCTTTACACTGAAACCCTCAGGCTTCGAAACACTCTGGGCATTCGGCCCTAACTCAACTCTTTTTCGGTTTCCCTGTCTCGACTCCTTTGCCAGCCCTCTGGACTACCTTTCTTCCATAGCTCGGCTCTCATGCCAGCCATTGGACACTTTCCATATAGCGTGGAACATTTCTCGGTGGCTCCTTAAACTACCTCTGAGCACTTCTGGCTCCATCAGAGAATCTTCATCGTCAATCCCACATCTGGGTACTTTCCTCAGGCACTGGCCAAGTACCTGAGAGAAAGCAACAGGTGTCCCAAAGCAAACTCATAGAGGTGAATTTGGTTACTACTGATGGGGGGTCTCCCACCTCTCACTCCCATAATTCATACCTGACCATATCTCTGGACTTTAACACCTCATCCTCTGAAAACACCTTACTGTGTAGATTCTCTTTAAATGTAAGTCACATTTAATCTACTGTTCTTCCATCCCACTTGTGCTGAACTTGAAACATACTTAAATAGTGACTGTGTCCATTGCTCTAGACCCCCACAGAGTTAAGCAGTCCAATTCCCACAATGTTAAAAACTGTACTTGGCTGTCTTTTCCTGACCCCACAGTAACAGTCACTTAACTTCATCTTGTCTCAGGTGAAAACACATTGGCCCTTTATCAGACCAGACTCACTCCTTGGTTGCAGGTGCCCCATAAGCTTTTTCTTCTTCAAAGAAATCTCATCCAAAACTTCTGGTGCCTCAGCACGAACATAAAATTAGGCAGCTTCTTCTTCCCCTAGCCAGACCAGGGGATTGCCCCGGAAGTAGGCTGAATCCTTCCCCCCATCCCCAAAGGGATGGGGCCCTGAACCACTGGAAGCGGTCTCTACCACTTCACTTGGCTCTTCCTGTGTTCCTCTTCAAGTGAGAACACACACCTCTAACGAAAAAATAGCTCTTTGGCAGCGCTAAGGGCTCTGAGGGCCTACAGCAGCAGCACATCTCTTCCCTCTTCTGAGCCCACTACTGAACTGACTTCAAATTCCACAACATTCTATCCTAACTTCCCTAGCTGCAACATTCCAGTGTGGCTTATGCAGCTGACAGTTCTAAATGATGTCATAGCTCCAGCTCAGCAGAGACTGAAAACAGAGCAAGACATAGTGAAATCCATTTAACTGGAGTTTCACTAGCTGCCTGTCCCTGCCTGCCACTAGATCTAACTAGGGTTCTAGTAACCCGAGTAACAGGGCAGTTACACTCACCCTGGGCCAGGAAAATGACTGTCCGCAGTCATTAGTTACCCAGCCTAGACCATCCTACCCTATGTGCTACCTACAGAGAGGGGTGATCAGGCCCCCTCCTACCATGTGCTAGGCACAGGTAGGCAACACTAAGGGCCCAGAGGCCATCGGCTGACGCATCAGCCTCTACTCTACCACCTGATTATGGGTACCCAGTGGCTCTGGAAGAACTGCCCAGAGCATAGCCCTAATAGATCAGTACTGTGGCCCCTATGGCCATTCAGGACCAGAGCCGGTCTATCCCCCCTAGCCCTCTAGGGAAAACCTGTCTGCCTCTAACTCAAAATTCCCAAAAACAAAACACACAGGGGACCTCCCCCAAACCCTGGACACCATGCAACCACACACCAGGAGCTAATACCATACACTATGCATTACTCCCACACTCCCCCACAACCATATCTGTGGAAGGAAAAGTTACACAGTAGCCAACAACAACAATAGTCTACACTCTAAAGTACTACTGAGGAACTCCGCTGAGTCCCTCCTCCTCTTCTTGTCTTTTCTTCTTATCTTCTTCAGGAACACCTGCAAGAAATAAAAAGACAACACACACCTAATCTGCATACACAGTCTATCTAAACCCCATACCATCAAAACACTGGAGAATCCCAAAAAAGATGTTTTAGAAAAGTAGAAAAAACAGTATACACATTAGAAAACAGAAGAAAACAATGACATTATTTACAATACACAATATCAGGGGGAATGGAGTGCCCTAAAAGTCCCATCTAGTGACCACAGTGCCCAAAGGCAAGTCCATTAAAGAGTCTCTCCTGGGCCGTAGCCCGGTGAAGCACAGTTCTAGCAGGCCAAAGTCCAGAAGGGGAGAGTCTTTGAGGACAGTTCAAACATCTGGAGTCTGTTAGTGTAAGGTGTGTACTGCAATGTCATAAGAATAGAAAAGTCTGGTCTTACCAGTCCCTTGTAGAACAAAAATGGTACCACACCTGGTCCTCAGCCGAAGACTCTCCCTGACAGCATTCTTCTAATATAGCTGGGCGGACATCTTCGGAGACGACAGGATGGCACATCTGGGAACAGCTGGGCTGATGTCATCTCTGGCGTGAAACCTTGGAACAGGAACAAAAGGAAAACAGCTGGTCTGAAGTCATCCGATACCCAGGCAAGGAGTCAGGATACAGCTGGGCTGGTGTCCTCTCTGGATCTGAAGTCATCTGGTGGGCCAATCGATGGAATCTGGAGCCAGTACACTGTAGAACTAATGAATGTGGGGCACCTGGTTCCTGGAACACCAGTCTGGCGGAACAACATAGGTACGGCAACTGCTGGATGGCAGCACTGGCTACCACTGCTCTGCTTTCCACTTGGTAGGCATGGGCACATTCACAGGCAGGTTTTTGCATTGCAGCCAATAGCACAACGAGTCACGTGCTGGAATTATTACCCCATCTGGGAGCTCATAATCCACACTGTGAAAGGTTTCATGTCTCTCTCCATCCACAGTTTGGACAGTGTCAATAAACAGTGTCCTGCCTCTTTTCCACTGGCTGTATTTTTCTTGAAACATTCTGTTCTTGACATACTTGTTTGCACCAGGATGCGCATGTTTCATTGCCTCTTCCCAAATCCAGGATTTCCTGCTTTTCTCAATCTCCTCCCAGACTCTCCAAGGAAAGGTAGGAAACGATTCTCCATGGATTTCATTCACTTTCCTACGAACCAGTCTCTCCTCTTTATTAGCTTTGGTCAACCTGCCGACCTCTGGCCTGGCTTGGGGGTAGTCTGTCCTGGTTCTGCCAGCTACGCATACTCAATGCGACATAGAATCGATCTCTAACTCTTCCTGGTGGGGACAGAGTTGCAGAGTCACCACTCTCTTTTTCATGCGTTCCTCTAAGCCAGAAACTGGAGGCTGCGAACCCACACCTTCTTCTTCTTCAGGCCACATAGGTTCCCCCTCTTCTTCTTCCTCACTGAGAATCTGTGCCCAGGAGTGAGCAGTCATCTTCACTCCTGAGACTGTCCACTCTTCGCTGGGCGCGGAGGTCGAAACCTCCCATTCAAAGGCCTCCCTTGTCTTGTCTTCACCTATGAGACTTGGGCTAGGCCCCTCTCTCCAAGGGTCTACTGATGCTCTTCCCGAAATGTCTCTCTGTGACTCAGATTCTGAAACATCAGCACATTGTTCTGTCTGTAAATCTGCACCCTCTTGCTTCGTGCCACACTCTGAGGAGCCTTCTCCATCGCTCCGCCTGGTGCTGTGTGCTGCCAACTGCAGATTCTTGAATTTTTGTCCATGTGGGAGCCAAACAAATCTTGGGCACTTTAAACAAACCATATTTCTCTAGGCACCCAGAACGGTGAGGTACCATGAAGACATTCCTTCCAGCATTTAAGCATATCACACATACTCGCACTGGATATCCAGGAATCACCACATGAGGAGGCAGTCGTCCCCCATAGTAACATCTCTCAACATCCCTTAGCTTGTTAACTTCTACTGCTATCACAGCCCGGGCATGATCCGGGTAGCGGACTGGTCCTGAAGCCATAACTGCAGAGAAAAACAAACAACACTCACTGTTATTGCAAGTCCCACATCACCAAAAACTTTTTTTCTTTCAAAATTGCTCCTCTGCTGCTGTGTTTACATACTACCCCACACTGTAATTGTGGCGGCAGCACTCCTACGCATCAATATTCTGTAAATGGGTCAAGCTAGTGCGCATCCGATTTACACACACTACCAATAAATTTGCTCAAACTGCACAAACTTGCACTGTTCTTTTTCCTAGTACATTTATATGATTTACCACAGACTTTTTACTTGCTGAAGACATTGCTCTAGCTTATAGTCCCTTAAAGCCTCAGTATTTCATAGCACAGGATTGTCTGTATTTCTTGCTGCATATGTCATACAACTCACAGTCTCTCACTTGGCTTTGAAAATTATACTGACGCTGAACCTATAATTATGCTCACAGTCTGTTGCTTAGAATTCCTGCTTTAGCTGGTAAAACTTAACTCAGTCCTTCTTTGCAAAGCGATTACACTGCTACACACAGATTCAGCAGGTTTTTGGTGAAATCACACAGTTTGAGCTATTTCATTTGGATGGTACTCACTGTTAACAGTAGCTGTTTGCTGCAATGGAAAAACGGCCTGCAGCCAGTCTTGGAAGCCTCTGGAAGGAACCGGGTTAGCAGTCCTGCTGATTGTCCCTCGGAACACCACACTCACAGTCCAGACAATCGAGATGCAGGTTGAGCCTGAATTTAAACAGAAAAAGTCCGATTTTAACTTTTTACAGCACTTTCAATCACTGCGACGCTCCTCCTAACAAGCCAGTTAGCACACTCCACACACTCTCCCTCTCGAATGCTGTGCAGTAGCTCTAGAGCTGGCTTGGGGGTGGAACTGATTGCAGTCTCACCAATCACTCGACGCCATGCAAATGAGCCTCTTTCCTCTCGAATGCTCTTCTTCTTCTCACGGCGATCGTCGAGCAGGCAAAATTTAAACTGCAAACCACACTTTTTTTTTTCTCTCAACTGACTCTGCGTCAGGAGCCCATTTTAACCACTTTTCATGGCCTTTAAGCACAACAAGTCTCTCAGTCCACACAGAAAGCATTTCCAACGTCTAGGGCACAATTTTACTTTTGCTACCCACAGTTTTCCATACTTTTTTCCAGTCACAAACACTTTTAAAAGCTGGCAAATGCTGTAATTTGATGCAGGACAAGGGCATACACACTTGGGCTTTACTGTTCCTTGGTAAACTGTTGGCAATATCACAACAGCACACAGACAGCAGTACACAGTGGCACATTTAGTTTACATTGCTTCAGCTTTTTGGGCTACCCACTGCCAGATAGTCAAAACGCTAGCCATCACCCGAGCAACCTTTCTTGCTTTTCTCCCAAATTTCAACAGAATCCCAGCAGTAGCCTCCAAGATGTAACCCCCAGTGTCACTTTACTGAGAAGGCTACTACCCCGCCTGTATAGCTAGTGAACAGGTTGAGGGGCCTGGGTCCTATGATGTGGTGCCTCCATTTTTATAAGTTGAAACTTGGGGAGAAAGGTGTCACTCGGCATGTTGGCTAGGTTTGGCTACTCTGCACAGAGGCCCCCAAATAACTCCGGACACAGGAAACAATAACTGTAATGTCCAATACTAGAAGTTGGGATTCTAAAGTGTGCCTTTTCTTCACATCCAACAGAATAACAAAGCGTAGATGGACCCCCATGGGGCTACACTCCTGGTAATGCAGATTTATGGAAATCAGAACACATCCTCTTTACACTGAAACCCTCAAGTTTCGAAACACTCTGGGCATTCGGCCCTAACTCAACTCTTTTTTGGTTTCTGTGGCTCAGCTCCCTTGCCAGCCCTCTGGGCTACCTTTCTTCCATAGCTCGGCTCTCATACCAGCCATTGGACACTTTCCATATAGCATGGAACATTTCTCGGTGGCTCCCTAAACCACCTCTGAGCACTTCTGGCTCCATCAGGGAATCTTCTTCATCAATCCCACATCTGGTACTTTCTTCAGGCACTGGCCAAGTACCTGAGAGAAAGCAACAGGTGTCCCAAAGCAAACCCAGAGGTGAATTTGTTACTACTGATGGGTGTCCACCTCCTCACCCCATAATTCATACCCGACCATTTTCGGACTTTAACACCTCATCCTCTGAAAACACTTTACTGTGTAAATTCTCTTTAAATGTATGTCACATTTAATCTACTGTTCTTCCATGCCACTTGTGCTGAACTTGAAACATACTTAAATAGTGACTGTGTCCATTGCTCTAGACACCCACAGAGTTAAGCAGTCCAATTCCCACAACGTTAAAAACTGTACTTGGCTGTCTTTTCCTGACCCCACAGTAACAGTCACTTAACTTCATCTTGTCTCAGGTGAAAACACATTGGCCCTTTATCAGAGCAGACTCACCCCTTGGTTGCAGGTGCCCCTAGCTTTTTCTTCTTCAAAGAAATCTCATCCAAAACTTCTGGTGCCTCAGCACGAACCTAAAATTAGCAGCTTCTTCTTCCTAGCCAGACCAGGGATTGCCCTGAAGTAGGCTGAATCCTTCCCCCATCCCCAGGGATGAGGCCCTGAACCACTGGGCCGGTCTCTACCACTTCATTGGCTCTTCTTGTGTTCCTCTTCAGGTGAGAACACACACCTCTTCTAAAAAATAGCTCTTTGTCAGAGCTAAGGGCTCTGAGGGCCTACAGCAGCAGCACACCTCTTCCCTCTTCTGAGCCCACTACTGAACTGACTTCAAATTCCACAACATTCTATCCTAACTTCCCTAGCTGCAACATTCCAGTGTGGCTTATCCAGCTGAGACAGTTCTAAATGATGTCATAGCTCCAGCTCAGCAGAGACTGAAAACAGAGCAAGACATAGTGAAATCCATTTAACTGGAGTTTCACTAGCTGCCTGTCCCTGCCTGCCACTAGATCTAACTAGGGTTCTAGTAACCCCGAGTAACAGGGCAGTTACACTCACCCTGGGCCAGGAAAATGACTGTCCGCAGTCATTAGTTACCCAGCCTAGGCCATCCTACCCTATGTGCTACCTACGGAGAGGGGTGATCAGGCCCCCTCCTACCATGTGCTAGGCACAGGTAGGCAACACTAAGGGCCCAGAGGCCATCGGCTGACGCATCAGCCTCTACTCTACCACCTGACTATGGGTACCCAGTGGCTCTGGAAGAACTTCCCAGAGCATAGCCCTAACAGATCAGTACTGTGGCCCCTACGGCCATTCAGGACCACAGCCGGTCTATCCCCCCTAGCCCTCTAGTGAAAACCTGTCTGCCTCTAACTCAAAATTCCCAAAAACAAAACACACAGGGGACCTCCCCCCAACCCTGGACACCATGCAACCACACACCAGGAGCTAATACCATACACTATGCATTACTCCCACACTCCCCCACAACCATATCTGTGGAAGGAAAAGTTACACAGTAGCCAACAACAATAGTCTACACTCTAAAGTACTACTGAGGAACTCCGCTGAGTCCCTCCTCCTCTTCTTGTCTTTTCTTCTTATCTTCTTCAGGAACACCTGCAAGAAATAAAAAGACAACACACACCTAATCTGCATACACAGTCTATCTAAACCCCATACCATCAAAACACTGGAGAATCCCAAAAAAGATGTTTTAGAAAAGTAAAAAAACAGTATACACATTAGAAAACAGTAGAAAACAATGACATTATTTACAATACACAGTAACAGGGGGAATGGAGTGCCCTAAAAGTCCCATCTAGTGACCACAGTGCCCAAAGGCAAGTCCATTAAAGAGTCTCTCCTGGGCCGTAGCCCGGTGAAGCACAGTTCTAGCAGGCCAAAGTCCAGAAGGGGAGAGTCTTTGAGGACAGTTCAAACATCTGGAGTCTGTTAGTGTAAGGTGTGTACTGCAATGTCATAAGAATAGAAAAGTCTGGTCTTACCAGTCCCTTGTAGAACAAAAATGGTACCACACCTGGTACTCAGCCGAAGACTCTCCCTGACAGCATTCTTCTAATATAGCTGGGTGGACATCTTCCGGAAAACGACAGGATGGCACATCTGGGAACAGCTGGGCTGATGTCATCTCTGGCGATGAAACCTTGGAACAGGAACAAAAAGGAAAACAGCTGGTCTGAAGTCATCCGATACCCAGGCAAGGAGTCAGGATACAGCTGGGCTGGTGTCCTCTCTGGATCTGAAGTCATCTGGTGGGCCAATCGATGGAATCTGGAACGCCAGTACACTGTAGAACTAATGAATGTGGGGCACCTGGTTCCTGGAACACCAGTCTGGCGGAACAACATAGGTACGGCAACTGCTGGATGGCAGCACTGGCTACCACTGCTCTGCTTTCCACTTGGTAGGCATGGGCACATTCGCAGGGAGGTTTTTGCATTGCGGCCAATAGCACAACGAGTCAGGTGCTGGAATTATTACCCCATCTGGGCGCTCATAATCCACACTGTGAAAGGTTTCATGTCTCTCTCCATCCACAATTTGGACAGTGTCAATAAACAGTGTCCTGCCTCTTTTCCACTGGCTGTATTTTTCTTGAAACATTCTGTTCTTGACATACTTGTTTGCACCAGGATGCGCATGTTTCATTGCCTCTTCCCAAATCCAGGATTTCCTGCTTTTCTCAATCTCCTCCCAGACTCTCCAAGGAAAGGTAGGAAACGATTCTCCATGGATTTCATTCACTTTCCTACGAACCAGTCTCTCCTCTTTATTAGCTTTGGTCAATCTGCGACCTCTGGCCTGGCTTGGGAGTAGTCTGTCCTGGTTCTGCCAGCTACGCATACTCAATGCGACATAGAATCGATCTCTAACTCTTCCTGGTGGGGACAGAGTTGCAGAGTCACCACTCTCTTTTTCAGGCGTTCCTCTAAGCCAGAAACTGGAGGCTGTGAACCCACACCTTCTTCTTCAGGCCACATAGGTTCCCCCTCTTCTTCTTCCTCACTGAGAATCTGTGCCCAGGAGTGAGCAGTCATCTTCACTCCTGAGACTGTCCACTCTTCGCTGGGCGCGGAGGTCGAAACCTCCCATTCAAAGGCCTCCCTTGTCTTGTCTTCACCTATGAGACTTGGGCTAGGCCCCTCTCTCCAAGGGTCTACTGATGCTCTTCCCGAAATGTCTCTCTGTGACTCAGATTCTGAAACATCAGCACATTGTTCTGTCTGTAAATCTGCACCCTCTTGCTTCGTGCCACACTCTGAGGAGCCTTCTCCATCGGTCCGCCTGGTGCTGTGTGCTGCCAACTGCAGATTCTTGAATTTTTGTCCATGTGGGAGCCAAACAAATCTTGGGCACTTTAAACAAACCATATTTCTCTAGGCACCCAGAACGGTGAGGTACCATGAAGACGTCCCTTCCAGCATTTAAGCATATCACACATACTCGCACTGGATATCCAAGAATCACCACATGAGGAGGCAGTCGTCCCCCATAGTAACATCTCTCAACATCCCTTAGCTTGTTAACTTCTACTGCTATCACAGCCCGGGCATGATCCGGGTAGCGGACTGGTCCTGAAGCCATAACTGCAGAGAAAAACAAACAACACTCACTGTTATTGCAAGTCCCACATCACCGAAAACCTTTTTTTTCTTTCAAAATTGCTCCTCTGCTGCTGTGTTTACATACTACCCCACACTGTAATGGTGGCAGCAGCACTCCTACACATCAACATTCTGTAAATGGGTCAAGCCACTGCGCATCCGATTTACACACACTACCGATAAATTCGCTCAAACTGCACAAACTTGCACTGTTCTTTTTCCTAGTACATTTATATGATTTACCACAGACTTTTTACTTGCTGAAGACATTGCTCTAGCTTATAGTCCCTTAAAGCCTCAGTATTTCATAGCACAGGATTGTCTGTATTTCTTGCTGCATATGTCATACAACTCACAGTCTCTCACTTGGCTTTGAAAATTATACTGACGCTGAACCTATAATTATGCTCACAGTCTGTTGCTTAGAATTCCTGCTTTAGCTGGTAAAACTTAACTCAGTCCTTCTTTTGCAAAGCGATTACACTGCTACACACAGATTCAGCAGGTTTTGGTGAAATCACACAGTTTGAGCTATTTCATTTGGATGGTACTCACTGTTAACAGTAGCTGTTTGCTGCAATGGAAAAACGGCCTGCAGCCAGTCTTGGAAGCCTCTGGAAGGAACCGGGTTAGCAGTCCTGCTGATTGTCCCTCGGAACACCACACTCACAGTCCAGACAATCGAGATGCAGGTTGAGCCTGAATTTAAACAGAAAAAGTCCGATTTTAACTTTTTACAGCACTTTCAATCACTGCGACGCTCCTCCTAACAAGCCAGTTCGCACACTCCACTCACTCTCCCTCTCGAATGCTGTGCAGTAGCTCTAGAGCTGGCCTGGGGGTGGAACTGATTGCAGTCTCACCAATCACTCGACGCCATGCAAATGAGCCTCTTTCCTCTCGAATGCTCTTCTTCTTGTCACGGCGATCGTCGAGCAGGCAAAATTTAAACTGCAAACCACACTTTTTTTTTTCTCTCAACTGACTCTGCGTCAGGAGCCCATTTTAACCATTTTTCATGGCCATTAAGCACAACAAGTCTCTCAGTCCACACAGAAAGCATTTCCAATGTCTAGGGCACAATTTTACTTTTGCTACCCACAGTTTTCCATACTTTTTTCCAGTCATAAACACTTTTAAAAGCTGGCAAATGCTGTAATTTGATGCAGGACAAGGGCATACACACTTGGGCTTTACTGTTCCTTGGTAAACTGTTGGCAATATCACAACAACACACAGACAGCAGTACACAGTGGCACATTTAGTTTACATTGCTTCAGCTTTTTGGGCTACCCACTGCCAGATAGCCAAAACGCTAGCCATCACCCGAGCAACCTTTCTTGCTTTTCTCCCAAATTTCAACAGAATCCCAGCAGTAGCCTCCAAGAAGTAACCCCAGTGTCGCTTTACTGAGAAGGCTACTACCCCTGCCTGTATAGCTAGTGAACAGGTTGAGGGGCCTGGGTCCTATGATGTGGTGCCTCCATTTTTATAAGTTGAAACTTGGGGAGAAAGGTGTCACTCGGCATGTTGGCTAGGTTTGGCTACTCTGCACAGAGGCCCCCAAATAACTCCGGACACAGGAAACAATAACTGTAATGTCCAATACCAGAAGTTGGGATTCTAAAGTGTGGCTTTTCTTCACATCCAACAGAATAACAAAGCGTAGATGGACTCCCATGGGGCTACACTCTTGGTAATGCAGATTTATGGAAATCAGAACACATCCTCTTTACACTGAAACCCTCAAGTTTCGAAACACTCTGGGCATTCGGCCCTAACTCAACTCTTTTTTGGTTTCTGTGGCTCAGCTCCCTTGCCAGCCCTCTGGGCTACCTTTCTTCCATAGCTCGGCTCTCATACCAGCCATTGGACACTTTCCATATAGCATGGAACATTTCTCGGTGGCTCCCTAAACCACCTCTGAGCACTTCTGGCTCCATCAGGGAATCTTCTTCATCAATCCCACATCTGGGTACTTTCCTCAGGCACTGGCCAAGTACCTGAGAGAAAGCAACAGGTGTCCCAAAGCAAACCCGTAGAGGTGAATTTGTTACTACTGATGGGAGGTCTCCCACCTCTCACTCCCATAATTCATACCCGACCATTTTCTGGACTTTAACACCTCATCCTCTGAAAACACTTTACTGTGTAAATTCTCTTTAAATGTATGTCACATTTAATCTACTGTTCTTCCATGCCACTTGTGCTGAACTTGAAACATACTTAAATAGTGACTGTGTCCATTGCTCTAGACCCCACAGAGTTAAGCAGTCCAATTCCCACAACGTTAAAAACTGTACTTGGCTGTCTTTTCCTGACCCCACAGTAACAGTCACTTAACTTCATCTTGTCTCAGGTGAAAACACATTGGCCCTTTATCAGAGCAGACTCACCCCTTGGTTGCAGGTGCCCCACAAGCTTTTTCTTCTTCAAAGAAATCTCATCCAAAACTTCTGGTGCCTCAGCACGAACCTAAAATTAGGCAGCTTCTTCTTCCCCTAGCCAGACCAGGGATTGCCCTGGAAGTAGGCTGAATCCTTCCCCCCCATCCCCACAGGGATGAGGCCCTGAACCACTGGAAGCGGTCTCTACCACTTCACTTGGCTCTTCTTGTGTTCCTCTTCAGGTGAGAACACACACCTCTTATGAAAAAATAGCTCTTTGTCAAAGCTAAGGGCTCTGAGGGCCTACAGCAGCAGCACACCTCTTCCCTCTTCTGAGCCCACTACTGAACTGACTTCAAATTCCACAACATTCTATCCTAACTTCCCTAGCTGCAACATTCCAGTGTGGCTTATCCAGCTGCGACAGTTCTAAATGATGTCATAGCTCCAGCTCAGCAGAGACTGAAAACAGAGCAAGACATAGTGAAATCCATTTAACTGGAGTTTCACTGGCTGCCTGTCCCTGCCTGCCACTAGATCTAACTAGGGTTCTAGTAACCCCGGATAACAGGGGGGGGTTACATAGGGATATTCAGCTACCTCAGGTGCCAGAAAGCCAAATATATTGGCTCATAGCCCCCGTCACTGAACTTGAGGTAGACACAGCAATACACTCCATGGCCAAGGGTAAGCCCCCAGGGATGGATGGGTACCCCAGTGACTTCTATATAACATTTTCCCCCATACTGATCCCCAGAATGACACATCTTTTTAATGAAGCTTGGGAGAAGGGCACACTACCCCCTTCATTTTACCAAGCATTGACCACCCTGATACCAAAAAAAGGCACAGACAGCATCCAGTGCTCCCAATTTAGACCTATTTCCCTGATAAACGTAGACGCAAAGAGTTTAGCAAAAGTAATAGCGCATACACTAGAGCCCCTGATGGATGACCTGATACTCCCGGACCAAGTGGGCTTTGTTCCGGGCCGACTAGGTGCAGACAATATATGCAGAGCCCTAGACATTATCTGGGAGGCAGGCTGTCAGAACAATCCCACAGCCACCCTTTCACTTGACGCAGAAAAAGCGTTTGACAGGGTGGACTGGGAATTTTTGTTTGACACCCTTAAAAGATTTGGACTGACCATACCATTCATATCCCTGATAAGACTACTGTACAACTCCCCAATGGCTTGTGTGGTCACTAACTCCATGGTCTTGACACCTTTTCACCTAGCCCCGGGTACAAGACAGGTATGCCCCCTGTCCCCTTTCTTATTGCTACTAACTATCGAAACCCTGTCATCCAAAATCCAAGCACACCCAGATTTCCCTGGAATCCCAGTGGGGCCTCTATCCAACAAATTACTGCTATTTGCAGATGATATTACACTCCTTATTTCAGACATACCTCTTGCCTTATGTACCCTACAGGGGATATTGAAGGAATACTCAGCCCTTTCAGGGTACAAACTCAATGGGAGTAAATCCCAAATAATGCCCCTCACTCCATCCTGCACCCAGGACCTTTTCACTCAATACCCGTACCACTGGGGGTTACCTGCCTAGGGATACAATTGTGACCTAATCTCAAAGCAACAGTACAGGCCAACATTGGGATAATGTTAGAAACACTAACAAGAGACATCCAATGGTGGGAATCTCTACAGTTATCAACACGGGAAAGAGTAATGCACTAAAAATGACAGCCCTCCCAAAACTTCAGTATATATTGAACAACCTCCCACTGGCCCTACCCACAATTTTCTTCAGGCAACTAAATGCAAAAATCTCTAAATTCATCTAGGACAACAAGGCCCCGAGGATCAAACTAAGCACAATACAGACACATTGAAGTAATGGGGGATTCAGTCTTCCTAGCCTCAGGAAATTCCATGACAGCACCCTCATCCACCAGGCCATAACATGCATACGACCTAAGCTCTCCTCTACAGTCCCACTGTGGATGAGTAGAGAAGTCCATCAAGCCACAGTCCCTAGCTCACAAGCCCTAGTCTGCCCAGATTGGAAGTTAGGATCCACAGCATCACCTGCACCAGACACACGAGAAAGACATGGATCTTACATGCCAAGAAGATCAAATGGGTAAATAAAACCTCCAGGCTCTGTCCAATTGGCAGAACCCTCAACTTCTCCTAGGGACCCTACTCCTGCACTGGCCGCTCTGGGAGGAACTAGATGTAACTAGCCTGGGAGACCTATATCACTCAGACACAGGGGTCCTCAAATTGTTTGCAGATCTGCAAAGCAAGTATGGCCTCCCCTTTCTGAAACTACAAAACAAAGAACTCCCCCCTCCAGGCCCCCAAACCCTAAGATCACAGTGGGAAAAAAGAACTGGCTGTCACGATCCCAAAACAGGAATGGGAGACAGTCTGGCCTTTATTTTTATTTATTTATTTATTAAGATCTAGGATTCAACACCTTTGAGCTGAGAGCTCGTTTACAAAGGTTCAGTGGGAGGGAAGACAGTATAACAAAGGATTAAACAACATAGAGTGTCAGACATGTACAATAATTACAGTGGTTTATACAAGCAGGTTATACATACAAGACAAATCAATAGAGGGTAAATACCCTCGGTTTGCATGTAGAATAAGATAGCAGAACGGATAGTTGAGGGTACGGAGAAAGCTAGCGGAGAGAATAGTTAGTGGAGAGAATAGAAGGAGGTAGGGAAGAGAGGGCAGAAAAGGATGGCGGGGGGGTGGAAGGGGAGGGAGAGAGTTGTGGCAGTCATCGACCTTGTCTAGGGAGTGGGGAGTGGATGAAGGCAGCGAGTAGCCAAACCAGGGTTGCGAGCCACCTTGTGGAGGGAGAGAGTGTAGAGGAGGGTAAGGTGGCATGGGACCATGCCATTGCTGGGAGCCACAAAGAGGTAGGTCAGAGGTCCAGGGCTTATAAGGCAAACTGACAGCTCAAAGCCAAAATGATCCAATTTAAAATCCTACGTAGAATTTACAGAACTCTACAATGGCTCTACAAGGCCCACATGACTTTGGAGGGTGACTGCTGGAGGTGCTCATAACCTCAGGACACATTGACACACATCTTATGTACTTGTCCATACCTGACAGGATAATGGGATGATGTGTGGAACATATGCAAGGAACTAGTCCCCCTCTCATTGATCAGAGAGCTTAAAGTAGGCATATTGGGCATCCCTCTGGAAACACATCCTCTGACCCCCCCCAGGAAAGATGGACAAATGGGGCACTGACAGCAGCTAAGAGAGTGATCCTGAGACACTGGAGGGAACCCGAATCACTGGTTGTACAGGAATGGCAAACACTCCTAATGCAGACATCCAGGTATGAAAAAACTGCCCATGCAGCAGCAGGCAAATTGGATTTGTATTGGAAAACCTGAGGACCCTACCTGGCATCTCTGAATCCCCCCACCACCAAACAGGTGAATATGCTGACAGACCAGCCAAATAACACCCTGGACACCCCTTTCTTTGACAGAGAACGTGTAAACATACACAAAGGCCCTTCCTTCCAAAGGGGACGCCATAACAACCGAGATCAATCACTGCCCAAATGGAGAGCAAGGCTCATAGCAACCCTGTAAAACTTTTACTTTTGACATCTTATAAGGCCCTTAATAAAGGGGTAACACATTACAGTGGATGCTCCTACCCTCCCACCACACACACACACACACACACACACTGAACATCTGCCCCATATAGCTCCCCTCCCCAAGGGAACATTTATTTATTTATTAGATTATCGGTTTACAGACCTTTGAGTCAAAGACTCAGTTACAAAGGCACCTCGTCAAGAGAGCAATACATCACAGCAAACAAAACAATACAGTACATAACGCTTAGATTGAAAACGCAACCAGTGTTACAGGCATTCACTGGTGGTACACGCTTGGTAATAAGTAGATCACAGTAGTCATAATATAGGTACACGAGTACCACGTCAGGTAGCAACCAGAGATATTTTATTACATTAGTCAGAAGATGTTTACTGAGACACCAGGTATATACAGCAAAGGTAGACAGGGCAGACCCAGCCTAGGGGTGAGGGTAAGGGGCAGGTGGGGGATTATGTGCAGTTGCAGCAGCGAGTGCCTGTCAGATGGCTTCTGAGGGAGACCTTGAAAGGACCAAGCTTTGTGGAGTCAGCTATGTTGGCTGGGAGGGAACTGAACCAGGGAGAGCCTGATAGCAAAAGGATCTCTGGGCCATAGAGGTCCTTACTCTGGGCACAATAATGGAGGTTTTGACAGTGCTGCGGGTGGAGACTGAGGGGGGAGGCACGCTGCAGGGAGGTGGCAACCCAAGGGGGGGAGAGCCCTAGCAGGGTCTTTTTTACAAGAAGGCAGGTTTGGAAGCGGAGTCTTTCTTCAAGGTTGAGCAAGCTAGTGGTGGAGTACAGCAGGCACGTATGGGTGCGCCTAGGGGCTCCCAGCATTAGTCTGTAGGCCTTGTTTATAGAGAGATGGATTCTTGCAAGTGTAATGTTGTTGGCTACCACATAGATGGGCAGTCTATAGTCGATTAGTGACAGGACAGAGGAGGTGATTGCCAATCTAAGGGCCTCTTGTGGTAGGCAGTCCCTATGGCAGTATAACAGTCCAATCCTGACATTGGTGGCAGCAGAAAGGGCATTGATATGGGAATGGAAGGAGAGTGCCGAATCAAAGGTAATGTCCAGATGCTTGTAAGAGGAAACCTACTCAATGGGGTTTAGTGTGCTAGGCAGTATCACGAGAGGGGCACCACTGGATTTGCTTTGGCGATGCGAGAAAAGCATAGCTTTGGTCTTTTTTAGGTTCACGACTAGCCTTCGTGATGTGAACCAATGCTCAGCTCTATCAAAAGCTTGTTGGAGGGTGGCCTGGAGTGTGTTAGGGTTGGGATCAGAGGCGAAGAGCACAGCGTCATCCGCGTAGAGGAGGATCTTACTTGGGAAGGCCAAGGGGAGGGAGTTGAGGTAGAGACTGAAGGGGAGAGGGCTTAAAATGGAGCCCTGGGGAACCCCAGAGCAAACAAGTCATGTGTCAGATAGGGTGCTATTGATTTTTACACACTGAGTTCTGGCAGAGAGGTAGCTGATGAACCATGCAAGGGGGCCAGGGGAGAAACCAAGGCATCTGAGGGAGTCAAGTAGGAGGGGATGGCAAACCGTGTCAAAGGCCTTGGAGAGGTCAATGAACACGGCACCGATAGGACTTCCGGAATTAAGAGCAGAGTGCAGGAAGTTGGAGAATTCAAATAGCGTGGTTGTGGTGCTGTGACCTGCATGAAAGCCATGCTGTTCAGGGCACAGGATATTGTGCATGGCCAGGTATTCGGCAAGCTGGTTGGCAACTACTTTTTCAAGGGCCTTAGAGAGCGGAGGGAGGATGGAGATAGGGCGATAGTTACCCTGGGTCGCTCAATCGCCGCTCTTTAGGATGGGAGTGATGATGGTGGTTTTCCATGTGCTGGGGAACTGCTCCAGACACAGAGAGCGGTTCAGCAGCTCAGTAAGTGGAGCCAGGATAGCATCAACGTCAGACGAAGTAATCTAGTGTCCAGTAGGTTGGTGCCGGGGTTGTTACTACTAATGACTTTTTTGTAGAAGGGGTCTAGCCTCCAATGGGGAGGTGGTACATAGGTAGAAAGGAGGTCTCTGGAGAGTGGGCAGGGGTGCTACTGGGATGGGGTCAAAGAAGTTACTGGGCAGGACTAAACTCAGGTCTGAGAAAGTGTGGTTTAGGCAGTCTGCAATGCCAAGGGGGTCAGAGCAGACAGTTCCATTAAAGGAGAGTTGAGAGGGGTTGGGGAGCAGGATTTCCCATTCAGCTTCTTTACATTATCCCAAAAGTTTCTAGCTGACTCCCAGGAGGAGACAAGAGCAGATTGATAGTACTGGGCTTTGGCCTGTCGAATGGCCCAAGTACACTTATTACGCTCAGTGTTGTACGCTTGCCTATCAGCTGGCTTGCCAGATTCCATGGCAATGTGCCATAGGTTGTCTCTCATTTTAAGTTTGTAAAGGAGGGAGGGGGTAACCCAGGGCGTGCTTTGCTTTTTGGTGCGATTTCTAGCGAAGGGGGCATAGAGGTCACAGGCAGTGTTAAAAGTGCGAGTGAAAAAATCCAATGCCTCATCTATGGACATTGCAAGCTTGATTGGGGACCAATACAGTTGTGAGAGGTACAGTTTAAGGTGACGCAGGCTGCCTGGGAGTAGGCGATGTCGCTGGGTGGTTTGTGGTGCAGGTTTGCTGTTGGCAGTGGACCAAGAGAATAATACCGGGGAGTGGTCACTAAGTGAGTTGGGAAGTACACTAAATATCAAGTACCCTCTGGGGGCAGTTGGTTATGGTGATATCCAGGAGGGTGCTGGAGCCGGTAGAAGGGTTGAATCTAGTTGGGGTGGTGACAAGCTGAGACATGTCAAGGGCGGCAAAGATATCTCTGGTTTGGGAGGCCGTGGCAGAGAGCCAGTTGATATTCAGGTCACCAACAATTATCTGGGCCATTTTGAGTGGTAGGCCAGAGAGGTAGTCAGCAAGCATGTTGAATGGTGAGGTCTTGCTTTCTGGGGGGGGAGTATAGGCAACGGCGAGAAAGAGTGGGCCCTTACCAGGGTTGAGGGAGATTTTTAGCATGAGGGCTTGTGCCCTGTTATCAAGCTTGGGTGGTGGAAGTGCATGTCCATGGAGGGAGTCACACATGTAGACAGCACAACCACCTCCACGCTTACCCAATCAATCGTCCCTGAAAAGGGTGTAACCAGGGAGGGAGACAAAGGAGTCAGAGGTGGATCTGGATAACCAGGTTTCGACGAGTGCGACAATTTCTGGTTGGTGCTGAGTAACCCAGCATTGGAATGCAGCAGCCTTCTTCAGGAGGCTGCAACTATTCATAGAAGCTATATGGAGTCCTTGAGCCTGGGCAGGCTTATTCATAAGGTTGGGCACGGGGGCCATGGTTTGGATGAACGTTACCTGATAGAAGCAACAGGAGGGTGATTAGGCGCACCAAAGTGTGGTAGTGATTGTGGCATCTCCCCTTGCGGCTGGACATGGGGCCGGGTGCTGGGGTACAAGAGTGGGTAGAGTATGAAGGGTGGGAAGGCATTGAGAGAAGAGACCAAGGTATGAGTGGGAAGTAAGAGGTAGCAGGGGTGGAAGTGTGGGGGTACCAGGGGGAGGTGGATGAGCATCGGTGGGGGTCTGGTAGAGGTGTTGTAGATTAGGGGGGGGTACTATGCGTAGAGGGTGATGGTCCTAAGTGAGGTGGGGCTGGTGTAGGAAGTAGGAGGAGGACCATAGTCAGTGTCAATGCACTTGATCCCGGATGCATTGAGGACAATAAGTTATTTGAGCATGAGAGAGGATTACCCCTTTAAGAAGTTACAGAAAGGAGAGCCCCTTTAAGGAGTTGTTGTAGTTGACTAGTGTGAGGCCTCAGGGGCAGGGATCACTGGGGAAGTGTACTTAATAAAGAAGGGAGGGTGGGCTGAAAACTGTCCAGACAGCAGTACAGCAAGGCAGTGACGAGCTGTGTTTTTGAAAAAGGTGCCTTGTGTGCTTTCTTTCTCAATGGGGATCTGCAGCATCCAATCGGGAAGCAGCCACAGACCCCAGGAGCCAGTCCAATTACAAGGATTGAAACCTGACAGCTCTGAGCTAGGAGCTGACCAAACGTACCTGCTTTCCTTGGTCGCGGGTGGCGGGCTGGATGCAGAGGTCTGGCCGCCAGCAGGTAGCAGCATCAGGGCCACTCGGTTGAAGTGGAGAGCCTGGTTTGGGCTTGTGGCTAAAACAGAGCAGAAAAAAAGGTGGGCCGTTAGTTAAAAAGTCAAAGACAAAAGTCAAGTAAATTGGTGGGAGGGCCCTGGGCAATTTAGTGCTCAGGGCAGAAGTAGGTGCAAATAGTGGGAGAGAAAAGGTTGCTGCAGAGAGGTCTGATCAAAGGTGCCAGGTGGGAATTTAGCAAAACAAAAGGCTGATTCAGGAGGTTGGGGGGGGCCCTTGAATGAGACCAGGGAGAGCTGGGAAGGAGGCGTGTGGTGGAGAGGACTCAGGGTAGTCTGGAATGGGCACATTTAGGGAACAAAGACTAGAAACCACATATTTACCTTGCAAGTGAAGTCTGATATACTAAAGCTAACCCACTTGGAAGCAAGACAGCCCACACGCTATACCAACAGATCTTGGGGTTAGTCAATAAGAAACATGTATACTGGTGGGTAGCTCTGTATAAACATGTACATTCATGAACAAGCACCAGCTCCATGAAAGTGCTGTTCTATTACTGTTTAATGTTGACAAAGCCACATGGCAAGCTGAATTTAGAAATGTTAGCGTCAGGCATGTGAGACTGCAATATGTGCAAAGTGAGATGTTGTAAAACCTGTTATTTCTAGACCCTATATACCTTAAATGAATATGTTCATATACTTGTAACCACATTTGGGTAATTTGTCATTTGTTTTGAAAAAAAAAAAAAAACTTTTATGGAAAAAAAAAAGTGGGAGCAAGGCAGAGGCAGGGAACTATATACCTGTTAGTTTGACATCAGTGGTAGGGAAAATAATAATAATAATAATAAACTTTATTTATCTGCGCCCTTTCTCAAAACCAAGGCGCATTACAATAAAATACAGAATAAAACATACTAAAACATATTAAAACTGAGTTGACTACAAAACAATTAATCGGCATCCAAGTTATCTGCAAATGCCTTACTCCATAAAAAAGACTTTAGACCCTTTTTAAAACCCTCCACCGTCATGCACTCTCTAATCAACGTGGTAGAGGAATTCGGAAGTGGCTTCATAACATAAAAAGCTGGGTGCGGAGGATTTTAAAGTTACCCTCGGGATCGCTAGCAACCCCTCGTTGGCCGAGCGGAGTGGTCGCATCGGTAGGTAAGGCACCAGAAGCTCTTTCAGGTAATCAGGGCCCATGATGATGGAATCACTTCTGAAAGAAAGAATTGTTGAGTACCTAGAGGCCAGCGGAGCACAGGACCCAAGGCCACATGGATTCACAGTGTGAATGTCATGTCAGATGAATCGAATAGATTTCTTTGACTGGGTGACCAAAGTAGTAGACATGGGAGGGGCTGTGGACATGGCCTACCTAGACTTTAACAAGGCATTGGCACAGTCCCACACAAACGATTAATAAACAAGTTAGCCAGCCTGGGAGTGGGTCCCAGGGTTGTAGCCAGGGTAAAAGATTGGCTGGACAACAGGACACAGAGGATAATAGTAAATGGAATCCACTCCGAAGAAAGGGGGGTTACTAGTAGGATACTGCAGGGTTCAGTACTGGGACCAGTCCTCTTTAATGTCTTTATAGGTGACATTGCAGAGGGACTGGAAGGAAAAGTATGTCTCTTTGCAGATGACGCAAAGATCTGCAACAGGGTTGATACACAAATGGGGGTGGAAAGAATGAAAAGGGACTTGGCAAGGTCGGAGGAATGGTCAAAAGTATGGCAGCTTAAAGTCAATGCAAAGAAGTGCAAAGTAATGCACTTGGGAAACAAAAACCCGGGGGAAGAGTACACAAATGGGGAGGATGCTAACAACAACAAAAATGGATAGAGACCTGGGGGTAGTCATATCAGATGACCTAAAGGTAGGCAATCAATGTGAGAAGGCAGTAACTAGGGCTGGGGAGATACTGGGATGCATAGGGAGAGGCACCACCAGTAGAAAACAGGAAGTTGCTATCCCTCTGTACAGTTGGTGAGACCCCATCTAGAGTACTGCATGCAGTTCTGGAGACCCCATCTCCACAAGAATATAAACAGGATGGAGGCAGTCCAGAGGAGGGCAACTAAAATGGTGCAGGGTCTGCACCAGAAGCCATACAAAGAGAGACTAAAGAAGCTTAATATGTATACCCTCGAGGAAAGGAAGGAGAGGAGGAACATGATAGAAACTTTCAAGTACCTCATGGGAATCAACAAAGTCCAAGAGGGTAACATCTTTCAGAAAAAGAGATATGCAGGAACAAGGGAGCACAATTTGAAGATAGAGGGAGGACAACTCAGGGGCAACATAAGGAAGTATTTTTTCATGGAGAGGGTGGTGGATGTATGGAACAGCCTTCCTGAGGAGGTTGTGGGGTCAAAAACAGTGGGGGAATTCATGAATGCATGGGACAGACATAAGGCAATTCTAGAGGAGGGGTAGGAGGAAGTAGGCCGCTGGTTAATTAGTATCTGCAGCTTATCCAATAGATAGGGAAATGAGCAGACTAGGTGGGCCAAGCGGTCCTTATCTGCCATAAAAGTCTATGTTTCTATGTTACCCTGGAGACATGGAAGGGGGCAGTTAGTCACTCAGAAGTGATCTACAGACCTCCAGCACAGGGGTGAGGGGTGGATGAGAAGATAGAAAACATAGAAACAGGAAAAAGCGACAGCAGAAGGAGACCGTTGGGCCATCTAATCTGCCCAAGAGTTCCCAAGACCTCTTTTAGGTCCCGGGGCCTAATTCCACCTTCTGAGTTTTGCCCTTCCCAGATCCTGCAGCCCCCCTTTGAGCCCTTGCTCTGTCCCACCCCTGTTTGAAAGCTGACACGATCTTTGCATTTACCACTTCCGCTGGCAAGCCATTTCAGGGTTCCACCACCCGTTCCATGAATAAATGCTTTCTTAGATCTTTTCTGAAACTCCCTCACCTTATCTTCCATTTATGCCCCCTTGTGGTAGAGCTGGAGGCCCTTTGGAATAGTTCTGTGTATGGCACCTTATTAATGCCTTTCAAGAACTTGAAAGTCTCAATCATATCCCCCCTCTCCCTTCTTGTTTCTAATAAGTTTAGTTCATTTAGGCATTCCTCGTATGAGAGAACTTGGAGGCCCTGTATCATTTTGATCACCCTTCTCTGTACAGTCTCCAGCCTGTCACTTTCTTATCTCAGGTGTGGATTTCAAAACTGGATGCAGTACACGGGGTGGGGCCTTACCAGGGACTTGTACAGTGAGAGGACCACCTCCCTTCCCTTGCTGTCGATTCCTTTCCATATGCACCGCAGCATTCTATTTGCCCTGCCGCATTTGCTTAATTGTTTCAGTGTGTCACAAATGCAAACCCCTAGGTTCCTTTCTACCGGAGATGCACTGAGCTTGACCACATTGAGACAGTAATCCGTTCTGGGATTCACCCCACCCAAATGCAACACCTTGCACTTTTTTGCGTTGAACTTCAGCTGCCAGGCATTGGATCATCTTTCTAGCTTTAGTAAGTCATTTGATGTCAAGATGTTGGAAGAAATCCAAAGGATGGCAGGAAAGGGGGAGGTACTGCTGGTAGGGAACTTCAATCTACCGGACATGGATTGGAGCCTCCCAGCTGTAGCAACAGTTAGAAGTAGGGACATCCTGGGCTCCCTGCAGGGGGCTTTCCGCAGGCAACTAGTTAAGGAACCCACTCATGGAAGGGTGATATTGGACCCGGTATTGACAAATGGGGACAGTGTCACTGATGTCACAGTGGGTAGCCACCTGGGGAACAGTGATCATCATACAGCATGGTTTAATATAAGAACTGGACCAGAATCAAAACACACTAAAATGAGGGTCCTGAACTTCAGGAGTGTCGATTTCAAGAAAAAGGGAGAATGCCTCAGGGAAGCACTAGCAGGGATAGGGAAACTGAGTGGGGTCGGGGAAGAGTGGGCAAAAATAAAGGAGAGCATTGAGAAGGCAACAAACTTCTCCATCAAGCAGGTTAAAAAGGGCAAGAGAAAAAAGTGACCACTATGGTTCTCTAAAGAAGTAGCAGAGAAAGTAAGGAAAAGAGGCTAGCATTTCAAAGGTACAAGATGACACAGAAGGAGGACGATAGGGAGAGATATCAGGAGAAACAAAATGAGGCAGGGAAAGCAGTTAGGAGTGCAAAGGCACAAATGGATGAGAATATTGTCAAGTCAGTAAAAAAGGGGGATAAAACATTCTTTAGATATATAAGCGAAAAGAGGAAGAACAAGGGAGGGATAGTATGAAACACTAGCTACCCACCATACCTCGCCACCAACCCCAAATATACCATCAGCTGGCCTCCAGTACAGGAATTACACCCTTTCCTCTGGGCATTCCCCTGCGCACCTACTCTTTCCTCAGCACACTATACCTACTATTGTGCTCTTCCTCATGCACCACTTCCTGCTACTCTTAGGAGATGTGGAAGTGAACCCTGGCCCTCCTGCAGCTGCACTGCATGCTCCCCCCCACTGCAGACTTGGATGGGTAACAAAGGCCTTCGAATCATTCATTTAAACACCTGCAGCTTGGTCCCACAATTGTATGAATTTGAAGCTCTTGTCCTGTTACACAGACCCCACATACTTGCTCTCTCTGAGAGCTGGCTCACCCCCTCTATTGACGATGCAGAAATAACTCTCCCTCACTTTAATATCTTCCGCAAGGACAGGGCCTCCAAAAAAGGAGGTGGAACCATGTTCTATATCCACTTTGACCTTGAGGCAGAAATCTGCAACCCCCCCCATGCCAAGTCCTCTTGTGAATGGATATTCGTTAATATTACATTTGGCAAGAAATTGATCAAACAATGCTGTGTATATAACCCACCCAAAGCAGAGCTAAACAGTCTTCTTGACCTCTCCCTCTTGGTAAACCAGTTCCCAGCATCTGAACTGATTGTACTTGGTAATCTAAACTTAAAGTGGTTGGACAACAAAGTTCAGTACAAACACATGCTCTACTCATGCAAGCTGCATCAAATCTTCTTAGCCCCTACTAGACTTAACCATAAAACCGCCAAACACACCTTAATCAACTGGATACTGGTCAAAAAAACTGAAAGAATTATTACTTCAGGTGTGCTCAGCAATTCGGTCAGTGACCACCTGGCAACCTACTGCCAATGGTGCAATGGTACTCCCAAATATTCAAAGCCAAGTCTCATCTCCTTCAGCAGAAATTGTACCAGCCTGGACCACGCATCCTTCCTACATGACCTGTCACTTATAGACTGGTCCTCCTTAGATTTGACCACTGATGTCAATGTGGCACTCAATCATTTTATAAACTCTTTCACAGCCATCCTAGACAAACACAACCCTCTACACACCCGTAGGGTCAAGCCAAAGAAATCTAGCTGACTCACTAGTGATATCTTTTCCCTGATGTGTAGCAGGGATGCATCCTGGATTACATTCAAGATCTCCCAACTTGCTGCTCACTGGAACAATTGCAGGACCCTAAGGAATGAATGTAAGAGAGAAATCCTTAGAGCCAAGTCTCAGTACCTAAAAATCCAACAACTATCAAGCCTGGACAATCCCAAAAAGTTCTGGCAGTCAGTAAACTCTTTTATTAAAGATGACTCCCAACCACCTCCTCTTACCATTGACCACAATGGCATTAGCCACACTGACCCAGCAGAAATCGCCACTCTCTTCTTTTTTTCTTTTTTATGGGTGGGGGGTCAGATTAATCTTTGCAGTATCAGTTGACTTTCAGAACGAAGTTACCCCATTGGAAGGAAAAAAACTTCCATAAGGAAAGTCCATTTTGCAATTAAATATTCTTCATCATAATCCCAACCACCCAACCTAATCTATGCTAAACTATTCTGTCTGTTCTGTCACCTAAATCCCACCCCCTCATCGTATATATTTGATTATAACAGGAGGATAGAATGTTATAAGTCTACCGAGAGAAATAAACAAAAGAGAAAAAAAAAAGAAAAGAAGAGGATGAGAAAAAAAATTACCTCTTCTCCCCCACCTCCCTCCACCCTCCCCTTTTGTTACTAATAGACTGTTAGCTCAAGGGTTACTCATGATATACAATGTGTACTGTAAACAAGAGGTACTGTTTATTAAAGTCTGTTGGGGCCTTTATTGAATTTTAAGAGTGTTTATAATTAAATCATGTTGGTTCTTATTAAACTATCAATTGACTCCTATAGTAACCTACATTTATGTTCTTGATTTCTGTTAAAGTCACTACAAGGGTACAATCTTTTTAGGAGGGATAGACAAGGTAAAAAATGGAGGGGAGTTGCACTGTATGTGCAGCAGGGGATAGTTGCAGTGGAAGGTAGGGAGAAGAAGGGATCCTCTGAGATCCTTTGGGTTACGTTGGGGAGTAGGGGGTGCAATAAGGATAGGGTGGTCTACAGACCACCTCATCAGGGTGAGGAAGTGGATTGGGAATTAGCTAGGGATATGCAAGAAAAGGCCAGGAAAGAGGAAATCCTAGTGGTGGGAGACCTGAGCCTACCCAATGTAGACTGGCAAATTTCATCAGCCACAACAAAAAAGAGCAGGGGCTTATTGCAATCCCTGCAAGATGTGCTCCTAAGCCAACTAGTTAAAGAACCTACTTGGGGGAGGCTACACTAGATGTCATTTTAACAAACAGGGACAGAGTAGGGGAGGTTGAGGTTGGGGAGAACTTGGGGGACAATGATCACTGGATGGTCAGGTTTTCCATCCAGGCAGGGGCAGGTCAACCACCAGGTTGCTTGACTATAGGAGGGCAAATTTCAAGAAAATGAGGGGCATCTTAAGGAGGGAACTTGCAGGGATCTAAGAGCTGGAGGAGGCAGAGCAACTGTGGGAAGCAATTAAGGGCAGAATTCTCAAGGCCATGGAGCAATGCATCCTGAGAATCAGCAAACGCAAAAGGGAAAGAAAAACACTGTGATTCATGGCAGGGGTTAGGGAGGCTGTCAAGGAGAAGAGAAAGGCCTTTAAGGCCTACAAAAGGTCACAGTGGATAGCGGAAAGGGAGGTCTATAAGGATAAACTCAGGGAAGCAGGAAGAACAATTAGGAAGGTAAAAGCAAGCACGGAGGAGAGAATAGCTAGGGAGTTGAAAAGGTGTGACAAAAGATTCTAAAGGTATGTGAGTGATAAGGGGAAAAACAAGCAGGGGATTCCAAGACTTAGAGGGAGGGAGTAAAATAGCTTTAGGAGAAGAAGAGAAGGCAGCCCTCCTAAATACTTCACATCCGTTTTCATGACCAAGAAGGTGGGAAAGGGCCTATATTGAGTAAAAAGGGAAGGGAGGGCAAGGAGGTGGACACAAGTCCCTTCACAGTGGTAAGGTTGTTGGAGGAGATGGGAAAAATAAAAACGGATAAGGCTATGGGGCCTGACCAGGTACACCCAATGGTGCTTCGAGAGCTAAGGGTGGATCTGGCAGGACTTCTGGCAAAGCTGTTTAATCTATCCCTGGAATTGGGGAGGGTCCCAGGAAACTGGAAAAAGGCAGAGCAGAGGTGATACCAATATACAAGGGAGGGAAAAAGGATGAGCCTGGCAACTACCGCCCAGTCAGTCTCACCTCGGTTTTAGGCAAGCTGATGGAAACTCTCATAAAGGAGAGACTGGTAGGGTACCTAGAGGAGGAGGCTCTGATTTATGACAACCAACATGGGTTCACAGGTGGTAGATCTTGTTAGACCAACCTGATAGAATTCTTTGAGGGGGTTATAGAGGTATACGATCGGGGGGAGCGGTGGATGTGGCCTATCTGGATTTCAGGAAGGCATTTGACTCCGTCCCACATAGAAGGTTGGTAAGCAAGTTGAGCAGTCTGGGTGTGGGAGCTAGGCTTACAAAGTGGGTAGAGGATTGGTTGGGTGGGAGGACCCAGAGAGTGGTGCTCAATGGGAAGCACTCCAGGGAACTAATGGTGATGAGCAGGGTACCACAGGTGTCGTTGTTGGGGCCCATACTATTTAATGTGTGCTTGAGGGACTTAGCGAAGGATCTAAATGGAAAGGAGTGCTTGTTCATGGATGACACAAAGATATATAACAGGGTGGGTGCTCCAGGAGGGATGAGGTATGATTTAGCCAGGCTGGAGGAGTGGACAGAAAAGTGGCAACTGCAATTCAATGCAAAAAAGTGCAAAATAATTCACATAGGATGGAATAGCCCAAGGGCCACTTACTGCCTCGGGGGGGGGGATCACTGCAGGTCATAAAACAAGAAAAGAACCTGGAAATTTGGATCATAGACACATTAAAGGCTAAGAGTCAGTGTGAACAAGCAGCTGGGAAAGCAACAAGAGTGTTGGCATGCATTGGGAGAGGCTTCACTAGTAGGAGGAGGGAGGTGATCATGTCACTATATAAAACATTGGTCAGACCAAAACTGGAGAATGGGGTTCAATTCTGAAGGCCCCATCTGCAGGGTGACAAGGATAGGCTGGAAAGGGTACAGAGAAGGGCAACCAAGATGATCCAAGGGATGCAGGGGAGACCATATGGGGAGAGACTGGAAGAGCTTGGCCTTTATATGCTGGAAATGAGATGGGATGGGGGGACATGGTGGAGACCTTCAAATACATAAAGAGAATAAATAAGGTTAAGGGAGACAACATCTTCAGACTGAGCAAAAACAAAACCACCAGAGGTCATGCATTTAAGCTGGAGGGGGCAGATTTAAGGGGGATGTGAGGGGTGTTACTTCTCAGGGAGGGATATACAGCCATGGAACAGGTTGCTGGAGTGGGTGGTGGAGGTGGATGCAATGGAAAAATTCAGAAGAGCATGGGCTAACTACATGAGACTACGAAGGGGAGGGGGAGAGAGGGCAGAGGGGTGGGAGGTAAAAGGGAGGTGGGAGTGCTATCTCGAGCGGACTCAATGGGCCGAATGATCCTTTTCTGCTGTCACAATTGTTTGATTCTAATGTAAACTCTCGAGATTCATGCAGTCCAGAAATAAACTTTTCCACATGGTATAGGTAGGTTCTTTATTTTTCCAATTTCTAGTGATGTATCTTCTTGTATTTATTAATGCAAGATTTAAAAGTGTAGCTAAGTGTCCTTGTGGTAATCTTTGTCTGGAACTGATGTTTAGCATGCATAATTCCACTTCTCTAGTCAAGTCTATTCCTGGAATGTAATTCAGTGCTCTGAAAATGCTTTCCCAAAAGGGAACTATTTCTGGACAGATAGCTGTTACATGTTCTAAGGTCTCTATTGCTGTTTCACATCTGTTACAATATGACGGTATTGTGTTGTTCATTTTATTAAGAATATAAGGGCCCAGATATTCAGACTGTGCCAGGTGGCGGTGCAAGTGGAGGCACATTGCAACTGAGCTGCGCCGGGGTCAGGACAGGGTGATTTCCAAAGGTGATGCGCCAATATGGCACAGAATGCGCATGGTGCAAGTACAATGCACCAGCGCAGCTCACAGACAGGGAGGACCGGGAATGCTCCAGCACAAACGCAGTTGCGCTGGGCACATCACTCACAATATTCAGAAGAGGGCATGCAAATGGGGCCATAATATATGCATGATGCATATGGGGCTATTTGCATTTCACTACGGCCCCATTTGCATGCGTTGCACAGGGCAGCCCGACGAAATGCGCCTGGCACTCTGCGTAGCTGCCTGCAGCAGGTGTGGGGTCCCTGGTGGGCTAGTGCATCCCCATCCCCTCCTGTATGCCTGATCGCAGGCATGTTACTGGATCAGTCAACCTGGTAGTCTAGTGGCCCCCCTCCCGTATGCCCGATCACAGGCAATTATAGGATAACAACCTCAACCTGGTGGTCTAGTTGGTGCCTCTGCTCTTTGCCGCCCGCACGGGCATTTGGTCGGCTAATAACCTCCCTGGTGGTCCAGTGACCCCCACCCACCCCTATGCCTGATCACAGGCTCCCATAGTAGAATACAATACCTGGAGGTATAGTGGTCCCCTCCTCCCACCCACTGGGGACCCCTGCCATAGCTCCCCCATCATCAGCAGCAGCTGCTTCACACATCGCATACCACCGTGCCGCCCACCAAATTACAGCGTACAGTATGTGCTGTACACCTATTGGTCCACATTGTGGAACAATGGGCTTGCCGGCCATACCGTATGGCATAGGCACAAATATGTGAATGAGCGGACCAATAGGTTTACAGGTCATACTGTAAGCTGTCATTCAGCAGGTGGCACAGCGGTATGCGGGCAGGGTGCAGCCGCCCGCCGATGACAGGGGGGAGCTGGGTGGCTGGGTCCTCCATGGGAGGGATAGGAGGGAGGATCCACTGGGTCACCAGGTGATGGAGTTTCAACCAGGGATGCCCACAATCGGGCATACAGGGTGGGGGGACCACTACACCACCAGGTGGACTGTTTATATGCCATGCCCACAAGCAGGCAACACGGGAGGGAGGGGGGCACATTGGGCAATGGGCAGGGTGTGTATGCTACTGGACAGTGACCCTGCTGGGCGGGTGGCCACTAAAGGCAGGCGGGTGTTGTGTTGCACCCTGCAATGCATCAGCCTGCCTGTGGGTGGCCTGAGTTTGTTCCTACTCTTTACAGACTCAACTTTGCACCCCCACCGTATGCGGCGCACATCAGGGTTGTGCCCGCATATGCGCCGCACATCCCAGGCTGAATATCAGGATGTGCCACATATGCATGGACATGCCCCCTGCATTTGCTCTGCATACATTACCATTGCGCCCCGGTGCAGTGGGACTTACACTGCACCTGGCAGCCTTTTGAACATCCCACTGGGGTGCACTGTGGGGTTGCGCTGGCACAACGCTGTTGTGTAAGGCACAACCCCTTTGACTATCCTGGCCAAGGCGTATAATATAATCTGTGGAAAATATTGAATTGGATCTGATAAGTCTGCTATTTATTGATGTGTTAATTCCTGATATTATGTCTAACCATTTTTGTTCAGATATGTTAATATTAAGTTCTTTCTCCCATCTTGCTTTTAGTTTTTGAGTAAGGGATTTTACCTTACTGATCAAGTTTTTATAAGCTTTAGAAATTAATTTAGATTTTTCTTTGGTAAAACTATGTTGCATGATTGTCATTGGTGGTTTTTCTAATTTAAATCCTAATTCTTTACTATTGTAGGAGCTTAGTTGTAGGAATATAAAAAAAAAATCTTGAAGCTGAATTTGATGTTTTTCTCTAATTTGTGTAAAGGACATAAAATGTCCATTAGTGTCATATAAGTCGCCTAAACATGAGATGCCCATATCCATCCACTTTTTATATACCTGACTTTTGGAGGGGATATGATTATTATTTTTATAGATAGGGGTTAATATGTTTATTCTTAGATTTTCTTTAGTTAATTTGTAATAGTCTATTCAAACTTCCAAAGAACTGTTCAGAAAAGTGTTCTGAATTTTTTATGAGCACAGAGACTAGAAGGTATACTCTCAGAATTAACACATAAAGACCAATCTGGCTTTGTTCCAAAGCGATTAACTTCCAATAATATTAGAAGAACTTTATTACTGATTGATCATGCAGTTAGAAGAAAATTCCCCTTGGTAACATTAAGTTGTTATGGAGAGAAGGCATTTGATAAAGTATCCTGGTCCTTCTTGTGGAATACGATACAGGCCTTCGGCATCCCCCAAGTTTTTAGTGGTATTCTGAGAAACCTCTGTGCTCAACCCAATGCTTATATTAGCGTCAATGGTATGCTCACATCTTTAATAACATTGGAAAGAAGGACTAGACAACGATGTCCCCTATCCCCATTATTGTTCACCCTTTATATAGAGCCCTTAGCGATAGCCATTAGACAATGTTCTGACATTAAGGGATTACCTACAGGAGGCCAGGAGTTGAAGATTGCCCTGTTTGCAGATGGCATATTAGTCCCCTTACTAAATCTAATGGACTCCATTCTGAAATTATGGGAAGTAATACAAGAATATGGCGTTATATCGGGATTCATGTTAAATTTACCTAAAACAGGGGTCCTAACATATAACTACTCCTCTCATATGGAAATAAGAACCAGATTTCCTTTTAAATGGAGAGGGACTAAAATTAAGTATTTGGGGTTGGTTATACCTCATTATGCAATGGCAAGAAAAATTCGAGAGACCTGATTGGCTGCTCATCCCCAGAGATAGTGATGTTATTGAACAATAACATCACTGTATCTAGGGCAGGCACAAATATGACCACAGCACACTGAAACATATCCCTCCGTGCTCAACTACCCCAAAACTGACACAGCTTCACATTCCCCCACTATGCAGAAAAAGTCATAAATGGACGTTTCCAACATTTTAATACTATAACCATAGGACCGTAAAACTTTTTTATCTTGTCACTCCTAAAAGAAAAGTTACACAAAGCCATAACAGCAGCTTCTCAATGACAGTCCCTTGATCTTTCTAAATTGTAGCCATTGTAGCTTTTAGTTTTGATTCTTCATTCTTGTGGCCACCAACATACTGAATGCACCTGACATGATTAACAATTACATAAATAGATAAAGATAAAAACAAAGCTGTGACTCCAATCAGCTCCCCCTCCATTCAGCAACATGATTTTAATTCAAGAAATGGCCACTCTGGCAGCCACTGCACGTGACCTCTCTCTCTCTCTGCCTGCAGCGCTTGCTCACTCCTTGCCACTCAGCCTTCTCTCTAGAAAGCCACATGCAGCAGCTGTTATTGAAATACATCAAATCAGTTCCTAAAATGAATGCTTCTGCCACACAGAACCTTAATCCCCTTCCCGCTCCTCCTGTACTTACCGGAGAGAATATAGCAGTAAACAAACCGAAGCCCTGACACCTCAGGACCATGTCCAAAATCCTGACATCATGTGGGCACTACACAGTCACTGAGTGGCTTCCTCACCACAAAAAGAAACAAGAAATCTGGACTTTTAAACAATACCAAAAAAGGCAAACTTGAAATAAAGACTGTTTTCATGGGCAGGCAAACTGCTGTGGGTGGGGGGCTGAAGTCAAACATAACATCACACAAGGGCACACCAGTGAAGCAGAGAAAAACCTTACCAGACTAAGCAAGCACCATTATTCAGGTAGCAGCGCCACATACTGGCAGAAAATACTGTGGACTTTATTTTTAAAACATACTCCTCCACACACAAAACACATATAAAAAGTCCATAAAAATTTTCTTTTTTTTCTTTTTTTCTGCTTTATTAACACACAAGTCATTGTATAATAGCAATAAGGCACTCCAGGGTGTGTGTTATTGTGTAATAATGTCACTCCTCAGGTGGTGGAAGCATTCAACCCACCTGAGGACTGATGTTATTTAAGCAATAAGCCATGAGGGTGTATGAGTTGTCGGGGGATTTATCATGGCTGGGGTGGTTTGCCCACGAGCTCAGCCAGTGGGTAAATCCACCCAGCCATGGTAAATCCCTCAATTAACCCAGATCCCTCAAGTGGTTTATTGCAATTATACCAAGTACTGCTTTTTTATTATTTTTAAAAATCAGTACTTGGTATAATGCTTAGAAAGCCAGTCACTATTACAGCACAGTTTTTATTTTGTTTGGTTTTCCTGATGTACAGAGCTGCTCTTTTATGGTCTCCGTTTAGCGGGGAAACAAGATGGCGGTCGGAGTTTCATGATTTCGGCCTCGGATTGTTTTGTTTTTTTTAAGATGTGGCTGGCTGGCATGTTTTGCAGTGATTATCAGTAGATAATCAACGGAGGTAAGGTGCCAGCCTGCCTATCTCATTGGTCAGTAGCCGAGGTCCGTGGTATAATTAAGCAATAAGGCCCGACAGGGTGTGGTATATCATGAGATATCATCATGCCTTGGGTGGTTGGGCACGGGCGTCCAACCAACCACCCAAGAAGTGATGATATCCCATGATATACCACACCCTGGAGTGACTTATTGCTATTATGAACTGAGTTTCAAGTTTTTTTAAATAAAAAAATAAAAGAAACAGGTTTTAAAACATTTTATGAATGAGTTTTTGGGTGGTGTAGGAGTACATTTTGAAAAAATAGTTCTCAGACAGTAGAGAGCAAGGAGGCTGGTGGCACCGGAACTTTTCTGAAGCCGTGATGATGTAGCCCGATATCATCACGGCTTCAAAGAGCTCTCAGCCAATCAGATTCCTCTATTTACGATCCTCAGTTCATAATTAAGCAATAAGGCATGACAGGGTGTGGTATATCATGGGATATCGTCACACTTCAGGTGGTTGGGCATGAGGCCGCAAGTCGAGTGTACCCAACCATTCGAGAAGTGACGATATCCCATGATATACCACACCCTGGAGTGACTTATTGCTATTATGAACTGGATTGAATTTTTTTTTTCAATAAAAAACACTTTTAAAACCTTGTGAAATTGCTTCTTTTAGCATATTGGAAGAGTATGTTTTGACAAAATAGTCCTGAAGGGCTCGGCCAGCAGGTGGCACTGTTACAACTAACACTGTGTCACTTTGGTAACACTGCTCCTCTCAAGTATGTTCTCCGTGAGTTTCACATGGTCGTGCTGCCTAGTCTGGGACAGAGTGAATGTGTGTTTAATTTGCAGTTTCTTTTCGGTGGTTAGGTAGAGCTTGTCGGCGCCACAATTGTGATTTTCTTTTTTTTTTTTTGTAACATGACAGTCAAGCACTAGTGATGCTGTGGAAATGACGCTACTCACTTGAACAACATCATATTCCTCAGGAGTTTGGATGAGGTAAGAAAATGTATGGCAGGCTTTGTAAAGTACTGGCAGTGACAGCTGTTGTAGGAGGGATGGCGTTTATTTCGATTTTTGGAGCATGGCTTCTTCAGCGGTTGTGCCTTTCTACAGTTTGGTTTGAGGTGGAAATACTGTTGGAGTGGAGCAGAGCGGAGCAATGTGTGGTGCTGCAGGTGAGGAGGTTGGTGGCCAGAGGTTTTCTGAAGCCGTGATGATGTAGCTCCATATCATCACGGCTCCAAAAATGTCTCGGCCAATCAGCGACATCCATTTATGATCCCCAGTTCATAATACATATTATACAATGGCAAGAAAATTTCCTGGACTCTGATTGGTCAGTCTGGGGCTGGACCCGTGATGTTATCCCAGCATAACATCACGGGGTGTGACGTTATCCAGCATAACATCACGAGTCCAGTCTCAGCACTATGAATCTCCTAACTGATTGCATTGGATTTGTTGGATTTGGATAATTATATTCTTATTCTCTGAAGAAACCAAAATATTTTTTCCACACTAATAAAAACATCTTTAAAATGATTTTTTTTAAAACTCTGTATAGCAACAAGCCATACAAGCTATTGTATAATAGGAATAATGCCCTCCAGAGTGTACGTCATGCTGGGATAACATCACTTCTGGGGTGATTGACCGCACTCGGCCTGCGGCCTCATGCCCAATCACCCCAGGTGTAACATTATCCCAGCACGACACACACCCTGTTGGGCATTATTCCCTTTAATAACACACACCCTGTCATGCCTTACTGCTTAAGCAATTATAAAATCTGGAATTGTTAAATTATGAACTGTTGACACAAATAATAGAAAAGGATTTGGAAACGTGGACCTTCCCCTTCCCCTGTTTTCCCGTATAGAGATAGTAAGATCTAATATTCTTCCAAGACTTTTATATTTGTTCCAAACAATACCCCTTTTTCCTAATCACTCATACTTTAAACATTGGGATAAAACTATATCATGTTTTATTTGGGCTGGGCATAGGTCTAGGATTAGGTATGCTATTTTACAATTACCTAGAAGGTGGGGGAATGGGCCTACCAAATCTGCACAACTATGCTTGAGCAGCCCAACTAGGGTGCTGTACCAATGGCTAAGTCCAACAATCCACACCCAATGGAAACATATAGAAATGGTTCTATATGACCTCCATGATATGGGTTATTTTGTTTTTAATATTCGCACTAAGAAAATTCTTCAGGAAAATTTTGGTCGATATACAGCAACAACACTTGGGTTTTGGAAATATTTATGTCGGAATAGGAAGTTAGCATTTCCATTTTATCTTTTGAAGGTCTTGTCCATTGCCTCTGACTTCTCCCCTTCACGTACAGATGTGACCTTTTTTAGATGGCACTTAACGGGTTTAACACATATATATCAATTTTTAGATAAATAGAGGGTGGTTATGTTTGAGTCATTACAGGTTAACATGGTTTGATGGGAAGGGGCACTTCCGATATTTACAGGTAAGAGCTTACCTCATGAATCAGCCCAAAGATGCATAGATGGGGAAGCCCTGGGAGAACTCATAGGATATTTTTATGCAGAGTTAATGGAACATATGTCAGAAAACACAAACACAGTGTTGGCTGGATGAAATGATGACTTGCTGGTCACTATCTCTGGGGACGAATGGAATAGAAGCATGGCCAATTTAGTAAAAATAACTTCCTCAAATAATTGGCAGGAATTTGACAGGAAATGTCAAACTAGATTTTATTTATACTCCTGCAAAATTGGCCAGATTATTTCATGAAACAGATGGGCACCATCACGTGCTGGAGGGGATGTGGGGGAAACCCAGACAGACCAGGCACATGATTTCATTATTGACCTGGATTACAGGAGTATTGGAATGATTTAAAGTCTCAGATGATGCAGATAGGGGTCGACCCAATGTTAATAACCCCAAATATAATTTTGCTTGGTGTTCCCCAGGGAGGTGATGGCCTGACACCCAGGTCCATGACCCCAATCCAACTTTAAGCAGCAAAAAAAGCTATAACAAGGACGTGGAAAGAGACTCAGGCACCAACAAGGCAAGAATGGTAAGCAATTGTAACAGGAATACATAGTGTGGAAAGAATCAAGGCTTATTTTAACAATACATTAGAAAAATCCAGACAGAAGTGGCAAACATGCATAATGTACTATATGTTATGCAACAAGATGATGAGTTTGTTCCATAAAAGATGTGGACTCGGTATTAACTTGCCAAATGAGTGGGGTATAAAGTTAATACTGGTTCAATGCACAAACTGTAGTGATATCTTAGAAAGAGACAAGAAAGGGAAAATTAGTCACAGTTCAGGAAATTGTAGATACCTGTATGATATACTGGTGCATGGTATACACCTCCAACATTGAAACTTCGACATCAACCAACACTACTGTGACTACAGCACCAGGTTGCTGTAGTGTCGGTGCTGGACCCCTGCACTGTATTTGGGGGGTCTTGCACCCCTCCCATAATCAGCTCCAACTTTGAGTTGATTATCTATAGTGAGGGGGTGTGGGGGCACAGCCCCCTATGTGGGGGTTCAGGGGGCAAAGCCTCCCTGAAGAAAACATGTTAGGGAGTTAGAAACTGTATGCCAACTGCAAAAAGCGGTCGACATGATGGTTTCACTGTCCAGTTGTTCGACAAAGTTTTTGTCGAAGACTGGTTGTAGATCCCTGGTGCATAACTCCAATGTACTGATATTAGTAGCCATTCTATACTCTACCAGAAAGCAATGTGAAGTCATGAGCCAATGCTGTGTACTTCATTGTGTTGAAACCATACATAATAAAAAAAAAAGTATAAAAAAAGGCATTCTGAATTTTTTTTTCTTTCCCCTTTTCCCACATTTGAGAACAGAATTTGAGAAGGATGTCTATACTCACATTCTAGGTATTCCTAAGGGGCGTACTGACTGATGAGTGAAACCCTGTCAGCAAAATCCCCCACAGTGACGTTTTCGACAAGTTTCAAAAATGTCGCTGTGGGGGACCTGCCAGCAAAATTTTGCCCTTTCACCGACTTTCACCCCCCCTTCAAGTTAACTCCAACTAGGAGTTAACAATCCATAGAAGGGGATGTGGGGGGCACAGCCCCCGATAGAATAACAGACCGATGTCTGGCAGGCAAAATTTCACCTGTCAGCATTGAGGACGTCGCCATGCCAAACGTCAACAACATTGTTGCCGTGTCAGTATAGGTAAACCTTCATACGGTACCCACCAGGGTAACACCTCTTCATAATATTCTCCCAATTGGTTTATTATTGCTAAGAAGTGGTATTTTTAAAAGTCAGGGAGGTTCAGTCCTCCTTCTGTGGTAGAGGTATTTAGCTTATCCAGGCTTATTCTAGGTTTTTTATGCTTCCATACAAATAATTGCATCAATTTATCGAGTTTTTGAAACCATTCTGTGTTTATTTTTAAAGGCAAAGGTTGAAATAGGCATAAAAGATTTGGTAAGATACACATTTTAATAGATTGCACCTTGCCTCCTAGGGTTGGGGGGAGATTTCATAAGTATCCTCAGTATGTGTACGAGTCCATAGCTTACGTCAATAATAGATACGAGAGCTGGATCAGCTCATTTATCCCCCATGTACAGTAGTTGTCCAGTTTAAGTTTGAAAGTTTCAATGTTGTCACTGTTTACTTTATCAACTGGAAGTGTGCTCCAAATAGTTACAACCCTCTGATTGATCTATGATCCTCTTTTTTTTTGTTTTATCGTGCTCTCCTTTTAGCTGAGAGGTATGCATGCTAGCATTTATAAGAGTCTCTTTCTTTACCAATCCTACACATTCCCAGAGATCTTTATTTTTGAATGTAGCATATACCATACATAGATCTCTTCATAATCTTCTATATTCTAGGCTGAATAATCCAAGCTGATTCCTTCTTTCCTCATATGTAAGATTATGGAGGTCTTTAATTTTTTTTTGCTATTTTCCTTTGTATACCTTCCAACTTCTTAACATCCCTTGCATGGTATGGACTCCAGTACTGTACTCCATACTCCATCAGGGGTCTAACCAATGAACTATATAGGGGCTTTATTACCGAACTGTCTCTGCTTTTGATGTTTCTTAGTATGCAGTTAGTGATTTTACTGGCTTTTTTAACACCATTAGATGTGTGTCTAGCAAAGGTCAGGTCATTTGTGACAAAAACACACAGGTCCCATTCAGAGGTAGAATTTCTAAGTTCATTTCCATTCAGATTATAACTAGCTTGTAGACAGTTCTTTCTAAAATGTAAAGCACACTTTTCTATATTAAATACCATCTTATCTTGTATTGCCCAGTCATTGACTTTGTCTAACTCTTCCTGGAAGTTAACAATGTCCCCATCAGTGCTCACTATTTCAATAGATTTCAACACAGAGTCTAAATTATATTGTATTAGACAGGTGTACCGGCCTAATCTTTTGATTTATGATGCAGAGGTTGGTATCGCTGCAGATTCCTGTGTAGATAGACCTCACCTTTCAGAATTTGATTGTGACCCCTGAGAAAATTGGCGGCTGGGCCCTCGGGGCCTATTTCTGATTTTGGACGTTGTGGGCCCTCCAGGCCCCATAGCTCAGCCTAGGAATGCCCAATTTACAATTCCAAGGTGTCATTTTTTACATTTATTGCCATGCCAAGTTGGATGGAACAAATTAGAAAATCCAATATGGCCACCATATTGCTAGTAAACACTTGATTCGCTAATAATTTCCAAATCCTTAGCTTCCAAGGTACTGATTATCAATGATTCATGAACATCTATATATTGAACATTTATTCATGAATATTTATGACATCTATATATTGCTTTGAGACTCCCTGATAGACACATGACCAAATGCACACATTAATACTACAGAAAACAAATGAAGTCATGGGGCAATTTAATGATAAAATATTTTGAAGTACGTACAGTAATGCTTAAACTCTAAATGTTGTATGTGCTGATTTGTTGTTTAGAATTAAGTCATTTTATCAATGATTTGACCCAACACTATGAATATTTTGGGTCAACAGAACACCTTGTAATGTCCAGTTTTTAAGTCATTATATTGGAGTCCACTGTGGATCTGAACTGTCACATTCACTCCCGAAGCTTGAAGATTCATCTGCAGAAGTTTGTTCACTGGCTGCCGATGTGTCATTTTCAGTGTCATCATCTCCTGTACAATCAGTTATCCGTGCTGTGGTCGAAGGTTTTTCTTTGGTCTTCTGTGTGTGTCTTTGAGGTGTTGACTCACCTTTGTCATCTGCCTCATCTCCATCAGCTGCACATCGTTGGCCAGCCAACCTTCCACCCTTTTTTCTATGATGTAGGACATCAGGTAACAGAAACACAGTGAACCACACAGGTTTCAGCATTTCCATCCTCCTGACAAACAAGGGTCAATATTCGGGGTTTCCAGCTCTGTGCAGTGGCGCCAATAGTGGGCTACGAGATTTGCTCTCTTTATGTGCTGACATACACTTGCTGGATCTGGTAGAATCATTTGCATAGTCTTCATTTTCAGGTTATTGTATTGCCTTACTTGTATGTCTACAAGATCCTCTCCTCCTGTACTATTGTACATGCAGTGTTGAATGAAGGTTTTGATGTTTTGTTCAGTGTCTTGTGAAGCATATGTGCTTTTCCCAAGCCCTGAAAGGAGATTTATTCTTTCTTCAACCCTGTGCGAATGTTGAAAGACTAATTTCTTTGATATCTTGTAGAAATAACTCGCTGCATCGCATCCAGAGACAGCGTGGTATGCTGGCAAATTGAGAGTTGCAACACGTCCAGTGTGATCGTATATAGATCCTATGTTTACAAATATATCGGGGTCAATTTTGAGCATCCATGGTGAATCTGGAAGGGTCTTTGCGAAAGCGTAAACCATCAGGACAAGGATGTTTGTATCTTTGGCTCGGACGACAACTGGGCCTTTCACAAGAGCACAATGCAGCACTGTCCTCGTATCTGCCTCCTCATGGTTGCAGGAAAACAGGAATTCTTCTGAATCTGGGTATATAGTATACGTTCTTCTGCCATTGCTAATAGTAAGCGGGTATCGTAAGTTTCTTCTGATATCCTCTTGTCTAACATACTCATTGAAGCGCTGTATGAGATCTGGTTTGTTGTCATTGTTGTGAAGTTGCTACTGATATACCTTTCCCTGAGGCATCTCTTGTGAATCTGATCCCATGTGAAGTCGCATTCCTCCTGTTCCTACCGCTCGCTCAGCTCATTCTTGCTGTTTCACCAAGAACTCCTGATCACCCTTATAATTATCAAAAATGATGATGACTTCAGCTGGGTTTGCTGTAGATGGAGGTGTGAATGTGACAAGAAGTGCTTTCCAAAGGCTGTCCCATGTATGCTGTGTAGGAACTGCTCTGAACATCGTCATGACGTCATATATGTACACTGAGCATAACGGAGGAGGGAAAGAACTTCAAGCTTCTGCTTCATTGATGAGATAATTTCTTAAGACATATTTGGTATTAGGTCTGTAGAGGTTTCCATCTGGAGTTGCTGTTGCAAGAGGATATGTTGTGAGCGGATGGGAAAACACATCTGTCTTGGTGCACTTTGCAATAATGATACCGAGAGCCTGACGATCTTCTTTCAAGACTGATTCCGTTTTGGGTTTCTTTTTCTTCTTGTCCATTCCTGTGGAAATTCCACTGCATTTAATGGACCTGAAGAAACCAACTTTCCTTGATAGGAGGCGGTCATTTATAAATGCATTCAACATAACTTCCCCTGTAGCCTTTGCCTTCAAAAGGCCCTCTACTATTGCCAGTGGTATTTCAATGCCCATTGCAATTTGTCATGCTATACCCTGACATAGATCTGAATATGTGTGAAGTTTCTTCACTAGCTCTTTCACTTGACCATCATGTTTCTTCATGGCATCATATGTCAACTCATTGTGTGTGACCGATGTTTTCAGAAGCATCTTCTCCTTCAGTGACAAATGAATTTTAGCAAGCTTGTGGGAATTCAAAACAAAGTCACCAGCAGCTTCCTCAGATGTACTGTAATCTCCTCTTATGGGTCCACCACTCACCTTGACCTCTCTGTTGATTGAGACCTCAGTCACTTGGTTGCCAGGTATCATGCAGAATGCCTCACCAGACAGACTAGCCCCAATGCCATAGTCCTGCAGTTGATTGTATGCGTTCTCAATGATGGTTTTCAGATTGATAAGGTCTACATGATTCCACATCAAATACCGAGAGTAGTTTTGATGGTTGAATGCAAACAGTAAAGGTAGAATATTTCGTTGAGCCTGCAGATGCAAGTTCAGATTCTTATCTCTGTATGCAGTGAGCTGGGTGAGAAGCGAGCTGGTGTCACCAATGTAGCCTGTCACCCACTGTCGCATGGTGCCAGAGGTTTCCAGCATTTGTGACTGCATTTCAGAGAAAGAGTCATCCAAGAGGGGACAAGATTCAGGGATTCTGCCAATACAGATCTTCTCATGCTGATGAGCTTTTCTTGTAGTCCATCGGTTAGTGAGCCGTGAATCTTGGATCCTATGAATCATAGGAGAGCCTCGAGGGACTGTTTATGTAACCTCATCGATCTAGAACAGTGGCGTCCTTCCAAGGCCTGGTCAACAGATCCATCCACTATTATCCCCACCTAAACCCACCAGTCAAGAAGTCCCATAGCACTGTATTGCTTGTAGAGGATCTTCTGCCTCACCATCTGTTCATGAAATCCTCCCATCAAATTAACCACTTTTGTATATTTTTCTTCTTTCCACATCATTTGTGCAATCTTGTAGAAAGCTGCATGATCGCTATGACTGAAGATGTGGTCAATTTGTAGGTCATCCATTAGATCCATGAGAAAGTCAAGGTAATATTTGCAAACTGCATCATCTGGTTCATGTGGTATAATGGGCAGGTAATCAGTTTCGGATTTGAAGGTAGTGGTCGACGTTGCTGTTTTATTGAAAGCTGTCCATGATCCTAGGACTGGAAGTGATTCATCTCTGGAAGATCCTATGCTTGCTGCCAGAGCCCAAATACAATCTTTGCTCAAATGAAGACCAAGCTTGGTCCTTATTTCATCCTCATTGTAGGATGGGACGATCAGTGGGGGTTTTCTCTTTCCTATTTTATAATCTCCATAGTCAATAGGTTCTGATCTCTCAAAGGTTTCCTGGACTTCCCTTGTTGAGCTGCTTGGAATATTCTGTTCTTGTACTGGCAAATCGCAGATGACAGCAAGAAGTGAAATTCAGGGTACATAAATTGTTGAGTTAGTGTCATGTGTTGTTGAGACTCCTGTTAATGTCTGTTGCTTACCATCTGAGTTATCAGTTGTGACATGAGTTGGCTGTCCAGGCAGAATCATGTTCAATGCTTTTTCCCTCAGATTTACTATCATGGGCCAATTTCTTGCTTTGTCTTCTGATATCTGTGTAAGAAATACCAGCCCCCGAACTATGTAGAAGATTGACTGCTTCCTTACTTCCTGTGAGACGATGAATGACCATGGATAGAACTAGCGACTTTGGAGAATGCTCTCCGGTAATGAGGCATTGCCAGTCACTAGCAATGGACCATATCTTGATAGCTTGAATTTCTGTTGGGATGGTCGCATAACCTAGAGCATTGATCTTCTTAGAAGGGCTTATAGAGAGAGCTAACGCATTGAAGATTTCTGGAATGGGTTCATAATTACCAAGCTCAGAAAGCAAGTCTTCGTATGCCATAGGAAATGGTGGTGACACAATTTGTCTATCTTTTAATTTCCGATTGATCATCTTTGCAAATGCCTTGGTGATGTCACTGTCTCTGAGCCCAGCCCCTCTCAATGTTGCCAAAGAATAATCAAGTGGGTTTACTTTTGTCAAGTGAAGAATGAGAGGATTTCCGTGTATCTCCTTACTCACAGTAAAACCTATCTCATCTCCGAATTCATTGCTGATGAGATTCTTCAACTAAAATGTGTGATTTATTCCAGCATCTTGTTCACTGCCATGGAACTCATAGAGGTTATGAAGACCCTCCAGTAACTCTGGGAGTAAATAACAACATTTCTGCTCAACAACCTTTCTTCTCACGATTTGAAGAAACTCCATTTCAGCACTCTTTGTGTGAATGCTTTCCAATCCACCTTGTGTTTGTCTCTCTCATTTGCCAACGTAGATGAAAGTGTTGTAACAACTTTGAGGGTATTTGATGTCTGCACCAAGGACGTCAACATTGGCAGTAGCGACCTTCAAACGTTTGGCTACACCAGACAAAAGAGCATCATTGGAATTTTCATTGCGTAACATGCTTTCATGCAATGTAATCTTTCTATCTTCAAGTTCAACTTTTTAGAGTTTTTCTTCCGTATTTCCTCTCTTTTTCCTTTTCTTATCACAGACAAAGCAGGTCTCTCCCTTCTTAAGTTCCAATGATTCCTTTTACATCAAGTTACATGGACCGCTTCACTTCTACTGGAAGTCTGTGGGTCAGGTATGCTGGAGAATTCAGATTCAGAAGATTGATCCAAAGAAAGTTGTTTCATTGAGTTGGTGTTTAATTTCCTTTCACTGGTGAAATTTTGGTGACATCTTGTATGAACAGGTAGGCCTGTTTCTCCAGGGCCGGGGAGAAGTTGGTCACGGACTTTATTCCATACAAGGTTGATGTTTCTGGCATACTCAGAAGTTGGTTTTGTGACTGACCATTTCTCTGCAAAAGCCGTGACAGTATTCAGCCCATTCTCTCCTAATATTTGTTGCAGTTCCATATCTCTAATTTGGTTCTCACAAAGAACACAGGTAGACAAATCAGATGGATTGACCAATCCAATGGGTACATCTAGAGGGCTATCTATGTTTCTGAAACAGAAACAGAAACTAAACTTAAAAACTAGAAACTAGAAATACAAACTAAACAGGCATACAATGTACAGGAACACACCATGCAAACCTGTGAACAAAGTGGCAAATTCTCACAGAGTGGTAGCAATTTTGGATCAAGGGCACAAACAAGATAATTGATGCGTTATGCATCATTCATTTATATTTATGTTCTATTATATTAATTTAATATGTGTTTACATTAAACGTAAGAATAATAAATTCCCCTTTCATGAATCACTGATAATCGGTATCGTGGAAGCCAAGGATTTGGAAATTATTAGCGAATCTAGTATTTACTAGTCATATGGTGGCCATATTGGATTTTGGTGGCCATTTTGGATTTTCTAAGTTGTTCCATCCAACTTGGCATGGCAATAAATGTAGAAAATGACACCCTGGAATTGTAAATTGGGCATTCCTAGGCCGGGCTATGGGACCTGGAGGGCCCACAATGTCCAAAATCAGCCCAGAGGGGCCATCCACCAGTTTTCTTGGGGGTAACAATCAAATTCGGAAAGGTGAGGTCTATCTACACAGGAATCTGCAGAGATACCAACCTCTGCATTGTAAATCAAAAGATTAGGCCGGTACTCCTTTCTATATTAACATTTTCTTATTTATGACCAGATAAATTCCAAGGTGTTTAATTATTTCCTTTCAATTCTAAATAGGTATCTCTCAAAATTGTGAAGAGTGTTCAGTATTTATTTGCATAAATATAGATTTACCCCAGTTTATTTTGTAACTGGAAACTTGTCCAAATTTGTGTATGCTTGACATAATTTGGTTTATAACTCTATCTGGTTCTGTAATAGATAATAGGATATCATCCACATATAGCGATATCTTAAGGTACTCATACTGTATGTGTTGTAGAAGCCTTTTAAGTCCTGGATATGTTTAATAATGTTAGCTAAATGCTCTATGGCCATTGCAAACAAAAGAGGAGACAGAGGGCATCCCTGCCTTGTTCTTCTAAGTAGTTTGAATTTTGAGGAAATGTTCTGATTTGTTAAAATTTGAGTAGTGGGATGTATATAACTCTTTCTAACCTAAGTAATAAAGTTATCCCCTAAATTAGCTTTTTCTAGTACTGAAAAGAGGTACTTCCACTTGGTATGCAGTTAATAGCGCTAAACAACATAAGCGCAGTAATAACCGCACAAGACAAAGTGTGTGAACAAATACAGCTACGGGTAAATGATAGTGCTGAACATTAGAGCACTATATCCATAGCTGTGTTCAATCACGCTGATGGCTAAAAAGGAGGAACTGCAGGTAGAATCAGTGTGCTGCCAGCATGGTTCACAGGCTAGAGCCACAGTCCAGAAAGGTAGCACAGAGCAAGGAGCCAGAGGTTTGCAGCCAGCCCCTGCACTGAGGATTTTTTTTCCCAACCTGTCCCATAATGTTTGTGTTCAATCTTTCACCCAACCCTTGCTGGCCCCCATCACCAGTCATATGTTGTAGGAAAAGCCCCCTCATCCCGATTTTGTCCCCTTCCCCGAGTGTGTCCCCCTCCCCCGGAGTTGATTATATTTTTAAGGGGGGGGTGCGGAGGCATAGCCCCTCTGCATTATGCAGTATATTCAGTATTGATATCCCTGTAGTTTCTGGTGTCAGGGAGCAGCGCACGATCGCGACCTTGTGAGCTTCATTCTTTTTCCCCACCACAGTCTTGCACCACACTGTTTTCCCTATGCTGTTATTAACCGTGCTGATCTTTCTTCACAGTCTTCGACTAGATCCCTTTCACTCCACCCTGTCAAAGGCCTTTTCTGCATCTAGTGAGAATATTAAAGCATCTCTTGAGTTGGAGTTGAAGTTAGAGCAGGCTAATACATTGATAGTATTCCTAATGTTGATAAAGCTTTTCCTACCATTCATAAACCCTGTCTGATTTTTATTAATAATGGAAGGGAGCACCCCCTCCAAACTTCTAGCTAGTATCTTGGTGAATATCTTGTCTACATTCAATAATGATATCAGGTGATAAGAACCACAATGTAATGGATCTTTCCCTTCTTTCAGTATAAGAATGACTAAGATCTCCCAAAAAGTTTTAGGGCCGTCGCCATTATTCAAAAATGAAATAAAGAGTTCTGTTAATAGTGGTGTTATTTGAACCATACATATTTTATAGAGCTCCACAGGAAGTCCGTTGGGACCTGGTGCCTTGCCATTCTTTAATGTATTAATAACTTCTCTAATTTCTTCTTCAATAATATTGTTGTTCAATAGTATTTTGTTTTCTATGCTTGTTTCTGGTATGTTTATTTTAGTCATAATTTCTTGGTTTAATTCTTGAGCTTCTGAAGAGTACAGTTCCTGATATTAATTTTTAAAGGCTTTGTTAATTTGAGAAGGATAATTGATTTTCATACCTGAGATTTCCATTTCCCTAATACTCCTACTATTTTCGATGTTCCCAGAAGGCCATGCATGCTGCAGCGCTGTGGAGGAGTTAGTTGCAGTAGGACAGTTAGAAAGTTCTAATTGTTTTTTGTAAGGTATGCTACTGTTGCCTACTTGTATTGAAAGCTTTTAAATTTCATTTGATTTTACAAGGTCTAGCTGTCTTGCCAGAATATCTTGCTGGCCAGTTTTCGCTGTTCCCTTTTTCCTGCCGCTGCTTTTTTGCCAATAGGTGCAGGAGTCCTAAGGTGGCCATGGAGTCTGCCCTGCAGGGAAGCAGGCAGAAGCTCTTCAGGAGAGTATAGCTGGGAAAATCATAAACAGATACAGATACATTTTGCATATCAGACTGTGGACAGAAAAGAAAGAACGGAGAGAGACGGTGACACAGCCAGTGCTATTCAAAGCTCTACAGGCTTTACAGGACCTTTCTTTCCATTTTTACTGATATAATTCTGGGAACCTTTTTAGCAAGACATCGGAAACCACAAGAGAAGACTTTTTGTCTCTGTCCATTACATCTGAAAAATTTTTGGGAAAACTTTTTTATCTTGATTTTAAGATTATATTCATACTGTGGAGTGTTTTTTTTTATATGCCTGTGTTTTTAAGCTTAACAGTATTAGAGAGCATTATAGAGTAGAGTGACCAGAGGAAGTGTTTTAAGCCCCTACTTTTTTTTCTTATATGTTTTTATTATGGGTTATTCAGTGAAGGAGCTGGACAGAGCTGTGTAACCTTAAAATGTAACCTAGATTACTATCACTTTTTGAATTGCATGAGAACAATAACACGTGGCACAGAATAATGTTTTCAATTCACAGGCGCTGGCGGTCTTATATACTCAACAGCCATTTAGCCATTTCACTGAGTGCTTACTTGATAGCATATTGCAGCATCTTTTTTCTTTTACTAGTAAGCAACAGAGCAGCATATCATTTGAGAGTCTGGGTTTTATTCGACTGTTAAATTAACTAGCATATATTTCATCTAGCCATACTCATAGCTGAATTTTACGGTGCACTTTGTACTTCCACCTTAAGCATTTGCACCCACAGTGGCAGTTCACTGTAAAATTTTTCACGTGATGAATTTAAAGCTTTTAAAGCTCGAATTGATCTTGAAACATGCTTTTGCAAAGCATTCTCTGAAAAGCAGCAAAGCAAGTGAATTAACCGCCAGGCCACAGAATTTTCTTTTGCTTCAAGAAATGTAAGTAGTAAGTAGAAAAGAGATAGATACGTTCTATAAAATAGGTATATATAACCCTTTAGTACTTGATCCTTGAAAAATATTTATTATATTGCAGTCACTATAAATTGTGCCAAGGCTATAGCATAAGGTATAGTTAGTCTGAAGCTGGTGACTTTTCTGTTTATATTTAACTATGATTAACTGTGATTCTTACAAGTTCCTTTTGTATTTTTATGTTTGCTTGCACGCATGTGCAAGAAACATAGTGCCATCATCCGAGTTTCTGTAGGTGTGGCACCCTCTCTTCCAATTCCCTCACTGTGTTTCCAGGCGTGGCCACAGTTCACCAATGAATGCTGCAGCTGTCTATGACAGCAGTTGAAAATGCAGTGCAATACAGCTGAAAGGGAGAGAGTCACTTCAGTGGGCATGATCAGATAACTGAAGCGCTCTCTCCCCTCCCCCCAACAGCCTTTCGCATTTCTTTGCTTTTATTTATTTATTTATTTATTTATTTAAGAGATTTACCAGGAAGGCATACTGAGCAGAGTACCGCTCGATTCCAGATGCGCCCTGGGGGAAGGGGATTACAAAGGGAACGTAGTGCAGAAAGAAAACATACATAGATACGTTTAGTACAAAACAAAACAAGGAAGAGACTGTCGTAGTGCAATATTGCAGATACATTTACATTACAGATCAAAAACAGTTCAACATTAGGAGCTGACAGCAACACAGCTATCGAAAATGGAGAACCAGACTGGTGTTAGCAGCTGGTAGTTAGGAATTGTGATGGGTTCAGTGAGGGGGGGATACAGGAGCAGTTGGTAGAGAAGTGTGTTTTGAGAAGATCATTCCGGCGTGGGGTAGTTGAGGCATGTCTAATATCGGGTGATAGGGAGTTCCATAATTTGGGCAACCTGAAGCTGAAAGCAGCCTGGCCTATCCGGATGGATCTGTGTGGAATGTGCAGGAGCCTGGAGTCAATGTTCCTGAGTACGTAGGCCAGTGGGGGGAGGGCAGTTAGAGAGGATGACAGGTAGGAGGGGAGAGTGTGCGACCAGAACTTAGCAGTGGTTCTGGCGTAGTGTAGCAATCACCAGTTATGTAGAGAAGGGAGGTCCAAGGCCTGGTAGAGGTCACAGTGATGAGTATTAGGAGGGCGGTCCAAAGCGAACTGACAAAAGGAGTGGAAGAGGGGATCCAGCCTAGCTAAGGAAGTTTGGGGGGCAGCACAGTAGACAACATCGCCATAATCCATGATCGGGAGGATCATTTTTCGGACTATTGCTAGCCTGGTTGGTAGAGGTATGCAGTTTTTGTTCCAGAAGAGAGCTCCCAGCATGGGATTCAGTTTTTTGTGTAGAGCATCTATATGCACCGAGAAGTTGAGGTACTGATCTAACCAGACACTGAGATACTTATATGAAGTGCAGGCCTCTAGTGGGTAGCTATCCAGAGTGTAGAACATGGGGGAGGCAGTAAGGCGGGTTAGTTTGGCCCGAGAGCCGAATGTGAGGGAGACGGTTTTCTTTGGGTTCAAGAATAGTTGATTAGAGAGGAACCAGCGTTGGATGGAGTCGAAGTCCTTCTGGAGACAGGCTGTCACTGCATTAGTGGATGGGCCAGAGGCAAACAGCACCGTATTGTCTGTGTACATATGGATAGCAGAAAGTGGGCAGGCAGCAGGTAGGTCGTTAAAAAAGATAGAGAACAGCAGAGGGCCGAGTACAGACCCTTGGGGGACTCCACTGGTGACAGGGAGTGAGGAGTAATAGCTGAGCCAATACGGACCGATTGGGACCTACCTATCAGATATGAATGGAACCAGTTAATTGAGTTCATAGAGAGACCAGCTTGGGCGAGTTTAGCCAGCAGCAGGGGATGAGAGACTGTTTCGAAGGCTTTAGCCAGGTCGATAAATATGGCTGCTGTTATATCCCCTTTGTCCATGCCATAAGGATGGAGTTGGTGAGGCGAAGAAGAGAGGTGGTGGTGGAGTGTTTTTTTCGGAAGCCGGCCTGGTAGGGGGTGAAAAAGGATATGGTATCTAGATAGTGTTGGAGCTGGGATAGAATGAGGCGCTCTTGAATTTTGGCTAGGATGGGGAGCAGTGATATGGGATGGTAGTTTGATGGGGAGGAAAGGTCACCTCCTTTAGCAAGGGAAATGACTGTGGCTTGTTTCCATATTGTGGGGACTGCCCCGAGTCTAAAAGACAGGTTGTAGAGCAGGGATAGAGGGTGGGCAATGGCAGGTGCTGAGAGCAGGAGCATTTTTGAGTCAAGGCCCGATGGGCATTTACCTTTGAAGGGGTTTAGCGACTGCAGTATTTCTAGCACCTGGTCAGGTGAGACCGGGCAGAGCGAGAAGGAGGTCGGGGAGGATCCGTGGGGGGAGCAATGGGCGGGGGATGAGGATGGGAGGTGAGCAGCGAAGCTGTAGTGGTGGAAAAATATGAATTGAACTCAGCGGCAACCAAGCTAGGATCCGGATGATTTTTCCTCCTAGGTTGAGAGTGGGAGTGGGGGGTTGGGCCGGTGGGGAAAGAAGGGATTTTATTGACTTCCAGAATTGGGTAGGGTGAGCGAAGTTGTTGTTGAACGCAGTTTTAAAGTAATTAGATTTGGCCTGGCGTATGAGTCTTGTGCAGGCATTTCTTAGTGTCCTGTAGTGTTGCTGAGCCATATGAGCCCCTGTAGGCTTGAAAGATTTCGAGGCTCAGTCTCTGGCTAGAAGGTGAGACATGAGGTAAGTAGTGACCCATGGTAAGTGGGCTCCTCCTACCCTGGATCTCCTGAGAGGAGCGTGGACATCCCAGATGTCTAGGAAGTTGGTAGAGAAAAATTTCAGGGCCTCGTCCAAGGAGGTGGCCCTAGGGATGAAAGACCAATCGATGCTGTTGAGGTCATTTAGGAGAGCAGTCAGATCAAGGGATTTGTAAACTCTGTTGTAAAGCATGCGGGGTGGAGGGGCCTTGGGACGGAAGATTTTATGCACCATGTAGATCATATGGTGGTCACTTAGGGAGTCAGGTAAAAGGCCAGCTTTAACTATCCGATGGGGGTGGGTGGTAAGGGCCCAATCCAGTAGTGTGTGTTTACTGGATTTGTGATTTAGGTGAGTGGGTTCACCCTATTTGCTGGTGCAAGTTTAGGGCTGTTATTTGGCATCGCATTTTGGAGGCTACATTGCCTAGCCAGTTCTGGTTAAAATCTCCAAGGATCTGGAGTTCACCGCCTGCCATGAGGGACCTCAGGTTGCCAATGTGTTCAAGGATGCTGCCCAGAGGTGTGTCAGGTGGGCAGTATGACCCTGCTATGTAAACTGGGATAGAGTGTGGCAGGGCAATTTTAATTAGAAGGGAATCTATAGATTGTATGGGTACTATAGGTGTGATTTTGGAAAACTGGAGATTAGAGGAGATATACTGTACATGGCAGTACCGCTACCCTTCTTTCTGTCCAGCCTGTCTTGGCGGATTAAGGAGAACCCGGGTATTTGGAATTCCTCGTCCAGGTTATGGGGCTTCAGCCAAGATTCAGTAATGACTACGATATTGGGGCAAAGGGCTAGGACAGTAGTTTGTAGCATGGCTATTTTGTTTAAGATGCTGCATATGTTTAGGTGGACAATTTTAAAACCTCTAGGGAGATGCGTAGCTGGGGCGGGGGATTGGCCAGCTATAGTGGTTGGTGGACCTGGGTTACGTTCTACGTCCCCGGCTATAAGAAGAAGGAGAGCCAGGGTGTGCCTTGCTAAATGCATGGTCTTTGGTGTTGTCCAGCGTCGAGGGGGACGGTTTGGAGTTACCGAGTTAGGCTTAGGGTCTGAATAGAAGGGGATATATAGGGATAGTAACTCTGCATGAAAAGAGGAAGGGAGGATAGAGGCCCCCAGGGACCAGTTATGCCGATGGTGCTGATTTTGGTCCACTGGTGCACAGGAGGAGTGGAGGGGTGGCATTGTAGCCAAGAGAGAAGTGGCAGTGAGCCAGTATGGACAGGGTAGGATGAGGGTGGAAGGGAGGATAAGGTTAGGCAAAGCAAAAGAACTGCTAATGTGAGATACCGCATTTTTTTTTTTTTTTTTTTAGTAGTAGATCTGAAAGCTGCTCTGCGGTGGCCACTAGTGGCTGATTAATATAAGGAGCTAATGGGAAAGTGGGCTGATTGGTTTAGGCACTCACAAGGTCTCACCCTAAATAAGGAGGAGCTCACCAAGGGTGGTGGTGGGGGCGGTGGGGAGGGCTGTGCTGCTTGCCCTTGCGACCGCTCTGCTGCAAAGAACAAGAAAAGGCAGCTATAAGTAGAGGTAGGTGGGGAGGAGGAGCTAGTACAACAATACTGTTGCAAACGTTTAGTAAGGATTGAACTTTTACAGTAATTACAGGCTGTAAGGTTACCGAAACAGTTAATGAGTTCAGGCACGGTATTAAATTAGTAACAGTAGCTAGCTGGGTTTAAAGATCTTTAAACAATGCACAGTCCCGATTACAGAAAAAAAAACTCCTGTGCAGCTCTATTCCCCTTACGAGTACTGTTCCCCAGAAGCAAAATTCCACTGTCGGTATGGATGGGAGGCTGACTGCTGTAATTATCTGCACTGCTCCTCAGACCCAACTGAAAAGGCACAGCAGTCTATGGAAGGCAAAAAAGGCGTCAAGTTTAAATCTATGGCACAGCTCCCTGAGGCAGCTGGAAGCTGGGTTGCTACCTGGGTGCTCCGGTGCTCCGTTCTCTGCGGGGGGGGGTTCGGTGACTGTGGGGAGGGCTGTGCTGCTTGCCCTCGCGACCACTCTGCTTGAAATTCTGCATTGATGCTACAACTGTGTTTAAAATAACTTTACATTTGCAAGTTATTTTTAACTCTCTTCTGTCAGTTGTATACTAAATATTTAAGTTCATGTAAAGAAAGCTGAAACTCGCCGGCACCAACCACTGTTTTGATTCGGATGCAGGCAGTGAACGTCTGTATCTCGGTGTTCAGTCGGCAGTATGGAGAGACTCCCTGGGGAGCAACCCCTTTACCTCAGCAAGGAACACGGACAGAGACAGAAAGTTTTTGGTTCCAGGGACAGTGGAATTTTGGACTGGAAGAGTGATTTGTCGGACTCCGTATCTATTGTTCGATTGTCAGTACAGAGCCATCCAAAACTGGCGTGCAGGAACACGGAAAGGGAGTGTACACGACTGGTTTCATGGAAACAGAGGAATATGTGTGAACGAGTCCTTCAATATCCTCACCTCTGGTACTCCTGGGACTGTCCTGCGGTTCTGTTGGCAGTATGGATCAAATAATTACACTCGGCGAGGAACACGAAAAGGAAATGAACGGGACTGGTTCCAGAGGAACAATGGGATTTGTGGAACAGAATCATTCATATTCCAGCAGTATGGAGCAACACATTGCCGGTGCTAAGGAACACGGAAAGGAAGTGGATGTGACTGGTTGTGAGGGGACAGCGGAATCTGAGGAAGCGAGTCATTTAAGGCAATCCTGGTCCTGGCTGTTCCAACGTCCCAGCACCAGTACCGAGGGACACGAGTCCAGTGCTGATGAACCCGGGGAGGGATTGAATGAGATTGGTTCTGAGAAGACTGTGATATTTGGGAGAGAGAGGCGGGTCTGGACCTTGCCATTCCATTAGAAACACAGAAAGGGAGTGGATGTGACTTGTTCTATTGGGACAATGGGATTTGGGGGAGAGGGTCGATCAAGACCCTCCTTGTCCTTGGTATCCCCACATACCAGGGCCAGTATGGAGCAACCCATTACCGGCACTGAGGGACACGGAGGAGTGAATGTGACTGATTCCGAGGGGACAGTGGGATTTGCGGGAGAGGGTCCTCAGCGCTTCTGGACCTTGCCATTCCATAAGAAACACAGAAAGGGATTGAATGCGACTGGTTCTGAGGGGACAGGGAGATTTCGGGGGGAGAGTCCTCGGCGCTTCTGGTCCTCGCCACTCTGCAAAAAACATGGAAAGACAGTGAATGTGACTGGTTCCAGGAGAACAGTGGGATCTGGGGAACAGAATCAGTCCTATCTCAGCAGCATGGGGCAACACATTACCGGTGCTGAGGAACACAGAAAGGGAGTGAATGTGACTGGTTCCGTGGGAGCAGTGGTGCACCACCCCACTGACGCAGCTCCCCCACCACTTCCTCCACATGAACAGCTGGAGGTCCAGAGTAAGGAGAGAGTGACACTGTCCTGCCCAGATCACGGGGGCGGTGGTCGGGATGCAGGCAGTTTGCAGGAGCGACACAAGTTACCCCAGTGAGGACAGCCCTACAATACCCGCTGCCCTGCATGTGTGTGGCTTAGAACACTGCAGCACGACTGAGGAAAAGCAAGCAGCAGCAGAACCAAACTCGTTTGGGAAGTCCCAGGAAAACCTGCATATGCAAGAAGAAATTATGGCGGCTACTTACCGGGTCATGCTACAGTTCTTGTCTGGGTATCGGAAATTGTATGAGGAACCTAAGGCAAACCGACAGTTGCCAAAACCGCCGAAAGAAATGATGACTATATACCCGGAAAGTGTTGCGTTCCTGATTGAGTACTTGAGAACTGGTTCGGGGAACCCACGGAAAACCTACTTCCTTCTTAAACGCTGGGAGGTTCTATGGGAACTACTCGGGAGAGAAGAGAAGAGAATCTATTGAAAACACTTCACCTTCTAAGGCACTGGGATAAATTACGGCAACCACTGGTACATACTGAAAAAACAGAAGTAGTTTAGGTTCCATATACCCCCCCCAAAAAAATAATACTTATGTCTTAAAAATATTGACACATCTATCTTATCTTCCTTTTATTTTATTCTTCAACCAAAATAGGGGATTTTGACGTTGTTATACGTTTCAACTCCAATGCCATAACCCCCCCTCCAAAAAAAGTGTGTGTGTGTGTGTATATATATATATAAAAAGTGATGTGCTATTTACCCTCAAGTAATGCAATTGTACTACTACTGCACATTATGAATCTACCCTGTAATTTCAAGAGGTAACCTCAAAAGAAGATATTTTTAAAGCTGTGAGTTGTGGCCATCTCTAATGATGTGAGTTAATTACAAAATTAGCTATACAGTATTAGCTGTTTTGGCAACATTTGGGAAAACTAAAATATAACTGAGCATGAATCTAAGAATGTCAGAAATACATTTTTGCAAAAAAAATATACGATGAATTGTTTTGTTAAATACTGCTGCTTTCATATAGTGATTTATTTCATAAACTTCGCCATGGAATACAAACTGAGATGAAATAACACATTTCCCATACTTGGATGGCAGGGATTGCAAGCACTGCACAGTCTCAGCTATTAGAGTTATAAGCTTGTTCTTCAGAAAATGTACTTTAAATCAATCCTGTCATTCTCCTTGCTTCTAAGTGAAAACTGTTAAGATGTGTCCTTGATGTTGGCCACATGTCCCTGCTTTCTTTAACCATTGTCCCTGATTTATGGGCAGGTAGTTACGATGTGATTTGTGGATAAGTGTGACGGCCAGATTAAGGGTTCCAGGTCAGGAAATTTGAATTTTAGCTGGTGAGAAAAAAAACAATCTGGCAGCCATTGGGCCAGTAACTGAATCAATATTTCTGGCCCACAGAAAATAATGGTGACCCACTGGGAAATGAATTCTGTACGCAAATAAAACACATCAGGGTGTGTTATGGATCAATAAGCACACCTCGGTAGTTTTTCTAGACATGAGATGCTTACATGGAGTGTCTTTAAACACACCAAAAAATATTATTTTATATAGGAAATCTTGTTTTCTGTATGAAATATGCACAGAAAGTGAAAACATAGTTGCAGTGTATTGATATTATAGCAGGACCTGGTGCATGGGCTAACTAAGCACAGGAATGTAATTATGGTCGCATAATTTCACTCTTGTCTTTTAAGCAGTCATGTGGCTAGCATGTTCTTACCAAGTTTTAAACAGCTAATGCACTGCCTAAAACTAATATTAATTGTTTTTTTTAAATAAAGAGCTGTTATCTTTTATATCTGAGACAGTTTTTAATTTTCCTGTTGGTTAATTGGAAGATTTACAAAAAAATAAATAAATATGCTATTAGTAGTTGCAATGTGCGGAATAGCACTCTGCCTGGTAGCAGGCATATCTGAGTTCCTCCCACAGCATCAGCAGTATTATGACTTCACTGTGACATCACAGCTGCTCAGGTCCAGGAAGAGTCACTTATTAGCTGCCAGGCCAGTCAACTGTGATGTCACTGTTAGTGAGGTCATTGAGCTGATGCAGAATAGTGTGACATAGAAAACTTTACAGTGAGCAAAAGAAGAAAGAAAAAATACTTCAGAAATAAAAAGTTACAGCTGACTACGTTTTAAAATTGTAAGCACTTTCCTGTCTGCTATTTTTGGTTTTATTAGCTGTTTAAAAAAATCCAGCAATTGCATTGGCTGAGAGATGTCACTTAACTATGCATTAAAAGAGTAGTACACCCAGAATTTGTAGAAACATATGTTGTGCAGAGTGTTTTGATCTGTGTGTGAAATCCTAGAGAATTCAGGAAAGGGACAGGCATAAGGCAATTCTAGGTTGGGGGTAGGAGGAAGTAAGCTGTTGGTTAAGTAAAATATGCAGCTTATCCCTCAGGTAGGGAAATGGGCAGACTAGGTGGTCCAAGCGGTCCTTATCTGCCATCAAATTCTATGTTTCTATGTAATAGTTACCGTGTCTTTCAAAAAGCATGTGTCTGTCCCCAGCTGTCCTCAGAACTGCTGTTTATGACGTTAGTGTGTTGCCATGGTAAACACTAAGATCTCATAAACAAAGGAACTCAGATCATTTTCATCAAGTAAATTTTTTTTTTTTTGCAGGCTTTTTGCATAAGACTACCGGGATGTGTTATATACAGCTCAGAAAGGAAAACTTCAAATTACGAAATCTCTGATGAAGCGCAAGTCACCCTTGCTTTATCCAGCTGCTCTATAAAGTCGTCATCATCAGCCCATTAATTGCTCTTCATCACCCCACCCACGGCCCCAGTAATTCACTGTCTGGGCTCATGTGTTTACATTACAAATTTTAATTTTGCAGCGACAGGCCTGATTACTGTTGATTGCCCCATGAATTGAAATGCTTGCATTTCAATGATCGGTGTAAATGTGCAGCTTACATGGGAAGCAGTAAAACCCCACAGTTACATTATCTCTCGAGCCCGCTTGCAAGCCCAATAAATCCCACTTGTCAGATGCGGTTACCAACTTTATGCATGCATTTTGGGAAGAAAGGGTTGGTCGGTATTGGGCCCTGTTCATCAGGAAATTAGAGGCTAGGTGCAAATTGTCTTCCAAAACAGGAGCTCAAGTTCATTTACGATCAGGTGGTGACCGTTGTCTTAAGGGGGCCAATGGGGGAGAGAGAAGAGCCAATTAGCATACTGATCCCAGGTTTCCCTAATCAGACAGGAGGACTTGGCCACAGCTAATCGTTTGTCTGTTGGGGCTGTGGTGCATGTGGGAGAGTGAGGAGACTTGGGTCAGTCGATGGGACCTTTTGGGGATTTGCCCTTGTTTTAGTGTTACCCTGTGTAGAGGGTGGCAGAAGCGTCTACTCACACCTTCTGTGTGTATTGCTAACCGGACCATCAGGAGTGCCTCACCAAGGGCTGAGCAGACTATGGGGGAGCAGTGAGCTCATTTGTTTGGATTTGCTGGGATCTTTTTATTTATTCATTTATTTTGAGATGGGACTTTTGATGAAATAAACTGGGTGGATGTTCCACATCCTCAGTCGGAAAACCACTAAATCAGTGAATATCAAGCGCACCCAAGTTAGGGGGCGGACCAGGTGTTGACCTCTGCAGCTTCATGTCTGACCATTTGGTCATTCCCAAGCCGGAAATGTCCAGACCCACTGCACCCCTGTATCTGGGCCCCGAAAGACTGCCTTCACCCGGCATGGGGCTCGGGGGGGGCTGCACAATGCCAGCTCTTCCTCGCAGTTCTGCAAGAGTACCTACAGCACATTTACTCCTTCAGCTTTCTTCTCTTTCCCAGCCATGAAGGCTGACTATGGACATCCTGCCAACTTCCAGACCGAGGACTCCTTGGGACATGGCAGGCAATGGTACTTCACCACCCCGGAGCCACCGCCCAGCCAGAAGGGTCTTGGCGGGTACCCAAATGGGGGCCACCAGAGCCCCCAGCTGCAGGGCGACAACTGGGATCCTCTGAAGGTGGAAATCAAGCAAGAAAAGGACAGTAAAGACTACTCACCCGAAACTAAGTACACCCCGTCGCCTGCCCTGATGCCCGGAGCTTACTACCCCTCACCTTGGAATCCGTCCTTCTGGCCAACCCTGACCTCGTCCACCAACACCAACCAGGGGGTGAATGGCAGCAGCATGCCCTTCAGTCACCAGCCTTTCCCTGCAGCAGGGCTCAGAGTATTCCCAGTGTACCTGAACCCAAGCTCCAGTGGGGTCCCGGCCAGCATGGGAAGCAGCAGCCTGGGTAGAAGTAGTTCATCGAGCAGGGCAGCCAGCGAGGAGGGCCACTTGGGGGACAGTGCAGATGAGGTAACTAACTAGCGGTGTAACTAACCAAGTGTAGTAACTTACTAACTCCTGTAACTGCAGTGTGTATAATAGATTGCCCAGGTGTAGTAGCGGGGCTTCAGTGGACTCGGTTTTGGTAGGGAGTTCCAAAAAGCAAAAACGCCCACACCAAGAGGCATGGAGGCCCAGAAGCGCGTGTTGCTTTTTCGGAATATAATGGTAGTTTAACCTTGTTTGTAATAACCTCCTGAAACTGGGTATTGCCTTCCAGAGTCTAGGGGACCCCCACCTCACCCAAACTGGCTCCACTTTTGGAACCCAAGGTGATTTTGATCCTCATACTGATTTTTAATACCCCAACTCGGGACCGATTGCACACACTGTATTGAAAGTATAACACGCGCGTGTGTGTCTGTGTCGCCGCGACCCAGTTTCTGGTCCTTAACCCGATCGACCATTATACCAGACTTCCTTACAATTTATTATATGGCTGTGATCCCTTAATTGAAACAGATGTGTACATTTATATATATTTTGGGGGAAACAAAATAGGGTTTTCTTGGTGGAAATGCCTCTGTAGAACGCTGTCGGTTTTAGGCTCTGTACATGGCCTTTCAGGTGACTCGGGGCTATATTTGGGGCTTAATGTAAGGTAATTTGTGGGAAAGCTCTGGCTGCCAAAATAAGGTTAAAAAAATCCTTTCGCGAGTAAATGATTTTTTGGGGGGTAGTAGTAATGTAACCTTCACTTTACAGGCATGGAAATAACAATGCTAGCTTTCAGAAAGGGTGTTTTATTAACTGTGTTTTGTCTTGACCTCTGCAACTTTGCTTCTATTACAGTACTGAAAGTGTCAGATTTGTGAGCTGGGACTACAGCAGGTATAAGCAGGCCAACAGTTGGATCTAATTCCTTTTATTTCTTTATATAGACATTTTAAAAAGAAAGTCTTACATTTAATTGTAGTATCATCTAGATTTAAAATGGTTTGTGGTGGGACATTACAGCCGCAGGGTATGGCTCACACAGTGTTTTATATATAGATAGATATATATATATATAGATATATATATATAAATGTACTGAAACATTTGAAAAGCTTCATAAGCATAAAATCCTAGCATGTATAATTTCTTGGTGGTAAGAACTATTACAATAAATGTACATTAGTCATATGTATTAACTTCTAATCATATATCCCCCCCCTCACCCTCTTAGCCCACCTCCACACCTGCTTAGCCCCCCGACCCTTAAGCTAGCGCCCACTGTTGTGCTCTTCTCCCTCACCCATCTCTCCTGTAGCCTCCTCCCTTCCCCCAATGGCTGGCTGTACTTGTCGGTGGTCACATTAATTGTTGCTCCAGGAACCTATCTAAGCTCTATAGCTGCACTCCGGGAATTCTCATACTTTGTACATAGTTGGAATCTGCACTTTACCTAATCTGTTATGGGACTATTTTCCTCTGTATTATGCAATTAAGTGGTGACTTTTACAATGTATTCTGTATCTCCCCATCCTTCTATTTGTAAAGCTGTTTAACCTTTTTATTGATGTGTAACTGACAATGCCTACTAGCTGCTTCTGTTTTTCTCCACTGTCCGTGTACTCTATGTCTCCCACCCCAACCCCGTTCGAGATCCTTTGTGAATGAGCTTTTAGCTCAAAGGTTGTAATTCAATTTTACTATAAATAAAATATAATCTGGTTCCAATATAATTTGGTTCATTTTATGCTTGTTCACCTGTTCATCAATCTA